>JAFNEN010000006.1:1859825-3119651 GCA_019343175.1 Oedothorax gibbosus
AAAATATGAAATTCAATTATTTCCGATTTAATTCTTGTAGTTCAATTTCAACTTTTGTTCTTAATATCACAAAAATGAAATTTTCGAACAAGATGTGATTCCACGTACAAAAAAGCTACAGATCATAAATATTTTTTATTGGAGTTGGAATTGTACTGCTGGATTTAAAATGACGGGTTCCAAATACGTTTCACATCAACTTGAGTGCTTTCTAATGACTTGGCATACAGGAAGTCGGCTAACAGCTAACAGTTTTTTTTAAATTTACTAGTGTAATTTCATATTTTAAACGTAGTTTTGCGTTGAAAAGGCATCACATTTTTATAAAAATCAAGTATCAAAATAGTTTTGCTGAAAACAAGACTCGTCCTTTGGACCCCATTGAAATACTTGTAGCACTTTTAAATATTGTATAGTTTAACATGACTTCCTAACTTCAAAAGTTGTAATAACGATCAAATTCACAAATATTCTACGAAACACAAAATGAAATAATTCTAATCACCCTTGCCTTTTAAAGTATCACTTTCAATTAGTTAAAACAAATTTATACAGGGTGGTAATTTTAAAGGAAGCCTTAAAACGATTAAAGGAATTTGTTTTAAGGCATCTTTTAAAATTGCTACCCATCACATGTGCCCCCATTAAAAACTGCTTTCTAATACTTATCAAACAATGCATGTCAGAATAAATAATGAAAATCATTTCAAAACTAATTAATCTGTTTAACAAAACAGGAAATATTAATACAATCCCGCAATTATCCAGCCGAAAACTTCTTTTTTGAGGGAGGGGTCATCCATTGTACTTCGCTCCTGTTCAAAGAGTGGCTATTTATTCCAGATGACGTCACATTTTTTCCCACACATTTTTATGGGGATGAAAGACTAGAGGAGAAAGTCCAAGGAAATTGCCCATCCATTTTATTCTGTTTCATCTCGTAATGGTTAGTAATTGATGGGTCTTAAAAAGACGGAAAAAACAGGCACGAAAAATAGACCTGGAAGAGGAATGGCTTATGGTAAAAGGATTAGTGGCAGTACAGGGAGAAGAGATCTTATTGGATACCGAGTGATGCCAACTGGCTTACACATTTTAGGACATTTTAAGTGAAATTATGTCACGCAATTATTCGACAAAAAAAAACTTTACGATAAAAATCGGATTTAACTTAAAAATTTTTTAATCAAAACCCAGGTTGAGAGGCATCTTTAGTTACAATCTGGCCGTGAAAGTCAAAATTTGTATGTGAATAGTAGGTCAAAATGACAATTGGTCAAATGAAATTCGTTACTAAATAAATGGTGCGTTTTAACTGGAATAAAACATCAATTTTGACACGATTTTTTTAAATCGATATTTATTTGACGTCGGACATCATAGGGAATCAAATGGATTTTTTTTACGAAAATTGTTGTTCGTGTTATGTGGAAAGTTAATCGTACAGACAATAAGTGTATCTTTAGGGAATCAGTGGTTAATTGAATAAAATACATCGTGAATTAAATCACGCAGAACAAAATATAATTACTCATTTATTCAAAAATCCAGCATTATTATTGATTAAAATCGTCCTTACTGAATCAAATGTAGTGTCACCGATGTATGATTCAATACCTCATAGTTTTTTTTAAGCTCTTTTATCTCTTTCATAAGTGTAATACTATATAGTTAATCGGTTTTACTAAATTCGGTATTTTCTTCATAATTTCCAAATGCCCACTTGGATTCTATTATCGTTTGTGGTAAACGTAAAAAGTAACAAGGGTAATCAGTTAAAGTCAATTATTGTTCATATTATTTTGCAATAAATTAAATTAATTTCTTCTTGACTGAAATATTTTAGATGAACTAAGATAATGTTTTTGATTTGTAGGGAATACGTTTTTTTTTTTAAATGTTTTTATTACTTACATTTCAAAATAAAACCAGTGTCTTACCTTATTTAAAATCTAAATCTTTTACACATCAACTAAATCTTTCCCAAGCCTAGTTTTATAAGTTGTATGTTCATTCATTTGTCAATGAATATTTATTGTTTAATTATTAATTCCTTTACGACTAATGTATAGCATAAAAAAAATTATTTCATGTTGGATTTTTCCAATTTGAAGTAGCTGAATAACTTTGAAGGTTTATTATTTTTAATTTCTAAAATTAAAATCTTATGGTTTTTATGATATCCTTTTAAGTTGAAAAGTTGTACATTGGAGAGAAAAAATAAAATTTAAAAAAAATTATTATAATTTATTTAAAGATTTCAATTGAAATTTTGCCTAAAAACGGCCTTTGACCAAAACGCGATAACAAACAAGTTACTGAGATATTTAAATTCTGTAAATTGGAAACTAGAAAGTAGTAAGTGTGTTAGGTCATGAACCCCTCTTAGATGTGTGTCATAAATTTACATGCTCCATTTAAAGTCAAAAAATGAAGTTCTTCTGATAAAAATAGCTGGTACTTCAATTTCAAATGCAGGAAATGATTACAAGATATGACTTTGACTAAGGTTCAAAACCTTCATTTACTTTCTGAGAACATGTCAAATAAATTTGAAGCAATAGTTTTGGAGAAAATGTGTTTTGGGCGATAAAGTAAAAACATAAAAATATTGTTTTGAGATAAGCAACAATATGTAATTCAGTTGGTAATTTTAAAAATGTAATTACCTAACTCTGCATTTAACTCTTACGTTGAAAAGCATACAAATTATTCAGGCCATATTTAATGTTTTATTTTTGCAATTAATAAATCTATTGACGTTTTTAATAAATATTTGCTACGAAACTCGTCAGGTCAATGCTAACTAAAACCCTTATAACTTTTTTCCTATCTACACAAGAAACAAACCTTTTGCTGATTTATGAAGCCAATCAATTGTTCTTTTTAAATAATTAAAAAAAAAGAAAACGAAATTTAACTGAATTTCGTGTTTTTAAGTTATACAGCTACCCTTAAGGGTTTTAAACACATAGTTTCTAAACAATGGCATAATGATGAGAGATTGGACTTCTTATTTATGATCTAATCAACTGAATAGATCTGCAAACCTCAAAACTAGAGAAAAATCAATTTATGTTCTAACATTAGGTATCTTGCAAAAAAATGTTGAATTAACTTTTGATTATTTTTATCTGTTTCAGATAGAAATTTTTTCATATTTTTTTTTTGTTTTAAAGATAAGTAAAAGAAAAATTTTATTCCACTAATTCGTCAGAATTCAACATTTTTAGATTACATTTTTACTTTCTATTTCTTGATCATTCGCAATTTCTTCATCATATACTAGATATTTTGGATGTCAGATTTATTCGTGCTGGTATTCTGCATTTTAAAGAAGTAAAACGTTATTGGTATGAATTTCATTTTCAAACAGTTGCATTGACAGATATTACATTGGCATACAAGGCATAATTGTGGCATTTTTTTTTCTAAACTTCAAGTAAGGAAGTGGGGTAAAAGTTTCGACTTTTTCGTTCTTTTAGAAATAGGCATACATATCTATTCTCTAACATATTTTTATAATTTACAAGGTATTTTCAAAGGGAATAGCTGGAAATTTTACCTCAAGATAATTCTGAATGCTCGAAATGTCACCCCTTGCCATTCATCTCCGCACCATGCACTGATCTTTTGGAACATTTTAAAATGCAATTACAAATTTTTAACGCATTTTATCATTAAAAAAATTATAATTAAATTTATTAAATAAACAATCATTTTTATAAAATAAAAAGAATTTTACATATTTATTTTGAATCAAAGTCTTGTCCCGTCTAGTTTTTGGTCACTGTCTCTTTGTATAAAATGGGTCATGTGGACCATCATGTGATTAAACTATGCTATTGTAGTTTTCCTAAATTAACCTATAATGTGTACAGAAAGGTATTTATTAATTTATTGTCACTACTGTTCAAAATATTTTTGAATAGTAGTGACATTTTTTACAGGGACTAGTAGTATATAAAAAAATTACTGTTAAAAGTTCATGACGGAATGTTGCCTATTATGCAGACTCGAATTTCCCAAATGTTGTAAGGATGTTAGTATATTACTGATATGATATACGCCGCCTTCTATCGAATAATACATATATTAGCATATAATAACTTCAAATTCGTAATTTTATATTCGCACTATGGTTCCTAAAAAGTGGAATTCACACTTGCCACCTACAATAAAAAAAATAATCATCTGAGCTATACCATATGCTTTTAAGACAATTGTAATACAAATTCAGACAAATTTAGTACCCGAAGGTTGTTGGAGGTCATTGCAAACGCGAAGGTTAAGAAATGCCGTATGCAGTGTGTATCATACTGCGTTATAGGGTAATAGAAGTATGAGAACAAACGCTAAGTTTAAAAATTGGAGGGCTTTATTTCTGTACTTTAGTACAGTTTTCATCGTCCTCTTCCTTGATTGTTCGTCCATTTGTGACTAGTGCATTATTTATAACTCCAATCCAAAAAGCAACCGAAAACATTTTGCTGTTGCGCCGAGATGGGCGGAAGTTGAAGACATGGCCATGAATAATAAACAGCATCAGATTATTCCGAATATTAGTACCACGCTCGTCTCTTCGCTCCTGTGAGTTGTTTTTGAATCCGTGCTGAGAATGGCTAAAAGGGGTAATCTCGGATGCTGAATCTTACCCGGCTTATTTGTTGGGGTAATTAGAGAACTTGGGGCACTTTTTCTATACTCTTTTTTTTCTTCTGGGTTTTCGGAGGTGGATTGAAAGCTTGTTGAGTGCGTGCCCTTTTGGAGAAAAATTAAAAACTATTAAGGACGACGTAAAGCAAATTTAGGTAACAAATCTTTGCTCAGTTGTTTTCGCGTGTAAGAAATTAAAATATTTTTTTGCTTTGTAAAAGAAGGAAGTGGGGGGAATTTCAATTTCCGCTGTGAAGTGAGTTCAAATCATATTTAAGTCTTGTTGAATAAATTTTAATTATGAGACAGTCATGGTTATAAAAAAAGTTTGGTATTATTTTTTACAAAAAACAAATTTACATTTCCGAAACGCTTTGTTTTATTGTTAAGAGTATATTATAATAAATTAACTCTTTAGCTTATAAAAAGTGTTTTGCTTTTAATTGGCACTTATTTAAATATTTCGAAAGTAGAAAATATACTTATTAAATGCCATTGATATGTTACTAGCGTAAGAATGAATCTATAATAATAAAAATGAAACGTGTTTTTGTGTATACTTTAATGACTCGTAAACTGTATAGTAACTAACTCTTAGACATCCATTTACGTAAATATTAACAAAATAGATGGTAATACAGATGATTGAAATATTTCTCAACTTCTGTAAATTCGTTATTCTTTCATAAAAAAATTTTAAAGTTGCCTGTGTTACTTTTTCTAATTGTTCTAACTTATGCCGTTTTTTTTTAATTTAAAATATGAGGGTTGTCCCAGTATTTAAGAGTGAATTTCAAGTTAGTTATGTTTTTCTAGTGGGTATTTAATAGCGTATTTTGAATTTTGGAATTATTAGTTAATACGTATCTGGATACAATACTTTATAATTATCTGGAATAATAAAGTAAGCTTATAATTCCTATAGCAGATTAAATGGTACTTATGCTTGGATTGATTAGATATTTTTTTAGTCCGTGCATTGAACGGGTATTTATTTGCTATTAATTGTAATAAAAAAATTGGATGCCAACGTACAAAAACACTAATAAAGGTTATAATGTAAATATTTTAAAATTGTTACGTGAAGCGAAATCAACTTGATTTTCTCGTTAGCTTTTTAACATCTCCTAACGATGTTTACAAACAATTAAAACCTAATGAAGCTTTTAAATTTTCTGTTCTTTCCTGGGTGAAAATACTCGTGCTTGAAGTTCCAACTACGTGCTTCCCCTTCACTCAAAAGTATCTCAATAATGTGGCAAAAGATTGTATTTATAATTAAGCCTCCACGTGTTTATGTACTTTATATTCTTTTGAAAATAATAACGTAATATCTCCCGGAGAAAAAACTCAATATTTAAAGAATATACTGTTAATTTCTCACAAACAAAAAGTCTTTTGCCTTCAGCTGTTTGCTCTTATGTGGGTTTTAATTAAAATTGTGCGACGATAGAGTTCAGTAATCCGTAGAGACTTTTCTTCAAGAGTTTAAAGGTGTTTCTAAATTTATATTTTATTAAATAACACATTGAAGTTGAAAAGTTGCTTGAGTGTTAGTGATTTTGTTTTTTAAAAAATGAAAATTGTACACATAGTTGTATTATTTGAGTAAATCGTATAACGGTAAATTCTAAAAAGTAATATAATAAATCGTTATTTATAAAAAAACAATTGTTGGTTTAAATACGAGAGAAGTTCTACAATTTTTTCGTTTTCAGGGGAGCTTGTGTAGTTTCATTGAAAACTTAACATGGTTTTCAATGATTAAGTAAAATTCCTTGGTATCCCAAATTCAAATTTATTTTAAAGAATCACACAAATAAAAGTGCTAGGAGATCCAAAAATCGCAATAACAATTTGCAAATACGAAAACCAAGTTAAATCAAAGCATAAAAATACATAAAAGGTATTTCAAAATAATTTCGAGACAAATCCAAAAAATGCAATCTGTTTTGGACTTGTTTATCAGGAGTAAACATCCCCCAGTCCTTTCAACGACGTAAGTCACCTTAAATCGGTTTGCTGAAACACGCAGTCAAAAGATTTCAAGAAAAAACCGCAAACGTTATTATACGAGTAACACAACAAAGTTATTCTTTCTCGATACTAGAGAAAAATATTAGAGAATTTTTATTTATACGTTTCACTTGTTTGTTGAAACAGTAAATAAAAACTTTTTTTCTTTCATGACACGTCAGATAAAGTAAAAAAGTAGAGAGGAAAAAGATTAAAAGAGAACCGGGATTTTTTTTATAAATGTTTCCTGAAAACTATTTTATATGTAATTTTTTACTAAGCCCCATCCCTTCCAGTTCATTTTAGTAGTGTTGGAGGACTTTTTCTTTTCTACTTATGTCCAAAGTGACCACTGAATAAGACGGAAAATATTTGCTTTTTTCGACAGACAGTTGTTTTTGACCTTTCGAAGCACGTTCGCACCTTTTTCGCATCAAAGTTCTCTCCTTTGATAATTACAGTGATAACTAAAAAAAGGAAGCCCAATAAGGAGAAAAAAGAAAATCAAAGAAATTCTTCTCTGAATTGTATCGAAGGTTTAATCATTAGACCTGTCAAAATCTTATAATAAGCCTTTGAGTAAGTTGCAGTTGCTTTCTGATGTTAGATAGTGGTAACGAGTTATAAAATTGACAAAAAATATTATGAATGTTTTTTTTTAATAATTTAATATTATACTTATAACTTTCGTTATTTTTATAGAGAAAAATATCCGTACTTACGAACGATGGTCACTTAAAATCTTCTTCCAAAGATAAGAGGTCACATTAACTCATGAACGACTCTTTTGTGAATATTATTAGGAACTTCACGCTGTAAAAACATCCTAACGTAACTCTTGCATATCGCAAACGTTCCTGGCTTTTTCAAGTTTACATCGCCTTTTTAGATTTTTCTCAGAAATATAAGTAAAATCATTTAATATACATTTCTTTTGGATAATTCAATACAATGCATCGTTGTCAACAACCAACCATGGCCGCGACGTGAGGCGCGCAGTTATAAAGTGGTTTATAGAATAGATCCAAAGCTTAGTGGATCAAATCTGGGCAGATACCAATCCATTGAGAAAGAAGTAAAGAGGATGGTGGTGTCTTTTTTTTGCGCATTCAAATGGATATTTTTGACATTTCATGGAAAGTTACTGGCTCTGTGTGGGATTATTTCTAAATTTTTAGGAAAAGTTACTGATATGTTCTAAGAACATTACTGGTACAAATTGGGCAGATTTTTTCCCAAATCAGGCCCAAAATTTCCCAGTAGCGTTCCTGATTTTTTTACAGAGCATTAGCGAACAAAAACGTTAAGTATTTATTTTTCGTAAAACTTAATTTATCCTACATAATAAGTTCAATGTTGTGGTCTCCATTTGTCTTACATTTTATTTATTTCGATAAACTTATTTAACTTATTTAAGCAGAAAACTTATTTTCGCATGGCACATTTTGTCAATCGTTAATGGGTCAATATGATTAAAACCAGTTAATAATATTATCCAAATCCGCTTATTTAAGGGGGGTCGGATAGGCGTTTGGGCCAAAAATGTCGATTTTCTGGTTTTCCTTTTTTTTTATTCTGCTTATCTTTAACTTTAATTTAAGACTAAGATTTCTGTTAAGTGGTCTTTTTTTTGTAAGCATTTTTGAGAAACTCTTAATATCAGTTCTAACCTAATCCTTACTTTTCTTTTGCGTTTCCTGAAATATAAGGTTTTTCAACAGTTAGAAACATTTTTCTCAGGAACTTTAAAAGATATTAACACATTATGTTTTATTTCTTCCCCATTAATGGCTCTTTGATTTATTCTGAGGAATTTTTAATATCTCTGCTAAAAAAAAACTATATAACTTTAAATCTGATTTTTTTTGAGTTTTTTAATACATATTTTTAAAAAAATCACTGTAAAAGTATTTTTTAATATTTTGAAAATCCTCAGTTTACATCGGAGCTATATGTAAGGAACAAAATATATAACAAGTTTATAATGATATCTCGTATAGTTCTTGAGAAAAATGTTCCTAAAGTTAGGTAAATTGACATGGGCGAGATAGAACCATCCGACTCCACTTAACTACTATCTTATATTATTGCAAAACTACTGTTTCAAAACCATATTTTGTTTTTATTAACTCATTTTAGATTTCACTTACTGAAAACGAATTTCTTTCAAAAGTGGAATAAATACACGCCTTTCAAGAAACTGTACAAATTTTTGAATGGTTTCTTCTATGATATCCTTTGTCGTATGTCTGTCTTTTTTTGTATTGCCTTGTTGAAAGCTTCACAGTTTTAATTTGCTCTTATGTATCTGTGACATGTATGTGATGTATGTGTGAGAGACAGAATTGGATTAAAAATTATATACCTGGTGAGATTTTGACAGAAAAGTGTTAATGTACGGAACATTGCATCAAAACATTCAGTGTTCTTTTAAACTATGTTCTGATATTTTCACTTAATTTTTAACGATAAATTGTATTTATATTTAAATGGTTTTTCACATTTAAAGATACTTCAAACAATATTAACGATTTAGCTAAGCAATCAACCAGAATACATATTTCCTCATTTTTACTGCCGCACTTGCAAGTTTAAGATGAAAAGTATTTTTTCTATATAAAAAGAAATGTAAGCTTCTTCTGATTTAAGTAACTTCCTCGGAGCTCCAAGAAACCATAAAAGCTTTCTGGGATCTTCCCACACAGCCGAGCTTTTTATCTATTCCTCCTATTGGACACAACCTCTGTGCGTTGGATGACAAAGATGGAAGTGAGACTCCTCCTCACTTGGAAGAAAAATAGATTTGAGTTGAAATCGAAGGAGATAGAAATAAATATAAATCTTGATAAATCGCATATAACTATAAAACTTTAGCTTTTTAAAAAAGTAGCTAAAAAAGAAAGAAAAGTTATTTAATTAACATAAATACAGACTGTATGAAAATTAATAGCTTAAAAGAATAAAATTAATGCTTTAACGGGTAACAACAGAATTTTCGTCATAGAATGATAAATCGGTAACGAATGCGGTAGAAGCACGTCAATTTAGTTAGCAATTTGAAAATTTGTCTCCGAAAACCAGGTTAATAAATTATTATTAACTAAGTAGTTAATAATGTATTAACTACGTAGTTTGGGCCACATAACTTACTATCACCGATAAGAATGACCGGACATATTTTGTTGTTGGGATGCATTAAATCAACTATTGCTGTTATCTTCATGAATTCTGTAGCTGTCTTTGGGGCGCTTTCGGTAAGGATTTTGTAACAATTTATTCCTAAAGGAAATTGTCAGTACGTTGTTTTACTTGGAGGTCAACTAGAAAATATAAGTTCTAACTATCTTAGTTTTGATTTAATAATTTTTTACTATTATATTACCGCATCTTTGTGTTCTTCTATTATATGAGGGATAGGTTTTTCCGACCCTGTTTTTTAGGCCAAAGTTATTGTTTAGGTGCATTCTCCTGACAATTATTTTTACCACGTCTTATTTGCACTGAAATGTCAGTTAGTTCTGTGTCCAACTACCGAGCCGTCCTTTTCCCCCGTGTTTATCCCAATCGGATCGGTTGCCTCGATTCGTTTTTCATCCCCTATTTCGAGCTGTGTGGCGAGGGGCGACTCGGTGTCTCCAACAATTTCAACGATTTCTTTCTCGCTGCAAGACATGGAGCTTTGTTCTGTGCTTTTGAGTGACAACGGGGCTTTGCTTGTTTCTGTTTTCTTTGCTGACCATGAGGTCGCAGTGCTGCTTTGAGAATGCTCTAACAGGCGCTTCAAACTTTTTCTGATAAACGGGTCCGGAAGTTGGAATGTCTTTAGAGAGAAAAGCAGCCATTCTTTCTGGCTCGCTTATATTTCGGAGTATAACATACGTGAATTATTTTAACCGATATAGCATGTTTTAAAGTATGAAAGGAAATCTGAAACGCGTTTGTGGTAAACTGTCAGTTAAGAGTATGTAAAATCAACAACGCCTAGCGTTTGGGAAGAAAGGAACGTTGAGTGCAGCAGAGGTAAACGTGTTAGGGTGCTCTTTTTGGGAGCGAGATCAGTGATGGAAAGGAAGATTCACAGCAAAAACATGATTTAGACTAACTGGTTCAAAAATAGGCATTGACGTGAGAGAGTTGCTGGGCGGTTGATAAATAAAATTACTTTTGATACATCTTTCAGCCACATTCGTAAGTTGTGTAGTTTTGTAAATTGGTGTGAAAAAAAACGATTTCTAATGGTACTAAATTGGACATAACATTTTTTCTACTAGGATGCAAACTTGATAAAATACACCATCTCAATTTACAGAGGTTTTAATCTAGGCATAATAGGCGAAATAAAAAGGAAAATTGAAAATTAACTGTTCACTTTTTAAATGTTTTTTTTTTTTTCATTTTTTACAAACCTCTAAGAACGCACTGAACTTTCGACACAGTAATTGAGGGCCTAAATTTATTAAGTGTCAATTAAAAAATCCAACATATGTTTAAAAGTAGGAAAAGTGACTAGACTTATTATAGTACTCACTATAGATGTTGTAGTAGCTAAAAATCAAGTTTACATCGCCATGAATCGTCAAATGAATTTTGTAGGACGCTACATTTTTGTCTTGTGGACTGCCATAGAGTTAAATTACCATAGATATCATAGTTAAAATATTAGATTGGCAGATCACGTGACCTGCAATGCTAATAACGGGACGCGCATGGAGACGAGAATAAGAGGGCAAATGGGCCGCGTCCCGTCGTTAGCATTGGAGGTCACGTGATCTGCCAATCTAATACTTTAACTATGATATATATGGACAATACCGTCTGTGATCAGGACTAAAGGTAATAAAATAGGGTTATGGATTATCCAATTCCGAGAGTAGACTCCGATCGGAAATAGGAATGGAAAAATAGTTTAAACCTGGTATGGGCATAGAGAGTGCCACTGTCCTTCACTGTGCATTCATTCTCCGTCATTTCTATTACCGATTGGGGCATAATCTCATAATCGGATACTCCGCTTTACTCTACTACTGAATTTCTGGCATCGTTCTCAAGGCGTATTTTAAAGTAGTAGAAATTCGGTTCGTATTTTAAAACCCCCGTTCGTATTTTTAGAATTGCGTCACTGAAACGAAATAAATTTGATGTATTTTACTTGGTTGTCAAATTATGCGTTTCAGCTGAATTAATACAACTCATTAAGATTTCCAACAATTAAAATGTCGATAAAGCTTATAGAGCCCGTTTATAAACATAAAAATACGTCTTTTTACTCATTGTTTGAAACCGACGCCTTTGAAACTGTTTTTTTGCTCCGAGGGGAGACTTCTCTTCTTCCAACTCGAATTCCAGTCTCCAAAACAATCAAGCAGCGCCAGCTATTCGGAACATCTTTCTCCATTTCAGACAGAAATGATAAATTGCACCGAGGTTATAGAAGATCAAATACTGTGATTTCCTAGCGAGGCACATTTTAATCTGCGTTTAGCTTTTTCTAACCGTCATCCTTTACGAAAGGGAGTCGGCTTATATTTGGCTCTTTTGCTACGATATATGGTATATGATGATAGATAAGTATTGTTATTTATCCGAACCACAAATTATTTAAAAACTTGTTTTTTTTATACTGGATTATGCTGAAAAGACACAAAAATTATTAATATGTAATTTTATTAATATTTATGACCTAAAAAAATTTTAACAGAAAGTTTGAACTTAAAACTTTGACTATGGATAAACAAATATAAAGTTATTTTAATGACTCTAGTAGACTTTGGAATTCAATCCAGATAATAAATGCGTCTTTAAATAAATCTTTCGTAATTTTAAAAGAAAGTTTTGGTTTATATTTATGGTGAAAATTGATATTTTGCCTTTGGCAGACATTTTAAGGAAAAAAAACTTAAAAGAAAAATGCTAAATCAGGAAATACAGGTAATAAAAAATCAATTTGTGAACAAAATTCGAATTCACTAAATATTCATATTCAATTTAAAACTGTGTACTTCAATAAATATCCTGCTAACTTT
This sequence comes from Oedothorax gibbosus, assembly GCA_019343175.1. Taxonomy (NCBI): domain Eukaryota; kingdom Metazoa; phylum Arthropoda; class Arachnida; order Araneae; family Linyphiidae; genus Oedothorax; species Oedothorax gibbosus. Next base: position 1,872,521 of record JAFNEN010000006.1, read on the forward strand.
TAAGAATTATTCCATGTACTTGCATATTGAATTACGGAAGCAAAAAGGACTCCATGTACTTACCACTACACATATTCAAATTGTATATGGTCCATTAAAAGCTTATATCTGATTTAGAAAACGTACAACAGGTTGGGTACAGGTTGGTTTAAAAGTTCTTCAACTTTCATATTTATGCTCTTCTTGTATATCACATGTAGCTTGAGAAATCAAAAGGGTTTATAATGTCGTCATATTTTTGCCTTAGAGTGTATATTGCTTTTGAAAATACCCTTCTATATGTTTCGTTTATACTACATTTTGTTTTATTTAACGCTTTACATTTTAGTCTTTGTAAAATGAAGATTTTCTTTAAATATTCTTAGCTGGGGTTAAGATCGTGTACCATTTTAAAAGTTCTAAAATGGTTCGAAAGTAATAATTTTAAATAAATATACAGTTTTTTGTATATAATTAAAGTTAGGGGGAATAAGCACACAGTTCATGTTATTTTAACAAATATGGTATGTCTCAAAGTTTAGATAAAAAGAATAAGGTACACAATCTTACTTAAAAGGTGTGGTTTAAAACTTAGTGGTACTACTTGTATAATTGTGATACAGGCAGGTATCAATTATTGAAAAAATAATGAATAACAAAAAAGTAACGATAAACAAGTTTTAATTAGAGCAATAGTGAAAAATCTATAATAATAAAAGAGTCTGTCTGTGGATCGTGAAAGACCTACTTATACTGCCCAGAAAAATTTGAAATTCTTAAAATAGATTCCCTTTAATATCTACGTGTGCACCTGAGGCTTATTTGATAATTATTTTTTAATTAATATTAATATTTTCAAAGCATACGTCATCCATATAAGACTGAAGGACTATAACAGGGCTTGAAAACACATGGGCCGATCCAAAACAGGAACTTGACGTCATCCGTCAATAAACGTGAAAATCTAGTAAGGTTGGTAGGTCGGTTGGTACATATATTTTCCGGTTTGATTGCTTGATCAGAGACTCGTTAAAATCCAGTAAGACCGAAGTTAAATAATTACTTAATAAATTTATCGTATTTTTCTAATATTTTTTTTCTCATCTCTATATTTTATTCGTTAAATTCTTTAAACATTACTTTTAAAGTTTTCATTTGTTATTGTTTACTCTGATTTACTCTATTGTTTACTCAGCAACGCGAATTCGATTTTGTTTTGATTTTGAGTATTTTAAAATTACTTTCGATTTTTTCAATATTCGCAGTCACAATTCGTGATTTCAAATGACTTCGTAGTACAGGAGCATGGGCATAATTATAAGGGAACAGATATCGTCGGTCAAATGACAAAACTACGAATATGCAGATTCTAGGGATTTGCGAGTTTTGAAAAATAAAACCGCCTCTCGGTTCAATCGGTTCTTTTTTTCCCTCTGGTTTTAACCGGGACTAGTTAAAAGTGACTAAAAACCGGATCTTTGAAAAACTGGGTCTAGTTGTTTGGTTGGTTGAACGATTCCTTCTGTCTATTTAGGTTAGGTTTGAAGATCGTCCCACTCGAGCTACAAGAGGGCTATTGGCGACGGTCGTCGTAATTTAGAACCACAATCATGTGACGAGTCGACACCCGAGTGCATCCAACGCAGCTTTTAATGGCGACATAGTACGAAGCGTCGGGACTTTGGAGCATTAAGTGTACTAACTGTACTATAACGTGTACTAATTGTACTACACTATTGCTTTGGTGACGGGAGTCGTAATTTAGAACGCTAATCATGTAACTAACCGATACCGATTTCTCTACTTAAAAAATAATCTCGAAGGTATGATTTACGAATACTTCCTTAAAAACATAAAAATCGCAAAAAACGCCTTATCAGAGGGAATAATTTATATTAAGACGCCATTTTACATTTATAAACAATGAAATTTGTATTAAAAGCTACGCCGGTTTTTTAATTAAAATAGCACTTCCTGTGCCCCTTTCTGAAGATTTTTGTAATGATTTGATTTTGTTGCCGCGTAATGTGTCATGGGACTATCATTACCGGTAGCATAGTTCTTGATACCATAGGGCATTAGCCGCAGCAATATATTGTTAATAAATAATGAACCCATATCATACAAATCCATTATGATATATTTTATGCTCCCATAATCTATTGATTTATCTTACTGCATTAAATTTTTCCTTCAATTTAGGGGTGTCGGCTCGTCACTTGACTGTGGTTCTTAATTGCGACGTCCGTCGCCAACTACCGTCGTGTAGCTCTGGTGCGACGATAATGCAAACTAACAATACCCTTCAGTTGGGGCCCGGATGTCCTAGTGGTTAACATAGCTGCCTACGCTAACAGTCTGCGCACTGTCCCGGGTGCGGGTTCGATTCCCGCCTTCTCCCTGGGTGTAATTCCTCTCTGTGTCAGTAAAAATTCTTTCTGTGTTTCTGTGTCTGTCTTACTTGACGAAGGTTTATAAGCGGGTCTCTGATCAAGTACACCAAGCCGGAATATATATGTACCAAACCCAACCTCCTTCAGTTTAGCTGGTTAAAATGTTTATTCAAACCGGTTCTTAAGTTTTAACCGGTTCGGCTAAAGAAATGTTTTTACCCATTTAACCGAAGCCAAAAACCGGTTTAACTGTTTCCGGTTTTGCATCCCTTAGCACATTGTGTTTTTGCATATTCGTGGTTTTGTCATTTTACTGACGATATGATATAATGGCCGTTTCTGATTTGGCGTTTTGCGTTACGCTGCCAAACAACGAAAGTGCCTAATTTGTTGTAAACATTCCATTTCATATTTCATACAACTCGATAGGTATAGCAACCCCACTTAAAATTTTCAAGCTCGCCAAATATCGCCAATAAACCGACCGGTCATTATATCATACCTGTACTGTTTCTCCCATGGTCAGCTGTATGTTGGATGTTCTAGAGTAGGTAAATATGAATTTCTTCATATCTTGGCTTCAAACGGAAGGAGTGCAAACATTGTGTATCCGGAAGTTCTTCTACATTAATGTTCGAATCTTTTTGAGGATGACAACCACTATTTTAGGTAAATCTTAGGTAATCAATCTTATTGAAGCAGAGCACCCCATTCCAATATTCCATACGACAAATTTTCTCTTAAGTTAACGGTTCCCAAGCGAGGCGGGACCATACTGCTAGTACAAAATAAAACTAATTTTAAGTGAGACTTTTGTGCCTTAACGTATTTTTTTCTAAACTTTTGACACAATAGTTTTTACTAAAAAAAACCAACCACTGGTTTGTAACAACATTTTGTTTAAAGAAAATTGCGTGGATTGAATCGAAACCGCCAGTCGCAAATAGGTGATCTCACCCCATCTCCTTCTCTCGCCCAGATTTAATCACGTGGCCCTTGTACCCAATCATCGCAGCTACGCCCACGGAGTTTTTCTTTCTTTTGTGCCACTTCAAAAACTATCAAATTCTATTAGATTATCTCGTCTTATTTTCAACAGTTCTAACACATAGACGAAGTGGAAACTAGTTTCCTGGTAGGCCGAGTTCTAATCCGCTTGTGAAAGCAATGCTTGTGTCAATAAAACGCGTGTAAAACTTAAATCTAAGTATTTTTTTAAAAGTAATTAAGGTATTTAAAGGATAAAAAACGGCTATGATAGTTTAAAAATTAAAGTACGATTAGGATTTTAAAACATTGTTTAAACTTAAAACCCTTTACTTCTCGTCGCATACGAGATAGAATACCAATCTAAATTTAAGGGGACGCGGTACCCAAAAAACTAAATCCAGTACTTTTATTGCTAGCTTTCAAATTAAACTATTTTTACAAAGAACTAACATTCAATAAACATATACGAAAAAATAATAAATATTAAAACGTAAGTTTTTTTAAAAATTAAAAAATTAAAAAATTTTAACGTTTTTTCAAAATGCTACTCTTCTACAATTAAATAAAATTGGATTTTTTTCAAATGTTCCACAACATCTATTAATAAAAATGGTATGGATATTGAGCTATCAGTTAAACAAAAAAGTTATGTACTTTATGTATAAAAATGGCTAAAAAATAAATTTTTTTTTAATTTTCACCTCAGCATTTTTTTTTAAAAAATCTATTCACACTAGACCATATCCATACCAACTTTTTAAACTCACATGTTTCAACACAGAAAGAAAAATTGGAGTCTACATTAATTTACTAAAAGCCTTAGGGTTTTAACCATTCACAAGCTGAAAAAATTAAAATTAAAAAATCAACATAAATTTCAAACCCATTTTACAAACACTATATCATTTTCAATAAACCTCCACCATTATAATAAATCCTTTTTTTGCAAATCCTTAGCTCACAACATTCGAGCATGTTTAATTATTTTCTGGCACCCTAAATTTTGGTAATGCGTCCTTAAACAATATTTTGGATGTTCTAAAAAAAAACTATTAGGTAGACATCTCAAAGTTTTTGAATTGCATTTGAAAATTTTCGTGTATGAAAAAATTTGTTGAGACTATCTTGTTTTGTTCAAACAGGAAATGAAAGAGAAAAACACGAACGAACTTTATTAACGTCTTTAGAAATTAGCAATTTATATGGAGTGATAGTTCTTAATACGATTTTTATTTAGAAAACATAAATATCTTAGATATATTACAGAAACGCTTTTACTATTAGTTCCTTAAAATAACAGCAAAGATTAACGTGATTATCTTAGTTTATCACTATGTGGAAGAAATCCAATCGTGTCATCATCAATTTCTAACTGTAATCCCATACTAAATTTTTCCTTAGCCGATGTTGTATTTCTCCTGTTTTATTACTTTTCTGACGTGCAAGGAGAAGCTTAATGTTGGAGATTTTCTCTAAATTGAAGAAAAATTTTGACCTCGTATTGAATCGCTCATGGAACTTTTTTTCTAAAGGTGTTGATCCAAATGGTCGAAAAAACTCAAAATTTTACTTTTGTCAAAAGTGTTATCGATAAAGCAACGCATTCCTTGTTTTTTACGACAAACCTCGACAATTTCCTTCTTATCCGACGGTAGTGAAATGAAGTCTTCCAAAAAAGGTGCAATTGCATCTGTTATGTGTTGCCAGCAAAATTTATCATGTTTTTGGGGTCAATTTTCGTATATAAACTAAAAGATAACTTTATTGGTTCAAATATTATCCACTTTAATATTTTGCGAATAGTCTTTTTTTATGTAAACTACGAATTCAAAGCTGAAAGTACCTAGGATGAACGAGGAATTCATTGTTTTTTATATCGTCAAAACTTTACCAATTAAAAAAATAAAACTACGTATATTTTTAATGAACTTTTTTTTATCTTTCTCTAGTAAATTTTCATTCGTATAGATTTTTTGTAAATATTTTTTACATATTAAAAAAAATATTTAGTCAACTATAATTGTTTGATTTTTTTTAATTAATTGAATTTGTCGATTTTGCAAAAGTGTACGATAAAATGTAAAATAATTTTTACACGTAAAAAATTGCATTTTTTATGTTATAAGTAAAAGATAAAATAGATTCTTATAAATTTTAATTTATTAAAACAATAGTTACCATGATAAAAATTAAATTAAAAATTGACCCCAATTTTAACTAAAAATATTACCTGTACCAAAAACAACAAACAGCATTTCATAAAACGAAATAAAAATGCAATACCCAAAATTAAAGTTTTAAATACTTATTTTTAAAGTACGGTAGGAAAATTTTTAAGATTTTAGATTAACCTTTCCTCTCTAAATTCCTGTTTTTAATAGAATTCTCAAAATAAATTATTCTTGACATACTTGATGTCAGTTTGAAGAACTTGCGACTTGTTTTCTTGTAGTTCTTGTTATTAATAAATTCAAACTATTAATAGTAATTACTAATTATTTTTAATTTAATGATACAGTCAGTTTGACTTTGATTGAAAAATGTGCAATGAGTTATAAGTAGAAACTGCTTTTTTTTACTCAAAAATTATATTGGTGTTTCAAGTGTTAAATATTACGAACTCGGAAGCTGCATTTTGGAATCCTAGCATCCGATATAATGCCCCTACGTTCGTTAAAAAAAATTGCCGAAAATGTGGCATATTGGTTGGTTCAACAGAATTTTTGCTACAGCAATTTGTAATGTATAGTAAAATTTTATATTCACAATCTCGAATGCTCCGCAAAGCGAACCCGCAGTTCAAAACAACAAAAAAAACGAGTCTAGCTCGATCACAGTTGGACAGAATTCGGAGTAATTGCGTCACCCACTAAAGTTTTTTTTTTTAGGTAAAATTGTCTATGACCCTCGGTCCTCGTGTAGCTGTATTGCGACGTTAATTTAAACAAACTAAACCAGCCCAGTTTTCACCAAAGCAGTTAAGTGGAAAGTTACAATGATGTTAAACCACCCCGTGCTACAATAAATTGGTCAGGATTTTTTTTTACACCTGGAGGCTGTTTAAATCGAAACATCAATACGGAATTCAAATCCCCGATCGAAAATAACTTTAGTAGCTCACTTGAAGAATCCCTCCCTGCCTTGGAGCATCATCAAGTTTTTAAACAAAAACGAAGAAATCAGGGACAAAAGAAGCTGCGTATCGAAAAGACTGTCTGGAGGGTGGAAAAAATCTGAAATGAAACCAAATCTGATTTTTAAAATAGAAATAAACGGTGGAGAGGGAGGGATGCAACGCACTTTGGAATAATGGTGAATGAAAAGAAGGTATAGATCGGGGAATGTTTCCTATTCGTAATTTATTTATTGTAAAAGAATCAACAGGGAAGGGGGAGTAGGCGCCTGTTTTAGTTTTGTGGTTGTTGTCATCTTTATTTTAATCATTTCAGCACTTAAATAAGCTGAAGTTTTTTAAAAGCCATCTTGAAAGATACTTTTTCAAGTATTTTTATGCTAAAAATAAAGCGGGTTTAGTACGTTAGTGAATCAAGTACCATTAATGTATTTATTCATCGCTATAGTTAGTGGTGTTAATAGTAATGGAATTGCACTGTATATATACATTTAATTGGAATTTTTGAAAGTTTATTTGTCTTAAAATGTGCAATTTGTTTAGCATAAATTTATTCATTGAAATCTGTTTCGTATATTAACATCACGTTCGGTTCCTTTTGAGAAAGACACTAAACTAAAACACGAGACTAGTGTAATTAGCCTTCGTACAACTACCGTAATGATTGAGTATATATAATTTTTAATAATGAAAATATGTTTTACTTGATGATTCACAGTAATAATGTTTACAAATTCTTTAAAAGCATTAACTTAGGACGACAACAGATTATGATTTGCTCATAATGTAAGGATAAAAAGCATTTTCTTTTACCTTGTTAAAAATGGATTCAGAATTTTGAGAATAATGTAAGAATGTCATTTTGGGAACATCAGCAGTTTATAATATCTTGAAATGTTCGCAAATTTGATAACATGCATGTTTCATTTTTGAGAATGGTAGAAAAAATTATATCTCCGGCTCGGGTTCGAACCCACGAAGTAGGGATCTACTCTAACCCTAGAACAGCGCGTTTTCCACCTGAGTTATTTTACCGCCAGTAACTGAGTGCTTGTTTAGGCTATTTGAAGTTTATCGAATTTTTAGATGCATGATCTCAAATTTGAGATTTTTTAAAGTATTTGTTTTTAAGAATATTGTTCTCACAATGATGTGAGAACATCCTAGTACTTGTCTCTGAGAGTTTCATTCTGAACAGTGTAGTTCAGAGTTTCATTCTGAACAGCTCAATTAATATGGATTACTTATTGATGTTCATAAGTATGTTGCAATATATTCTCGACTTGACCCACTTCCACAAGTAATATTCTTCAACAAAATGAAGGGAAAATGAAACTACTCTCTTCAGGAATATTTTCAAAAAAGAGTATCGCTTGTGGCTATTTTCGAATTATGTTAAGAATATTGAGAATGAATTATCCTTGGCTTATTATAATATTTTTAGAAGAGGTTAATTTTTCTTTGTTAGATTATCCGTAAAAGTTCAATATTTTAAGTGAGTTTTGCAGAAAATTTAGAAATAAAAGAAATCAAACACCAAAAACAAAATTAATTTATAACGATAATATTAACTTTAAAACAATGCATGAACAACTTCTTTTCTGCATTTTAGTAAATGTTAATACATAAGTTTTCGTGTTTTTATAGTTACTGTAATGCTGATTGACTATCAGACGAAACGGTCGTTCCACCTGCCAATCTCAAAATGACGCCAAGGGCTGAACGGCAGTTATGTATATATACTCTAAACATTTCGCTATGTTGGAAGCAAAATCGATTTTATTTTCTATTAGGCAAACTAAAATTCGTAGAACAATAAAAAAATACCGTAGAGAGGTTTCGTGGATTACTTTAGATAAAAAAAAATGTGGTTATTCTCGAATAAAAAACAGCGGAGAAAAAAATGATGCAAATTTACGAAAATGAAATCTAACGAGCAGTTTTAGTCCCATTTTGACCTAATGTTTGTTCAGACCTACAGCCATTACTAGACCATGAATCTGGAAGCTGTTTTTACTAAACGATTAAGAATGCCCTAGTTCATAATCTGACGTATGTAGGTTTCAAGTTCCAAAAATAATCTATTTTTAATTAAGTAAAATCTATATTACCTTTGGCGGTACGGTTGCGCGATGAACTAGCCATCTTAGCGGCCATATTCCTCCCGAGACCGCGCCAACCGAGGTTTGCTATATCTTCATGGAAGAGCGAGATAAACGAGTGTTCGTAACTGTGTTAAACTATTGGGTGGATTGTTACAGCGTCTAAATTGCATGATTTATCAAATATCTGAACCGAGATATTACAAAAAATGTTTAATTAATAAACGGAATGCATCATTTAAACTTTCAGGCGTTTTTATGTAAAGAATATTCTAGAAATATAAACAGTCATATTTGGTTGCCAGATTCAGTTCATATTAACATTCAAACACACTTCGCTTTTTTATGAAAAGTAAGAAATAATATTATTTTTGAAAAACCGGAGGTTATACAACTCCCCATAAACATTCAAATTATGTCGTCTATTTTGTAGTCATATTGCCTTTGCATCTTTTGTTCTTGTTCATAAAACTTGTTCTTGTTAATCCTTCCTACCGCAAAATGCATCTCATAAAATAAATTTTTAAAAAATATCTGATATCCCTCTCAAAAAACTTTGTAAAAGTAAACAAACGCCCATCTAAAAAAAACAACTTATTTTATAGCAAAAAATGCATTTATTTTATAGAAAAAAATGCATTTATTTTATAACAAAAAACAAGTCATTATGAAAGTTGTCGCTAAAAAAACCGTGATATAAAAAGAATGCCAATCTCTTATTTAAAACTTCTTGGTCATAATAAATAGTATAATTTAAGTTTCGCTGCCATAAAAAAAAATTACGCTGTTTGAGGTTGGTGCCCATCTTAATCCCCCTAAAAAAATTAAATCACGCAAATGAATTTGAATTACTAAAATCAAAATAACTAAGGATACTTAAAAAAAAACTTTAACAAATACATGATCTCAATGCATTTCTATAAAGGTTATATAAAGGTACGCAATTTTTTTATGGCAGCGAAACTTAAATTATACTATTTATTACGACCAAGAAGTTTGGTCGATTGGCATTCTTTTTATATCACGGCTTTTTTAGCGACAACTTTCATAATGACTTGTTTTTTTGTTATAAAATAAATGCATTTTTTGCTATAAAATAAATGCATCGTTGGGGTTTTTTTTAGATTGGCGTTTGTTTACTTTTACAAAGTTTTTTGGGAGGGATATGGATATTTTACGGCAGCTTTTTATTACTACTTATGATAATTATTTAGGGTAGACTGGGGGGATCGTGCCACCTTAAGGGAAATTGAATTTCCACGGAGAGTTGTATTAGAATTAATGTAAATTGTAACAAACATAGCATACTACATTTCATAACCTATCTTGTAGTGATTTTTTAAACTTTAAATCTTTAATAGAAACTGGATAAAATTGTTTTTTTTCTAAAAGCTTGCAGAGTGGCGGAATTACCCCGGTACCCGGGGTTATTCCTCCACACCGTCAAAACACAGCAAATAATCTATGAATAATGGAAAATGATAAAATAAAGCACAAAGTATAGTACTAAAATAGGTTTAATTATATAAAGATATTAATTAAGAAGATTAACAAAAATCACACACGTAGTAAAAGGCTATTACTTAGTCTCTGTCATAGTCTTACTATTCTTAGCAAAATAACTCGTTTAGTAAATGACTATTAGTTAGTCTATGCCACCATTAGTTAAAAAAAAATTGCGTAGACCTAGTAAATGGCTAAGTCTCTATAGTTCTAATCTGAACAAAAAAAACATATGTAGTTTTCTGAGGAATCGTAACCACTGCACTCCGAGTGTGCCCATTTTTCACATATTACACAACGATACCACATTTCAGAAGTAAGACCATACTCCCCACACACTTAACAGTATACATTTTTTCTGAGTTTGGTTTGTCCCGTAACGTCAACCTTAGAATGGCAAACTGTACAGCTACACTTTTAATAACTTTCCCTCTGCAATCAACTGGGCAAGGTTTTTTTTAAAGTTTCGTTGTTCTATTTGGCCTTTTCAGTTATTCTTCTCCGGATACGGGGTATCTGGAACGAAAACTAATAGGTTGTAGGGTCAATATATGAAATTTCTATTTTACGGGTTATGCCGCCATCCTTTTGTGGGTGGCGACATAACCCCGGACTGATGTGGCGGCATAAACCCGGTTAGACAAAATGGCATAGACGGCTTGCTTAGGGGAAGGTAGATCGCCTAGCATCCAAACTAACAACGAACTGATAACATAGCCAAATAATTATTCTTTTCAATAATATGTAACTGAGTTATTTAACTTAGGGATAACAGTCACTTATCTCTTAGTTTCAGATGGCTCAAAATTAGATGAAAATCACTAAAAACCGTATTTTTAAAATAACGTTACGCCAACACACCGCACGGTCCTAAGCGTCTCTACTACAGATTACAGTGTTTCCCGCTACAAATGCCAATTTTTTTCCAACTACTAATTAAATATTGAATGAAAATATTAAAATTCTTATATTATTTTCATTTCGATACAAAAGTTGTACTATTAAAGCAAATGAACAAAAGGACAATTAAATGAAGATCTCTAGCAAAATAAAATTTTAATTTATAGTATAAAGCATATTCACTTTTAATTCGTACTTTCAAATTAAAATAAAAAAGATGGCAACAATTTATATAGGAAGTTTACGAATAAAATATATAAAAAAAAATAGGTATTAGCAAAACTAGTTATGGACATGCTTAAATTTTTGCAATGCAGAAGAAGCTTAAGATTTCAGTAACAGAATATTAATATTGAACATAATCTTCAAAACAAAATACATGCAAATGCTATCTTTATGGACTTTTTTATATTTAACAAAATTTCAAGAAAAATAAAAAAATTACTAATAATAACTACTGAAAAGTACAATTTGAGCAAGAAAATGTTTTTATTGGTACATAGTAATTTAACATGCGTAATTAGCCTAAAACGAAATATATATAATCCATTTCTAATATAAAAACATCTCGTTTTTAATTTAATAAATACTAATTTTTAACAAAAAATAGGTGAGGATTAATGTCGCACGCAACCAACATGAATAGCTCAATGCCCAATTGCCCACTGTCCCCAACTTGCAAAAAAAACTTTCGATTCCGACGGCGAGAACAAGCTCTCACCAACACTCATACCATGAGAAGTTTCCGATGACGAAAGGCGACAAAAACAACTTCATGGTAGCTCTTTGCTTTTCCGCGGCGAGAAGTGACGTCACAAACAGGTCATGGCGTAGAAACGCGCAGAATTGCCGATGCTATATCGCTTCCGACCAGTACGTGGTACTGCTCCAGGTCAGCACAAACAGCCCCCATCCCACACAAACCGCTGGCGAGATACAAGGGGTGGCGGGATTCCCCCGTTCTCCCCTAAGGGGTAAATGATTATCAAGTAATAAAAGTTAAATATTTTAGGGTTAAATAATTATAAAAAATAGATAATACCTCTACTTATGTTACATAATTTGTTCCATCTGTGTTTTACAGATAAAAAAAAATCTTTTTAGAGTTCATCACAAAAACCTTCATTCTTCAAAAATCTTTAAAAATCCGTGCAAAACTCTTCAATCGCGTTTTAAAGGTTTCTATTTCGTTTTTCTGTTTTCTATTTCGAAAACAAAGCAAGTATTAGTCGTTCAGCTAGCTCAAAGACAAGACTGGGTTAAATCTTGGATTTGGTATTTCTTTTTGTATACAACTGTCAAATAAGTCATGACATTTAGCTGACATCAGTTTGAATTCAATACACACGGCACTATATCTAGTATTAAAAAGAGTGTTTAAACATTGATTACTGTTCATTTTCTACCAAGTGGCGGATTAATAGCCAATAGTTACTGGTTTCTTAAAGTTAAAGAAGGTTTTTTTGCTGTTTTAATGTTCTTATTTTTTTTAAGGATTTGCTTTTAATATTAATTGAGTATATTGAATTTAATTATTTATTAAAAAATATCAAGTAATCTTATTTATATATAAGAGTGGAAGAAAAATCAAGCAAAGCCAGTAAAAAATAAAGATCTGAGAAAAATCTCCAAATTGTATAACCTATATTTATATAAAGTTTTGTTCAACCGAAATTGATGTAATATAAACAACACCATAAAAAACATGAGCCTGGAACTAAACAACCCTAGAACTTTGACTGTTCTGTCTAATCTTTTCGAATTCTTCTTAAAATTCACTGTTTTAGGAAAATGATTTATTTAATTTATAGCGTTTTATCTTTAAAGTATCCCTTAAAATTTTACATGTTCAAAGGCAAAATAATTCATTGATAATTTTAAATATATATATTTTTTTAAAGGTTCAATGTCAATTTGCATCATTATCATATCTATGATTGATCTTAATATTTAACTATAAATTGCATAGGTTTTTAAGTGTTGCACAGATTGCAATTTTTTAAACATTCTTTTTAATTATTAATTTCTAATAATCGTTTCTAAAAATTGCCTTTCATTGACACAGAAATAATAAATGATTTTTATAAAAATATGCTAATTATAGTTGACTGTGTTATTAAATCTTTCCTTTTCATTGCAGTAACTAAAGACATTCGATAGCATTACAACATCCATATTAGAAGTTCACGCAAATTAATTGATGAAAGAAAAACACACAAAAAAACATTTAAACGCTCATCTTCAAAAAAAATATCTGAATAAAAAAAAACGCAATAAATCGTTTTTCTAGACACGGATCAGTGTAGCATTTCGTAATCTAACTCGCTCCACGTGGAAGTAGATTTGTTTCGTTCCATGTAAAACTTTGCATTTCCCGAAAGAAAAGTTTCCCTTCCAACCGAACAAGCAACCGATTGCTACAACTTTTTTTTTCCCTCTTCTCTCGGCGCTCCGGAAAGTTTTTTGCGCCGCTTCGCAATTTTAATTGTGCTTTTCTACTCAAGTGCGTTCAAATGGAAACTTCATTAATTATTTAGAGAACACAGCTGACGCATTATTAACGCCGCAGCTACGACAGCTTGGCCAAAAAAACGTTCACGGAACCGACTCGGGGCTTTAAAGGAAAGTGGTCGGAGTTGGGTGGAAGCAAATGTGGAACCGTTTTATACACAACCGAATCAGGTCATTTTTGCCGGACTTACGGTGGCGATGGATTCCAGTCTCAAGGTTAGGTCCATGAGAGCTTCCACACGCGTCCTGGAGAAAAGTATCGTGTTTATGGTGTTTATAAACGTTTGTTTAAGTTGTGGCAACGTGCGGCAAAATATTTTACCTTGGAAGTCAAATTTGACCGCACTTGTCATGTAAAATATCTTTTTTACTCTATAACCATTATTGGAGCTAATATCTTTGGTCAAACTGCAAGTACGATTTTTTTCCAGTAGTGAAAAATGACCTAAACCATTGTGTCAAACGTGGCCAACAGTAGCAAAGGCCTAGTGTTAAAAGCATTTTCTGGGGTTCGGTTTGACACCTATTATATAATTGTTTTTTAAAAAATGCCATACTTTTTATTAGGTTATTAAAAGCGAAGTTATTTTCTTTTAGAATGAAATTCGGAGTTTCAATGATTTTGCTGCTTAAATAACTCCTCAAAGAGAAGATAACTAGATAACATTATGATACTTAATAAAAGGAATTCTAATTGGCAATGCAAAATTTTATCATGATTATCAAAAAATATAATGGTGGACATTTCTTTTAAATGAAAATAATTAGCTTGACACCATATGATGTGACACCATAATCTTCATCCTAGAACTAGAAACCATACAGTAGTTATTTACCACAGGTAGTTTTGTATTTCTAGGGTTAAGCTGGTCAAGACTTTATCGACTATTATTTAAATCAATTTTTCAAAAAATATATTCCTACAGAACATTCTTTCCTTTAAATTCCCTCATAATATCATGTGTAGACCTGTAATGAATAAGAGTTATTGAATGATAAATTTATTCAATCATAAAAAAAAGAATGATTTTTTAGTTGATATTCTATAGTATTTCATGTTCAGCATTTCACGTTAAGCTATATTTTTTTCGAGATTTATTTCCAAACTTAAGATGATGATAAACTTGTGACCTCGCAATCGAGTATTTGTATCGAGTCATGGTATTGGGCAATGGGTTCAGTTTCTCTTCAATTTGATCGGAATTTCACGTGAAGCGAGTTCACGTAACGCGGTTCGACTCTACTCCATTCATAATTGTCCGATACACGTTTGTTCCCCTCGCTGTGTCGCCGTCGAAGCAACGGGGAGGTCATAAATTATGAATTTGACGGAGATGGGATTTCGACGGCCTTCACAAAAATTTTGGATTTTTTATTTTTACGTTTGACAAGTCAGAAATCAAATTTCAGATTTCGAAGATTAAAGTTAAATTAATTCCCGGCAGTCTCGCTTTTCTTTGACAGTTTTAAACGAGGAAAACATTGTTGGCTTGGAAGATGAATAGATTAGACTTGAAAAGGTTTTGTCCCTTATTTAGGAGTTTGGATTTCTTTCGTTATAACAATTGTATCATTACTAGATTTCAGTTGAGTTAAAATTATTTTTATTTAATTCTTAACCAAAGCGTTTTTATCTAATTCTTTAAAATTGAAAACTCGTTCATAACGATTACAATTTATAGAAAATAAATGAATTTAATTTATTTAATTAAAATCATCTCCCTTCAAATGCGGATTTTTGTTTAAAAAATTAGAAACGCAATTAGATAACTTAAATGGTTTGTACATGTTATCTGAATTGATTCCTCAACTACAATTAAGACTGCACATCTCACCGAAATCTAAAATTTCAGGAGGTCAACAAATCAGAGATTAACATTCTTTGTAATTCTCCATCAAGATGAAGGTTTCTTCAATTTGATTTGTTTTGAATCTAAATAAAGGCGAAAGATAAGCATTTGATTAGCAATGCTAGCGCTATCAAGTTATGATATTTGGGTATTAATGATGCTATCAAAAGAAAAGCGTTTGGAAGAAACTTGCAATTTCTAAATATAAGAGTATATTCCGTTATAAAGGGAAAAAGCTGGTGATGTCCCAAAAAATATTTTTTTTAATCAGTTCTTCTTAACAATTGAAAACTAATTAGTTTCACTTTTTTCAGTGTGTTTTAATATTAAAACGTGAAACCATAGATACATAGAACAATAGAGCATGTAAGAATATTCAAGATTTTTTATTCAAAGGGCGATACGGAATAGTGTGTTAAAATTTCGCACTTGAACCAATCAATAATTGTGTTTATGTTTTATGGAGGGGTTGTTTTTTGTGTCGGAAGAAGTTATAGTTACACTTATCTTTTCTGCCTTTTTAGCTTCAAATTGTTTAGCTTTCCTCTACTTTAAATCCAATCCTTGTTACTTGAATAGTTTTTCAGCACATTTAATTGTTTATGAATATGATTCTTATTTTGTTGAACATTTATATCTAATTGCTGTGTGGGCTCAAATTATTTTATGTTCGAATATTTATTTTTTAAGTTTGCATGTCAGATGTACCAATTTATGTATATTTCCAATTGAAATAGATATGTCATCAATCATACAAATGCACTCTTAAGAAAACGAAAATGTGTGACAATTCAATAGTTACAAAATAAAAAAATTTATTTGAATAAACTATTAAAAATTCTTTAAAATACGCAATTGCGTGAAGCATTAGTTGCTTCGAAAAAAAATACTTTTGAGCTGACAAGTAATGGAATTTCGAGGACAATATTGTATAATTTTTAATTTACAATCATTTATATGAAGTTTCATTGTTCATCAACTGTCATATAAGTTATTTCGTATCAGTTTTGAAATAGAAAACAATTCGACTTAATTATCGAGGCAACGTGTCTTTAACAAATATTTCAAATTTAAAAAAAGCTAAACGTACAAGATGTTTCAACATTTGATAAATGAATAAAAAATGAATCTCTGATCCATCCGCAATGTGTTGCTAACCCCGGTTTAGTTTTGTATTGCAAGAGTTTTGGGCCCGCTCCCTTCTGCAAATATGAATTGCCTCGTGGTTCCCCCAGAGGTTCTCTTTTGTTCATCTTCGAGGGAGAGACGCTTGTTATCCAAACTCAAACCGTCTCGGACAATTTTTCAACGATGCCTCCAATTATGTATTTTTTTTAATACGGAAATAAAATTGCTAACATTGACAATAAGATTGACATTTATTCATCGCTGGTGTTTTTTTGTTTTTGAAAAAGTTTTTATGAAGGGATTTTTATATTGATAAACTAAAACGAAAGAGACGCACAAAACTGTTTAATAAAGTAGTCGTTTTTTTTGTAAACTAATTTTAGTATAAAAACTAATGCTGTCATACATTCTTTTTAAGGGTTTGTTAGAAGTTTTTAATGGTAAAAGTTTCGAAACTCTTATTCTACATCATTTTCGTTTTGGGAACATTTATTTTTCAACTTGTTTGATTTAATGCCGGAAAGACTCAAAAATTCAACTAGATCAGCGATATTATTTAGTTTTGCATGAACATTACGTTAGTCATAGATAGATACGGTTTCTTTTTTTTTTTTTTGGTAAAGTGAAATTAGAAATTTTGGTAACGTCGTTAGCCACGCTAATTTTTTTTTGTGGGGAAGGGGGTGTATTTATGATTCTAGAATGTTATTTTTCAATATTTTAAACAAAAAATCTACATTAAGAAATCTTTTTAAAATCTATAGATTGCAAAAGAAACGATAAACATGGGTTGTCCATAATTTTTTCAGCAAAAAAAAATATCACAAAGTGTACTTTTTTAAGATAAAAATATCGATTATGCCGAAAATATTTCGAGAATAAGATTCTTCATTGATAACTGCGGCTGAATTAATAAAATTCAGAATAGAATTCATCATGCGAAAGATGCTAAAAAGCGATACGGAAATCAGTAAAATATTTTAAATGGAGATTATACAATTTTGAAAATATTATAATATGCTAAACAAATTTGCAAGTCATGATTCATAACTCCCTTCAGTCTCTTTCATTTATCTCTTATTTATATGGTTCTTATATATCTTTAGTGTTTGTAATGATATATAAGTATCTGTAAGTAAAATAAATTTTGCGTGAAAAAGTTTGTTTGGAACCTTTTGTATTTTTAAACATTTAAATTTTTTTAATTATAATTTTGGGTTTTTGCGAAGAGCGAAGGGCTACAAAAATAGTCAAAGGGCTGCATGTTGCTTACGGAGGAATTTATATGGTTACATTCATTTTCTAATTTTCAACTGGTTATTTATTTTATAGAACACGAGTCATTACCTGAATATCAACTTTTTTGCCTGAACCTCAATATAAAAATGTTATTTAAAACATTAGATTTTCAAACACCAAAAGTTTAAAAACTTTTGAATAAGTAAAATAGCAATAGCCTATTTCTAGGAATAGTAAAATTTAATATAATTTATTACAAAGAGAGAGGTTTTATTTTATTCCTCTATTCAAAACTATAATGTGTGTCAAATTGTGGTTTCTTGCTTTACGCATAGCATCTGTCACATTCCTTCCAAATGCAGTTTGAAAAATGTGCATAAGAAGTAATGATGTACAAGAAAAGACAGCTAAAATAGGACTAAGCCTAAAATAATTAAAATAGGACTAAAATAGGACTAAGACAGAGCTAAAAATAGGAGAGCTAAAAGACAGACAACGCTCTAACTTATTTTTTTCATGACTCTAATTTGCACAAATTATTTTTTCGTGAGTGATACTATTTCGAATTAATAATGATACAAATAATGGTAAGAGTGTCCTAATAAATAACCTATTTAAAAGTTTCAGCAATCTGAATGCGGCCAACGGTTATTTTTTTTGACTAAATACACTGCTCAAAAGAATTAGGGGAATTCATTGTTTAAACCCTTTCACCCTTAATAAATCCATTTAGAATCATCAGCTTGCGATTTTTTTCTCACTAACTTGCGTTCGCACTTATTTATCGTTAGATGGAAGAATCATGTCTTTTGAAGAGTTAAATAATGTTTGTTTTAATTCAATGGAAATGGGAAAAACATGGTAAAATAAAATTCACTCCCAAAAAATTTTATGAAATAAATTGACCATAAATTGTTCACGCTTGCTTTCTTAGATGTTTAAAAATTGATTTTAACTTTTTTTAACAAAGTTTTTAAAAAAAAATTGTTATAATTTATTCAAAAGTTATGATTCTAATTTTCCTCCCCTTAAACTTTAGTTAAAAAATTAGGATTTTTTCCCCTGTTTTTTACCATATCATTCTGGATACATAATGAATCTATTTCACAAATTTTAGATTTTCAGAATAAAAAATAAAACTTTGGAAGTGAAAGGGTTAACAAAAGTATGCACAAAGTGCTCCCCTAATTGTTTTGAGCAGTGTAGTATCTGTCAAACTATGAGCTAACTTGGAAATAGTATATTCAATATTTAGAAGTTGAATGAAATATAAAACAGGATCAAATGGAACTTAAATCAAACTTAGTTATTTTAATACTATGAAACAGTACACGTAGCTTGTCAACAAACGTAATATCGTTATTCGTTTTAAATATTTAATTAGATAAAAAAAAACGGAAAAGCAAATTAAAACGAGTCTACGACTTTTAATTATGTATTACAAATTACTTTTTTAATCTTTACAATTTTTCCTCTTCATTTTTTAATCCAAGTATTTTATCGATTTTGAAAGTAATATTCACTAAAAATATCTCTAAAATCCGTTTTCAACTGCTTGAGAAACTACAACTAAATTGTTTTATATGATATATTTTCCTACATTCTTGAAAGCACTTGAATTGTTATACAAAAAGATAGAACACCAAAATATTTTATCAAAGAACAATTTATAACTATTGAAGACAAATTTTCCCCAAGTGCTCCTCGTATAAATACTATCTTGGGCACACTAACAAAAAACACCCAAGGCGCCAGTTTTGAATACAGTAGTTGAGTGTCCCATCACTCCCGTGGCTTGACAAAGTGGCTTCGGGTGAAACGGGTTTAAATATTTTAATAATTGTAGAGACTAAACCACAATGTAATTTTTTCTAATAAACGTTTATTAATACAGATAATTAACAAAATCGGTGAAAACAAAACCGGCTTAGTAATTTTCTTTGAAAACTGTTTAAAAAAAAAAGTTCGAAAACCAAGTTTGAAACACATATTTTAAAAAAATACTTTTTTGAAAGACAAGTTTGAAACCCATGTTCAAAACACATTTTTCAAAACATGTTTTGAAAAATGTTATTTTTTTAACACGTGTAGATATTTGCATAATTTTTCTCCTGAGAAAGGCGAGTTCTACGTTTCTCAAAGCAACGGCGCGACATGTTTGGCAAACAGGTGATAAAAGCCCCATTGTTTTGAACCAGCTTTCTTTATCGTGCACGTCAGGGGTAATATCCATTTTCGGGTTAGATTATCTCCTTTTCTTTCCCATTGAGAGCCGTCTTTCGTTTTTATGCAGCACTATAAAAATAGACTGGCTGAATTTCTCAAGTGGAGATATCCTTGGCTGCATTTCTAACATCTTTTTTGGATTTGGTTCGTGAATTTTAAGGGACTTAACAGGAGAGCATTAGATTGGACTCGGATACGGGAATCAAATGAGGGAGATTACATCTCA
The DNA here is from genome assembly GCA_019343175.1 of Oedothorax gibbosus. Taxonomy (NCBI): domain Eukaryota; kingdom Metazoa; phylum Arthropoda; class Arachnida; order Araneae; family Linyphiidae; genus Oedothorax; species Oedothorax gibbosus. The sequence continues at coordinate 1,892,701 of JAFNEN010000006.1, forward strand.
AGCTGATGGAAGATATCTTTCGAATATCAGTTTTTTCTTTATGTGTAAATAAAAAGATTGCAGTTGGATGAAAAAATGTAACACGCACTAACGAATTTCAAAATAAACTATAAAACTTGGCAGTTCCCCAGGAGTTTTGGTTACAGAATCTTACAATTCTTGGATATGGTAATTACTAAAACAGTGAATCAAAAGAATTTTTACTAAAACTTTATAAATAATGCTCATTATCTCTCTGCATTTTTGACATTTCTTTTCGAATAATTAAAATATTAAATATAGTTGTTTAAGTTCTTTTAGAGTAACATCATGCTTTGGAGAGTAGCCCTGTTCAAAACATCGATTTTTTAAAAAAAATTTAAGGAAATTTTCCTATTGTAGTTTTTAATGTGTCAAACCAAAATAAATTTCTAACTGAAGAAATGAACATATCAGTTTCAGTTTAATTTAAAAGTAACTACATTTGTTTTAAAACATAAGAATGCAGAAAAGTATTTATCATATTTTAGTATTTAAAGGTAACTAAACATGAATATGAACTTTTTAAAATAAATAGTTCCACTGTAATAAATCCGTGAGTAGTCAGAATATAAAACGTACATAACCTTACATGGATTTTTATAGGCTTTCAAATTATATTTTTGTTAAGGTGTCAACGCACGTACTTTTATTTATTTTATTCACAATCCAATTTACGAATTTTGTGTATTAAAAAACCTCAGAGGCAATTAAAAAGATTTACTCAGATCAATCAGTTTTTGCATAATATGTACTAACAATAACATATGGCATTTTTTGTAATAAATATATTACAAATACACTATTGCAAATTTGCTATTAATTTTTTTTCAGATACACCCTAATTCACGTGGTTTATATTCCATTTTTTTATTTATTTGGAAAAGTAGTTAATGTGGTAAGGGAGCTTGGGGAGCCTTGGCCATGTTTTTAGAATTTTATTTTTTAAAATTTTATTATTTTTGCACTTAAACATTCATACGATAGCACATATTAGAGGAAATTTTATTGGCAACAAGGACATAATAGTGTAATATAAATAATGCCTTTTTTCTTTTGTAAATTTATTGATTTTTAAAACAGACACCTGGGCCAAGCCTCACTTAATAAGGGAGACTTGGTCCATACAAAAATGCATAATTTTAAAGTGCACAATAATAAACATTTCAAATTATTTTTGTAAGCATTAAATTAAAAATTATTATAATTCGACACTCTGAAATCATTTAAAAATCATGTTTACCATAATTAATATTTAGAGTAATACATTTGCATAGTGTTACCTGTATTAAAAATTCTAAAATTGTCCAGATCAAGTAATTTTTAATTTATGTTCAAATATATTTGATTCAGTTTGTACAGACCATTAAAATGCACAAGATATAACTGCCTTAGTTTGAATTTTTTTTAATATTTTAACGGCATAAACGGGGAAAAGTCAAAATCAACGCTTACTTTCAAAGCTACTCGGTCAGTGCCCCCCCCCCCCAAAAAAAAAAAAAAAAAAAAAATCATATCATATTTTTACATTAATCTGGAGCATTATACTCGAATTAATAATTTAGTTTTTGCAGGAAATTTTTTATATTTGGTCATAACTGACACGTTAGTTTTAGTTGAGGTTTTGATTTTATTCAAAGCAAGTACAAATATTGATAATAAATCTATTGCTTTCATAAAGTTATTATCAAACGTTATTATTAACCGTGTATTTGATAAACATTATTTATAAATTTTCATAACTAGTTCACTTAGGGAGCTTTGGTCCAGTGGCGAACCCTCCCTTACATAGAGTGGCCAAGCCTCCCCACCTAGACATTTAGTAAAGAATGGCACATGGTGCTTTGAAGCCTACTTCACTGCACAAACTTCATAGCTTAAATGAAACCTTAGTATAACAGAATTTATAAAATACCACATACTTAAACTTAATTGAATTGGTTTGTCTGAATAAAAATCTTACAAATTATGTCTAAAATGTTTACTTTTTGGGATGAGATACTTTCTTTTTTTATTTTCTCTTCAATGCTAAGAAGTAGCTTAATGAAACTAATCTGCTAAATCTGCTGACAACAGTAACTTTGAGTAGCATCTATTGAGAAAATGCTAAAATATTTTTAAATACTAAAATTTAAAGGTGGGACAAGCCTTCCTTATGACCACGGGTCCCCAGGTTCCCTTATATATTCAAAAATTATTCTTTATAATAGTTGAAAATGTTTTAAGAATTTTATATTTTTACGATGATTTTTATTTAATTTTTTTTCATCCTCCAAATTTTGCGACCCCGCAATAAGCCGTAGACATTTTCCCCTTCAAACAACGAAAATTGTTTTTCCTACTATTTAACTTCAGTTAAGGAAAACCAACTTCTACAGAGTACACAACCAATAGAAGTCAACAATTAATAAGACCGTGAGTAAAATCTAAACAAATCTGCACACAAAAGTAGACTCAGTTGGTCACACTATATTTACCCAAAGTAATATCAACTGTCTTCTCTCCGAAGATGCAGAAGAAATAGCGAAAGCTGTCTACGACAGCTTCGGATCCATCTAGTTTTTTGCACACATCATGGACACGACAACAACAATATCAACTGTCATAAATCGCCCTTTAAAAATGTATTAAGCACTCTTTTATTACCAAACGCTTGATCAGAAACCGACTAATTACAGACAAACAATAGTTAGATGCGTGACATTGAAGTTAACAAGACAAAAAAATGCTTATCCAAGATTTTTATTATTTGTTTTCTTTCTTTTTTTTGTTCAATAAAGTTAAATATTCGATTTTTTTTTTATGTTTCAGAAATATGTCTTCCGAAATTGTGTGCATAGTACAACATCACATCGTTCTAAATCCTGTTCTATGACTTCTGAAAACTACTGCTTCCTGTCTGCACTCGTTAAAAGGATAAGGGACTGAATTGACTTCGAAACTGTTCAGGCTGAATTGTGGCGTCTTTGCCATCCAAGCTTCTACTGCACACAAACACTTACAAGGAGAACATGTTTTCCAAAGGTATTGCATTAAGAAAAAGTTATGATAAAAAATGTTTTATTGTCATTTTTAAAGCATATATTGCGTTCAATTCAAATCAAAATATTCACACACAAAATACCAAACTTCAAGTTACTGGTCATGTTTTAATTTTAAATAGGTGGCAGGCAGGGATAGTGAATGGCAGAACATGTTGATTTGAAAGATTCGGTGCCAAAGACTCTCGTGTTCCTTTCCTTTTTGAATGGCTTCTGTCTGACCACGAGGCGTCTCCACCACTATCATTATCGAAGAGTCGACATTCGTAATAGAAATGGTGGCGTTTTTATGGCTCATTTTACGCGTGCCTTCTTTGAATAGGCTTTGTACTTAGAGGGAGGAGAAATGGGCTCCATGAAATGAGATCGAGAGGGTTTAATGACAAATATCCATTTTATAGGGGATATTTCACTCTACTGGATTGGACTTTTGGAAAGCAAACAAGCCGATTGTTTTTCAAATAGGATGACTAAGCATCTGCAAGGCTTTTAAAGAAACCGGAGTTGTAAACTTAATATGCAAATATGTATTTTTTTAAAAAAATTCTTTGGTTATTTGAAAGTGCATTCAAGACCCTAAAAATAGAATTTATGAATTGATCAATTCTATTAAACACAGTCAGCCCGATTGATATGTGACGAAGAATTAAATGTATTAATATCCCTTTTCGTGCTATTTATTAAAAGATGTAAACGTATCCATAACAACTTAAAATAACATAATGGTAACAGTGCTTAAATGCTCAGTACATTTTGACAATTATGCCTCTGCCAGACAATTTGTTTTGCTATCCGCATAAACTGAAGCAATACAAATAAAAAGCAAGATAATACAACGCATCACGAGATGCAAGTTAGAAAAAAATGTGATTTTTCTAAACTAAAGAATTTCTAAAAAGGAAAAAATTCTACACTACCTGATTAAAATGTGTAACCATCTGATGCTAGGAAAAATCTTTTTAAATGAAAATATCCATTGAAATCTTATCACCATTCCGAGCCCTAGCAAATTAAAGGCAGAAAAAACCGCCCCAACTTTCTCTATTCAACACGTTTTCATGATTGTCTTGCTTTCATTACACGTTGCTGGGTATGATACCCTCGATTAAAAGGAGGCTTATTTTTTGGTTCTGGTAATTAAAAATAAATTAGTATATTTAATGAAGCTTTTTCCAATCATTAGTAAAATAAAAAGAGGCTCGCTTGATTTTGGCGCAAAGTTTGCGTCAAGCGTGTAAAGAACAAATCGAAGTGCGTTCAAAAGAGTTTTAATTTCGGTTCAACGTTAATTGTTGCCTATTGGAGTAAAAATCCATTTTAGTGGTTATTAATTTTAAAAGAGATTTTACGCCATGGTAAAAAACTATTTTGTAGAAAGAAATTCTATTAATATTTTAATCGAATTTTTGTAATAATTTATTTAAGATTCACTTGCAAATGGTGCAAGCTTGCCATTTTTTTGTAGTTTTCATAATTGTGAAATTCACCACTTTATCATGTTGGTAAAAAAATCAATAAAAAAGTTTTTATCCGTAGGTAGGTTATAGTAGTTAAAAAGAAGACTGAAAGGCCGTTGTAAAAAATTTCATGTTCTAAAAGCGTTTTACCGTTGTTGTTGTTTTAATTAATTCCTTCCCCCCCCCCCAAAAAAAAAAAAAAAACTTTGGGTAAATAGTATCGGAAAAAAAGTTTCTATTAATTAATCTACAACCTGTAAGTGCCTGACATTGAATTTGGATATTTTCTTCTAGTCTTTTTAGCAGCCATTCTCAAAACATATACCAAGGAGAAAATTTGAATCACTCGTGATGCAAAATGGGAATACAACATTGTATAAAAATGTTTAGTTTAGCAATGTTTATAATTGTCTATGCAAAGAAATCTAATTATCATGGATTGCTCTACTAGAAAGTATCTAAGAGTCAAAATCTTGTTTTGAATGGATATTATGGTGGGCCGAAAAAATGAAAGTTCGTCAAATCCTTAGCGACAAAAATGTGTCTTTTCTCATCTAGGTCAAGTGCTAAAAATATTTGGCCGATCAAAAAAAATTTCATGGGGCGCCACGGCACTCGTATTTTTCAGCTTTTCGTTGTTCAACGGAATAGTGCTCAAAATATCATGTAGAACACCTTTGAATAGCTTCTTAAAATATATATATTATCAAATGGTCACTTTTTGATAGTTATATGCAGGGATTGGAGTAACGCGTTACTTGTAACAGTTACTTTTTTTGGGTAACGCCGAGTAACGCCGTTACATTTTTCAGAAAGTAACTGTAACTTAGTTACTTTTAGCGGTACGAAGTAACGAAAAATTTCGTTACTTTTCCGTTACTTTACGAAGGCTGTCTGATGTCAATTTTGAAATTCCACTCCTAAGAGATAGAGAGAAGGAAACATTTCGCATTCCCGAAATACGAGCTTTTCCTGGGAAGGAAAAAGTAAAGCATATAATAGAATTGTCCACTTTGGCTGATAAGGCGTGACGGTGGCTTTCAGACAGAATTGTCACAGTACGAATGTTCTTCCTTGTCTGTTTACCTCTCTAAGTATCACATTATAAGCCCCGCACAATAACAGGCATCTACGGAAAAGAAGGGTTTTCAAATAAATCACGCTAACTACCAAGAGGTTGGATCCCTCAGTCCAAACCCCTTTGTGTTTTGCTTGAATGGGTTCTACAACAATGACCTACAACAAAGTAATTCTTCTCGAAGAGGGGTGGGGAGGGGGAGACAGAGATTTCACGTTCATTCTTGAGATACCCCTCGTTTACAGATGGACTCGTTGTTTCTGATTATCAGGGTAAATGATTAATATTAAATATAAAAAATGTTTATTAAATATAATTTCAGTGTTTTGTTTGAGCTTATGATTCGTTTATCGTGGTTCTCTATGAAAAGTGGTAAGATGGCTAAATTTCAATTTCTCTTATAACTTGAAATTTCAAAAAGTAACTGTGATTCGTTACTTTTTTCAAAAGTAACTGTAACGCGTTACTTTTCATATTAAGTAACTGTAACTGTAACAGTTACTTTTTTAATTAAGTAACTGTAACTGTACAGAGTTACTTTTTAAAAGTAACTTTCCAATCCCTGGTTATATGTAACAAAAAAGTAGGGAGAGTGGTACGTGTGGGGGGAGGGGAGTGGAATTGACAGCGCAAGCCTGTCTCAGCAACGGAATGGCACCTGGTGGATCTACACTCATAAATTCTACTGTTAAACAGTTTCAGAAGAGCGGGAGCACATCTGTCTAATTAAAGAACCTGCATCAAAATATTTAGGTTGTGTGACTTCGAAATCAAGGAGCTCTCTGAACATCACCCAAAGAATTATTCATTTTTATCAAGACAAAAATAGAAATATAACAAATCTCGTAGCCATTAGATGTGATTAAACTGTTATCAATACAGGTAATAAGAATGGAATTATTACATTGTGTTGGAAAAAAAAGCTAGAAAACCCTTAAAATGGCTTATTTGTTTCATTTGTTTTGCGACATCTCCATAAATTTGTAGATGGAAAGACTGCAGGGCCGAATAGCTACTTAGGGTAACATTGGAAAGCTTTGCAGAACTGTGAAAAACAACCAGTTATTGAATTTCAACCTGTTCAAGGAAATTTTCCGGATCAATTGCGAGCACTTAAAGACCTCAGTATTGATCAAATGTATCTTCTTGATATACGTTTGGCAGTATGAAGTGGTACTTGCACCCCTGATTTAGCTGCATGGAACTCTGTTAAGCTGTCCCATACAAGATCGCTCACAACAGCAAACCTCATTCTTCGGTTTTAATCAGCCAAAAATATCCTACGGAAACTCTTAAGACATTGTCAACGTATGTAATAAAGGTATATGCACCAATATGGTTTCATATTAAATTAAAGCCGTCGATGGTTCCAATCATCTATTTAAACTGATCTAACTTTCTCGTTACCTTCCAGTGCAACTCCAAGAAGTAGTTGATCCTGTTATACAGATTTATGGATATTTTGCCCCCCCCCCCCCAGAGAATATTTTTAAGCTAAAGTTGCCAGATGAATGAAAATTTATTCGAAAACTAGTTACAAGAAAAATACTTTTAAGTAAGGAACATTAAATATTCAGTCAACAATAAATATAAAAAGTTCGTCATCCCTGGTATAAACTTCTAAGCTACTGATTATGTGGAAATGATTTCATGGCAAAAGTCACACATAATGGAGCCGTCAATTGGAAATTAAAGACTAAGAACTCAAGAAATTAATTGAAGAGTCATCTACCAACAAAGTGATGGTCTCTCGTAGAATTCCCAAAATTTTCATGTCATACCCAGGCTGTTGAGGGAACAGTAAAGCTTATCACGGAAGCAGTAATTTGGGGCTAAGATGCTGGAGATGGTTTCATCCACTCAAAAAAAGAATAAATCTTTTTTTTGTATTTGGAAGTAAAAAGATTTTTAAATTGAATAAATATCAGTAAGTGAACATTAAAGGGTTTTTTCGTGTATATTTGAATTTTGAGTTTTTATAGTGACGATTTCCTAAAAATGTATAACTTACTAATTATATAGAGGACTATTTCTATTTCATTAAATCTAATGATTTATTTTCCATTTTAGTACCTGTTCTTACTTTCATTTATTTTCTGTCGATGATTTATATAACTTGGCTTTTTTTAGGTGAAAAATTCTTAAAAAAGCAATTTTTTGGTTAATAAATCCAAATTTCTGGTGGCCGGAGCCCCATGAAGGCATTGTTTTATTGCTTCTAAAATTTTGGGAATTATATTGAAGGGGAAACATACCTTTTTCCCGCTGTATCCTAAGCGAAAAAAATAAATTGTATTTTTGACCCTCGGTCATATGACCCCCAATTTTCTTGTCGCTGGCGCCCCATGAAATTATTTTTTGATCGCTTTTAAATTTTAGGACCTTAAATTTAGGAGAAAAAGGCAACTTTTTCGCACTATGGCTAAGCGAAAACAAAATATTTTGTTTTTGACCCCCGGTTTCGGCCCAGCCTAATGGATATGCTTCAATTGAGATATTAATGTAAATAGTTAAAAAAGACAAATTTTAAATATTGGCTAGATCACCTTAAAGTCTACAATAAAACAGTGTTTAAACACGAAAAACAAATGAGTACCACCCAAAGTTTTTGCCATGTTGAGTTTACTTGTAAGATTGGGGCTGGAGAGTTCTGCTAAACTAATTCTGCAGTAAAAGCTCAACAAAAAATGCGTATCGATGAAGCTATTATCGTTCCAATGTTTATATTCCACATGAATACTATAGCTATTATATTGTATTAGGTTCTGGATCAAGTCGGCCAGTCAGTTTAGCTAGGTCAAGTTTATGAGACTCGTCGCACTTAAGATGCAGAAAGTACAAAAAAAGGCTAACATCATTACATGCTAGCCTTTTTTTGTACTTGTTGTCCGAATGTTACTTTGAAGCTGCGTTTGATCATCTAATTACTCATTTCAATCTCGCATATTTTGACCAATCTTTCCAATAGGATTCTGGAAAATTACGAAATAGTTCCACATGTATACGTACAGTACAAAGATTTTGATCATATAGAAAAGTCATGCTTAAGTTTTATGTTATGATTGAGTATAAGTCATCTTTTCAATACTTTAAACTCGACTTTCAGTGTCTAGTTTGCCCAACTTTCTTCTAAACACTTCAAACTCCAAAAACCAATTATTAGATTTGCTTCCTTCCTCTAAACATAACCCTTAAAGAACACAATTCGAGAGAATATCCGTGATTCGCCCATCGTTAAAGGTGGATTACTTCTTTCCGAGTCCATATATTAATATAATGAACCCCCACAAATCGCTTTTCAGGGCGCGCACCAAATGGCCTTCCAGCGCCAAAAGGGAATTGAAACGTTCCACCAAAGGCGAGCTGTCCCAGGCCCACTCATGCAGGGGCTCTTTTGCATGAATCGCTTATTTGTTTGATTATGGGATGTTTTCAATCGAGCTATAAGAATTTGCATTGCAAATGCATTTGCTCTTTTTCGGTTCTCTCTTCGGCCATGCCTCGTTGAATCAAGTTTTATTATTCCTTCTAACACCCCCTTCCCCTCTAGTGTTGACATGAAGTCCGAGTTCGAAAGATCTCTCTGTCCATAAAAATGGCCCCCGCAAAAGTATTTAAGGTTGACGTTTCTCCAAATATAAGGTAAATCTATACATTTTTGCTACTGTCTAAAAAAAAGTGGTGGCTTATATCAGTAAACAAAAATAAAGAGTCCGTCCAAAATGAAGTGTCATCTCTAGGACATTTTATTATCTACTACTTTTGAGGAAATGAAAAACACTTTTCCTTATGACGTGGGGAAATAACCCACTTTTAATAATTTTTCAAAATACATTCACTAATTTCTTGAGCACAGCTGTAGTCTTTTAGGCATATTTCTAATAAATCATTTCAATATTTTGGGAATTGTACCTTGTATCCTTGTAAAAGGTAGATTTTATACCGTTTACTATTTGAGGATATTAACTTCGTTCTTCAAATATCCACACAGTAAAATGTTGATGATTCTTAGAGGATGCGAGTGCAATATTTTTAGTTGAGTTTCATGCTCTAAATCTAGTTCTATCTCGAAATCATATACTATATTTTATCTGGATTCGGTTGGACTCATCTAGTTATTTATGACATCAAAAGTCTTTATATATTCTACACTGTGCAAAAAAAATCTGTAACCATTACACAAAATTTTTTTGTAAAAAACGTTTCCTAGAAAATTTCTAGTAAATAATTACTAAAAATAGTGCTGTAAAAACTGCCGTGGACAGGTAAACTGCAGTAATCGCAACAATGAGTTGTACCATTTTCGCTCTGAAATAAATTTTTTTCCAGTATGTTTTCTTAAAGGTTTGGTTAATGAGTGCTTGCAACAATGGTCCAAGTCATTATGGAAGTTACTGCAGTTTACCTGCCCACGGCAGAAAACACATAATATATTTTTGTTAGCATTACATATATATCATGTAAATTTACAAGACTATTTTATGTATCCCACACAAGTAATGTTTCTGTAACTTTACACGACCATTTTATGTACCCTATACAAATAATGTTTTTGTAACTTACGAGACCAATTTATGTAGCCTGCACAAGTAATGCTTCTTAGCACATTCATCTTTAAATAAATGAATTTTGGCAAGTTTTTTTTTAACTTACACTTATGTTGCCAAAATTTCTTACGCACCAACCAATGTATGTTCTAGAAATATAAATTCTTAGATTAACGTTTTGGTTTGCCGCAAAAGATTTGAACATTTTACAATTCAAATCCCTTGTGGTAAACGAAAGCAAACAAAGAATGTATGAATTTCATATTTCCAGTACATAATAAATAGGTACACAAGAAGTTTTTTTGCAGTAAAAATGTAATATTTTTATCCCATATTTGCAATACTGAAGATTACTAACATAATATACACAAATATTAATGATATAACACCAGTTACAAAATCCATATTTATTGACAAGCAAAACATTTTCGCCCATAATGGACCAAGACATATCTTCTTCCTGGACAAGAACAGCATGTGGCGAGAGTTCTCCTTCAGTCTCATCCATATTCTTCATACATTGCGAGATGGTTTTTGCATCCTTCGCAAAATATCAATTTGTTAGAGAATTTAAGAAAATTATTTATATACATATCAGAAGTAAAGAAATTATCTTACCTTCTTTACAAAAAAGGAGCACTTTTCTTCTAATAATAAAGGCAAAGATTCCAGAACACCTCCCTCAGTGACTCCTGTAATCTTCATATTTTTCTCAATGTATGAAACTAAATTAGTATCAGTCAAGTACATCAATATCTTTGGATAAATATCGATTCCTAAAATCCTGATAGCCTCCTTTACGCAACTAAATAAATAAAATTACAAAGCCATTATTAACCTTTTCGTGCCTAATAGAATATGTAATAATAATAAGAAAATTGAAAGATATAAATTATTTTTTATTTCAAATTTTGTTCAAATATTTACTTTTACGGACGGAAATCTCCACGATATCAATACCCTATTTTAATTTTTTGTTCTAATTAAAAAATAATTGACTAAATATGGGTTGGATCAGGTCTAACAATTAAATGGGTCAAGGATATTGCAATTTGCAAATAATGGTATAAGTAGGTAAATTTATAAAAACCAATTTCTATTTTTTTCAGTAATATTTTTTCAATATTCAGGAAATCTATGAATAAATAAGTTGCGCAAGAAAAGATGTTAGAATTTTACAAATAAATCATATTTATTAGTTACCTAAAAAAATTCTTTTTGGAAAATTTATTTTTGTCACTAAAATTTTATTTTACAAAATTTCAAATACGTGTAACTTAAAAAGTATTTTTATAATTATAAAGAAACAAAACTTTTGTTCCAAAATTTAGTATAAAACGTAAATATTCTTACCAAAGAATATATTCTATCAAAAGAATGTTTATTAGTATATGTATTAGTGTTTATAATATAAAGTTATTTGTGAAAGAATATTAAGGAAAATAGTTGATTTTGGCTTTTAGAAGTTTAAATTATAGCTGGATGCTGTGTTTAGCGATTTTTTTTCTAATGTGTGTAAATCTAGTGTAGAAACGATTGTTGATGATATTTACTGTTATGAACCTAGTTGTTTCCCGATTAGAATTTCAGTAAGTATTTAAGTAACAGGAAAATAGGATATTTTAGTTCTTTAAGAACTTCTTGTTATAATACTATCTAGCAAAACAGAACAATTTTCATTACATATTCATAAATTTTCATGAACATAAAACATTGAACAATCAGGAACAATGCTGGATACCTTAATAAGAATTATAAATAGAATAATAGAAAGAAATACGAGTACTCACATATTTTTTGACTTGTAACGCGAGTCGCGAAAAGAAAATTTAAAATGGCGCCTTGAATCACGATCGAGACCAGAAACGAAACTTTAATAGCGATGCGCGCGCAACTTCATGTCGAAGAACGTGATTAGTTAAAAGAAATTGCAAATACTAGAAAATGTTTTGTAACTGGAGAAATTTCTGTTCAGTATTACAAAAACTTGTTTTTCTTAAATTGGTTATTTCTGTAACATTACTAAAAAAAAAACTTTTGTATGTTTACACTATTTTTTTCTTAGTGCATGCTTATTATTTATATTCAAAACAATAAGCAATTAGCGCAATTCCCCAAAAGCTAGTAGAATTCATTTTATAAAGAAGATCACATGAAATATAATTATCTCACAACTTGAGCGTGGAGAAAAAAAAATACTTATATTATCCACAAACTAAATTATTGGAGATGTAAATTCAATCGATGGTCCGAGGTTGTTTACGAGGAAAACGTTGCGATTCGAGAATACAAAGTAAAAAAATACTACCCGATGTTAATTCACTATCTTTGCTCTCGAAAATACATAGAATAAAAACTATTTGAAATGACATGCCAAAAACTGAGCTAAATAGTTTCCCGTTCCCAGTTTCAGTTCCCCCGTTAGTTTCTTTCTCCCAGTCGAAAACATGTACACTGAATTTAAGGTCACTTCGTGTACGCATTTGCAAGCTGGGAAATTGCTGCAACGTGCTGTAAAATTGTGTTTACAGCACCAGCTACAATGAAATACAGCAGCGCTGTTAAATGCAAATGTGCTGTTACAAAAATGTGTTACAGTGAATAGTACAAATGCAATGAAACAGGAGTTTTCGAAAACGTGCCGAGTTTACCTGCAACGGTTTCAACAAGTTTAACCGCTTCATTTACAATTCGATTAGATACCAATGGGGGAAGTTGGTAAGATTCTTTCGAGTGTAAACTAAACTGACATATTTGTGAACAACTCGCCTGAAAGTGATATTTTTGAAGCTAAATGTATATTTTACCTGCGTTAGCAGGATATTTTTAGGTACTGTTAGATAAACATCTGTTGGTTATTCCACTTAAGTCGGATGTAATGTTTTTAACCTGAGGTCTAGGATAATTGCGGACAAATGGTATTGTAAATTGTGTGCTTTAACTTTGTTTATTAAATTTGATAAAACGTATATAAACTGCATTCAATTTCAATAAAACTCAATGCAATGAAGTAATAACCAATTAAAGTAATAAATTGATTTTTTTGTCGAAGTATGAAATTTAAGTCATCAATATATTAAAACAATTATAAAACGTATTTTGTACATTTTAAAATTTTAAAAATATTTCTAAAACCTTAAAATTGGGCTTTATATGGGTCACAGTAAAATGTTAAATCTACACTGTAAAAGCCATTGTTGCACCAAAAATTAATGTGCTAACTTCAAATCTCTCACTAAACTTTGATACATGTGAAACTCCAAATATTATTGTAACTTCTAGTCAAAATTTGGTGGGCGTGATTAGAGGTTGGCAAATTATGGCACTGAAGTTTAGTTAAATCCTGTCACTTTTTTGTAGCCTATTGACTCCAATTTTTTGCAACATGGCTCTTTATTTTTTTTACAGTGAATAGATTCTTTTTCCTTCTTGAATGACTTGTCTTTATGCAACATTATCTCTTTTCTCTTCACTTTTTGTCTACAAAATTCATCCCACAACCATATCAAATCCTTAATTCTTTGAATATACAATCTCGAATTGATTTTTGTTAGGATTAAACTCGAAATGACCCCTTCTTACATTTAAACAAACCATGTCTTTGTTTACACATATATTTTGTTGTCTCTAGTTTAATTATTTTATTTAACCCCCCATGGTTTTTCCGGCGCTTAACAGCATCATTAGAAGAATTAATTTTTACGAAAACTACTTTCTGTTGTTCTCCGGTTAAAATTTCTATATTTCATCGCCCTCAGTAATTGAATTTTGACGAGTAACTGGAAGCAAAAGAAGATAATGTTTATTTTTATTTCGACGCTTCTCCGCGTCCTAAAGTGGGGGACATTAGATGCCATTTTGAGGCAGAACGATGCTGTTATGTTAATGAAGCTATTAATGTCAACAACTATAAACAGTTATGTCTCAAGGAGCGTTGTATCAAAAATTTAAAGAGCTTTTTTTGTATTAAGGACACTTTAGAGAGGAAAAAGGTTTTCCGCCTTTAAATTGGTATTTTGTAATATCCTAATGCCACTTTGAGCCGCGCATACTTGAGCAGTATTTTTGTGTTACGTGTTTCAAATAGATCACTTCGGAAATGAATTATTTAGATAATTGCGGAGTTTTTTTCTTGAATGGATGTTGTAAATGCATGAGGGTAATTGGAAATTCATATTTAATGATGTGTAATTTCTTTCTCTGCGTAAATTATGAGGTTTTGAATCAACTGACTTGTATGACGTGTTTAAGAAAATCGGTCTTTAAAAACTGTTAATGACCAGAGAAATATAATGGCTATTGATAGATACTGCTTTTCATGTATTTTGTCCCTTTTTTTATGCTGTTTCAAATGTACTTAATATATGTGTTTATAGCTGTTTATTATGACTTTGGTTTTTAGTGAGTCCATTTATTTTCAATTTAAAAAATAAATTAAATTCTAAATAACTAGCTGAACGCAAAATATTTGAATGTCACTGTAAAGATGCATGTTTTTATAACGCAGAAATCATTTAAATACAACAAAAGAAATGTTGTTTTCATAATTAAGATAAGATATACAATAATCTATAAATAAATAAAGTTTAATATTAATAAAACTTTATGGGTCTCATGCCTTTATATTTTCCCTTAACAATCACTGGGGTAAATTGTTTTGGCGTTTTCAAAAATCGCACTCAAAATTTTCAATCAGTGTCGTCATGTTTTCAATCCTTAACTCTGAGACAATTATCCACTTTCTAACAATACAGAAAATGCCTCAACATAAATTTGTTCTCTTGAATGTTCCTTATAAAGTTAAATAATAAAAGAAATATGGAACCAAAATGTAATGTGCTTTTAAGTAATTAATAACTATCATTGTCACTTGCATGGTTTGAAAGTTATTGGCCCGAAATTTGGAAAACAATCTTAAGTGTTTTTCTTTCTTTTTTTTTGTAAGGATGGTGAGCATGTTGGTCGGATATTTTTATTGTAAAATGTATGAAGTTTATTTTACGCACACTATACAAAATATTTATACCCTAATATTTATTTCTATTTTGATTTTTTATGAAAATTTGACTGGACTTTACTTTAAGTAGACAAGTAATAAAAATTACTGTTATTAGACACTAAACACCACATAAAAACTACGACTTTGAGACAACTGAGACATTTCTATTCACTCCTTTCCACCAACACCTCCAATGCTACTAAAAAAGATCCCCAAAAGACACTAAAACGTTACTAGCAAGAAAACCTCCTAGATAAAAAGTACATTACAACCATCCCAAGGGAAAACCGAATTTCAACAGTCTCGGCAGAAGGGAAAATTCCTTGGGATAAAATCCCTGCCCATGGTAGACCCCGCGATTCGCCCGCAGATTAAATTGATTCCAGATTTTATTTATTCGAGTTGAATTTGAGTTCGCATAGTGTAAGAAGGAGGACAAGGATTTTTATGCTCTGGATGTACGACCCTGAAAAAAGATTATTCTTTATAAATACAAAAGGCAAAAATATCGAAAAATGTTTGATAAGTAGAAGTTATAAAATATAACTAAATGGCTAGTGAGTCTTATCGCAGTTTTCGGGGCTGTTAAGGGACTTATGGAAGGCTATCTGTTTCTTTTCGCTATAAAATGTCCCCAACTTTTCGTGGTTGTCAGTTACTTGCCCGTAGTTGTATCTCTCTGCGGATTTAAGGGTCCCGAAGTAAGGTATAACAAAAAATTCATAATTAAAGGGTTTTTTTTTAGTTAAACAATTGCCAGAACTTCACAAAACTCTTCTGGCATTGTATTTATTCTCAAAAACGTTGAAATGTCTGTTGTTGTTTTTTATAAACAGAAAGAAATTAAAAAAAAATATTTTTAAATCAAAGAAAAGTAAATAAAAGACATAATACAAAAATTGAATTAAGTTTGTATAAAATTTGTACAAAAAAAATTCCTACAATACTTGATAAGCTTTTTATAATATAGTATCTTACCAGACACTATTTTTATACAGTTTTTGTCCTTCTCACTTTCTCTAGATTTAGAAAAAAATATTTAAAAACTTTGACATATTTTCGAAGAAAGTATTTCCACTATAAAAAAGCATCTATGTGAACTTTTCTTCAATTCATGAAGGAAAGACAGACTGCAATAATGATATATATACTGCATTTCCTCGCAAAAGCTTATCACCATGAAATAGGAATAAGAAGTCAGCTTAACCTTTTTAAAATTCCATCTACTAAAAAACTTGTGAAGTTCTTATCTGCCAAAAACAATGAAACTAATCCGATATCGTCACTTTTTTTTCTCGAGAATTTTCCAGAAAACTCGTGTTGACCCGTCGTATTAACCATATCATTGCATTCGTTTGAAAATGTTGTAAACAACATACAGTCAAATATGAATTTTCGATTTGTATTCATAACTTTAAACATTAACTACATTAAACATGCAACTTTGAGCAAACAAAATGTGATGATTGTTTGTTGAAAAAAAAGTTCTTCACGTTATTAAGCACGTTACTTTGTGTAAACAAATTATGATAGTTGTTTGTTTGAAAAACGCGATTCACACTATTAACGCATTGAGTGCCACACAGCGACGAGATATCAGCGATGAGATTTTTAATTTTTCAAACATTAAGATTCATTATTTTATTGTTTTTTATTTAACCAGCTTATTTATAAAATGGAATGTTCTTTTTCACATCAGCCTTTATCGGTGACAGTTTTATATTGATAGCCTGGCCTCCATGCGTTAAGCATTCTTTTAAGTGTAAACAAAATGTGAAAGTTCGTAAGAAAACACGGGGAACTATTTTTTTTTCTCCATGCTTCTCCTGAACAAATAGTAGAATGAACAAATAGCACGCATTTCAAATATCTTTGAAAGCCTCTTGCAAAAGATGTGAACGAAAAGACATTTTCAATAAAAACAATAATTTCAACGTAACAAATTTTGTAATGCTTGCCTTTGTTGTTCGGTTTATTTCTTACCAACTGCTTTACAATATCACTGTCAAAATTATGAAGTGTACTATTAATGCTTTTGCGGCCAAATGGTATGATATTTAACAGAAGCAGGTATTCGACGCTCCTGCTATTTTCATTAAACGCTAGTCAATTTCCCATAACTATTCAGATTGATTTAATAAATAAACAAGTTCTGAAATAACTTCAAAGCTCTCAAACGAAACAACCAAAACAGTAAAATGTTTTTCCAAAAACATGTTCAAAATAGCATTTTGATTTTTTCCCAAGGGGACGTTAGGATGTCATACGCCTTTTTCGGTAACGTGAATTTCCTAAGCGTTTTTCCAAATTTCAGACTTTTTAACTAATTTTGGCACTTATAAATATATCTACATCTTCCAATCTGCCTTAAAAAAAATTCCTGCATTTTGTGCTTGCTGAACATTGTCCGTTTTTTCACTGATTTTCCACCAGATGTGAGTTCCATCTTTGTCAAGCAAGCGGCCCGACCTGTCGAAACTTAAAATAAAAGATCCTAACGAGAAAATTGCGTGTGTCTTTTTCAATCGTGTAATTGACATTGTTGTCATTTCCGGTACTTTAAGCCACAATTCTCTTCTTCGTTTTCTCCTCCGTTAACTTTTGAGAAACATTGTTTCTATTTCTTGGTGCAGTTCATTGAATTACTTAATATCTTTCGCAGTATCCTGCAGCACTATTAGTGGTGAAAGCGGCTTTGGAAAATTTCTTTTTCTGTTCGATGTATTTACGATTTAATTCTGAAAAGTTTCGATACATCTTATTTTTTTAATATTCGATGGTGTATTGAAACATTTATTCAATATTTGTTACAATAAATAAATTGATGTAACAAAATTAAACTATACATAATTAATATTTAAAAAAGAAAGCTTTATTTTTTGCATCGAAAACTAATAAAGTGCCTTCAAACATATCTAAAAATTTAAATGGTCATCACATTCGCAGATGCTTCAATTCTTCAAATTCGGTTAAAATAATTTCACACTAGATAAACGACTTCAGTAATAACCATACAGGAATTACGGAACATATTCAAAGTACTCGTTTTTTAAATGTTGAAAAATGTACTGTAAAATGAATTACATCTTACGCTGTTTATTCAATGCTTTTAACATTTGCTTAGTATTGATTATTAGCAATTAATGTAAATTAAAAGTGTTCAAAGCTTATGTAAGTCATGGTTTAAAGAATCACTTGTTTTCAGCTCCCACACTACGTTTATAACTTAAAAAGTGGAAGATATTATAATCGTTCAGTCTTTCCGTCGGGCCATCTATCTGTTTGTTTGTCCGTCATCTACTTTCACAGTCTGAACTACAATTACCACAGACAAGTGCAATGCCTCAATTTTAAGTAAAAAAAAATCATCATTTTCTGTATTTAAAATTTCATTAAATATTTGAATTAGAAATATACCAAAAATTTAAGAGGTGAAAAAATTTCCAAGGTGATAATTTGAATGTTGATATGAAATGTTTCAATTACAACTTATCTCAATTCCTATCCTTTTAGAAGTATTACGACAAATAAAGTTTGAAAGACTACACCCTCGAATAAATAACGAAAAAATATTTTTATAATAAATTTTAAATTCGTTAGTGTATAAAGAGCGAATACACAATAACATTTGTGAATCTGGACAGCTTTTTTTAAATTCAAAAGTGTCCGATCTAATCCAACACAAAAACATTGTTTCATTTTTTCGAAATAAGTCCAACCCAAATCAACATGACACCCATAAGAACAAATCCAATCCCGACGAGGAATCAAAATCGGCTTTCTATTCTAAGTTAGGGATGGAAAACAGGAATCCTTATACTGAAAAACCGGTTTTAACTGCAGCTCAAACATCGGTTCTTTGATTGTTATAAAAAAAACAGCAGTCTTAGTCAAAAACTGAACAAGCTTATTAACTGTTTAGAAAATAATCCGAACCATCCGAAGTAAAACCAAATTTTTTTTTAAAAAAATAATAAAAATAACGGTTATAGTTTGGTTGTCACTTCTTGGCATCCCAAATATTTTGATTGAGGAACAGTCCACTTTGTAAATAGGTAGAGAACCTAAAGGAGGCAGGGTTGCCAATCCCATGGTGTTTGGCGTGCTTGGGGGACTTTTGGATTAGTTTGATTGGAAACAATGTGTCACACTAAAACTACACATAGGTTATTAGTGAAAGGAGGATTATAGTTAATTGCTGATGCTCGTCATCAATTGCACGTGCATTTATTTTCTATCTTGACTTGATCATCAATATGTTTGTATCAATATGTTGTATGTGTTATTTACTATATTCAGTATCTCTTTGGGGAAAGCTATAAGTTAAGATATAGCTATGCAATAATAGTGAACCCATGCAAGTTCGAACTGCCCTTCAATTCTAAAGAAATATATCCCCTAAACTCTAAAGAAATATACACCTGCAAGAGCAATAATCGCCAAATATAGTAACTCTGGATTAAACCAAAATCTTCCTTACCCCTTTTCGTTTTACGAGTGATAGTTTGGACTCGTCTAAAACACACGTCATAGATGCTAAGAAGTGGTGGGAGGACTATACTTATCTAGGAAAAACCGGAATGGAAATGAAAAACATGAGATTATGAATTACTTTAAGAAAACGGAAAGTGCAATGTGTGTACTGTTCATAAAAAAAAATTAAAACCCCGAACCGGTAGAAAGTGATGGTATAACCTGTACCAGTTAAAACCGGAAATGAAAGAACCGATTAACCGGTGCTTTTTGAGAACCGCACATCCCTATTCTGAGCACTGGAACACGATTATGTGGGCAATTGAAATGAAACACAATAGAAACTTGAGAGGATGGTTTTGAAATCGAAAACCCAGAGGAGTCCAAATCCAGTGTCTCAGTGCGGGATGTCGAGTGCTCAAAATCCTATGATAAAGTACGCCAGGAATCGGGACAAAGGAAGCTTTTCTGGAAGCCACTGCAACAAAGCCGAAATTCGATAGAACGCAGTTGAAAGTAAAGGACAAAAAATACAATGGGTTGCGTTTTTAAAAACTAGTTTTGATTTTGAAAAAAAAATAATGTATCAAATCGGAGTCATTTTCCAAAGAGAATTGCTCTGGGGAATATGTTACCAAACGGGAGCGAAACAATGGGTTGTCTGGAAGTGAATGCACCAAGTGTGAGAAAAACTTTTGGAACTCTCTTCATAAGCTAAGGAAGAAATACGTCTATTAACACATATTTGAACGTAATACAGGGCGACTTTTTTTTAAGAAACATCCTTGGGATGAAGATAGAAGAGTCATGCTGCCGCTGTAAGAAAAAAGACCGTATCTGCAAAAATTTTGTTTTGAGGAAATGAAGAAAACTTGTTTCACCTAACGCTAAGTATAACGCGCCATATTCGCAAGTTTGATTGAATAGGCGGATTTAACTATAACTATATGAAGTACTTTGGGCTATAATAAGATACATCAATGCACATAAAAAAAATCTTAAACTCAACTCAATCAACTCAAAATTGCAGATACGATCTTTTTTTGCAGCGACAGCATGCCACGGGGGTTACCTGCACCGGTTCTGTTCTAACCCTATAAACGGATCATGTCGGAGAGAAAAAATGTCCTTTATACCTAACTTCGTGTTCATGAGGCTGCTAGACATTAGTTCACCGTGTACATAACTCTGCCATGGTCTCCAAAGTCCTGACGTTATGTTTTAAGTCGCTATGAGGTTGCGTTATATTCTAAATCAGGTGTTGGACTTGTTACTTGACTGCGGTATCAAATGAAAATGCCTGTCACCCTCCAGTAGCTCAAGTGTGAAGGCAAGTCCCCAAATCCATACATCTTTTTAAAACACGTTTTTCAAAATGCTAGAATAATTTATATGAGATCGACAATTTGATTCACTTCCCTAAAACTGTTCCATGGGCATTCTTTTGAACACAACGTTTTCGAAAACATGTATCAAAGGCTTTTAAAATAAACTCTTAAAGGAGTTCTTAATCATATAAATACTACGTGTTTTAGGAAACACAATTGTACTCGAACAATTAAACGCATACCCCTTTGGGAAATTTTCATAAATATTAAAAAAAAGAATTTTCCAATAATTAAGTTCTAGTCGTCTGAAAATATAATTTACAGAAATAACATCACCCCAAATCCGGTTTGCCAAAGTTTTTTTATGTTACTACAGAGCCGCAAATGAAAAAAGTCCCGAAAAATCTCCTAAAGAATCCGAAGCTCAACAAAAAAAAAACCCTCGCAATACGTTAAAGAGACATTTGAGACATTCAATGGCGACTAGGGACTAGTCAAAATAAATGTTCTCTGCTTGAATTGCGATCTAAAGCCGTTGGCGAGTATTAATGGACAATGAAAAAGCCGTTATCGAATTGCTGGAAAGCCGGTCTCGGATCAAAAGAGGAAAAAACTTTTAATTACTCTCTGTTTTATGTTTATATTTCTTGGACAAAATCCAGTGGGGCAGTTAGGAAATAGTGAATTAAATATTAATCGTAGATTTATGACGTTAACTTTGAATTAAAACTTGTTTCATTTTACGGGGGCTGTTTTTTTTTTCAACCTCCGATGGGCTGTAATAAAAAGACGGGTCAAGATACAAAAAAGATTTTTTTACCAAAAGTAAAGTACAATACTGCTTATTTCTCCATATAATCACCTTGACGATTAAAGCATTTGCCATATCTGTAAACAAGCTTTGAAATACCCTCTTCATAAAATGTAGCCGCCAACGATTTGAAGGGAGTTGTGACGGTTTCTTTGAGCTCCACGTCAACTTGTTACCGCTACAATCCAAGCCACTATGCTTATCAATAATTTACTTATGGAAAACCTCCGAGTTTCCCTAAACACTTGGTCAACTAGCTAAACAATACTGATGTTCATGAAGAAGGGGACCAAGGAAGCAAGTCTGTCGCTACAGACGGTATTGTTCAGCGAGTTGACCAAGTGTTTAGGGAAACTCAAAGGTTCACCATAAGTGAATTATGGACTAGCAGTGGTTTGGAGGACAGAAAAAAATTGACGTAAAGCTTCCAAATTTACTTTTTCTAAACGAAACCGTCGCAACTCCCTCCCAATCATTGGCGGCTACATTTTATGAAGAGGGTATTTCAAAGCTTGTTTACAGGTATAACAAATGCCTTAATCGCCAAGATGATTATGTGGAGAAATAATCAGTATTGTACATTACTTTTGGTAAAAAAAAAATCTTTTTTTATTTTGACGCGTCTTTTTGTTACAGCCCATCGGAGGTTGAAAAAAACCAGCCCTCGTATATTTAAAGTCAATTGGCTAGAATTTTATCAGATTTGACCCGATGTCCAACGAAGTAGGCAGCTTCAAATTTTAACTCGCATGCAGGCTTCCTAAAATAGTCCAAATTCATATCGTCGGTTATTTGTAAATGATTAATGTATGAAAGAAACATTAAAAATGAATGCCTATACATTTACACATTTTGGAGAATCATGTCAAAACGAAACCACAAATCGTGCAACGTGTCTGACTTCTGTATAAAGAATCATTCTTCTTGAGATTAGAACAAAGTGCTTTGTAGATAATTAAAACATGAGAAACGCTATCTACTTTGTGGGATATCAAATATTTTAAATATAATTAACTATAAGATTTTATATATTGTTTTGTATGCTGAAAATTTAATTCAGTAAGAAAATATTTGATAAGGGGAAATACTTTTTTAATTTATAAAATAATTATTTTAAACTAATGAACTATATTTAATTAAAAATTTCATATTAATAAAAATAAAAATGATACAAGGTTATCTTAATTTTACGAACTAGTTCAAATGCAATGATAATAACTTCTAAATTAAAATCTTGCCTTTTTATAGATTAGTATTAAAATTTAATATTAAATAATAGTAAATATAATAGTACATTTTTCTAAGGTAACGCAAAGAATAAAGTGTTGGAAATATTTGCTAATTAAAAACAGGTTGCCGTAACAAATTACACAACTGATGAGCTTAAGAAAGAATCTAAAAATAAAAAAAGGAATTTTCATTACAAACTTGGATTTAAAGTTTAAAAAAGTCTTAATAGAATCTACAGTTCATTTAATATAGAAGAATAAAGTTTCAAATAAAAGTAAAACTCTTAAAAATCGCCATTTTATTTTCACGGATGTTTCCCACAGTGGTCTAACATTTGAGTTTGGTATCTTTTTCGAATGAGTAAATTTTTTATTCTGACATCATTTAATTTACTCTGCTTAAAATTAGACTAATTTTTCTTGTTCTCATTTGTTCTTTTAAAACTTTTTAATGAGTTAGATGCTTTGGAAGTAATTGTTACATTCCAAATTAGGTACTGTTATGAATGTTTAAGCGAATAAATGTTGATACGTTAGATAAAGAAGATTTTCGAGACGTAGTTCGTAGGGAAAATATATTTCTGGGAAAAGTCATCCTAGTATTCTAAGAGTTTTTTTTTCTTTTTAAATAAACAACTTGAAAGTATTATAAGGAGAATATAATGTAGTTACTGTATTTTTCGATGGTTAAACTGATTTGAAATATAATATTTTTTTAAGTTTTCAAAAAAAAATATTTGTACATATTCTAAATAATATTATTTAGTTAGCAAATATGATTCGATAATAGTTAAAAGAAAATGAATCAAGCAAATATATCAATTATAAATCTCATGTAGTTAACTTACATAAAAAGTAATTTCAATGTTTAAGTTTCTACATTCTAAAATATAAATAGATAAATCTTTAAAAATTAAAGCAACAATAAAAACGTGCGGCATTAATCATTTTCAGTTCATTTCATATTTTAAACGCTTTTCTGACACTATAGGTAATATTTTATTTTTAAAATTGAATAAGCAATTGAAAACCTCCAGAAAGATAATGGGACAATTTTGTGCTTGAAAGAAATATTGAACTGTAAAAATCTAAAAGGTTCAATGGATTGACCTTTTTGGTTTGAAAAAGTTGTAACTCCAAAATTTTGTTCTACATTCGTATTGACATAATTCGATCAGCAATTAAATAATTTAGATAGGTAAGCAAATCCGTAAGCTTTTATGAAATAGCCTTTTATATTCATTGAAACTCCAAATGTTCAACCATCAAAGAACCAATTCGGCCAACTCGCTTCGTTGACTCGACACTGTTGTAACTGGAGTTCTAGCCCAGTCGTCAGAACGTCGGCCTTTCCATCGAGGCCAAACTTCTTGTCAACTTTTTAATTGCGTAAAAATAAATTTGCGCGAATTTAGCTTGTTCTGAGGCTAATTTATAATTTCCTCTATACTTTTAGAGATAGATGAGCCAGCCTTCAATAGGCATATTTCGCCAAATGTATACCAAGCTTTTGTAAAATTCTCACTATGAAGATGAGTAGACTCACTATGAAGAATTGCAGGCGCGCTGTTTTTGGCCATCGTTTAAAGAACCTTTCCTTAACACTTTCTATTTTCTTACTTATTTCTTTTAAAATTTTCAAAATGTATCGATTTTGAATGGTTTCATGATTTTTTTTTCGATACGTATAGATTTCATATTTCTAATTTGTGAGATGAAGGGTTGACTTTTTTCCATTTTTGCACATAGGTTCCCCCCCAAATTTTGCGCATAGAGCCCTAATCCTCGAAAGAAACACTTCATTTACTATATTGGTTTGCGGAAGTAATTGTATTTCCTTGCTATAGAAAATGAGGTAAATTATTCAACTTTTAAATTTTCAGAAGTTTGAAATTTCCCTACAATTCTGTAAACTTTTCCAATTTCTGAATGAACCATCAGTAACTAATTTTACACAATAAATTAGATTATAATATATTCTCATTATATTTTTATTGTATTAAATTAAATATAATTTTCTTAAATTTAGAAATTAAAAAAATTGTGTTCTTTTTTTTTGGGGGGGAGGGGGGGCCTCTTCAGGTTTCACCCCGGGTGCCTGATAACCACGCGACGGCCCTGGAGAAGACCGTTGCCAATAGCCTATACGTAGCTGTAATGCGACGTAAATCCAATCAAACGAATGACACGGGTTAAATCGAAACTACAAGAGCCCGAAGGTGTCTGGGCTACATCAGTTTTGAACCCAGAACCTGTTGCATGCTAGTCCAATAATAAACAGTCTCAGACAAAGAAAATACCTAAATGACCTCTGTCCCGAGAGTAAGTATGTGTGCTGGCTGCCACACACACCTTCTTCAAGTACTTTTTTCGGGTGTTTCTTTTGCCCCAAAGTTCGCACTTTGTCAAAGTGCCGTGCGCCCTCACCTGTGAGTGAGTGTGCAAAAAGAGTGTCGATGATGAATGCGCCGACACTCGTTTGATTCATCCGTTTTTAATGTGGCCTTCCATTCCGTTCCCTTAAAATGCATATCGAAAGGGATCCTTCTCCAATCGATCAAAGTCACATGTCAGCTTCTTAAGGAGGTACTTAAGGGGGAAGAATAAAGATGGCCTCATTAAATCGGAATAAAGACAATTTTTTTTTATAAATAGGGACATCCTGGCCATCTGACTCCATTCTATTCACAGGTTTTCTTTATTACAAGTTTCTTTTGAAGAATTACGATCTATTTATATACCAAGTATTCTAAAAATCATTTTTAGAATCAAATTTGTTACTTTAAAAAATATGTATTTTCAAAATAATTTTTACAAATGTGTATTGTCGTAAACATTAATATCTTTCAATGAATTCGTTTAGTTCTAACAATTTTCTGAATTAAACTCCCAGTTTGAATGTAGTCGATAACGTATGTATCTATAACCCCCTCAACCTATTTAAGACGACTTTGAATACCATTAATACCTTCGTTTCCGAAAAAAAACGTTAACTTTTTTATTTTTCGTGTAACTTAATTTATTCTATAAAATTGTACATTACTATGGTCATCATAATTGCATATTTGGATAAACTTAAGCAGAAAGTCCATTTTCGCGTAGTAATTTTTCTAATCAATCGTAATTAATGGGTTACATCAACTAGTTATTACATCTTAGTAGCCTGTTCAGATATAAAGTTATTAATAAGTATTTTCATCAGATTCTCACGTGAAAAAAAAAACTTGAGTAGCGTTATTGTATAAAACTTTTTAAGGCGAACCTGGAAAAAGTTTTACGGGCTTACTTGGTACAAAAAGAAGTTCTAAAATCGTTTCAACTCCTGGCACACAGATGCCTCCTCATAGCGTATCTCCATAAATGAGTCTCGCTGTAATGGAGAAACTTCGCCACACTTTCTCAGCATTCATCTCGTCTACAGTCCACTTGAAACAAGTCTTATTTATTCACGTGACAAAGACAATTAAAGTATAAACATTTTGTGCGGTGTATTTCTGTGTGTGTGTGGTCTAGCGCTCAAAACCATTGTACGAGGAAGGTTTGAGAGTTAGATACAGAAATCAAACATGAATGAGGAAGTTTCGTACCAAAACTTCACACAAAACTTTTTTTTACTTCTAAATTACATTTGTTTAATATGATTGCTATTCTTTTTGGCTTTCATGCTACTTTCAAAAAGTAGTTGATGTAAACAAGTAGGTTTATAAGAGTAGGTCATTTAGGACCGTGTGGTGTTTTTACTGTCTAATAGTTGATTAGATTAAAAGGTATAAAATGCTTGTCAAATGAGAATAAAATTGAATGCATTTTTAAAAGCCAGTGTCATTTGCATAAAGGTCCGTCCGCCCGCTTGCCGTGGAAATGCGCTGATATCCTAGTTGGTTGTTCGGCTACCCTGCACAAGCTCTACTCCGTGATGAAGAGCAATGATTGCGTACGGTGAAGCTTTACAGCCACAACCGATTCCACACGAGATTTATAAACCTTAAAAACAAAAGGGTCAAACACAAAATTTAGTTCTAATTAGAACTTTTTTGTCTCTAAAATTGCCTATTTTCATAACTCATTTCTTTCACAAATTCAATTAATATTCTTTATCGTTTGCTAAATAAATTTAAAGTTCGAAAAATGTTAATTTAGTAAAATTGCTTCATCTAAAAAACGAAGCGAAACTAACCATAACATAATTTAACTTTATATTTTTTCTAACCTAGATTTACAATTTTCGAAAAAAAACATCTATAATTTGAATTTTGACGTAATTATACACTTAAACATATAGAGGCGCCCCTGGTTTGACCCCCTTGAAAAAAGATGATTTTTGGAGATTTTTTTAAAGTACTTTAAAGTGCAATGTAAATGTATTATGACAATAATTTACCTAGGTTTTGTTTCATCAAACTGCAGTTTAAAATTATATTTCTACATACTTTCAATTTAGATATATTTCTGAACATTAAAGCCCTTAAAAATATGAGACAGACAAGTATTTTTATGACTAGTAAAATGAATATCCAAACATGCCACTGCACGAAATTCATTTAAATTACAATAATGTATTCTAATCAAACTATCTTTCCCTTCTCAGACTCATTTTGCAAAACGGCCTTTTTCCCCTGCACAATTCTAACGGAATAAATTGCCCAATACATAACGAAAGACCCAGTTATAAGCTACGACGATTCTCGTCCTACCATTACGGTATACTTTACTTAATCTGCGGTTTTGCACTTGCAGCGTAAACTTGCGTCATAAAATTATCATCCAAGCATACATAATGAGACAACGAGACATTTTAATAATACGTTTGGTAGATTCCAATTTTTGATTTTGGTACTTTGGCCGCGTGAATATTTGAGAGGAATGACGAGTCTTGTTTACGAAAAGTTACAAAAAGATGGAGATGCTTGGCAGTAAAAAAAAGTCACGTGATATGTGTACCATCGTGTTAGATCCATACAATACTTCTAATCTAAAAGAACCGTCAATTGACTCAAAAAAATGACACTTTGTTCAGCAGTTAGATACCCGAATAACTGAGTGTTATAACAGCGTTCTCTTATTATGAAAAAGGTCTCTCGTGTAGCTCTAATGTGCCCAAATGAATGTTTCATAGCTTATACATAGCGCCAAAGATTCACCAAATGCTTGGGCGCATTATGAAAGCTATCAATAGCTTCACTTCTAGTTTTTGCGTTATTTTTTTATCCATCTCTTTTTTATCCAACCCTTTGGTAACCTAAATGACGGCTGAGGAGCCCAGTCGGGAAGGCGCTTGAAATGCATGCGAAAGGTGCCAGGTTCGGGTCCTGGCATTTCCAAAATAACTGCCGACCTCTAAACTGTCTGTGTAGACAAAAAGTCCGACGAATAATACCCCGTATAAAGCTTCAAAGTCCCGACGCTGCGTCGCTCTTAAAAAGCTCCGTCAGGTGTTGGCTCGTCACTTGATTGGGGTTCGAAATTATGACCAGTAGCTCTAGTGTGACGATAATTCAAACCTAACCTCCATGGTTTTAGTGACGCGACAGACGCAAGTTCCTTTTAGGAAAAGGGGTTTATTTATTAAAAAAAGGCTTCATTCACATCAGGTTGTTTGTTGGTAAGTGTGGAAGGAAACTTTTAATTGGATAGTTTGCTATCGATATGAAAGAAACTTTATTAACATATTACTAATATACGACGATTAAGATCACACATTAATTTAAATCATGAATCGATTCGTTCGAATGAAACTTTTTACCTGATTGAAAACTGATTTAATTAAGTTCTTCGAAAATTATAGTTTGCCATTAAAAGAAATTTTCTTTTAATTATTTCATTGATCGGATATTTTTTTAAATTTAATATTACACATTGAAAATTTCCAAATTTTAAAATTGAATAATTACCTGTTTTTTTTTAATTTTTTAAAATAGTTTTATCAATTTAATTTCAAATCTTTAAAAGAAAAGAAAAATCAATCTGTAATAAATATTTGGCAAAACCACGTGAAAAAGTAACACACTAAATTATTATTCGAAACTAGATAATAGCTAAACTTTTCCAAAATGACCCTTTGTAACTTTTTGTATCGGTTTATTCTGATAATTTTCTGCCTTAAAAACCCTTTCCCAAAAAGAAAAGTTTTTTTTTTTTAACTTTTATAGCCTTCGGCAATAGGATAGCAATTGTTAAAGAATATTTTATAACATCTCAAAGAAAATAAACTTGCAGTTACACTAAAACCTTTACATTAAGAAGTTTGTTCAAATAGAGCAGGCTGAAGCATATTTGATACATACATTATGCAAGATTTATATTGCTTTAAATTATATTTGCTAATATCTGTAACGCAATTTTTAGACCTATGACTTTACGGGTAACAATGTCGCATTTTAGTCTAAGTGTTTCCCTGGCACTATTTTATCATTTCTTTAATCATTAATGGTAAAATAAAGATACAACAATGCTGACAAAAAAAATATTACTAAGAGAAGTACACTTAATGTGGTCAGTATTAATAATTAGGGCCACAATTTGATGTTGCTTTTTTGATGTTTTATATAACGATGTATTACTAATAAAAACGCAGGTTTAATAAAGTTTTTAAGGGTAGCTACAATTAGGAAAACATCTCAAACTTAGAGTGGCCACTATAGGAACATTTTAAGGGTGTTGGAAAAAAAACCAGAATTTTGTTCCATATAAAAAAATATCAATTTTGACATCCTTAGAGTTCATAGAATAAAAATAATAAGAATAGGTATAAAGTGATTTTTTTATCAATAGAATTTTGAAAAAACAGTAAAACAAAAATATGAACTGCCATACAAACTAACTTTAACGCATAATCTAAAATACCACTTCAACTTGACAAGCTGCGGGACAGCCACGAACTCAGACTTGTTGAAAGAAAAAATGTTGATCTGAATAGGATATCTAAAAACCGTACTATTTCTTTTACCTAGTACGAGCATAAGTTTTGTACCGGGATGCAATAACATTTTTCATTCCCATATAAACTACAAATATATGTTTTGCTATTAACAATTTAAATTTAAAATTTCTCTGAGCAAACCATTTCGAATCAATTCGCCAACTATTTCTCAAATCCCCTCTTTGGACCCTCTTTTTGCTAAGCACCTAAAAGCATTTTCCTCGTTGAGCAGCATGAGTGGTTGGTCCACCTAAGCCTATTTTACAGTATTTTTATCCAAAATTCATCCCAAATATAAGTCGATCTGTCGCATGCGAGTCATATTCGATAAGCTGCTTCTTTTACGAACTCCATTAAGCATTTCCATCTACAGCTTACGGCTCTCCTGAGGGGCGATACAAACATTGAGCCACTTGCCAATGTTTGCAAAAACAGATTAGGGGGAAAAAAGACGATTCTTTTTTTTTAATATAGAAAACCTGTGGTTATTATTTTATATTTGGTTTTGTCAGAATCTACGTCGCACTAGAGCTACATGAGGGCCATATGTAGCGATCGTAGTCATTTAGAACCTCGGTCAAATGACGACGCTGAAACCTGATCTGGCACCCAACAGGACCTTATAGCTATATCGTACGCGACGTCAGGACTTTGCACCACGACAGATTTAATGTACGCCAGTCCATATACACGGCTCTATTTATTGGCGGGGTTTTTTTTCCGCCAGCGCGATCCATTCGTAAGATGGCGAGGAAAGAACCCCAAAATGCATCCTCATAAGAATGATGGATATTATTTTAAAATAAAAATGCTAATTGTCACATAAAACAAAATCAAAATGACTCAATTCAATTTTATTTTTACTTGCGGTAACTGATTCTTCAACAATCGCAAGTCTAATGTGAACCCCTTCGCTCCCAGGCTCGAGTAAGTGCCTACAGACAACAAAGCTGTTTCTGCAGTGCACGTCCTGATCGGATCGAATTGAGAGGACGTACGTCCTGGTAGTGAAGGACCAATATGAATGCTGCATTTCATTCACTTAAGCCCATAGTGTTGCATTAAATTATTCTTTATGAAATTGTCTTGTAATGGTATGTGAGGGATTTTCTCAATGTTTAGTGACCCTTTTCTAATAACTGTATCCTCACTTGAGTCCCCAATTAAGTGAAAAGTAATTACAGAATCACATGCTTTTTAAATTCAAAAGTTTAAAACTAACATTAACTTGTTTTCCACTCAATTATTTTTAGTAAGTTCTTAACAATATTCTGTGTGGGAACAAGCAATAATTGTAGGTCAGTAATTATAAAACAGTAAATAAAGCTTAACAGGTGAAAAACTATTATATTCTTTATTATTCGTATTTTATAAATGTATGTTAATGTGGACTCTCCCCAAAAATTCCACATGAACATGCATACATTACATAATGCAGATTTCAAAATTAAGCTGGAATTTCAGAGAACTTAAAATAAAATCATTTTTATATCAATGGACTTATTAATCAAATATGTAAGCTTTTTATCATCTTGGATTTATATCTTGGTAATTTTATAGATTTGGGTTGTTCTTAATAAATCCTAACGATTCAGATACATTCTCGATATTACCTCTTCTAAACACAATTACTAATCATTTTTAACAACGCTACATTCCTATTAACAAAAACACAGCAAACGCCATTACATTACTGCACCCGATATCGAACCAAACGAACAACTTTTGGCGAGAAGCAAAAGAAACTTATTCCCTCTAGTACAGAAGCACTCGGAAGGGGGACGCCACCTGCAGGATTTTAAAAGAACTAAAATAATGTTCTCCCTTGCATTAATATAATTCATACAAAACAAGAAAAACTCACTTGCTTACAAATCCTAACACTATCAGAGGTACGATTGCAGAAAAATCACACTCAAAGCTAAATAAATCTTTACAAACCCTAAAAAAAATTCTGCGGTTTGTTTTAGATGATTCCTTCCAGCTTTCGCTCCTGTACTTCCTATGCTCGGTGCTAAAATGGGCGTTCTGTTTCCACGTGATTCAAAAATCGAGGCTGAAGAAATAATTTATTTTTATTCAGCATTTCTGTTGCCACTCAAGACCTGAAACGTGTCCATTATACAGTACACCCCTGTACTGCAAGAATAAGTTTCTTATTCACTGAAGGTTACTTTTTTACCATTTAGAGCCATTTATCTTTATTAATTTATTTGTGGGATGTTTAATGTGTCAAATGTAGAGGCACATATAAAATGTTGTAAACAACAAAATCTGTGAATTATTTCATAATTATTGATTAAGGATATTGCATAACACAATCATTACAATACAAATGAATTTATCTTTGTATTTATGTTACTTCTAATTACACTGTTCAAAACAATTAGGGGAGAACTTTTCGTACTTTTGTTAACCCTTTCAGTTCCAACGTTTTATTTTTTATTCTACAAATCTAAAATTTGTGAAATAGATTCATTA
This sequence comes from Oedothorax gibbosus, assembly GCA_019343175.1. NCBI lineage: Eukaryota > Metazoa > Arthropoda > Arachnida > Araneae > Linyphiidae > Oedothorax > Oedothorax gibbosus. Next base: position 1,925,082 of record JAFNEN010000006.1, read on the forward strand.
AGCATCCAGAATGAAATGGTAAAAAAAGGGGGAAAAAACCTAATTTTTTAACTAAAATTTACGGGGGGGGGGGAATTAAGGAAGCATGACTTTTGAATAAATTATAACAATAACTTTTTCAAAACTTTATTTTTAAAAAAAGTTAATATCAATTTTTAAACATCTAAGAATGTAAGCGGGATTTTATGTAATTTAGGGTCATTTAATGTAAATTTAGGGTCAATTTATTTCATAAAATTTTATGAGAGATATTTTATTTTACCATGTTTTTCATATTTTCATTTAATTAAAACAAACATTATTTAATTCTTCAAAAGACATGATTCTTCCTTCTAACGATAAATAAGTGCGAGCTCAACTTGGTGAGAAAAATCGCAAGCTGATGACTCCAAATGGAATAATTTGGGGTGAAAGGGTTTGAACCATGCATTCCCCTAATTCTTTTGAGCAGTGTATTATTAATAAATTTTAAATTAAGAAAATCACACTGTTAAAAATGAAACTATCAAAAATAAATAATAGAATGTTCTCATTTTATTGCGAAAACAATATACTCAAAAACCAATACTTTGACATCTCCACTGTGAGATCATACATGCTCTTAAATTTTAACTTCAAATAACCTATACACACTAACTACTCCCGATGGGATGACAGAGTTGGATGATACACCTGTTTAGTGTGAATCCCTCGGGTTCGAACCAGAGATGTAACTTTTTCCTCAATCATTCTCAAATATGAGAACATGCATTTTTTTTTTCAAGTTTGAGAAAAATGAGAGTTCTGAGCTATTTTAAAGTGATGATGTTCTCAAAAATGAGTGCATTATTCTCAAAATTGAGGATGGGACTAGTACACTAAAGTTAACATTTTGGGAAAATCACCCATATATATATATTTTCTTATTTTGCTTGTTTCACACCTGATAAACGACTTACTTTAAATGACCGACTTTCGTGTCCTTTACCGTTTTCAAGCAAAGTGGCGGCCGCATTCAAGAAAGTAAAACGGTTTTTGTAGAGCCAAGACGTACTTTTCACTCATGTTACGATCATTGCAATTATTCAATTATTCAGCAATTATTTAACCTTTTAATTTTCTTCTATAGAATGGGATGGCTCGTCTATGGTTAAAACGTTCAACGATGAAATGAAGTATTAGCTTTTGGAGATGGTCTGGATAGGTGGTAAGTTTATATTTTGCCTTGCATGACACTTAACAAAGGTCCTGAATTTACACTTACATTCCAAGTAAACTATTCTTTTCTCTTATATTTTATCGAAGCGTGAAAAAAGAGAAAGTTTGAAGAAAAAGCACAAAATATTATTCAACCTGTTTAAAGCCAGTCCAATTGCAGTAAAGTATTCATAATTTTTTTATGACAATGCGCATTTCTATGTTTACGTTGGTACTTATTTTCATTTGAGCCCAATTAAAAATAGATAACCTTTTAAATAAAGACACTTTCAGTTGAAGAGAAAATATAATGCTGAATGGTAAGCAACAAAAAGGGGTTTTTATATACTAATGTTAGTTTTTCAAAAAAAGAAAATTACTTTCACGTGCGCGTCATTTGTGTTGACTCTAAGTGTGACGATTATTCGTACTCGTCATCTTTAATGACTCTCGTCACCAAAATATAATTTAAAATCGTCTCTTCATTCCATTTCTTTCAAACACATTATTTCTCTCGTGGATCTTCGGGTTCTTATATGGGTACGGTAAATAATGAATGCGTTAATTACAAAATAACCGCGATAAAAAGTTTAAAACGTGGATGGAATACTCGAAATTGAATTAAAATATTAAAAACTTGAGGTAGTTTTCAGAAATCATTTTCTCACTCTTCATTTCGAGTTTCTCAATATCGACTCATGCTTGCAGAACAGTCCTAGCAAGTCCAATTGGTGAACGCTGTCTTTCACCGGGATTGGTGATAACGTGGAACCACCAAGGTTGTCAAGATACTGTGAGTTAAATCAATAATATCCTGGTGACTCTACCTTCATTGCAGCTCGTCTAGTCACGTAGGTTAACACTTTCGCTACGTAACACTTTGTTGCCGCATAATTTGTTATGGGCATTATCGAACCCTTATTACCCACAGTGGTCGGAAAAGGCTGAAAAACGGTCAAAATTCATTAATTTTTTTGTTGTTTGACAAAAAAGCATACAAATTCGATTTTATAGGTTTTTGACCCATATGAGTCGATATAGGGCACAATCAAGTTTGTAAAACCTATGAATTTGAAGTTACAGTTAATGCAAAAATAAGTATGTTGTTGTTGTTGTTGTTACTAATGCCACTCGGGAAACCCAAGCTCTTCCCGCGGAGCGGGCAAGGATTATGGCAAATGGGTGCGGTTCCTGAGGAGAGATGCCCGTGTAGAGACCACACGGCAGGAATCCGACTTGGCATCGAGCTGACAGATGCTGCCATCTATCGCCACCTCCACAATTTAGACATGTCCCTGAAGGGGAGGGAAATATTCTCCAGGGACCTGTACCTGTGGTAAACTGCGCAATGACCGACCACAGGACTTTCGGACCCAACAGATTTAACGAGCATATACTCGACAAACACAAACGTCCATGCCTGACCGGGATTCGAACCCGAACCCAGAGGCTCCAAAGGCTAGCGCCCTAACCATTGCGCCGCCGGGTCGGCAAAATAAGTATGTGAAGATGTAATGTGAAAATTGTAAGTATTGCGTATAAAGAATAAAGCTTCAATCAACATGTATTGTGCAGGTGCATATGCGTATGTTTAAATCATGGTAATACGTAATCGTACGTCAAGTAGTCACAAAAGGCCAAAACACTAACAAAATCTTTAAAAAAATGAAACTTTGAGCTAAAAATAACCTTTACACTATTTTCAATATTTTCTGCTCTCAATTTTGCTTATGATATTAATTGAAAACAGTTTTTTAATGTGAATATATTTTTACTAATTTTTCAACTATGCATGAATTATATAATATTAAACATTAAAATTTGTGGAATAATTATATATTAAACATTTAAGTTTGTGGAATAATACCAAATTTAATATCAAAATATCGTACAAAAATATAAATATAAAGAACATATACTTTCAAATTATTATAAACGTCAACAGTTTTTAAGACCACCTTAATTAATAGCATTTTATTATTGAATATTTTAAGGTCAAATATGGTATTAATATTCATCTTAAATTTTTTAATGAATTTTCGTTTAATTTTAATACGGTTTTAGGAAATAAAATATTTATTAATAATATCGTATTTGATTTAAAAGTACTATATACTGATATTAGATTTAAAAGTATAATTTCAAATCAGAAATACAAAGAATACATGTATTTTAGGAACTAAATAAAAGTAACTCTGATAGAACAGATTCATAAAGAGGATTTTAGTCTTAAAATTATGTTGAAGCACTAAACATTTTTGCTTTGAAAACAGATAATTTGTTTAACATCCTTTATTATTACAATATTGATATAATAGTTTAAAGAGTCTTCGTGTAGCTCTAATTGATTGTTTGTTTTAGGCTTTGCGCGGAAGGTATTAATGTAAGGGTCCGATGAAATAGTAAGAAAGTTAAACACCATCTTAATTTGTATTTTTCCTACAACTTTTTCTTGAGTGTTCTCGTCTGTACCACCGAAAGTCTTTGTTTCTGGCCTCTTGGGCTTCTTCGGTCAAACTTCCTATGGGTAACATTATATAATGAAATCACTTTCCCCACATGAAACCTTATGAACAGAGTTTGGCATGTTACTCAACCCCCTTCCCAAGGGGCATCTTTTGAAAACATTCTTATTGTAGACAATTTTCTCTCCTACAACACCAGTATTTCAGTTCTTTCTAATCAAACTCTGTAAGTGAAGTGGTCGAAAGTCGGTTTTGTTTCTAGATTAACAGCTGGCTTGGAGCAACGCGTTGTGCTTTTCGACGATTTTTGAACAGCTAGATTTTGACACTTTTTATTTGTTGACTTTTCATAACTATAAATACATCAAAAAATGATTTTTAAAGATTTATATTTGGTAATCTTACTATTTCAATTATCTATTAATTAAAAAATATATTCATTTTGCATTTTGCGAACACTTCGAAATTTGGCATTTTGGCCGCTCCCAGACCACTGTGCGGCCATCCGGACTGTTTTAAGAAGTTAAAGGGTTAATCAGTTGGATATTTTGGAATATTCAAGAACCAAGGCCTTCGTATTTGTAATTCACGGTAAAGTGGCCCCTGTAACATCGCCTCGTAATTTTGGATCCTGACCCCAATATCATTCACATCCATTACCAATTTTGCACACAGTTTTTGTAATTTTATTTTTTGCCCTTTATCAAACTAGTTTTGATCACAACCAATGGGGGGTTTTACAATGGGGCATTGTAAAACCAATTTAAGGTTATTTTTTCGAACTCATAATTACATGGGTTTTAAACTTAAGTAGGATTTCTCAATGTGTCCCTCGGATGCCCCTTGTCCAAGTGTGCCCTCATGCATCATTAATGTTTTCATTAATGATCAAAACGTATTTTCATTCTCTCTTAACCTTTTTATAGAATTTTAGCTCCCTTTCCTTTCTCAATCTTTTTTCAATTTATTATCAAAGTAAAAAAAACAGTGGTGTCTAAGATATTTAAGCTCATAAATCTAGGTTAACATTCAAAACTCCGGTGATGAATCTGACGTACTAACTTAGCCAACTCAAGCATTGCACGTACACTAGTATTGAATAATTCTTCGCAAATAAAAATATAATCTGACAAGAATTGATGCAAATCTCTCTGTTTTTACTCGTAGATACCGTGGATGTCCTCCTAAATTTTCCCATCCCAGACAGGCTATTAACAGATTGCCAGCATAAGATGATGAGTACCACCACCGTTGTCAGCGTGCCACTAATTTCGTTAATGAAAGCATCTCTCACCTTCTAGATTTAGATCTTCCGGAATCCGGTTCCCCCGGATACATCAGTCAGACACGCCTATTGCCAACGCAGATAACTGTGCCATGGCAGCCCTAAAAGTGGACCAACATCATTCTCAAAGTCACGTGAAAGAAATTTCAGAACTCAACAAGCATTCGTTTTCCAAGTGTTTTTAAAATGGTCGCAACCGGGTTTTTTTTAAAGAAAGCAAATGATGTATCGACCATTTACGTTACGAACTTATAACAAAAATATCCTTCAAAATTATATTTAGGTGTGTGTGCTGCGTAAAAAGTTAGTCACCAAAAGTAGCAGCCAATTCAGACACCTCAACTTAAGTTGCCATGTTACTATTGGATACATGGTCATTTATATCGTTGGGAAGAAGCAGATTCTCGAGTCATGTTTTAGCCAACAGCAAATTTTGAGAGGCGTGCTTCAAAATACCTCTAAAATATTATGTATCAGTGTATAAAGAACATATTTACAATGAAAATCTATGCAAAGCTTACATTAGTAAAATTAAATGTTTTTTTTCCAACATTTTTATTTTCAATGCTATGAAAGCATGTCTTAAATATATATCGGGTCTTTTGTAGGGAAAAATTTCCAATAATTTAACATATCGTGGCACCCACAAAAAGAAATACTGGTGCCCATGATTCAGTGGCGCATCATTTAGGAATCCTTGGCATATACCGTTTTAAAACTCTAATTTTTATTAAACTTAATTTTTAATTGTACTGCAGAAATAAACTTGTTATTAGGAAAAATAATCTTAGGGCTTCATCATCATTGACTCTACATCCCTTGTGTATAACCCCTTCCTCAAGATATTAAATTTTTATATGTTTCTCCTTCCCCCTCCAATAAACCTATAGACTACGATTGTCATTTTGGAGATGGTCCCCCAAAGATCATCAAATGATACAATTAAATAACTCGTCAAATAGTTATCTGTCTGTCAAATAGTTATATAGTTATCAAATAGTTATAGTCTGAGGGACTGTCAGTCCCGTAGAGCTAATGCATTAGTTTTGAAATCACAACTTCCGCAGAAGTATTGCTTTACCATGTTAGCCCTTTTACCCAAGGTATGGGAATCAACATAACATCGAAATGAAACAAATTTTTGAAACGAAAATGTTATCTAGTTATTTAATTATATATCTTTGAAGTTTTAAAATGCCAAAAATATACAGCAGATGGCGACTCTACTTTAAAATTTTATCAATTAATAATTAAATAACCGGATTTTATAATTAATAATTAAATAACCGGATTTTATTTTATTTTCGATTTTGTTTTAAATTGATGTTATGTCGATTCCTATACCTGGTTAAAATGGGATAACTTGGCAAAGCAATACTTCTGCAGAAGTTAAGATTATAAAACTAATGCATTGGGTCTATGGGCTGACAGTCCCTCTTAAAGTAACACAAACTTGGGGGTTTTCGAGGGTTCTTAACATTTCTAAGATATAAAAATGAGCGTTGCTATTGGAAATTCAGTTCGAAACATTTCTATATGAAGACCCCTTAAGCAAATGTTGTGTCATGTAATAAACTCAGAATGTTGTGTATCAACAAAAACAAAAAGGTCCGATTCTCTAGGATGAATAACGGCCGAAATAATTAGAGGCGGTAACTTTTTTTTACGTTGTTGACAAGTAACATAGTAAGAAATGAGGAACGCGAGTATATATCATACGCATTGAACTTTGAAGGATAAAGTTAATACTATATATCATTTGAAAAATATTTATATTATAGAAATGAAACATCAAAATTAATTTATCAAAACAAGGGCAGGACACTGTTTTTTGCAAGATTTTTTTCTCTAGTAACACAAAATATACCAAAACTATTTGCTAATTCCGATTAGATTACATCCCGATACAAATAAACTGCCCCAAAATGTTTCATTCAAGTTTAATAGGACTCTTCAGATTAATAATCTACACTCCTGCTTCTTAAGAAATCCAGAACGAAGTCATTGTTACATGAATTACGCTGGGGCAATATTTTTTTTTCGGTGGAATAACAAAGAAATATTTACTTTGATAAAATTTCTTTCGCTAAATAAATTAGAAAGTTTTTGTGTATAAGGTAAAAAAAAACATCCTTATCACTTGTTCGTTAGTTTCCAGTACCTTTCTGTACTTTTTATTTTCTCGTGTAATTGTTGTTAACTCAATCTTGAAAGAAATTTCTACAAGGCTTACATGAGAAGTCTTTTAATATAAACTCTCTTGCAGTAAAGAAATCAGAAAAAAGGAGACGCCTGAAAAAATTTCATCTGTGTGCTAAATTAAACCACAACGCAATTGTGAAACAAACATTGGTTTTTAGTAAAAAGAAAATGGTTCTATAAATAAAAAGAATTAAGGGTATATCTCTTCGTCTTTTTTCCCCCTTGGTTTCGAAAGAGTGTTTTCTTTTTTCGAATTTTATAAGTCCAAGTTTGTCCTTATTTCAAATACTTTTCCCCAATAGCCCTCCATTTTTACATCCATCGAATAAAGGAATTTCAACACCATTCATTTTTCTTAGTCATGTGTTAGGTTATTTTTTTTATACTCGAAATTTTTAAATTGTCAAATACTATTTTCATATTTGTTCGCCATTTCTTCCATTTCCGAAAAATGGTTTTTCTGTGTCAAAAAAAAAGTTATAAAAGCGAGCAATAAGGATTATTTGCTTTTACCTTATTTTATCTTAATTATTTCATAGAAAAAAAATTCTTGTTTCAACAATTTCCTTTTACATTTTTGTTCGTTAAATTCTGCTATTAATTTAAATAGGATTTTTTTTTTACTTTTTGTATTTGTTTGAACTGTCAACTAATTGATTATACTTGAGAGAACTGGGTCTAGAGTTAGCTACCTGATGGCCAATTTGACTTGAACTTTTTAAACTGATTTCAAACAATAACGAACACCAATGCCATAAATGCTACTCGAACCCACAATCTTTAGTTCCAATGGCTGGTTGTCAATTGATCCTAATAAACAATTCCATTATTTGAATTTGTCATTGACTAAATCCTTAATCACTTTCCCACAGCAGAGCTTTATTGTACAATGCAAATCCATTCCATAAGAGGTGCTCTGGCATAGGTGCTTCCAAAATTCCCTTCCGGGGCACATCATTTATCTCCTTGCAAAGGATTTTTACTTTCTTTGAAACGAAACAATGCTTGTTGAAAGCACGTTCGAATCAGCAAACAATTACTCAAAGTATTACTTTAAAAGAAACAAATCTGTTTATATAACACCTCATATTTGTTAAAACAAACTAGTCACGTAGTAGTTACTTTAGTGAAAGCAGAGATCTTGAGGTGGAAATAAAAAATATACGAATGCATCCTTTTTTTGTAATGATTTGGGTCTTTTCCGGTTTTTAACGCAATTATCAGAGCTAATAATAAGTGAACCAATCATAAATAATGCATTTTTTTAAAATATATTGATACTATGTATAAAAGAGACGAGGTTAGATCATTAAAAAATTGAGAGCACACTTTGTTAGTCTATCGCGATAAAAGGCTTTATTAGTTTATTATTTAAAAAGTAAACAAAAACCCAAATGAAGCTGTTTACATTAACAATAACTTCATTTGCATAACTATATCTACCAACAATTAAAAATTAGAACAATATCGTAATTTTTTTTTTAAATGAATGTAATAAAATGTGAACAAAAACTTATTTATATAAAGAATTCGCGCGCGGAAAAGAACTAATTTTCGAGAGGAATTAAACCTTTAAGCCGGTCGAATTGGGATAGCAATACTTCCTTTTGAAAGGTGGAGGGTAGTTCCGCGATATAGATTTGATCAACAACCAAACGATAATTTTGAGTTTTTACTTTAAAGGGTGAAAATTACCACTTGTTGTCCACCAACAAGTATATACAAGATTTCTAGTAAAAAAAATGAAGAAATTGCTACAACAAAAAGTCAAGAGCCATATTTCATTTGTACCGCGTTGTATTCAGTTAGAATTCGATATCATTCGTTGTATTCGTTGTATCGTTTGATCTAGTTCGTTTGAATTGTGAATGAAATCTGGGACAAATCCTAAGCGTGTTTTTGTTGCGTATAAACATTAAATAGGAAACTTTTTTGAATTGGTGTTCTATTATATTCCAATAAATTTAATTCAAATAAATTAAATTTTAAAATCCCGCATCTCGTTGGTAGAACCGTACCTTGAAGAGCTTAATTTTTATTTCTTAATATTTTTACTTAACATTTTCTGCATAGTTAACTGAATATACGAGTATATACTAACTGAATAAATGTTACTAATAAATGAAAATTGAGTTTGATTTTTCCTTTTTATATGCAAACAAAGTTTAAATATTAGTATAGTGAATATATTAACCACAAAGTCCAATTCTTTAAAATAGTCAACTATGATACGTCACTCCTTCCTTTTTTTTATCCCCTATTTTTTCATTAGACGAGTCCGTTTTGTCGTTTGGCACATTCGACGAAATTTCAGTGTGAATTCAACTGAAATTTCAAAATTTTCTTTGCTGTTATTCCTTCTAAGAATATTATTATTGAGGCTGTGTCGCAAAAGAAAATTGACCCTAAAGAAATAAATCCTAACCAACATAATTAGCAGACGATAAATTGATAGTTTTTTGTTTTTTTTTTTACTTGAGAGATCATCTAAATTGTACGAAACAAAGTGAACCAAATTTGAACCACATCTTCTTCAATATGTAAGGTATCGTTTCTGATAAAAAAAAATTTTGTTCGACAATTTCTAATTTTTCGATTTTCAAGGTGCGGGTCTAGCGTATGTCCTTGAAAATCTAGTAATCCTTTGTAAATTGAATTTCATTAATTGTTATCGTTGTTTCAATAAGTCATTCTTAGTCTTATTCCTGTATGTTATTTTGCCAATTTAAATATCAACTGTTAAATATATCTGTAATGCTTTGAAAATTAATTCTATTATATTTTACAAGTACATTTTATTTCATTACCGTGCATTATTTCTACAATGTCAACTCAACTTTAAATTTCTTACACTGAAGAAATGTTTAGAATTACAAAACAAGAGCAAATTTAGAATAAGTAAGTTTTAGTGGCGACATCTAGAGAGCTGTTTAGTAGTAATATATTTTTTAGTTCAAAAGAAGAGAGTAAGAAAGATAATTTCTTTTATCTTGTATATGTAAAAGACTTTTTTTGTTTCTGCCATTAAAATTTGTTGCTGCTTAAAGCACATTGCACAATACAGTTGAATCGTTTCTAAAATATTAATAGACTGTACTTTTCTGGGTAATATTTTTTTGTTTGAGCTACACACATTTATATTTCTTAGAAAAAATAGTGTTTGCGTTTGAAGTGTCATTTTCCCATTTAAAACAGTATTTTAAACATTATTGAACATTTAAAACAGTATTGAAGAAATGAGGTATTAAAAGTTTTCGTTTAATTCTCGTAGTACGAAATAATCGTTTTTCGCTGATTGAAAAGTCGCCAAATTTCGTCATTTGTTACTGTTCAACTAAATATATAGGACTTAACAATGTACGTTGTTTTCTGTTACCACGTGATATTTATTCAGCAAACGAGGTTCTAGAAATAATTTATTTTTATTCAGCCGTTCTATTGTCACTCAAGATCTGAAACATGCCTGAGTAGTTTTATGTATAAATACTTGAGTTAGCAAGGATGTCATTCATAAGTCTCCATCGTATTCAATTATATATATACATACCACCTATTTAAAAGAAGTCTTTTACAAAAGCATTGAATGCAAGTTACGTATAAAATAATGGCAAAAATACTTTATTTTAGTGTAGCTAAGTGGCAATTATCTTAAAAAGTGAGCGTAAAATTAACTGCAACAGATCGAACGTAGTCGATGAAAAAAAGTTACATATTTTTCTGCCAACTTGCACAGTCCATTGTTATTGTCAATTACTTTTTGCAACTAGTTTTCGAAAAAGTTGTTTTGCAAACCTTTTTTTAGGGATCTTATCATAGGATTTTTTTTAAAAAAATAACTATTGCAGATGCGACGTCCCAGGTTGGTTTTGCCTCGTCCCTAATTGTTTTTAAAATATTCTATCCCAAATGTCTACGTACTTGTCATGGTCAGGCAGTAAGTAAAACTTTGTTCTGAATGGGTGTGTTGCATATGCAGGATATTGAATTAGATATATAATAGTGCCTGGATTATCCGTAGTATACAACTAAGCATTGAGTTGATGTTTGGTTTAAAAAATAATTGAATTAGTAAAATTCATTTTTTTTATGAAAAAAAGTTTTAATATCTCTGCATCCTCTTGAATAAACTTTTATGCTCTTGGTTAACAAAGAGCCCGAGGAAATAAAAAAAACTATGAACTTAAATAAAAAATAGATTGCACCAAGTCGTCAATGAGTTAAGTAATTAAAACTATAATTATAGTTTAAATTATAACAAATTCGCAACACATTCAAATTATAACAAATTAAACATAATAAATTTTAAATAATTATAAAAAAAAATATCTATAATAATAAAAATGAAGTTTTGTGTGTATTTTTTGTGCAAGATTGTATGTTTGTTCCTTATAGACTCATAAACTAGACATCTTGTAAATGTGTAGTTCACAAATGTGTAGTTCATACTTAAGTTACGATTTTTGAACTTTCAGAGCTCAAAACGTTCTGTTTTTAGAGAAAATTCGAATTTTTTGAAAAAAACTTTCACTTAAATCCGATAAATTTTTCTTTCGTGTTTCCATTCAGCTGAAGAAATTAAAATAAACAAAAAAAATTAAAATTGAAAATGTTTTTCTGCTGCTATTACGTACCTTCAAAAAAAAATTCATATTTGAAAAATAATTGACATGTTTCAAGTGACGTAATTCCGTCCAGTCGCCATTCCAGGTTTTTGGATTAACACAGGGGCAACATCGGTTTGGAGGCCCGCTCCTGTTTCCCATAACACTGTTCTTCAAAACGAACGCGTATGTCTCGCATTCCTTTTTAGTATCCAAACAAGACCACCTGCACACCCTTGGCTGTGATGTGACAGATTTACTGCGTTCGAGAAACTTCGCAAAAGTGTCGGATTACAATGAAGCGCTGTTTAGTCCTGATTAGTAGGACGCGTACTTTATTAGGGAACAGTTATTTCGAATTTTTGCGTCGGAATGTGTGTGCCAAAAATGTACCCTATCTTCTCCAGCTTGTTGAGAGTGAAACATAAGATCCCTATATCATCCGATATTCTGCCCTTGAGTTAGACATCCAATAAACGGATCGCCAATAAACCAAAAAACAAAGCCGTGTCTATGAGACCAGTGCACGTTAAATCTGTGGTGATCCAAAGTACTGACCCCTCGTGCGATGTATGGTTGCGTTGGGTGCCAACTCAAGTGACGTTCTTGACATCTCTTATATCGAGCAAGGTGCTACATTTTATGACAAATAACTTTTTTTATATTGGTCTCATAATAGTAGAAAAAATGGTACGGTCTGTTATGAGGACCAAGTGAAGGATACCTTTTTTTTTTAACAGAAGCATTCCGAAGAAACTTCTATGGAGGAAAAAAGGTAACCGGAAAAAAAAGCAACGGAAAAAAAAGCAACGGAAAAAAAAGCACGGAAAAAAAAGCACAGGAAAAAAAAGCACACGGAAAAAAAAGCACAGGAAAAAAAAGCACACGGAAAAAAAAGCACGTGGAAAAAAAAGCACAGGAAAAAAAAGCATAATTACAATAAACTCATAATTATCAAGTTGCATTGTTTATTAACGTCGTTAATGACAGTTTAGAAGGGTTGCGAATAGAAATTAGGATTAGGATTGTGGCATGGCCGTACACAAGGGGTAAAGTATTATTCGAGATGTAATAATGTATTAATTTTTTCTGTTAGAAAGTTATGATGTCTGCGACCCAACTTTCATACTTTTGTACGTCTGTCTATACGTCCGGAAGGACATCTGTGTATACCTAGTGTCTGTCAGCGAATTTCCCATCAGAGACCCAATTTTCATACTTTTCGTCCACCTGTCTTTCTGTCGGCAAATTCCCGTGGAAAAAAAGCACGTGGAAAAAAAAGCACAGGAAAAAAAAGCACAATTACAATAAACTCATAATTATCGAGTTGCATTGTTTATTAACGTCGTTAATGACGGTTTAGAAGGGTTGCGAATAGAAATTAGGATTAGGATTGTGGCATGGCCGTACACAAGGGGGTGAAGTATTATTCGAGATGTAATAATGTATTAATTTTTTCTGTCTTTCTGTCGGCAAATTCCCTATTGGATTAGCATTGAAATTTAATTTCAAATCATTTAAATCGCTGTTTGGAAATAGTTTATTTTGGCATTTAGAAATTTAAATTATAGCTGGATGGCTATGTTTGGCCATTTTTTTTTTCTAATGTGCACAATTTTTGTGTAGAAACAGTTATTGATGACATGTACTGTTACAAGCTTATTCAAAAACTTAACAAACCCGGCTTTTTCTGTCGTGTCGCAGTCCCATTGCAGGGAGGGTGGGAGACTGCTTGACACTCATTATGATTGATCGCCCTTCGCGATCGCTGAGACCTGGGGACACCCGCTCGTGCCTTTGTCGGTGGCACCGGCCGGTGTCCGACTGATACGCCTGCAGGTAAAAACCAATTAAGCTTTCAGTCCTTCTAACAGGTTACCACAAATAAGTGATTGCACATTTTGGTTTGTATGCAGCATCACTTGGCTGTAGCATGTGTACTTTGACATTGACTGACCAAATAATTAGTGTAGTTGACGATATTTTTTTTTAAAAAAAAGTAATGTATTTGCGTTCACAAGAGCACATTGTTTGAAGTCAGCCATTTTTAAAAATCTGGATTAATTAACCAGTTTAAATAAAAGTTAAAAGTAAAGCAATTTATCAATGAAGGAAATATATGAATTTCAGGGGAAAACTATATATAACTGAATTACTGCTCAAGTTAATTATTTAATAATAAAAAAGAATGCACAAATCCGTGCATAAAATCATGATTTCTATACATTATATGATTTTTCAAAGTTTCAATTAGTATGGGTTTAAGTTATGCGCTCAAAAGTAATCTTGAATAGGTTAATATTTTTAAATCTATCGATAATTACTGGTGAACTTGTTTTGTTAAATAATTCATACATTTTTAATTACATTTTTTTCAGCTTGTTTTGTGGGCAAACGAAGTATAATCTTTTTGTCCTGGGAACGCCAAAAAATAAGTTTAGATAACTTTTTTTGAAGCTAACAAAATATTGCTATAATATTTTTTAATGCTGAACTCGAATTCGGTTTTGCTTCGAACTACACTCAATAATGCCTTCACCTTTTTTTTTTTGAATTAAAGAATTTGTATTTAACTTTTTTTCTGGAGCTCAAAATATTTTATAATATAGTATTTTTTTAAGTTAGGTTAGTTTGAATTATCGTTGCACTAGAGCTACAAGAGGGCTATTGGCGACGGGCGTTGCAAATTAAAACCACGGTCAAGTGACGAGCCTACACCCGAGTAGGCACCCAACGCAAACGTTAAGGGCGACATTGTACGCAGCGTAGGGACTTTGAATCATATTTAACGTGCACTACCTCTAGTCGGTTATATTCGTCGGACATGTAGTTGTACGGGCCGTTTATATTTGCCCAGTCCCGAAACTGGGACCTGCCACATGCGAGGCGAACACCTTGACCGACTGGGCTCCCCAAACTCTCTACATTTTTTTAAAAATAGTTTTCATTGACCTTTAAGATGTAGAATAAAGTATACTTCTCTGTAATAGATTTAGGCTTTTTTTTAACAAAGAAAATTAAGTTTTTCGGAATATTGGTTTATTTGGCATTAAAAATTTAAAATATTCCATTTTCAAGTTTTAAACTTTACCGGTAGCACCTTTAATAGAAATTCGGTATGACAAAGCTTATAGTATATAATAGTAAAATTCATTATGGTATTAATTACCGTTATATAAAAAAAGAGCTACAAAATAGGATTAGCCATCATTCGATCTGAATAATCCTTTCCAAATATGTGGACAAACGTCATCAATACATAAGCTAAGAAATCAGTAACTTATATCTGTTTTTACCTTTTTTTGCATGCATTATGTTTATTCCTTTTTTTGTAATTCAACGATTCATTTCAAAGTAAGGCAAGCGTAAAATTAAAAATAAATCTCCCACTTAATGTTAGCAATGATATTATTCAGTCTTTAATATGTAAACAAAGCGTTTAATTTTCTGTAAACTTTTACAATTAATATAGCTTCCACACTAAGTTTATAACGCAAAAGGCTATGTCCATCTGTCTGTCCGTCACCCACTTTCATAGCCCAAACTACAAATGCTACAGACAAGTTTGACATATAAAAAAAATCTGCGCATTGAAATGACATTGAAATGTTCAGGAAAAAAATTCGAATTCGAAGTAACTTCAGTGAGCATATTTGACACCATTTTCATGAATGGTAATAATTACAGCGTTATGGTTTTCATTTTTGGTTTTTCTGGAATTACATTTGGTTGGGTGATAATTTGATCTAATTATTTTAATTTAAGATAAAAAAATATTAGAAGTGCTAAGTAATTTTGTACAAACATTTCCATCATTAAAAAAAAACCTTAATGCTAATTTAAGGTGCATAAGAAGTCCATTTTATTGAAATTAAATCAACATTGCCACTTCTAATATAACAATCGTACGAGAAACTTTATTTATATTAAATAGAGAGGAATTAAAGGAAATTAATTTATGTGATATAAATCAGTTTGAAGTGATGTTTTAGTATACTCTTTTTATGGTTAATTATTTTTTATGTATGTAATAAGAAAGATGCAAAAAGAGTATAATTTTTTTTTTCATAAAAAAAATCTGCAAAGTTTCGCTTCTATTTTTAAAACATCATTTTTACTAAATATTTTTCTTCGAACTCCAAATTAGTTTAACAAACGATAAATAATATTAATCAAATTCGGAAAATAAATTTAATGAAAATGGGTTATTTGGCGACTAAAAGTTGTTAATGGGTTGTTTTATTTAAAAAAGTTGTAAAAAAGCTTGTTTTATTTAAATTTGTTACTTGTGACTGGGTACTAAACGTACTAAAAACCGAACTTCAATAATATTTATGGGTATTTAATTTTAATATTAAACACACTTTTTGAAATTGTAATAGAAACAGCATCATACATTCAAAAACATAGTAATCAAAGTAAGTTAATGTTTATTACACATACAAAATACATTCTATACACTTGAAACAAGAAGTTTTTTTAGATATATGACAGACATCTATAATTTGAATAAACGTTTACCAATAAACGCTTTTCAACCACCAAACGATAATGTAAGCTATGATCAAATTCACCAAGTAATCTTTTAAACGGTCTTGTGAACTTTTTATTTTCATTTTTTTAAACAAAAACTCGGCAAGTAATTGTTCTCGAATTAAAAATTAAAAATCGGGATTTTGGTTTTACTAGATCAACCGAACGTAAATTGCAAGAAAAAATATATGCTTATAAAATATTTTATAAACAACGAAGTGAATTTTTTGTGAAGTTCAGAACAAAAAGTTGCTGTAGAGCTTAGTAGTTTAGGCGCTCGCCTTGCATGCGGAAGGTCCCAGGTTCGGGTCCGGGCATCTCCAAAATAACTGCAGATCTATAAACGGCCCGTGCAGCCCAAAATGTCCGACGAATAATAACCCGTGTAAAAGGAGTGCACGTTAAATCTGCTTCAAAATCCCATCGCTGCGTACGATGTCACCCTGAACGGTTGCGTTGGGTGCATGTGGTTCGAAATTACGACCCTTGTCGCCAACAGCCCTCGTGTAGCTCTAGTGTGACGATAATTCAAAAGCTAACCTAATCAGAAACAAATGATTTCTTCGTTTGTCCGCAAAAACAAGCTGAAAAACATATAGTTAAAAATTTATGAATTATAACACAAAACAAGTTCATTAGTAATTTTTTATTGCTTTAAAAATATTAACTTAAAATTCTCAAATCACGATTTTATGCATGTATTGGGCTATTTTTTAAAATTAAATAATGAACTTGAGCATTAAATTTACTTATAGTTTTAATCTAAAATTCATAATTTCTTTCGTTGATAAATTGTTTTATTTAAACTAGTTAATTAATTCAGATTTTTAAAAATAGCTGACTTCAAGCAATGTGCTCTTGTGGATGATGCATTAGTTTTTCAATAAAATATATATTTATATATTTATTATTATGACACACAAACAGATTTACACCCAATTATAAGACTGAGATAAGTACAATTTACAACCAAGTCTTACCCGGGAATCGAACCCAGACCCCAGTCCCGAGCTATAACTGTTACACTACGAGGGCGACAAATACATAATGTGTATATAAATATCGACACCTAGTTTAATTATTTGGTTAAAGTACACTACAAACCAAAATTTGCCATCTTTGCTGCATTTCTATTGCGAGGGACTGCACCTTATCTGGTTTTCACTACCTAGGGGGAAATCGGTAAAGCACCGACGCGACAAGTGTACTGACAAAGGAGCGAGGTGACCCCAGTTGGTCTCAGCGATCAATCAATAAGTGTCATGCACTCCCCCTCCCCCCTCCGCATTGGGTGTGTGTCTGTGTGACATTTACTGTTTCGAAACGAGGGTTTGTAATAGTAAGTGCCATCAACAATTGTTTCTACACAAGATTTGCAAACATTAAAAAAACAAAGTCGCACACAGCTATCCAGCTATAATTTAAACTTTTAAATCCCAACATAAACTATATTCAAACAGCGATTTAAATGTTTTGAAATTAAATTTCAATGCTAATCCAATAGGGAATTTGTCGACAGACAGTACAGACAGGTGGACAAAAAGTATGAAAATTGGGTCTTTGGTCTCTAATGGGAAATTCGCTGACAGACACTAGGTACACAGATGTCCGTCCGAACGTATAGACAGACGGACAAAAGTATGAAAGTTGGGTCGCAGATATCATAACTTTCTAACAGAAAAAATTAATACATTATTACATCGCGATTATTACTTCACCCCCTTGTGTACGGCCATGCCACAATCCTAATTTCTATTCGCAACCCTTCTAAACCGTCATTAACGACGTTAATAAACAATGCATCTCAATAATTATGAGTTTATTCTAATTATGCTTTTTTTTCCTGTGCTTTTTTTTCCACGGGCTTTTTTTCCGCGTGCTTTTTTTTCCGCGTGCTTTTTTTTCCGTTGCTTTTTTTTCCGTGCTTTTTTTTCCTGTGCTTTTTTTCCGTTGCTTTTTTTTCCGGGATTCAGGAAAAAAGCGTCAGTGTGACCCAGTGGATAGGAGTCATAATATGGAGAATAAGTACTCGATTTCTGTCCTTTACTTAGTGTCGTGATCCTGTAAACCGATCGTGCTGGGCAAAAAAGTGATTCCGCTAATATATAGCGCCGTGGATCTGAAGATGGTACACATTAAATATGTCGTCCAAAGCTTTGACGCCGTCACTGAGTACGATCTATCTCTATGGACAAATCCGCCTTTTTAAAAAAATTGTTTAAAGCAAATCAGTTAAACTTATTAATGCTTTGAAAATAATAGAAAGGTCACTTCCCATTTGCTGAAATTGTTTAAAATAAATATTTCAAAATCTTCTAAAATAGAAAAAAAAGGGCCTCGTCAAATATCAAGCAATTTTTCCCCTCAAAAAAATCCTCGTAGACGTGCCAGAAAATGGATTTAGATTTAATGGCGAAATTTCGAATGATAATGTTTAACGTGGCTTTAAGATACAACTTAATATATACAACTTAAAAGTGCTAGGGGGAAAGAACGATCCGTTCTTTTATATTTATAGATTCGATTGGCATTAGTTTCTTTCTCTTTATTAGTTTCAATTCTCAGACCACAGGACACGTGCTCAATGTATTTTCACACTTCACAAAGAAAAAGTAAACAAAATGTGCATAGCATGCGATTTTTAAGTCCTTTTCCACCATCATCAGGCGATGCAGCTGCTGTTTAGACTATCCAAGGTTGGGGTGTTTGGACGTTTTCCGGGTACCAAGCGTCCAAATCAAAAGTTTCAGATGTAGAAAAAAATACAGCATCCACATTGTGAGAACAATGAAAAATATAATTATTAATAAAACCTTTTACGGTGACATCTTGATATTTGGTTAAAATTTATCAAGTTTACTGACACCTTTGCTTAAAATACGAATGAAAAAGAGGATGAATTGCTTTTTCGTGTACATTTGGTTTGTTTCGGTACAGTAGACTTCCCTGGCGTAATATTTGTAGGTAGTTAGATACATATATATTATATATTCCAGCTTGTGTGCTTGATCAGAGACCCTCTTATAAGCCTTCGCCAAGTAAGACAGACACAGAAAGAATTTTTACTGACACAGAGAAAGGAAGGCGGAAATCGAACCCGCACCCGTTACAGCGCGCAGACTGCTAGCGTAATGGTCTGCGATCCAAACCACTAGGCCATCCGGGCCCCCCCCACACACGAAAAGTTAAATTATTTTTATAGATATTAGATATTACTCTATTGAAGTAGCATTGTTAATTACTTTGTAGTTTTTTGATAAACAACGCAATTTTATTAATTAAAAACTTGTTCTAAACTGTCTAAAAACTTTGCGTACTGGGCAACTATGAAACTGGTGTACATGGTAAATCTGTCGTGGCCCAAAGTCCTGCGTTATTTTTATACAGGGTGGCGCAAATAAAAGTGGCCCCGTCATGGAGACAGGAATAAGATAGAATTGTTGCCAAGTCAAAAACCAATGCAAAACTGGTTTGCTAAGTGAAGCTAATGCTCGCTTAAGCCCAAACAAACGCTTGGCGAATTAGTTGTCGGCAACTATGCTATGGTTTGACAATCTAGTTGGAATGGGAAACCTTGCTACATAAACTAAAGTTTTGTACAGCTGTGCAAAAAAAAAGTTCCCACTAGTAATTATTTTATCCGCTAGTTATGCTAGAGAATCGAACTCCTTTGTTTTTGTAAATACAACACATTCTAAAAAATATTGCAAGACACAAAAATTTGCATTAGGGCACGTCTTCATACCATACGCACTAAGATCTGAACTCTCCATGAGTAGCTCTAATGTGAAGCTAATCCAATCCAACCAATGCAAAAACAGGTTTGCCAAGTGTGCACCGCTTGAATAATCTTTTATTTCCACCACCACACTCAGACGACTTCAATAGTTTTTCTCGCCAAGCATCTCAATGCATTCCTATCTCTACGCCGGGCCACTTTTATTTGCGCCACCCTGTATCATTGTCGTTTTGTTTATTTTATTTAAATCTAATTAGGAAATGTCAAACACAGTGCTTCAAGACATGGAGTTGTAGTAGTACACGCATAGGTTACACTCTACTTTGATTAAAAATATGTAAGTAGCATCTACTTTAAGAGATGAATTACAAATATATATTAACTGCACATTAATTTAACACACGCTAAATAATATTAATTGAATTTTGAAAAAGTTAAGAAAATGGGCAATTAGGTGACAAAAGTTGTTAATTAGATAAAGAAAATTCTCTAATTGCGTTTGTTTGGCGAATTTTTTTATGGTGTATAATATGTGTGAGGTTCTAAGCAAACATTTCTGTTACAAACCGTCTTGTTTTTTTATGCTGTGCTCAACAGGTGCCTCAATATTATTCTTATGTCTATTGGCTAGTCAGTCGAAATACTTGTTTATTTTCTTAATTAGTATCATAATTAAAGTATTAGTATGAGGACTGAAAAACACTGTAAAGTAAAGGTTTTTTTTATTGATTCTAAGGGTACTTGGAATTCAGCGCCTTTAAAGGACGAGGCCTGTAGGCGCCTATTGTATTGTAATCCGTTCATAATGAAAATCGGCATTATGGAAAAATGACAAAATGACCCAATATAGCGGAAATGACTCTGGACATAAAATTGTAGTGTCCAAAGTCTGATGCTACATAAATTGCGATGGTGCAGTCAGGTGAGCGGGGTCTCATTTGCACCAAAAGACTCACTCGAATGATTTTGTACAGGACCATCCACAAAGACGCCACGTGACAAGAGGAGATTCATATGCTGTAATTTTTTGTGTATGGATTGAGTGTGTGTGGGACGGCGGTTTCTATTAAAATGGGCGTAGAAAAGGGGGGGGGCGTTCCAGGATGTTCGAAGTAAAAATAGAATAGTATCGAACTCAAATGAACTAAAAAATAAGATATAAGTTGACGCGTATAAGTGTTTATAATTGCATTGTCTACCTCAGGTAAGTTAAAGATAATATACGCCTTAAGCACATGATCGCATATGAACTAGTGTATATTTTTGAACGAGAAATAAAATTTCGTGGCAACAAAATATTTTGTTTGATTAGCGTTGCACTAGAGCTACAAGTTGGTTTGCGACTGGATTATTAAATCTAACAACGGTCAAGTGGAGTGGCCGAACTGAGTGTCATTAAAACGGAACTTAAAAGAGCGCTCTTGGGTTGGGACATTGACGTCTCTCAAAATAGACATTTCGTTGTTTTTTAATTCATAATCAGTTCAGTGATGTAGTCCCGAAAGAAGCAGTGTAAATAAAAAATCGAAAAAAAGCATAATTATATAACTCATAATTATTGAGGTTTATTGTTATTAACGCTTAATGACAGTTTAGAGGTTGCGAATAGAAATTCGATTGAGGAATGGCCGACACACCGTGTGAAGAAATAATAAGTTTATTAAAATATCTTTTTTGTAGAATGTATGCATGTGCGACCCACTTTCATACTTAATTGTCCGTCTGTCTGTATTTCAACGAACATCTGTACTGTCTGTCCGCTAATTCCATGATAATTTGAAATTAATTTAGCATTTAATGCTGCTGAAAAGTTTTTTGTCGTTTAGAAGTTAAATTATAGCTGATGCTATTTGACGACCATGTTTTCTAATGTGTACCTCTTGTGTAAAACACTGTCATCAAAAAGACTACAAACCAAAGGGAGGGGTGTTTGACACTTATGTGATGATCGCCCTCGCGAATCGCTGAGACCTGGGCACCCTTCCACCCTTTGTCGGTGAACTGGTCGCGCCCGACCATAACCCCGAAGTGAAAACCACATTAGTGCAGAGGAAGGCCCAAAATAAGTGATTGCACATTTGGTTTGTACTTGCTTTGCATGTGTACTTGACCAAATATTAATGTAGTGAAGAATTGTTGAAATTAATTTTAAATTTTAGTAAATCAATTGCATAACAAGTGCAATGTTGAAGTCAGCGATTTTTAAAATTTGTTAATAGCGAGTTAATAAAAGTTATAATAAAACAATTACAACGAGGGAATGTATGATTCAGAGGAAACTATAAGTGGGTTATGCTCAAGTTCATATTTAAAAAAAACAAATGCCGTGCATAAATCATGATTTCGGATTTTACTTTCCTTATAAAACTTAGTACCTATAGAAAAAAAACATAGAATGATACATTTTTATTAAACATTTATTTTTACAGTTTAATATTGATAGTATTCGAGAACAAAAGATAAATTCTCTGGAATTATTGTTTATTTCATTAACAATCTTGCAATTTACGTTTTGGTTGATATAGATGTCTTGATTTTAAAAAGGCAAAAAAAGTAGGTTTGTAACAGAATCTGTCACTCAGCCCGCTTCCACAAAACATTGTGTTCAAACATTAAAGAAGGAGCCAAACACGGTATTAATTCTAATTTAAACATTCCCACGCTAAATTTGGCTAGTTTCATTTATTTTATTTCGAAATTCAATAATTATTTCTTATCGTTTGCTAAATTAATTTGTATTTCGAAGAAAGATTATACAATATTCTTTGCTTTTAAATCGAAGCAAAACATTTCATATCAACTTACAAGCAAACAATCCCTTGATGAAATATATTTGACGTCAATTTCAGTGATTTATGCCGCACAAATAAATTAATTTCTTTTAAAAAACAGTTAAATAAAGTTTCTCGATCGATTGTTGCGAATGGCAATGGTTATTTAATTCTAATAAAAATGGCTTCTTATGCTTTTTAAACGAGCATTAAATTTTGCAGGGTTTTTTTAATAATTGAAGTACTTCGAATTTTTACTGAGATTTGCAATGTCTTCTAATTTCGATGCGCTGAATTTTTTGTTGTATCACCTTGCATGTAGCATTTGTAGTTTGGGATATGAAAGTGGATGACAGACGGACATCGTCAGCATGTCAATATCTACCTTTTCATTTTTTAAATTTTTTCGAATGTAAAAAGGAAAATTTGGCTGAAAATTGGAAGAGACGTGACATGTGGATTAAAAAAAACTAGAATAAAAAAGAAAATCTTGTATTATTCTTTTTGTTTATACTTTATAAACTGTGTTTTTATTTTTCTCTAAGTTACTTTGATTTTAAAAGCCTATATTAGTTTTGAAACTAGCCGGGACAAGTACCTGGGTTTTTTTGATAAATGCCTATACAGTGTTAGATGTGTTGAGGGAAGTTGTATTTTAAATATTTTTAATTAAGGTATAAGTATTTTTATGGTGTGAGACTGAGTTTTAATTATGCGTTATACACTAAAAGTTGAAGGGAATTACATTAAAAATCCGATTTTTCATCGAAGTTTTCTTTTTTATCTCGACTCTTGATCTTTTTTATATTACTCCCTTAGATTAGTATATACGAGTAAACCAGTGTTCGAAAACGGATAAAGAAATTTAGGAGAAATCTGTGCTACTAACTTGTAAAACTAGGAGCAAATGCACATTACCTTTGGGCATTTTTAAAAAGAATATATTAAAAAAAAACTTCAAACAAAATCTCCAAACTGGGCGATTTTAAAGATTTTTTTTAAAGTTTGAGTTGCATGCTTATAGAATAATCAAAGTTTCACAATTTTAAGATAACTAAAATTTTAGAATTTAACAAATTACAATTTATGATAGCCGGAACTTTTGGAAATTATGGTTGTCTCAGTTTTTAAAGTTTTTAGATTGTCGGAGTTTTTTAAATTTTAGAATCGCCACAGTTTTGGGATTTTACCACAGGCGCTAATGTAAAATTTTTTACGGAGTTCACACTTTAAAATCTCCTATGTGTGATTCTAGGAAGAATTGTCTTCGAGTTATGTGATTCTAGAACTGCGGAAAGATTTTAGGATCACATTTAAGTTTTACAAATTAGGATCGGGGAAGGTTTGAAATTTCAAGATTATTTTTTGGCGAGTTTGGTGAAACCACGATAAAAAAAATAGTATTGACGATTTTTAAAATATGGTCGTAATAACTGCGAATAAATTCATTTTGTTGTCGCAAAACTGAAAGATTTTGTCGTATTTTCAACGTAAATTTCGCGGAGTTCACAATTTTAGATCTCCTATGTGGACTTTGCCTTTTATATACATAGATCAGTCATTTTATTTTACAGATTTTTTAAGTGTTAATTTAAACTTGCTGTTTATGACTAGGAGTAAAAATGCGATGGTGCAACATTAGTTCAACCAAAACAACGCCACTTGACTGTGATTCTAATAAGACGCCCGTCGTCAATAGCCCTCGTGTAGCTTAGTCACTAGAATTGTCGTCGCACGCAATTCAATTAATAAAAATAAAAACCTGCTTAAAAAAAGAAGGGGGACGGATTGTTCCTAAAGTTTCCGTTTGCGATTGTTTGTTTGGAAGTTGGAAAAATGGCGAAAGAAATGGTCAGTGAAAAGTAACCTGAAACGCAGGCGCCGTTGAGATAATTTCTTGCATTTACATTTTGTTGAACTTTGATGAGGCGTCGCAAATGTCTCATTTGTTGTTCTTAATATAACAATCCTGATGTCTGGGTGACTCATCGGGCCTGACAAGTTGGGGCCGGATAATTTTTGGAAGCCCTTTTTGAAGTATTATTGGTACAAAAGATACTGATAAGGTTTGACTTATATAAGTAAGGTCAATCCTTAAATATTATAATATCAGCCAATTCTTATTGTACTTATTGCTATAGTTGCTATTGGAAAATCCAAAAGATTAAATACTTAAATAAAGGTTTTTCGGGAAATCATACAGTATTGTGAAATGGGCAACGAAATGTACATGCTTACAGGCAGTTTTGAATCCCCCCTCCCCCCCTAGAATAATGAGCCCAAGGCCCGGGAATTGTAAGCTTTAGGCAAGTGCCTGTAAAATATATCGCCGAATAAAAGACAAAACTAGTCAAGCTCTCATGACCGAAACCCGAGCGTTCCTGTTGGATTCACCCACTGTTTTTCCCGGAACATGTAGGGGTTGAGATTGTTTGGGTCTTCGGTGACACCCTCCCCTCAATTTATGGCCTTCCTCCCCTTATTCGGCACAAGACGAAGTTTAGAGTACTCGTTCTGTTCTTCGTGGATTTTTTTTTATTCGAGCACGTGAACTGGGTGAGATCAGTTATGTCTGGTGTGTTTATATCTAGAGTTGAAATTTATTAGCCGCTTAGTGGATGACTCACTCTACCGAAACTATCAAGTTAAATACAGTTTTTCTTGTTTGTTATTATATAAAGTAAGGCTTCGGTAAAAAATGAGTCATATACATGTGATATATCGTACAACCACACATTATAACCACACAAATCTCTATCATATTCTAATATTCAGTTCTTTCTTAATAACTCTCAATTAATGTCTTGCCGATCCATCGAACAGTTCCCACGTTTTAATAGGCGTCAATATATTCTTTCCCAAAGAAATTGCAGACGCACCAGAATTTGTTTTGACTTCTGATCCACTCACTCTTCTCACAACCATTAAAAAAATAGTCACTTTCTAATTAAATTCGAGATGTGAGGTTGTGTGTGTGCTTTGGCGGCCTTTCTAGCCCCCCCCCCCCCCCTTAACAGCTGTAATGGCTCATATCTTTAATACTTTAAATATTTAATATTTTAAATTATTTCTTTTTTTAAAAAAAATCATGATGTGTATAGGTTCTTTTAATAAAAAATATCAACTGATAGCCACACATATTTCGTGATTAAAACCCTTATTTGGGGAAATAATCAAATTGAGAAGTGTATTCATAATTCGAAGGATGTTAAATAGTATACTAAATAGGTAAAACATTGTTTGGAGGTAAAACTGCTTTGAGTTATTGAAATAAGTTAGGAAATTTTTAAAAACTATGATTCATAACTCCCTTCAGTCTCTTCTATGTATCTCTCATTGTGATAACTATGCTTATTTAAGTGATTTTGCTAAAATTTTGATTTTGTAATAATACATAATCATCCACCAGCAAAATAAATACAAGGAAAAAGTTTTATGCGAGTTTTCTTAAAGTATGTTTGGAGTTTTAAAGAACTTTTATTATTTTGGGTTTTTAAAAGGTGCGAAGGGCTAGGGGTCAAGCGACTCCTTCCCATGTCCTATTTTTTTTGACAAAAGAAGTTTTCTTTTTTTTTTCTTTTTAACCCCTTTCTACTCAAAGCCCATAAATGGATGTCTGCTTCTTTCTTTGTGTTGAGCATTCGAAATCCCGCAGAGCCTAGAGATAATTATAGGTTACATCCCCTCTTCGACACATGGGCATAATTATTCAAGCTGGCTTCTATAACAGAAGATTTGTTTCCGCGTAAATTCAGTCGGGTTCATGTTCTTCGTATTATTTTGTCAGGTTTTGTCACACGGCTTATATAGCATAATGATTGTTAAAGTTTGTTTTATTTGTTTTCTTGACTTTTAAAAGAACTTCTTATAAAATATGTGTATAGTATGGTGAAGGCTTCCGCAAATATTTTTATTTAAATGTCTACTTTGTTCTGTCCTCGTTATTTAAAATGAGGGCTCATGAAACTTTTCATGCAAATCTAGAAGGTTTTTTTTTACTTGATATGCTATTGATTAGTAATGACAATTTAATTAAATGTGTTTATTAATGCCAGTGTGTTTAATTAAATAAGTTTTAGCTATAAATTAAATGAAAATGTTTGGAATCCTAATCAACAAAGTTTAATACTTAATGACGAATGCACATTATTAGTTAATGAATTTTATTTGCGATTTTTGTTATTACCAATTACTTCCTTTATAAATTTTTTTTTACCCCCCTGTCAAATTTTTCTGGATACGCCCCTGGCTGCAGCTTAGAGCGGCGAGTTTCGAAGAGGTGCAATACATTTCAAAGTTCAAACTCCAATCTAAAATTCGGCCCCTGGTTTCTAACGTTATTCGGATGGATCAATTCTTTTTGTTTGTATGAATATCATTGTTTACAACGAATTTTATGATACTATTTATGTATAACAAACATTTTCACAACCAACTTTTCATTTAAAAAATTTGACCAAATTAATTTTCAGAGTATTTCCGCATTTTAAGTTGGACCTCTTAAGAATAATGCGGCTGTGTGCGGGGGCACCTAATGCACATTTTTGATGTATCGTTTAAAACTTTTTTTAATTCATATTAGCGTTGCATATATATTGAACTAAATATCGTAAAATTAACTTCTAAATAAGATGTCTTTTAATTTGCTCTCTCTACGTAATAATCTTTTAAATAAGATATCTTTTAAAATAAATAATTAATAATAAAAAACATTCTTGTGAATATCAGTTTTAATATCATTAAAAAGAACGAAAGTGAATATCATTTCAATAAATAAAAAAAACATTTTTTTTTCTTGTTCCCGAGATATGTATAACAAATGAACAACGAGTGAAACAAAATGGGAGACCATGGTCTTCGATTACAAAAACAACTTTCAAAAACTTAAGGGCGGAAAACTGTTAAATAAAACTGCGAAACCCCGTTTCAAAAGTTTATTCATATATCCATAGATTCAAATATTGCTTTGAAACTATGCCATAACCTTGATAATGAATGACGACTTCTTAATGAAAGTTTTAATCAACGGAATGTATCATCACCTCTTCCCGAAATTAAAAAAAAAATCTGGAAATAAAGGTCAAATAATGGTTTGAAATTACTAAGTACAGTGCGAAGTTAATCAAAACTAACCACCAACTAAAATCTCTATACCAATAGCCCATTGGCCATAGAGATGTTAATCAAATCAGCTATTATAAACCGCCACACATACCGCATACGATAAATGCATGTGGTATGTCGACTGATTTAATTAAGTGACACAAAGGCCGTACTCTTAGAAAGTGTTAACCAGCAATTTTGGACTTGTTGAGTAATTAAAAACATTTTTTAAAATTATATTACCACGTAATTAATATAAGTATATCTAAAAATATGTAAGTGAAAAATATGAAGTAGATTTCCTTCAAAATTGGTAGGGTAAAAATCCAGACTTCAAAGGCATTCGGGGTCAATTTTGGAGTCGGGTTTCTTTAAGTATAAGGATGTAGATAACGCCGGGTCCTAAGGGGCATTCCATTAACAAAAGATGCTTCGGTTTCAAGATTTGTTTATTTTCGCAGAAGAAATTTACGAGCGAGTGGTTTCATTCTGGATGTGTTCGCAGCTGGTGTTGAAAAAGGAGATAAGGAGAAAGGAGATAAGATCTGCTTTTGGGACACATTTGCACGGGTCTCCAAACCCGATGGATTGAAGAACGAGAATGAGGAGGTGCAAAGTGTAAATAATTTCATTCGTGGGTTGATTAGGTCCTTTCACTCACACACGCTTTAGGAAATAACTATCATACTTTACGGAACTTCATGATTCCCAGCGTCAATCCAATGTTAAATCGTTCATTAGGCCCGGTTAGATAGAACGTTCATTTGGTTTTATCGACGATGTTAAATAAATTAGATCTTACGCCAGGGCCCGATCATCGAATAGGCCGAGGAAGGAAGTGTAGGCTTCTTTCCTTTCACTCCTAAAACGGACTAGGCGGCCGTATAACTAAGGATTTAATAATTGATATTCCTATACCACATATTACGCGGAAACAAAAATCCTGCGTAGCGAAAGTGTTAAACAATTTGAAGGAGTCCCCAAATCAACTATTGCTGTTAATTTTAACATCTACCATAAAATGTGTTGTCGTTACATTGCTTACAGATATCGTTAACATTGTCACTAGTTGAGCAAATATCTATACACACTACACAGGGCCGGATTAAGCAGTATAGGGGCCTGTAGGCAGTACATTTAGACGATGCTTCGAAAAAAAAATTTGAATTCAAAGTCTCACCCCTCAATTCGTTCCTCCATTCCTTCATATAAAAATGATTGCCCTAAAAATATTTTTGAAACTGGTTTAAGATTCGAAAAACGTCAAACTTTTATGTTGTTTTTCCTTCACAAATCAAAAAAGATGCCAGGCATAATAGGGCCCAGGGCCAAATATAGTATTACAATGGGCTTGTTTCAAAACAAAACAACCAATGAAATCGCTGTTCGCAGCGCGTGATGTTATAAAAAATCCAATGAGCTTGTTTCAACAATTTGTCAAAGAAAACAAAACAAATAATGAAATCGCAGTCTGGAGACCCGTGACATCATAAGAAATATTCCCATTTCATATAGTATTACAATTTGATAAGGAATAAATTAAACAATTTTTATAAGGGCATTACAATTGGTTTAGTTTAGTTTGAATTAGAGCTACACGAGGGCTATTGACGACGGGCGTCGTATTTTACATTTCAATTGGACAAACAGGGCCGGCAAGGATACAAAATCCTAACAAATAATAATTAATAACATACTACTATGGGAATATTTCTTATGATGTCAAGCTCTCCAGACTGCGATTTCATTGGTTGTTTTGTTTTCTTTGACAAAGTGTTGAAACAAGCCCATTACAAATATTATTTTGTAAAATACCTGATTTTTTTAAATATATATTTTTTGGTAGACATATATTTTCAGGCTTGTGTGCTTGGTCACCAAGACCCGCTTATAAACCATCGTCAAGAAGGACGGACACGACATACACACACATACAAGACAGATGCTGCCATCTATCGCCACCTCTAATGTGTATTCGAAGTACACAAGACCAGACCGATTAAAAAGGAAAGGTTGGGTAAGGTAACTAGATGAATAATGACTTGGCGATAAGTGCTACCATATTTGTTAATTTATTACATTTTTGGCAAAAACAATATTAATAAGCTAAGATAAAATGTAATTTTAAGACTATATTCTATTAGATTTTATTATTTTTTTCGATTTATAAAAGTTATTTAAAAATGAAAAGTTAAAAGATCGTTTTTTTTTCATTAATAAAATGAAATGCAATTTTTTTCAAAGCCGAGGCTAAAACCACGCGAGTAGTGGTTACACTAACCTCTAGGATTAACGAAACGCAGATAAGGGAAGGATTGAAGGTTATATTTTGTAAATATACTTTGATAAATAGAAATGAAAGTTTTACTAAATTATAGTACTAGATTTACTATGTTATTTGGAGTCTTGTTTGATAAAAGAAAATTCATGTTTAAATTTTGATCTTTTCGATTTTAAAATTCGGATGTGAATTAAAATCATTGGTGTGTTAAAATATGATTATAGGTTGTGAGTATTATTTAATTTTCTGACACTGTTTACTTTTTAAGCGTTTAGATTTGGAACTACTGAAAATGTACTTTATTAAAGACATGTTTCAAGAATTCGTACGTCAAATTAATAGTTTAAAGCTGTATTCAATATTATTTGCACTTTGTGAGCATCTTATTTTTTTTGTAAACAAATGTCATTTCTAATAATAAAACATGACCTCCATTATGCTAAAAACTCAGCAGAAATAGCAACATCTAATAAAAAAAATATTGAAATAACACAGCCGAAACAAAATGCAGTAGGATGCAGAGTTATTGTGTTGGTTATGAATTTCAGTACAATTTTTCGCTATATCAATATATTTTGTAGTTCATTGCTAACACATAACTGCTGGCAGATTTTATTTTTAATATTCCATTTGTATCTTCGATTGTGCTCCGTGATATATGGTTCTAACATTTCAATTGCCTACTTAAGCCGAGGTGATTTGCCAGGATCTAATAATCAAACTTATAATAAAGAATACTTCCCAATGGCTTCATTTTGATGGGTGACTCTTGACTCAAATGAGCATTCATTAAGATGTTCTTTTAGGAATAGTATCCATTATTCTTAACGCCCGAAAATAAAACCCATACGTCTTTGAATTCTTTAAGATTATATTGATTGTTAAATGCAATGATCATTTGCTTTCTAAAAAGATGTTGTATCTAAGTG
Organism: Oedothorax gibbosus; assembly: GCA_019343175.1. Taxonomy (NCBI): domain Eukaryota; kingdom Metazoa; phylum Arthropoda; class Arachnida; order Araneae; family Linyphiidae; genus Oedothorax; species Oedothorax gibbosus. The sequence goes on from JAFNEN010000006.1 coordinate 1,956,167, forward strand.
CCACTAAAAATACAGTTGAACCAAATTATAATGCAACATTAAATAAATATAATTATGTTAATATTAAATAATGGTTCAAATACAAGGGCATTTTTATATCGAACCATTATGAAATCATGTTAAACTGGCATTTTACAACAATGCATGCACCACTGAGATTCCTTTCAAAAAGTTGTACATATTTGGGGGTTATACAATAATGGTTTACATACAATTGCTGTATTATATAGTACCATTATGCAATCCTGCCAAAGTGTTATAATGGCAACAGCATATTACAAATATACAATGTGTGCAATATTGAAGATTCGGTTTAGAAAGTTTTTTTTTTAAAGGTGGGGGGAAAACCCAATTTATTCTTCATCTAGTAATTCCTTAAATTCCAATTTTTTTTTCCAGTGACTTTCCTGTTACTTTAAAAATGTTAACCGAAATTAAAAGAACCCTGTTGCAGTGGCAAACTTCTATGAGGATGAGATTAGAAAGCATGTCGTTTAAATTATGAGAGCTTAATTCTGGTGGCAATTCTATCCAAAAAGTATAGACTTTTAAGTTTGTTGATTATATACAGCATCAAAACAGAAAATATAAGTCATATATATTTATATAGTTTCTAGGTAATTTGTAAAATAATTTAAAAAATAAATTTATCACAAAGTTATTTTGTAGCATTATATGTTATATAACCAATGTGCCAATACAAGTAACAAAGTTGATGTCATTGAGGTTGATGTACAATTCAAGGGATGAAATATATATTTATTAATGTGCATCCTATGGACAATGGCAACAGGTAGTAATTAGCCCTTTATTGGCTATTGAGAGCACCCCCGAGTTAAACACTATACAAAATTTACAAAATAAAACAAATTTTCCATGATATTTGTATATTTATAATTAAACCAATAACAAAATAAACATAAAATAGTAAGTTGTATTAAGAGCAATTGTTTAAGAAGGTTAGAATGCTTATAAATCTGGGAGTATGCTTTTATTTAGTATTTAGATTTTGTTAATTTTTCTTTATTTTGTGTTTCCAAAATGATACATATTTAATCATTTGTTTGAAAATATTTATTCTTGTCTGGCAGGAGTTGAATTTTTATTATTAATCCTTTATTTTCAGAATTTTTGGTGAAAACTGAAAAAAAATCTTTCAGTTAAAATTAAACTAAAACATAATTCTTTAAAAATTTTGTGTATCATTGTAATTATGAAGGATAATACTGTGGATCCAAAATTCCAAAGCTAAGCTTATTTGCAAGCAATTCTACCTTTTTAATAAAAAAATTGTTTTTAATATTTGATCGCCAAAATCGGCGAAAAGAACTACATAAAAATAAATATTGGAACTTGCATCAGGTAGTAACCCTGGATGTGACGTTAAGTTAAACAAAATAAAAATGTAATAATTTTTATACAGCACGACAAGCGGTACTTTTCCTAAGAAGTAATAAAACCTATTAATGAAAAAAAAAATTACCTGAGTTTTACAACTTGAATCGATAATTAGAGCGACTATAACGCCAACCTGGCACTCCTAAGACCCAGGTCGTCCCTAACTTAAGGGTTGCTATTTGTATCCATTCAGTCGAGTGCTGATTTACACGTGCGTTGAAGTATCCACTTCCGGTGCTACTTTGAGTGGTAATAGACAATAATTTTATTTTTTTCAAAAATTCGCCAATATTTGCGCCAAACCCACGTGGTTTGGGTAGGTATGAAATTCTTTATTAGGTTTGCTATAGTAAGTTCAATTCAGATAAATAATCATAATGCTAATTCTGAATCTTGTATTTTTTTAGATATCTGTTCTGAATGATGCACAATTTTCTATTTCCTCTTTTTAAGTCTCGTAAATTGGTTTTAATTGTATTATGTAACGAAATTATTTAATTGTTTTCTTTATTTTATCATTTGAAATAGGTTCAAGAAATTTTGGGAATTAGTTCTACATGAATATATTCTTTTTTTTTCCGTGCTACATTATTACAGGATCTCTCAGACTCTTTGACAGTTACTGTATAAATCATAATGGCATGCGTTAAATACATAACGGCGTTCTAAATAAAAAATTGTATGCAATCTTTCTTCGCCCTGTATGGTGTCTTGAAATCAAAAGTAGCACAAACTGGCGGAAACAAATGTATCCCAACATGTGTGTTATATGCAAGTGTTTTCAATCTCGGAAATGTTTAATCGTTTAAAATATATTAATAACAAGTCATTAACATTTAGTAATCAATAGCACGATTTTCTAAGATACAGTAAATGATTTGACAGTGTTAGCTATTAGTTGTTACGGATGTATAAGGTGTGGTGTCGAAAAATGTTTGCTAGGTTTTACCAAAAAAAAATGGTTCTTTGTAGTTACAACAACTGTGTGAAGAAGTGTTTCACTATACATACTTCAAACTTGTTTTCTCACCTTTCGTGTGTTCCAATTGACTGACACCGTCATCATGAGGTACCGTAGTTACGGTACAAAAAATAACGGTGTGTATAGAACGAATGTTTTTTTTTATTTTGATGTTGCTTATGCACGAGGAAAAAGTTTGGAGACCCCTGACTAATGGTTCCACTTACAGTCCATTTTACCGATTCTCGAACTAGGCTAGAATTTGAGTCACATTACACCCAACCCACCCGAATACCCGAAATTTTGACGGAGGTACTTATTGTGTGGAACTTGCCTATTTTCTTCTCCTTGATTGGCGCTTATATGTCAATCTTTATTAAATGCTAAGTCTCTTGAAGATTTTCATAAAGTTTTCTAATTAGGCTATATTGTTAACCATTTTGGCTAACAAAAAAAATAATAAAATTAAGCAAAACTGTCGAAACATTTGAAATGAGCCCCGCGTTATCAGATAGCAAATCCTACACTAAACATTCCTTATTATACCCTGTCGATCAAAAATAAAAAAGAGGGTGGGGGAAACACTAATTAGGTTCATTGTTCGGACAAATCGGGCGCAACTTCTGCAAAAGTAATGCTTCTCCACGTAAGCATTTTTTCAGAGATACGAGAATCAGCATAACAGCAAAATAAAACCAATTTGAGGAGAAAATATCACCTGGTTATTTAATTATTAATGTTCAGATGAAATTAAAAAATATTCAAGTGGCTGCTCAAATTCACTTCCTTTAACGGTTTGATTCATACACATATATAAACGTTATACATACGGTTAACCAAATATGAATCCTTTTTTTTAAATTAAAATTTCAAATAAAAACACATTAAACGTTAAAAAAAAAACCGAACAAATCACACAAAATATGCAAGATTAACCAAAAAAAATCTAATCTGAAAGCTTTTCGAAATTAACACCAAATTACTAGCCAAAACAGTTTTGTCTAATGATTTAAATTTTTACTAGCCTTAGTTAAAAGTAGCCAACTAGTACTCTTATTATAACATTTGCTGATTCGAATGGGCAACAAAATACGAAGAAACACAACACTTTCAGACGATTTTTCAGGATAATCGTTTTTTTCCCCCCTCTTTTCGATACACCACTTTTCTGCGCATGTGCGAAATTATTGTCCACCAACTTGGCACTATTATCCATTTGGCTATAGAATGGCAAACCTGCGATGGCATACGTCATCTGAAAAATTAGCAATTCAGCAAATTCCGCCCCATTTCAACCAATGGGGAGGTCTTTGTAACAAAGTGAGCTGGGCATCCAATGAGATCATCCGATCTTTCTTCGCCAAACTCGCCAAATAGCGGGAAATTTTAATTTTTTTCTGTCATTTTCTTTGTGTTTGTCTTGTCTTGCGTATTGCTGGTGTTTGTTCCGAGGACATTTCTGCAGAAACGTAAAATATGATTATTTAAAGTTTTATGGTATGTAAGTTAGTTTTTTAAAATGTATTTACGCATTGTTTTACTTTACGTGTTGATTGTGCAGATTTAAAATTATTTCATGCATAAATGTGTTGATTTCGGAGCATATCGACAAGTGTGCCTTTGTTCTTTTGTTCTGTAGATCGTCTGCTGTTTCTTTTTTACCGTCAGTCGGTAAAGATTATATATTTGTGTAAATGTATTTCATTTTGCAAACAATTGCGTATATGGTGCGGCAAACTAGAATATTTTTCCAATTTAAAATTATTTCATGCATAAATGTGTTGATTTCGAAGCATATCGACAAGTGTGCCTTTGTTCTATAGATCGTCTGTTGTTTCTTTTTTACCGTCAGTCGGTAAAGATTATATATTTGTGTAAATGTATTTCATTTTGCAAACAATTGCGTATATGGTGCGGCAAACTAGAAGATTTTTCCAATTTAAAATTATTTCATGCATAAATGTGTTGATTTCGAAGCGTATCGACAAGTGTGCCTTTGTTCTTTTGTTCTATAGATCGTCTGCTGTTTCTTTTTTACCGTCAGTCGATAAAGATTATATATTTGTGTAAATGTATTTCATTGCGTATATGGTGCGGCAAACTAGAAGATTTTTCCAATTTAAAATTATTTCATGCATAAATGTGATTTCGAAGCTTATCTATCGACAAGTGCGTCGCTTTTCTTTTGTTCTATAGAACGGTTATATTGAGAATCTGAGGAGAGGGATTTTGAATAAAGGGTAATGAAACAAATTAATGAAATTATCTTATTAATATTATCAACAACTTAGTAAATTTTAGTATTCCTAGTTTTAAATATCTGTGTTTTAACATGATGGATACGATATTCATTAATCCTAAAATGTGTTTATTAATCTTGCAATGATTTTTATGTATGTTTATAAGCAATAATAATTCAAAGAGTTTTGTTAATTCTCAATTCAATGTTAATTGTTAAAGAATAATTTGCAATTAATACAAGTCGCCGTTCCGGGGACTGAGATTAGGCCTTAATTTGGATCTCATATATTATTTTTCGGAAATTTTTAATGTTATCATAAATAAGAAATTTAAACAAGTTTTTAACAATAAACCTTTTTAATAAGTTAGTCGTTATCTTTAATTATTTGAAAATGCAAGTGACTCATCCCCCTTGTTCTATGGTTACTATAAAGTGTTCCCAGGGGGATATTTGTAAAGTGCATGGTTGCCAGAATAAATTATTTATCACTTATTTTCAGTCGCCAAATTTCCTAAACAGTCGTCATATACAGATTCTAGAATTTAACTGTGGATTTTTTTTCCCTTTGGTCGGAGAGAGAAATAAGAACCAATAACCACCATATTTATATAGTTTTTCTTTTCATAGGACCATCGTCGGTATATGTCAAAGTGGACATCTCTTCAACTCAAGTGATCAACCCATCGCAATCCACAGTGTCAAAAACCACTGTGGATTGCCAAGGTACGTGCAATTAACTTTTTTTAAAAAAAGTGGAAAACACTAGGTTGGCAAGATAAACAATTAACAGTTGAAATATGTCATTTGTTATCTGCCTTTTAATGATTATTTTAGTTTTGGCCATTTGTTATGCAATGACTAGCTTTTAACTTTCTAAAAAACTTTTTGAAAGTTTATGCAATTATAAATGGTAATTAATGGAATCAATTTATCATAAATACAAGTGACAATGTCTTAAACAGTATTGTTTTATCTTGTTATGCTCCATGTTTTTCTCTTTGATCATTATATCTTCCTTTGATTTTAATTAATTTGTGTTTATTGTGTAAAAATGTCATCTATTTCCCTTTTTTTGTTGCATGTATAAGAGTAGTGCATCCTAAAACTCACACAACCAAAATTTCACAATTTTAAATAATAACCTATACCACCTTTAGTCACTCATTTTGAACAGCCTCAAATCCCTTGTCCTGTAACAATCCACAAAGTTTTTCGCAAAAGTATGTTAAAATAAACGTTTTCCTATCTATATCTAAGAAAACGATTATTTTAACATGCTTTTGCAAAAAACTTTGTACTTACACTTACAACCATGTCACTAAAATTCAGTAATTATGCATAATTTAACATCTCTTAACCAAAAACCACCCATCAATAGAAATTAAAATTTAAAATCACCAACTATAATACTAATTTAAATAGGTATTTTAAATAGCAATTTCAATTATTTAAATATTTGTCATGCTAATTGCTAAATAATTAGCATTCGGTATAAATTTATGAATCAAAACTTTGCTTGATAAAAGTATAATTAAGATAACTTTCTTGTCTTTAAAAGCGTTCTGTCATTAAACATTCACACTCCATAAAGCCGACAATCCATCGGATTGCTAACGTTTCTGTAGCCTTAAAGTAGAGTAGGCTATAGCCAACATCCATACCAGGCCAAAACCACAAAACCTGTTTCACACATCCAGCTCTACATTCACACACTCATTCCACAACATGTCCCGTATATCTTCCGGCTGTAGAACGCACCTCATTGTCTGCATCGGAGGTGTCTTCCAGTCCTCAATATCTGGACTTAGTGTTATCTGAATTCTGCTCTCCCAAGCGTTCGTATAAGGGGGAATGGGACCACAGTCTCCAAGCAAAGTGCTCAGTGTAATCCATGAGAAAAACTTTCTCTGCCACATTTTCCGCTGTATTGATATTTTTACAATGGATTTTATGGATGTAGCTGACTTACAGGTCCACTTTGAAGGTTTAAATATTTTTAAAATTTTTAATAATAATTTAAAAAAATCTTTGAAGCATTTTAAAAAGTGAGATTATAGGACCTGTAAGTTATCTACATTTATATTAAAAAAAAAAAACGTTTATAAAAATATTCATACAGCCTGTAATGTGCAAGAAAATAGTTTTTTCCATGGAATAACACTGAGGCACTTGAGTTTGGAGACCGCGGTCCAAGGCTCCCATTCCTCCTTAACACTCCGAAGCGTTCATTTAACCGTATCTTTTGTGTCTGCATTTGTGTCCCCCTCTATTTTGACTGTGCGTATTCCGAATTCTGTTGATGTCAGTAATGACTAATCTGACGTTTGCATTTGGTTGTCCCTATGACTGATATGTGGTTCTTGGTGACACGCATTGGTGTTTTTTGTGTATGAAGTTTTGGGATTTTGAATAGGATAAGTTTGACAAGTACACTGCTCAAATCAATTAGGGGAGCGCATGGTTTAAACTCTTTCGCCCCCAATGATTCCATTTGGTATACTATTGCATCGGCTTTCGATTTTTTTCCCACTAAGTTGAGATCGCACTTGTTTATCGTTAGATGGAAGAATCATCAAATGTCTTTTGAAGAATTAAATAGTTTGTTTTAATTAAATGAAAATATGGTAAAATAAAATTCACTGTGAAACAATTTTATGAAATAAATGGACCCTAAATTATTCATGCTTGCATTCTTAGATGTTTAAAAAATGATTTTAACTTTTTTTCAACAAATAAAGTTTTGAAAAAATTATTTTTATAATTTATTCACAAGTTATGATTCCAATTCCCCCCCCCCCCCCCTTAAATTTTAGATAAAATTTTTTTCTCCTGTTTTACCATATCATCATTCTGGATGCATATTTAATGAATCCATTTCATAAATTTTAGATTTTTAGAATAAAAAATAGTTGGAACTGAGAGGGTTAACAAAAGTACGTAAATTGCTCCCCTAATTGTTTTGAGCAGTGTAGAAACAATGGACAATAAGTTTGTCGGAGGAGTTTATAGAATCCTTTTTTAAATAAGAATCACCTGCAAATACTCTCAAGCATGATTATATTTGATTTAATAAATCCATGTATATTCCTAGTCCGGTTAATATTTGTTATAAATAATATACAAGCAAAGTACTGTCTTAGATGCCCTATTAAGTTTAACTTAAAATATTTTTTTTAAGTTTTTAATTTTACCAATTTGCTTAGACACAAACTATCTGTGTAATTAATAAAAACATTTTAGTGCTAAAAAGCCATAGTTTTGCAATTGATGCTATAAAAGCGATTTCAGCTTTATTTAAAACTTTTCTCATTCATCTTAATAACTGGTTGACAGCAGGTTAAATTAAATATATCAGTTAGTTTAGGTGATAAATTAATTTCTGAAGTTAATGTAAAATATCTAATAAAGTCTTTCTAAAGATTAAATTAAAAAAATTGCCACAATTATTTAAACTATTAACAAAATAAGATTGGCTATACATATCCTCTTTAGGTGGTCTTAAAAAAATAAAATCCAAAAACATCCTAAACAAAAGGACGGATCAATATTGCTTTTAATAGTTGTCTAAATTTCATTTCTTATTGTTTAAAAGAGGTACAAGTAGAGGCTTTAAATTGTTTGGTTTATAAAATCAATATTCTGTGTCACTGCTATCCTTCAAATAAATACTTTGTATGCTTTAGAATGTAACAAGTAATGACAGGAAACTTGTTTAAATACGATTGAAGAATTAATTTGGGATTTTTTTTGTTGCCTTATGTAATTTTTTTTTGACATAAGTAGATTCAGCAATTAATGAATAAACAGGATACATTTGTTCTTCAAATTGAATAGTTTTGTATACATAGTAAAAAATTAATTTCTGTACAGGCTGTTTTTCCTTTGATATATTTATTATGGTGCAAAAACTTCAGACTGAAAAGAAGCGGGCAAAGATTTAAAACCTTAAAAAGATTTTTTTTGTTTTTATCACTAATATTTTTTGTTGAAATTAAAAAAAATTAATGCTTTTTTAAGTATTAAATAATTAAAAAAATTGTCTTTTAATGGCTTAGCTCTTGCGTATTTTTTTAAAATTAGCTTTGAAACTTTTAAATTAACGAAATATATTGAATGCACCGTAAATTAATACTGCCCACAGTTGCAGTTACAGAATTCGTTTCTATATAGAATTCAGTATACAGAATTCAGTTCAAGAATTCGTTACAAATAATGATTTCAAACTTTTTTTAAAAATGCACTTATAGAATTAAAACATTTTCATTTGGTTGTAGACTAATATTTCTTTTGTCTGTGTTCTTCGAATACTTGTTTAGAATTAATGAACGAAAACAAAAGGGTAAAAAATACAGAAAGAAAATATCTTTAGAATTGGGATTTTCTTTTTTTTAGTTGGTAATGTTTTGTCATTTCTTGACTAATAAGTAACTCGACCAAAAATAAAGAGGTTAAAATTGTTCATAACCCTCTGAGGGATCCAGATGTATAAAAGCACATATCAGTGGTTTGTCAGGTTTTTAAAGCAACACACATTTATGAAGATATTAGAAGATGATATTTTGAAGTATGAAGGAATAATTTATTATCATCTGCAACAGAATTATAATTTTAAAATTATCTCGGTTTTCAGTTAAGGCTACGGCCTACGTTAAAATACCTATTTTTAATGAAATTCAATATAATTATTTTATTTAACTTTTTATAGCCCAATTATTCTAGTTTCCAAAACTGTAAGAAGTTAATTTTACGTCATCTAGAAATGAAGTTATGATTATTTTAAAAATTGACAACAACAAAATTCAACCGGAAGTCTTATTTCGAAACCGAAAATAACTTTTTAATTGCTTTTATTTAATTATTAATTGTTTTTTCTTAGTTTTTTTTTATTAAATTTTAATTTATTAGGTGTTAAAGCCACATTATTCAAGTTTCTTTGGTATCAAGTTTTGCTTTAGTAATCTGGCAATATAAATGATTGATTAGTTACTTTTTCAAACACGTTTGCAGAGTAGAAATTTCAGAACCCATTTCTGAGAAATGTAAATTTTGCTTTGCAAACCTTCACTTAAAACATGATTTAACAAAAAGTTTACAGATATCTTCAGAAATTTTTTTTTACAGCATATTCATTATTCAGCAAACTGTTTTAGTCATTCCGCGCCAATTCACACACTTTTCAGCAAAATTCTACCTCACCGTCTCAGATTTTGCTGAAATTTGGAACAACAGTAGTGTTTATATAGTTATTTGTGAAATAAAAATTTTTATTCACAAATATTGAACCGTTTTAAAAATATGGCACTTTAAAAGTTCAAAAAATTGGTCAAAAAACCGCATCCGACCAATTTTCAAATTGACCTAGAAGCTTTCCTAATTAAGCTAGAGAGCTGGAATAAATGTCATCTGACAGAGAATTGTATGAACTTTTTAATGATATGTAACAAACTTAGGATATAGAAGATTTAATTGAAATTAAAATTAAATTTTTTTAAAAAAAAGTACATAATTTAAAATTTCAAAATTAATTTCATGAATAGTTAAAACTCTTTCACATCATCCAACAAAATATCATGCTGGGATGACAATAGGTTCATTGATAAAAAAATGAAAAACAAGTTTGTTTTGAATAAAAAATGGTTTTTATTAATAAACTTGATCAACCAATTTTAAAAATGACCTAGATGGTTTCCTAATTAATTTAGAAACTTGTGTTAAGTTCCATTTTACAGAAATTTATAAGACAATTTTAATAAAATGTAACACACTTAGATTATAGGAGATTTTTTAAAAATTATTTTCATGATAGTTAGTATTTTTTTTACAATATATGGGCAAAATATCATTTTGGGATAAGAATTGGTTCATTACTAAAAAATTTAAACTGAATACGATCAAGCAATTTTCAAAACGACCTAGGAGGTTTGCCAATTCAGCAATAAACCTGTGGTACGAATGATCACCTGAAGAAAGTTTCATTTGTAGTTTGAAAAAGCCACATTTGTTTGGCAGACATCACTTTGAAGTGAAACATAACTTCTTCCAGTGAAAGTTAATGGATTTACTTTTGCTAAAACTGACCCCCACAAAACATCAGCGTTTCTTGGATACAAGATTGATGCAGATGGTCCAAATGGGTGAAGAAAATTTATCTTTTCCTCATCAAGTTCAAAAATGTACCTGAGTCACCAGTTTTCTGCGCGTTTTATTAGAAGGGAAGTGTGTTAATATTAGGATTCTTGTGTTATAAGCTGAATTATTAACTAACAATAATGATAAACAATCTTCACTGTTTCTTTTTAGTTTGTAATTAAATCTTTTAATCTAAATTGTTACATGTCATTAGAAAGGTCTTACAAATTGCTGTAAAATGACACCTACCACAGGTTATTGCTGAATTAGGAAACTACCTAGGTTGTTTTGTAAATTGCTTAATAAGGAAATCATTTATTAATGAAAAACAATCTTCAGTTTTGAATTTTTTTAGCACATTTGACCAATATTGTAAAAAATACTATTTTCATATAATTTAAAAATTATAAGTATTCAATTTAAAAAAATTTAAATTTTAATTTTATTAAAATTGCCTTATAAATTGCTGAACAATGGCGCTTAACACAGATTTCTAAATTAATTAGGAAACTATCTAAGTAATTTTTAAAATTGGTTGATCAAGTTATTAATAAAAACAAGTTCATTTATGGACAACAAGCTTTAGTTTTGAATTTTTTTTTATCCATGAACCCATTCTCATCCCAACATGATATTTTGTCAGATAATGTGAAAGAGTAACTATTCATGGAATTAATTTCGAAATTTTAAAATATGTACTTTTTAAAAGAAATTAAATTTCAAAATTTAATTAAATTTTAATTTAAATAAGATCTTCTATATCCTAAGAGCGTAACATATCATTAAAAAGTTCATACAAATCTCTGTCAGATGACATTTATCCCAGCTCTCTAGATTAATTAGGAAAGCTTCTAGGTCAATTTGAAAATTGGTCGGATGTGGTTTTTTGACCAATTTTTTAAACTTTTAAAGTGCCATATTTTTAAAACGGCTCAATATTTGTGAATAAAAATTTTCATTTCACAAATAACTATATAAACACTACAGTTGTTCCAAATTTCAGAAAAATCTGAGTGTGATTTTTAATGAGTGTGTTGATTTGACATGGAATGACTCTTTGCAGGCAATGAACTAGAATCATACGGTTCTATATGTAATTTCATTTTTTATAGCTGGTTTTTCAAAGTAACAATTCTAAAAACATTCAATTTTTAACGAAAACCCTGAGTATTGTGTTTCGACAAACAATAACTTTTCACCTTTTCAATATATCTCTTGGATTTTAGTTCATTGTCTTTAACAGGGTAAAGCACTGTAGCATAGTAAAAGGACATTTTGTTATCTTAAGTAGTTTTTATGAAATCAGGTTTTGAATAATGGTGTTTTACTCCCAAATTTAACAACAAAACAGCTCAAAATTTAAAAAGGAATTTTATTCTAGTTTTTTAAACTTTTTATTTACATTTTATGCATATAAGTGTTTAAAATATGTTTAAATGCTTAATAAATAACATTTTCAAAAAAATTGTCTCGAACGTAGGCGGATACCTTAAAAATTTAAATTTTAATCTTATGCAGCTTATACTTCAGCCAATTTGTTTATCATTCAAACAGTGCCATTACATCTCTCCCCTTCACATCTTAATTAATAAAATTTTTTATGTATTCTGTTTTGAAGCTTGCAATGCCATGTCGTTTAACAAGTAAAATGACAATAATATGATAAGATTTCTGGAAACAGCATCTATTTTATTGTCATGACTGCATATGTTTGAAATTTTATTACTGTTTCCCTTTAATACGATTAAAATATTCCTCAAACGCATTATTTAAATCAGAATACCAGTTTAAATTGGTTTATAAGACCATTTTGATTGCTATTCTATCTTGCCATTTTATCCTAAAAGCAAGCATAGAAAAAAATGAGAGTAAGCTAGTCTGGCTCTCTGTACATAATATTTAAATTTGGAAAAGTTGAAACTTTGGTTTGGATAGATATGAATAATGCATGCCTAATTAATTTATATTATTCCACAAGCCATAACATGAATTTTCGAAAAACTAATTTATTTTTTTAACATTTATTTTGAATTTAATTTTTTAAAACATTGTTTATCCAAAAGTTATTCTATTTATAAAAATACAAGTTTTCGGGCAACAATACTCCAGCAAGAGTCCATTTCAATTTTTATTTTCCAGTCCCAATAATAGTCTAAAATGTTTTATATTAGTGAGACCATAATTAGTTTCACTTATAACTAGCTCAATGTTTTAATATTTTTAAGATATATTTTTGTTCTATTGTTATACTATATACATTCTTATATTTGTTTGTAATGATTAATTAAAACAAACTAAAATGTTTGTAAATTAATGATAAAAATATAAAATTTTAGGTAAGAGAATATCTAAAACAGAACCTTGTAAAGAACCGAGTACCAAAGAGAAAAATTTAACTTATTTTTGAAATTTAGTTTTACTTTAGAAATTTTAAGCATTTAAAAATTTTTTTGGATGCAATTTTTTTTTATATTCAAAGTCAAACTGTTATTAAATAGTTGTGATAATCAACTTAGTAAAGTGATCTATAATTTTTTTCATATCAAATTAGCTGTAAAGATTAAGAGTATGGCATATATTAAACTATCTGTTTGGTTAATATATACAAGATACCCTGGTTAGTTTGATGTATTAAGACTCTGATCCCCATTTGCAAGAATAGCCCTTGTGTAGCTCCAGTGAAACTTTATTTCAACCAGATAAGATTTTTTTTAAGTTAACTGGGATTGAGATCTCGTTAATTTTGCAACTTTCAACATAACTATCTAGTCGGTGTACACATAATGTTGCGGTTTTTTGTGAGTTGTACCTAATCATTTTAATATTTATAGTCGTATTATTATTTGTAAAGGTAATGAAGAAACTTATTAGTTACCTTTCAATTCTTCCATTGTTAAGCAATGTGCCTGACCACTGACAAGTGTTCTGAACATACCAAACTTGTCTGACATTTCCTGCCATTAAAGATTCCATACCATGTTCACCCTCTAATGGATTGGTGTTATAATGGCCCCTTATCTGTCAGTGTTTGTGAACTTGATTATTAACAAATTATTATTATAGAGTATAGTATTCAGATCATAAACTTGCTTGACCCGGTTGGAATTTAATGACATTTTAGAGCTGATTCTGTTTTTACAGTACTTGTTTACAGCTTTTCATGTCTACCTTTCGATTTCATTTAAAGCATTTAGATATTGTTTTGGGTTTTCAGATTTCTATCTAACAATCCCATTCTTTCAAATATTTGCGGTAAATAGCGATTGTTGCACAATAATGCTAATAGACTTACAGATGTCTGTGGTTTTCTTCTAAGTGTTGAATGTTGAAAAGACAAAAATATCCACTTTATAACAAAAGAAAATTATTAAACAAATAGCAAACTAATTGTTCATATGTTCTTAAATTAGGAACCATGAAATCTTTTAAAGTTTTTAAACTCCAATGTTCAAAAGCATGTAGTCACCCATTTCTTGTTCGCTTTAAAATGTTTAATCTGTATAGAAAGGGAAAAGTCTGTTCTATAAAAAAAGTAACGTTTATTTTCTCATGCATGTCAACCAAGTTAGGGCATTAGAAGTACTAACAAGGGGTGTATTGGTTTCTGAGTTAGTGATATATCATTGAACTAATTAAACTGAAACATTGAACTAATTAAAAATATCTGGATGCTTACAAGAAATGCTTTACTATTGTCTGCTGCAGCTGCAGGGCAGGTATGTAAAAGTTGAGACTTGACAGCGAGCCACGTATTGCATCATTATTTAATGTCATAATAGTTACCTTTGCCAGTTGTGGTGCCCTTGTTCAAATATCCTATTACTGGATCAGACTGGAACAGATGCATCTCACCAAATAATAACTCAATGCACTTAGGGTACATTAAATCTGTTGTCTAAATTCCTAAACTTGCCGACTCAAATGACTGCCTTGTTAGGTTACTTGTCATTAATTCAACCAGTCCAAATATTTTACTTCAATCTCGGTGTTCGAAATTGGATACAGAAATTTTAAAAAACTAGGCGCAAAGGCACATAACGTAGGAATATTTTTTAAATCGCCCAACTAGGTGATTTTAAGATCACCGGAGTTGTGTGTTTATGGAATTACTGGAAATTCGCTATTTTATGGAATCGTAACTTTCGAAATTTTAAGATAACTTAAGTTCCAAAATTTAAGAAATGGCCCCTTATTACATCCGGGTTTTCTGGATATTTCAGTCGCCTGAGTGTTTTGAGAAATCGGTTTCTATCGCCACAATTTGGGGATGATCGCCACAATTTGGGGATTTTGCCCAATTTAGAATTAGTTTCCCAATTTAGAATTAGTTTCCCAATTTAGAATGTGCGATTTTGGGGCTGCTTAATTTTTGTGATTATATGGTCATAGAAATGGTTTGACAAATTAAGGATCGGTGAAGATTTATGATTTCAAAGTAATTATTTTTAGCAAGAATAATTTAAACCACATTGTAAAAGGTTATTTACGATTTTGGGGAACAAAAGTCGCGATAACTACAACTAAATTAATTTTGTTTTTGCAAAATTGAAAAATCTGGTCGCATTTTGCGACTAGCAACTGTTAATTTTGAACCCCTATTTTTTTTCAAGTTAGCAGGGACATATTTCTAATTAGGCTAAGTAGGACATTTTTAGTAGGTAGGTTCTAAATAGGCTATTTAGGACATACAGCTTTGAGCAGGACATTTTAAAGGGGTGGCAATTAATTCAAAAGTTAAAAATTAATCTCCTATTTTCTAAAGTATTTAAATTACAGTTTTGTCTCAATTTAATGCTACTAAATCTGTTCATACAAGATTAAAATTCCAATGAAAGGTGTATATATATTTAAATTTTAAAAACAAATGAGCTATACATTCAGGTGGCAAATGAACCTTAGCCTAGCATGCAACTAAATCTAGCCCTGTCAGTTGAAGTTAAAGCAACTTTATTTTTAAAATTGATTCAGATTAAAAAGAAAGTTAAACCTAAGACTTCCAAATGAACGTAAGTTAATGTGCTATAAAACAACCGAAATATTATAGGGTTGTGATACATTCCTTCACTCAACTTTTACTCTATTGTGTATGCAAGAGTCAAGTAAACAGTTGTTATAACAAATAGGCGAATGCTTCCTTTCACTGCCCGAGGCAATTGAAAATTTAAAGCCCTCTAGGCTAATGGCAATTCGCTTTGGGTTTCATCACAATAATGACCTTAGTTTAAGTGGACTATCCACTTACATTAAGTCATGACTATCCACTTTCATTAGAGCCCTGTGTCGAGTAAATCTAAATAGCAGTCAGTTAATCGGGAAGGTTTAACTTGTCTTCCAATTTTTTTTATCTGGTTCCGCAAATTATGATTTTTGTTACTTTTTTTTAAAAACTAAATCAGTGTGCATTCAAAATTAAATAAATGGTAATTTATTATAAATCAAAATTAATAATAATTTAACCACTATTTTAGGAAGTGGCCTCAGGAACTAGGTAGTTAAAAACATTTTAATACATAGTTGCAATTTCCTTTTACGCTAAAATTTTAAAAATAGATAATGTGCGCTATATATAACAAGGATTTTTTTTATTGGTAGAAGCTGTATAGGTAATTTACCACAAGTGAGCCAGAAGTAAAGCGTTTGTGAATAAATTTTTTCTTAAGAAAAAAAAGTTATCGGAAGTTTCAAAAGTATTAACAAAATTATTTTGTTTATATTTTTGTATTAAATTTTTTTTTACCAAATGATTAACTACTTAGAAATTCCTTGCTAAAATAAATACTATTAAGATGTGAATTTTTAAACTAAGTCCTCATCGCATTTTTGTAATGCTTTCTTAGACTTTGCTATAAGACATTTTAAAATTGTGAATTAAGTCCTGTGAATCTGGCAACAGGCGTGTTATCTTTCAGGTAGCACTAATAAAAACAACAAAGGTTTGATTAAAAATTTACCGATTGCGTATATATAGTCTTGGTATCCTTTCTTCATTAAGACCTAAGTAGTAACTTTAAATAATGCATAAAATTAACTATTTACATTACATAAAATACCTGCTTCTCTTGGCAAATAAAATACAGTTGTATTCAATCTGCTCAATGTCTATACGGCTGTATAAAATATTTCAAAAGTATTTTTTTTTACGAAATTATGAAAAGGAGATGAGACAATCTACAAAAGTTAATGATTCATAAAGGAATAAAACATAAAAATTAGTTATTTTCGACTCAAACTAGTTTGAAATCCTGATAATCTGCTCGTGCAGCCTTTGGTAAATAAAAAGGCCATTGTCTCTATTTGCATGAACAGTTAGTACAATAGAACGGCATGCAAAATGATGCAACACAAAAGTAGTCTAGAAAGTTGGAGGAATAATGAATCGTTAGTACTCAACCTCAACTAACTACCTCAAGAAGTTAACCTATTCTAAGAAGTCATTTTCTCAATCTTCCAAGGTGCCATTAAGAAAAATAAAACAATTGAACTCGCTGCAAGAAGCTGAAGCACGAATATGCAACAGTTGGCTGAGGTGTGGGATGGGAACAAACTGTCATTATTTGAGTTGCACCTAGAAGACCCTTCTTTCAGAGGAGACATTTTCAGTCTCTCAAGGTACTTAAAAAGAAAACCCACTGAACAAACACTCCGAACTACACTCTCGCGTCTGGAAGATCTCCCCCTTTCATCTCATGTGCTGTGCAGAAGAAAAAACGCATTGCACTCTTGGTGAATTGCTGAAGCCTTCCTACAAGTAATCTGAAGTGTGCGGGTGCAATACGAACATTCTCTACTCTACTCTTGCACCTGGAAGATCTCTTTCATCTCGTGTGTTAAGAAGAAAAAAAAAACCCAAATTGCACTCTTGGTGAAATGCTGAAGCCCTTCTACAAGTAACTTGGTGTGTTAGTGAAATACGAACATTCATAACTACACTTTCACACCCCGAAGATCTCACCCTTTCATCTCGTGTGCTGTGCAGAAGAAAAAACATATTGCACTCTTAGTGAAATGCTGAAGCCTTCCTACAAGTAACCTGAGGTGTGTTGGTGGTAAACAAACATTCCCAACTCTACTCTTACCTGGAAGATCTCCCTGTTTCATCTCGATTGCTAAGAAGATTAAAAAAAAACCTTAATTGCACTCTGGTGAAATGTTGAAGCCCTCCTACGAGTAACTTGGTGTGTTGGTGAAATACGAACATTCATAACTCCACTTTCACACCTGGAAGATTACCCCCTTTCATCTCGGATGCTAAGAAGAAAGAAACCCAAATTGCACTCTTGGTGAAATGCTGAGGCCTTTCTACGAGTAACTTGGTGTATTAGTGAAATACGAACACATTCATAACTCCACTTCACACCTGGAAGATCTTCCCCTTTCATCTCGTGCACCATGAAGAAAGTATTACTCTTGGCAAAATGCTGAAGCCTTCTTACGAGTAACTTGAGGTGTGTTGGTCGTAAACGAACATTCCAACTCTACTCTCACACCTGGAAGATCTCCCCCTCTCATCTCGGGTGCTAAGAAAAAAAACAAATTGCACTCTTGGTGAAATACTGAAGCCTTCCTACGAGTAACCTGAGGTGTGTTGGTGGTAAACAAACATTCCCAACTCTACTCTTACCTGGAAGACTCTTACCTTCCCTCTTTCATCCCGATTGCTAAGAAGATAAAAAAAAACCTTAATTGCAGAAATGCTGAAGCCTTCCTACGAGTAACTTGGTGTGTTAGTGAAATACGAACATTCATAACTCCACTTTCACACCTGGAAGATCCCCCCCTTTCTCCCCCTTTCACCTTTCAAGAAAGAAAACCCAAATTGCACTATTGGTGAAATGATGAAGCCTTCTTACGAGTGGTGTGAGTGAAATACGAACATTCATCCCCTTCCATCTCGTGTGCTGTGCATAAGAAAAAAAACATGTTGCACTCTTTGTGAAATGCTGTAGCCTCCCAGGAGTAATCTGAAGTTAGCAGGTGCAATATGAACATTCTCAACTCCACAATTGGAAAATCTCTCCCTTTCATATTGCGTGCTTTGAAGAAAAAAACACATTGCACTCTAGGCATAATGCTAAAGTTCCCCGTGAGACTAACTTGAGGTGTTTGTGGAAAATTGTCATATTCCTGGAAAAAGTGAGCAATTTAAAAGCTTTGAACAATATCTACTTTAGCATTTGTTTAACTCAATAGTTGTTAGGCTGTAAAATTTTAAAATATGCCTCTTTAAACACATTGAAATATTCGTGCTTTCGTGAAGATAAATAATTTTTTTTATGCTATCAAAAACCAGGGAGATGAAGCAGATATCTTGAAGTTACCTGGTCACTTAAAAACTAAAATTAACAAGTAAGAGGAAAGCTTCTGATTTAAATTTATTAATACTTTTATTTAAGTTATTTTTAAGATTTTTTAATAAATTTTTTGGCTTTTATTTTGTTCCAAACTATGGTAAAAATTTAATTCCTTCATAATTAAAAAAAAACAATTTTAAATTGTATAACCTAATGTCCTAATAGTAAGTGGCATTAAAAAAGTGTAAATTTAAAATCTTTTACTAATATTTTTCAAAGTTAGTTTAAATGCACAATTTTACAATGTCTATAATGAAGTCAGACGAAAGTTCATTAAAGAACCAAAAAGCTTTGGGAGTAACATTTAGTTTGTAGGTGTTTTAGAAAATATTTTGCAAGTATTTTCTCTTCTCAACGATCTATCAATTTTTTTTATTAACGATCCAAAACGATCTATCAATTTTTTAAAACTGAATGAACAAAATTGATTCGCAAGCTTCCAATTTTTAATTTTTCTTTAAAAAAAACTGATGTTGATTTGTATGCATCAGATTGAATTGAATATTTTATACAACAATAATCTAACAATCTGCAACCTAATTTTTTGGTTATTTTAATGCTTTAAGCTAGTATTTTAACCCTTAAATGAACCAATTGAATTTTTTAATGAGTTAAAGAAGTTCGAACCAATCGATCAACTGACTGCAAACTCAAGGGTCATAGTGTAGCTCTAGTGCAAGGGTCATTCAACCAAAATTCAAATTTACCAAGTAAATTGTTTCTTAAAAGCCCTCATGGATCTCTTGTGGTAGTTACTTCAACTCGAAGTAATTGGACCCAGAAAGAAATCATAGTAACAAATAACAGCCCTCGATTAAATTCAAATAGTATGCTAGCCTATTGTTGTTTGCCATGAAAAATGAAAGTAATCTCCTTATACTGTCACTATTCCAAGAGCTCCCCCCACCCCTTTTTTTATTCAGATTATTAAAATTTATCAACGTTTAAATTATGTTCGTAGTCTTACAAGATTAAATTACGAGAAAACTGCATGTGATTTAAGAAAGGGGGAATATATGAAACCCTTTTCACCCTCGCAGCTTTTGATCATACCAGGGTTCGAAATTCCCGGTCGCTGTTCGCGAAATGCTACCAAATTTTTTTCGTTTTGCAACCATAAAATTTAGTCACAGTTGTCGCAACTAGTTTTAAGAATCGTCAATATACACTTTTTCTATTTTTTTTTAAATAATTAGAATAAATAAATCCTACCGAGGAAAATAATACTACGAAATAACAAATGCTCCCACAGTCGAAATAGACTAAAATGTCAGTAGCCTTAATGATTTGATGATGATTAAAATTAATGGTACATCTACTGATAATTATAATTCAAGAAATGCAATCCAGCTTTGGTTTGAAGATGTCACAGTCAGTAGTCGTCCAGAGCTTATGGATAACTAATGCACAAATAGTATATTTGTAATAAAAAATGGTTTTATGTGCTTCATAGCTTTAATGTAATAAAAAATAGCATTTATTTAATAATTTTTTTTTAACAATTGCACCTAGATATTCTGCGTTTGCGCCTAGTTTTTTTGGGTTAGTCGCACAGATTACGCCTACATTTTTTTGATGAATTTCTAACACTGGATTATACTCTCAAAACTGACACAACTACCTCTTTCAGGGATTTGACTGACTTTTTAGTGCATTCGGTAAGGTGCTTGCGTCGCCTTGCATGCAAAAGGTCCCAGATCCTTGCCTGGGGAGTGCCAAAATAACTGCCGACCTATAAATTGTATGTACTAAAAAAGTCCGAAAAGGCAAACGATGTTGCCTTTAAAAGTTGGGTGCCTACTTTGGTGATGACGCATCACTTGACAGTAGTTCTAAATTTTGTCACCAATAGCCCCTTGTGTAGCTAACTTAACTCTAACCTTTTTCAAGGGTTGGACACGCTTTATGACGACCTAATCCAAAGCCTTCCCTCTGCAATTAGTTTCTTCGTAATAGATATTTTTATTTATGACATTGGTGAGAAGTATTATTTCCAGATCCTTTATAATAGCCATTTTAAACTATGTAAATGAATATTAAGGATTTCTAAGCAGTTCAAGTTTTGTCACACTCTCTAGAACAATTTTCCTATTTCCCCTACTCCCTGTTGAAAAGTTTACAAGTAGCCATGTTATCTTTTTATTTGCATATTAAATGATTGCCAAACTATACAATGAAAGTTATAATTTTGGATTAGAATGCAATAAATTCATCTTAAATAATATTTTAGCGTTATTTTCCTTACAATTTTTCTCATTTTACTATATATTTTTAAATTTTAAGAACCTATATTGAAATTGGTGACACATGCGAGTAGTCTTTCCCCCTCTTCTAAAAATTCTTATATATATATATATATATATATATATATATTCTTATATATATATATATATTATATATAATATATATATATATATATACTATATTATATATTATGCAAAGTACTTACATGAAATTACCAAGAGATAATAGATAAACCAAAAAATATATGGAAAACCAAAGAGTTACCCTCTTTTCATCAGGGAGGCCGAGAGCAACATCTTTGGCAAGCAGGCGTTTCTGATGACCAAGCGTATAAAGATATCCAAAACTTAGTCAGGCCCCCGACGCCTGCGTGGGTAGAAATGAAAAGCTAATGCAACATAAACATACATGATAAAAAAAGCAAAACAGTTGCCAAAAACAAAAAAAGAAACAAACAGAAAAAAACTTTAGAATCAAACTAAGCACAAACACAAGCATTATAGGAAAAACATTACGAAGATCGAACACGGTCTTCGAATGCATCAACAACAAAGCAACCAAACCAGTGGGAAAACCATTAGTTTTAAGTTTGCGCCTCAGATTCTCAACCTCATTAACTTTACCTTCCCTGTAGTTGCAAATTCTCTCAATTCTAGAAAGATAAGAACTAATAATATTCCGAAAAACACGAAAACTGATGTTCGAACCCCAATAAGTCAAAGAAATAACATCGAAATTGAAATCTGTTCTTTTATCATAAATTTTAACATCATAATGTATATTATTATTTTCTCTCTTATTAATTGAAATATCCAAATCCAGAAAGTTTACTTTTATACGACAAGAACTGGTCTTTTTAAGTCTTAATTCTTCGGGATAGATATCTTTCCAAATAGTATCAAAATTCTCAGCATTGAAAACACACAAATCGTCAATATACCGCACTGCTCGAATCCCAAGAACTTTAAAAGCTCTAATTTCAAAGAAATATAGATAAATATTAGCAAAAGAGCTACAATAATTACTACCCATTGGAATGCCCTTATTCTGTAAATAATAAAATCTTCCATTAAACAAAACATTGTTAAAAACACAGAACCTGATCAAAGTATCCCACTCATCTCTACTGCAACCCAATAAACCCTGAAATTCCTCAAAAACACAACCAAACACTTCTAAAATATTACGGTGCGGAATATTAGTGAAAAGATTTTCAAAGTCATAAGTGTCTAAATTACCTATAACAGTATCACTATTTTTGAGATAATTGATGACACCTTGGCTATTAGAAATAATAAAGTTATCTCTGTTAATAAGATGATCAATAATAACTTTTAAATAGTCCTGTAACTTAATTGATGCTTTTTGGCTGTAAGAATTGGTACCACAAGTGATGTAACGAAAACCAATAGGATTTTTGTGAAATTTGACAGTAAAAAAAAAGATAAGGGAAATTAAAAGTATCTGTTTTCATTTTTAGAAGTCCGTAATAGGCAGTAATTTTCTTCTTGAAAATATCAATGGAACCATTAAGTTTAATGAAGGTGTCATTATGCAAGTATTCACTGTTTAATAAATCATAATATAGCTTTTTACATATGATGGCAAAATTATTATTAGCCTTATCGGCCATAGTAATAACAAATAAATCCTGTAATTTATTGATTTCGCCAATGATATCTTTTGAAAAAACTCGCCATTAGAATCATATTCTTTAATATGTTTAATATCATTCTTTAATTTAACTTAAAAACGTTGATAAAATTAACAATCCACTGTAAAAAACCTTCAAAAGGATAACAATATTTATATGAAAGTTTTAAGCAAAACAAGTTAATCTCCTTAGTCACCTGTTCTACAATATAGCGAAAATTTGGTCTATATCGAGGTCTAAAATTTGTGCCTTTCTTCATAATTCCTCTAAGATAAGCATTATCAACTATATCTAAGTCCCCCGTGACAACATGTCCCAAATTAGCATCAATGAATTTACCATAATTGTTGCAGTGGCAAAGGTCGCTGTAATTATCGAGGAGACATTTTTTACTTATATCATTATAATTAAACACCATCTTGCCAATAGTTTTTTTATATTGTAAGTAAGTCTAATGTGGCTAATATCCCTCTTAATCGGGAAAATATTAGCACTATTCTTAATGATATCGCCGATACATATACGGTCAAAAATAATGTCTTGAAATGTCAAGACCAGATAATCGTAATTTACCATCTTATTCTGAAACTCAAGCACCTTTAAACCCAATTTGTATTTACACAAATCCTGTAGCAGATACCAGAAGTCAGCATCAAATGTTTCTCGTCAAACAAATCATCTTTGAAAGCCTTAGAAATGATCTTATTCTTGGTACCAAAAACAATGCCCTTAATTTTATTGACAACATCCATGTTTAACTTCTGGTGTTTAAAGAAATTAACTCTATTAACAAAAATGTCCGACAGAGTCGCAACACTGACCTATTAAGTCTCCTACCTCTTTTTCCTCTTTTATTCCTGACATAATCCTTAATAAAAATTGAATAAACACAAAAATTCCTAATTCTTTTGGAAACTAGAGAACCATTAAAAGATTATTTAAATATATATATATATATATATATATATATATATATATATATATATATATATAAAATATATATATATATATATATATATATATATAATATATATATATATATATATATATATATATATATATATATATTTAAAGGTAATTAAACTTAATTAACTAATCTTATAAAAAAAATCATGGAAATGTTAACTCATTAATGAAGTGTTGCTTAACTAAAATTAAACTGTTATTTGTAATGTATTAATGTCATAACCTTTAAATGAGGGCTGCTTAGTGCATGTGAGACTGGCACTACAAAAACCCTTCTATAAATTGTATTAGGGGTCTGGTGCACATTCAATTCATAACAGTTGAAGAGTACAGGGGAAAAAGAACTTGATTGCATAGGCATCTGTCTGTATCAGGATTCTTTGGCAAGAATAGTGAGTCATCGACTAAACTGGTGTAAGGAAACCGGTTACTCACTTCCTTTTTCTCTCGCAGCAACCCTGATTCACCCCCAGAGATCAGTGGACACGAGTCACACGTTCGTACCGCGAAAGAGGAATTGAAAGAAAAACCGGTTTCTTGCTGCCAATGTTCGCCAAGCACAAAAGAATACGGGAAGATCCCTACGCAATCAAGCTCTCTCCCCCCCCCCCCCCCCCAGTGGGTCGATAGAATGTGGTGAGAAGCTAGCCTTGGGAACTTAGCATTGGGATTTTGCATTAGTAAGAGCAATTGACCAGAATACATGTGCTGCAAGGCACCTTATTCACGGTCTTGGGCACAGCATGCTTTTGCCCTCTTCCGGCTGTTGAGTTCAGCAATACATAGGTGATCTTGCTTTCTTTTGCAAATGTGTTACAAAAATTCTCGGATGATTTGTTACAAATTAACTGATATTTTTTTCATTTGTATTAAATTTTATTAATCACGTAAAGCAAATAATTAAGTTTTTTTTGTCATATAGCACACAAATACTTTTGGTGTTAAGACTGATAAAATTAAATTTGCAATTATAAATTTATATAAATTTGCTATAAAAAATGCATTAAATAATTACGAGTCAACTCTTGGTGCTCAGTTCAAGTGTGGTTTAATTTGCCCTTATTTTTTTTTCTTCAAGTTTAATAGTTCTATAACTGATAACTGTTGTAAACTGATATGCTATTTTATGGAGACTGTTTTCCTCTGAAACAAAATACTATAAATTTGTCTTTTATCCACTCGTAATTAACCCCCCCCCCCCCAAGATTTAATTTTTTAGACTAATAAAATTAAAAACTCGATAAAAGAAATTATTCAACGATATATTAACCATAGATAATAAAAATCTAATTTTGTTAATTGTTTCTATTTAGTAAATGTTAGTATACTTGTATGTACAGAAGCCATACTAGTAGCTGTAGTTTTCTTTATTCAATTTTTAGAAAATTTGAGAATTTGCGGATAGAATGAATCATGTCTTGAAAGGATGTGCTGAAACATCAGCATTTGGATAAGTGCCAAGAAAGTTTTCTTATGATCCATTAAGATTTAAATACATCACATTAATGAACTATTTAATCAGATGATAAGTGATCTAAGATAAAAAATTATTCCGCATTACTTCATATCATAAAGTATATATTATAATTATTTCAGCGTGTGCAAGTACACGTTTTGAATGGCAAGAAAAATATTATATGAAAATTGGAATAGTAGTGGAGAAAAGATGTAGTTTAGGATGGTGCCGAGAAGAAAAATATTGTGCACTTATTCCATGATACTTATAAAAGTATAGCTCTAGGGTGACGTTATTAAGCCAAAACAAATTGTTCATTTTCTTCTCAACTACTAACACCTTATAATGGAAATTTAATTTTTCATGTTTCTAGAAAATCACAAGTATCATTCGGTGCTAAAGATTGAAATGGGAAAATGATTGGTCATAAAAAAAAAAAAACATGATGGTTTTAACTATTGAGAACTACTGAAAACAGTTCGTTTAATGATGAATATAACTTATTATGAAACTTTTAAATAGATGTGATCACTCTACAAAAATTCCGCATAATTTTCTAAGAGCATAAGCAGAATTCAAAATTTGTCTGCAGTTTACAAAAACAATCATTATTTCACGTGTATTCTGGCTGTACAGGGGCTGATTTTCTGATTCTGACTGCTAATATTTCCAGGCCGTTTAACATTATGCCCAGTTCCGATTTTTGAGTTTCCCCCTTTTTTTTTATTTTAAATTAACAAAAATTGTTTTATAAAATGGTTACTAAATTACGTGCTTTGGAAATTGCTGAATTTTTTTTTTTAGAAAATGAGTGCTCCGCTCAGAAAACTACAAAAAATAAGACCGGGAATGCCCCGTCTTATTTTTTGTAGTTCTCTGAGCGGAGCACTTATTTTCTATTTTAATGTAGACTGGGAGTCTCACGATTGCCGGAGTTTTCCGAACATTTATACAATTACCCGAAGTTGTACAATTTTATAATCGCTTAATTCCCCACAATTACTGGATTTTGCGGCTTATAGATTGTTGTAGTTTTGCGATTTCAGGATTCATTGTTGTCAGTTTCCAAATTTTAGGATCATAACATTTTGAATTTTAGGACAGCGCTTAACTGAATGAACTCGCATGCCAGCTACTACTAGTTATCCTCAAAGAATAAAGAAATCATTTAGGATTTCTTTCTTAGTCTGCAATTACAAGCTATTTTAAAAGCTATATTTTTCTAAGAAGGAAGTCAAATAGCTTTTAATCAAATTCATAATAGAATCGAAAATAGAGAACAGATTATTTATAAAAAACATGTAAACAATATCCCGCTCTCCTTGAAATTGTTCCTCTAATACTTTTAAAACAAGTTTCTAATAACAAAGTATCCACAAACCCTAAATACTTGATTATTATTCATCAGAAATATATGAACTCTGAATTAGTAAATCCTAATTAGTAAAATGGGAGTTGATGGGCCTCTAAGCAGTTTGTAGTCAAACTCAAAAATCCTTTTCAAATATTATTTGGTATAAAGTTTATTTAAAATATAGTTGACTGTTCTTCAAAACCTGTGAGATTCGCTAAAAGTGCAAAAATGTTGGCCAATTTTAAAAAGCCTAAAAATAGGTAAATTTTTAAGAGGAAACTATAAAAGATATATTCCTGTTTTAAAAATAACCCAAATATGCCGATTTTTGGCTTATTGTATAATTAATAAAAATTAATTCGCATTTTGAAATTTAAAAAATAACATTTTAAGAAACTTTCTACATTTGAGCAAAAACTTTTAGTTCGCCTCTCAATATGGCATCAGAAAACTCGTACAGGTCGATTTTTTGTTCAATTGACCATTTCTGCTAATTTTAGTTATTAATTATAA
The DNA here is from genome assembly GCA_019343175.1 of Oedothorax gibbosus. Taxonomy (NCBI): domain Eukaryota; kingdom Metazoa; phylum Arthropoda; class Arachnida; order Araneae; family Linyphiidae; genus Oedothorax; species Oedothorax gibbosus. The sequence goes on from JAFNEN010000006.1 coordinate 1,983,435, forward strand.
AACTAAATGTTTTTTTTAAAAATATATTTGGTCTTGAAGCTACAGGGTGGCGCAAATAAAAGTGGCCCCGGCGTAGAGATAGGAATGCATTGATTGGCAAAGAAAACTATTGAAGCCGTCTGAAAGCCTTCAAGTCGAAATAAAAGATTATTCAAGCTTGCAATGCCTTTACTTGGCAAACCTGTTTTTGCATTGGTTGGATTAGCATCACATTAGAGCTACTCATGGACTGTTGATTTGGAGTTCAGATTGTAGTGTGTATTATATGGAGACAGCCTCTTATGCAAATTTTGTGTCTTGCAATCAATTTAGAATGTTTTGTACTCGCAAAAACAGAGGTCCGATTCTCTAGAATTAATAATGGGTGAAAATCACCAGTGGTAACTTCTTTTGCACAGCTGTACAAACCTTCAGTTTATATTGCATTCCAACAAGCTTGTCCAACTATAGCATAGTTGAAGGAAAATAATTGTTAATTGGTCAAGCGTTTGTTTGGGCTTAATATTGAAGGGATCAATAGCTACACTTAGCAAACCAGTTTTCGCATTGGTTTTTAACTTGGCAACAATTCTGTCTTATTCTTATCTCCATGACGCGGCCACTTTTATTTACGCCACCCTGTATAATTTGCTACAATATTAAAAATAATTGGAAGTGTCATTTAGGAATTTCTCATTTAGGAGAACAGATCAAAAACTCTGTACATCCAATTTCCTAAAATCCAAACAAATGAACTGAAACCTTAACTACCCTGCCTGAATTACAAATTGGACTTGGGGTAATAAATTGCGGAGGTTCAAAATAATTTTTCTTTAAAAAAAAAGTCAAATATAATCATGCTTGTTTGGTGAAACTATGAAAGGATGGTATAAACTCATTTTTCTGATGAAAATGGGTTCAATTGTTTCTACTTGTCAAACTTCTCCATTTCAATCCCAACACTTCATACACAAAAAACACCAATGCCAAGAACCACTTCAGTCATACGGATAACAAAATGCAAACAGACGCCATATCAGTCATTCGGGACATCAACAGGATTCGGAATGCGCACAGTCAAAATTGAGAGGGACATACTGGATACGGTTAAATGAACGCTTCGGAATGTGGGAAGGGTATAATTTGGATAACATGGCAGCCCAGATATTGGGAAGACACCTCCGATGCTGACTATCGGAGGTGTTCTACGGCTGCAAGATACGCGCGAACATGTTGTGGAGTGTGAATAAGGAGCTTGATGTGTGGGGCTATTAAGGTTTTGTAGTGTGATTTTGGCCTTATATGGATGTTGGCTTAAGCATAGCCTACTTAACTTTGAGGCTTTTAACATAGCCTACTTAACTTTAATTACAGAACTTTTAAAGACAAGGAGGAAAATTATCTTAATTGCTACTAATTATATTTTATCAAGCATGCAGTTTTGATTCATAAATATTAGTTAATGTTTAATCAATTGGCATGACAATATTTAAGTAATTCCCATTGCTAATTACAAAAACTTAATTTAAATTAATTCGTTGGTGAGATTATAAATTGTTAATTTTAATTTCTATTGATGGGTGGATTTTGGTTAAGAGATGTTAATTATATGTAATTAGTTGATTTTACTTATGTTAAGGCAACACTCTTTTCGTGACATTGGATTGTCTGCTTTTCCAAAGGAAAAAAATATGAAACCCATTCGCGCACGGCCGACTATAATTTTCAGGTTCTCGACAGGCTTCGTTCCTCTCTTTCGAAACAGTCAACAATCCGAACTGGATGGATAATCTGCCGTCTACGCTTCTTTGGCCCATTCTTCTTTGGCCCACAAAAGTCTTCCGACACACCAAACAAGTTCTAGGTTCGTTAGTAGTTGTGCCAGGATGATTTGATGACTGTGCTTCCACTATTGTCGTTGGGTGGCCATGGATTTTACTTCGAACCCTGGTTTGAGCTCCTGACATAGCCGAAGAAGGGGTTATATGGCCATGAGTTTGACTTTTGTCTCGAGAAAAATCTGACCGTGCATTCGAAGCAGTGAATCGGCTTCCATGACTTTGGACTCTGGTTTGCCAAAGATCTAGTGGTGTTCCTTTCGAAGCGGTTGACTTGTGGCCAGAATTCCGACTTGCGACAAATAAAATGCTTGGTGGCGGGGAATTTAGTGCTGTTGAAGTAGAATAGTAGTGATTTTTATTTTCTAGGGATTCTCCACACAACATACACTCCAAAGTTGGGTCCATTGAGGAACTGGGCTTTTCTGTAAGTTGTTCGTTGTCAAATGCTGCAGATGGTTTAATTTGCGTTGTTCGAATCGTATATTTAGACAGTTTAACACTTAATTGAGTTATCAGACCTGTTATTTTTTCTTTAAATATTCCCTATAACTATATTGGATAAAGAACGGCCATAATCAAAAGCAGGTTTCTTTTTACTTTTATCGTTTTTTGATCCAAAAATAGTTTTCGGGGTATCCATGTTTAGATAATCTGTTTCTATTTCTTCGGGAAAACATTACTTTCATTCACATGAGGCAGCTCGCTGTCTGATGAAAAAATGCTTCCCCTCCAGTATTTTTCAAGTATAAAGAGTCGTCATAATCGATGAAAGGAAAAGTACCAATATTCGGGGTATCCATGTTTAAGAATCTGGTTCTATTTCATCGGGAAAATACATTCACATGAGGCAGCTCGGTGTCTGATGAAAAAATGCTTCCCCCTCAGTATTTTTCAAGTATAAAGAGTCGTCATAATCGATGAAAGGAAAAGTACCAATATTCGGGTATCCATGTTTGAGAATCTGGTTCTATTTCTTCGGGAAAAACATTACTTTCATTCACATGAGGCAGCTCGCTGTCTGATGAAAAAATGCTTCCCCTCTCAGTATTTTTCAAGTATAAAGAGTCGTCATAATCGATGAAAGGAAAAGTACCAATATTTGGGGTATCCATGTTTAGAGAATCTATTTCTTCGGGGAAAACATTACTTTCATTCACATGAGGCAGCTCGGTGTCTGATGAAAAAATGCTTCCCCTCTCAGTATTTTTCAAGTATAAAGAGTCGTCATAATCGATGAAAGGAAAAGTACCAATATTTGGGGTATCCATGTTTAGAGAATCTGGTTCTATTTCATCGGGAAAAACATTCACATGAGGCAGCTCGGTGTCTGATGAAAAAATGCTTCCCCTCTCAGTATTTTTCAAGTATAAAGAGTCGTCATAATCGATGAAAGGAAAAGTACCAATATTCGGGGTATCCATGTTTAGAGAATCTGGTTCTATTTCTTCGGGAAAAACATTACTTTCATTCACATGAGGCAGCTCGCTGTCTGATGAAAAAATGCTTCCCCTCTCAGTATTTTTCAAGTATAAAGAGTCGTCATAATCGATGAAAGGAAAAGTACCAATATTTCGGGGTATCCATGTTTAGAGAATCTGTTCTATTTCTCGGGAAAAACATTACTTTCTTCACATGAGGCAGCTCGGTGTCTGATGAAAAAATGCTTCCCCTCTCAGTATTTTTCAAGTATAAAGAGTCGTCATAATCGATGAAAGGAAAAGTACCAATATTCGGGGTATCCATGTTTGAAGAATCTGGTTCTATTTCATCGGGAAAAACATAACTTTCATTCACATGAGGCAGCTCGGTGTCTGATGAAAAAATGCTTCCCCTCCAGTATTTAGTATAAAGAGTCGTCATAATCGATGAAAGGAAAAGTACCAATATTCGGGGTATCCATGTTTAGAGAATCTATTTCTTCGGGAAAACATTACTTTCATTCACATGAGGCAGCTCGTGTCTGATGAAAAAATGCTTCCCCTCAGTATTTTTCAAGTATAAAGAGTCGTCATAATCGATGAAAGGAAAAGTACCAATATTTGGGGTATCCATGTTTAGAGAATCTGGTTCTATTTCATCGGGAAAAACATTCACACGAGGCAGCTCGGTGTCTGATGAAAAAATGCTTAACCTCTCAGTATTTTTCAAGTATAAAGAGTCGTCATAATCGATGAAAGGAAAAGTACCAATATTCGGGGTATCCATGTTTGGAGAATCTGGTTCTATTTCTTCGGGAAAAACATTACTTTCATTCACATGAGGCAGCTCGGTGTCTGATGAAAAAATGCTTCCCCTCCCAGTATTTAGTATAAAGAGTCGTCATAATCGATGAAAGGAAAAGTACCAATATTCGGGGTATCCATGTTTAGAGAATCTATTTCTTCGGGGAAAACATTACTTTCATTCACATGAGGCAGCTCGGTGTCTGATGAAAAAATGCTTCCCCTCAGTATTTTTCAAGTATAAAGAGTCGTCATAATCGATGAAAGGAAAAGTACCAATATTTGGGGTATCCATGTTTAGAGAATCTGGTTCTATTTCATCGGGAAAAACATTCACATGAGGCAGCTCGGTGTCTGATGAAAAAATGCTTCCCCTCTCAGTATTTTTCAAGTATAAAGAGTCGTCATAATCGATGAAAGGAAAAGTACCAATATTCGGGGTATCCATGTTTGAAGAATCTGGTTCTATTTCTTCGGGAAAAACATTACTTTCATTCACATGAGGCAGCTCGGTGTCTGATGAAAAAATGCTTCCCCTCAGTATTTTTCAAGTATAAAGAGTCGTCATAATCGATGAAAGGAAAAGTACCAATATTCGGGGTATCCATGTTTGAAGAATCTGGTTCTATTTCTTCGGGAAAAACATTACTTTCATTCACATGAGGCAGCTCGCTGTCTGATGAAAAAATGCTTCCCCTCCCAGTATTTTTCAAGTATAAAGAGTCGTCATAATCGATGAAAGAAAAATTACCAATATTTGGGGTATCCATGTTTAGAGAATCTGGTTCTATTTCATCGGGAAAAACATTCACATGAGGCAGCTCGGTGTCTGATGAAAAAATGCTTCCCCTCTCAGTATTTTTCAAGTATAAAGAGTCGTCATAATCGATGAAAGGAAAAGTACCAATATTCGGGGTATCCATTGTTTAGAGAATCTGGTTCTATTTCTTCGGGAAAAACATTACTTACATTCCCATGAGGCAGCACAGTGAATGTGATGAAAATTTTTTCAGGCACATGTTGCAGCGGTACTAATATTCTTGCTAAGTCCTCTGTCGTTGGTGAGAAGTCATTGTTGTTGGAAGTTATAAGCGTGTAATGCTTTTGAAGTGACGGTGTTTGAGATTTAGTTACATGAGAAACACTTGTTGTAATGTTACCAGTACTTGGCGTACCATTCTCTTGAAGTGACGGTGTATGAGAGAGACTGGACTGAGAGACACCAGTTTTAATGTACCAGTAGTTGACGTTTTACCAGTATCGTTTGGAAGTTTTTGGGTTTGACTTCGGACCGTGGTTTGAGGTACTGACAGTGTTTCGGAATTGGTCGATTGAAAGATTGCTAAAGAACTGCCTGTTGGCGGGGATTCCAGTGCTGTTGATGCGGAAGAGTCGTAGTAGTAGTGATTTTGAAGGTGTAATTTCAAATCAGACACATTTTCGAATGATTTTTCACTCACCATACAGTCCAGAAATGGATTCCTTGAGCAGCTAGCTAATTCTTTAACTTGTTAGTTGTGGAAGGAATATCTTTTGATTGTGCATACGAGGCTGTTAAATGGTGGTTCTCATTTTGGACCATGGTACCTACAGAATATTCTATTTGAGAAGGTCGAATCATGACACGTTAAGTGGTCAGTAAATCAACAGTTACAACAGTACTCGAATTTTTACAGAATGATTTTAATTTTTGGAACTCTGTAATTGCCGGTATCATTTCTTTCTTCTCGATGAGTTTCTTCGTTCTTTCCCGTGCCTTCTAGCTGGTTTTTGTCAAGGTGTTTTAGCGGTACAAAAAGTATTGGATATTACACTATCAACTGTTGAACTCGGGATGTTTTCAACTTCTTGTTCATTCATTAAGTTTCTTTCGAATTCAGTTAATTCATGCCTTTTTTCTGATTCATCGCTGAATTCTGCAGCAACGGCCATTGTGTTTGTCCTATCGGAGGAATTCATTATAGCTATGTCGCTATGTTGTATCGACTGGTCGTTGTTTTTCGTCGATTCTTCGTTGCCTTTCAGTTCTTCGTGAAGTCACAGTCTTCCGGCGGAAAAACTTATTATAATTCTAAGCTTTTTTGAAATGCGCCAACATTTGTGAACTTTTGTTGAGGTGGTGATGTTGCAAACCTCTATCTACCTCTTGTCTAAACCTCTGTCTACCCTCAGCTTTGATTCTCAAAAAAATTCCATAAGTTCTTTCTTCCTCTCGGTATGATCGTATTTCAACCGTTGTTCCAACAAGTAAGTATTTGAAAACATAAAACTTGGAATTGACCAAACCAAATGTTCGGTCATCGTTGATAATTTGAATCATCATGGAAATGGTAGCTGTGTTAAACAACTGTAATGGTAATGTCCTGACCAGGCAAACTGATTATTGGAATTGTCTGGAAGTTATCTTCTAAAACAGTTCGGCCACTCAAGTCTTGTAAGTCATTTCCCAAGTGCAGTCCTGGCAAAGAAGTGTCATATGATATTAGAGATTCTTGTCGAAGGTATTCAGCTTCCTCTGTTCTCTCACTAAGTACGCGTTCAATTCTCAAATCCACAACATCGTCCATGTCGCAATATTAGTTGACTTGGATTCTCAAATCCAAAACTAACCAAAAAAAATCTCAACAAATCAATACAATTTGACATTGTTGCCTTTTTCCCGAAATCATATGCAAAATAACTTTTGACAAAAACACAAAATGATTGACAGGAACCAAGTTGGGTTTTTCATCTTTATGTAGAACAAACACGAACAGACACGGCTATTTATAAGGTATAGAATTATATGGAGAGGAAAAAATCTACGTCTTCCCCTATTCATGCATATCAGAGATCTGTTACAAAAAAAATTCGGAACCAAAAACTAAAAATCCGAACCAGGGGAGGAAAATGGTAATAGTAAAAAAAGAATCTTCATTTTTAGCTATGGGCATTTAGCGGCATATAGTGCATTTAAAATGAGCTTAAATGAATTCAATTGAAATACTAATTTAAAACAACAAATAAAATCTTCAGTTATCACTTTAAAAATCAGAAAATAAATATTCTGAAAATGCACATTATCATAAACACAAGTATTTAAAAGCACTTGAAATAAATTAGTATGACAATCAAATTGGTTATAAAAATATAATACATTAAAAATAATAATAAAAATACGGCAAAACATTATGGCATTTAGCACAAATTTACAACAGTTACTAAACGTTCCTCAGAATGGGTGGTGGATATAATTCACATGCATCTCAATTTATTAATTCGGTATACGTTATGGGCTGTTTAAAATAGAAGTTCTATATTTAGGTGTACTTGGGGGAGTGGATATTTGCCCCCTATAAGCATATTTAAACATACTGAGTTAATGTTCTTTTTAAAAATCAAAGGGCAATAAAAATACACTGAAATTATTACAAACATCTATTTAATTAACAGTACCTGCTTATTCACGCAAAAATTCACTTCAAACGCACAACTTTCTCAACTTTTCACTTGAACAATGTTTTTTTTCTTTTTGCATGATCGACCGGAGCCTTTCATCATGATTGCAGAGGATTTTATGCAAGGAAAATTCCCTGAACCATGGATTCATTCAGGTAATGAAGTATTATTGGTGGATGCTGCCATTTGTAATTTTGTCGACATCTTAAAAAGGCGTAACTACAAAAAATAATGATAATTGGCAACCTTTAGAACAAATCTTATTTTCCCCTGTATTCACTTCTAGTAGTTAAACTATATAGTTCAAAATTAAGGTTTTCATGCAGATTCAAATATTTTTTTGAGATTTAAGACTTCAGAAATATAATTTTAATTTATATTTAAGTTTCGCTGTTAAGTCCGTAATGTGTACTTGATTTAGTTATACGATGGTTTGGAGGCGCAGAATTGTGAAATTTATTTGCCTTTAATGCAAGTTTATGATCTTTATGTTCTTGTAAGCAAATAGAGAGAAATTGTGATGAATTTTAAAATAAATGTGATCTTCGTTTGAGGGAAAATAGATGGTTCTGGGCTTTTATTGGATGCAGTATGCGGTTTCAACACATTAAAGACTAAAAAGGTAAAATATATTCCAACAAAATGTCATTGTTAGTTGGGAGTCATTCCGCGTCAATTCAACACACTTTTCGGCAAAATTCTACCTCACCGTCTCAGATTTTGCTGAAATTTGGAACAACAGTAGTGTTTATATAGTTATTTGCGAAATGAAAATTTTTATTCACAAATATTGAACAATATATATTCACAAATGAAATATTGATATATATTTAAAAATATGGCACTTTAAAAGTTCAAAAAATTGGTCAAAAACCACATCCGAACAATTTTCAAATTGACCTAGAAGCCTTCCTAATTAAGCTAGAGAGCTGGGGTAAATGTCATCTGACAGATTTGTATGAACTTTTTAATGATATGTTACGCTCTTAGGATATAGAAAATTTTATTTAAATTAAAATTTAATTTTTTAAAAAAGTACATAATTTAAAATTTCGAAATTAATTCCATGAATAGTTAGGACTCTTTTACATTATCTGACAAAATATCATGTTGGTATGAGAATGGGTTCATTGATAAAAAATTCAAAACTAAAGCTTGTTGTTCATAACTATTTGTTTTTATTAATAACTTGAATTTTAAAAATGACCTAGACAGGGTTGCCACGCACCGGGAAAACAGGGAAAACCTGGAATTGTCAGGGAAAATAAAAACGGCCTCTAAAGGTCAGGGAAAATCCCAAATCTTCCGATTTTCTGGAAAAGTCAGGGAATTTTTCTATTTTTTTTCAACGTGTATTCGAGTTTTTGCGGATTTTTTCCCCGATTTTCGCGCCAAATTTTCCAGAAATCGCCAAAGTGGTTTCCTACAATTACCTGTTCTTCGAAGAAACTCGCTTCCCCTCTTATGCCCCCCCCCCCCCCCCGCCTATTCGCTCACAAGACCATCGCTCCTTTCCCAATATGAAACACCCGTTCTAGAGTGGTTGTTATTTGTTCCAAATGTTTTTTTACTTCTCCTTCATTGCGTTTGAGAAGTTTTTGTTGAAAGTGATTAAGAAGTTTTATAGATATTATTTAAAAGCTACAAGGGAGAAGAAAGATATGAAATCAAGAATCGTGCAGAAAATTATTCGCCGCTAAATAAAATCGAAAGATTACGACAATCTAATTCCTTCGAAGTTAAGCGATTTGTCTTTTTTTTATGATTTAGAATTTCGTCAGAATTTAAAAGTTATTTGTTATATGGGCCATTCTCAAAAAATTTTACAATTCCAACTTCCAATTTAAAAAAATAAAGTTGTGTTTTATTTAAAATAATTGTTACTCTTACATTAAGAATTCACCTATCTAATGAAACTCCATAAAATCTGTACATTTTTTAAATAATTTATGGTTTAATTCAAACTTTTCACTTACCGCAATGCTACTATACCGAGAGTAAGGAAACTGACGTGATAAAATATACGTACAGACACCACGCTCGAATTGCTTTCAACTACAAATTTTCTACAGTATAAATATTTTCAAAGATAAGCAGCGCTACTGATTTCTTAGTTTAAACTACGTTTAACGACAACGCTTCTTATTGGTTGGTTCTTTGCAGCGGGATCCTTTGCAAGGTGGAACTAATTGGTTTAGTTAAACGAATGTAGTTGGGGTAGTTTAGATTGTGGTCGAAATCCGTAATATTAACGTAAATTTCATATTTGTGTTTTTCATTCGATGAAAGAGAAAATGCAACTGGAAAAGGCAAACGATTTTTTCCTCTTTTTTTTATACAAAATGAATTGCTTCATTGAATCCTGTGTTAATAACTATTTTTATAATATAAATAATTAAATAATATAAATTTAATTATATTATTTTTATTTTTAGTGTTTCCAAAAAATATTTTATAGCTTTACTTTTTTAAAAATTAATTATTTCTTCTTTTGATAGTAATAAATAGATTCGCCCACTTTTTATAAAGTTCTAAATGGGCAGACGATTTTTTCCTCATTTTACAATAAATGATTTCTTTGTTACCAAGATATAAATTTCATAAAATATTTTCTGTGTTGCATTCTGTGTTGTTCACATATAACATACATGCTTTTTTATGCAAATTGATTTTACATTAAGGATGAAACGCATGACGCATTCATTTTAACTCAACAACTTTATGCAATGAAAACATTTTGAAGTATCAAAATGTTTTCATTGCATAAAGTTGAGTTAAAATGAATGCGTCATGAACAATACACATGCCTTTATATTACGTAATATTAATTACTCTGCTTTTAATAGTTAAATTTTATGTTATTTTGATATTTTCGCATCAATATTATAAACCGGATCATTAACTAACAGCTCGATTCGTTTGTCCGCGCAGGCTTTCCTATCTATCAAAGAAATGCCAAGCATCAATGCCTTGCATATCAATACTTTAGCTGTGGATAGTGCCTAAAAGCATCAATAACTTAAGATCCAATAATATGTCTGTTACGTATAACGCGGCAACAAAAACCGATGCAGCGAAAGAGTTAAAAAGATCAATTAAACCAAACAGCAAATACGATCAGCTTAAAACAAGCTTTAATTAGTTTCTTACTACAAAAAAAAAATAAGCTACACAAATCCACTGTTTACGGAAAATACAATCCATGCTTGCTAATCCGAAGTTTTAGCTACGGAATATATTTTGGATTTTCGAAAGATGCGGGGTTTCTTTTAAATTACGTCTCACTAGTGCATACCAGAGCATACCTTTTTCATCAACGTGATTACGTGTCTTCTTAGAAATTATGATTAAGAGTAGTGATCGTAATAATTGTTGACTCCGATAATGTTTAAAAAAATGCGATATGATTAAAAATTCCCCTGTTAAAACAAATATTCAATAATATGTGACCCGTAATTGTTTATAGTTACGAATAAGTAGCCATGTCATCTAAAACTCTGTTTATGTCAAGCAACAATCAAAACTTTTATGTAATATTAGTTCGTAGTTAAGAATTGGGAGCGCTGAGCTCATCAAAGAGTTAGCTTCTTTTTCTACGGTAACAGAGTGGACATTATAAACTTTAACATCGCTTTTTGCCATGAAGTTTATTTAATTTAAAATTTGTTTTTAGCTTATCGTAATCAGATTCTTAAGGGCTTTAAACTGCACTATTACTTTATTCTTAAATAAGCTCCAGTTTAATAAAAACACGGTAACATAGTAGTCATTGAATAATCACACTCACATTAATTTTTCAAAATTTTGTATTTTTCCTCCATAAACTAAAATTTTATGAGAAAATTGGCAGGCATTTCAGAAATAAGTGTCAATGGTGGTACTTATTTCAGCAAAAAAATTAATTTTTTTGCAATTTTTGTCGGGAAATTTTGGTAACCGAGTCGATAAAAGAAAATTCTTCGATTCTGTGGGACACAATATATTAAGCTACAAAAGAAAACTTTTTTGTAATTAAGTAAAGGTTAAAAGCTTTATTTGATAGCAAAGATACTTGTTAATCAATATAAGCATCAATAATTAAGAAATATTTATTTTAAGTTACAATTATCTTCTCTTGTTTAATTTTTGGTCATGGAATATGTGAATTTTACCGACTATGCTCCTTTAAAGTCTCCAACTTTTGTTTTAGTATTTTTATATTTTTAAAATATAGGTACACTAACTTAAAAGTGCGTTCTTTTATGCAGTTTAAGTGAAAATTCCGTAACAATAAAATTAAAATTACTACAAGCAATGAAAGCTGTGGGACACCATTTTGTAACATTTTTTGAGAATGACCCATATAGGTTTTTAAGGTTCACGATTCGTTTACTGATTTTCGAAGATTCTCGATTTTTCTTTGTTTTGCAGTTAGCCTAGATTTATTATTTGGGCGGAATTTAAAGTTATGTGATATGCTAATTTTTTCCGGTTCGCTTATTTTTAAGAGACTTGAATTTACCGATTTTTGAAGATGCACGATTTACACATTTTCGTTTAGTTTAGTTTGAATTATCGTCGCACTAGAGCTACACGAGGGCTATTGGATTTACATTTTCAGTTTCGCGATTTAAATATTTCGTATTAGCGATTTCGTCGGTTTTACTGATGTTTGAGGATTTTATTATTATTATTTTTTTTTTTATTTGCCGATATTGTAGGTTTTACGACCAAGCGATCTGCGAGTTTTGTTCTAATTTGTCTGTTTGAGTCTGTTCAGTGATTTGTCGACGTCAAAGTTTTGAATTGCAGTACAAAATAACAAGTCTAAATTTTAATAATAAATAATAAATTCAATTATAATTTGAAGATGAATTTCGATTTGATAACACCAAGATGTTTCGAATAGTAATTACCGGTCAGTATAATCCGATAATGCTTCCAGCTTTACTTATTTTGCTGCCTAGTAATTTTCACGAAATCTACCGATGAGTTCGCATTGCCTCGTAATGATTGACAGTTTTTTGCCACTGCCTAATCGGAAGGGCGCCTCGTTACTTTTGTAGCTCCGGTTCAGGCCAATCGGACCAACCAGAATGTGTTCGTGATTACCGTGACCTTGTTATCACAATAGCTTGATTTTTTTTTGTTTAAGTTTGAAACTTTTTTTCGGCATTTTTTCTACTTAGGCCGTATTAGGACGGTTTTTGATTTTAGATAGGTTTAGTTACCTACCCCGTTTTTTTAAATTGCCATTAATTTTAATGACCAGTCTATTTTTATTATGGAAGATAGGTTGTTTTAAATTATTTTTTGGTAATTTGCCAATGTATTTTCAAGTACAAATTTGAAACTGTAGTGGTATAATTGATTATGCGAGCGTCCTTAAAAATTTGGAAATAAGCCTTTAAATGTCTTGAATTTTTACCATCAGCAATTTTGTTGGACACCCTGTTTAATGTGTTCATTTTAATGTAGTTTGTTAGTTGTTGTTACTTTAGTTAGTAATTATTATCTCAGTGTCTCACTACTATATTTTATGATAAACATTAAAAAGTTCTTGACAAATAATTTGTATTTTTATATAAATTTATTAGAGCAACAAGAAAGCAAGCAACCTTGACTTAGATATTTTTTCAAACATCAAATTTTAAATTTCTTGGGAAATAAAAAAATAGTTTTCAAGGTCCTTTAAGAAATGAATGATAGTTTTTGTTACTTTGGCACATGTTATACCAGGTTTCTTTAGGTATAAAAGTTTAATATTGTATTTTTAATTCATGTTGATAAAACCTGGAATTTTCCTAAAATTCTCTGGAAAACCTGGAAAAGTCAGGGAATTTGGTTTTCCAACTTCTGTGGCAACCCTGCTAGATCGTTTCCTAATTAATTTAGAAACCTGTGTTAAGTGCCATTTTACAAAAATTTATAAGACAATTTTAATAAAATATAACACACTTAGATTATAGGAGATTTATTAAAATTAAAATTTAATTTAAAAAAATGCATACTTAAAATTTTAAAATTATTTTCATGAATAGTTAATATTTTTTAACAATATATGGGCAAAATATCATAGAATATCATAGAATGGGATAAGAATTGGTTCATTACTAAAAAAATTAAAACTGAAGAATGTTTTCATTATTAACCTTGATCAAGCAATTTTCAAAACGACCTAGGAGGTTTCCTAATTCAGCAATAAACCTGTGGTAGGAATGATAACCTGAAGTAAGTTTCATTTGTAGTTTGAAAAAGCTACATTTGTTTGGCAGACATCACTTTGAAGTAAAAAAATAACTTATTCCAGTGGGGATTTACCTGTGGTAGGAACTAACTGACCCCCACAAAACATCAGCGTTTCTTGGATACGAGATTGATGCAGATGGTCCAAATGGGTGAAGAAAATTTATCTTTTCCTCATCAAGTTCATTTTTCTTAAAAACGTACCTGAGCCACCAGTTTCCTGCGTGTTTTATTAGAAGGGAAGTGTATAGTATAGTATATAAGTATAAGTGTATAGTGATATTAGTATTCTTGTGTTATAAGCTGAATTATTAACAACAATAACAATCTTATAATTAACAATCTTCACTGTTTCTTTTTAATTTAAATCTTTTATATTCTAAATTTGTTACATGTCATTAGAAAGGTCTTACAAATTGCTGTTAAATGAAACCTACCACAGGTTATTGCTGAATTAGGAAACTACCTAGGTTGTTTTGTAAATTGCTTGATCAAGGTTAATAAGGAAATCATTTATTAATGAAAAACAATCTTCAGTTTTGAATTTTTTTAGCAATGAACCAATTCTTATCCCAAAATGATATTTTTGCCCATGTATTGTAAAAAAATACTAAATATTCATGAAAATAATTTTAAAATTTTAAGTATGCAATTTAAAAAAAATTAAGTTTAAATAAAATCTTCTATAATCTAAGTGTTGTGTATTTTATTAAAATTGTCTTATGAATTGCTGAAAAATGGCACTTAACACAGGTTTCTAAATTAATTAGGAAACTATCTAGGTCAATTTTAAAATTGGTTGATCAAGTTATTAATAAAAACAAATAGTTATGGACAACAAGCTTTAGTTTTAATTTTTTTTTTATCAATGAACCCATTCTCATCCCAATATGATATTTTGTCAGATAATGTAAAAAAGTCCTTACTCCTCATAGAATTAATTTCGAAATTTTAAATTATGTACTTAAAAAAAAAATTAAAATTTAATTAAATTTTAATTTAAATAAAATTTTCTATATCCCAAGTGCGTCATTAAAAAGTTCATACAAATCTGTCAGATGACATTTATCCCAGCTCTCTAGCTTAATTAGGAAGGCTTCTAGGTCAATTTGAAAATTGTCGTATGTGGTTTTTGACCAATTTTTTGAACTTTTAGTGCCATATTTTTAAAACGGCTCAATATTTGTGAATAAAAATTTTCATTTCACAAATAACTATATAAACACTACTGCTGTTCCAAATTCCAGCAAAATCTGAGACAGTGAGGTTTAATGACTGTGTTGATGTGACATGGGATGACTCTCAGTGTAATTTATTAATTATAAGTAGAAAAGAGGAAAAACGAATATAAATTCGGGACATCAAGTGTTTGTCCCAACTATTTTTCGTGTATTTCGGATTGCCGGAGTTTCGTGTATTTCGGATCGCCGGAGTTTCGTGTCTTCTGCGACTTTCGGATAGCTTTAATTTCGCGAATTTCGGAACGCAGGAGGTTTTTTTTTTTCAATTTTCATTTTCTGATAGACAAAGTTGCATGATTTTCGGATCGCCGCAATTTATAATGTAGCAAATAAATCAATGAATATAAATTTGGTGAAATTTCCGGTGGTAGAGATTATTTTAGAGCTATAGCGTTAATTTTTACCTATTTAAAAAATAAATTTGCTGAATTAATTATTTTGCAATTAATAATTTTTGCTGATATGCTTTATTGTAATTTGGTTTAACTGGTGTTTTTTTTAAACTTTTTTTAATGCAAGCGTAACTCGTTATTAAAAGAAGGAATGCAATAGCAATAAAAGGCACACATATTAGAGAACATAAAAAGCCTTGGAATAATTAAAGAAAACTTCAATACATTAATTCTGCAATAGGTTTACATTAACGAAAAAAGTTTTTTTACTTTATTAATAGCATACATTTTGAAATCATTTTATGGTGCAATAAATTAAGCCAATGTGAAAATTGACCACAAACATAAGTAGTTTACTATGTTTACAACTGTCGAGTTGTCTTAATTTGAATTTTTTTTATTTGAGATGCGATTTATGGAGTCATGAAAAACTGCTAACTTAGTCATGAATATGCGATTGTTCATTTTGGCAGAAACCCTGTAAATAGTTAAAATGGCTATGTTTTCTGTTTGGTATAAAATTGAATCAGAAGTGTTACTAAATCTTTTAAGTTCACCAGATATCATGTTTTTTTTATTTTATCATATCAAAAATAAATGCAATTCAAGCAATAAAATTGTGAAATTTGGCCATTAAAAATTTCTTAATTTTTCAATCACAAAATTTTCTCTATTTTTGACAGATTTTTGGGGTACTTTTTACTGTTAATTCAAATAAAATCTTTTTTTTTTTTTTTTTTTGTGGGATTTATGATATTGTGGTAATCAATTGTGGTAAGAATCGGGAAGGTATACATAACTTTTGTCAACCAAACCTTTTCAGTGATATTTTGTGATTCAATTTTTTTTGTCTAAACTTTTGAGACGGACTTATATCACACTTGTCTGTAGCATTTGCCGTTTGGGCTATGAAAGTGGGTGACGGACTGAACGTTTATAATTCATTCCACTTTTTACGTTATAAACGTAGTCTGGAAGCTAAAAAGTGGAGAACGGAATATAGCTGAGGGGGGGGGGGGGGGGGGTAAGACACACGAATTAAAAGATCTCATCTTGATTTTAGCATCAGAAGATTGCCAATCCCTCTGTAGGGGCTGAAATCTCCTGATTGGTCATATAAAATTTGCATCCTTAAGAGGAAATGGGCGCGCTGGACCACGGTTCTCCAAACTCAAGTGCCTCAGTGTTAATCCAATGGGAAAAAAAACTTTTCTCTGCCCCATTTCTCGGATGTATTGAATATTCCAAATTGAATATTGAATATTGAAATTGCTTCGAATATTTTGTGTAAAATTATTTATTGAAAATTAAAAAATATTTTAAATATATTAAACCAATTCAAAAAATGGGATTGTCAACTACATAAGTCAACTACATTTATCACATAAAAAAAATCAGTTTGTAAAAATATTCAATACAGCCGGATCAGAGAAAATATTTTTTATCCATTGATTAAATTAACATCGATGCACTTTGCTTCGGAGACCCGCGGTCCAGCGCGCCCAGAAGTTCGCTGATAAAGCAAGCCTGTGTGGATTTTACGCATATATTTGGAAGAAAGAGGATGCCAGCACCTCCTCTGTTGAGGGATTTATCAGATGAGCCGCCCGTTCTCAATTGCTAAGTTACCTTGGGAGAACTTCTCAATAGTGTTTGTGGGTCTTCTTTTCTCGAGCTTGGTTGTAGGAGATCCAAATTAATCTTTGTTTCCCTTAGTGGCTTTCTGGGAAATAGAGGTTCTTGTAAAAAGTCGAGTTGAATGTTGCAACTTTAGTTAGAAATAGTTGTTAATAAATAGGGAAAAATGATACGGGGGGGGGGGGGGGGGTGATAGGGAAATGATAGAAATGAAAGGGTGAAAAGGTATTTGCTGACTAATTGTTTAGTTTTATATATTCTACCGATAATTTAACCTGTTACTTATCCTGACGTTACTCCTGACGATTTTTTAAATCAAAAAGTGAATTTTCTATTATCTTTTTAACCCAAATTCAACGAGTTGTAGCAATTAGTTCCGGATCTTTGCATCGGGTCAGAATCCATAAAAGTATCGAAAACCACATCGTGTATAAAATAAACTAACAACTTTGCAGTGAAAGAAAAATAATTGTAAATTAAATAATTATTGCAAGTTTAAAAAATAATTGCCTCTTTCATCCCGTGCATTCTTGCAAGGTGAATCATATAAAGGAAAAACAACTTCTACAGGGTGCATTTTCAGAAGATATTCTTAGCCTGAACGTAGATATGGGAAAGGTGTCAATATATGCAGAATGGAACTGGGAAGTCCGCTACTTTTAAGTTTTTGCGTCTTTTGTTCGAAACTTTTTTTTTAAAGTTGATCTCATAGGAACGCTACATTTTTTTTATAAAATATCTATTTTGAAATTCGAACCCAAACGGGCCTAGGGCAAAGCGTGCTTTGTATTAATTTTTTTTATTTCGAACGAATTTTCAACGCGTCCTTAACCGATTGTTTAAAAATACAATCGGTTGATGGGCCGATTAATTTTTCTTTTCATCCGCAGATTTCCGATGTTAAAAATCAAACAAAAAAAACGTTTTTCTCATGCCAACCAAAAAATACAATTTAACCACGATAATATATTTTAATACGATAATCTATTTTTTAAAATGCGTATTTTATATATTACTTTGATTTAGGACTTGTACGTTAGTTTATTTGGTACTTAGAGTTTGGCAGACGTAAAGTAGCTAGTCGTGAAATGGACCGGCCTTTATTCATCGGTCAAACTTCAAAATAGGTTTGACTGAAATCTGTCCGTAACTATATAGAAAAAGGACCCTAAAGCGCGATTACGCCGCGAATTAGCTATACTCTACGTTACATTATTATTAATAATATAGTTTTATTTTAGAACCGGATCGTTCAGACAAACTTCAATGCCTCGTAAATGGGAATGGGTTTTCGAAAAATAAACCAAACTTGTTCATTTTCAACGAAACCTCGAATCTCGGAAATAGTTTGTTTCCGCATATTAGTTTTGTCTTTTTTATTTAGTAGTTGTTTTGTAGTTTATTAGTTTTGTATCTTTAAATTTTTGCGTAATTATTTTGTTACCACGATTGGACAACTTATTTGTTTATTATTATCTTATTATGTTTAGATACAGGATTTTTTTCCCGCTTGAAAAATTACGTTAAATTTTGAGAAAATTGAGAAATTTTGTACATGGTAATATTTTTTCGTGCGGCTTTCCGAACCATAAAAGTGTTTTAGTGAAAAAGGACGGTTCGTTCTTTTATACTATTACTTTTATATTATTGGCGTTCGTTTCTTTCTTTATTAGTTTCAACCAAAGAGGAGAGAGAGAGAGCGACAATGCAAATCTCCCATTCACTACCTGATACTCGCATTGAAACCGTTCTCCAAGAGTGTTTTAGAGACCGAGAATGGAGGAAATTATTGCAGGGGGCGCAGAGCTCCTATTATTCCTATTTTTTTTTAATCTTCCTTTTTTTCCTGTTTTTCCTATTTAATTCCTATTTTTTGCATATATATTTTTTTTAATTCCGGAGTTTTCGTAATGCAGTCTTAAATTTTCCTCATGCAATGTCTTAAATTTTCCTAATCAGGATTGTTCTCCTCGGCAGCTGGTGGGGACCGGATAATATATAATAGCTGAAGTGAAGGAGTGACTTAACTTTTCATGAAAAAATCTTCAAAAAGTTGTTTCCTCTATTCTCGGTCTATATCAATGAAAACTAAACTTAAATTTTAAGAAATAACAAGTTTAAACAACAGATTTTGCTAATAAAGGTTAAAAAAAAAATATTATAATTTAAGGATGAATTAAGATTAGACTACACTAAGCTGTCTTCAAATATCGACCAACGATCAGTGCAATCCCTCATTAAATAAGGATCATTTTTATTTGTACAAAAATTTGCAGTCCAATAATGCTTTCTGATTAGTTTATATGGCTGCCTAGTAATTTTCACGAAATCCGCTTGCCTCGTAATGATCGGGCAGATATCTGGCTCTGTGTGTGATTACTTTTGTAGCTCCGGTTCAGGCCAAGTAGGACCAACCTGAATATTTTCTTCTGATCAAGAGTTCGCGAGGCGTGACCTTGTGCACACAAGAACTTTGAACGTTAAAAGATTTATTTTGTTTGCGTTTTAAACTTTTTTCTACTTCGACCTATACTGGGGTTTCTAATTTTAGACATGTTTTTTAAATGGATTTTTATACACGCTTTATATTTTCAGATTTTTTTTGTTATTAATTTCTAGTCTTTGAATTTTTCTAGTTAGATTAGTTTGAATTAACGTCGCAGTAGAGCTTCACGGGGGCGATAGGCGTCATAATTTAGAACCAGTCAAGCGGCTACTCTACACCTGAGTAGGCACCCAAAGAAACCGTTAAGGGTGACATCGTACGCAGCGTTGGGACTTTGATGGATATTTAACGTGCACTTCCTCTACACAGGGTCGGACACTTTTGGCTGCACAGGCCATTTATAGGTCGGCAGTTATCTAGGCGATCGCCGGATCCGAACCTAGGACCTTCCCTATACAAAGCAAACACCTTAATCATCTGGGCTCCCCAGTCCGTTTTGTACTTTTTGGTTATATTATGGGCACATTCATACATTTCCTATTTACTCAAATATATGCACATACCATATACTCATTTAGTTGATGTGTCCTTCACGCGTGATTTCCTCTTTTTTTTGCCGTTTTGGATTCCGGGAATACCCAAATTAAAAATCTTGCTGGACAGCGGGATCAAATGAAAAAATTGTAAAATAGTTTTGGTTCTAAAACAGTAAAGGCTACAACAACCGACATATATTGTGCCAACTGTGGTAGGCGTGACATCATGACTTACATTGTCTATTGTACATATATTGTGCCACATTTAGAAAAAGTTTGGTAACAAAAAGTCTTATGTCATTTCTATTTTCCTTTTTTTAGTAGGTTTATGTTCCTATTTTTTAAAAATAATACTCCTATTTTTACTATTTTTAAAAAATTTGGCCCTGTTATTGTGTTTAGGTAGCCACCTAAACACAATAACAGGGCCAATTTGTGGAAATTTGTAATGTGGAAATTTTGACCCGTTTTTTAAACCCTTTTTTGTAGCGCTTTGATGTGCTAGATTTCTCGACCGAGATATTCGAGTGCGGTATTTATTGGCGCACTTTTTGACTTGATTTATTGACTGACGTTTTTACGAACGTCTGGTTAAGGAATTTTGTAATTCATTGTTAAAATCGAAATTAATTGAATATTTTTGATCGAATCTAGGATCGCCGCGGATCAGATGTACTCTGCACCCGCGTGATTGTCTATTTTCCCTTTTAGGGCAATTTTTTTATTCTCAGATGTTTTTCTGATTATGGGATCTCCGGAGTTTTTCGGTATTTGTCAGGTAACAAGGTCAGTTCGTGACAGGGTCAGATCGTCAGACCTGATCGCCTGAGTTTTCGGATATTAGGATGGTCGCGGAGCTTCGGTTCAAGTCAATCAGACCAACCAGAATTTTTTCTCTGATCAAGTGTTCGTGACCTTGACCTCTGCAACCCCTATGATGCCTTTCGGATATCGGTAAAACAGAAAAAAAATCTTGTATACAAGGAACAGCTTGATTGGTTTTTGGAAAAGATTATTGAAGCTATTTTCCCCTTTAAGAACCCCTATTCTGGGGTTTCTGGAGAAGACAGGAGAAGGAAGGAGTATTGGAAAAGGGGATTATCTTGGTGTCCTTATTTCAAATATTGTTTCAAGTTAAACAGGTAAATGGAAAAATTATTTCCATTATTTAATTTGAAGAGAATGAAAATATTTTATTGAAAGGAGAATGAAAAATACTTTACATTTTGCTTTATACACATATACGCTTTAAATATCAAATTTTACGGATGTGAAAATTATTATTTGGAAAATTTGATCTAAAATTTAAAGGAATTTTATTTTGTGCCTTTTTCGTTTTTCTTATTAGTCTCTCTGGGAGCAGCCACCAATGATGATTCTTTGAATGAAGTCTAAAAGATGAGGATTAAAGAAGACTAGAAAGTGATCCTGTTACTTATGTTTTTTTTTTATTATTTTTGAATTTCTTTTTTTGAATTTCTTGGTGGGCCAATTTCTAAATAAATAATTTGGTTTTGGTGTCCTTATTTCAAATATTGTTAAAAAGGTAAATGGAAAAATTATTTCCGTTATTGAAAGAGAGAAAAACTTCTAAGTTTTACCTTTTTTACCATGCAACCATGATTTGGAAAATAAATGAATCAGGGAAAAATTATTGTAAGGGATATTATGTAAGGGATAACGGATGTAAGGGACATGATATATATAAAAAGAAAAGTAGATAAAAAAAATAGCCCCTTTATTAAAAGTAGTATATCCCTTTAAAAAAGGGGATATATTATAATATATAAAGGGGATATATAAGGGTATTATAATAAGGGATATTATAATATATATATAATAAGGGTATATAATATATAAGGGGTTATATATATGTATATAATAGGGGGTTATGTATATAATAGGGGGGGTTGTATATATAATTGGGGGTGTTGTATATGTATATATAATTGGGGGGTTGTATATGAGGGTTGTATATGTATGTATATATATGAGGGTTGTATATATATGAGGGTTGTATATATATTGTGTGTGTATGAGGGTTGTATATATGTGTGTGTGTATGAGGGTTGTATATATATGTGTGTGTGTATGAGGGTTGTATATATATATGTGTGTGTGTATATGAGAGTTGTATATATATATGTGTGTGTGTGTATATGAGGGTTGTATATATATGTGTGTGTGTATATGAGGGTTGTATATATATGTGTGTGTGTATATGAGGGTTGTATATATATGTGTGTGTATATGAGGGTTGTATATATATGTGTGTGTATATATATATATATGTGTATGTTGTGTTGTATGTGTGTGTTGTATATATATGTGTGTGTTGTATATGAGGGTTGTATATATATGTGTGTGTATATGAGGGGTGTGTGTATATGAGGGTTGTATATATATGTGTGTGTATATGAGGGTTGTATATATATGTGTGTGTATATGAGGGTTGTATATATATGTGTGTATATATATATAAGGGTTATGTATATAGTGTATATATATAAGGGTTCTGTGTATGTGTATATATATAAGGGTTATGTATATAGTGTATGTGTATATATATAAGGGTTATGTATATAGTGTATATAAGGGTTATATATATAAGGGTTATATATATATATAATGTATAAGGGTTATGTATATAAGGGTTATATATATATATAAGGCCTATATATATAATGTGTATATATATAAGGCCTATATATATATAATGTGTATATATATAAGGTATGTATATAATATGGTATATAATAAGGTATGTATATAATTTATATTATGTATATATAAGGGTTATGTATATAATGTATATATAAAGGTATATATGTAATGTATGTATATGTATGTATAATATATGTAATAGTATAGTATAATATGTATATAATAGTAATAATATGTATAGTATATGTAATATATATATACATATATATTACATATACTATGGTTATAATGGTATAAGGGTATATAATGGTATATGGTATAAGGGTTATGTAATATATATGTATATAAGGGTTATGTATATAATGGTTATATATATAAGGGTTATATATAATGGTTATATATATAAGAGTTATGTATATATATATCAGGGTTATATATATGATGTATATATAAGGGTTATATATATATAATGTATAATTATATATATGTGTATATATATAAGGGTTATATATATAAGGGTTATGTATATATATGTATATAAGGGTTAGGTATATAATGTATATATATAAGGGTTATGTATATAATGGTTATTTATATATATAAGGTATATAATGTATATATAAGGGTTAGGTATATAATTTTATATATATAATGTTTATATATATATATATAAGGGTTATGTATATAATGGTTATATATATAAGGGTTATGTATATAATGGTTATATATATAAGGGTTATGTATATAAGGGTTATGTATATAAGGGTTATGTATATAATGGTTATGTATATAAGGGTTATATATATATAAAGGTATATATATATAAAGGTATGTATATATATATAAGGCCTAATGTGTATATATAAGGGTTATATATATATATAATGTATAAGGGTTATATATATATGTGTATATATATAAGGGTTAGGTATATAATGTATATATATAAGGGTTATGTATATAATGTATATATATATATAAGGGTTATGTATATAATGGTTATATATATATAAGGGTTATGTATATAATGGTTATATATATATAAGGGTTATGTATATATATAACCCTTATATATATAAACCATTATATACATAACCCTTATATATATATACATTATATACCTAACCCTTATATACATATCCCTTATATATATATATATATATATATATATATATATATATATATATATATATATATATATATATATATATATATATATATATATATATATATATATATATATATATATATATATATATACATACATACATAATACATACATACATACATACATACATACATACATACATACATACATATACATACATACATTAATACCTAACCCTTATATAATACACATATATATAACCCTAATACATTAATATAACCCTGATATATATATACATAACCCTTATATATATAACCATTATATACAACCTTATATATACATAACCCTTATTATATACATATATATATATAACCCTTATATATATAACCATTATATACATAACCCTTATATATATACCATTATATACATAACATATATTACATACATTATATACATTATATACCCTTATATATACATAACCCTTATTCATAACCCTTATATACATAACCCTTAATATATACCCTTATATTATACATTATATACCTAACCAAGTAACCAAACCAAGGTTATTATTATAATACATATATATACATAACCCTTAACCCTTATATATAAAAACCCTATATACATAACCCTTATATTTATATAACCCTTATATACATAACCCTTATATATAACCCTTATATACATAACCTTATATACATAACCCTATATATACATAACCCTTATAAAAACCCTTATATATATATAACCCTATATATAACCTTATATATATACATTATACCTAACCCTATATACATATATAAAATAACCCTTATATACATAACCCTTATATTTATATAACCCTTATATACATAACCCTTATATATAACCCTTATATACATAACCCTTATATATACATAACCCTTATATACATAACCCTTAATATATATAACCCTTATATATATATAACCCTTATATACATAACCCTTATATATATAACCATTATATACATAATACTTATATATATAACCATTATATACATAACCCTTATATAATATATAACCATTATATACATAACCCTTATATATACATTATATACATAACCCTTATATATACATAACCCTTATAAAACATAACCCTTATATATATAACCCTTATATACATAACCCTTATATATATACACATATATATATATATAACCCTTATATATATACATATATATATATAACCCTTATATATATATATAACCCTCATATATATATAACCCTTATATACATAACCCTTATATATATATAACCCTTATATACATAACCCTTATATATATATCAAATAAGTCGACAGGGAAACTTCGTAAAAATTAAAGATCTTTTATTAAGACTTATTCATCAGGATTCAGGAAGAGATTGATTTGACGTCTGCAGTCGACGAAAGAGTGTGATCGAATGTGTACAAAAAATGGCGAAAACATCCGTGCTCTGTTTCACTGACCAATTACATCCATGGGAGAGTTGAAAGATCAATTAAAAATATGTGCTGACTAAATAGTTTCTGTGGGAACGAATTGATCTAAGCGACTGTTTGTCGCCGACAGGGTGTGGTTGGGAATGTTGGGATGTTAAAGTACTAAGTGATATTAAGGATATATGAGAAAGATAATTTAAGTTATTAAGTTTAATTATTATAAGATTTAAGTTATATTGAGGGGTCAAGTTATGATATGTCATATTATCCCCCCCAGCAAGTCGGCTCGGAGGGGGAACGAGGGACAAAAAAAAAAGTAGAAAGGAGAAAACTTGATTCACAAACCGAGAGTTGCGCACCTCTCGACCAAGGAAGACAAGTTCAAAGTTATTGTAAATGTTAGAGAAAAGGACAAAAAAAAAAGTCTAATTGGTCACCGAAAAGAGCAGCCGAAGGTAAAAATGTATCATTAGATGAGAAACAGTGCAAAATAATACTAAAATTGACACTTAATTCTGTAAAATACAAAAATAAAACTTAAATGAGTTAAGTAAAAGTAACATTTCAAAAAATTTTAAATGCCACAGAATATAAACATGAAGAAAATACTGGAAATTAGGCATTCATTAAAGTACAATATATGAATATATCAAATACCAAAAATATGTAAAAATAAACAAAGGTAACACTCCTAAAATACAATATAGTAATATGTGTAAACAGAAACAAAGGTAACACATATTTGCCAGACAATATAAAAAAATATTAAAACATGAAAAAGTTTCAGATTTGAAACATAAACGTGCATTCTTAAAAGAAATTTAAAAAGTTCAAAGAAAATCTGTGTTTCTTCAAAGATAAACTTGTCAGTTTGGTTGACGAAGTTTTGTAAAAGTCACAAGCAATGTTAATTGCCAACTAGGATAGCTAGTTAAATGTCGACAAGTTTGTTCCGGACCAAAAATGTGGACATTTAGAAAAATCTGTAGGTACACACCTTGGCGAAGGAGTCTCTCAAATATTTGTATAGAGAAAAAGGAGGTAAGGACATCAACCGAAGTTGTATGTTCCCAACTCCAAAGTCTCAAAAATTTTCTCGCAAGAGAAAAATGGGGCGATAGGTGTGGAGTTCTGGTGTGTCCTAAAAAAATAGGGAACAGCTGATTCTTCAGACTGTTATTGAAGTTGTGTTGTCAAAAGCCTGGGAAAAAATATAGTAAACTGTAAAAAACTGGGGTACGGGGAATGGTGGAAATTGGGAGGTAAAAAAAAATTGGGGCAAACGTTTGCAAGTAATCAAGTTGGGATTGTCTACATTGTGTAGAGTTTATAGGGCCCTTGTAGGTGTCCTAAAAAGTTGTAAAGTTTAATAATGATAATCGAAAATTCAGTGCACTGTGTGTTTTTGTTAATAAAATTTTTCCTTCCTAATAATTAATTCAATAAATTGTGTAAATAAAATTGCGTTAAGAGTGAATGCTAGGAGTGTGTACTAATTTTGAGCGCTCTGTTGATTATGTGAGTATCCTATCCAGTGCTATTCGATAAAAAAAAAAAGGTAAACCAGTTAAGAACTCAATTCGAGGTCCCAAGTGGTTGGTTAGAATATCGAAGACACAAAGAGGAGAGTACTAAACAAATTATACATTTCGTAAAGTAAAGGAAGGAAACTTGATTGATAGTTCTGGTGAAAGTATGCATGTCCATTGAGTTTGTGTAGTGTCAACTGGAGGGATGAAGATCACTTGACTGAGTTGAAAGTTCTTTTCCAAGCTGAATCTTGTAGCCTTCTTCATCACACCACAAGAGAGTTCCATTTTGATAATACAGTTCAATAAAATGATAATAAAAAATAGTAATAAAATACAGAATTAAGTTATATACTAAAATGTTAATATAGAATTTAGTTATTTATTCAAATGTTAATTTTAGTTGTTCTGGATCATAATAAGGTCTCAATTTTGAAACATGAACTATTTCGTTGTGTTTCGAGTTTTGTTTACGTCTATCAAGTTCATAATTTACTGGACTAGTTTGTCTTAAATAGTATATGGACCAGAAAATGGGGAAGTTAATTTGCGGGTATTTGGATAGTGGAATTCTTCATAAATTACTAAATCTCCAATGTTAAAAGTTTTATTTACATGGCGAGCATCATAAGTTAATTTATTTCTTTCGTGACATTCTATTGTTCTATTTTTAGCAATAACCCTGGCTTCGTCTACTGGAGGGTAAATTTCTTGATTTAGAGGGGATGGAAAAGGTACAATACCAAACATTAAATAATTAGGAGGGAATTTGGTAACGGTGTGAGGGCTATTATTGTATTCGTGGACGACTTGTTCTAATAATCGTGTCCAAGGAATTTTAGGGGATGAAGAATTTACTTTAGTTCGAAGCATTGATACAATGGTAGCTTGGTTCCTTTCTGAAGAACCGTTGCATTCTGGGTGATGAGAAGAAGTTAATAAATGTTTAACATTAAAGTTTCTAAGAAATTTAGCAAGGCGAGATGAAGTAAAAGCAGGGTTTCTATCAGTTAACATTTTAGAAGGCACTTGAATTTGGAATACTTGTTTAAACAATTAGCATAAGTTTCAGCAGTTTCATTCTTAGAAGTGAAAGCCCAAATGTAGCGGGTAGCATGGTCAAGAACAACATGCAAGAATTTCTTCGTGGAATTATAGTAATTAAAACCACCTACAGTATCGACTGAAATTAATTCAAATGGAACATCAGGTTGAGGGACTGTTTGTAAAAGACCAAATTTTTTCTGATGAGGTTTTTTATTTAATTGACAAGTCTGACAATGTTTAGTAAATAAAGCAATATCTTCATTAATTTTAGGCCAATAGTAATGAGGAGTTATTAATTGTATCATTTTATTGATCCCTGGATGTCCGAATTTTAAGTGGGCTTCTTCTAATAACTTTCTTCTTAGTGAAAAGGGGATAACAATTTTATATAAATTTCTCTTTTTAATTACTATTGTGTCATTTACATTTAAATACTTTGGGTTAGATAAATTGTCTTCAAATTGTTTACTTTTAATTAATTCTAAATCTAGTAAGTAAGTATGTTGTAACATGTGAACAGTGGGGTGCCTTGATAAAAAATCTGCCTCAATATTTTGAGAACCTGAAATGTATTTTACATTATAATTATACATACTTAATTTTAGAGACCATCTAAATAACCTTCCTCTTAAGTTTTTAATAGATTTAATGTACTGTAAAGCAGAATGGTCAGTGTGAATGGTAAAATTAATTCCATGTAAGTAATAGTGAAATTTATCTATGGTGTCAACTATTGCCAAACATTCTAATTCAGTTATTGCATAATTTTTTTCATAATCTCTAAGTGTTCTAGAGTGGTATGCAACAGGGTGCAAAATACCATTCTCGTCTTCTTGTTTAAGTATACCTGCTACAGCTGTAGAAGATGCATCAACAAAGATATGTGAAGGGGGGTTTGGGTTAAATAATTTTAAAATAGGTTTGGAAATTAAAGCATTCTTTAAGGCTTCAAAACTTTGTTGACATTCGGGAGTCCAACTCCAAGTAACATCTTTTTTAAGTAATTGATTTAAAGGGTATCTTATTTTAGCATAATCTTTTATAAATTTTGCATACACATTCACACTACCTAGATATCTTTGAAGTGAGCGTTTATCTTTGGGAGGGGTTAACTTTTTAATTGTTTTCTATATTTACATTGTTAGGGGTGATGATTCCATACTTAATCTCATAACCAAGAAAGTTAATTTGATTTTGAGCGAACACACATTTAGAGAATTTTAATTTAATATTTTCTTGATGCATAATTTCAAAAATTTTATTTAAATGTTGCAAGTGCTCGGCTTTAGAATTGCTATGTATGATAATATCATCAAAATAATTATAGGCAAAATCGACTTTATATTTAGTGAGGATTCTACGAATTATTCTATTAAATATAGCAGGAGCATTTTTAAAACCAAAGGGGAGTCTTTTAAAAGTGTATAATCCTCTATGGGTTACAAAAGCTAATTTTTCTCGGTCAGATTGAGCGATAGGAACCTGATGGTAACCAGATGCTAAATCAATGGTGGAAAATATTTTTGAATTATACAATTTATCTAAGATGGAATCTATTCTTGGCAATGGTTCACTGTCTAACTTAGTAATTTGATTTAATTTTCGATAATCAATGCAAAATCTTGTTTTATTAGGTTCGCCATGTTTTGCAACCAATGTAACAGGTGCTGCATAGGGAGAATTAGTTTCTTCAATTAAATTTGCTTCTAAAAGTTGTTGTACATGAGAATCAATTTCACGTTCATTAACCAATGATGTACGATATGGGCGCTGGTTAATTGGGAGGTCACTAGTTAAAATAATTTTTTGTGGTTCTACATTAATACAACCTACATCATATTGAGAAGTAGCAAAGACACTCCTATGTGTGAGCAAAAGTCTTTCAATTTCAGAATCTTCATGAGCAATTTGTAAATAATTTGTGTTTACAGAGGCTCTGGAAGTCTGTTTGTTGTTTTGCTCAAACAAAGAGTACCCTTGGTTTATATTATTGTTAAGATAATATTGATTATTAGAACACTGATTATCATAATCACAATGCATCATTAAAGATAAATGGTTTATCATAGGTAATTGTATGTCATAATAGTGAGGAAGGATTACATTATTTTGAGTTATTTGCTTATTTTCACAATTAATTATCAACTTAAATGTAGAACAGCCAGATAAGCCAAGTATTATATAAGGTAATGGACTAGGGTTAACAAACAAGGTAATTGTTTTGGTAATCCTTCCCAAGTTAAGTGAAACATCGACACATTTGTTTATTGAAAAGTTGCTATTTGCCTGTTTAACAAGAAAAGGATTAATCTGTTTACACTTTAAATTATATTTTACAACAAAGTTATTAGGAATTATATTCAGAGTACTCGCTGTATCTATAATACAGGGAATATTGTCGTTTTGATTAATGCAACTTTTCAATATCAAATGTTCCATATGTCATATGGTGTTTCCTCCACTGGACGAGTTTTCTGTATTTGGTTACTTTGAGGTGTTTCAGTATTATTAGTAGTGGTTTTAAAAGGACATTCGCTCATCCAGTGATAAGCATGTAGTATTCCCCTTTCGGTACAGTGACGACAAGGAGAAGAAGGTAAGTATTGACTTTGGAAATGATTCGTATGGTAGGTTGGTCTAGGACCTTGTTGCCGAGGAGTGTACGACCTATTGTTGTTGTGAGGTCGAAATCCTGAATTAAGTCTGTTTTGTCCAAAACTATGGTCATATCGGTTAGGTCGATTCTGGATTCCATATGGTCGAGGAGTAAAAGATTGATTAAAGTTATTTTGATTATGCTGAGGTCTATGGAACGGTACATTTGATTGGGGTCTGAACGGTCTAACATTGTTATATCTATAGGGATAAGGAGTTTGATTAGTTTCATTTGCGGGAGAAGGTCGATTTATTTGTTGGAGGCGAATCGCCATATCTAACCATTCAGCTAATGAGGCTGGTGAGCCAATAGTTAACCCTTGTTTTATTGGAAGTGGGACACAATCAGTTAAACCCTGTAATATTAAGTCAGTGGGAAGACCTAATCTCCTTCCAATTTCTGTTTTTTTGCGAAAATACTCAACAATATCGTCTTGCATTTTAAGAACACAATTGTTAAATTCATTAAAAGAGGTTATGTTTGGAACAAGAAAGTGTTCAAGAAGTTTATTTTCTAGTTCAGACCAAGATTGAACGTTTACGCAATAATTTATATACCATTTTAAAGCAGATCCTTTTAAATGACGAGGTAAATTTTGTAGTTTCCAAGTATGATCGGTATTTAAGTTGTTAAAATATGCTAGATAAGCTTTAACATTAATCCCCATGTCAGGATCAAAACTAATAATCGCTTCGGGTGACATTTCATTAATTGGTAATTTAATATCAGAAATACTATTTTCCAGTTCGTTTAACGTTAGAGTGTTGACTTGGGGAGTCGGTGAATTTTCAACTGTACATAAATTAGGTGTTTCATTATTGGGTTGATTTTGTGATTGTTCATTATTAATTTCATTACTATCTGTTAGAGTCATATTTTCAGTTTGTTGGTCAGTACTTTTTTGGTCCGCCATGCTCTCGATTGATTTGCCTGAACGCAATAGCATAGAATTTTTTTTTATTTAGTATGAAAAATTTAAATTAAATTGCTTCTTATAACGAATAATTCGGTTATCGAGCATGGTAGAAACTAACTGGCAAACAAACTTCATTACGAAATTAAAATTAAAAGAAATTTTAATTTATAATCTTAATTATTTAAATTTGGTTATAATTAAATTATATCAAATATTTCAACCATTCATCATATCAAATATCTCAAACATTCTTCTATTTCCAATCTCAGGTGCAATCGTGTATCAAAATAAAATATAAATTTGTTCACACATTTTTATAAAGTAATGAAAAAGATTTCACTTTAAAATGCAAAAGTTGGAATAATCAATTTATATAAAATACTTAATTATATTTTCAGGAATGCTACATGTAAAAAATTTATTTTAATAAATTTTCAAAGGATACTTCTTGAAGCTTGTTCACGTTCATCTTGGGAACATTGAAAGCAGTATTTTTTTGTATAGCACAAATCGGCGAAAATGTCACATAATTGAAGAATCACAATGACGATTAATTTCACGATAAAAATGAGAAGGCACAGTTTCAGTACAGCAATGGCACGAAGTTGTAGAGAGAGAAGTATCCGTATCCAGCAATTCGACAGTGTAATTCAGGGACAGCACACGGCAGAGAGGAGAGAGGCCACACCCAGGCCAGGAATTTAGTAGCAGGCATCGATGAGTCATCAATCAGGAACTTTACAAAGACGATTTATGATATTGCAGAGATGAGAGAAGCCGAGGTCAAATTCAAGTTACAGCAGATGACGAAAAAGCGATAGTTTGTAGTTAGTCCAGACAACAGCCGAGAAGTAATAGAAAAATAAATGGTTGTGTGCTTTGGCCATTTCGAAAGTTTAAATTTGTAAGAGGATTCCGCGCATGCAGGTAAAATATCCTGTCGACTTATGTCAAATAAGTCGACAGGGAAACTTCGTAAAAATTAAAGATCTTTTATTAAGACTTATTCATCAGGATTCAGGAAGAGATTGATTTGACGTCTGCAGTCGACGAAAGAGTGTGATCGAATGTGTACAAAAAATGGCGAAAACATCCGTGCTCTGTTTCACTGACCAATTACATCCATGGGAGAGTTGATAGATCAATTAAAAATATGTGCTGACTAAATAGTTTCTGTGGAACGAATTGATCTAAGCGACTGTTTGTCGCCGACAGGGTGTGGTTGGGAATGTTGGGATGTTAAAGTACTAAGTGATATTAAGGATATATGAGAAAGATAATTTAAGTTATTAAGTTTAATTATTATAAGATTTAAGTTATATTGAGGGGTCAAGTTATGATATGTCATATATATAAACCCTTATATATATAACCATTATATACATAATACTTATATATATATAACCCTTATATATATATATAACCATTATATACATAACCCTTATATATATAACCATTATATATATAACCCTTATATATCCATAACCCTTATATATATAACCCTTATATATATATATATATATATATATATATATATAACCTTTATATACATAACCCTTATATATATACACATTATATATATAACCCTTATATATATACATTATATATATATAACCCTTATATATATACATTATATATATAACCCTTATATATATATAACCCTTATATACATACCCTTATATACATACCCTTATATACATAATACTTATATATATACAACCCTTATATATATATATACATTATATACATAACCCTTATATATACACATTATATACATAACCCTTATATATACATAACCCTTATATACATAACCCTTATATATATATATATATATATATATATATATATAACCCTTTATATACATAACCCTTATATATATATATACATTATATACATAACCCTTATATATAACCACATAATATATATAACCCTTATATATACATAACCCTTATATATATAACCTTTATATACATAACCCTTATATATATACACATTATATATATAACCCTTATATACATAACCCTTATATATATATAACCATTATATACATAACCTTTATATATACATTATATACATAACCCTTATATATATATACATATTATATATAACCCTTATTATATACATATTATATATATATATATATATATATATATATATATATATATATATATATATATATATATATATATATATATATATATAAGCCATACACATTATATATATATAATTAGTTTTCTAAATGAAAAAAAGAACAAAAACAACCTAACAGAACAGAACAACCTAAATGACTAAATAATATATATATTTATGACATATATTTATATAATAATATATATTTAAATTAAATAAACTTCGCTTAGTGATGAACAATGCAACTGAACTAAAAGCTCATCCTTAATAGCTTTTTGTGAAAATGCACCGTCCACTGTAAAAACAGATTAGGAAACCTATTCAAATGTCATTTTTTGAAAATAATTCAAATGTCAAACTTTTGAAAATATTTCTCAATTCTATAGAATAATAGCGAAGAAAATTTCTCTCATTCAGCATTCTCATCTCAGCATTAAATGCTAGTTATTTTCTAAATAAATTAATAAAACTAATGAGTAAATTAAAAATATTAATAAAACAGTAGTCAAAATAGAAAGAAGCTGTTATAATGAAATATTTTATTTAACAATTATTTTAATTTTTTTATGAACTTTACTCATTCGATTCACTTAGTTCCAAGAGGTTTGTTAATTTTACAGTCATTTGCAATCATTTGTTTATTGTGCAGTAGAGTTACGACAAGTCTTGGTGAGTTGGCGAACGCTTTTTTTTATCTGCTGGATAATCCATTTTTATAACCCAATAGCGATCCACCGGGCGTTCACCAGAAAGCGGGTTTCCATATTGCCTAGATTTTCATGACTCTATTCTGCATGTTTTAGAATAAAAATATAAATTGTTTTTATGGGATATATTTCAAATATAAAGAAAGGAATATTTTTTATATTGTGAAAGAAGGTTGTTAGTTTTACAAATTGTAAAACTAACAACCTTCTTTCACAATATAAAAAATATCCCTATATCCCATAAAAAATTTATTGGGTTGTTGGGTAATACTCTAAAAATAAATAAGAATTAAACTTAATGTTTTGTAATGGAATACAATGAATACAATCAATGATTACAAAGGAAATACAATCAAAGTAAAACTAAGCATTCTTTCTGGTATTACCAATCTGGTATTATTCTTCTGGTACCAAGTTATTTAACATAAAACTAATATAAATTGCCGACTATGAAATGGAGGTTTAATAGTATGTGTATCTGCAAAGTTTAAAAATTATATCAGTCAATAAAATTTCTATTACAGACAAAATTGCATGATTGTCATAACATGAGCAAAATTCAGCAACAGTAATTTTATAAAATAAATTGATTATACCTTATTTGAAAAAATAGATATCTAATTTTTGCTATTCACTATTTTCAGTTTTTATCATTAACTTAAAAGGTTAAAACGTATGAATAAAACATGAAATCGCTCTCCGATTAAGAAGTCGTTATTTATCACTAAAACACAACACTTTTACAAAACAAAATTAATAAATAAAAATTTCTCTATACCTTAGTACTAAAACTTGCTTTTTATAATTCATTTTTACAAATATTTTTAGAACAAAAATCTAAAATAGAAATATTGCAACTTAAGAAAATCACAGGCACTTTAACCAAATCAGTTAAACAAAAAAAAAAAACGGTTTTGAAAAATGAATTTGTGAAATATCTGCAATCATTTAAACAGTATATTCATTGTCAATTTGTATTGTTTTTGTCCCTTTAACATCTTTGCTCGCAATACAAATTAAAAATATTTAGAATATGAATGATTTTATAAAATATACAAGTGAGCACCTTTCCCAGTTCCAATGAACAAGTCATTTATTTTACCCTGTGAACTGATTGGAGTCGCTTTAAGACCATGGAATTTCCACATTCTGACTGATCGATCATGAGACACTTGGAGTCACATGTTGTCACTTGGTTCACTTGAGAAAAGCGATCTTAATTTTCCGCTTCTCCTTTTTCGGCTTCTTTTCTTCTTTCTCTTCCTCCGGTATTTTGACTTGTGGCGGCGGGAAATCTTCATCGTACACCTGTCGCGTGAATTTACAATCAATGAGGTATGAGGCTATCAAGGGCAGTCGCCACTTGCCCTTCTGCTTCGGCTTGGGCATCCCGAAAAGCAGGAACTTGTACATGCCCACCCTCTGAGGCGTGAACGTGAAGTTCACCCTGTTCTCTTTGTCCTCCCGCCTTATGATGTCCTTCGGGTCCATCTCGATCCCTTCAATGTCCAGTAACTGGTAAGTGATGAGCATGACATCTTTGACTTCGAGGATGAGTTTGCGTTTGCCTCCCCAAGTCACGATCATGGGGCCGTTCTGGTTCACCATCTTCATCCGGTAGTCGTAAAAGCACTGAGTGGGTCCCCATGGCACTTCGTTGGTTGGGTAGGGCTGGATGTACTTTTTGGCGACTAGGCAGTCCAGGAGAAATATCACCACATTGTGCAGGTTGGTTTCTTCTTTCATCTCTCGTTCGGGTTTAGCGTACACCTAAAAACAGTAAAATGGAAAATAAGAAGCTATCAAACATTTCAAGTTCTTGAAATGGAAGGATTCTTAGACATGTTTTTCAAAATGTTAAAAAAGTATATCAACTTTGAATAATAGAAATAGTAACTAGAACTAAAAGTATAAATTACTAGAACTAGGTATAAATTGAAGAAACTCGTCAAGTAAATATAAGTTTTGTTTTTAAATTCATTTCTTTTACCAATTTTTATCAAAAAAATAATGTGATAACTGAGGTAAAATAGAAATAGACAAATTTCATTTTTACGCCTAAACACTTTTAATATAGATAGACAAGAAAAATACAATTAACCAATACATGTGTAGTCTCTTGCTGACGAAACGGTCTCCCATTTTCGTCAGCAAGTAAGCATTTATTGCCTTAGTTAAAGAAACCATCTCAGCTAACAGTGGACATAAAATAATTCATAGTTCCATTAATAATTTTTTAAATAGATTTAGAATTCTATTATTGTATTCTTAAATTGTATTATTATTGTACTACTCAAAACAAAAGTACGCAAATTGCGTACTTTTGTTACCTTTTCAGTCTCAACTTTTATTTTTTAATCTAAAAATTGTGAAATAGATTCATTGTGCATCCAGAATGAAATGGTAAAAAACAAGGGTTCGGGGATCTTAATCATTAAGGGAAAAAAAATTGGAATCTTAACTTTTTTGAATAAATTATAACAATATTTTTTTAAAAACTTTATTTGTTAAAAATAGTTAAAATAAATTTTTAACATCAAAAAATGCATGCATGAAGAATTTAGGATCAATTTATTTGCGAATTTTGCGTTTTACAGTGAATTTTATTTTTCCATTGTTTTCATATTTTGATTTAATTAAAACAAACATTATTTAATTCTTCAAAAAGAGATGATTCTTCCTTCTTACGATACATAGTGCGAGCTTAACTTAGTCAGAAAAAAAACTTGCAAGCTAATGATTCCAAATGGAATCATTTGGGGTGAAATGGTTTAAAAAACCATGCGCTCCCCTATTTGTTGTAAGCAGTGCAGATTATTCTATTTGAAAAAATTATAAGCAAAAAATTATGAAATATTTATTTTAGTATTTTGTTGCTTTACAAGTAAAATATTTAAGGAGTGGTAACAGAGTGGATATTTATCAGGTTTTCCATTAAAAACGTCAAAATTGATAAAGACTACACTGTAAAAAAACCAATTGTTTTACACTTTAATACCATATTTTTTACAGTTAAAAGTGTGCAGTTATTTTTTACAGATTTAAAAAATTAATATTATATAGTTAATTAGCATGGTTTTTTAAGCAATTTTGAAACATTTATGAAATAAAAACATTACTTTTAAACTTAAACAGTTTAAAATTTAGAATTGTAATTTTTTAATAGGACTACTTTAAGAGTTTTCACGAGTAAGTTTTATTGACACCATTGAATTCTCTTACTTTAAAATAGTACCGTCCTTCAACAGGAGGTGTGACTGCAAACGAGCCCACGAGTCGGTCTTCCTTTATCTGGCAGAAGACGTAGTTGTTGAGTGCAGCATTCTCGATTTCGTCAGCAGGGTACAGCTTATACTTCCACCTCATAGGCTCGTGGGCTGCGATTTTCACTTCTTTGTGCACCTGAAGGCACGAAAAGCATTTAGATGCGAGAAAACAACAACAACAAAAAAAACGGTCTGCTGGTGTGTCAGAAAAATTCCGAAATTTTTTGCAGAGATAATCTGTTTATTTTATACGAATAATTTGTAATTTTACAGTATTGCCCGTTGCACTGGAGGCATGCTATAGGCGAATAAATTTTGAGCGCATTCTTGTGACGAGGGCCGACACCTGAGCTGGCACGATCAGTTTTAGCATGACTAAGAAGAGAACAGAGCCGGCGAAGTTGTCGTTCTGGGCCTGATGCATTAAACCACCGGGCCAATCACTCCCAAATAAAAAGGGATTAGAATTGTTTGCTGGCTAAATTGAATTTATTTCAACAAAATGTTAAGTTTACTGAAACATATAACCCCCGTTCACTGGTTGACACTTTCACGGAAAGACTCAGTTTTCCATCAACAAGGAACATGAAAAAATTTATATACTTCAAAAAGGTAGATTTCGGTTAACAAAGTTTAAGATTCAAACTCTAAAGTCAACTTTTTGTAGCAGGGCTCGTTACATCACAAAACGTCAAGAAAACGCAGGCACTCGGGAACTTGTTATATTTCTTAAAATGTACGAGTAGAGTAGTAGTTTTACTTGTAGGGGGGGGGGGGGGGGGGGGCTTAGCACCTAATTGTACACAACTGTTTGGTTTTCATAAAACGTTTTTATTATACCCAAGATTTGAAAACAGTTTTAGTTATTTTTAATCATTCTAATGTTAAATTAAAAATCTTTCAGTTAAAAATAATACTAAAATTAATGTATTCAATTTAAGATCAACCCCATTCATCCCATCCGATAAGAATGAATTGAGCTCATCAATACATAAGTGGGTACACATAGTGAAGTTGATTAAGTGATAGCAAAAATGTTATATATACGTATTAATTTTAAAAATGCGTAACAAAGGCACATGAAGAAAAATATTTTAATTGTTGAAAATTTTAAATAACGTATACAAGGTAAATAACGTATTTACCTTGAAAATCACAGGGTTCTGCGGCCTGGATCTAATTTTCATGTTGTAATCAAAAAAATATGGCGTTACTTTTGGCAAGGCGTTGAACTCTTCTAAACTTACTTGAACATCTAGAAGCTGCCACCTGTGTACAAAAAAATATATAAAAGTGTTTTAAAAAAAAGTTAAAGTATACAAATAATAATTATAATCGCAATAATTAATGTTTGATAAAAAAAATCGGCACAAAATTTGCTAATGCAATTGAAATAAATTTTACCTGCTGTAATTGTTTTCCATTTCGTCATATGGATAGTGTGTCCAGATCATTGTATCTGGGTCAGTTAGAAAGAAATGCTCGTTCAATTTTTGCTGAAATTTTCCTGTATGATCCGTAAAACCTTTTAAAAAATGGAAAAAGTTAAAGGACTCTTTACACATACATTAAAAGTTTAGCCGTTTTTAATTTCCTTATAAAACATAATAAAAAGTTAACATTTGGAAAAATAGTATTACACTGTAAAAAAATTATTTAAAAACAACACATTTTGCACAGATTCACACCGCTTTCTGCTGTATTTGATTGCAGCTGCTACATAAACACAATTCACAGAATTCATTGCTAAATTTTCTCAGATGGCGCACGCGTACACGACGTAACCTGCCGTGATCTTAGTCAGTGTTCTTTACTACCTTCTACCTACCCTTTTTCTACCTAATCGGAAATTCAAAGTGAATCGTGGGTCAGGCACAAGTGCTTGAAAATTACAGTAAATTTGTAGGAGTGAGAATACAGCACCCGTTCAGCTAAAGGGACTGAATTTTTAACAGTGTATCATTGTAAATGTGTGCACTAGAAAATTTTAAATTTAAAATAACCAAGTAACCATAAATAAAAAATATCTAAAATAATAGAAATTAAAACTAGGACAACGAAAAGAACC
Organism: Oedothorax gibbosus; assembly: GCA_019343175.1. Taxonomy (NCBI): domain Eukaryota; kingdom Metazoa; phylum Arthropoda; class Arachnida; order Araneae; family Linyphiidae; genus Oedothorax; species Oedothorax gibbosus. The sequence continues at coordinate 2,022,927 of JAFNEN010000006.1, forward strand.
TTCAAAATGTATATATTTAGAATTATATATTTAGATTAGGTTAATCCCAGTTTTGATGCATTAATCACCACCTTGATACTATTTGAAGGTTTTCTTGGGTTTCCTTTTTTTAAAGAAAATGTTGGAACTCGTTACTCCTAATAACTCTTGCGTGACCAACCAAAGGACCACTGAATTCGTAATGCAGTTGATGTTTCTTAAAGACGTTATTTGGATCAGTGACAATAAGAAGGACAAATGTTACCCTTCACCTATCCTAGAGTTACATTGAAAGATACTGGAGGAGTGCCCGAATTCCTATTGATTTCCTAGAACGAGAATTAAGGGGCTGTTCCCGAAATGTCACAAGATTTTTTTTATCTTTAAGATACTTTATAGTCCGTTCTACATACAACGGTTATGGTAATTTTCAATTTGGATTGAATTCACGTCACACCAAGTGCATCAAACATTGCTCAAAATTATATAAAAAATTACATTTAGGGTTTTTCGTGGGTATTAACGTTATTAAAGTAAAGAAATGGATGTTCCCATTAAAAGTTATTTTTATGCAAATTTTGCTTTCACCTAGCATCGCATTCTTTTATCTTCCACTTACTTAACATTAATAATTATCATTAATGAATAAAAGCCCCAAATAAAGAAGCCAGTCATTTTGTTTTTCACGTCTGAAATTTGTTACCAAAACACCCATCTGCATAGTTTGAACCATTTAAAATTTTTACTGCTTGTATTTTAAAGTAAGTTCTTTTTCACCGAACAGACCTCGGTTTCATCTAACGAAACTGTACAGGTTTGGTTGTTTGTATTACCATAGCACTTGTGCTACACTAGGACTAACGGCGACAAGCCTCGTAATTTTGAACCGTGGTCAAATGAAGAAGCCGATACCTGAAGGAACTCTTCATCATTTTTTCTTCCTTTCCAAATAAAATCCATTCCACTTATATGAGGGGTGATTTTACATTTACGAGTGTGATATTCAACTAGACGTTTTCCAGCTTCTAAGCATATTTTAAATTGAGAAATGTCAGTATTAGAGAAATGTTAAATTCTGCCCGAAAATATTAGCCCATGAGGGAGTGTCCATCTTCATTTCTGCTGTCTTTTGGCCTGAGGTGCTAATCTTGAAGAAATGTATTGCTTGTTTATTTGTATTGAAACTGTCCACACAACTCGACATGCAAATTTTCCGATTACATATTTTAATTAAATATTTGGGGAATGATTTAACATAGCTGACGTTCTTGCTAAAGTAATATTTTATTCTAAGGAGCGCTAACCATTAAAAAAAACATTTTCTAAAATACTAAATTATGAGCAACAAAAAAATAAGTTGAAATTTTGCATGTTCATTGGATGTGTCTCTTGGAGGGGAATGACCAAAGTAATAAACTCAAGAGAATAAAATAAATCATCGAGTGAATAGCAGAAGTGAACTGAATCGAAAACTCACTGACAAAAATGTGACCTTCGCAGAAATCGATTATGGAAAAAGCAGGGAGTGGTTGAACATTGATTTCAAAACAACTGATTCGAAAGACTGCATGCACTTCCTTGGCAATTGACACCAAAAATTAGGTCAAATAGACTCCAAAGCCATGTACTGAGACTCGCGACCAATTACTGGGTACTTTGGTCTCTATGCTTTATTTTTATCGATGGACTGTCAGCGCTTAGATGAACATATTAATGAGTTGAGTAAGAGATTGCCTTGAAAGAGTAGAGTTTCAAATGTTAATGTAAAATCGACGACTTTCTTGATCAACGTCCTCTGGCGGGTGTTTCGGAACCCGTTTTTGGTTTATTGTTTTGGGTGAATCAACTAGAGCTACACGGGATCGACTATTGGCTCAAGTAAAAGCAGCTTGAAGAAAATAACAAAAAAAGGAAAATAAAATATGAAAATATGTAACGTTCAGAAATTTAATCCCGAATAAAGTGTTTTCGATCATATAAACTCCAACTAAAGATACAAAAGTTATTAAATTACAGAGTCATTTATACGTCATCGTATACGTCTCATTAAATACGTCATTTTGACTCTTTTCGATAAAAGTTATTTAATTCATCGCAAACAATTCACTTGAACAACTGAATAAAGTCGTCAAAGTCTTATTGGTTTCGTCTAACATTTCGGACATTGTAAAAACATGACCATTCAATGACGTATATGGAGTAAATGTCATTACCTGTTCCCCACGTTGTATCAATGAAGCGCCAGGCTCCCAGCAGAAAGACAGCGTTCCACGCGTGAGTCACATCTTCCCCCAGCACGAATTGGTGTCCAGGCCGGTAGTCGTATCCTTTGGCAAAGCCGTTCAGGGTTTTCACACGAATGCCCGCTATCCTAAACACACCAGGAGCATGCTATAAAAATCTACCATGCTATAAAACTATTGAATGACAGTAGAACTCCAATTCAGGACACTGAATTCCCCTCTTAGTGAGTCTCCTCTCCCCAGCTAGAATGTTATGGCATGATGAGCCAACGTCTCAAATTCAAGTTCTATTATTAGCTGTCATCCGAATCCAATTATCCAATTTTTTTATTGGGTTTCGTCCCAATTGACCCAGAAAATTGGAGTTTTACTGTACCAAACAAAAAATAGTATTTTTTTAAAAAACCATAATACTAAAGGTACCTGCACATCTCCGAAAACAATTTACAATAGTCTTTACAAACTCCTTCCCGCCTTTGAAATACTTCTTCAGCAGATAATTTAATATCCATATACCTCCAATCGTACCTGTAAATAAAATTATTTAATCAAAATTCGTTTTCAAATTGATTACTACTATTTAACTTCACTTTTGTTTCCAGGTTTAAACACACTAGTTTTATTCATGTTCACCTAAATAGTTCATATAAATTTTTCTTTCAATATATTTCTTTAGACAAATATATTGCATTAATATAGAGGCTTTTAACGCTGAGACAATGTTACAAATAGGAGTCACTGTGAGATTGTTCTTTTTTCTTAGCGGCGTTTTAGCAAATAAATATACTTCGGTTGCTTTCATCGGGAGATTACATACAGATTTTAGTTGAGAAAAACTAAGATATCGAAAAAGATTGGGAAACCTTAGTTTTTGTGTTTTAGACTTGACTTCAGAAACTGCAAAAGAATTCGGTTAGATTATGATATAACCAATTAAAAAATATTTCATTAAAGAACTTACGTAATGTTATCAGCAATCCATCTAAAAAAAGCTCGAACAACAAAAATTTCATTCTCGCAGTCAGCAATGAGGTACTTGACGAGGGTCTTGATGGTGACTAAAGCAGCATCAGGAGCCTAAACAGAACAATCTTCATTGCTACCCACAAATGATGGGTCGAAACTCACATTCTTCAAAAGTATAACTAAGATATACGGTCCGTTCTGGCTACTTTTGATAACTGTAAATTCAATTGGACGACATCGCCAATGAAGGGATCGGATCCAATATCTTAGTCATACTTTGGCGAATGTGAGTTGTAAAACTAAGTCTTTTAAATATAATATGATAAATTCAAAAATAAGTAGAAAATTTAATATTTTCTTCTTACAAAAGAAAAAAAACTGTTCTTACAAAAATATCTATAAGAGTTAGCAGCAGTATCTCAGTAAATTTTTTTTAAATAATTAAAAAAATTAAGATATTTTTGTTTTGTAAAAAGCGAATATTTTTGTCTGCAATATTTTGTTTCTTTAAAAAGTCCATTTTTTTTATTTTGTAGCGATGAAAAATTAAAATGTAAGTACAAGCACAGAAGAAGCGTCAATATGCAAAATTGAAGTTTTTGTTATAAAAAGTATTTAATAATTATTGTTACAAGAGAAAACCAAGAAACACGTCATAATTGTTTCGTACAAAGGGTAAATTAAAAAAAAAAGTATTAAACCGATGCTCAGAAAGATAAGCAAATTGAAAACTTGTTTTTACTGCATGAGTTTTCGAATTAAATCTGTAAGTCAGTTTTCCGTTACATTTCTTCCTAAAAGGCTTTAAAACTCCATCCTTAAAATTTTTAAATTAAAAAAAATGCAAAATTTTAATCTTTTTAAAAGTGTGAGTGTTGTTGGCTAAACCCATACACACACAATTCCTAACCGGTTTTATATGCCTGCATGCCAAAGAGAAGAACAGCTAAACAAAACTATAATAAAACTGTACAAAAAATGAAATTTAAAATGGCTTGGTTTTTGTTGAAATCCGTCGCACTAGAGCTACACGAGGGACAACAATTTTAAATAAAAGTTATAACAAAAAAAGTTAGTTTGTGGTTACCTCGAGTGCGTTTTTTTTAAAGTGTCAACTCTATATTTTACTTTGGTTGAATTAACCCTTATTCTCATGATCATCGATTTTTTTTAAAAAAATTCTAATTTTCAATTTTTTTATGTTTTTTTTACTGCTAAAATAAAGATTATTTAGTGTCATAACCTTTCTAAAATAATTAGTGCAGTAATTAATTAGAGTTTTATAAAAGGTAGCATATATGCAACCTTCAGTTTTTAGCTTGTATTTTTTCCAAAAACAGTGGTAATCCAACAACTTAAGCAATTTTTTAAAACTACAGAACATAAGAAATGTGAAAAATATTTTTCAAAGTAAAAAAAAATTAATATGAAAAATAATTCAATGAACTTTCCTTGTACAGACGACGAGACATGATGCACAAACACAACAACCCAACAAGTTACCTTCCTCTAAAACAAAAATAATTTTAACTTTGTACATTTTTTCACTCTGAACGAAGCTTCTATACTGTTCTTCTAACAAATAACAATGCAACATACTCGCTGACGTCACTTAACAAACAGAAAGTAGGGGAAAACCCCAGGTAGCATATATGCTACTTTATGAGAATAAGGGTTCATGTAGCAAGAGGGCTATTGACGACGGGGTTTATAATGTAGAATCGCGGTCTAGTGAAGAGACCAACGCCAAAGCTGACACCCAACGCTACCTTATAACGATATCGTACGCGGCGCCCAGTGGTTTAGTGGATTGGGCGAGGTTTACTCATTCTTTCATCCCTTCAGTGGGTCGATAAAATGAGGACCAAGCATACTTGGGAACTAAACACTGCGGGTTCCGCGTGATGCTGACCACCTGACCGGGACATATGCCTAGCACACCAGTCCGCCACGTCAAGCATAGAGGTAGGGTAAAACGGGCACGGCAGGCCTTGGTCCGCTAACTAGTTTGAGTTACCTCGAGTGCCCGGTGGTCGACGTCCCTGAAGAGGTGCTGGTCGGGCAGCATCTCCCTCTTCTTGCAGGGCGGGGGTCGGGCGGCGAACTCGGGCGCCTCGTCGGTGATGGGGTCGTTGTCGGTCTGGATGCCCGTGTCGCACTTCACCACCTCCCCGCCCCCTAAAAAGCACTCCGAGTCGCTACGCATAGAGTCCTCCACGTCCTCCAACAACCGAGCGATACTCTCGTGGATAGCTGATTTCGAAACCTGCAACAGGGATTCTATAGCTATTTTTTTTAAAAAGGTTACTTACAGTTACTTAATAGGAACTAGTCACAGTTAATCACACGGGGTATTTTTGAGAGGAAAGTTTTGCGCTGCATACTTAAAGGGGTCCAGGTAAACGGAATATATCAAACAAGATCTAACTCAGAACTTTACAAAATTTACAGACAAATGGATATGTAGTCAAGTTTATAAAATTGTAGAGGCTAAAATGGGCTGGTCACCTGACCAGAATGCAAGATTATAGTTGCTGCAAAAAAATCTTTCTGGCAAAGCCCATGGGAACTAGACCTCGCGGAAGACCCCCGCTGAGGTGGATTGACTGTCTTGAAAGAGACCTGAAGACCCCCCTAGCTAGTAACCCTAATGAGTGATGAAGCCAATACCAACTGGAGAACAGATTGAATGAATGAATCACAGTTACTTTCAGAAACTTTAAGTTATAGGATTTTTTTTAAAAAAATCCAACGGGGCTGCTTTTTTTGGCTGTTAGGCCATTTGCAGACTCGGCATATTCCCCAGAACTGAAAGCCATTTCTTGGTGGCACCCTCTAGGTGGCTCTAGCTACCCATTACGATGCTCAGATGGCATAGAATATGAGCTCTCTGTGGATGGTAAAGTTTTCCGAAGGAACACAAGCCAAATTTGTACTCAAAGGATGCTACATAATCATATGACATGCGTGCCAACCGTTTTCCCATCCAGATAATCCACCAACTCTGCCGGGGATCGAACCCGCAATCTTGGGCTTATGACCGATTTTCATAGAGAATCAAGACTAAACAAATAGGGAGAATTGGAAAAGGTTAAGAAGAAAATTTATGATAGAAAAGTCAGCATTAAAGAAAATTATAAAATGAAGGTAGGAAGTGAATTCTACGAAGGTCCACGTATGTGTACCTCTGGAGCGAAGAGGTTAAGGTGCGGAAAGAACTAGGCGGTTGAAGCTTTTGCACGCAGCCAAATTCAAGCTAAATTCGCAACAACCAACACTCTATACACAGTAGAATCATTAACTGCTGGCTGTACTAAAGTTGATAGAGTCGTAGTCGTGACAACCTTGGCGAAATGACAAAACGTGCTCGCCAAGGTGAACGAACGATGACCTAGACGGAGCTAAATGGACACTACAATGCTGCGGTCGGTGTAAGGAAGCGAACAGATTTTAGGATCTTTTTTTGAAGTTATTGCAATTTTTATTTGATTTTAAATTTGGGAGTATTTTGTTTGTAATTTGCTTGCATTATCGAATCAACGATGGTTCTTTCAGTTAGAAATGAAAACATAGAACAGTCATTTGAGATTTAAAAAAAATCATCTTATTCATTTCTCAAAAGAAAGCAACCCGAAGAAATCTTTTTACGGAATTACCATATACAATGTTTCTCAGCCAACGCAGACGCTTATAGATTCGTTGGCTCGTTGGCGAATACCTTCTATCACTGAACGGAGCAATTTAGTGTAATTCTGGTAACGCGGGTTGCCATTCACCCACGTTGTCACGACGGTTGTCTATGGACACTAAGACTAAAAGGTTCAATCTTACCTGAGTTGATTTGAGACCCGTATTTCCTAATTCCTTGTGGATGTGAGCGATGGGAGAGATGCTATCTATGGATGAGAAGACATTAGGTTCAATTCCCGCTGCGTTGGCGGCGAGGGCTCTCGTCACAGGGTCCGTTTGTGACTCGAAATCGGCCATCTTTGACAAGCGCTTGTTGGCCATGATGCCCAGCTTCTTGCCTGACTTGGCAGTATAATCCAGTCTCCAGCCGGCACTCTCAAACTCCATCAGCGAAATGCGATACGTCTGAAACACAAAATACAGTTCAAACATTCCTCTTATCACCATTTTTACACTGGATTTCTTATACAGTCGAACCGTATTAATCCTAATATCGATAAATGTAATTCTTACTATAATCGCGAACCCCGTTTTGTGGGCCAGTCAAATTAGATGAAAAATATCTGGGCATTGAAAAAATTCAGTTTTTTTTTACCCATAATAATTTCCTGAACTCTTGACGTCTACAAGATTAAGGGAAGACCGTATTTTGGTCGCTATCTTGGATTTACCATCAAAATCTAAAAATTGCTTTTCGTACTCGAATAACCTCAAAAGTAATCTCAAAATGAGTTTTTTAAACCAACAATTTTAAAACATTCAGAATTTATTAGAAGTTATTTGAGAAATATTTATACTGTTTAGAAGTTGATGGTCAATACAAGATTGCAGTTAATATGGTTTTTACTTGCTGAGAAGACTGCAGATAAAACCATGCAAAAATAATTATTTGAATGATAAGAGTGTATGAAGAAAATTTAATAGAGGAAATTTGCTTTCAAATGTAATTTTAAATATAAAAATGATAAACGGTAAAAAGAGGTTCTCAGTAGAAATATTTGTGTAAGCTGTAAAACCTTACATTTTCCCACATGGGGTGTTTGAAAGAAATGTTTTTCTTAGAGAATTCATATGCATCAAAATATTTTGATGATAATTCATATGTTATATGAATATCATCAAAATATCCAAATGAATTTCTTTTTTTAAATGAGTTTTATCACAAAATGTAACACATTGATGCTAATTTTCGTAAATAAAGTTCTTTATTCCTAAAGGTTGCAAACAAATAAAAGGATAGAGCAATAGGATAAGAAGAAAGTTTACCAAGCAATCACGTAAAGCATAAGAAGTAGCATGCCAGAAAACCTTAGAGAATCTAGTATAAGAAAATCGGCAAAACATACTCTCAAGTTTACCTGTGTGCAGTGATCACTTAATGGCTTGACCGCTTGGACTCCAATGTCAATTGTAATGATGTTGATTTCTTCATCAAGAAACTGACGTTTCTGATAAAACTTGACACTTGCAGATTTTTCATTGTCCGTTTGCATAAGAACACTCTGAAATGATTATTTTAGAAACTCAAAATTGGAGCTTAAAATGATTCAATATTTATAAAAGCGAAAAAATTATAAGTATTAACTTTACATTTTAATATAAAGTTAATAAATTATGTACACAACGCCCTCTGTTTCTAATTTTTACATATAAATATTGTATTTTTTTTAAAAAGTGAATAAGGCAATAATAAAACAACTTGTTTTGGCGCCCCAACTACGAATGAAAGGTTTCTCTCTTTAAAAAGCATAAAATAACGCAAAATTTATATTAGGAGTGGTACTTGAGGTTAATTAGTAAAAAAGTCAAACTTTTTACATTATGGGTAACGTTATTTTACTTCATTCTTGGTTGATTGCCCATCCTCCGGACCTAAAGCCTGGTATACAAATTGATATTAATTATAGGATTACAATATAATTGGAACTAACTATGCGACCAATAAAATGAAACGTCATTTAAGAATATCCGATCGCAGTTAGCGAAGTAGAGTATTGTGTAAGTTGGTTTTCAAAATCGACTTAACCTCATTTACTGTCATATATTTTTTTACACATGACGTTTATATTTTTGCATCGGTTTAATTTTATATATTAGTTAGTTAAATTTCAACATAAGATGCAGCAGCTTACTTCGATTGTTTTGAGTTTTAGAATAATAAATATTACTAATTTATGAAGTTCTATTGTATTTTAGATAGGACCGAGTAAAAGTTGAAAATGCTCAGAAACTCCTGACTGGTCTAGTGTAACTACTTGTAACTTAGAAATTGAGTTTCCCATTATCAAAAAAAGACAGATAATATGTCCATAAGCAATAAGGGTCTGCTGGCGAGCGCCATGTCGGTAATAACTCCAGAAGTATTTGCCAGTTGACCATGAAGGAAGACATGAAAACTCCGGAGTGGAACTGTTTATCGCCATTGGCGTTTGTGCTTAGCGAACTTAGGGCGAACTAGTGGGCTAGTGAGCGAACTAGTGGGCAATTATAGCTTTTGGTCATATTTCCAGGTAATTAGGCCTTTTTGGGAATGGACGACTCCATGTCATTGTACCTTGACGTTGTCCCCTCCGCCGTGGTGTGACGTGGTCTGCGTCTCGACGTCGGTGATCTCCGGTTCCTCCGCTTCGTCCTCCAGCAGTGTCTCCAGATCATCCTCTGTGAAATGCACGGCATCGGTCTGCACAATCTTGTCGGATAGCGCGGGAGCTTTGCCAACCTGACACACAAAACATACTTAAATGACTATACTGCTTCACTATGCATTATTACCCTTAAATATGACACAAAACATCGTTACCCTTTAATGACTATGCTATCGTGTGGGGGGGGGGGGGTAGGTACATATATGACATATCATAACTTAACCCCTCAATATAACTTAAATCTTATATTTTGTACCCAATTAAACTTAATAACTTAAATTATTTTTCTCATATATCCTTAATATCACTTAGTACTTTAACATCCCAACCACACCCTGTCGGCGACAACAGTCGCTTAGATCAATTCGTTCCCAAAAACTATTTAGTCAGCACATATTTTTAATTGATCTTTCAACTCTCCCATGGATGTAATTGGTCAGTGAAACAGACACGGATGTTTTCGCCATTTTTGTACACATTCGATCAACACTCTTTCATCGATGCAGACGTCAAATCAATCTCTTCCTGAATCTGATGAATAAGTCTTAATAAAAGATCTTAATTTTTACGAAGTTTCCCTGTCGACTTATTTGACATATATATTTCGGCTTGTGTGCTTGATCAGGGACCGACCCGCTTATGACCCTTCGTCAAAAAAAAACAGACGCAGAAAGAATTTTTTACTGTCACCAGAGAAAGGAATATACACCAATGGCGGAGGCGGGAATCGAACCCGTTACAGCGCGCAGACTGCTAGCGTAATGACGTAGGCGGGTAAAGTGCAGTATCTAGACTAATGACTGGGACCATTGTTACAAGTATTCAATAACTCTAACCTATAAGAAAATTTACTGAAAGACTGATTATTTAAGAGCAAAAAATCAGTACTGCAGTTTGCCTGGCCACGGCAGTATGTACTGCTGAGTTAAATGTTAGAAAATCATGTAAACTTTGAAGAAATTGGTACGGCTATTAATTGTTTTTGATAAACATAAATAGCTTAGTGACTATTTTAGAATATAAATCTATGGTAAATTCAAAATGGCGGCCAATATGTAGGCTTCGCATGCATCACCAAACGTTATGGAACTTAAAAGTAATATTCTCTGTTAATTAAAATCATTCTAAGCTTGATTAGAAGTTATTCGAGAAATATATTTTCACTGTTTAGATGGGGGATTCATAAGAAAAAAGGCCAATTTTCATTTAAAATGGGTTTATTATCAATTTCAAAGCTTAACGCAGACACATTACAAATATGATTAGGTTTGACTGTGTAAAGGATTTGTAGAAAATAATGCAATAATGTAGCAATTGTTCCGATGTAAGTTGATAATAATATTACTAAAAAGGAATTCCAAAGAAAGGTTCTTATTAGTGTTCCACTGCAAAAAAAACCTGAAATATTACTGTACTGGGTGTTGATAAAAGTGCTGTAATCTGTAAATGTCATATGCAGCAAATTGAGAAATCCGCCTGATGTTGTCGTGTGCCTCCAGGACATAGCCTGGAACCCAGGAGGGGTGTAGTAGCTTCCGTTGGCACAAGGCTTTGAGCACGCGTGAGGGTGGAAGTCTGACTTCTCCTCCGAGAAGGCGTTACCTCGGCACGTCGCTGGACGAGAGGGATACTTTTCTCCAGACAACGTGCACACATAGTAACTGCGCCATGACCGCCCACCAGACTTTACGATTACGTTCTCCAAATGTACTCGAGACAACAAAAATATCCCTGCCTTATCCAGGATTAGAACAGCTGACTCTTTTGATAAGCAAGAACCTGAACCACCATACCGGCTGGGAGAAATATTTGCTTCACTAGCAGTGATTGCTGTGCACTTAGCACCTCTGTTGAAACGCTATCATACATGACATCACGAAATCCTCCATTTGTTCTAAAACTAACATTACAGCATTATTGTTAGTGTAAAAAGTAATCTGTCTTTAAAGCTAGGCATACATGGGTACTAGGGACAGGACATGTGGACCACTCTTCCTGCGAGACGAAAGCACTCGTCAGTGATTGGTCAGGTGCGCACGTAAAATAAATCATCGACGAGTAAATATGCTTTCGGTAACGTCTTGGCGGAAGATTAGCGATGTTTGGCGAAGGTTCACATGTCCCCATTCTTGTTGTTGTTGTTTCGAATCCTCAACTCGTCTGACAGTAGTCAGAGCTCCAAAATGTTGTTGACAGTTAAAAAGTTAATTACAGTCAAAGGGCAGTGGCGGCCCGTGGGTCAAAATTGTTGGTGCAGCCAGAACTAAAGCAACGCCCCCCCCCCCCCCCCCCAACTTTTCTTAGTTAAACATATCATTAAAAAAGTATATAAAATTATTTTTAAAAAAAAACTTTACTTTAAGCATATTTTATTATAGCGGAGATCCATTTTATAAAAAAACATTACATGAGATATTGAAATTAAGAATCAAAAGTATTCCGTTAACAGTTAAACACAGAAAAAGTATAATGGTTTTACAATAGAGTTCAAATTCATGAAACCCAAACCCACCGCCACACGCACACATGGCAAATCCCGCTGAAATAGTGGGATTGGTGTAGGATACCATTTGCGTATCCAAAATGAGTTGCTGGCTTATAATCCAATCCTACTCTGACTACAGCCAGAGAAGAAAATCGGCAGACGGGCTGCGACGCGAAAATGGTTGCTAGGACAACGGGGACAAAGCCTTCCCCGTCGTCATGGCAACCGTGCTCGCGTCGCAGCCCGTCTGCCGATTTTCTTCTCTGGCAGTAGTCAGAGTAGGATTGGATTATAAGCCAGCAGCTCATTGGATACGCAAATGGTATCCAGCACCAATCCCACTATTTGAGCGGGATTTTTTTTTTTCTGGCGTGAAACTGAAAGCGTTGAATTAAAAATTGCGCTTCTATGGCAAAATACACGGAAATGAATAAAACATTTATGATCGGATTTGGGATTTTGTTTTTTCTGAATATTTAGGTACAGCCCGGCTGTACTTGCTGTATGCCACGAGCCGCCACTGTCAAAGGGTCTGATGGGCATCTTTACCTGCACGGAGGCGTCCTTGGTGGCGAGCAGGCGGAGGCGCTCTTTGAGCTGCAGTGCCGTGGGCTGAGGGGCGGCGCCATTCCACGAGATGACGGCCTTGCTGAGCGGGGACACCAGGCGACTCGCTCGGCTACCACCGCAACCCATTACACCAACCTGAAACAACATTTCAAAGAGTTAAGGAAACCGAAGCCAATGTTTACCCAAAAAGCTCTCAAATGAAGAATACAGGGGAAAAACACCTCCATCGACTGGGAATCTGTCCGTATTGGTGAGTACTACTTGGCGAGTAGTGGCGATCGGAAACCGGTGTCTTCCTTGGTCCTTCTTCCGCTGTTCAAGCGTCAGACTATTGTCTGGCGTGAATCTCGATCATAGAGATAGTAAACCCACGCGCCGCGTGATAAGAACCAAGGCAAAACTGGTTTCTTCACACCAGTTTAGGCAATGACTCGCTATTTTCACCAAGCAGACCTGATGCAGACAGATTCCCATGCGATGAAGGGGTTCTTCCCCTGTACTCTTCAAATGATAAACAGATCTCTAGTATCTCAAGTAAGAGCCAAAAGACAAGGTTAGCAAAGCTGTTGCTGCAGCTGTTTACTGTAGAGTGTTAGACGTACGCAGTGTACGTACTGGCCGATGATGATCTAATGGAGAGGACATAAGCTGCGTACGTCCTGGTAGTGAAGGGGTTAAGGAAGATGCAGGAATTCATCTCTCCATAGCCTTTGCAACTTAAGATGCTTCATCAGTAATCCCCCCCCCCTCTCCAAAAAAAACCCCACTTCAACGCTATATACGACGTTACAAGGTAAGATGCTACTGACTGTCAATACGATAAATGAACATTAGGCTTTTCAGAACGCATTTTTTTTCGTTTTCACAAATTTTCGAACAAAAAAAAGCAAGGTTAGTCCAAAAGTCAATACCCCAAAAATGAAAAATAAGGGCTAGGAAAAATGTTCTACACTTAGTTCGGCAAATCCGAAAATAGAAAATAGCAACTATAAAAAGGTAAAGTAACAGCTAACTAAATATTTCGAAAACCATACCAATTTCTATTAATGGTTGACTATAAGGAATATGTGGTGCTAAACAAGTGTAGTTGACTAACCTTTATTACCTTTTACCTTTTACCTTCATACCTCCTTCCCTCACTCCATAAGCCTTCACCCGTAACCGGGATTACAAAGGTAAATATTTACATCAGTTCAGCCGCATTTAAGGATTTTTAATTAAAAAACACAATTTATATTTGTGACTAAGGATGAAAGCTACCAATTTACCACATTCAAACAAATGCAATTTATATTACTTTGTAATTTTGCAAAATGCAATACTTTGTAAAATGAAATTTATATTACTTTAAGACAGTTGCCTTAACCACTTAAATGTAATGGGTCGCCTACTTTTACTCTGATTTCAAAGTCAGAATTCTTTAAATTCTGCCAAAGCAGAGGAAAGACATTAAAAAGGAAGAAAATCCTCTAATTGAAAAAAATAATAACTAAAATTTCGCAGTGCGGAATTAAAGTTGTATATGTATACATTGTAAACTTCGAGGTTTTTTGTTACCGCAATAACTTTGCTTTAAAAACCCCACTATAGAATTCTATCCCAAATTGATGTATTTTGAATCTAAAAATTAATTTAACCACTTATACCACTGTTAAAATACAGTCCGAATACAAGGTGCACGCAATGGAATGTTCAACATTTGACCTACATTTCATACATAGTACTTACTGATACAAGATTCGTCTTGAATTTTATAGAATGTCAATTAGAAATTTATAGAATATCAATTAGAAATTTATAGAATGTCAATTAGAAATTTATAGAATGTCAATTAGAAATTTATAGAATGTCAATTAGAAATTTATAGAATGTCAATTAAAAATTTATAGACTGTCAATTAGAAATTTATAGAATGTCAATTAGAAATTTATAGAATGTCAATTAGAAATTTATAGAATGTCAATTAGATTTTATAGAATGAGATTTAGAATGTCAATTTTATTACAACAATTACGGTGTCAATTAGTCCAACGTTTTAATATAACAAATTTAATGATTTGATCATTTCTTTATGGATTTATAAACTGTGCTTAGATTCTTTCATATTTGATAACAAGCATATATCCTTATACTAGATTAGTATCAACAAGGAAAAATTAAATGAATATTAATTACAGAATTATATAACGCATTAATATTAATTAAGAAATTATATTGAATTGTAATTAAGAAATTATACTGTATTGTAATTTAGAAATTATATTGCATTGTATAATTGAGAAATTATATTGCATTGTAATTGAGAAATTATATTGCATTATAATTGAGAAATTATATTGCACACATTGTAATTACGGAATTATGACACATTGTTTATCTTTAGAAAATATTACTTTGGAAATTGCTGGTTGTATGTATAAAGTAGTGTGACAATTTTCTTAAGACACATTGAGCACTTGATCTGAAAATTAGAAGTATGATGTTAAATGTTATTTAATCCTCTGAGAATAAAATTTAATATAAGGAAATGTGGAAATCAGTCAGCAGCCTGTCAGGTTTTCCAACAAAACAAGTAACTTTTTTAAAAATTGAACTTTAAAGTTTAAAATATGGCTGAGTCATTAATAATTATCTGCTAAAGCTAATTTGCGTATCTCTCAGAGGGTTAAATGTCAAGATTTGCAAGCAATTTTTAAGGATAGAATCTTTACAGTATCTTATAGTAGTATATAATTACTATAATCTTTATAGTATTTTACTATTCTTTACAAAAATCAAACTTACAAGTACGTTTCATTAGGAAATTTTTTTCTCTGATCAAAACCCGTTGTAAATTTTTTGACTATCTCTTTTGGCCATGCTCCAAGATTTTTTTTCTTCTACACACTAAACTTATATAAGTTACTTTTATCAGGTTGTATGAGCCTCGGGAAGACTTCTCCTCACGCAAACAATATATCAATTTGTAATTTTGCTTAAAAGCCTGTTTATGTTATTTTTCAACTTGTTTCGTTTCGTTAGTAATTGTCTGTTTTTTTTAATGAAGTACCTTATTGTTTTTGTCCATAGATACATCTTATTTTAAAAGTGGATACTAAAAAAGTAAAAAGTTCTTTCTTTTATGGCTAATGGGAAAATAAAAGGTATTTATTTAACCACTTGTCACTTTTCGAACGATTGTAGATTAATGCTTTTTGGATAAGTCTATACCTTTTAATTGCTAAATGATACTGGAACAAAATTACGGTGAGTCTTAGTCAACGCATTAAACTCAATCCATCAAGAAATACATTTTAATCCAATCAACCACAATCCATTTAATTCAGTTTAGTTAAATGATTAGTAAAATATATAATACATTTTATTTTAAGTGAATTAAAAATTTTAAATCCAAATTTTTTAAAGTAAAAACAGTACTTGTTATTGAGGCAGCTTTAAATCGCACCTTTTTTTTAAGAAGTTAACCATAATAAATATAGCATAGTTTTATTTAATCTAAAAAATATGTTTTATCAAAATGAGGGTAAAATCAAAATGAAATGTCTATATTGCATTGCTATTAAAATTATTATTTCTTTCCACTGAATGGACTTGGTTCATTTCGGCCTTTAATGTCCAGATTTGTGAATGTGTGAGTGATGGGTAGGTGTGGTCCCTGATGAGACTGAAAAATACTTTAAAAAAAAATAATCTCCCCGATTCCTGGCCACATTCCAGAGGTACCAAACTTTGTAAGCCGTGATTCCTCTTGGGAACATGGAACTGGGTTACTAAGTGAAATCGCAACACAAAATAAAGGCTTGGAATACAAAAAAAAGAGACAAATTTCAGTTATTTTCCGCTTGAGTGGGAGAAATGTAATGACATTTCAAAGGGACAGGCGGGAAAGCTTTGGGGAATTACTGTTGGATGTCATAAGAAAATATACTAGTTCAAAAGTTGCAGAATACTGTTTGAGATAATAAAATGTTCAAGTTTTTATTGGTTGAAGGTAATCCATGTAGTAATCCATGAATGATTTTTTTTAAATAAATATTCAATTCAATTAATTTTAAAAAAGTTAATTGAAAGGTTGATGTGCATTTTAGAAGTTACCGCCTGTCTTCGGACTCAAACTTTGTCATTTAACATATACGTCGAAAACAGTTTCTGTTCTGCCGAGGAAAATTCGAGTATTGTTCCGATTTAGTCAGAAGTGGGCATCAGCAGTAGGTACGTTACAGGAAATCCCTCACTCCATACCCCTTCAGAAAATTTTGAATAAGGATAAGTTTGGTTTAGTTTAGTTTAAATTATCGTCGCACTAGAGCTACACGAGGGCTATTGGCGACGGGCGTCGTATTTTAGAACCACAGTCAAGTGACGAGCCGACACCTGAGTAGGCACCCAACGCAACCGTTAAGGGCGACATCGTACGCAGCGTTGGGACTTTGGATTATATTTAACGTGCACTCCCTCCACACGGGATTATTCGTCGGACATTTTGGCTGCACGGGCCGTTTATAGGTCGGCAGTTATTTTGGCAATGCCCGTACCCGAACCTGGGACCTTTCGCATGCTAGGCGGATGCCTAACCGACTGGGCTCCCCAGCCCCCTTTGAATAAGAATAAATGTTGTTTGTTCATACAAAAGTTCCTTAATTGCACCAGGACCTGGATAAGCAAAGCCAAGCAAAATTTGTAACAATTCTAGTTTCAAAAAGAATAGAAAATAATTAAAATTAACATGTAATTATGAAAAGAAGAAATAAAAGTATGGGGTACATACTATACATCGTGTGGTTTTTAGAGAGTGTGGATCCGGATAAATTCATCTGCATTTTGGCGTATTTTTCTGTTGCCGTGTATAACCTCAAAATTAAAAGGTTATAGTGTTAATGATAACCGCATCCGACGTGTGTTAGAACTTGTTTGAGATGTATTTTCAACAAAACAATTACTAGGAGAAACACAATCCAATTTAAGATCATTTATTGTTTGTTGGGGAAACATTTTTTTTTGAATACTTCAGGGGCCATGAATGAGGAATAAACAACCTTCTTTCTTGTAGTACCCATTTGTTTTGGGAAATTCTTTTTAAAATCTAAGTTACTTTGATATTAAAAATTAGCATAGGAAGAATTTCCCCTAATTGCTAACGCCTTAAGACCAGACACTTAAATTGTGTGGGGCTGGGGAGCCCAGTCGGTTAGGCACTCGTCTAGCATGCGAAAGGTCCCAGGTTCGGGTCCGGGCATCGCCAAAATAACTGCCGACCTATAAACGGCCCGTGCAGCCAAAAATGTCCGACGAATAATACCATGTGTGGCAGGAGTGCACGTTAAATATCCTTCAAAGTCCTAACGCTGCGCACGATGTCGCCCTTAACGGTTGCGTTGGGTGCCTTCTCAGGTGTCGGCTCGTCACTTGATTGTGGTTCTAAAATACGACGCCCGTCGCCAATAGCCCTCGTGTAGCTCTAGTGCGACGATAATTCAAACTAACCTAACCTTAAATTATGTGCTACATTTGTTTTGCAAGGTTGATGTTATCGCTTACTTACAAATTGGAAACTTAATTACATTCTGCTACTTTTATTTTGTTTCTAAGTGGCAAAAAATATCGATATCGCATTAAATCCTGTTAACTAAACTAAAACTTAACATACATGTTTATAGTTATTGAGGGAATATAGGTCGTCAATTTGTGGTTTCAATGATATTTAAACTCAGTATATAAGAAACTTAGCATTTTAGGATGTATCTGTATTTTTATTTTCAAGTTAGTATATTTGGTATAAACTATATTAAAATTAATACGAATGAATTTTAAATAAAATTAATGTCACGTGATTTCTTAGGACGTTTGTTTTAAAAATAGTTGTCAAATATATACACACAGACTGCATTATATTCAGAGATTTTCAAAGAAAAAGTAATCATTCATCTATTTACATTCCGAACAATTTAGTTATTTTAAACTGAAATTAACATTTCAAAATGACACTTAAAGTAAACAACGTAACTGTTTCAGACCCCCAGTTAAAAGTTATTCAAAAGCAAGTCAGTAAAATAAATACAATCCTTCACATGATTTAAGAAATTCATTCTTTCTTTATAAACTGTGAAAATAATCAGATGTTAGAGTAAAGTACAACTTAATCGGTGTTGTGAATTGTGAAAATTTAATACAATACAATTAAAGAATAAGTAAGTTATGGAATCAAGTCTCCTAAGCCCCGCATTTATTTTTTATTGATGCCTCTAGAGCCAAAAGAGTGACATCTATATATTTTTGTTTTCTTTTATGTTTCATACAGTATATTTATAAAAAATATATTAGGGTAGAGGGCACATATATTTATTTTGCAATTGTAGACATTTGTAGGTTTTTTAGAATGCTACATATAATCATTTACGTACGAATCACACGCTGCAAAATACAAAATTACAAAATGCTGTAATTATCTAACTATCAAAGATGATAATTATGTCGCAATTAAAAAACTATTATATAGACACCATAAATAGCATGTGCTATTCATTACAAATTTTTTTTAATAAATATTATCAAAAGAATTTATGCAGTTTAAAATATTTAGATAGTTTTCTGGATTTGTACGCTTTTCCCTATAAGCCACAAAATTTCTTAATATTGTACAACACAGAGGTTTCTAAAAAATATTTCAAAGCGTTCCTTGAACAAGTTATAGAATACAATTTTGTTGTTTGCGTGTCGTAAAAAACTATGCAAAAAGTTTTTACTACATCCAGTGATTCTTGTTTTAAGTGCTTTATGTTAATTAGTGCATTTTTTGAAAAATAATAAAGATTATAAAACCTTTAAAGAAATATCAACTTTTTTGCTTCTTTGAAGCCTAATTACATTTTTTATGTATTCAATGAAAAAAGTCCACACTCCACATACCATTACAGAAGAGTTTCCTTTATAACGTAAAATTCAGTTATGTAAAGAACCCTAGCATAAAGAAGGAACTTTCGTAATGGTGTGGAGTGAAATTTACGTTAAAATGAACGACTTTTTTTGTCGTTTTTGAAGAGGTGACTATCTCTGCATTGTACTAAAGTGCAAAAAAGAATAACATGCCGCTATTTTGTGATTTTATACGGAGAAAGACTGCACTTTTCATCATGAAAATCGGTCAATGTATGTCTCTAAATCCACGAATTTGTGCCAAAACTTTAAGGTGATGGACTGGTAGGTATTCTGTTCGTATTTAGAGATGTTAATTGTACATTTGAAGCAAATATGATTTGAATAAATATTTAAAGTGGCTATATTGTCTTTTTGGTGTAAAATTGAACCAATATCGTTATTAAATCTGTTTAGTTCACCGGATATCGTGTTTTTTCAATTTATCAAATTCAATTCATCAATAAATATGCGAAATTAGGTGAATATATACTTTAAATTTGCATATTCTCGCATTTGTGTCTAAACTTTTGCATCGTACAAATTTTTATTTTATGAAAAAAAAAAATGTTATAGCAAATCAAACAATTATGTTTCAATTATAGCATTTCAAAATATTTATTTAATATGTTTAGGGGTGTTTTGTAATTCTACTATCACAATTCTAAATTTTACAGCTAAAAAACGTCATTGTCTAAACTTTTGCATCGCAGTGTACATGAACGTAAACAAGTACAAACGTGTATCAGCTCCTAGAAAAGATTATTTATGTGTGGAATCATCATCCTCAAATGCAGGAGACAGTAGTCTTGCATTGATAGCATGCCGCGCAGAATTAAAGCTTTGATAGTGGCTAAAGGTGGCTCAACTAAATATTGACTTTTACTAACATTAGTTTCACTTTTCTTTAAAACTTAATAAACTTATGCTTTTCTAAATGAATACTGTTTTATTTATGTCAAATAAATCGGTAATTGATTGGATAATATAAAAATAAAAAACAAATCAATTTCAAATAATAAAACGGTACAATATCACCTGATAATTAATATTTTACATGATATCTTGCAGTGCGTCTAATAATTTGTCCCCAGGGACTGTATAGTTACACTCTTCACTTTTGTGTAAACTATACAATAAGAGGGCATATGTAATACGTTTCTTTCGCTTAGATATTTTTTATGTTCAAATATGTTTTACAAAGAATACGGATAAGGTTTTAAAAATATTCTAAAGAAACCCATAATAAAGAAGTTCTATTAGAGTACCGAATAAAAAAACTAGCTAAAAGATTTCTAACTTATTTGATCAAAGTAGAATACATAAGAAAATAATTTTAAGGGTTAATAATATTTTATGAAAAGCCGACTAAAGCTATAAAAATGAACAATTATCTTTAAAATAGTTTCAAAATCTTTATTTCTTCAACATTATAGTCTTCCTTTTACCATTTGGGTTTAAAATGTTAGGAGAAAATAAATAACGAGTATGATAGTTGCAAACAACAAGTAAGACATATTAGTGTTAATACATTAGTATCAAGCATATAGTAAAGTATATAACAAAGCATGATTTGGGGAATATAAAATTATTTTAAATTTTATGATCAGCCGAATAAATTGAGAAGCAAACAATCTAGAAAATAAATGCTGAATTTAAGTTATAGCCGACAAATGGAATGGAATATTAAGACAAGATATTTACAAATTTAAGGAATTAATTTTTATATAAAATGCTAAAACAAATTATTTGCAGAAGTATGATAAAACATTTGCATAAATGTCTACAGCATTAAAACATAACAATAAAGTAAAATACTTTTAATGTTTAGTAAGCAAATTTTATCCAGATTTTCAGCAACATAAAAGGTTAACAAGTTTGTTATGTTAGGTGCTTTGAGTGGCAACATTTTGTAAAAATTACACTAAAATAAACTTATTTTGAAAATTAGCTAATTCTTACAGTAAACAATACAGTACAGTAAGCAATATTTATATACAGTAAACGAGTTTACAGTAAACAAAATTTATATACAGTAAACGAGTTTACAGTAAACAATATTTATATACAGTAAACGAGTTTACAGTAAACAATATTTATATAGTGTTGAAAAGCTTTTAGAAACAAAAAACTTCCTGTAGAATGTTACATTTATATACGATTTCGATTAAATTTAAATTCATCTCAAAGATTCAGATAATATCTTTAGAAATTTAATTCCTTAACAGAAATAAAAATTTCCACAATTTTTTTAAATGTATAAATCTTTTACTCTTTATATCTACATATACAATGCGATACGATATTTACATATTACAATGATATTCATAACGTATGTATTCCTTTTTATACATAGAAGGTACACTTCTACCTCCAGGAAAAAGGGCCTGAATACATTTTCCACTTTTAGCCGAATAATACCAACCCTATTCAGGCTTTTTGCGCATTCCTTTATTTATATCCCCCCTTTAGGCGTTGAAGTCTTGTATGTACTGTTATCCAAGGATGAAATGTGGTTATTGTTGCCTCAGTTTCAATAGAAAGTGGTTTTGGTTTTATACCTAGTTATAGTTAACTTTCAGATGAAAACCATTCCAGTGAATTTTTTTAAAAATAGTTTATTTTTTATTCAGGTGCAAGAAAAATGTCTCGTTCTAAATTTGTGAAAGTAATATAATTCTTTTAACACAACTACGTGCTATTTACTTTTATATATTACCTGAAATATTTTCAATTCTTATTTATTTATGAAAACTTTTGTTTTTGATTCCGGCTCAGTGACCAGTTGTCACACGACAATTAAAATTTTATATTCGTATTTCATATTAATGTATTGAGTTTTCTCTCTAAACCCAACAAGTTCAGTTTAATTTATGTAATACATTTACCACTGGAAGCATAATGTTTTTTGCTAGATAATAAAAATTGAAAATAAGCATGTCTACGTCAAAGTAATGAAAAATAAATCTTCACATAATAGCTAATTTATTTTCTTGAAAAATAGTATAACAGAAATATAGTAAATAGAAAAATAGTTAAATATATTTTCTACTTTTAGCTGAATAATAACAACCTTATTCAGATTTGAACCGAAAGAGGTAGATTTCATTTTAATTATTTGCCTATTTTAAAGCTATCCGTGCAATTATTACTAATAATATGTAACGGTAAAAACAGAGTTGTAACTTTACAGTGGACATTTGTTGGACACTGACTAACAAAGAAATTTTGTTGAATGAATGATTTACCATTTTAGTCTTTCATGTTTTGAATTTCCATTAATAAAATTCCCACTACCATTTATTTTCCCTTAAACGAACCATGAAAACTAAAACAATGGTCTTTTAAATGGGACTTATAAGTACCATCAAGCATAAAGATTTGGCGCAGGTAACAAAAGTTACATGTTTCTGAAGAATTTACTTTACCTTTGTAGACTTTGATGTGCCGTACAATTCAATCAAAAAGTTCCAGCTTGCTTTTTCCCCAAATGAACAATGAGATAACGGCTTAAAACAACAGCTTTATAAGTGATACTTATAAGTATCGTCAGTAGATAAAGGGTCAATATATTTTTTCTTCTTTTCATCGTTTAAAAAGAATTAATAGGCATTTAAATTCGAAAAAAATACACCCTTTTGACTTGTTTACGATTTTTCATTGGAGATATTTATAATCTGGAGTTTAATCTGGAAAAAAAAGTAAATTTGGAAATTTAAAACTTTTATTATTTCTGTAACTAATTTAGTAAAAGAACACACAATTTTTAGGAGCGTGCACTAAAATTTTATACAAACGAATGTGTAAAATGAGAATCGGGAATAAAGTTTGTTAAAGCTTTTATTCTCTGAATTAAAATATCGTTTTAAAATATTATTTACATTGACTATTTGAAGCTGTTTTAAATTTATCAACAATTAAAACCAAATATACAATTAAAAAACCGGTTATGTTTTGTAATTTTAATATGATGACATGCAATCTAATTTGAATGTATATAGAAACTTTCTATTTAGCAAAACATTTTATATTTTAATAGTCAATGAATTATTTGAATTTTCATATTTTCTAGTTCCTTAAATGATTTATGTTTAATACATATTTTACAATGATATAATTATAAAATATTTTAGAAACAAACACGTAAATCACAGAGAAAGGAAATTCCAAATTTTAAATTTCACCATTAGTCATCTAATTCTTCGGTTTCTTAAGTAAGTTAATCCATTGCTTTTGGTAAAACAGTTTTATTCTTAAAAGATATCAGACCACGTGTGTTACACAGAGCTTATTTTGAATGAGTTACATAAAAATAAGTCTAACACCGTATTATATTCATTTTTTTAAGCGTCTAGAAATGTATTCATGTTATATCGACTTATATATACTACCACATAACCTTATAAATATGTTTTAATGACAAATACGTTTTATAATCAAAACCACGTTTTTATCCGCCAAACGACAACAACAATACAATCGCCACTTACCTTCATTACCCGGGAAATTCTTTTAATAAACGGCGACACCTACAGATTTTAAAAAATGGAATCTTTTGCCCAAAAACACCCCACGCGGCACCTTATACCTTGGTGGTGCCATTTCGCTTCTGTTGTCCTAAATTATTATTACCGACGTCAAACTGTAGCCGCCGCCATACGAGTATTGAACTTAACTGGAGCTGGGAGTTGGGATAGGCCGATCGAGCCAAGACTGCGCCAAGCCGCCAAGATCCATTTTTCCGGAATTTCGTCGGATCTCAGGCAGATAAACGTAGGTCCAGTTTGATGAGGGGTGCGATTGGCAATTGGCAGTTTCATTAACCTTATATAATATTTTTGAAATTACAATAACTGTTTAAATGTTTTTTTTACATGTATGCATATTATTTACTTAGTATGAAAAATAGTAAAAACAAAACAAATTTTAATAAAACAAACGTGATCTGGTTATTTAATTATTAATAACGAATTACCTTAAAAATAAATAATTAAAAAAACTATGGTATTTTTCACTCAACTTTGTTTTGTTGTTATTTCAATTTTTGTACTTTGTGAAAAATTACATATATCTGTTTTAAAGCAAAGCGCGGAGCGTAAAAAAAAAAAAAACTTTTTTTTTTATTTTGAGCTTGATTTATTGAGGGGGTATTGCGTAATGGTAGTTTATATCACTTGTAAATAAAAAACAACAACATATCAAAGTTCTAGTTTGTTAGTGAATTTCAGCGAATGTTACCATACAGTTAGACAAGTGAGAATTTCTCTTGTAGTTCAAGCAAAAAATCGACCTTTTCGGCCTGAACCCAAAATTTCAGAATATACAAGGTATTTTTATTGTTTCTATTTAATCCAAGGGTGCTGAATCCAAAAATGGTGGTTATACTTTTCAAAACCTTGAGGTCTTTTTTATGACGTCATCGATATGGTTCTTTGATAAGCACGGGAATAGCACACGTTTATTTTTTCGATTATTACAGGTACTTTTGAATAATTATATGGGACGTATCCACATGACATGTACAGTCCCCTGACAAATTATTAGACGCACTGCAAGATTTCAAGTAAAATATTAATTACCGGGTGATATTGTACCGTTTTATTATTTTAAATTGATTTGTTTTTATTTTTATATTATCCAATCAATTACCGATTTATTTGACATAAATAAAACAGCATTCATTTAGAAAAGCAAAAGTTTATTGAGTTTTAAATAAAAGTGAAATGAATGTTAGTAAAAGTCAATATTTAGTTGAGCCACCTTTAGCCGCTATCAAAGCTTTAATTCTGCGCGGCATGCTATCAACTGTACTGTCTCCTGCATTTGAGGATGATGATTCCACACATAAATAATCTTATAATAAATAATTAATATAAATTAATCTTAATCATAATTAATCCTAATTATCTTAAAATAAATACAAATATGTAGTCTACAACCATTCTTTGAAATAAAAATCAATAATATTGTAGTTTAAATATATTGCCTAAAAACTCTTAAGAGACATAAAATGAGTAAAAAAAAACTCTACAGTGCGTCTAATAATTTGTCCAGGGACTGTAGAGTGATGTTGTTTTCTTTTCAGGTTTTTAAAACTGACGATTGATAAAACGATAGGACTTAATTGGTACATGTTAGTTAGATGTGTATAAATATATTTTTTAGTTAAACAAGATTAGAAAAACATCCAACATATAAAAACCTTACATTTTACTAAATTGTTAATCTTATTTTAAGTAAATAAATTATTTTGAACAAGATTATTAAAGTTATAAGAATTATTACATGGTTGCTTTTCCCATTTTACTTATACATTTCAAAATGCATTTTTTAATAATTGTTTAAACTTTTAAACCATTTTTGCTTTTTAAAATTCCTTTAAATTTTATGTAGTAAGGGTAAAATACTTTTGAGTCAATTTTCTTAAAAATGTCATCAATCTATCGTTTAATTGTGCTTGTCGTGTCACAGATTAATAGAAAAATAACAGACTGGTGAGTTTACGTAATTTAAATAATTTTTTTGAATTTTTTCCTTAATATTTTAACTCAAGACTTCATGAAGAAAATTCATGTCAAAAATATTATTTCTACAAGTTTATTCTTATGAGTTACTGATGGAGATCACAATATGTGCTTTTAAAATAATATATAAAGGTTTTTTTTTTCAATTTTTAAATGAAATTAAGCGAAGTTTATCAAAACCAATCTTTTAAGCAAGTCCTGCAATATTGAAACCTAAATAAAGTTGAATATAAAAATCTCAGATAGAAAAGTTCTTATGTAATTATAGATGGAGTCAAAAAAAATACCTGCTTGCTTCTAGATGAAAAATATTTGGGAATTTAGAGCAGCTATAAATATTATTGAGGAGATGTCAAAGCAAAATCAGCCATCACTAAACTAAGTACGTATTCAATTAAAAAAAATCTCAGGACGGAGTGAGGTTTGTTGAACATGAGGGCACAAGTATACTTTTATCCAATGGACAACTGGTACGACCGCGACGTCAAACTTACATCAACAGTTCCGCCGTGGGCAGGTAAACTGCGGTAACTTCCATAATGACTTGGACCATTGTTGCAAACGCTCAATTACTCTAACAATTAAGAAAACGTACTGGAATTTTTTTTAATTTCGATCAAAATGGTACAACCATGTTGCGATACTGATTTACCTGCCGGGCTTGTTGCAAGCATATAGTCTACATTAAGAACACGGATTTTTTTATTTCAGATAAAAATGGTACAACTCATTGTTGTCTGCAGTTTACCTGCCCACGGCAGCATTGTTGCAAGCACTTAATTAGTCTAACAATTAAGAAAACACACTGGATTTTTTATTTCGATCAAAAATGGTACAACTCATTGTTGCTGCAGTTTACCTGCCCACGGCAGCATTGTTGCAAGCACTTAATTAGTCTAACAATTAAGAAAACACACTGGATTTTTTTTTCAGATAAAAAATGGTACAACTCATTGTTGCTGCAGTTTACCTGCCCACGGCAGAGTTGTCTTAAACCCCACTCTGCAAAATAATTCGTTTAAACTAGAACGGCCAAGCTTACAGTAAAGTCAAGCATTGTTTTCTTTCCAACAAACAAACCGCGCTCCGCCCCGTTCGAATATTGTCCCTGAAAACTGCTTAAATTATTGATTTTATAATATAGAATTACCAAATTTCTGAGTACCCATTAATAACTTTAAATTACACCCTTCTGCCACAATTAATCACACACAATATAGTACAAACAATGGCGTTATCTTTCCTAAAGTCGGCTGAATCGCGCGATAAACAGCCATAAGTGTATACTACTCCAATGTCCCAGACGAGGAACAGACAGCCGGCTCTCTCGTATCGATCGCAACAGTTTCACTTAAGAAACCTTTGTTCAGTAATAGATGAGGGCCAATAACTCATCAAGAGAGAAAAGTAGAGAGTGATATATTCCTCGGTATTTCTGAAAAGGCTTTGTCCCGATTGTTGGATGTTGTTCAGGGTAGGACAATGCTATTGGAATGGCTTAGAATGGGGGTTGGTGATTCATTGTCATAGGAAAATGTTCAAATTAACATAAGTGAATCGACTCATTTAAATAACTTATGGTTTTTGTATTTTAATGTAAATTTAGATCGATCAAAAATATACAGCAGCTATCCGATAAAAAGGGTATTTTTTGAAATCATAGAAAAAAACACATAAAACTATATTTAATAAAGGAATAAACTCAAATTTTTTTGCATAATAAAATCCTGTTTCGACTAGAAAGAAAATAGGATTATGTCTACAGAAATTCCACAAATTTAAATCCAATTTCAGTTCCAAAGCCCTCTTTTGAGTTTTTTGAAATTTGTGTAAAATTCCGTTTCATATAAATTGAATAAGGAAGATATGGATTGACAAATTTGCATATTTGCAATAAAGTGTACGTTACAAACAATAAATAGGTTTTAGAAAAAAAACTCCTTTGTATGCATAAAAATCGACTTTAAATAAAGGAAAAGGTGTCTTTAATTTCAATCACACACAAATTTAGTTAAAAAATGTCATATAAATCAAGTTCTTTTCTATTTTTCTTAGATTCCTCTTCCCATTTCTTTTATATTTTATTTGACGTAAAGTGTTTCCGAAAAAAAATATAAAGTCTTTAAAAGGAAAAGAACTAAATAAAAGATACAAAAAAAAATCAAATAATTCAATTTGGTGGACTTAAAAACCCGGAAGAAAATTTATTGGTTTACGAATAAAGAAAATCTATGAACAAATTCTCTCTTTTCCGATAACACAAGTAAAATACCAATAACATAATTCCAGACACTATAAATCAAAAAAAGGAAAAAAATCAGCCAGTCTTTACAATTTTGATTGTGAAAGAGAAGCTTGCAATATATCAATTTACATCAATTCTTTTCAAAAGTTTGTATTCTAAGAAAAACCCAAATTTTTTTTAAATAAGACATTTAATATCGGATCGTCTCTACCATGGTTTTTAAATAAAATAGAATCCAATTCAGAGAATCAAATCAGTACTACTCGTACATGTGTCAAATTACATTTTACAATATTACTTTAGGTATATGGAATAAATAAAAAAAATATAGTGATGTAGATACATGAAAATCTATAACGTTTTTGTATGTATGTTATTTGTATTTTTTAAAGTTTTTTACTTTTTTATATTCTATATCTTACGAGCATTAATTTTGATAAATGTTTTAATTTTCAAACATAATTGGATGGCTGATTTAAATAAAATAGATGACGATGACGGGGGGAAAATTTAAAAGGACGGATACTTAGTCAAGTTTTTTAAATTGTTTATTTGACAACTACTAAGTAGCCTGAACCTAAAGATCAAAAGTAACTTTAAATTCATTTTTTTAAAATACTCATTATGCTATAATATAATATTACATTTCAAATGATTTATGTCTCTCCCTCACCAATAATTTTTTAGTCAATTTCTCTTGGAGAGAAACAGTAATTTGTAAGCCTTAAACTCCAGATAGATCCTTCGCTAATTTACCAATTTTGCTTTATAAGCTGTGAACTTATATCGAAAAATTAAAATAGCCATAAAAAATGTAGATAAAAATAAAAACATTGTTCAGCCAAATTGAAAATTATGTAATGGGCGAGTTACTTATTTAAAAATAAAAGACAAAGCGATTACAAAGTTAACAAAAAACACTAACATTACAGATTCAAGGAACTTTAAACTTAACCAATCTCTACCAAAAATTTGTTTTGAAAAACGACAGGTGGTTTTTCCAGATGCACACCACCTAAAAAAACAACCACTAGATTCATTTCGAATGAACTTGAGAAGAAACAAAGCGCTCGCACGTGCTTTCCCTAGCTTTCAATTTTCAAAAAAGTTTTTGTTTCTTATTTCTAAAATTATCCGAATATTATAATTATTTTCACACAATACGCTTTTTAATGAGTTGTAAAACAGATTAAATAAAAAAATATGTGGTTTTAAAACGTTTGGGGAAGATAATTAATTTTATCAAAAACACGCAAACTATTATTATTTATATTACTATTCCATATAAGCACGCAATATATTAGTTATCTGAATTCAGTCAAGTGGCGGAAAGAAAAATGACATTTGGTTTGACTTTTTTTTTGACAATTTAAAAATCATTACTACAAATGAAAGTAATGTGCACTCTTGCGTTTGTATTATTTAGTGTTGTGATCAGTAATACGAATAAAATTCTTTTAAAATATCAGTTATTTTGGAATTTTAACATTTGGAAGCATACAAACTTCCAAATATTAAAAAAAGTTAATGTCTACATTATATTCAATAAAATATTTTAATGTAAAAATATCACCCAGTGATGAATATTTGACCTAAAAACTGTATAGAATTTGGGTTGTAACATATTATTGCTTTACTAATAATGCAATTTATGTATGTAGTAATATTTGCAACATCATTATTTTGTTAACAATTATGATATGATTTAGACTTATGAAAGTGACAAGAATGGCTCATCATATTGAAATCAGTGTGATGTTTAGGCTTATGGTCCTTATGCCTTCTTTTTGGAATCCAAAAATATGTAAAAATATTGCTTTAAAATTCAAGCACTTTTAACCAGGTCGGAAAATAGTAAAATAATAAGCGAAATTTGAAGGGGAAACATCACCTGGTTATTTAATTATTATTAACGAATGCCATAAGTTATCGACTGAAGGCGAACTATTTAAAAAATTAAAAAATTTCAAAATTAATAATTTAACAACCGGTTGGTATTTTCAAATCTGTTGCGTTTGATTTCTATGCCTGGTGATATTATAGTGGGAAAAATATTAAATATTCAAGCAAACTTTTACCGCTATTATGATTTCAAAAATAATGCAGAAGGGTAATCTAACTAAGATATCTCTCATTGTGTCCCGTTCTTCTCCCTATTATAATTTAATTGTTGATGAATACTTCCAAATGCTTCATTAAAAAAATCTTTAAAATTTTTTTTATAACAATTAAAACAATGCGTTTTAACAATTTTGCATATTTCACAAAAATTTGCAGTTAATTAATGTTATTTAAAAAGCTGAAATTTGTAACATTATTTAATATAAATATTGAAGCCTCAACTGAAAACTTTTACAAAATGCATCTGCATCGCTGATGATTTTCTTGAGAAAACTCCGGCCCTACAGGTAGTTTCTAATCATCGCAAAGAAATTCTTCCCACACTTCTATAATAACAAAACTGTCCAACGTAAGAAGAAAAAGATCCGAATAAATTCTGAAGCCTCTAGGATGTCTGCTTTTTTCTTTACGTTACGGGGTAATTTTTTGATTATCCTCCTTGCTGTGATTTCTCTTGAGGCTCGCAGAAGAATATCTTCTTCCATGAGTTATTGAAGGGACTACTTAAGATGGGTTAAGGTCTTTGTAGAGATTCTGTTTGAGTCCTTGTTTATGAATTATATATCCTATACTCTAACCGAAAAGAGTTCACTTAAGATTCTGGATAACTTAAAGCGTTTTTCAGTATGAACTTTTAAACAATTACAAATTAATGAAAAAATCTTAGTCTAGCAGTGAAATACGTTATGGATAGTTTTAACCATTACAAGGTCTACAAGTGCAAAACAGAAATGATATAGGATAACTAGAGAACATAAAATATACTTTTGTAGTCGCATTCTTTTTGGAATCTTAATAACTGTAAAAATATGGCTTTAAAATCGAAGAATTTTTTACCGGGCAGGAAAATAGTACAATAACAAACGAAATTTGAAGGGGAAACATCATCTGGTTATCAACATAAAATATACTTTTATAGTCGCAGAAAATCATTTTTTGTTGTGATCTATAACTGTGTATTCTTTTGGTAACTGTGTATTCTTTAGTGAGGCCCAGTGGCTTAGTGGCAGTGCTTCGCATTGCCACGCCACAGGTCCAGGGATCGAATCCCGGATTGGGCGAGGTTGACCCATCCTTTCATCCCTTGAGTGGGTCGATAAAATGGGTACCAAGCATGCTTGGGAACTAAACACTGGGGGTTCCGCGTGAGGCTGACCACCTGACAGGGATATATGCCTAGCACCCCAGAGCCCTAGGTCACGAAAGCTGAAATGGGCACCGCAGGCCTTGGCCCAGTAATGGGCTGTTGCGCCGAGGAGTTTAGTAGTATTCTTTAGTGAGTTAAAACTACTATATTTTATCAAGGTTATTAAAATGTTTTAATACCTTATATTATTCATAAGAATAATGTTTTGTTTGATGGTAAAATACAATGTGTGTCTTGATTAATTACTTTTGGCACATAAACACTGTTGCAAGGTACCACACACAAATATAAATTATATCGCATATATGGTATGTTTTATTAAAGATATACCAAACTCCCTTCCACTCATTCATCAAAACCCATATATCGACAAGACTATAAAAATACCTCATTCATAAAATTTCTTAAAAATATTCTAAAGCATCCGAATAGGAATCGTACTTAAATATTTAATTATTATGTAATTAACTAATGCGCTATTTGAATCGTGACTTGAAATCTGATGTGTTCCCCGGCGCGGAACTAGATCTACTTTCCCTTGCACAGGGGCTGCCCTGCTCCAGTGGGCCATTAGGTGAAGGTGAATTAGAACGGATTTATGCGACATTCGTACGCCACATATTTAATTACTTTTAGGAATACTCTGGGT
This sequence comes from Oedothorax gibbosus, assembly GCA_019343175.1. NCBI lineage: Eukaryota > Metazoa > Arthropoda > Arachnida > Araneae > Linyphiidae > Oedothorax > Oedothorax gibbosus. The sequence continues at coordinate 2,055,103 of JAFNEN010000006.1, forward strand.
AGCTGAATATTTTAAAATACAGACATTTAATATACAGACACAAAGCTTTAAGCGATTTGCGTGTTGCTGTTTGTGTATTTGCATAAACATAAAAAAAACTTTGCTAGAATAATAATAATGATGTGTTTGATAATGGAAATGCATGGTAATGACCCGTTATTCAAGGTTAAATGGTGAGTTTTGTGGGCATAATGTAATCATTTAGTATAATAAACAACGGCAAACATACAAAAGGACAACAAAATTTCCCGCACGTATGGAACCCTATCAGAACGCATTTTTAATGAAAGTGCGCTACACGTGTCTCCCGAGTTCGCTAACTAAATACATTCCCTACCATTCCCGAAACTAGTTTTCAGTAATTTTTTCCATTCATTTTTAAAGAGTTTCAGGAGAGAATTCTAGAAAAATCCACTCCTTGCGAGAGAGATGATGTCACGTCCCTGTGCGATCGGTGCTCCCGGGAGGACCATTTCGGCTCCACCAGACAAGGGCACGAATTATCATTTTTCTCCTAGGATCATTTGTCAAGCCTTGTCAAAAAATCGGTCGAAGTACACAAGCGCCATGTTTGTCGAATTATCTGATGAGAACAGATATTTCCTATGAAAGAAGGAAGAAAATTCTAAAAATGACTATTAAATGATGGTTTATGGTTTGAAGTTTGCATTATCTCTTAAGACATGTAAAGCCCTTCATTCAAAATTTTACTTTTTCTAATTACTTATCTTTTTAACGTTTTCAACTTTTTCTTATTATAACTTCTTTTAATTTTTATTTTCTGGAGATTTGTGTAAAACCATCCGTTTCCGCTGTTTTAAGTTGTATGTGTTCAAATATAAAATGATCCACATATAATTTTGCATCAAATGACACTTGTAAGCAATAAGAATCTTACTAGCAAGAAAAGAAAAAAAGTGTACTTTTTTTTAATTTACCTGATGATGCCGTAGAGAATAAAGTTAAAAGCATTACATATTAAAATTGATTAACTAGGAATTTCAGTAGGTTGCTAGCCCCTCCCCATCAATATCAAATTCGCTTCCCTCCCCTTTCGACCGGCCAAAAGTGTGTTTCATCATTGTCAAAGCAACATAATTTTTACCTTTTTCATTTTCAAGCGATACATTTTGCTGTACCGTGGGTTGATATAATTGGTACTAATACTCCGCGGGATTTGGTAAAATGTTTTGACTTTAAGGACAAAAAGTAGTTCTTTTATCACTTTATTTCCATAAATGACTATAAAATGGTTTATTTAAAACATATTGCACTTGGTAGTGTAATTGAGAAGCAACCATTCAAACCGCATTTCCGCCAAGACATCAAAAAATGAGTTATTGATTCTTCTTTATACCGTAAATAGTACCAACTAGTGCTATCAATTTCAAAATTTCACGTTTCCTCTCTTCGTTTCGGTCAAAATTGATTTCTTTAAGTTTCTATGTATTTCCTGAATAGATTCTAAAGTAATAGGTTAAAGTTTTTCTACAAATCTACCTAGTTGCCACCATTTAGACAATATTATAGTCGAAAACTCATTATATTTTAATTTATTAGTTCTTTGTGTTTCCTGAAAAAGTCACTCCGACAGACAAAATAAGACTCAAATGTTAGGTCATCATAGAAAATTATAAACTCATTTTTTTTGACAAATATATCGGTTTCAACTATGTCAAAGTAATGGAGCAATTTTTCTATTGATCTTCACAATTCGATCGGCATGCGTTTTGCCAATCACGTGGCGTTTCAGCGAACCAAACAATTGACTTTCCTTAAAAGGCACCTCTTCGATTTTTACGTCAAACAATTATGGTAAATAATAAAATAGCCATAGTAATGCTGACAAGGGAAGTGGGACGTCAATTTGAAGCATTGACCTATTTACAGGCAAAGGTGCAAGGATTTTTATCTTGTGAAATCATTGATTTTCGAACCAGCATTCAAAAAAATGGTTGATAGTGTTTTAATATTTCAGCTTAATTGGTTAAAGTTTGAGTATAGCGTGATGCGCCACAGTTTTCCACCAGTGTAGCAATCTATTAAATTATAGTTTTCCTTTTTGAATGAGTCAAAAAATATCATTAAAATGCTTTATATTTTCCTTAAATTAATTTGAAGTTTTGTGAATAAACACAATTTAGTGTAAACCACATAAGTTTTGCTGAGCGCATATATGAAGAGTATAGGGGAAAAACCTTGCCAAGACTTCTTAATTCACTCGTAGGAAAACCTTTCGACTCATCAGGCATCTTTGGCGATGATAGCGAGTAATCGCCTAAACTGATGTAAGGAAACCAGTTTCTCACTTTCTTGTGCATCTTCTCTCACTGCAACCCTGAAATTCAGTTCCTCGTTTTATTCGAATGACTGTGTTCATCATCATATTAAGCTTTAAAAATAAAGGACGATTGATTGAAAATCACGAATTTTTCTAAAACAATTAAGAGAAATTTTAAGATTAGCAAATTAATTGAAAAGTCCTAAACCACGACTTTTCTACCTACTGAGATTCACGTGATGCATGATTCCGACGCTTGGACCAAGCGAAGAAGAAAGAGAGAAACCGGTTTCCTGTCGCCAATGTCCGCCGACACAATTACGGGACGACTCCTAATAAATCAAGCGGTTCTTCCCCTGTACTCTACATATGACTTGGATCTATAATGGTATTATTTTCAGTTTCGAATTAGAAATTTTAAGATTTGATTGAGTTTGAGTAAAAAAATTTACTTTGTAATTGTCCATTTATTTACTTTTTCCTTCAAAAATTCAATTAATATTCTTTATCGTGTGTCAAATTAATTTGCATTTCAAAGTATAAAAAAAAATAGTACAACTATTTACTTTCTCTAAAAATTGAACCAAAATGTATCCCGAAACTCCATCGATGAATGCATAAATGAAAAATACATATTTATGTACGAGAAAATAAATCCTCAGGTTTCATTGAGTTAATATTGAAAAAGAATTTATTTTTGTTTTCGTGACTTAATTTTTGTCAATTCCTAGGAAGGAACAGATACTGTTTTCTCTTTGCTCAAATATAAGTTTAATTGGACATACATAAGTACTTACCTTTAAGGTGATACTTTGTTCTTCTTAGTAAAAAAGTCTTGTATATATTTGCATTTGAGAACATCAGCCATCTTTTTTGTTTGTCCATTTTCTTTTGACGCAAGATGCAACACCAACAATTACGAAACAAAAATTTTCTTTCACAGCACGCACAAAAAATCTTCAATCCCAAAGCATTGTCCACGCATCATTCACAAATAAGTTTTCACTTGCCATTTGGTTGCATAAGCGGAGTTTTTAATAAAAAAAGTTCTAGATTCTAGATAGATTTGTACAGATTATCATAGTTTGGGAAAAGTGAATATTAGATTTGAAGCCTTTATTACACTTTGTCACTTTATTTCAACATTTCTTCTTTTTATGTATTTCTTCAACATATATTCCAAAATATGAATCTAAAATTGAAAGATGAATTCAAAAAGCTTTAATACAAATACTGCAAAATATTTTTACATGGCTAGAATCATTTGGTTAACGTATGTCACCAAATAATTTCTAAATTCAAACTTTAACTTTAATTGTTATAATTTGTAACATTATACAACACAAAATATGACATGAACCATTCATTTTAAGAATCATAACTTACATTCTAATTGCTTTAAGGGATAAACCTTAAAATGGGTATTAGAAACGAGTTTACTTACCTTTGTAACGCATTTAACATTTTCTTCCTAACCTTCTTTTAATTTTAGCTTTTGCAACTATAAATGACAAGTTATTAAGCTTACCTTAAGTAGGCTTTACTTAACTATTTTATAAACGTATTTTATAAATCAAATATTTTAGATTTCTTGAAATTGAATAAAATACCAGTTTTTGAAATGCTGTTTTAAAAATTCTGACTTTAAAAAAATCGCACTTACTGCATTCCATTGCAAAAGTTCTCAATTTTAACAAAAAGTTGATCCGACTAAAAATATTCGAAATGGTATTTTATTTTAACTCTACAGGTTTTGCAATTTATTTGCTGTGCAGAAAAACAATTCAGTTTTTAAAGAAGATCAGAAAAATAAAAAAACAATAACACATATTGTCATTTTAAGTTATCCTTATTTTTGAAAATAATCAGAAAATATTAATGCTGCAAATTTTAAAAAAATGCAGGTTATTTCATAGTTTCCACCGTGTAGTCGATAATTTAAATTCTAACATATAAATTAATAATCCCAAATTAAAAAAATAGCATGGTGTGAAATTTATTCATACAAAAACTTCAACACAAAATATTAAAAAAAATCCCATTTTAATTCTATATATTTATCTTCATTAATATATCCATCACTTTCGAGACTAATCACATGGAAAAAAATCTTCTTTAAAAACTCCCTCTTCTTATTCGACTTTCCATCATCAAACATGTTTTTTATTTTTTAACAATTTTTACGATGAGCTTTAATAGCTCATAACATTAACCACAAACAAAATTCTAAAGAAAATTTCCGTACTTTTTATAAAAGTAAGATTAATAGCACTTTTTCTCTTTATACCTCGAACTTTATTAACGTTCAAGTTTATTCAAATAATTCTTTCCGATTTAGATACGGAAAATTACTCAGTCAATTTAAGTCAATGAAGAAATTGCATGAACATTGTTGCAAAAATATTGCATTAAATATTCATGAAAAATTATAAAAGCATTTAGAGAGAAGGGAAATTTTATTAGTATTTTTCTTTCAGCAGTATTAACCACTGATTGGTTTCTTACAGTCAATCGCTGACAAGCACTAAGGCACTTAACTTTCAAAATGCTGATGAGATGCTAATGTTGTAATACTTCATAACTTGAATAAAAAACATCATCGCTTATGAAACAGTTTAGTTGAGTTCAAACTTCTGCTTTTTGAAGGTATTATAAATAAATTTTTATTAAAATTAAAATTTTATTTTACATGAGAAGCATGTTATTATTATATTTTGGAAAATCGATTCTTGAATCGAAACCAAACTGAATAATATATGCTTGTTAAATATTGTAAAATACCTTTAGATTACTGAGTTAGTAAAGGTTAATTTGCACAGAGAAGTAACCATTAAAAAAGGTTTTTTCGGAAATAGATTTTTTTGACATGTCATCGTTACCTTTTTACCCCCACATGTCGTTTGTCAACTATTGTAGCACGTTTTGCAAATTTAAAACTTACGTCAACTACAACAAGAAATGGTATTTTATTGATTGCATTTGGGCGTAGATGCTTAACGTCAATTCGACACAATAAATATAAGATAGAAAGCAAAAAACATATCTTTCAAATCTATCTTCAAGGTATTTTTTTAATACTGATTATTGTACTGTTTTTGTGAAAAGCTTCCTATCATTGAATATTGTTTTTAAAATAATTAAGTGCATTCGCCATGATTATATTTCTTTTAAGCACGAATACGCATGTCTGTGTTTAGAACCTGGAACCTACTTTATGAGAATCCACCAACTCGACCACGGGAGCCACCAAACCCATTGAAGAAATACGTTTGCCGACTGGGCAGCTGAATGATCAGCTGGCCAGGCAATCAGAAGGTTCCGGGATCGAATACCGGCATTTGTGCATGAATAATTGTGTTGTGTGTCTGTCTGTATTTGTCCTGCGACATACGTACTCGTTAAATCTGGGGAGTCGAAAGTCACGACAAGCGCAAGATGGCGCCACTGGTTTGCTCTTTGGAGAATTCTAAATTATGTGTCGTAACTGGCCATGTTACAGCCCGACTAGAAATTGACAGACTGTACAAGATAACTGAAATACGTGTGTAAGGGGGGCTGCGCAGCCCAGTCTTCAGAACATCGGCTACAGAGGATCCCGCGTTCAAAAGTCGACCACATCCTACCCACGGATATTTGTTAGCAAAAACAAAATCAACTTAATTATGGGGTTCCCCGAGTACACTGGGACAGACGTGCATGTATAATCAATGGAGTACAAAGTCCCGACCACGTTAGCGTACGATGTCGCTCGAAATTCAGTTGGGTGCCGGCTCAGGTGTCGACCTCGTCCCTGGACCGCTGTTCTATATCACTAGGTGTAATTAGCTGTGTTAAAGCTCCGAAAGAAGGCTAGAAACAGACAGCCGGAAACGATTAAATTAGTAAATTGCGTATGTAAGAAGTTGCGTTGGGTGCCTACTCAGGTTTTGAATGTGGTTCTAATTGATGACGCCCTTCGCTAATAGCCCTCGTGTAGCTCTAGCGCGCCGATAATTCAAACTAACTAACGTGTGTAATCCTTGAACCCCTTTGGCGGTATTTTTGTGGTGTGTCCAAGGCTCGCTATCCATCTGATCCGCCAAGTGGAACTGACAAGGGAACGAGCGGTGAATGGCCGGCGACCGCCAATCGATTGTTTCAAAAAAGTCCAGAATCGCTACTTAAAGTGGGTCAAATGTAGCAGAAACAGGGAGCCCATCACTCGTGCATAAAAGGGCATTTACAGCCAATTAACCACTCAAAGGTTTCACTTATTTTCAAGTTCAGTTCAAGCATTTACAAATAACTGAATAGATTAAAGACCTTTAAAAAATTAATGGTGCAAAGTCACAGTTACATGGTATAGTTCTTCAAAAAATTACGGGAAATGTACATGGATGCTTTAACATTTTAATTTTTATTGAAATTGAGTATTTTCTAATTTTTCTAATTGTTACAACAAGATTTTTTTAAAAGAAATAATAAATAGCAAGTAAAATCTATATAAATTTACATTAGAAGTTTTAGATTTTTTATGTATTCTTTTAACAAGAAATTTAAATTTTCATGTAAAAACTATTCGTATAATAATTTATTTTTTAACAACTCGAAAACAGCTATCAGTAAATGTCATTCTAATTACAAGCACTGAATTTCAAAACAAAGTAACAAGGCTGTATTAAACAAGGCTATATGTTCAACCAGGTTAGTTATTATAAATGAACTTATTCTAAGCTATAACTTGAAATAGCTTTCTTACGAGAATCAAACATAAGAAATGTTTTCCATGTGAGACCTGTTACTTCCCATTAATAGCCCTTTGAGAAGTTCATAAATGAACAAAACACACGTTTGGGATAGCACGCGATACGCGTGTAACAGGAAACTGGAAGAAATTCTACAGCTAAAATCTTTCTCAACACTATAAAGGAGTAAACAATGTGTGGTAGTAGTTAAAAATACCTAAGAACGCTTCATAAAACCAGTACTTCTTTTTTATGTTGGTACTAAAGGGTGTTTGGAAACAAGAATATATTTTATGTCGTAATTAGACGAAAGGATCGTAATATATTTAACTGATTAATTGTACCCCCAAAGAGCTAATGAAAAGTCTAGAAGCCATTAAAAAAAGGTAAAATAAGAATTTTGTAATGGATACTTAGGGATTCGAGAACCATTAATGAAAAGGTTTTGAGGTATTGACAAATAACATAGGCAGTACAAAAAAAAATTATTAAACCCGAAACACAGACATAAATAAATATATAAAATAAGTAAACTTACACATATGAAATATTTAAAATTTTTACTGGATAAAAAATTCCATTGCAATTAAAAAAAATTTAATTGAATAAAATGCGCATAATAAAATTGAAATGCAAAAGTATCAATAAAGAAGGTGATTTTTTTAATTAGTTAGTACAAATTTTGGATAAATTATGCAATTAATAAATGTAAATTGTAATTTATAATATTTAATGGAAAAAATATAATTCCCTTATTAAATATATCATAACGATACTTCGCAAATATGTAAAATGTACTCTAATTTATTCAACAAATCAAAAGTAATTGCTTCGTGATGATTACAGAGATATAATTTCGCTTAAAACAAACAATTACTATAATTTGAAATATTAGAATTAAAGTTTTATATCATTCTAACCGTGAAACTCGAAATTGAGCTACTTAACTTCATTCAATTACCCACTAATTCAACAAAAGGCATAACAAATCTCATTTAACAGCCGCTTACAGCGGTAGTCAGTCTGCTTAGTGTTTGTAAAACACTAATTTATTTATTTTGGCAAGTCTAATTTGGTTGGAAAATGGCTTGATATGGTAGGGCAGAAATATTATCCGAAGCTCATTACTTCATAGATATGTTATACAAAGTTCGAAAGATTTATGAAGCCAGCTGCAAATTCTATAACAGCGATTAAGGAAAAACAACAACGTATAGACAGATGGTAAAAGTGTAACAAATAAAGGTAACTTGTATCATACCAATGAAACAACAAAATAAATATTTTTTAAAAATATTTTAGTTACAACGGAATTTAAAAGGGGGGTATGGGCAGACAGACGGATGTAAATTTTTACCCACCATGTCCACATATCCACACTCTTAAAACAAAAGAGTGAAATCCACTCCTAGTGGAAATTAACTCAGACTGAGTTAAAACCGCTCGTTTTAAGAGTGTAGGACGCAGATTGTTTTCTTTTATTTCTTTTACCCACTCCGCAAAAAGAGTGAAATCCACTCATATAGGGGAAGTGCATTTTTGGCACGAAAAGAAGTGGAAATTAACTCAGACTAAGTTAAAACCGCTCGTTTGTTTTAAGAGTGCAACTATTATTTTTAAAAAAAAATTCTTTCAAATAAAAAAAAAGTTGGTTAAATATCAGTTATGTCAAGGAAACCTGGGGGGGGGGGGGTCGACGCTTGCCGAGGGTGCATAATTAGAAAGAACATCAGTTAGTTGGTATTTTACAATAAAAATATTCAATTTACTTATTAATTTTTCTTACCACCCCCTCTCTAAAATATCAACGACGCAGTCCGAGTTGTTGCTTCTGTGGTGAATCTTAGTAAAATTAATTTCTTTCAACTTCCTTTGTTTCGGCACCCCATTTTGGGAAGTAAAACTTTTGCACACGGTACTTCTCTCTGCACCCGAATCCTTCAAAATTACGAACTAAAACTAAAGATCTGTCACTCAAATTTCTCACCCAATAGTATAAAATCTAATATATTCTTTTAACCAATCCCTGCATCATAAAGGCGAGACAAATTCATTCCCAGTGAGATTCGACCCGAACAAGACATACTCCTACTCTCAGGCCAAAAGGACCTGTGATGTATTGAACCACGATATTCTTTTATTCTTATTGTTATGTAGATTGTGCTGTGGTTAGTTGTATTAAATGTCTTAAACCTTCAAAAACCTTGTGATATATTTTTCACCATTAATTCTCTACACACCACCGGTCACCTCGCTTCACTTCCCCCTCTTGTACGCACATCGGATTTTACGTTAAAATTTAAATCTACTATCTATGTTTCATATAAATGCGATTCTATGTTAAGAAATACACTGTTAAAAATTGTGTGCTTGGTTTCACCATGATATTGGTTCCTAGCAACGGCTGTGTGGTGAAATGTTTCACCTTTTTTTCGGTGTTTGGTTGAACCATTTTTCTGGATTTGGAAACAAAAACCTGAGAAATGGTTCAACCGAATACCAAAAATATGGTTAACGTTTCACCACACAGCCGTAGCAGCTACTAGGAACCATATTTTTGGTGAAACAAAGTGCCTAATTTTTAACAGTGTAAGTATATTTCGTTCCTTAATGTTGCTTTTAAAGTTAACATATTAATTGTTTTACATTTATTAGAAATGCCTAAAAGTCGTTTATATTTTCATGTTTAGTATTTGCGAATATATGCAATATTAGACAGGCAAAATATAGATAAAATATGAACATAATAAATATAGAAAATGCATAACTTAAAAATAGATCGTATCATAGTTTCCAACAACGATCGTCTTAACGCTCCAAAAATACGATACTGTTATCAGTGACTATTTTGGCACATTTTAACGGCTTCCCCTTTAGCTGTTCAAAAGACTGCAGTTTTCAAATAAAATCTATGCAGCCAATAAACGTTTCTTCCGGAGGAATTTTAGACTGCAATTAAGTTGAAAGCTAATTTGTAGTCAAACTCAGTACAACATAAAATGAATGTCAGGTAATTTGTTTGAATCGTTCTGAGAACCTTAATTTTACGACCCTGACTGGAAGATTTAATTGGAAAGGAGTCGTCGGGAAAGTAAAGGACCATTTGTGTTTCAAATATTTTGATGTCCCGAACAGTTTTATGCCTATAACGACTTTTTTTTTGTCGAGAAAGTTTAACTTAACGTAAACACGTTGTAATCCAAAAACAAAAATACTTACTTTTCCTTGTTAAAATTAAATAACTAAAAATCTATATACATTCTTAAAACTGAAAAAATCGTGAAAAAAAAGACATTGCAAGTATGCTTACCAGTTAGTAAAGACGAATAAATGGGTGTTATGATTGATCACTGTCTAAAATGGTGATTTAAAGTGTATTAAATATCTAATTAGTAAGATAAAAAAAGTGTAACAAAATATGTTGCAACATTTAAATGTTCACATCTTTAGGCATAAGTATAGTCATTGCCAATTATAAATAAAATAATTAATCATTTATATATTATTGGCTAATTCCATGTAACTGTAGTGCAAGTCACGATTTAAGAGGAGATTAAAAACTTTTTTAATTTAAAATATAAATCAAATCAAATTAAGTACATTACATTATTTAGTTATAATAAGTGTAAATCAACTAGCCCACAATTTTTTTTAATTTAATGTTAAAAGTTGTAGTGATAATCACTTTTTACAAACGTGACTTACACTACAGACAGGATGATTTTGCATGGAATTACCCTATATATAATAATTTATATATTTATTTTATTATAAAAATATCGTTGCCAACTACTGAAAAAATTATTATAATAATGTTTAACAAAAGGAAAAAAAAGTAAAGGAAAGAATAAATTGTCAACTTAGATTTTATAAAATGAGAGGATAGTAAAAACAGCTATGAAATAAAAACAATGTATTTTTTCAATAAAAAAAAACAATCAGACAATTATGTGAAATAGTTTTCAAATTAATTTTTTTATTTTATGTAGTGCTACAACTTATCAAAGAAACACCAAATGTATTAATCAATAAGTGTTTCAAGAGACAATTGGAAACATAGCAGAACATGCGAAAGGCACTAAACATTGTACTTTTAGAAATAAGTTCTTATACAGTCAAAAAAGACGGTGCTTAAAAAAAAAAATTATGAACTTTTTCCGATTCTTTTAATCTGATGTGGATATTATTTTTCTTCGACAACTTTTTGCAAAACACACAAAAAACTTTTTGAAAAATGTTGTGAAGTTTATAAAGTTTTTTTGTGATAAAATAAAGAAAATGAGTAAGAAGTTTCAAATAGTTTTTCTAGCTCGGTGATACTTAGTGTAATAAATTTTTTCTTTACATTTCGTATACATTTCAAAGTTGGTCGCCTTATCAATATTTTTATTGATTTGATTTAAACTAGTTAATAAGTACTGATTTATGAATTCAAATTGTATATTATCTGTAAAGCATCTGTAAAAGTTACAGAATTCATTACATTTCCCCAAAAAATTAATAAAACTTTAATTTTTTTTTTAAAGAGCTTAGTTAATCGCAGTTATTTGTTTTGAGAGAAAACTTAACTATTTAAAAGAAAAAAATTCTCTATATAATAAACAAAACTAAAGAATTTCTTTATTTAACTAAAATTGAATTCAACTATTTAAATATTAAATTTTATAAATCAATTTTTATTTATTGGATTTCTACACCAAAAAAACACAGGAGTAATTTTATTTATGTTTCCAAACAGGCACGTATCATGGATAGCATTTTAGTGGTGAAATCGCTAATGGATGAAAAACTTTCTTTTATACTAATTACTTCAGTTTGGAAAAGAATATCTACCATTTTTGGCAAGCAAAATCCCTATTGAAATAGATAAAAAGCAGATTTTTCTATTGGTTATACAAAGATTAACATTTAGGTCAGTGTCGTCCTGTGAAGTAGGTCGCTAGGGCTTTTTGTAATTGGAATTGGTTTTACGTGAGTATAGGACGTTATAAGGTTGAACGAGATTCATTCATGAGTATTAAGAAGATCAGTATTAAATATTTAAACAACGACTGGCTTAAAGGTTAATTTCTAAGAATAATTATGTTTTTGTGACCGCATTGATATTTGATATTGCATGATTATTTGATACCTTGAATACTTTTATTTGTAAAATTAACAAACTTATTTTTAGTTTAGTGTGACAACACCTATGAGGATATTTTTACAAATTTTATTACATTTTTAGCTTGTTTGTTAGAGTTATAAATATAACTTCAAAAAGCTATCTGAGTCTCCCTTTAAAAAAAATGAAAATCTGATCTTAAAAACTATTTTCAAAGGGTATTTTCATGTTGTGAAATCAATTTTATAATCTAGATAATTTGAAATGGGCATATAAGCTATTAGTACTATTTTGATAAACTCAGCTAACACATAGTTAAAAGTACTTTTTACGAATTTTCATTGCCACTTTAATTTGTCTCTTTTATAAAATATTAAAATATATACATTTAGTTAAAGTAATTTTACCAATACTAAGTGTGTAATATTTAGATATCCCCTAAGTTTACAGGATTTTTGTAAAATACATTCAAATCCAGACTATATCGATACGCAAAATAGATGTCTGCCGTAATCGATGGGAAGGTGTCAAAAGTGAGCATCGATTTCCACGTCGGGGTGTCGTGCAAGAGGACATTTGTCCTATGAATTTTTCAAAAACCTTTCTTAGAAATGTAGGTCAGAGATGGGGATCTCTGGCGCGTCATCAATGGAAATGTCTGGACACTTGATGGAAATGATATCGGATCGGTTGGAAGTTCAGGTGATTTGATCTTATTTTTTGAAATCACCAAAAATATTATGGTGAAATATATATGATTTTTTAAAAGAGCAAAAATTATGGCGAAAAAATGATTACTTTTTTTTAAATTATTAAAATCTCAAAAATTATTAAGGTTCATTTTAGTATGCATTTTATTTACGAATTTAATACACACGCATCTTGCTGAAGGCATAAATTATTTATAAAAAAACAGAAAGAAAATTTACTAATTAAATAATAATTTGTAAGCGATGGACTTAAATAAATATTATTTTAAATACTAAATATTTCTTATATATTATAATAATTTTAAAGGGTTCTGATTTTAAGTTTGGTTGATTTTTTTTATGTTACGTGAAAGACTGAGGCACCATAGTTTTTAAAGCTTACTTTTTCAGTATTTAATACAAATAAAACTTTAAAAACCTTATAGGAATATTAAGCCAATGAAAATTAGTATAACCATTTATAATAAAGGCTTGAAAGATATCTAATGGATCCAAAAGTTTGGAAGTGTTTTATGGAAGTGTCTTCAACGTTTTACAAGTGATCGTCACACTATAAAATTTCGGTGTAACTTGGTGCAACGCTAATAAAAATGGTGGAAAGTAGCTTAAAAGAAATATTAACATAAGTAATAGAAATAGTAATTTTTGAATTAGAAAAGAATTAGAATAGCTGTTCACTAATGGGTTCACAAATAGCCAGTTAACAACATCAAATACTTACTCTGTCGCGAGGGCTAGTATTGGGTATTTCTGCTGACCGCCACAAATACTTAAAATATCCCCCATATCCTTAAAAGTTAAATTGTACATACTGCATATATTTGGTGAAACGTTACTCCGTAAAACAAGTGACTGTATAGGACCTCCAGCTTTACGGAGTAACGTTGCACCAAATTTCTGGTGAAACGTTACACCACAAAATAAGGGAAAACTTGACGCGTCCTCCTATTTTACGGTGTAATGATGCTCAGCAAATGTGGAGGCAGCACATGCTATCATCGATTTTAAGGAGTAACGTTCCACCACATTTTTGATTACATTAAGCATAGTGAACTTAACTTAATTTTTTTTAGTCAGTTCATAAAATGAGGTCTCGGTGCCGTTTAACTTCATGTGATTGGCCCAGTAACATAGTTCACTCTCAACCCAGATCCTGGAAGACAGTATAATTCAACTACTAGACATTATAATTTAAAAACTGTAAAAGTGAGTTTGTTCACTCTGATTGAGGACGATGTAAGTGCTCCCAACTTTCAGCTTCCCCGCTGTGAAACAAGAATCATTAGCCACCCATCTCTAAGAGAAAAGTAGCGGGAAGGTCGTAAAACACACCTTTTGCTTGTTCGTCTTACTTTGACAAAGGACAGAAAATATGTTTTAATCAAAATTAACACGCACTAGGCCACAAGATTCGCACTTAAATGTCTCTCCGACACGCTACCGTAATTAGGTTTTCACTTCAAAAAAGTGTTTTAGAAAATGAAAGTTTATTGGTTTCATCAATTTTTAATTTTTTTTAGACTCAGGAATCATGGATTGCTTAAAATAATTGAGTCAAATAAAAATAAGAAGTGTAAGTAGGAATTTCTTGCCGATTTGGAATTCTTCTGTTTTGTTTTTAAAATTTTACAGTGCAACTTTAACTGATTTTTGAAGCCATACTTCAAGTACTGTTAAGGTAAACAAAAATTATAGTTTTGATGATGTATCAATGAAAAACAGATAATTTATTTTCAGCAGATAATTAATAGCTTAATTTACATCTAATAATAGCATTACATAATAATAGCCAGTATTGAAAAGCAGCTTACATATAAAGATAATCAGAAGTTCTCCGTATTTGATTGTCACAGGGGAAAAAAAATATGGAGTAAGTGAACCAATAATTTATGGATAAGGGTAAGATTACCACTGTAGCCGCACCCATGGAGTAAACATTTCCTTTAGATTAAATGATTACTTTCATGAAAGTATTATTCCCCATTACATAACGTATAAAACCTTCATGCAGCAAATCCTTAGAAGTAAGCCTTATTAAAGTATCAGATGGCATGCTTCTAAAAAAATAATGGAAGAAATCCATTGTACAAGGTGCTTTTCATTAATAAAACGATGTTTTTTATGATTTTTGTTGTATTGTATGAATATTTTGTGTGAAGTATCTCTGATCTACTTACTTTGATAAAATTGACTTAACTCATTTTGCATGCACGATTTTATTCACCAGGGAAACAAGAATTTATAACTTTTAATAAAAATGTTTGCTCCTGGAGCTTTAGTTTTCCAATAGCTCTAAAACAAAGTATTTTCTCTTAAATGTATTCTAATTCAATAAGCTCTGCAAAAGCTATTAAGACATCTTTCACAGCAAAAATATTATATTTTTTTACAAATGTTTCCATTAAAAAAATGTGTCCTAAATGAAATATTTTTGGAATGCAGTTTTGGGGTTTTCCTCTCATACGGCTTAACAAAAGAATGTTCTGGCACTTTAAAAGTTTCCAGTTGTAACTCCGTTCAACACCTTGCTTATTCCAGAATGGGACTAAAGAATGTGAGTGCATTTTTGCATTCCAGCTTTTCTAGGTGACGGGTATGAATAGTAGAACTGGAAACATGCCAGCAGGTTTTCCACACTAGGACCTTTGTTGAATTAAGATCGATGTACGCATGGGGCATTCAGGTTATTCTTAAGAAACCAGCGATTATTTTTCTGTTTTTTTTTTGTAAGTGTTCTTTGACATAACCGTTGAAAAAAATTAGGACTTGTTCTTTTTTGAGAATTGTTCGCTGTATTTGATTATTTCAATGCTCTTTGATTATACAGTCCCTGGAAAAATTATTAGACGCACTGCAAGATTTCATGTATCAATCAATGATAAACAAAATACCTTTAGAAGGACATTTGTGTTCCTAAACTTAAGATATTGAATAAAAAATACTATCTGCTATACTTAATACATATATCGACATATTTTTTAATGGTATGGCATTCTTGGGTATGTTTTCATCATTACTAAAAAAATACAGTGAGTCTAATAATTTGTCCAGGGACTGTAAAGTTTCAAAAACTGTAACTGCGGTAGTTTTAAAAAAGAAGAGTAACTAAATTTAAAGCGAAAATGAGATTAATAATATTTGTTTATGGGGATGCATTAAAAAGAGTTCTTGATAAAAAAAGAAAGTACAAATTCATTATTTCAAATAGCCATAACGACCATTCCAGTATCGCAACAATTAGACACTAATGGTAAGATTTAATGGGCAGTATGGTTAGAAGAAAACAAAAGCAATTTTCAAGTCGTAAAAATCATCTTTAAGTTGAATTTTGCATTACTATATTCAAAAAGACTTTTCGACTCTAACTCAATAAATACAAATGTAAACAATAATACTGCTTATAAACGTACGTTTACAAATTTCTCGAGTTTATAATATATATATATATTTTTATCTTTGCCACTTTTAAACTTGTGACTAAATAATGGCTTTTCTATCCTTATATATAGTTTAAAAAAATTAATATTGCGTACATAAATGGACAATTTCTCTAGGTTCTAATTCGTACGCGGAATTTCTTACGCACACAAAAAAATGCAGATAAAGAGTATTAGATAGTTAGTATTTTAACATCTTTAGTCGAGTAATGGGACGCTTAAATCAATATTGTTTATCGAAGAATTTCCCTTCAAAACGAATTTTATCGGAGAACTATTACTTTATGTTTTGTTTCCGAACCGTCGCATCGGTTACATCGATTAGGCATAGGGAAAGTGGTTGAACGAAAGCAAAGAGCTTTCAATTGCATTCGCACCTATTGATTTTTTTGGCAGTAAATAGTGTTCAGATTTTGTAAATGAGCTTTCATTGTATTAAAATTTCCATTCACTAATTCATTACTGAATATATTTTAAATGTTGGTAATTAATTAACCCGTTAAGTTTCAGTCAGTTAACGCCGTTAGCGTGGAACCGCCAGCCGAAACTCTAATAGATACTCTAGGTAAGTATAGTGGCTAAAAGGGAGGGTGATAAAGGTAATATGGTGATAAAGGCTCCTGGGTGATAAAGGTTCCTCAAAGCGATACAGGTTTAGAGATGGAAAACCAGAAACGGTTAAACCGGAAAACCAGTTTTTGGCTTCAATTACACCGACAAACACCGATTATTAGGCTAAACCAGATCGACCAAAAACCAGTTTATTTCTAAAATCCGAACATCCCTTGAATGTGGTTGTATCAACCACATTTAAGGGATGCATTTAGCAACAAAAGTCACGCTGCCTAACGCACGCGCCAACGGAAAAGATCAAGCAAAATGTGGTAACAAACAACAATTTTGTTTACTGGGACCGCCATTAAGTGTTAAATGGTAATTTAGGCTCAATAGATAAATTCTTAACATTTTAGTTAAGGAATTATTGTTTTTTAAACTTAACCGCACGTTATGTAAAAGGATAGTATTTTGATTTTGATTTAATCTAATTTTTTGATAACCTTTTATAAATTAGAAATGCATTACAGAATTTTCTTGTTATTTTTTTTAGAGTATATCAGTTTTTTTAAAAATAAAATATCCATTATTATTTTTATTTTTAAAACATTCACTTGAGTATAAATAAAAAAAAGTTATTTTTAAAAAATAAACATGATTTCAAAAATAGAAATAAGAGTGCAATCAGTTTAAAATTAAAATCCTTTGAAAGTTGATTTTTTATAATACTCGCATGTTCTTTTTATTGATAAAACAGGTTTATTTTCTTTGAATCACAAAATAAAAAGTTTACCAACGAAACTCATTCGAAAAATAAAAATATATAATTTCTAATAAAAAAAATTGTCGTTAACCAGACAACACACAAAACACACCCAACCGATCTCTCACACAATTTATGAAATACATATGTGGTAAAAATACAGAATTTCAGACTGAACAGTACCTACTTGCACAATTATATAAAACAACAAATTATCAGATAAACACAACCATGAATAATAAAGCAAATGATTGACCTAACTCAGTCGAACGATAAAATTTTAAATTTTCAGTTTTTACGTCTAAAGTAGGACATCAACCTAGTTTTGCTCTAGTGTTAAAAGAATCGGTGGAAACTTGTTTGCACTCAATGATATTTGGATAAAAAATTTGAACCGAAAAATTAATTTCTTCAATTTTTTACAAATTATATTTATGTAGTAGAGGTTTATAAAAGACACCTCCATGCTTCAAATTTTAAAATTTAACAAAATTATTAAATTTATAAATTTTAAAAAATTGCGTGTTGCTTGAAAATCTGATAGCCAGGTGATGGGTTTATACGCTTGTATCCCCCCAGAGGGTTAAAGTTCTTTTGCATTTGAAAGCAAAAGAAAAGCTTGAGACAAAAAAAAACCCTCTATAGCTTTGCTCCTAAAATCTGATATTATGAACATATATTACCATTTCAATGCTTTATAAATGGATTTATGTATATTATATGCTCTAATTTAATTTAGTATGCTTTTAAAAATTGGTAAACTTATTATTTTTTGCTCTTAAAACTATTTTTAAAGTGATGATAAACAATTCTCTCTATAATATTTGTTTTTTTATAAAAACTTATATTCTAACTTAAATGAAAAAAAACTAATAAAAAACGCACTTGACAAAGAAAGACAATTTAGAACACTATAAAATGTATATAAATGTACCAAATAGTTACGTTTCCTACTTTAAATCTACAGTTCACTTTGACGATATTTTAAAAAGTAAAATGAGACATATTTCCTTTTTTTTATCGCACTCTTAAACAAAAATTAACTCTTAAACAATTAAAATTTAAAAATATTTTAAATCAATGGGACTCAATATCAGGTAATTGTTGATATTGTGCAAAATTACCATACTTATAATAATGGTTCAATTGCTGGATTACTTGATATTTTGCAAACGTACGTCGCTGTTGATATTTTTCAAAATTTTCATAGTTATATCATAAAAGTAAAATAGCTGATTTACTTTAAAAAATACAATACAGACATAATTTGCGAAAACATAATTTTTGCTAAAAACCTCCTCAGTTGCTTTGAGTACTAGAAATAATTCCCAAAATTAATATATTCTCATAAAGTTTGCGGTTATTGGAAATAGTTAAACAAAAGAAGACATAAAAAATAGACTATCAAGATCTACAGTTCTTATCTTTGTCATTATTGTCTATATGTTCTTATTATTTAAATATACTAATATTTACACCTACATATAATTTTGCATTAAATGATACCGTAAGCATCTTAATAGCATAAAATAGAAAAAAAAATACCTTTCAAAATTACCCGATCGGGTACTATAGGTAATAGGAAATTAAAACGAACATCAACAGCTACAAGCGATCAAAAAGAGCTGCGTTCTTTACATAAATACAGATTCTTACAGGAATATGAGAAAGTTCCTAAAACGTACTTCCTATTATCAACATAAAATTTTCATATGTATCAAAGGTTAAATATTAAGAGTTACCATTTATATCAAAACCAGTTATCATTCGATAGTCAAAACAATGTTTAAAAATATGGACTAGATTCACATGTATAACAAAATTCTCAAATTGGAATGTGAAGAAATATGCTCATTCATTCTTCAAGCTTAATCATCAGGTACTTTGGACCCCACCCAATATGCGAAATTCCCTTTGGAGATGTGTTACGTACATGATTATCCTAATTGACACACTTTGGAATGATTCCGTTTTTTGGTGCGCAGAAACAGTGAAAACAATTGGAATGTGGAGAAAGGGGTGTTTAGATTAGGTCTAAAACACTTAAATCATTACTTGAAACATTAGTTAGTGAAACTCCTTTAGCCCTTGTAGTGTAACGGTTAGAGCTCTAGATTGCAGAGCTTGGTATATGGATACAATTACTGGGCAAAGACACAGCAACACTGTTAAAAATTATGCACTTTGTTTCACCAAAAATAGGGTTCCTAGTAGCTGCAACGGCTGTGTGGTGAAACGTTAAACCATATTTTTGGTATTCGGTTGAACCATTTCTCAGGTTTTTGCTTCCAAATCCAGGAAAATGGTTCAACCAAACACCGAAAAAAAGGTGAAACATTTCACCACACAGCCGTTGCAGCTACTAGGAACCAATATCATGGTGAAACCTAGCACAAAATTTTTAACAGTGAACTCTGTTATTTATGAAGTTGTCTTACACAAGCATAAATCTTTTCATTTTACAAAGTTTGTGGAGAAATTGAATTGATTCTTATTATAAAATTTATATAAAAACAAAGTTAAATATATATTTTTATATATACACTCTTAAAACAAACGAGCGGTTTTAACTCAGTCTGAGTTAATTTCCACTCCTTTCCGTGCCGAAAATGCACTTCTCTTATAGGAGTAAATTTCACTCTTTTTCGGAGTGGGTAAAAGAAATAAAAGAAAACAATCTGCGTCCTACACTCTTAAACGAGCGGTTTTAACTCAGTCTGAGTTAATTTCCACTCCTTTCCGGTGCCGAAAATGCACTTCTCCTATAGGAGTCAATTTCACTCTTTTGTTTTAAGAGTGTACTGCTTTATTTATGAAATTTTTTAGCTGCTTTATTTAAGAAAAACTCGTATGACTTATAAAACATAATAAAAATTACTTTTCATCTCGATCCTTTATTCATAAATAAATCTCAAAATAGCTTCATGGCATGCATGGAAATACATTAAAATTAATCAACTTCTATTTTGCTTCCAATTTAAAATTTAAATTAAATTGTCATCTAAACATATAAACTTAGTTGAAAATGTATGAAATTTACAAAACAACGGAACTTTACTTAATAAAGTAGAAAGAAAATGTTATGCATTACAAATTTATTGTCGTTAAAAATTCAAGCGCAGCCGTTTTCTATAATGGTCTACCAAAAATGGTACTTCGTAACTTTTCGAAAAGTTAATTATTTATGTACCAATCTAAAATAAAGCTACATTAGATTTTTTTATTTAGTTGATACTCATACACTAATTTAATGCATTACTCAAAATAAAATTTGATGCATTTTATTTTTCGTTTTTAGTCATTTATTTAATATCACCCCAAAATTTAAAAAAAAACCATCTTTTTACAAATAAAGATATTGAAAGGCATTTTTCTCTAGATACGTAGATTTTTTCTAGCTACAGAAGTTACATAAATTGTATAAAAATATGATTTAATTTTTATTCATTTATGGTACTAAATATACAGATCACCTTCAGAAGCAGTTTAAATGAAATTGGAATTTTCATGTGATTGCGCTTCTGTACGTTTCAACAAGATAATGTTATGTACTTATATAGAACAAAATTAGGTGAAGTTTGCAGGTATGAATTATGATAATAGATTAAAAGCACTGAACATGTATATGCTCTAAGATTCAAATTATAAAGCAGTGAAACACGTAGAACATAAATTTTAAGCACAAATAGTAAACAGAAGGCCATTGGCTCAAGAAATTTTAAGACAAATTTTACTGTAGAGGAGACGTAAGAAAAAAAACATTTTTATACTAGAGTTATTAATAAGTAAAACAGTTTACCAGCATATGTTATCAATTTGAAGGAATGGATGAATGGAATTGGGAGAAAAAATGAAAATGGATGAATTTAAAAATTAGATCCTCATTGTTAAATGAAATTGACCAACCTTGTTGGGCCTGTCATTGGACGGCACGTTTTGTATTTGTATAATATATGTAGCATCTTACTTGTACTAGATTATTCGAGTTATAGAAGTAATAAAATATTTATTTTAAGACCAAGTTCATTGTAATAAACTATTTAAGCATGCAATCAATGACACTTACCCTTTCCTGTAAGATTTTCTTAGTGATTTTATTGCTCTTTTTTTCACTTGCATCTTTTGATGGAGGGAAGGTATGAGGCTTAAAACCTGTATAACATAAAATAATAAAAATATTTTAAATATCAAGTTAAAATATAGTATTCATGAAACTGTCAACTTGTATAATCTAGACAAGTTTAAACTTAAACTGTTCTCTTATTACACTTTAATGTGTCAAAGTTTGGCTTTTCTTAGCAAAGTGTTATTATTTAATAAATTTCTCTTTATTTAACTTCTTAGAGAGAAAAAATAAAAAAAATCCATGGTAACCATGTCAAATATCCTTCATTTATGAGTTAGAAGACAATAACGATACTAGTAATAGTACTTTATCCTTTTTTTAATTAATTTTACAAATATGGTAATTATTTAAGAATTTAAATTATAAAACGATACAAATGACGCATCAAAGTATTACTTTACGTAATCTCAAACTTCCAAAAGAATTGCATTGTTAAAACCATTAGAGAGATCATTTATCACTTCCCCATAATTTAATCATTGCAGAAAATACATTTTTCTTTCATTTATTAGAAACTATCAAATACACGTTCCTCGTACGAGCTTAAAATATATAATCGAACTGCATTCAAGTACATACCATTTAGTCTGCTATTGCGAAAAAACTTATCCAAATAATTTCATTTACATATTAATACTATGTGTTGTTTCACGGAGGATCTGGCAATAGCTCCGCGGTCTTGTTTTCCTGTCTCTCGAATTACTTTTGTTTTGGTTAAGTTGGTTGGTTGGTAGACCTATATTCAGGTTAGTGTGCTTGGTCAGCACACAAACCTGATTATCTCTACCAACCAACCAAAACAAAAGTAATTCGAGAGACAGGAAAACAAGACTGCGGAGCTATTGCCAGATCCTCCGTGAAGCAACCCCATTAGAAATCTGAAAATGTTTGCATTTTTTGACAATGCGCATTCCATCCAAATACATTTATTTTATAGTCATTAATTGCTGTGATCGAAGAAATAGATGAGATGTTCATGTTTCAGGTCTGGAATGGCGACAGAAATGTTACATGAAAATATTTTTTTTTTAAATCCTCGATTGGTAAATGTATGCCATATGGGAACGGAGTACCGATAGAATAAAAGAAGGAATGTAAGGTGGAAGGAACTACGTTACCTGAAAAAAACCCAATTAGAATTCCAAATACTAAATTAGAAATATTTCAACTTTTTAAATGCTTAAACTTACTGCGTTTCACTTAAAATATTTTAAAACTAACTACTTCGAATAAAATACCGTAAAATCGGGATTTTCAAAGAATAAAATGAGCATTTCCAAGTTTAATTGATTAAGACATATTTAATTTCTGATTTTAATACGAAAGAAAAAGAATGATTGCCTTTGAGAGAAAGCTGTAGTTTTGATCACCTAATTCCAATTTTCTCCTAAAATAGAACAGTTTGAACTCCGAAATGGTGTAAATAATGTAACCGGGTGGTGTAAATAATGTAAGAGTCTATAAGGCACAAAAAACCACCAATAACTATTCATTTTTACTATTAGAGATTGTTGATAATCGTATGGTAATAATTATTTAATATCCTAAATTTACTGGAGTAATTAGAGCAGAACTACATCAATGTTAATCTTAAATATAAATATCGATCGTAAATCTTATATTGACGTATTCTTGCAGTAGCTGTTAAGATATTTTTAAAAACTAAACCTTGCAAAATGCAAACTTAAAAAGCAAATTAATACCATATAAAATTAAAGGGAATTTTGACAAGTTGAAAATACTGTTTTGATACATTTCGGTTGTATTATGTTACTTATTACATGTAGTAACACAATGAAGCAATGCACTGCCATCACAATTATGCATGAGAAACAATGCACAAATTACTTGTGCATTGCGAAAGATTTGTGCATTGATAATTGCTCCTCATATATAATAGTAATGGTAATGCAGTTTTCACACTCTTAAAGCTATACGTTATTATAATTGACGTTTGAAATGTATTGAACTTAAATTATAATTAATTAAAATCGAATTGGCTTGTTTCAGGGGACGTAGTTTATTTCAGCTTTCATTCCTGCCTTTCCTCTGATCGGTGCTCTTTACAAACGGGGCATTGATTCACCAATCGAGGATCGAGAAAGAATTTATTTTTATTCAGCATTTCTGTTGCCACTCAAGACCTGAAGCATGCCCATTTAATTGAACATTATTTAAAACATGACACTTATTATTTGTGGTTAATTTTAACTACTTTAAACATCACGCTAATCATGATTATAATCCCGCAATCATGAAATTAATTCTAAAACGGTGTCTCAATAGAAAAAGTGACAATATCTTATTTTGTGACTTTGGTTATCAATTCCTTTCTACCAAGGTGCAGAAATAAGGTTATTTAAACGAAACACCCGTGACACAAAAACACTAAAGAACATTCCGTAGATCATAGATATCATAGTTAAAGTATTAGATTGGCAGATCACGTGACCTCCAATGCTAACGACGGGACGCGTATGGAGGCCAAATAAGAGGGCAAAATGGCCAGTGTTGCTGCCACTTTAAGAAGAAAAATACTACGAAAAATACCATTTAATTCTAAAATTACAAAAAAAAAATACTAGAAAAGGATTTAATGTCACTAAAAAGATTCCAAAATAAAGCTAGTATTTTTACGATATTTTTTTGTAATTTTAGAATTAAATGTTTTTTTTCGTAGTATTCTTTAAAGTGGCAGCAACACTAGCCATTTTGCCCTCTTATTCTGGTCTCTTTGCGCGTCCTGTCGGTCGTTAGCATTGGAAGTCACGTGATCTGCCAATCTAATACTTTAATTATGATATCTATGCAGTAGATAGAGATCATCCGCGACAAAATACACAACTACAACCAAAAGTGTCCCATAATTAATCAAGAGCCTACATTCAGAATGTCATGCTCATTTGCCATGCACAAATATATATGCCATCTGTAATTTATACTGCATTCTCTGACTCGATGACTCTAGTACCAGAAAGGATTGTATTCATCATTTTATAAAATAAAAAAAACACGCACTTTGTCACATGAAAGAGTGAACAAGATAGTGACGTGACCAAAGGAACGTAATCTTGAGCATGTCTCACGGCACGCGATTCAGCCCTGCTTGAAATTCCACCAACGGGCCAAAGAAAACGGCGACACATCTTCACACTAAATTGACAAAATATTAACTCAAAATTCTGTAAATGACTTGTGATTGAATGAACGCTGCACTAGAGCTACTGGTAACGGACTCCGTAATTTTGAGCTGCGGTCAAAATGAGAAGGCCGACACACACGGCACGACACATAATGCAACCTTATCCGGATCATCGCCCGCGGTGTCAGGACTTCGCGGATTTAATGAACCTCATTATTGCTTAAGACGATAAGGAAGATTCGATGCTGAGGTTAAGCAATAATGAAACAATAGCAGGTTCTCATATACGAGAACCTGCTATTGTTATTCTCATACGAGAACCTGCTTCATCATTGCTTAAGATCGAAATTTATATGGAAACTTTCGTTTTACTTTTACTACCGAGACTTACCGTTGGGCAATTTGACAATTAGACTGTTTAGCAATACGATCTGATATTTGCTATACGAGGCTTAGAGTCTTGCGATGTAGTCATATGATATACATGACTCTACTATCTCTAGCCAAGTCTCTAGTCATCAAGTAACAATTCGAGATAGTAGATTTTGTTGCAATTATCTTGCCAAAGTTTGTTTATTAAAAAAAGAATCATTTCAATAAAAATATCAAATTCATTTCTGTCAAAATAGTTAGAAAGAATTTTGTCAAGCTAACTCATTCAAATGTAGGGCACTTTGTCTTTAATTAGGTTTGATAGGGGACAAAACGGAAGAACCGAAGGAATTTGAAAGGGAATTTTACATGAAGTGAATGATAATGTAGAAGGGATAATGGAATGTTTTTCTTAGGATATTAAGGTTTGCATGTCACACGCTTTCAGTTATTTTTGGTTAAGTTTCATAGAAGGCCATCTTCAATATTCCTCCTAAGAGAAAGACTATCAATATTTTGAGTTGGTGCTTGTTGGTGACGAATTAAACTAGCCTGCGAGGTTTCTTTGAACTGAACTCTGAGGACTAATTTTTATATAATTTAGATATGATAAGATTAGATTTTAATAAGATATGAATTTATAAAAAATATGTTGGTTAAATAATCTTAAAATGATCCTATCACACATTAGTTTTTCTAAATAAACTTAGCTGAATTTATTTGAAAATACGAATTTTTTACATATTTTTGGCAAATTTTTGTGATTCAACAATATTTATATTTTTTTTTTAGTTATAAGGATATATATATTAGCCTAGGATACCGTCAAAGCGGGTATCTTTGGCCATGGAGGGTAACTTTGGCCACGCGTCGGAAAAAGATTTGTTCTAAAATTTCTCTGTTCAAAATCATCAGACTTTAAATTAGTTAGCACTTTTAGAAAGGTGGCAACATTGGCTTTAATTTAATATAAGACTTTTTTCTATTTTAGTTTTGGCAACACCAAAAAAGCGTGTTTTATTTCTGCAAGCGTTGAATAGCAAAAAACTACTTCAGTAAACTTTCCTTTAGAATTGTTCAAAAATTATTGAATATTGAGTAAGTAAATACTCTATGCGATTCTTTAATCTATTGGGAATAATATCCCTCCATTTATTTCATTCTATGTGGAATATTTCAAAAGCTGTATTTAATTGTTGGTCACCGGGAAACTTTTGACCACGAATGCGGCTAACTTTGTCCATAGCTACAATGATTTCCTTATGCTATATTACACTTTAAAAAATGAACGAAAAGCGAGATTCTTTTTAACTCAATTTTAAATAATACATTTTAATCTTATTCTTATGGATATTTTATATTATTATGTCTTTTTAAAACTGTTTTTAAACATAATATTGAACGACTTTAAAATTGCTAATGCTAGAAATGTAAACTTTTTAGAATTCCAAATTACTAATATGTTATTTTCTTTTCATTATAATATCGTTTGCGTTTTGATTATGAAAATAAATATCATTAAATCTGGTTTTCAAAAATGCATTAGTTGATTTTATTTAAATGTAAATTAATTTTTAAAAATGTCAGCTGAAAGTGTTCTAAAGTATTGCGGCTAAATCATTGGTCGATGCATCATAAACTGAAACAAATAAGAATTTTTCTTGTATTTATCCTGAAATCACCTAATAAACTTTAAAAACTAATAATTCTAATGTTTAGTAGTTTTATTATTGCAATTTAAATCTATTACACAGCCCAAAAAGCAGTAAATGGTACGTTTAGTGAGTATTTTGTGCTTGTGGCCAATGTTACCCTCCTGGACTCGAATCGGATCCTAATTTTTTAAACTAGTACCATTTTTTTTTAAACTTATAAAATGTAACAAAAATGCCTGCAAATTATTCCTAAAAGTACAATACTTAAAATGCATAGTGATTTTAAAGTGTTTAAATCGGTTTTGTAGTTTAATTTTTCTTCTTTTGTAAAAAAAACAATGATTTTGGCCAAAGTTACCCGCACCTGACGGTACTCCAAAATCCCCACTTCACATTATTCCAAACCCTCCAAAAAGTAGTTTTTTTACGCATTTTATACTTATTAAACTGAAGATGCTAATGCTAAAAATAGCAAGTATCGGTACCAATTATAGTTTTTAACAAACCAAAATAGTATGAACTATGTATACAGCTTAGAAAAAAAGCAAATTTACCACTTTAAACACAAATAAAATGAATTATTCGCCTACTGTAATTTAGTATAGCACTTAAAAATTGGATTTCCACTTTTTTTTTAACACAGCAATTGTTTTAAACTACACCATTTTGGTTTCTCTGAAATTAGCAAAATTAAGTTATTTACTTTTAAAGCGAAATTAGATGAGTAGTTTAGCAAGAGGATAGGTACTTTAATTCATTTCGTGTGTCAGTCAATGTCATAAATAGTAATTACACAAGCACATATAAGGAATGCATAAACATTTTTGTTATACACTACTTTAAAAATGTTAGATTATGCTTTTCATTCTCATGAATCCATCCCCAATATTTAATATCACAGATATCGATTATTATTGTGATTTACTGCACCAAATTTCTTTCTTTAGAACATATTATAACAAGTTAAATAACACTAGCATGCTATTTTTGACATTTTGTCAGCGAACTAAAGTGCAAATCTTCTTCCAATTCCCGTTTAGCCGCGGTTCAAAAATGTCAACAGTATTTTTTTTTATCACGTCCATAGATTTTACAAATTAAAAATTGGGAAATCGTATATATATTCTTTAAAATTTTCCTATTTTATACCAAGCGCTTTTTAAAGAATTTCATACATAAAATATTCCAAAAACTAGAAATTAACAGTTTAAAAAGTCATAAAAAAAGATTAATAAAATTTTAAAATATCAAAGCACCAATTTTAAGTATTTTAATGAATGAATATTTCTTAAGAATTATAAAATATATATTTGATAGCTTAAGTTTTGATAGCATAAGTTTTTTGTGTTATATAATGTTTTAGTCACTAAGGGTTTTTTAATGATTTGAAATTATAAAATGAGTTGAAATATTCCATATGAAATTACACAATTTTGGTTTTACACGAATTGTATTTTTTTACTTCTACTGAAATCCGATTACTTTCTTTTGATTATTATATATGAAATTTTTATCTTTCGAAATTTTAAAAGCCTTAAAATGCTCAAAATTATACAACTTTTTAAAGTTAATGTTTAATGATTTTAAATATTTAAAGAAAAACATTAAAAAATATGACTAGTTTTAAATTGACATCTTTGGCATAAAAATTTTCTGTAATTTAATTGCAACGCAAGAACACTGTGAAAAAAGGAATTATCATCATCTGTATTATATTAGTTCTTAACATCTTACTTTATTAATCACAAAGTAGGAAATATGTTTCCTTTAAAAAAAAATGCTGAAGACATTTGTAGTAAAATATTAATAAAAATGTGAATGTTTATTAACCATATTTAACTTGTTACTATGAAGCGGTTAAACATAAAATTTTAAATATTAAAAATTCATAAAATTTCGAACTGTTGACATTTACAAGCTATAAAATATCAGTTTACGTTTATTTTTCCATTACAGTACATAATTATGAAGTAATTCAGTGTATAACCATTTGAATTCAGATGTTTTTTGTAATTAAGAAAGATATTTGAAGTTTTTTTTTTGTAAAGGAAATTTAATTTTGAGAACTCAGTAATATTTTGTTTCAAATATAATTTACTCCTTTACTAAAAATGGTTTTGAATTCATCTTAAAATATGACAGCACTTCTTGCATTTCTGTGTCAGTATACAGTGGTGGCCAAAAGTGTGGACATTTTTTTAAAGTTGCAAATCTAAGATAGATCTTACTATTAGTTGCATAACTTTTTTTGCAATACAGATATTGTAATACTGTATTTATTATTAAATTCTACACTAAATTACCTTCAAATTAATATATAAACGTTTGTATTTAAGGGGAAATTAATATATTCTACAAGCACAAAACAAAAAAGTTGAAAAACATGAATCATTAAAAAAATGTCCACAATTTTGGTCACCACTGTATGTTTATCTAGTTCTTAACAAATTTTAATACAGATTTTTACTTTCTCGTTAAAATTCATTGTGAAAAGTTTGTTCTAACAGGATTTTTTTGTAATGAGTATAATTTAAGCGATGAACGTATAAAAATTAATATTAACTTTACGTTTCAGTTAATACTAACTATATGAAGCAACTTTTAAACCATCTGGAGGACATAAAATCAGGACATTTTTAAACATTAAAACTATAAAAAAATTGGATGGTATAAAAAGACAAACCTAAAAATATAAATTATTCTATATACTACAGACTGAATTTTATTTAAACCAAAATTTCATTTGGTTGACTTAGTGACTATAATAAAATATTTTTATGGGGGTGTACATAAAAACAGTATAGTTTTTATTTGTTAAAACTTTTTTTAAATCTCATTTTTAAAATATTAAAATTAGAAGAGTGGTTATAATTTAGAAAAATGTCATGTGCTCCTAATACGTACTCAAATTTAAGTTTGCAACTTGCCTTATAATATAAAGTGATCCCCAGAATACCTTTTTTCGTGTTATTTAAAGTAACAGCCTTTATTCTTATTGCACAGCTAAATGTCAATGCTACCGATGTAATAAAATTCATTAAAATATGGAGATATACACATGTGCAAATTTAACCTTAACGAAATGTCTTTGAATACTTTCTTATCGTTATATCATAGATAAAATAATTCAATAAAACAAAATTTACCTTATTTAGTCACGTAGTTTACATTCCAACGTACACAGCAAAAAATATTAAAATTAAAAAAAAATCATGTTTCCGATTAATCCACATACAACTGTAAAACACAATGCGTACAGAATCTTTTCGAATGGAACACTTCCCTCTTCCAGGTCATGTTTTCTTTTTCAGACATGTCCAAAAAATATTATTTCAGAAACATATCACTGCAAAAAATCACGTCCAACGAAACGTCATCGAAAAAATACGAGAGTCTAGACCGTCAATTGCCTGAGCGTAAACTTTTTTTCCCCTCTCTACTCCCTCGTGGAGAAATATCTCACATTCGGAGGGTTGCAGTAGAAAAAGAACTTCGGCGTCGCGCCAATTTTTAAAGTTGAAAAAAGTAAGGAATTTTTTCCCGCCAAACTAAATAAATTCTAGTCAGTGAATTAAATCACTGTCAATGGATAAATAAATTTGAAATTTACTATTGAAAGTTATTATTGCAGTATTTCATGCATTGTTTTTTTTAGTTTAGTTTAGTTTTGAATTATCGTCGCACTAGAGCTACACGAGGGCTATTGGCGACAAGCGTCGTATTTTAGAAATACAATCAGGGGACGAGCCGACACCTGAGTAGGCACCCAACGCAACCGTTAAGGGCGACATCGTACGAGCGTTGGGAATTTGGAGCATATTTAACGTGCACGGGGTATTATTATTTTCTACACGGGGTATTATTCGTCGGACATTTTTGGCTGCACGGACCGTTTATAGGTCAGCAGTTATTTTGGCGATGGCCGGACCCGAACCTGGGACCTTTCGCATGCTAGGCGAGCGCCTAACCGACTGGGCTCCCCAGCCCCGCATTGTTTTTTAAAATGTCATATCAAACAATACGCACGCATACAAATAATTTGAAAGGTCAAATTGTGATATATTCACATAATTACTTATATACAATTTTCACATTATTTAAGTATTAAATTTTATCCAGTACTAATAGGTAAACCAATTATACCATAAAATTTATATTCTTTCATTTTGAATGTAAAAAAGTCTTAAGTGTCAGGGTAAACTTTTTGTAACACACTATTTTGACGAAAAACTATTCTAATTATTAGTTATATTATCAAATAGTTTAACATTCCATTTCTGAAACATCATCATGAGAGAGCACCTATTGTTATGCGAGTATATAAGTAGTACTAATAAGTAATTTCAAAGAAATTATTTATTCCAATGGAAAGTTTCTTTTGGTGGATGGATTAAGTCTTTTCGGACTTTGCAAATTCCCAGAGGCAGATAACCATTTTTTTGTGACACCATTTCGGCGGATCTAGCTATACTAATTTTGCCGGCTTAACATAACAATTAATCCGAGCTCTCTGTGGATGTTAAGGAATGCTGAAAGTTAAATTTTGCCAGCAGTACAAATGGTATTTAAGAACGTATTTATGACACACAATCATACGATATTCGTGCCTACGATTTTAACACTCTAATAACTGTCAAAACTAAGCCTATAACACGATTTTAATGTTATAAAAATTGCTACATATTTTTCATTAATTGTAGCTTTACCAACATAATCAATACTAAAATTAAACTTTAAAATATATTTTTAAAAAATCTAAAGTATTAAGAAATAATATAGTTGCATATCATACATACCCTTTTTAACTTCGGAAATAAGTAAGAATCTAAAATAGGAAACACCCAACTCCAATAGGAAATACCCAAATGTCTGTTGAAAGTATCCATGCAAAACTGAAACTATTTTTCAGGCCTCATTTAAGTCCTAAATACACGCATTCATGGATACCAAAATAATGGCGCAGTTTGCTTTTCCGATTTGGCAAAACTGTAGAAGTGAAAATGAGGACCATTTGTTAGCATTATCTGTTTTCAAACAAGCAGACAATGACTCGACACGAGTTAAATAGATATTCAAAGTATGGGGATAATCTGGGTACTTTAAATGTAGAAATTTTCGTAATGGCTTTTTAACGCAGGATTCATATTTATGCAGTTCAATTGTGCAGTAAAGTCATCATGAAAATTTACGAAATTCAAACACACAAGTATTACCACCCCAAATACTTAGAATTTCTATTTTACTTGTTTCAAGTCATTGTGTCTCTTTTGAAATCAGATTATGTTTCAAATATTATTTAATTATAAGAGCTAACAATAACTCAAAACAAGTTAATTAGAAATTATGAGTATCGGGAGTAATAGAGTTATATTTGATAATTTGAATTTCGTAGGTTTTCATGATGACTTTACAAGTTAATAACGCCGAATTTCTATCATTTATAGTTCAGCAGAATGCTTGTTTTTTCATTATTTCTAAGGTAGGCCAAGACTTAAAAGCCTCTTAAAACGGTTGTAATCGTAAAAAATATTGTACGTACATCGTAAAAACATGGTTGTAAAAGTCTATCTGACTGAAGTCGTAATGACCAAATATAGCTGGCATATTATTTAGCAGCTAAAAAGGCATTTTATATCGCAGCTCAAAAGACGAATAATAAAATCTTTAAAAGTTTAATTTTAGGACGTATTACATACGGTATTTGGGCTTCCTTTGTGTTTTTAAGAGTTCAAATTGGCGTCACTTTGATATTATCCGAAGACTTTAAAATACTTTTGAACAATTTGATATGAATGAAATAGATAAAAACTAGGGGGCTACGCCCCCTGCTCGCTATCGCTCGCCAACCAAATGTGGAGCACTACATAAATGCACATGAAGTAAAAAAGTTACTAAACATATCTTTTAATAATGTGACATTGATTGTTTTGTTGCAAAGATGTTGCAATTTCTGAAAAACGGAGGGGTGGGGGGGATCACCTTCTGACTGGTACACATTCAACATTTGTAATAAAACATAATAGAGATATTTATATATTTACACAATACAAAATAACGCATTCGAGTCAGACTGACTCATAATGGTTGCCACAGTCTTAAAAGGCTGAACTTCCTGTTGGTTCGCGGAAGGTATTTCATTTCCCTTCAACCATCCGAAGGAGGCATTCCCCTATCCGCCACATGAGGACGTGCTCTCTATGGGTTGCAGGCTCCCCCGAGAGAAACACATTTGAAAACAGTTGAACAGTTTTCAAGTGTTTGAATATTTTTTTAGCATGTAGTACAAACACTAAAGTGAATGACACTGATCAAATTTTTCTTGATAGATAAGCAACACAAAACTGGTTTAAGACTGGATAAGAATATTTCCAGTTTCTGGGATAACATAAAAAATAGAAGAATGTTATACAATAATAATATAATACAAATATATAAAGAGTAATGAACTGATAACTAATTTTCAAAAACTTCCTTGTATACACAAAATAGGGAAAAATTCCAAAATAGGGCTCCACAAAACTCAAACTTCATTGAGTTCTCCACAATCATGTTCTGGAACAGAAGAATATCTAACGCAAATGCGTTTTAATGATCGTTGACGATCGGATTCATAACGGTTAGACCTACGTACAGATGCTTGAACTGCAGTTTCGTTTTGTCTATCTAACCTTCGCCGAGCATTGAGTACACTTTGAACTGCCCTATTTAAATTCACTATCATAAAGCTAATAAAGTAAATTTGATGCCAAGTGTCAACGCAAAGATGTCAATTTTTCGTGATTTGAATCTCAAATCCAAACAAATCAAATGAAAATATAGTGTTGCCAAACGTAATTGAATATGTACAATCTGCAATATTTGGGTAGTCTTAAGAAAACAATTTTTTATTTCAAAATGTAAAACAAAAAAGGTCATAAAATATAAAAATGGTTCTTTTAGTACCGTTAGTTCGTTAATATTTGATGTCGTATTCCACTTTCTTAATGTTATGAAAATCATAATTCTGCTTTTCTAGCTATATCATAGAAATATTATAAGAAATCAGTTTTATTTAATAAAAACCGATGTTTACCTAGAATTATTTGAATGAAATCGATCGTTCTACAGTGATCATTCTCAATGAATGCCCAGCCAGTTATAATTCTAAATGAAAAGAAAAGTTTTTGTATAAAAAGGATTTTCATCAAAGTATTAAATTTTGCATTGAAATCTGATCAAAAACGACTCCCATGATATTACCTATACGAAAATTAACGAGAAGAGTTCGAATTAAAAAAATATTATGCTAATCATTCATAAGATTACATTTGTAAAATTGAATATTTTTTAGCTAATTAGCAAATTTATTAAAACTAAACCATTTGGAAGGCCATTGCGGGGGAGATGGAGGAGACGGCCTTGGTCTGTAAGAGGAAGGTGAAATCGTTTTTAGAACAAATAAACGAACATATACGAGTTATTCTAACCATAATAGCTAAACATTTTATTTATTCTATTAGCTCCGTTTTTAGAACAAATAAACGAACATATACGAGTTATTCTAACCATAATAGCTAAACATTTTTATTACATTTCTATTAAGCGTGTAAATATTGTCAATTATTTTATCAACCAAAAGTCTTTTGTTTATTTTTGTCGAATTACCTTCTCACGAGAAGTACTTGCGACGAGCCCCTTCATTTTGAGCCCCGTTCAAGTGAAGAAAAAACTAATTTAGCATTCGTTGCAAGCAAAGGAAATGAAAACATTTTTTCACGTGTTATATTCAAAATTGGCCAGTGTTAAACATTGAAAAATAACATGCTTAATGCATTATGCTTAATAATTCTGTCTCCTATGGTATATTTCTAATGTTTAGATAATAAAATTTGCAAGATCCAATTTTTTTTAATGGTGCTAAAATTTCAGTTTGTAACTTGCCTTTTGAAAATACTTCGTATTATTAAAAGCAATAGATATATTCTTATTACAAAATTAAATTTCAACGCTACGGAGTTAATAAAGTTCTCTATTAAGATATACATGTGCAAATTTCTCCCTTAATGAAAATTTTGCAATTTTTTTTATCATTGCATCATTTTTGCCGTTTTTTAGAAAGTATAAACGAAAATATGGCTAGTGTTTAGACATTGAAACATAACAGATATTTTGCATAATAAAATGGGCACCAAAGCATCGCCAATCAGGTGATTATTTATTCCGTTTGGAAGCCCTGCAAATTTCGAGGGACAATGGTCACATGATCTGGTGACACTGTTGTGCTTGTGCTATCTCCACGGATACGGGGCATGCGCCATATCTCCCATCCTTCTTCGGTTTCCCATACTTTTTTTTCTCTTTGACTCACTTTTTGCAGTTAAATCTCCAAGCCTTTTGCATTCAAATGAGTTAAGAAAGGAAATACATCACTCATTGGAGTTTTTTTTTTTTTAATCCAAAAGTGGGTTTTCTAAAACAACGGATGTTGAATTTTTTGTTACCATTACTTCAAGTGCTAGTCGTCATGTTTTTATCTTAACTTACTGCAGTTCTTATTAACCTTCTGAGCAAAGTGGTTGTAAATTTTCTTCACTGCATGAGTTTAAAGCTTACATTTTAAACTGAAATTTAATTTCTATAATTAAAAAAAAACTACAAATTTTATATTTAAATATTGTCATGCTTTACATTTTAAAAATGAGTGAAATTATCACATCTATAATTTTTTAAAAACTAAAACTAAAAATTTTCTAGTTGGGACGAATATAAATTTTTAATTTGGGATTACTTTAAATAACCTTTTCATGTAAAATAAGAATGCTGTGAAACATGTGATCTTATGTCAGTTTATTAGAAACTTTGTAGATCTTTATAATCTTTAGAATCGTAAGAAGTTTTGTCTTTATGTGTGTAATAACCAGCCTTAAATCAATCTAGATTTATTTTAATCGTTGACAATGAGGATCGAGGATTAAGTGCTTACGTCGCAAATATTTTTAATAAACCGTAAAAATAATTATTTCCGAAATACTTAGAATAAATTCCTTCACTTAGTACCTGCGTATATTTTACGACATTTAATAATATGACTAATTTTAACTCGAATACGTGTCAAGCATTTTTGTCTATTTTCTGATAGACGTTTAAAACCTTTATTTGGAGCTTTTCCAGAACGAAAAAAAGTTGCCAAGCAAATAAAAAATGCACAACACCCAAACATTGTCATAAAAATTGGGAGAAAATTCCTTAGCCGCTTTTTCCCGCGGAAAAGTGATAAAAAAGGTCACGTAAGATGTCAGCGTAAATTCTCACGCAATATGTTCGGCATGGTTATTTGTTATTTTATGCTCGCCAAGAATTGTCACTTCCTGGCTATACAGTAATGTGTAGTATCAAGGTCATTTTATGGCATTTGGTCATTCAAAATTAGTGAACGGATTAAAATAATATTATTTAATAATTAACCAAGCAGTGTTATTGTCAAACCCATACAATTAAGTAACTCCTACCTTTTGAGCAAACGTTGTCAACATTTAATTGCACAAAATGACTAGTTTCTAACAAAACTAAATATATATACGTAATTATAAACTTTTATTTTTTTCGATTGTGTCATTTATTGAAATCCCACCGGCCTTGTAATGTCAAAACATACGTTTAGATCACATCGCGAATAAAAAATGCAAAAATGATTTTTAAAAATATTAATACATTGATTTTATCAACCCTCATCTAAAGGGATGACCAAATTGGCTGAAGTATAAACTTGTTTTCAGTGCATAAAAATAAAATTTAAAATTTTAATTGAAAATTTAATTTCTTAAATTTTTCAAATCCATATATTTATATAGTAGATGTTTGCAAATGGCTCCTCCATATTTAAATGTTAAAAATTTTATAAATTATAACATTTATAAAAATTTTACAAAATTCTGTGTGTCGTTAGAAAACTTGGCTGTCAGGGTGACGGGTTTATACGGGTCTGTATCTCTCAGAGGATAAGTGAAGCTTGTACTGGGTGATCCAAAAAATAATGATAACCTCTTAATAATACATACCATTAAGCGGATATCGTTATTTTTGGAATACCTTGTATTATCTACTGTATTTACAAATTTTATCATTAAAAATAGAATTCACATAAAAACAATCTCTTCTGAAAAATCACAAATCTTTTCCACAAGTTGTCTACATTTAGTGAAGAGCCACCCAGCTAATAATTTTAGTTTAGTTTAGTTTGAATTATCGTCGCATGCCGTCATTCCAAAATGATTCATGAAAAAATTATTTAGCTTCATATATTTTTAAATAAAGTTTCTCATGCAAGTTTCTCATGTTGATTTGGTAACAGTTTAGTTTAGTTTGAATTATTGTCGCACTAGAGCTACACGAGGGCTATTGGCGACGGTCGTCGTATTTTAGAACCACAGTCAAGTGACGAGCCGACACCTGAGTAGGCACCCAACGTTAAGAGCGACATCGTACGCAGCGTTGGGAATTTGGAGGATATTTAACGTGCACTCCCTCTACACGGGGTATTATTCGTCGGACATTTTTGGCTGCACGGACTGTTTATAGGTCGGCAGTTATTTTGGCGATGCCCGGACCCGAACCTGGGACCTTTCGCATGCTAGGCGGACGCCTAACCGACTGGGCTCCCCAGCCCCCAAACAATTTTAGTTTCGTCTTTTCTTTAGCTATAGTAATTACCTCTTAAATGAATGCGTGGCAAAACAAGGATGAAATAAGTGACAGATTGCTTGAGATAAGACAAGTACTACAGAACAATTAGTTAAAAAAAATATCAGACATTTTTAGATTATTCTGTTTATACCTTTCATGTGAACAACCCATGTTCCCAACAAAATGAGCTCCTAATCGATAAAATTTTGCCAAACAATTTTTCCTTGAAATTCCATTGATTATTCACTTGCTCAGTGAATAGTATCAGTAACCTGTCTCCCAACACGCAAACCATCGAAACCAATTATTCACAGAAAAGAAAAATTCCTCCCAAAATGCAAGGGCAATTCGCATTTTCCCCAGTGGTAACGATTTGCGTGTTAACAAAATTTCTTAATCGACATCTTCACGAGAATTTGTAGTGTTTTCGTGTTTCGCCTCGATATTACATTTCATGTAGTCTGATTCCTTGACTCCCGACTGAGTCGTAAAAGCATTCAGAAAGGTCAATATTTCCCGGAAAGATGACATTTAAGTAAAGTAGTTAGTATTTGAAAGACATTTTGATGTTAATGAAGGTTTCAAAGTGTTAAAGAAAAGATATTCCGGTTATTAAGAAATAATATTAGAAATAATTTAGGATTAAAGGATTCAATAATATACTATAACCATTTTTCACTCTTAATAGCTCCTTAATGGTTGCGTTGGGTGCCTATTCAGGTGTCGGCTCGTCCCTTGACTGTGGTTCTAAAATACGACGCCCGTCGCCAATAGCCCTCGTGTAGCTCTAGTGCGACGATAATTCAAACCTAACCTTAATAGCTCCTTTTGTTAGTTAAAAGATTTTTTTTTCTTTTAGATTTTATAGGAATTGTTTGCCGTGTAGATTATGCCCTGATTCACTTATTTGTGTTTACTCGACGTAAAATATCACAGCAATATCCATAAAAAAGGTGTTTTAGGAAAACGAAAAAATATATAGTCCGCCTCTCACTTCTTAGCATCTCAAATATTTTGATTGTGGAACAGTCCACTTTGAAAAAGGGTAAGGAAGATTTTGGTTTAGGCAAGAGTTACTACATTTGGCGATTCATTGCTTTTGCATGCACATATTTCTTTAAGGTGTAGAAACAGTTTCTCAAGGTTAGGTTAGTTTGAAATAGCGTCGCACTAGAGCTACACGAGGGCTATTGGCGACGGGCGTCGTAGTTTAGAACCACAGTAAAGTGACGAGCCGACACCTGAGTAGGCACCCAACGCAACCGTTAAGGGCGACATCGTACGCCGCGTTAGGACTTTGAAGGATATTTAACGTGCACTCCCGTTTCACGGGGTATTATTCGTCGGAAATTTTTAGCTGCACGTGCCGTTTATAAGTCGGCAGTTATTTTGGCGATGGCGAGTAATTTTGGCGACTATAATACGGCCCAGGCGGCCGTACAACTAAGAATTCGATAATGATATTATTATTACATATTACGCGGAAACGAAAATCCTGCGTAGCGAAAGTGTTAATGAAAGGCTTCTATACGCATATCGCGCATCTATATATAAACTGAAATTTTGGGCTACTACTACTATTACATATATATTACGGCTTGTGTGCTGGATCAGAGACCCGCTTATGAAGCCTTCGTCAAATAAGACAGACACAGAAAGAATTTTTACTGTCACCCCCCCATAGAAAGAAATATACACTCAGGACGAAGGCGGGAATCGAACCCGCACCCGTTACAGCGTGCAGACTGCTAGCGTAATGGTCCAAACCACTCGGCCATACGGGCCCCAATTTTGGGCTGATACATATAATCTGCTGTAATCTGTATAGGTTGATTGGGATCGAAGTATTAACAACTGAGAAAATCGTACCCTGATCCGATTGCTGTGGGGGAACTATTAAACCCCAAGCAGCAATTTAAGGTTGATACAATGTATTCAATTGCACAAAAGTACAAGTAATCCACTCACCTTGCACAGGTTGATGTTCAATCCACTTCACACAACAAGCAGGAAACCACTTTACAAAACATTTCACCAATCTGTCGTTCAGGATAAAAACACTGTGCACCATTTTAAACAATATTGCATTAGCAAACTACACAATTGGTAGGGTAGAGTTGGTACATATATATTCCGGCTTGTGTGCTTGATCAGAGATCCGCTTATAAGCCTTCATCGAGTAAGACAGACACAGAAAGAATTTTTTACTGACACAGAGAGAGAGGAAATCGCACCAACCACACAAACACATTTATTTTGGTAATTCAATCGTTTCCGGCTGTATATTTCCATACTCTTTTAGGAGCTTTAACACTGCCAATCACGCCTCGTAATTTAAAACCCTGGTCAAGTGACTACACCTGGGAGGGCACCCAACGGAGCGACATCACAAACACATATAACTGGTCTTTTAAGCTAAATGCAACTTTTATTTACAAAGTATAATCAAAGAGTTCTATAGTAGGGTAGAGGAACGACTCGTACTGAGCTGCCATCGGCAGCCATGGCTCACTACGGAGCCCGAATAGAGTGGCAAAAGTGCTAGTTAATTTATAATTTTGATACTGAGAAAGGAAGTACACCCACTGCAAAGGCGGGAATCGAACCCGCACCTGTTACAGCGTGCGGACTGCTAGCGTTATGGCTTGCGATCCAAACCACTCGGCCATCGGGCCCCACATGCCACCCTATACTGTCTCCGTGTTGGTCCATGGTGCTGTTGTCAGGTTCAGTCTCTACCCTACTATAGAACTCTTTGAGTATAATAAATAATCTAAATTACAAGCTATATATTCTTGAATACTGGGCATGTTTCAAGTCTTGATCAAAGAGTTCTAGTAGGGTAGAGACTGAACCTGGCAACAGCACCATGGACCAACACGGAGATAATATAGGGTGGCATGTGGGGCCCGATGGCCGAGTGGTTTGGATCGCAGGCCATAACGCTAGAAGTCCGCGCGCTGTAACAGATGCGGGTTCGATTCCCGCCTTTGCCCAGGGTGTACTTCCTTTCTCAGTATCAAAATTATAAATTAACTAGCACTTTTGCCACCCTATTCGGGCTCCGTAGTGAGCCATGGCTGCCAAAGCTCCTGAAGGAGGCTAGAAATAGGCAGCCGGAAACGATTACCCTACCTTACCATGGCTGCCAATGGCAGCTCAGTACGAGTCGTTCCACTACCCTACTATAGAACTCTTTGGTCTTGATAAGGAACAGAAATTCCGATTGAAAACAAAATATCTCTCGATGAGCCACCATTGTTGAATCTATGGCTCGTGGGTCAGGTTAAGTTATACGTTTTTCGGCTGTTTACTTCATGGAGCTTTAACGCAGCCAATTAAGCCTCATAATTTAGAAACCTGGCCAAGTGACGAGTAAGAAACCTAAGCAAACCAGTGTATGTCTCGTGGGAACAGAACACCAATCGAAGTACTGATCGAATAAAGTCGAGTTTAAATAACGTCGCACTAGAGCTGCACGTGAGCTATGAGCGAAGCCATGTCATGTGACGAGCTGACCCCTGAATAGGGAACTTGACAGTATCGCTAAAATACCTTCCAATATTAATTAAATTATAGTTTGAACCCAAATATAACAAACGTATATATATTTTTGCAAAATAAATCTTTAAATAATTAATAAAAATCATTTTCAAATGACTTTTTTTTCATCGGTACGTCACGTGACCACAAACAAGTCGATTTGGCTGACGTCACTAGTATGTATAAACAAACCTGTGTGTTGTGTTTTGTTTGTAATTAAACTGGTTTTAATTTAACTTATTATTAAAATAAGAATTATATAGATAATGGGTGGAGGTTTTACAGAAGCGAATAGTTCAAATATGCTTAAAGTAGATTCCAAAATGGTGTTTCAAAGTTTGTTTATAGTTACTAGTGACATCATAGATACCACGTGACATCCACAAAGCGTTTTCGGGAGCGATTTTTCGAGCTAATTTTAAAATTCATTTTTTCTCCTTTTTATGGGGTATTTGAAAAAAAGAAAAAATACGGGTCTAATATTTTTGGCATAAGAATATTTTAAGCCAATAAAATTTTTTTAGTCAAGTACCCTATTGGCACTTTTTTCAAGGACGTCATCGTACGGAGGAGCATATTTAAATCCCTTTACATTGGGTATTATTTCTCGGACTTTTTAGATGCTTAGTTTAGTTTGAATATACTAGAGCTACTCTTTTTTAGCTGCACAGACCGTTTTTGGGGTCGGCAGTAGTTATGGTAATTTTCGGATACGAACCTGGGATCGATTGCATGCAAGACAAGCGCCTTACCGACTGGGGTCTCCAGCTTCCATCGAAGGAACAGAAGGAATAAAGTCTGGAAGGAACTACGTCACCTGAAACAAGCTATTGTTCCATTTAAAACTATGCAACAAGCCAATTCAATTTGAAATGGGAGGCGTTGTGCTCAAAACTCTCCTTTCGTCACAATTTTCTGAATGCGCATGCTTTCTGCCACATAGCTGTTCATAGTATTTAACACTATTGAGTTGAGTTTTCAGGTTCGAATATCGTCTCAAGACCAACAGTCTATCAAGACCAACAGTGATTATAAAAATAACCCGAAAATATAAAATTACTCATTCGGACACGCTTTATTAAATATGCTAGACTATTTTTAAATACGATTTATGGTTTTTATGGAAAATGGTACAGGTTGTTCAGCAATTTATCGCACTATGGTGACAATATTTTTACTTCTGGCATGGAGAAAATAATGTAGATGGGTCTAAGTTGCGTCTCAATAATTGTTAATACACAGGTATGTTTGTCCCCTTAGAATTTTTGTCTAATTTAAACCGTTTTTATTCATCCTAAGGCAATTAAAGATCTTAGTGGAAGAACGTGCTAAGTGACATTGAAAAATTGAGATTTTTGTCGCAATGAACACATTATTTCCTCCTTTAAGTATAACAATTTTCCAATTTTTCGCAAACTTTAAGTTTCAAGTGCCCAACTTTAAGTTTCAAGT
Source organism: Oedothorax gibbosus (assembly GCA_019343175.1). Taxonomy (NCBI): domain Eukaryota; kingdom Metazoa; phylum Arthropoda; class Arachnida; order Araneae; family Linyphiidae; genus Oedothorax; species Oedothorax gibbosus. The sequence goes on from JAFNEN010000006.1 coordinate 2,097,629, forward strand.
GCCCAACTTTAAGTTTCAAGTGCCCAACTTTAAGTTTCAAGTGCCCAACTTTAAGTTTCAAGCGCCCAACTAAGTTTCAAGTGCCCAACTTTAAGTTTCAAGTTTTTTAAATCGTTTTTAACGGATCTAAATGCAAATTAAAAACTTTAAGGTACATTTTGTCGTTTTCAACTTTTTGTCAGATAGCACGTTTCTTCCACTAAGCTCTTCTTTAAACCTCGACATTAAATATTTGGTGACGTTTGTAAAAATACCGCGTCCTTTAGACAGAATGATTTGACGTCTTTAAGAGGGATTGTCAGTCCCATAGAGCTAATTGCATTAGTTTTGGAATCACAACTTCCTTAGAAGTATTGCTTTGCCATGTTAGCTCTTTTTCCCCAGGTATGGAAATCAACAACATCGAAATGAAACAAATTTGAAACGAAAATGTTATCTAGTTATTTAATGATATATTTTTGAAGTTTTAAAATGCCAAAATTATACAGCAGATGGCGACACTATTTTAAAACTTTATCAATTAATAATTTAGGACATCCCAACTTTTCGTATACATTCTTATTACATTCCGGATAAGCAAAATAAGCTTAAAGTATTTAACGGATGTTATTTCTTTTTTAATTTTGTTTTAAATTGATGTTATGATGATTCCCATACCTGGGGGTGAAAATGGGATAACATGGCGAAGCAATTCTTTTGCAAAAGTTGTGATTTCAAAACTAATGCATAGCTCTATGGGACTGACAGTCCCTCTTAAAAGGTAATCCTATAAAGGTAAATGTATAATTAACATATTCGGCATAACGAATTTGACGTCTCTTTGTCGTAATATTTTTTAAAGTTATGTAGTTCAAAAGGAAAGGCTTTAAGAAGCAATTTCAACTGGTTTGAGTTACTTGGTTGTTTCCATCACAAAATTGCAGTTTTGACAATTTTCTCATAAAAAAAGTAAAAACAAAAGTTGTAAAAAAAAAAATTATAGCTTAGTAAGAAAATCTGACAGAATATGTTAAGTTTATTTATATGGCATTGAAACAAACTATGCATAACATTAATATCATAATATTGTTAATAACACTTTCTAACAGCCACCCAATAAATATTATTCAATGACATTTTACATTATTTTTGATCAAAAAATTACTTTTAAATTACCCAAATTGATCATTTTGGGGTTGATTATTACCATAGATATCATAGTTAAAGTATTAGATTGGCAGATCACGTGACCTCCAATGCTAACGACGGGACACGCATGGAGGAAAAAATAAGGGGGCAAAATGGCCAGTGTTGCCACCACTTTAAAGAGAAAAATGCTACGGCATCATCGGAAAAATACCCTTTAATTCTAAAATTACCAAAAAAATACTAGAAAAACATTTCAAGTCACTAAAAAGATTCCAAAATGCCGCCAGTATTTTTACGATATTTTTTTGTAATTTTAGAATTTATTTTAGAATTATTCTAAAATTACAAAAAAGTATCGTAAAAATACTAGCTGCATTTTGGAATAATCTTTTTAGTGACTTGAAATGCGTTTCTAGTTTTTTTTTTGGTAATTTTAGAATTAAAGGGTATTTTTCCGATTAAGCCGTAGCATTTTCTCCTTAAAGTGGTGGCAACAGTGGCCATTTTGCCCCCTTATTTTGGCCTCCATGCGCGTCCCGTCGTTAGCATTGGAGGTCACGTAATCTGCCAATCTAATACTTTAACTATGATATCTATGATTATTACTCATTGCCTGGGCTAAAGCCGACAAAAGGGGTAAAAAACAATCAGCTGAGGGCTTACAATGCAACTTTCCATTGTCTTAACCCTAGAAATACAAATCTATTTTTTACCTTTAAACTACAAACCGGGGTAAATATTGATTCTAGGATTTTGTTTGCTTGTAAAATCGTTCTTGACTCATTAAGCATATGATTTTTTTTTTCCATTCTGAAGATAATTTTAAGAAGCAAATTCAATGTTTTAGTTTGTGATAAAAAAAAAAACCTTCAATAGTAGTTGATAATGCCACTGACCAGCCTAGAAAGTTGGGGTAAATATTTTACCCCGGTATGTAGTTGTAGGGTTCATTGGACGAATAAACGCGACAAAACAAGATGAAAAATTTCCTTAACGGCTAATGTCAGTTACACCTTAACAAGTCATGTTTGATACGTTTGTGGGTTGCTTTGCATTTCACAAGCAATTGTAACTGTAAAAGCTTTTGCAATTGTTCATTTTCTGCTGCAGATGCTTTCAGTTTATGAAAATAGAATGCCTTTATGTTAAGGACTGCTCCGCATGCGTTCGAAAAAATCTTTAAAAGTTTCGGATCCAGTTGTGTCATTTCGATCCCTGTTGTCGATTTCTGGTGCATTCAACTGTAAAAAAACCCACAAGATTAGTTTTCTAATTTACGATAAAGTGAATAAAGTTCAAGATATGTTCTTTCAATTTGAAAGCAAGAACTTGTATTAGTTTTTCCTAAATTGGTCATGGGATATATTTTTTTCTTTCTACGTTCTCTTTCGTTAGAACTTTTAATCGTCAAAATTTTCCCGAAACTTAAGGATTCGTTTTGTAAACGTCTAGTTTAATTTTTAGTCAATAGAACCCCGTTAATTCGACTCCAACTGAAATGGACGAAATGGCAAATTAAAGTTACATAAATAAGGACAAATGTTAGAAAAAAACAATTTTATCATGATACATCAACACAAAGTATATAAAACACTTCTATTCCAACAAATATTTTCTTTTTTAACCACTATAATAAACCGCAGTCGAGCCAATAAAAATTTAGGTCGTTATTTAATAGGCGATAACGTTGATAGAGCGCCTCCGTAAGATATTGAAGAATATACGGAGCCTCCTTTTGCAATTTCGTATTTCCTTACGGCACAATTTCGTTGGAACAATAACTTATAATTGGCAGCAAATCGATTTCAATTTCTCGGTTCGCGATCTTATTAAATAGAGAGTTAGTCTATAAAAAGTAGAATTAGCGAGGTTCTACTGTACTTACAATGTTAAGTACTTAATTTTTGCAGGAAAAACTTCCTCCTTGAAACGCCAGCAAGGAGACTCAGAGCCGAGTCATAACATCCTGAGAAAAAAGGCTCTCTTTATTCTTTCGCATCAAAGTTCATTTGTAGAGCTTATCCAAAAGCATAACAAGACTTTTAATCCATCCAAAACGTTTCTTAAACATTCCGAAACATTATCACGTGAATAATCTTAGTGTAAAAGGAAGGCATAGGCATTTAGATTTAGTTTTATTTAATGTAAGTGGTTAATAAAATGTATTAACACTCTAAAATGGATAATTATAAGCATCATTTCATGTGCCTGTTCTATCTTGGAACATGTACTTAAACAGCATAAGATTCAAAGAATAACACGCACATTTATTATAAGCTTAAGCTGGTTCGTTTGAAAAAATAAATTATATTGTACTAGTTATTGCTAATATTTTAAGAAAACTACAGAATAAGTTCAGTCAAACTTCGTTAAAATAAATCCCAAGGAACATACAAAATGTGTGTTTTGTTCGATATAACCGAAGGATTCAAAAGCGTCTTTATATTCTCTCTACGCGGACCGTAATTGAGTGCGAATGTACAGTAATTCGTTATAACGAGGTTTGACGTTTTAAGGGGAGTCGGATGGGTGTTCGGGTCAAAAAATGTCGATTTTCTGTTTTTCGTTTATTTTTAATCTACATATCTATAGCTTTAATTTAAGACCAAGATTATCGATTTCTGTTTAGTAGGGTTTTTTTATAAGCATTTTACAGAAACTCTGAACATCAGTTCTTACCTAAACCTTACATTTCTTTTGTGTTTTCTGAAATATAAGGTTTTTCAACAGTTTTAGGAACATTTTTCTCAGAAACAATAAAAGATATCAACATGTTTTGTTTTATTATTTCTTCCCCATTAGTAGCTCTTTGATTTAAATATCTCTGATAAAAAAAGTTATATAACTTTAAATCTGATTTTTTTGTGTTTTTTAATACATATTTTAAAAAAAAACACTATAAAAGTATTTTTTTTTTATACTTTGAAATATCCTCAGTTTAAATCAAAGAGCTATATGTAAGGAACAAAATGTAAAAAAGTTCATAATGATATATCATATAGTTCCTGAGAAAAATGTTCCTAAAGTTAGGCAAATAACATGGGCGAGATAGGACCATCTGACTCCCCTTAATAAAAGAGATTGTTTTGCAGTTCAGAATGTCAAAGTAATAAGATGAGTCACTAATATAAACAGACAACCTTGACACGGAGCGTAAGCTGACACTATCGCCATCAACTAATTGAAACACTTGGAACTCAACAAGTTGATATTCAGTCACTTTAGTCCGAAGAAACGTTTCACACGCTTTCACCGTATTTACGATGTCGGAAGATTGCAGAAGCAATTAAATTAATCAATTAGTTAAAGTATTAATTAAATTTATTAATTCCCAATTAATTAAAGTTAAGTAAATTGGAGGTTTCGCATGCGACGAAATCGAAAACCGTACAAGTCTTCAGCCAAGTAGAGGCAATTTTAAAGAAGTGTGTAAATATTTGCTGCCGTACATTGCCTCTGCAGCAGCGTTTAACATTGTCACTACTTTGTTGAAAGCCGCAGGCAAAACCGTAAATACGATTTACACTTTCCGTTGCCAGGGCCGGATTTAAAGATTTGCCGCCTGTAGGCTACGATTGATTTGCCGCCCCTGTCACAATATTCTCCCCCTTCGGGGAAAGGTAGCTGGTTAGCTGCAAAATAGGGTGGTATATGTGCTGTTAAAAATAGATACACATATTAGAATCACCTATGTACCTTTACATGCTAAATCGAAAGCGAAATAGTCGATTTTTTAAAAAACTGTTCGACTATTTTTCTTTCAACTTCAAAATCCGAGAGGAGAGGTGCAATTGCCCTCGCAGCTACCATGTTTGCTACGAAATATTATAATTATATATACGTTTACGGTTTACGCATTATTATAAATTATTTGTTTTCTTTCTTAAAAATATTCGTATCTTTATAATAATATTTTTATGCCGAATGCTGTTTTAATTGGTCGTAAAATTTGCCGCCCCAAAAAATTCGCCGCTCTAGGCTACAGCCTATTTAGAAATCCGGCCCTGTCCGTTGTATTTAAAAGATCCAATTGACTCAACTCATTAATGACTGTTGGCAAGAAAATTTGATATTGGGAAAATAAGCTTTTCGCCTAAGCTCATCAAAATAAACATAAGACAAATGGAGGCCATCGCCTTGAACAATTTATGTAGGACAAATTAAGTTAGACAAAAAAATTAATTTTAGAAACTTAAAGTTAACGTTTTCATGTTAATGGTATTCTTGAGGATTAATTGGGAAATCTTTAAAGTTAGGGAATTAAAGATGACGCCGTTACGAGGAGCTCAGTGGAATCTGGGTCGTTAATGGGTTCAAACGAACCGTTTCATTGAACATTACCGGAACCTTTGCATGCAAAACGAACTTCTTCCTAAACAGAAACGTCTCACTAAAACTTAAAAAAGAAAGTTGAATTCATGATTGGTTTTTTTTGGGGGCAGTTACTTCGAACCAATCTAGCTTCATTTCAGCATCATGTCAATCCTATTTATGCTCCCTTACGTCTATCACCGATTTATGATTCGTTGCATCTTTACCTGCAGAGCCGGCCCTGATTTATTCGGCACTGTTTCTACTCACCACAGGCGGTGGCTGAGAGAGCATCTCGGGCGGAGGGGTGGGCAGGCGATTATCGAGATTCATGTCATCGAAAGTGAGCTGAAAAAAAAGAAAGAAAACAATCTTTACCCTTTTAACACGTGAACTGCCACGATATAAAGAAATGCCAAAAGGTCATATCCAGGCACGGCCAACTTCAATAACAAGGCCAGAGAAGCTCTCCCAAACATGAGCGTAGACGGAATTTTTGACGTCACTGTTCCCAGTGCCGAAGACCGAGAAACTAGTTCGGACACATTCGGAACCCTAAAATTGTGGTCAGGCGTGAACGAGTGGTTTCGAGACAGGTTGTCTTCATCTTCGGAACAACGTCACTCGGAATGATGACGTCAAAATTTCCGTCCCCGAGCTTGTTTGGGAAAAGCTTCTTCGGCTTGTTGAGAAGGCCGTGATCCAGGCCAACTTTAGTTGCTTGAGAGGACATACAAAATTTGCCTGCAACCGACGGCGACCCTTCAAATACCACTAACAAGACATTGGCAGACGTAGTCGAATCTTCGCGTTTGCATTTTCAAAAAATCTAGTGACAAGTTATTGATTTTATGTTCTGATATATCATTGAAATTTAGTAAAAACTACATTTTACCAAAATTAGTATTTTATATGAAAGGGTTGCTTTTACCTGTTGTCGTCTACTTTCTTTGTCTTTGATTCTTCTTGAGAACTGAATCACGAAGATGACAAGTGTAACTGCTAAAAATACCAAAAACAGATACACAGCGCCAGAAACAGCATTCAGTGTCCCAAGAGATGATTCTTCCACCTGAAAATACCACAATCAAAACGTTAGAGAGGAAAGAGTGAAAGTATAATCTTATTGTTTAAGTTGTCACCACCTCATTATTATAAAGTTAAGCTATAATGTCCATGAATGTACCTTTGTCATCAGCCATCTTCCTTGATACTTTCTCTAATGCAGAAAATCAAATTGCACACACATTTATTTAATTCATTTTTAAATTTTAGGTTTTTTTACATTACATGAAATACTATACTAAGTAGAGTTCATTGATAAGCTTTTTAAGAAAATATGTTTGACTTATTGGCCTCCATAAAATAATATTTTTTTAAATGTCTGTGTTGAAAATTAAAATGTTTTGAAATTATTTATCTAAGTAAAAAAAAGGGCCAATGTACAAAGATAGAAGAAATTTCCTGTGCACTTTTTCGTTTGTAGATGACGTAAAGAAGCTCTTGAGTGAAGCCTCCTATCTTATCCAATTTACATACTGTTAAAATGCATTATTATAAATTGTATTGTATAGCGTATAAATTGTATTACAATGAATTTATATATTATTAAATTTCTAACTTACTATATCTTCTTTACACTGACTGGCTTCAACCCACCACTTCTGATACAGCTGTCCTAAAACTCCGTCATCATGCATTTGTACTATAGCATCTGAGATGTTTTTACTGAAAATTTAATTTAAATTTTAGTTAGAAAACGGATGCAAAAAATTAATTCAAAATACACAATAGTTATAAGCGCAGTATACGGTTAGTGTTCTATATAACCTTTCTGGTTCATTTTTTTTGTTCGAGCTATTCTTATTAATATGATATAGTTTTATTTAAAAGTTCAATTTATGAATCAGAACGGAGGACCAATGAGTTTAGAATATACAAAATAAATTTTACGCACAAATAAAACCATTATTAGACGTAAAACAAATAAATATTGCTATCTAATGATAAAAATATTTTGAGGACAATACGGAATAAAGTGATAGAAACATTGTAGTTACGTCTTTATGGAAAAAAATTATGTAAGTTCTTTTTGTTTAATAAAAATAACGAATTTAAACAATACCTGTCTACATTTTACATAAACGATATATTTTGTCTGCAAACTTTTCAAATGTAAATGCTTTTACATGTACGTGGTTTAATTTTGCCCAAATTCTTTCCGCTAGGTTTTAGTGGGGATTTTCGCTTCTTAGTTCTATGTTATGAAGTCTCATATGGCTCTCTATCAGAAATACTCATTACTCACACAATGTCTTTGTCAAGCTGCGGTGCGAGGCCGATGGCGTAGGCTGCGAACCCAAAATCGTCGTGTGCGGACAGCATTCGGCCACACGGGGCTCGCCGTAGAGCGTAGTCGGCCTGAAGCGAGTCCGTCAGAAACACGTGGCCTCCGGATCGCACGCGCTCGATACCTTCCGAAATACTGTGCCAGAGGACCTGGTCCGGATTGTCTTTGAAGTACTCTTGGAGTTGTTTGTATAGAGGCAGATTAGAATTCTGGAAAATAAAGCTATAGTAAGGCGAATACAATATATGTTAAATACTACAGGTTAACTCGAGGTCGTAGCAAAACGTCAGTATTCGAGTATTAATTCGAATACTTTTCAATATATTTAAGAGCATAAATAATTTCTTTTTCGCATTTGTTAAGCATATAAATTGTAAAGGTTGTTTTTCAGAATAGCTACTATAAATGTAGGTTTCAGGATACAAGTGAACCAAGTCCACTTTTTGTCATTTTCGAATTAGCAGCTCAATTGCATGTAATAACTATGCAGAATTTGTTTTTCAGAAAACTATTATAAATGTAGGTTTCAGGATACAAGTGAACCAAATTCACTCTTTGTCATTTTCGAATTAGCAGCTCAATTGATGCATGTAATAACTATGCAGAATTTGTTTCCAGAATAGCTACTATAAATGTAGGTTTCAGGATACAAGTGAACCAAGTCCACTTTTTGTCATTTTCGAATTAGCAGAGCTCAATTGCATGTAATAACTATGCAGAATTTGTTTTTCAGAATAGCTATTATAAATGTAGGTTTTCAGGATACAAGTGAACCAAGTCCACTTTTTGTCATTTTCTAATTAGCAGCTCAATTGCATGTAATAACTATGCAGAATTTGTTTTCAGAAAACTATTATAAAGTAGTTCAGGATACAAGTGAACCAAATTCACTCTTTGTCATTTTCGAATTAGCAGCTCAATTTATTGCATGTAATAACTATGCAGAATTTGTTTCCAGAATAGCTACTATAAATGTAGGTTTCAGGATACAAGTGAACCAAGTCCACTTTTTGTCATTTTCGAATTAGCAGAGCTCAATTGCATGTAATAACTATGCAGAATTTGTTTTTCAGAATAGCTATTATAAATGTAGGTTTTCAGGATACAAGTGAACCAAGTCCACTTTTTGTCATTTTCTAATTAGCAGCTCAATTGCATGTAATAACTATGCAGAATTTGTTTTTCAGAAAACTATTATAAATGTAGGTTTCAGGATACAAGTGAACCAAATTCACTCTTTGTCATTTTCGAATTAGCAGCTCAATTGATGCATGTAATAACTATGCAGAATTTGTTTCCAGAATAGCTACTATAAATGTAGGTTTCAGGATACAAGTGAACCAAGTCCACTTTTTGTCATTTTCGAATTAGCAGAGCTCAATTGCATGTAATAACTATGCAGAATTTGTTTTTCAGAATAGCTATTATAAATGTAGGTTTTCAGGATACAAGTGAACCAAGTCCACTTTTTGTCATTTTCTAATTAGCAGCTCAATTGCATGTAATAACTATGCAGAATTTGTTTTTCAGAAAACTATTATAAATGTAGGTTTCAGGATACAAGTGAACCAAATTCACTCTTTGTCATTTTCGAATTAGCAGCTCAATTGATGCATGTAATAACTATGCAGAATTTGTTTCCAGAATAGCTACTATAAATGTAGGTTTCAGGATACAAGTGAACCAAGTCCACTTTTTGTCATTTTCGAATTAGCAGAGCTCAATTGCATGTAATAACTATGCAGAATTTGTTTTTCAGAATAGCTATTATAAATGTAGGTTTTCAGGATACAAGTGAACCAAGTCCACTTTTTGTCATTTTCGAATTAGCAGCTCAATTGCATGTAATAACTATGCAGAATTCGTTTTTCAGAAAACTATTATAAATGTAGGTTTCAGGATACAAGTGAACCAAATTCACTCTTTGTCATTTTCGAATTAGCAGCTCAATTGATGCATGTAATAACTATGCAGAATTTGTTTCCAGAATAGCTACTATAAATGTAGGTTTCAGGATACAAGTGAACCAAGTCCACTTTTTGTCATTTTCGAATTAGCAGCTCAACTGCATGTAATAACTATGCAGAATTTAAGTACAATAACGAAGAAAGTCCTAGTTCAGATACTATGCGCTAGGCAGCAGCAATTTAAAAAAAATGTTAAGAGGTAATTTTGTTATAAAGCTTTAATTTCAAACCTCTGTAGCACAAAGAAGGTTTTTATGAACTTGGTTCACTTGTATTCTAAGCCCTCCAAATGATAATTTTTCTGATTCATTATCGTAAAATACGCTTAGGATTTTTTTTTTACCTTAAAAGATTTGTCTTGGAGTAACAAATTCATTTCACTAGATTTTGATGAACTGATACGATTATCATCTTCACGACCCATTAAAAATGAAACGGTTTTTGCTTGCTAGATGGTAAAATATAAACAAAGCGTCGGACAAGGTAAAAAATGAAAGTTGGAAAATCTGATGGCTTTTTATGGGGTTTAATTACGATGCTTTAGAGCACACGGTACACAGTTTCTAAGAAAATGGCCGCATGTGCAATTAGCAATAGTGCACTTTCACTTTATAAGTGCTTATTATTTCACAGAGAGTGAGTTTCACGAAAGAGTTTTTCTGTGAGAAGAAAAATATACTTACTTCAATATACCTTGCTGTGATACCCGGTTTGAGGATGCCGATCTTTGGCCATCCACTTGCCAGTGACTCCTAGATGAGAAAAATGCTTAATAGAAAAATAGAGAACATTATAGGTTATCACAGTGTTGGAGGCTACAAAATGTTAAGTCTTGCGGATAAACTTTGTCTGATTGAAATAACTATTCTGTGTCTATAATTCACTGCAAAAAAATATCTAAATCTTATAATTTTTCTTAAAAAAAGGGTTTTTTTTAAGCACTATGAGCTCCTTGGGCCAATGTGTCTGTAGCATGACTGATTTGTTTATTGACTCTTGATCAAGTCACGTGACGCTTTGGGGGCACTTTTAGGTTTGCCAATGCGCAGCCCATTCTATTTTATGTCTCCGCAAATGTGACCAAAAGCGAAAAGTGACTCTTAATACAGTGGTGGTCAGAATTATAAGGACAACAGAAAAATCGCTAGATCTTTTCGACAAATCACGGTTGAATTATGCAAATTTTATGTCTGTTAGCCAATAGTAAACTAAGCATTTAAATAAGATTTTTCGCAAACATACATAAAATTCATAATTTTAAAATGTGCTATAAATTTTAACATACAGCGAAATTGGACAAAATTATAAGGACAATTGCATTTCTGTAAGTCTAAAGCATAAATTTACATAAAACTAGCAAAGTTTCTGCTTTGTACACTTCATTCCATGGTGTTATAAAGATTTTGAGAGTGTTTGAAAACTTCATTACACTTATGTTCAACCATGCCACTAGGTACGAAGCTTTCGGTGTTTGAAAAGGGAAAATTAATCGCTTATAAGAAATTCTGGACTTACTGGACGTGAAATAGCATTGAAATTGAATAGATCAAAGACTGTAAAATATAAGTTTTTTTTTGAAAAATCCTGGAAATTACGGAAAACGAAAACATCTAGGTAGGCCATCTTCTGTGTCTTCGAGAGATAAAAGACGAATTATAAGTAGAGCTTGCTCCAAAAAGCAAACATGGACGGAAATAAAGCGTTAACTGGACTTGAACTACAGTGCTCGAACCGTTCGCCGTGTTTTACAAAGTGCCGATACGGAAATCTGAAGTCACGACCCCCTCTTACATAAACCCAAAAGAGACTGAGGATAGAGTTTGCTAAAAAGTACATTTCTATGGGTGACAAATGGAATGATGTTGTCTTTTCTGATGAAAAGAAGTTTAACCTAGACGGACCTGATGGGTTTAAGTATTTTTGGTATGATCGCAAAGAAAAATAAATATTTTCAAAGCGATCATATGGTGGCGGCTCAGTAATGGTTTGGGCAGGTTACGCAGCCTCTGGAACTACAGAAATAGTATTTCTTCAAGGGAATTTGAAGTCAAATTCATTTTCTGTTCAAACTGTTTTTTCTGTTCAATTTTCAGTTGTCCTTATAATTTTGACCACCACTGTAGTGCCCCTCTCTCCTCTAAAATTCAAAAAGCTCTTAACTCAAACCTTTTGAAAGAATCAATCAAGAACCAAACTCTTCTTTCGTTATCTTTTTGACTTACCCGTAAAACAGTTTCCATTGACAAAGTCTTTAGTTGCGCTAGCTGTGAGCCGTCTTTCTGCATTTGCAATTGAGCTGTGAAGGAAGCTATATAGAAGCAGATGAACAAAGTTGTACTCCACCACCAAGATACTGCCAATAGACGAGATGAAATAGACCTAAAATAATATTTGGCACGGTTATTCCTTTAGGGTCAATCCATTACAATTCACCCAGACCTGTTGCTTAACATTTTTGATTGTCGTAATTTTTTACCATATATTTCCTAATACTAGGTGACTTCAAAACCAAAGTAAATTTTTTGGGGCGTATGCTTTTTTTTGGCGGCCATTTTAACTTTGCTTCAAAGCCGATTTTTGACCTGAAACTACTTTCACTTAAAGGTATATAACTCTGTTAATTTTATAGATATAAAGACGAAATAAAAAAATAAAATTTTCAGAATGATGTAATAAATAGTTTGTCAACGCATAATATTACTAAAGTGGTGGTGAAGGAGGAGATAAAAAAATGACAACTGAAAAATGAAAATTATCTTAAAACGGTAAACCAATGCTCTCCCTATTGAGATATTTTGTCACACACCAACAAGGAGTTAAAATACGTGTTCGGCCAGTCTAGTACAAGCTAACACAGAAACATATTTTTACAGAAAAAATCTGTTCAAAGAAATAAAAGTATTTTTCTGTAAAATTAACGGATTTTATTAACCTAGGATACACTCCAGATCCTTGCATAGTGGCTGCTCCTACCGTCCACCAAGCTGTGAGGGTGATGTTACTCATTCGACCCCAGATACCAGACAGCGAAAGGACGCTGTCTGGGGCTCCAGCAACCTTGGACAAGGCGTGGAAGGCGCCGGCGCACACGAATGCCGCGAGAATCACGCACACCCACGCGCCCGCACTGAAGGCTCGCAGAATGGAGCGCTCGGGCTCGGGGCTCGGCATCAACACGCTCGCGCTCACGATGTCGAAAGGATCCGTGAACTCCACAACTCGTTGTCTGCGGCTGGTGACAATCAAGTCTCCTAAGGCAATGTCGGCGGTCTAAAAACAGAAATTCGAGTTCTAGAAAAAAAAACCTATCTGGGTTATAGTATGTTCTATGACTGAAAAACATTTTTTTTTGCTTTTAAAATAGGCGAGACTTAAACAAAAGTTTAAAATAATAAGATAGTAGTTAAAATCTTTTTTTTAACCAATATGCAGGATGCTTAAAATAAGTCATTATGAATTGTTTAATACGTAATATTTGAAATAGTAGTAGAATTAGCAATTTTTTCTAAAAATCTTTAACACAATGTTTCGAATTCATATATACACTGGTTCCATTTTCACAAAATCATATTTCGAGTGGCATTTTTGTGGAAAAATTGCTAAATCAACTTTTCAGCATAAAATTAATGCGCTGATTACGAATATCGTGTTTTGGCAATATTGACTTTGGCGTGTTAAGGCTTCAAATCGATATCTCTTCAAGTAATTAAAAGTTTAGGCTTTCATTTTGTTTTGGCGATTGAAGCTCTCAAAGCACAAATTCGAGGTTGCCAAACAAGATATTCATAATCAGGGCATCAATTTCACATAGGAAAGTTGGTTTGACAACTCATTTTCAGCAAAAATACAGCTAGAAGCTATTTTAAATGACTTTTCTGAAAACTCACTCCAGACTAATATGTGACTTACCCCGTCAAGAATTTCTCCAATCATTCCTGACCATCTTCCTCTCTGTGGCTCAAAATTGCCATAAAGTCCGTCTTTCACTAATTGCAGCTCGCATCGCACTTGCAACTGATTGCAGATCTGTTCCATGATGTCTATACAATAACCTTCGAATGTTCCATTCTCGTCTAGCATTACAAAAGGAGGACTCTGTAATAATCAAGATCTTCGTTATTCTATGTTACTTAACTTTGTTATTTATTAAGACTATTTATAAATCAAATTGGCTTGATAAATATATTTTTAGTTTAATAACTAATGTATATAACTTATAACTAATGTAACCATAACTAATGTATTTCTTTCTTTTCTCCTGGACGGCATTTTGTTGATTTCCATTTGAAGTAATTATGTGTTTTTCTTAGTCTGTGTCTGTTAATAAAATTGCTATTAGGATTATTATATATATTTTAATCCATCTATTGCTCTACAATTTGTAATAAGCCTTTAATTATTGTTCAACAGTACATCAATCGAATTTGTACTAGTCTGAAATTAGTGTATTCTAGGTTGGGGTTATCAATTCTCCCTTTCTTCCTGATAATTAAGAACAAATGAGCCCGAACGACCGCGGGTCTCCATACCAAAGTGCCTCTGTGTTGCCATTGGAAAAAATTATTTTCTGTGATCCCCATTTCCCCAGCTGTATTGATTTATTTACAAACAGTTTTTATATAGTAAATGTATTTGACTGACAGGTCTCTATAATCCCACTTTTTGAAATTGGTTCGAAATTTTTTTATTTAATTTCCAATAAATAATTTTACACAAAACATCGAACCAATTTCAAAATGTGGGAATCGTAAGATACATATAAGTCAGCTACATTTATCTTATAATAAACCGTTGTAAAAATATTCAATACAGCCGGGGAAATGGGGTTTTAGAAAATATATTTTTTCTCCAATAGATTAACACAGAGGCACTCCGGTTTGGAGACCAGCGGTTGATCGGGCCCTTAACACTGAAGTCACCCCTCACACTTTAATTTTTACTTAACTTGCATTTCTGATTAAGATTCCGAAATTAAAATTAACCAGCCTTAAATGAGCTCTAGGTAAAATTATATTTCTCTAAATAGGTAGTGAAAACAGAATTGTTCTAGAAAAGTAGTATTATTAAGTCATGCATGACAAAGAGAGAAATTTCATAAAGCTAAAGAGATTAATTATTTTTTTAATCGATGTAGAAACATTTACAACTCAAAGTTTTATGCCAAAGAACATCATTTTTCCAAGCATTTTTCTCTTAAAAAAATGGCAGAAATTGGTCGAAATTATCAACAAATTAAAATAATTCTTTAAATATCTGTCACAAGTTAGTTCTTCAGTAAATCACTAATAAAGGTTCTTGAACAGATCTTAGCTTCTGGAAAAACATCTCAAATAAATATACAATGGGCAAGTCTCACGTCTTGAAACCTTGAAAGGAATGAAAGGTACCGTTTATCAAGAATTGCTTATACATAATTTCAATATGGTGATCTAAAGTTCTAAACACCCGGGGAATCCAGTTATCGCAAAATTCTATTGTTACTAAATGCACATAATTCCAATCATCTTATAATCTTAAAATTTTAGCTATTCAATTAACGTCGAACCTGGATATCCGATTTTTTAAAAGCATTCCATGATTTGACGATATATATATATATATTTAGATTTTTGGAGGGATTCAAAATGTAAGAAATTCCCCTCAAGCAGTTTACCCAAATTTATGCTAAGTTGGTCGCAACATTTCTAAAAAGAGAAGAAAAAAACTTGGAGTTTCTGTGACTGATTTTGATCAAGGGAAATTAATGGAAAGGGGGCGTTCATAAATTACGTGATACGATTTTGATGATTTTTTTGACCCCCCTCCCCCGTAATCTCACATGACATTTTTTTAAATTAGTATTTTTGAAAGTTTTGAACTGGACGTTAGACGGAATATTTTCTGCTGCAAACTAAGCAGGCTTGAGCTTGTCTGTGAGGTGATACTTGGCTCACACGCTCCATCAAGCGAATTTAAAGCCTTTGGCGTTAGACTTTTTGCCAACTTAAACGAGGTTTTTTTTTTATTATGCTATGATTTCTTATTAAGAACATTGTGTTAAAACCAGCTATTCAACCAACCAACGAACATTATCCTTGTTGATTTTATGTAATAATAAAATAAAACTAAATTTTTGTTTTTCTATGTGTTTGTGTTTCTATTTTTATTTATTTTTCAAAGAAATTGCAACCTGCTAATTATATATGACACTCTTCTAGTAGTTTATTTGTTTACATTTTCTCTCCAGATGGATTTTGCGAATTCCAGTAAATCACTCCATTCCTGCTCGAAAAGAAAAGCAAACATCGCGAAGTTCGCCTTTACACACCCAAGGGAAGGAGATGGGGGGGGGGAGGGGTGTAAATGGAGTCACCAAAGAAGAAGACACCTGACCGCCTTGTTTTTCTGCAACCGAAACTTTTATGGACGTTTGATACCTGGGAAAACACATAACAAATCGAGGTCTAACCGTCTAACTCCGAACTTGGAAAATCCAAACAGCAGCTGCATCGTCTGATGATGGTGCGAAAGTTATAGTACTTCAAAATTGCAAACGATGCACATTGTGTCTGATATTTCTTTGTGAAATGTGAAAATACTTTGAACGCGTGTCCTTTGGTCTGACTTGAAACTAATAAAGAGAACAGAAAGAAGCGAACGACAATCGAATCTATATAAAAGAACGGATCGTTCTTTTTCTCTAAAACATTTTAGTACAAGAGACCCACGATAGAAGACCCACGATAATATTATCATGAAAGATTTTGCCAATTTCAAGTCCAGAAAAAAAATTTAATTTTGCGCCATTTTATGGTAGTTTTACGTTATTTTTTTACGGGTGAAAATTACGTGATATTTGACAAGACCCCCCCCTCCTCCCCCCGACGTGATATTTGGTGATATTCGGCCCGACCCCCTTCCCTAAACAAGTCACGTAATTTATGGACGCTCCCAAAAATAAGGACAATTTGTGAAGCCTGTTTTTAAATTGTTGAAATACCACTAAGAATACTTACGATTTTGGTAGTTATTCGAAATATCGAATTTCTGCTGGATGTTTGGGGCAAGGCTCCAGGTTCATCATTCTGTAGTGGAACAGATCTTCGAAAGCCACCAGATCCTCTAAAATCGGACCAAGAACCTACCTGAGATATATAACTATAAGAATTCAGGTTTATATAGAAAATAAATTCAAAATCATATAATTTGTTTATATCTCAAGTAAAAAGTAAATATTTTCCATTCAACCCTGAAAAAAATCCTATCATATTACAGAAAGTTTTTTGGCAGAAAAGTGACACAATTTTGTAGCAAAGCAAAGCAATACAGAAAATATTTGTACATAATAGATATTTTCTGTAGCTCAGGGTACGTTAAAAATAAAAGGTGGATCCATAACCCCCATGCAAACCTTCATTGACTTCGTTGGAGTCAAGCACTATATCACCACTGTATCATCACAGACGCGTGTGGAAGTATATTTCAAATTTTCATTCCAAGTCAAAACAGGAAAATCTGTTCTCAGCAGGTTCAATTTGTATAGGTGGTTACAGATTTTATCTGTTTTTCGAAAAAAAAATTCATTTTGACAAATTGAGATGTTATTTTACAGTCAACTGCAGTACTTTTAGAAAACCGAAATGTTGTGTAAGAAAATAACAGAAATATGTTTCACAGAAGTTTTTATGTAAGAACAGATACGTTGTTTTAATTAAAAATATCATACTTGATTTTAACTTTAAAAAATATCCGATACTTGATTTTAACTTTAAAAAATATCCGATACTTGATTTTAACTTTAAAAAATATCCGATACTTGATTTTAACTTTAAAAATACCGATACTTGATTTGTTAACTCATTAAAGAAACCTATTTGTTAAAGCCATTAACACCTTACCGAAAAATAACGTTAACGAATAAAAACACAGTTTTTAAAATTCGTTTTTTGTGTAACTTAATTTGTCCTTCACAAATTCTTCAGTACTATGGTCTTTTGTATTATATTTGCTTATATTTAGATAAAATTAAACATAAAGCTTATTTTCTCATTGGAAAATTTCTCACCAATCGTCGTTAATGAGTTAACGTTGAACTATGGGATCCAATACAACGAAGAATAAAATAACTATCTATTTACTTCTCGATAAGAATACGGCGCGGATTCCACAACTGTAAGATTTACATTGACTCTACTTTGTTGAAAGTCAGAGAATTCAATGCGACCAGTCAAGCCTTCTTCCACTCGAACCTAAAAAGTAAAATATCAAATTATTATAAATACAATTACAAATACTTTCAACAAACAAAACATGATAATAAATGAATAAGATTGGCCAGTTCTATGAGCATGTTTCACGTCCAGCTTCTGTAGTTCCAGCAATATTGTTTACATTTTTGGTCCTTTTTTGTTTTAGTGATAATTTGATCCAATTTTTTCAATTTAATATTAAAAAAATATTGGAATTGCTAAATAATTTTGGACAGTATAAGTTTTCATATATTTTCTCTTATTATTCGTTTCCTCGTCGTTGTTCTTTTGTTGATCCTATCACGTTGTGTAATTTATATTATTTATTGTACTGGTAATCTGTAGAAGAGTTTTTTCTAAATACTAAAAAAAAATGCTAAATATAAAATGTCCTAAATACTACATCCGTGGTTTTTACCGCGCATTGAGAGTGAAACCGAAACAACTCATGAAATAGCAGAAAAGCAAGAATGAAAACTGGAAACTTACGTGATATGAAACAACCACAATTGCCATTCTATCACTAACCCTTACTTTTACATTTCGTTTAAATATATTTAAATACAATACATAAAACCAGGGCCCGATTTAAAGATTTGCCGCCTGTAGGCTGTAGATTTGCCGCCCCTGTCACAATATTCTCCCCCTTCGGGAAAACTGCTTAGCTGCAAAATAGGGTGGTATGTGCTTGTTTAAAATTATCACAACGAATATAAAAGGGGGAAAATAGGTTTATTTGAAATACCAAAAATTAGATCATTTATAATATCCTCACTTACCATGGTCTCATAAGGTGTAACTGATGTGGTAAAACAACCACACAGCGACGACAAGCTCAGCTAGCGGGTGCTATATATACGGTTTACGCATTAATGAAAATTATTTGTTTTTATTCTTAAAAATATTAGTATCTTAATAATATTTTTTTTGCCGAATGCCGCTTTAATTGGTCGCAAAATTCGTCACCTCCAAAAAGTCGCCGCTCTAGGCACAGCATACTTAGCCTATTTAGAAATCCGGCCCTGCATAAAATAACTGAAAAATATACCTGTCTTAACACCTGGCTGATTCTGTCGTCCACAAAACGTGGGACACAATCCGAAATCCTGGTGTTTTCCGAAGGAAAGGTAGGCATCGGACTTCGCGACGGATTTCTGGGCCTGACACCCCGGATAGCATAAGATAAGAATTGAGCAGCGTCATGAGTATAATAGTGGTGGATCTGAAATTAAAGAGACTAAAAATAAGGAAAATTGTTTCAACAAACTTTTTGGTACTTTATCAATTTTAGAATGTTAATCAATCTCTACAATCATAAAATAATTAACACAGATGTACAAAAAAAATTCTTATACATTTTTCTTCGTTGTTTTTATTATGCACTTTGTTAATTTGCAAATGAAAATAAATCTATTCAATCAAATCAGTGGCGGTCAAGCAAAGTAATCACTGTTTAAGGAACATAGACAAAACAGCTTTTTTAAAGGACACAGCTTAGACAAAACTGGAAGCCGATGCCAAATCATCATACTCCAAGCCAAAAGCATTATACGATAATTAAGAAAACTTCAAACATAAAAGAATTTACTGATGAGTAATGTTAAATGTGCTATTCAGATAAAATGTTGGGGACTATATAGCTGAAAGATGAGAGTTAACGTTACAAATATCAGAGAAAATAAAACCTAAAAGTAAAAATCTTTCAAATTAGTACTAGGAAGTAGAATTTTTTTTTTTAATTTTACAGTTTTAGGTTAATCTTGATTAACAAATTTAAATCAAATGTGACACAAAGAATATGTTAAAACTGTATCTACATTTAATTTTTCTTTTCTATTTAATGATTGGTGGCCTATCAATTTCATCCATTCTCCTTTGGCGTTGCTGAATCTGTTTAAGTTTGGAGTTAGTGCTAAAAATCCAGTGATTCTTATAGCTCCAAATTCATTTGTCATCCAGAAGGTTTCAAGGACCTAGGAAGAATTTATTTGAACAAAATTTAAAATTTTTATTTAAATGTTTTTGACGATTTTTAAGTACTGCGGCCCTTTAAGAGGAACTGTCAGTCCCATAGAGCCAATGCATTAGCAGAGGTGCCGATCCCCCCCCCCCCCCTGAGCTAACGACGCACCCCCCCCCTAGAAAATTATTACCCCCCCCCCCTAAAAAAAAACCGGTGAGGATTTTTAGCCTACTTTTCTTTTTTTAATTCGAAAGAATTAAAAAAAATGAAAAAGTAGGTATTGACATGCGGTCGATGTCCGTCTGTCTGTACCCCCCTCCAAAATCAGTTCTATCCATCGGATCTTAAAAATTCTTTTTTTGTTAAAAAGCTATGACCTCAGATACCCAACTTTCATACTTTATGTCCGTCTGTCTGTACGTCCGGACGGACATAAATCTACTATCTGTCGGCGAATTTCCCATTGAATTAGCATTGAAATTCAATTTTGAGTCATTTAAATCACTGTAGGTATTGAAATGCGATTGATGTCCATCTGTCTGCCTGTTCGTATGTCTGTTCGTATGCCTGTCTGTCTTTCCGTCTGTCTGTCTGTCTGTCCGTCTGTCTGTCTGTCTGTCCGTACTTTACTTCCAAAATCGGTTCTATCCATCGGATCTTAAAAATTCTTTTTTTATTAGTAAGCTATGACCTCAGATACCCAACTTTCATACTTTTTGTCCGTCTGTCTGTACGTCCGGACGGACATAAATCTACTATCTGTCGGCGAATTTCCCATTGAATTAGCATTGAAATTCAATTTTGAGTCATTTAAATCACTGTTGCCAAATCAACAATGGCATGAGAAACTTTATTTATTTAAACATATTTGAAGCAAAATAATATTTTCATGAATCAGTTTGGAATGACGTCATAAAATGTAGCACAATTTGATTCTTTGATTATTCATTAATTATCTACCAAGAAAGCGGCAAGGCATACTTTTGCATGCAATTATGCTTAGTTTTAATTTACATTTCTTATTTTTTAATGCAGTTCGGAGTAGTTTCATTACTTTTGTTATCAATAAATATTTAATTATTCTTCGAACTACAAATAAATCACGAGCAGATGATAAATAATATTTAATTTATGAAAGAATATTAAGGAAAATAGTTGATTTTGGCTTTTTGAAGTTTAAATTATAGCTGGGTGCTGTGTTTCGATTTTTTTTTTCTAATGTGTATAAATCTAGTGTAGAAACGGCTGTTGATGATATTTACTTTAGGAACCTAGTTTTTTTTTCCCGATTAGAACTTCAGTAAGTATTTAAGTAACAGGAAAGTAGGCTATTTTAGTTCTTTATGAACTTCTTGTTTATTTATATGGGCAAATGGGAGTACCTAACCAAAGTAGCCTCTAACTACATCTTTACGGTGTATATAGAAAACCTTATAGTAAAATGATATTTCAAGTACCATCGAATGGGGTAACTTAACTTTATCCCAAGAATTAAAACCCCAGTACTGACTTTCTTCTTAAATATTTTTCTACTGATAGGTCAAAGCAGAGTTGCCCCTAATCGAAAAAGGGAAGCACCTTTTGGAATATCTTTTATAATATGGAATTACAAGCTATTTTTAATTTTCCTTTAAAAAGGTTTTCTTTACAGCCAAAGCTATCGGAATCTAAATAATTGGTCAAAAATTCCGCTCAAAATTTATGTAATTATATTATTTTTTAAAACAATAAAAATGAATGACGTGATCCATTCAAAAACGGCTTCCAATTCATTCCCTCAATTCTTAATGCATAAAAAAAAGTTTATCTTGGTATAGCTTTTATTTAATGCAACACATTTGACATTATCAAACACATCATAATTATTTTATAAGGTTTACAGAGATTGCTTCACTTAAAAAAAACCTAAAATTTAAAAAATAAGTTAAATATAACAAAATTCTTACCGTGAAACTCGGAATTGCACTATTTAATTATCTTCAATTACCCAGACCCGTCACATTTGAGACAAGATGACAAGTATTTTCCTACTGATTCTCAAGCAATCATTTAGTTATTTTGGCTTCGAGTCTAATTTGGCGGGGAAAAGTCAAAAATATTATCCGAAGGTCATTAATGCGTAAAAATGTTATACAAAGTTAAGTTCGAAAGATTTTTGAGCCTGCTGCAAAATATGGCGGGAATATCTCATTGATTCCATTGGCAAACTATAATGCGAACGTCAGCAATTCACCGAAATGTTTTATAAACTGCGTGCGATTTATGAGTGTTTACACTTTGTTACAGTGATCGGATTGTTTATTGGAAATAATTGTCAGAAATCGTATCGCCTGGTAGACGCCAACGAACATAATTTATAACTCCTTTTTTCCCTGGTGTTGCTTTGAATTATGGTTGCCCATCCCCATTCTTTGAAGGCAAAAATATAAAAAAAAATTGGAGCCACTTTTGATTATCTTGCCACTTTGTGTTTTATTTTAAACCAAATAAAAATTCGCCAGAGTACAAGTTCTGAGCCCCCCCCCCCCCGGTGTTGCGTCGGCTGGTGTGGGGGGGGGGGGGCAGATTATGAGTAAGAATCATGGTTAGCTGAGTATTTTTTATTAAGATTGGCTGTTTATTAATAATTTTTATAAAAAATTCAACCCCCCCCCTAAAATTTCAACGACGCAGTCTGCGTCGTTGACCCCCCCTTGTAGGCACCCCTGGCATTAGTGTTGAAATCACAACTTTTGCAAAAGAATCGCTTTGCCATGTAATGTTAACCCATTTTCACGAGGTATGGGAATCATCATATTATCAATTTAAAACAAAATTTAAAAGAAAATCACCTCCGGTTATTAAATTATTAATTGATAGAGTTTCAAAATAGTGTCGCCATCTGCTGAATATTTTGGGGCATTTTAGAATTTCAAAAATATATAATTAAATAACTAGATAACATTTTCGTTTCAATTTTGCTTTAATTTGATGTTATGTTGATTCTCATACCTGGGGAAAAAGGGATAACATGGCACAGCAATACTTCTAAGGAAGTTGTGATTCCAAAACTAATGCAATTAGCTGAATGACAATCCCTCTTAAAACAGTTTGAATATTACTTACTGGTCTACTGATTATAAAATGAAAGTTCTTTTTCATTATTCCCGTATGGTGTACATGCAGGCGCAGAATACTACTAGCCAATTCTAGATCTGTGTCTAAAATCACTTGTCTGTTTTGTCCAGGTTGGTCTATTTTTCGAAGAAAATTAATTGCTTCGTCTGCTGTCTTTACTTTGGCGAATCCAACAAGTTTTAGGTGCAATGCGCTATACCCAACGCGAAACATCTTCTGGAGCTTTTCTGGAACTAAAACATTGGAAAAATTAGTAGTTAAATTTAAGTACGAAAAAAAAGCATATTTTATCTTTTCAATCCAGTACCTTTTTTTTTTGAAACTCAATAAGCATGTTTCAGATCTTATGTGGGAACAGAAGTGCTGAAAGAAAATAAATTCTTTCGAGAGCCTCGATTGGAAAATCAATAATATCACGTGGGAAAAGAGCACCAATCGAAGGAAGTTCGGGAATGAATACCAGAAGGAAATACATTACCTGAAACAAGCCGATTGAGGACCAAAAATCGAGTACATTAGCAGATTAAAAATACAACAATATAAGAGAGATAATGATAATTTCAATTAACATTATAATCAATTTACAGCTAAATTTAGTTACATTAAACATTTTCAAAACATTATTCTAAAAGTATATGGAAAATAAGTCGAGACAGGGAAACTTCGGAGTAATTAAAGATATTTTATTTAGTAACTAGTCATCAGGAAAAGGTTGATGTGTCGTCTGCAGTCGACGAGAGAGTGTGATAGAATCTCACAAAAATGGCGAAAAATCTCGAGCTCTGCTTCACTGACCAATCAGAGTATGAGAAAGTTTGAAAGATCGACTTAAAAATGTGATGACTAAACAGTTTCTGTGGGAACGATTGATCTAGGCGACTGTTTGTCACCGACAGGGTGTGGTTGGGATGTTAAAGTACTAAGTGATATTAAGGATATATGAAAAAGATAATTTAAGTTATTAAGTTTAATTGGGTACAAAATATAAGATTTTGAGGGGTTAAGTTATAATATGTCATATATATTCCAGAACATTTATGGAATTTTTCGTAAATTTCTAAAAAAAAACCTACAAAATTCTTATGGAAATATCCTGCTTACCGTAATCGTG
Source organism: Oedothorax gibbosus (assembly GCA_019343175.1). Classification (NCBI taxonomy): domain Eukaryota; kingdom Metazoa; phylum Arthropoda; class Arachnida; order Araneae; family Linyphiidae; genus Oedothorax; species Oedothorax gibbosus. The sequence continues at coordinate 2,121,804 of JAFNEN010000006.1, forward strand.
ATCATAAATGTACACCAACTCTTGCCACCTGAAATCCCGTATCACATCCAGCATCGCTCGTGTAGTAGACGGTTCCATGGGGACCATGGACTTGGGCCTGAGGTCCTCAGCCTTTGGATCTTCGGGAGCTTCCATCAAGGAAGGGCTCAGCAGGGAAATGTGGTAGTCGTTAGCATAGCCTCCAAGCACGGGGAGGTTGGACGGGGTGAGGGACGTCACAAACACACCGACGCCTTTCTTCAACAACTTGCACACTGAAACACTTCAAATATTGGAGAGGCCGAACACTGTTAAGAGGGAGTCCCATACATAGGAAGAAGAGGTAGAAGGGTCTATGAGTTCAAATGGTTTGAAGCAGGGCTGTCAGGTTTTTCGAGCTACTGCACATCACATACTGGCACCAAGGTATCCCAAGATGCACTGCTCTAGCGGTTTTTTGAGCTACTGCGCATAACATAGTGACCGAAACTGGCACCAAGGTATCCCAAGATGCACTGCTCTAGCGGTTTTTTGAGCTACTGCGAATAACATAGTGACCGAAACTGGCACCGAGGTATCCCAAGATGCACCGCTCTAGCCTGCTTCATTTGTGCGCTACTGTGCATATACATGGATCTTTCTATTCTCTTTCCTACCTCTATGGTCCCATACAGCTAATGCATTAGTTTTGAAATCACAACTTTTGCAAAAGAATTTCTTTGCCATGTTATTAAATTTTCACCAGGTATGGGAATCATCAAAACATCAATGTAAAACAAAATTGAAAAGAAAAAACACCCGGTTATTTAGTTATTAATTGTGTTTTAAAATAGTGTCGCCATCTGCTGTATATTTTTGGCATTTTAAAACTTCACAAATATGTAATTAAATGACTAGATAACATTTTCGTTTCAAATTGGTTTCATTTCGATGTTATGTTGATTCCCAAATACCTGGGGGAAAAGGGCTAACGTGGCAAAGCGTTGATTTACCACTTTTGCGGTGTATCAAACTTCTGGTTTTACCACAAAATTGGTAAATCCACGCTCCTCATCATCCTTCTGCGTTGGTTGTGATTCCAAAACTAATGCATTAGCTCAATGGGACTTACAATCCCTCTTAAAAAGTTTGGAGCAAGATTGAACGGAAATCTGGATCTTTTTAGCTATTTGGAGCGTGGATTTACCAATTTTGTGGTAAAACCAGAAGTTTGATACACCGCAAAAGTGGTAAATCAACGCTTAGTGGTGGCAGGTAGAAAAATGCAGGATTCCGGTGCAAACTTGCACTACAATTTTTAACTATGTATGTTCTAGCGCAAAAGACATTGGGAATTAAGAAATGATATTTATTTAACCTGATTATTATTTCACCGTTAAATTTTATTTTTGAAACTGATTAATCGTTAATAATTGTTAATAATTAATCGTTATCGAATAATTATTTGACACTTATTTGTTAATTAATAATCTCCCAAATAGCTTGTTAGTATTAGAAGCATGTTAAAATAAACTATAGGGGTGGTTGAAAAATGTAAAAAACATTTATTAAGACATTTACAACTGTGGTATTCTGAACCATGTTTGTTCTAATAAATGTCTGTAACACGTGTTCTCATTTGTCATTTTCCATTACTTTTAAATGAAGCTCCCCTCCGTAGAAAAAAACGTTATTTAACAACAGAGTAATGAAAGTATTAAATATAAAAAAAAATAATAATTCCAGATATGGGCAGTTCTACCATAATTTTTAATTTTAGGAATAAAAAACTTGGGAAATTTATTTTTTCAATATCACTTTAAATGTTTGTAAAAAATTTTATAAGGGTTCTAGAATTACAAAAAAAGTTCAGCAAGGCTCATTTTGAATTTTTTTTTTTTAAAAATTAGAGATGATAGTTTTTTAAAAAAAAAACTGGTATCAAAAAACCGGTTTAAACTTGCCTTATGAAAATAACTAATTTTTAATGAAACCGAAGTCACGAACAAACCGGTTAGTCTTAAAACCGGTTTCGGTTTTCCATCCCTAGATCATTGTGATAGTAAGGAACGGAAGGTAAGGAAATTCCCGATGTTTCCCGGTCTTTTTTTGTGTTGAAACTAACTCCAGTTTAATAAAAATGTTTTTCTTACTCCTTATACTCCATTTAAACATATTTATAGAAAAAAATTCAAATTATCAAGCAAAAATTAACCTTATCCTTGGGAGACTATAAGGAAAGCAATAAAGCCACGCAGCTCATTTTTTTTTTTAAACTTTTGAGCTTATTAGTGAAGTATAGCAAAAAAAATGCGGCTACTAACTGAAATGTGAGTTTTCTGCAATACAGTTTTCATGATTGAAGAATCACTGTAGCTCCATCCAGTGCCTCTCTTCACCACTTTAGCAATGAGGTCAGTGAATGTACCAAAACCCAGGGACAAAAAGTTAGAAGAAGAGAAATACACATTATAAATATTAAAAGCCAAAATTTTATGGAAGGAATTTGTTAAGATATAGTATTAGTTCAATTTAAAATCTAAATGAATGTAATTTTTACCTCAAAAATGTGTTAGTTTGAGCATTAAACTAAAAATTTGACATTCGGGACATGAGAGGGTAAGGAATTTTCTGCATTGTTTCGTGTCCTAAAATTTTTTTGGAGTTTCTTTGCTTTAAAATTCCGTTTTGCAATTATATAAGGACCAGTCTATTAGTATTATAAGAAAAAATTGGAAAGAAATATAATTTTTTCAAAAGTTATGCCCAAGGGACATAAAATTAAAAATTATGGTAGAATTGCCCATATAGGGAAACAATTGAATAATTAACAAGATCAAGTAAACCAAAAAATTATATATTTCCCATAATGAATCATTTCGTCATTGTCTCTAATTAAAACTAATAATAAATTAACAATCAAATTTAATCACTCTCTTCTTTTTCATAACAATAAATAAAAAAACAAAGTAACAACGGACGGTTATTTTCGAAGTCGGTTTCTTCATTTATTGTTTTCCAATATGACCAAAAAGAAATAGAAAAATCATGGAGCACTAATTGACATTTTGAATTTCCGTTAATTTAAATACACCAATTTGCATACAAAATAAATAAAAAAGAGTGATAGTCGCTCATTCAAATTATTTAACATTAACTAACTGATAGCAATTATAACAATCGGTTTTAAATTCAAAGGTATCGTATCTAATATCTTTCCTTCAGAAGTTATTGATGTACTTACTTGCGGCATGGTAGTGGAATGGATCTTCAATAGATATTTTTTCTTTTGCTGTCTGGTAACTAATTTGCTGTTGGCTTTGGGATAAAAATTTCCACAGCACGTTGTCAATGATTTTTTCCGAAACTTCATCGTCTTTTTGTAAAATAACACCTAAGAAAGAAAGTTCCAAAGAGCAGATTAGGGTCATTCTCGAACAATATATATTTTTCTTTTTCCCTCTTTAAAAATAAATGAAGATTTATTTTTAATGCTTGTTGCTGCCTAAAGAACTCTTCTATACTTTCTTGTGAATCTCGTACACTTTCTGTTATTTTTAATACCATAATTAATTTTTACTAACATAAACGGTGAAAAACGTAGCTTCTGTTTTCCTTCTTTTAAACTTTTGTAATAAACTAAACAAAATACTTTAAAAAAAAGTGGAACTCGCAAAAATGAGTAGAAGAATGTTTTCATTTTATTGTGAAGAGAATAATATTTTCAAAAACAAATACAATATCAAATTTGTGATCACTTTCTTAAAATTCAACAATTTCAAATAGCTTCAACACCCACACGCTACTGCCGATGGGATATCTCAGTTAAATAAAGCACACTTAGGCTTAGGTGGATCATCACATCGTGGGTCTCCTAGCAGGATATTTTTTTTTACAATCATTCTCAAAAATGAGAACATACACTCTCTCAAATTCGAAAACAATGTATTGGGAGCTATTATGAACTATTGATGTTCTTAAAAATGAAAAATTCTCAAAATTTAGGACTCATTTTCACTCAGTGTAAACATTTTAATCGTGGCTTTATAATTTATCAAGTAGTAAGTGTGTACTAAATGCTGAATAATCTATGTATTAAAAATAGCATGATACTAATAATACTGATTTTGCAGGGATTGGAGTAACGCGTTACTTGTAACGCCGTTACTTGTAACAGTTACTTTTTTTAGGTAACGTCGGGTAACGCCTTTACATTTTTCAGAAAGTAACTGTAACTGTAACTTAGTTACTTTTAGCGGTAACGAAGTAACGAAAAATTGTGTTACTTTTCCGTTACTTTCCGAAGGCTGTCTGATGCTTATTTTGAAATTCCACTCCTAAGAAGGGAACATATTTCCAAACTTTCGCATTCCCGAAATATGAGCTTTTCTTGGGAGGGAAAAAGCAAAATGCATTGTCCACTTTGGCTGCTAAAGGCTTGTCTGTTTACCTTTCCAAGTATCACATTATAAGACCCGTAATTACAGGCTTCTACCGAAAAGAAGGGTTTTGAAATAAATCACGCTGACTGTCAAGCAGGTTGTCGTTCGGCAAGTTTCGACCAGTGCAAACCCCTTTGTGTTGCCTGAACCTGAATGGGTTCTACAACAATGACCAACAATAAAGTGTGTGTGGGGAGAGAGAGAGAGGGCACGTTCCCACCTATTTCTTGGATTGAACCAAGATTGAAATTAAATAAAAAAAATATATTAATTATAATTTCAGCATTTTGTTTGTGCTTACGTTTCGTTAATCTTGGTTTTCTTTGAAAAATGGTGAGAAGGCTAAATTTCAATTTTTCTTATAACTTGAAATTTCAAAAAGTAACTGTAAATCGTTACTTTTCGTATTTAGTAACTGTAACGCGTTACTTTTCATATAAAGTAACTGTAACTGTAACAGTTACTTTTTTGATTAAGTAACTGTAACTGTAACAGAGTAACTTTTTAAAAGTAACTTTCCAATCCCTGTGATTTTGTATATGTTCACCCTGTTACTTCATTTTAACCGATACAATAAAAAAGTTGAAACAATATTTTGATTTCATTATCAGTAATTGATTGGACATGGAACATTTTTAAAGAATGACCTATTTAAAACGTGAAAAAACAACAACAGAGATACGTTTATTTTGATAAAGTAGTTACTAGGAATCGACGCAATGGAAAAATATTATTACAAGAAAGGCAACATAATTCCAATTCGTTCAGATTATATATATTTTTTTCTAAATAAAACTACCTACTAAGTTTTGTTTAATTTAAGGGGGACCCATAGATATCATAGTTAAAGTATTATATTGGCAGATCACGTGACCTCCAATGCTAACGATGGAACGCGCATGGAGGCCAAATGCAAAATGGCCAGTGTTGTTGCCACTTTAAGGAGAAAAATACTACGAAAAAATACCGTCTAATTCTAAAATTACAAAAAAAATACTAGAAAAGGATTTAAAGTCACTAAAAAGATTCTAAAATGCAGCTAGTATTTTTACGATATTTTTTGTAATTTTAGAATTAGATGGTATTTTTTCGTAGTATTTTTCTCCTTAAAGTGGCAGCAACACTGGCCATTTTGCCCCCTTATTTGGCCGCCATGCGCGTCCCGGCGTAAGCATTGGAGGTCACGTGATCTGTCAATCTAATACTTTACCTATGATATCTATGGAGGACCCGACTCGAAAATTGATAAAAAACACATTTTGAGATTTTAAAAGTGGGATAATATTTCATATGTTACCTATAAAATGGTATAATTTAGTAGGCGATATGTCAATTAAAAGTATTAAAAAAAATTTAAAATACTTGCCGCATAAAAGACTGCTAAAAGTTATACTTTAAACGCCATTTTCTCAAAATTCATATTTTTGACAAATGTACCTTTTTCGCAGTAACTACTGGATATTTTGCTTAGATTTTTTTTTGTGCATACACATTAAGTACATTTACACACACAGACATATTATTTTAAAGAAATATTAATTACTTATATATTTTATATATTTTTTTTCTCTCTAAAAACATATGTTTATCTGTGTAAAAGTGTCTAAACTTTAACTGTGTAAAACTTTGAACCAATCCAACAAGTAGGTCCTGAGAAAAAGGTACATAAAAATGACCATTTTAACATGAGCTCTGTTTCCCCTTAATGGGCATCTTTATAATTTTTTTTTGCAGTTAGATTAATATTCAAATAAAAAATTTCTTCATAACTTTTTTCACTGAAAAAAAGTTCATTTAAGTTTTTGTTCTCTAAATTTAAAGACTGAAATTAAAGTTCTTAATTCTTTATTTGTATTCTTGTGGCCTATTAATAAAATCCTACCATACCATCTTAAAATGCATTTAAAAAAAATTATAATTATCTTAAATTTTAGGCTGATAGCGGAAGGTGCCGATACTAATTTGAAAGCATGAAAGCTTATTTAACATTTTAGTTTTTTTAAAAATGCTATTGCACATTAAAGTACATCAAATAAAAAATATATAACTTTTCAAATTAATTGAATGACAAAGCTATAGTTAAAAAAAACCCAGTACAAATAAATAAAATCATGAACAATTATCATGAGTATTTTATTTTATCATGGATATTAAATTTTTTTTCACACATTAAAATATCTTTTTTTAAACAGTTTATTAAAATATTTTTCTTTTGATAAAATAAAAATATGTAGTTTGGTAGTTTAAATTATAGAAATACGCCTTACGAAAATACATCCAGTTAAAAAAAAATCGTATAATACTAAAGACTTTTATAATGTGAACTGGACTTAATGTGTTCTGAGTCAAAAAGCATACCCTTAGGACTTTATGGAGTCTAAAGTAAAATATTAAACTATAATTGCTGCTCATTTCAAGAAATCAAAATAATGTAATTTTTTTTTACGTATTTCAAGGTATTTTCCTCACATAAATAATATTCTAATGAAAATAGGCATAATACGAATGTTACATGGGGTGACAATTTAAAAGAGGTCTCAAACTAATAAAGGATTCCATTTTGTTGCTAAAATTGCCCCCCCGGTACGACCTATACACATACAAAACCTGAACAAAATAATTTAAAACAAATTATAACATTGCACGTGTAACCTTTATTTTTAGAGGTTATTAATGTTTTTCATTAAAAAGTTTAAAAAATTAAATAGTAGTTTAACATTCACTTACCAATCTGAAAGGTATCCCTATATCCTGCAGTTATCCCTATAAATGCAAATAGAATAAAGTAGTAACGCATTCTTTATTTCTAAACATTAATTATAGAGGATCTGGACCGTCCGAACTCGCACTCAATCTCGAGAAGGTCTTGCAGTTATCAGATGAAAACATAAAGGCCGAATAGTGTTATGAAACGTACTTACGATAAGGCTGGAAAAATTGGGAGTAGAAAGCATTCTGAAAATATGATGGGACGTTTCTTTTTATGTTGGTACTTCTCCACTTTGTTATTATTTCGAGTTACAGCATCCAGGGTGGTCGCGTAGGCGTTTTTTTTTTGGATTTTAACTTATAAAGAATCTAATGCTTTTTGAAGGGTTAAAAAGTTTCGGGCATTTAAGAACCATGCAACGATCCTGACAGCGTTTAAAAGAATTTCATTGTCAGTTTTTGTTGTTGTTTTGGTTGAATCAATGCTACAGCGACACGAGTACAGTGTCAGAAGGATATGTATGGTATTAGTTTAACTTTATAAATGTCTATACTTAAGTCATAAAGTTCTATGAAAACTCATTGAGTAAAAGAAAAAAAAATGGCCCAGAAAAATATTTTATAGAATATGTTATTATAATTTTAAAACACTTAATATTTGGTTGAGAGGAATTAACGCCACGCAACAGCCATACGAGGGTTATTGGCGACGGAAAAATGCCAAAAACACGAGTAGATAAAATGAAAAACTTAGACTACATTAAAATAAAAGTCAAGAAAAAAATCTGTAACGTATGTTAAGGTTGCATTTGTGGGTTTCTTTAATTAAGATTTGTTCAAAATATATTTTTTTTTCAACAAAATTAATATTCTATTAATATGTTTAGAAAGACTTAATTGCAGAAATCTGGGTTTTTAACTAATTACATTCAACGACCTGAATGTACAGAAAGCTAAAATTAAATTTCAACACATTAAAATTCTGCCCATTTTATATGAAAGAAAAATCTATTAATAGTTTAATTGCAACTAAAACATTCACTAGTAACAGATGTTCTCTAACTGATTAGTCCGACATTGTGAGTATTCTTTATTCAGTTATTTGTTTCTGCGAGTATTAAAAAAAAATTGGGGATTGGGTAAAATTGTATTCCCACACACGATCTTATTCACTGTGAGAATATCTAGATAGAAAATTAAAAGGTTATCTCGAGGTACTTTTTACTAGTACGAATATTTCCCCACAAAACTTATTTCTTTGCAATATTTTCTTTAAATTTATCAAAGAAAATACAACAACAAAAAGCGGAAGAGTCGAAATCAACTCCACTATATATGCACTTACACTCTTACGATCGAAGCGAGAATTTAGGAACTACTTAAAAAAACTCCCTCTAACCTAACGTAAAATTGTTTTCTTCCGCAAAACAATTAAATCTTTAGGGTAATTCCATGCAGGGGTGCCTACAAGGGGGGGTCAACGACGCAGACTGCGTCGTTGAAATTTTAGGGGGGGGGGTGAATTTTTTTATAAAAATTATTAAGAAACTGTCAATCTTTATAAAAAAAACTCAGCTAACTCTTATTCTTACTAATTATCTGCCCCCCCCCCGACGCAACACCGGGGGGGGGGGGGGGGGGGGGCTCAGAACTTGTACTCTGGCGAATTTTTATTTGGTTTAAAATAAAACACAAAGTGGCAAGAAAATGCAAAAAGTGGCTCCAATTTTTCTATATTTTTCTGCCTTCAAAGAATATGAATGGGTAACCATAATTCGAAGCAAACCAGGAAAAAAAAGGAGTTATAAATTATGTTCGATGGCGTCTACCATACCATACCAGACGAAGATTTCTGACAATTATTTCCAATAAACAATCCGATCACTGTAACTAAGTTATAAAACATTTTTAGTTTACAGCAGTTTATAAAACATTTCGGTGAATTGAAGACGTTTGCAAATGGTATCAATGAGATATTCCCGCCATATTTTGCAGCTGGCTCATAAATCTTTCGAACTTTGTTTAACAGTTTTACGAATTAATGACCTTCAGATAATATTTCTGACCTTTTCCCGCCAAATTAGACTCGAAGCCAAAATAACTAAATGATTGCTTTAGAATCAGTAGGAAAATACTTGTCTTGTGTCAAAATATCCTCACCTTTTTTTTTTTTTTTTTGGGGGGGGGGGGGGTAATAATTTTCTAGGGGAGGGGGTGCGTCGTTAGCTCTGGGGGGGATCGGCACCTCTGATTCCATTCAAAATTATCCTGTCTGTAGTGTAAGTCACGTTTGTAAAAAGTGATTATCACTACAACTTTTAACATTAAACGAAAAAAAGATTGTGGAATAGTCGATCTACACTTATTATAACTAAATAATGTAATGTATTTAATTTGATTTATTTTTTTAATTTAAAAAGCTTTTAATATCCTCTTAAATCGTGACTTACACTACAGTTACATGGGATTAGCCTTTACTATACTATACAGATCAAGGTACTAAAAGGGTGTGTGTTACAAGCATAGATATCATAGTTAAAGTATTAGATTGGCAGATCACGTGACCTCCAATGCTAACGACGGGACGCGCATGGAGGCCAAATAAGAGGGCAAAAGGGCCAGTGTTGCTGCCACTTTAAGGAGAAAAATACTACGAAAAAATACCATTTAATTCTAAAATTACAAAAAAATACTAGAAAAGGATTTAAAGTCACTAAAAAGATACCAAAATGCAGCTCGTATTTTTACGATATTTTTTTTGTAATTTTAGAATTAAATGGTATTTTTTCGTAGTATTTTTTTCCTTAAAGTGGCAGTAACACTGGCCATTTTGCCCACCATGCGCGTCGTTAGCATTGGAAGTCACGTGATCAGCGAATCTAATACTTTATGATATCTATGGTTAAAAGTCAAAATGTTTGTGAACATCTCTGTTACATATGACGATATTTTTTTGAACAAGAAAAGTGTAAAGCGCTTCCAACTCAAGTAGATAAAAAAGACCAGAGGGATGTTTATGCTCGAGATGGCAATCAAAGCGAGTTGACGGATTGCAACGAGCTAAGTTGTGATTTCATCCACTTTATCACAAGTGACGTCGAAGGCGATGAGAAATTATTACTTCCTGGGGTGAGAGAAGTAGAGTTGGTGGTTTTGATCAAAGTCGCAACCGAGCGCTAACACGAAGGTTATTGGCGCTTTAGTGAGTTACACGGGCTTATAATTTAAGAACCACAGTCAAGTGGACAGCCGAGTAGGCACCCAATGCAACTTTTAAGGGCGACATCGTACGCGGCCCATCATCTAGAACATCGTAGCAATTTAGACCAGCAATTTGGAATATCAGCGTCGGGGCTCATTTAACCTGCACTTTCTCCACACAGGGTATTATTCGTCGTACTTTTTAGTTGCACAGGCATTGAGCTAGAAGAAAAGTGGAGTGAGGTGTGTGATTCACTGAACAGGGCAGCAAACGAGCCAGTCCAATAACGACACGCGGAGGAATACACAGCACTGCAGCAGAAGCGAACCGGGCAGAAAACCTAGAAACTTGCCGTTATTTCGCTATTGGGTTCGTCTTCGCTGGTTCTTAGTGATCCAAATGGTTATTTCTTAAAAAAAGTTGGAATTTAAAGCAAGTTAATTCTTTCGAACTAAAAATGTTAAAATACATTTAGGAGCCCAAGTCATTATGATAGAGGGGTCTCATACAAGCATTGCATACTAGTGTAGGGAAAATAGTCCGTTTCTGCCCGGTTCGCTCAAAAGGGTGTGAGTGGGTCGCACATTATTTTCGGCTCGCTAACACCTCACCCCAGTTTTACTTCTAGCTCAATGTACACAGGTCGTTTAGGGGTAGGAAGTTACTTTGGCAATGTCCGGGCCCGAACATGGAACCTATCGCATGCAAGGTAAGCGCCTTACCGACTGGGCTCGACAGCCCGACCATGCCTTGGTCAAATTAAGAGGGAAACCTGCCACCATAACCTGTATTATTTTTGGGGTCGACTTAAGGTCTACAAAGAGTTCTCGAGTGTTATTGGTAAAGAGCCGCGTAACTTCTAACCACGGTCAAGTGACGAGGCCGACATCTGAGTCAAGTTAAATTATCGTCACACTAGAGCTACACGAGGTCTATTGGCGACGGGCGTCATAATTTAGAAAAAGTCAGATGACTAGCCGGCACTTGAGTAGGCACACACAGCAATCTTATAATCGTACACGGCATAAGGATTTTGAAAAAAGACAAATTTAACGTGCATTAGTCCCATATACAATGCATTATTTATTGGCGATAAAAGTTTTTTTTTGTGCTCAGCATTTTCGTTTGTTCGTAAGATGGATATGACGGAGGACAGAACTTGCGAGGGTATCTTCCATGGCATGAATGGTGGTTCAAATTTTAAGACTTGGCAGGCAGAAATTTTAATAAATACTGAGTCATTTCTTCATGTTGTTTATTTTTAATTAAATGCTGTATTTAAAAAAATACTAAACAAATCTTACAAGCATTATAGAAAATTGCCCTTTTCACGTGTTCTTTGTTCCCCAATATACATACTTGTTAAGACTAAAATTTGTTGGTTTTATAAACTTTCTGAAAATGTTTCTTATGAATATAGTACATAAATTAACAAAAAAAAAAAAATGCAAAATATGTAGTACTTTTTTAAAAAAATCTTAAAATACATCCTTTTTAAAAATAAAAAGTAAACTGTTTTAAATTTTACTTTTATAGTTAGGATTTCGCACAATATTTTGCAAACAATAAAGCTTGTATAAAAAAATACAGAATAGAAAGTAAGTTTTTAATTAAGGTATCAATATACCTAAGAAAACGGAAAAATTGATCAAAATATGTGTTTTGATATTTTTGCATTAAAATATTACCTGATTCTTTAACTTTCAAATGGTATACGTAGAATTCTTGTATTGTGAATATTTTTGATTTACAGGCAGTCTTGTAAAGGTAATTCTATAGTCATCAATATTACAATGAAAACCTTGAACTCATTTTCTGAAGAACGAATTTTTTCATAATATACTTGTACTCAGAACATGATATCTCAAATTAATTTGCTTCGATTTAAAGAATTTAAGGTGAATTTTAAAAAGTATGACATGTGACCATGTACTTTTTAACAATTCTAACAAATAGTAAATTTTTAAAAGACATTTAAAAAATTAAATTATTAAAAAAAATCATATTTTATAGCTTGCAATTTCAAACTACCATGATTAAGTAAATAACTACTTTGCTTAGAGCCTAAATTTTACATAATCACATGCAGGGATACTTGAGGTTTTCGTTTCTGCAAAAATTATGTAAAACAAGTAATTAGAAATGTTGTTATGTTGTTCACAATTTGGCACACTTAAATTAATTAATTGCTAATTAATTTATTAATATATTTCTATTGCAGTAAAAGATTTTTATGTTAGTTTTTATGTGCCTGATCTTCTCACAAAGTCTAACTCAAAAATTAAAGGAAAATTTGTCTAAGGTATATGGATACCTTAAGTTAAAAATTTAATTCAAAATAATTTTGAATGGTCGAAAAGTTTAAAGTAAGAACTATTTAAACTGAATGGTGTTATAAGCATTAAAATATTCAACATGTTACGTTACTGAAGTTGCTTATTGTTGAAGTTTAATTCAGAGGGTTGAAGATGCTGAAAAGTTGATTGGACGAGACAGAGAATTGAAAATACCTTACCTTTTCCTTAAGTTTACTTGCAATCCTGGGAAAGCTTGATTTTCTCAAATATATTTCACCATCCACTTAGTTTCTTAATCTGGATTTTTCAGGGTTTTTTTAAACACACACACACGTATCTTGATTTCATTATATATGCAGCGTATTAATAACCCAATTTTATCAATAAAATAAAGAATTAAGCTGCTTTTAACTTATAATTAAATAAATTATTCAAATAATAATAAAATGTATACTAAAATTGTCCTGAACAGGGCATTTTCATTAAGTCAGTGTTTGATTTTTAAAGGAAATTAACAACTTTGATTGATAGGCAGGTTTTCAAATTAAACTGAAATAAATTCTTTAAAACAAAATTAAGATCACTGAATTCATAAATATACTTAAATTAATTGATATTTTTCAATTAATTCAAGTACAAAAATTTTTTTTTTTTAGCTCAATGAAATTGGAGAGTAATTTAAAAAGTATATAAAATAAAACCCAGCTAAAACAAACTTTCAAACTTGTTCTAACATTAAATTCCCATTTGTAACTCAATCAAGCATTTTGATATTTGAAAATACAAATGGATAATTCAAAGACCACTAAAAAATAATACGATATTTTATAAAAAATTTGACACTCTTTTTCAATACATTAGAATTTAACCACAGTTAGCTAATGATTTCAGATTGGGGCAACCAACATTTAAAATAATTTTACTTGTATTGTAACCTTCTTTCAGAATATTCCAAAATAGAAAATCACATTGGGTGCAAGCGAATATCTCATGCTAACTCAATAGGTGATTCATCATTTTAACCTCCCGAACGGCCAGGAAATAAAGTTTAAAATTAATTGATTTCTAATAAAATATTTTTTTTAAAAATTAGAATTAGGTTTATTTTGAAAGAGATGATCTTAAAAACATTTCCAGATGAAAAAAGTACACACTAAATAAAAAATTTGTAAATTATAAAATTTAAGATTGTAAGAAAAACTGAACCACAAAATATGGAAAAAGTCAGGTCTAACGATCTAAGGGTTAATGTATGGTGCATTATGTATTTTGTCAGACTTGTAACCATAATGAAATTGATTTTCATTATCTTATTACACAATCAATGCAGATATACAAAGGGTACCAATTTTAGTTAGATTCAATTTCTATAATGCAGTAAAAATGAATAAATTTCCAACTGAAAATATAAAAAGAATTCATCCAAAAATAAATGAGTATCAACAAACAAGATTCTAAAATAAGAACAATCTACCTTTTGCATCAGGATCAAAATAGCTTTGAAACCAATGAAGAGTCACCTTACACATATTCCGATTCTTTTCTAACAATGTAAATCACAATATGTTCTTGTATAATATAATTTACTTGCTTTAGCATACCAACCAACATTGAAATTTTTAAAACAATTAAAATGTAGGGAAATGAAAATTCCAATCAGGAGGTTGAAGGGGAGAAGACTTTGTGAGGTTCCAAGTGGCAGCACTCCTCGGTTATGTGTTAAGTTTTCACAGGGGCTAGAGACATCTAAGCCATAGCATTTTAGATCTATACAGTATATACTATGGCTAAAATGTACATGTTGGCAAGTATGTCTAGGAGTTAATTATTTTATTTGGATGAAACCAACCCATTTTCAATATTATTATACTTCTCTGTTTTTAAATGTCACATTACGCATGGGAAAATCTTTTAAATAAGAAGCATTGTCAGATATTTTTCAGATATGTTGTAATAGTCAACAAATGCATATTTAAATCTTATTTTAACTGTAAAGAAATGTAGGCAATTTATAACTAACAGATTTATTTAAACACATACATCTTTGACATTGTAAGACCATTATGCAACAGCCAGCTTAGCCTAAAAACTCAATTTACAAAAACTTCATTCTAAGTGTTTTTCGAAGAAACATATTACCCATTCTTCTTTCTACTTTTTTCTGCATCAATTTCAGATTCATTTAAAGCAGATTTAATTTGATCTAGATAAAAATCTTCAGAAGTAGATAATTTACCTAAAAGAAAGAAAAACAAATAACATAACTACTTTACTAAAGATAATTGATGATTTAAAGCTTTATTAACATATGATTTAATTTAAATTAATATAAGGTATTGCAAAATAAAATTTCTACATTGTTTTGATTTATTTCTCTTAAATTATATGAACACTTCATCATTTCATTTATATACATTCAATAGAAATTTGACTTTCAATTATATAACACTTAATTGAAAAATAAATTAAAAATTACAATAAAGGATTTTTAAATTATAAAAATTTTAATAAAGGATTTTTAACGATCTCTTTGTTTTGAGACATGTATGCGAGTATTTTTGTGAAAGTAAAAAAGTACTTACATATTTTGTCATTGCTAACCAAATGATGCAGATGATTACAAACATATAAACATATCATGTTCTTTGTAAGTATTTAAAGTGAGATTATTTAAGTATTTCTGAATTGCAACTAACTTTCTATATCAGACTTTCCGTGGCGAAAAAATTGCGAATTTTTTTAACATCTCTCAGGTATAAAAAAATAAGGGAAGTGTCCTTAATTCGGTCACTTTCACAAAAATATCTTAAGTTAAAATAATTTTATTAGCTGAAAAATTACTATTTACTACATTTTTTTGCTTATTTGTATTTGTACTCTTAGGATGTCAAAATTGGTCTTAATTGTTATTTTTGAATAAAAATTCTGCTTTTCTAAGATGTTTTCTAAACCCTTAAAATGTTCCGAAAGTGACCACTTTATTTTCCTAACTGTAGCCACCTAAAAAACCATGTATACCTGTGTGTCTATAAATCATAAGTATCGAAGCCTAACTGTTATACAGTTGTGTGTATGCATATTGATCCAGGGCCATACTTTAGGAAAAGACATGAGAACAGATTATTGTAGTTTTTACTATCTTTTGCATTCAGGAATTGTAAGTTGGCTTAGTGATGAAAAAATTATAGTTGGTCAGTCCTTTTTCATGGGGAATAAAATAGGTTTCTTTTGACAATATGTTAGAATAATGACAGTTACAGTGTAAGAAGTAAAGTGCAAGCATAGTAAAGTGCCTATGCACTACACAAAGAGCATGTTTGTAGGGAAACTTAGCAGAACACTTTTGAGTAAAAATTTCTATCTTGAATTTGGTATGAGAGAAAAAATGTCAATTACAAAGCAATAGAACACATTGCATTTAGTAAGAATATCCACATTTTGATTCCATTTTAGTGCTTTCTATTATGTTTTTAATGACTTTTTTTATTCAATCTTTTGCCCTCTTTGACATAGAAATGCTATTTTGATTTTGGACTTCAAAATAAATTTCTTTAACTAAAAACGTTATCACTAGGGATAGCTACTTATAGTCACATTTTTGTATGTCTTATTACTATATATCAACTTTAAATATGTTGATTTTAATTCTAAACGTGTTTAAAAATGAGTTTAGCTTTATAGTATATGCACATCTGCCATAAACAAAATTATCAATCTTTGTAAAATTTAGAATACATCGGCTTTACTTCAAATATTATAAGTCTAATTATAGTTATGTGGCAATGGGCTACACAATGAGCCTCTTAGTAGTTTCTCTTAAGTGATAAGGTTGGAAATTTGCCACTATATAGGAGGTGCTGCAAACAGGCTCTTTAGTATGCACATAGTCACTTTTCTGGACACAGACTTTAATACTGCCACATAATGAAGAACATTGCTCGATTTTTTAAAGCATTCCTGTGGTTGGAGGTGATTTATAAGACGGCCATCTTTAGGAGCACAGCTAAATAATCTATTCCTGAAATGACCACCTTAAATCCTTATTTATACTATTTTCAAAAAATTACACCACCATTAGATATTCTTGAATCTTATGAAATGATATCGATGTTTATGTTCTTTGTAACACATCAAAAAATTGAAAACAATAAGGAAAATGCCTATGTCTCTTAAAGATTTTGTTAGGAATCACTAGACATTTCTAGTAAAAAAGAACATGTTTTTAAAAAATAAGAAAATAAATACATTATTAAAAAATAAGAAAAATTAAATAATCCTAATTTTCTTGGCACAATAATTCAATAACAACTATTGCATGAAGTTGCATCTGCATTAAACATCCAAATATTTGAAAGTATTTTAAAGCAACTTAATCAAGGGGTGGTCACATTAGGTACATTTCCCTTATAGGAATCTTATTCCTGATCTAATAATGAAAAAATACCTGAACACAGTAAAACAATGTCTTACAAATTATTAAGTTTTGCATTTATAATAATTACCATTTTTTGTTTGAATTAACCCTTCAACAGTACCAGATGTGTCGGTTTCTAGCTCTGCAAAAGCCAATAGTAATGCTTTTTGCTTTGGAGATAGTATCCTGCAAGAAAAGGAAAAAGTGTAAATATACAGATGATACAATAAAATAAATTGAGTCTAAAAGCAGATTTTATCATAACTTCTGTAAATACTAGGACTATTAAATTTTAAGATTTGTAACAATTTCAGGTCACAAAGAAAACAATTGTAGTTGTATCACAAAAAGACAATGCAAGATCAATTAACATTTTTTACATATATTACTTTTAAAATGAAACATTAAAAAATTTGAAAGACAGATTTTTTAAAATAAAATATTACCCATTTATAATAATTTTTTAAAGAACACTGATAGAAAAGAACTACCAGAAAATGTTATGCTAATATATTAAAAATTGTGTGTATTTTTTATTTTGAAGATTAAGGTAGAAGAACTTATGATGCTTTTCTGCAGGCAGCAATTTATTTTTAAAGTTTATAAATTACTATTTAAAGCAGATATTCTTACATATTTCATAACATTTAAATTTATTCCTTAAGGTATACCTTTCAGTATACCTTTGAAGACAATTTTGTTTAATGGATAAAATAAACTTCTTATGCCTTTTATGATATATATTAAGTTGAAAATATGTAAAATGGACACAAAAATGAAATTTAAAATTTGGATGTACGATTTTTTAAGGATTTTAGTTAACATTATGTTTAAAAAAGGCCTTTGACTAAAACACTAAAAATTTTAACACTAAAAAAACTAAAAATTTTACTGAGATATTAATTCTGTAAATTGGAAACTAGAAACAAATAATGCATACTTTGGGATTTGTATCTTTATGTTTATGTAATGGTCTCCATATCCATAACTTGATACACGTTTAATCCCTTTACCATCTAGACGAATTCGAACATGGGAAGAAGTTCCTGGTGCAATCTAAAAAATAAAAATAATATATTTTTAAATAGTTAAAAAGAAGTCATTTTCTAAGAAAGAGTTATTGATATCTTTAGGAAAACATATATTTCATACAGATGATACAATAAAATAAATTGAGTCTAAAAGCAGATTTTATCATAACTTCTGTAAATACTAGGACTATTAAATTTTAAGATTTGTAACAATTTCACTATTTGAAGTAAAACCAAGCTACATTAACTATCCTTTATGTTCAAAAAATGTTAGTGATATTTTTATTATCTTAAAATGTAAAAAATTAACATCAACAACACTAAAATATAAAAGAAATTGATGAAGTATTAATATTATCGATATCAATTTGTGAAGCGAGTATTATAACTAGGTAACTACACCTGAGGCCATTGCAATGGCAATCACAAGATTCAAAGAAAACTTCAATTAGATTATATCAAAAAATAACTACGCCAGGTAACTACTGTACACAATACACAGATGCTGTTTAGAACTTTTGATGCACAATCTACACATAAGGATGAACTGGAAAAAACTGAGTTTTCCTCACAGCAACTCAATCATGGTTTTCTAATTGCATTAATCATCCAAACTGCTGTGTAATTGTAGAAATCATTGCTAATCCACTGTCTTTACCTCTTTTCCAACATTCAATCACCTCATTTAAAAAAAAAGTAATTTGTTTTTAAGACACAGGAGAAGTTAAAAAAAAACCAACACTTTATTTTTCAATTCCAGATTTTATGAAAACCATTGCATTGTCCCACCCATTGCTTACTCAAAGACCAATTGCACATGAAAAGCACACAAATCTTTCCTTGTGTGTTAAATCATATCATAAAAATTCAAACAATGTCACTAAGTTTATTTTT
Organism: Oedothorax gibbosus; assembly: GCA_019343175.1. NCBI lineage: Eukaryota > Metazoa > Arthropoda > Arachnida > Araneae > Linyphiidae > Oedothorax > Oedothorax gibbosus. The sequence continues at coordinate 2,140,751 of JAFNEN010000006.1, forward strand.
AAGGTTTAAACTGAATTTTTGCTCATGTATGTTTTTAGAGTTCCGAAGCATTATATAAATCATTACAAAATGTAGAAAATGTTTTTAAGCTATTTTTTGTTTAAACTATTTGAAGTAAATAATAAAAAAAATAACTAAATAAATTAACTAACCAGAATTTTATGCAAAAAAATATATATTCCCTTGCCAATATTTTAGTAAGCAAATAATGAACAAAGAACCACATTGTGCTACCTTTTGTGACGTCTTTCCAAACTGATTTATGAAAAAGTAAATATTGCTTCAAATATTATTTTTAAATAGTTTCTCATGCCATTGATTGTTGATGTGGCAACATAGATTCAAATGACTTGCAATTAAATTTTTATTATAATTCAAAAGAGAATCCGCCGGCAGATAGTAGACTTATGTCCATCTGGACGTACAAACAGACGGAAAAAAAGTATGAAAGTTGATTTCTTAGGTCATACCTTTCCAACAAAAAAAAAAAATTAAGATCCAACTGATAGAATCGATTTTGGAAGGTATGGACGGACATCATCAGCATGTCAATACTATATTATTTTAAAATAAATTAAGTTTGCCATTGTTGATGTGGCAACAGCCATTTAAATGACTTAAAATTAAATTCCAATGATAATTCGATGGGAAATTTGCTTACAAACAGTACACAGATTTCTGTCCAGACAAACAATCGGACAAAAAGTATGAAAGTTCGGTCTTTTGATCTTCATACCTTTCTAATAAAAAAAGAATTTTTGAGATCTGACGAGTAGAACTGATTTTGGAAGGGAGGTATGGACGAACTGACATCAACAGCATGTCAATACCTACTTTTTCATTTTTTATTAATTCTTTCGAATTAAAAAAAGTAGGTTAAAAATTATGCATCTTATATAAAATAGAAACACCAATGGAATGGAAGAAAAGTATTTTGAAGGACATTCACTTAAAAATATTTTTTTTTAAAATCAAACTTAAAAATATTTTTTTAAAATCAAACTTAAATAACAAATTTAACTTAACATTTCTTCTGTAATAGGTGTTATTTTTACACGAATCCCGAATATTGTATCATAAATGTGATTGTTGAAACTTTTTTTTATAAATCACTATCATGTTTTACAAATTGTACCACGACCCTATGTTCCTTAAACAATCTTGTTATAGAAATATATTTTAAAATTTTGTTTTAGAGCTATGATTATAATTTCCTAAAAAAAATCATACTTTTATAGGATGGTCCTCATAAAGACCTTTAGCTTTGATTGTGCCACCTAGTGCAGCTTGTGACAAGCTTATAGTTACTTCTGAGTGAATATCAGCTCCATCTCTTTGAAAATAATCACTCTTGGAAACCTATTTAAAAGAGGAAAAACAATTAAAAAACTTTACTACAGAAATTTAACTTTTTTAAAGAAATTAAAAAATGATACACATTTAGCACTAAATGCAATTTTTATAATAGAAAAGTTGCATTAACATGACTTCTAATATTGGCTTAAGTTTTGCATTTATTTAACAACACTGTCATAGAGAAAAAAATTCCATTTACATGACAGGAACATACACAAAATACAAATTAAAAAATATTTACAATATTGATATTAAACCTTTTTTCAGTTTATAAGATTTATCAAAAAAAATATCACTGTTTGGTGGAAGACTATTTACTACGTTAATAAATTTATTAATTGGTTAATTTTTAGATAATTTTTTTTATTAGAAAAGGGTTTTTTAATATAATTTTTTTCCTGGTTGAATAACAGAGGGATTTAAAAATAAAGTTCTTGCAAATAAGGACAGTATAATTAGCTATTTAAAATATTAAAGAATAACTTAAATACATTTATTTGTCTTTGGCATTCCAAAGTTAAAAAGGTTGAGGCAGAATAGTCAAGTGGTTTGTTTGACTTAAACACAGCTTAGTTAATAAATTTCTTTTGATTTTTTTCAATTGCTAATATAAGGGACATATCAGGGGGATCCCAAATAACGCAGATGGCTAAATCCATGCAAAATTATCCTTTCTGTAGTGTAAGTCACATGTGTAAAAAGTGATTATCACTACAACTTTTAACATTCAATGAAAAAAATTAGTGGAATAGCTGATCTACACTTACTAAAACTAAATAATGTAACATGTTTTATATAATTTGATTTATTTTCAAAATTTAAAAAGCTTTTAATCTTCTCTTGTGACTTACACTACAGTTACTTGGAATTGCCCAGATGTTTTATAATATGAGATGGAGAAGCGTATTGAAAAGACTATTGAGAACAGTACTTCCCAAAAATTTAAGGTAGTTAGTTTGAGCAGTTCAAGAATTTTAGAGTCATTAATCGTGACGTCTTGTATACGTAAATTAAAACTGAAATTAGAATTGTAAATAACTCCAATGTCTTTATATGTGATTTTCTAGAGAAAATTACATTGTTTAATCTATAATCATATTTTTCTACTGAAAGTTTAAACATAAAATTTTTCAGTGTTAAGATAAAGCTTTTTTTAATGCACCGAGGAGTTAATTTATTAAGTTCAGATTACAGAAGTTCCAAATCATTATAGGAAGATATTTGTCTAAAAAATTAAAATGATCATCAGCAAATAACAAACAGTAGTGTAAATTGCTAGATATGTCATTAATAAATAAAACAAAAATAAAAGGTCTGAATATTGGCCCTTGGAGTACTCCAGATGAGCCAAAAAAGCAACTAGATAACGTAGGTACTCAATTGGTAGAATGTAACCATGCAATTTGTGATCAAATCCTAGATTGAGTAATTTAAACAGCAATATAGTTCAAAATCAACAGTATTAACCCCTTTTGTGAAGTCAGATTGTGAATAACAATTTGGCAAAGCAAGAAATAATAGAGATGCAGAAATAATTTTCCATACATGATTTGATTTTTTTTTTAAATATGAGAGCTATCTTAGATGCTTTCAAAGTATCAGGAAATATATTTAAACTTAATGATAGATAATAAGATAAGCAAAAAGTAAATGAAATTTTCCCTATTAGTTTTGATAATAAAGGCAAGAATTGAATTTAAACTGATAGAACTAGAAGCTTTTAGTGACTTGATACTATTCTCAATTTCGGCATGAGAAATATAGCGATATTTTGTCAATTGAGGTATTGCATAGATTAGACTCATTATTTTGAGATAAAACAGAACACAAATTTAAATAAACATTTGAAAAATAGTTTTTAAAAGACTCAGCAACTTCTATATTATTTAGAAGTTCTAAGTTGTTGCATTACATTTGATTTGATGATTTCTTGGCATTTTTATTATGGTAGTAGGTCTGAAAATTTTTAAAATTGAGGTTATAAAACTTGTACCACAAAACATATATAATTTTGTCTTGCATTGTGTTGTTCAGATTTAATAATTTCCCTAGTAGTTTTAAAAGGTTCAAGAAATGAGATACATATCCATCTCTTAAATAGGTTTAAATATTAGGTTTTTTTAGCTTAATTTTACCAATAATTTTTTGTAAACCGAAAAGGGTATTTTAATTTAAAAGGTGTAGAGTTAGGTACAGAGGCATCCAGGATATCATATAACACTGTAAAACTGCTTAAGAGCCATATTGATAGACTGGTATTGGTTTAGAAAGTTCCAATCAACTTCTGCATTTTTAATAACTTTATTTTCAATGGTGAACACATATATCTACAAACAATAGGCATACCACAAGGTAGTAATTTCAGCAGTCTCGTCACCAACCATTTCCTTCACTGGTTTGAAAAAAACTATACTTTTCTCGACTTCAAAGCCTTTAGATATATTGATGATTTAATTGTGTTCAATAACCCTAATTTTAATAACATTTGGCGTGATATATACCCTAGCAAACTTATCTTAAAGAAAAACAACAACCCTAATTCTTCCACACAATTCCTCGACATCGAAATTATGTACAATAACTCTACAATTACTACTTCCATTTACGACAAGCGTAACGATTTCAATTTTAAAGTCATCAAATTCATTTCCTGGTCCTCCAATCTCTCCATTAAAGTTTATCGCAACACCATTCTCAATCAGTTCCACAGAATAAGTTGCATCTGCAACAATAATAATCATGTTATTTCTCATTTAAAGGACTTCTACAATTCTTTAATAAACAACAACTACCCTCCAAACTTCATTCGAAAATATTTACCTTCACCAATGACGTCATCACCTTAAACCCCTTGTCCATGCCTTTTTATCTGTGACTGTCACTGCTTTTTCTGTTTCAGTTCGTATTCTAACACTTCTTTTTGTTTGTTGAACTTGGTTCTGTTGGCTACATTCTTCATAGGGTCTGTTATATTTTCATTATTTCATATTTTTCGTTTGATTTTTCATTTTACTTCTGTTTTTATTGTTTTTATTCTTTTTTCCAACGCTGTTTCGGGGCAATTGGGATGATTTCTTGACTTTATGTCCATCCCAAATAGAAAAACAGCGTTTGTCCTTTTAATGGTGCTAATTGTTGCTTGAACCTTGAAAAAGTGCACAATCCACCATTTTCATCTTCATTTAATATTTTTTTGTGTTTTTATCATTAGTAGAGGCAGCTCTAGCGCCCCACAATGATTAATACTAAAACACAGATTACAATAAACGAGAATCTTACCAATGGGCGCTAAAGCTGCCATAATCAGTAAAAAACAAAATAACGTATACAAAAACAAAATAAAACAAAAATTATAAAAATGAAATATGGAAAGAAACCAAAAATAGTGGGAAAGGTCATCAGGGAGTCAAACTTTAAACCACTAGTAAACAATACACTTTTCTGTATTGGGATGGGCGAGAGTCAAAGTAAAAAATCCCAAATTACCCCGAAGTGTACTGTGGAATTTCCAAAAGAAAATTAAAAACATAGATAAAAACAAACTTACATAAAGCAGAGGAAGCAAATAAAAAAACCTGAAATTTCGAAGCCAACCGCTTTTTTACTTTGACTCTCGTCCATCCCAATACAGAAAAGTGTATTGTTTACTAGTGGTTTAAGGTTTTACTCCCTGATGAAATGACCTTTCCCACAATTTTTGGTTTCTTTCCATATTTCATTTTTCACACACACACATACATATATAATATATACAGAAAAGCACCTATTTATCTACGATTATTTACATTATATTCATCAAGAAAATATTTTTTTTTTCATAATTAAAAGTATACATAGACTCATAATTCATAAAATAAAAAATATATACCTTAAATGTTATAAATAATTCCTTCTTTTTTGAAATTTGCATTCGCACAGTTTGACCATCTTCTACACCTATAATCATAAGAATAAAAATTAAAAAAAGTTTACATGTAAGAATTACAACATATGTTTTGCTAGCTTGAACTTAATTGGAAAACTATTTTTAATAAAGCAGGGATCATATAACTAAGCAAGAAAATACTGGCAGACAAAGTTACATTTTACATAAAAAAATAATTGGTAAATTTCGCCAGCAATCAAAGATACTTTGTCCCTGTGAATATTCAAAGCTCAAAATCAACTTTTCAGAAATTTACAGTTTTCCTCAAGATATAATAGATATATTTTCTACCATTAATGAAAGTAAATAAAACTTAAGGACTGAGCAACTACTAAATATAAAATATACTAGTAAACATTTTTATTACTTAATTAACAAAATGGATTGGTCTCAGGGCTGGGCGGTAACGCGTTACTTGTAATAATTACTTTTTACAGTAATCTTATAGGTAATTCGTTACATTTGAGAATCCAGTAATTTTACAGGTAATTCGTTACATAATTTTCGATAAAGTAATATTTGTTACGGTAGCGTGTTACTTTAATTTTATCATTAACACTCTAATAAATGTCCAAAACAAAAAAAAAATGCCTAAAAAAAACTAAAAAAAAACTTTCACTTACTCTTTGCTAAGAGGAGAAATATTATTAACACAAAAATGAAACATTCCCTACTGATTGCAGTGATTAAACACTCATTTAGAAGTGATAATGATTTTTTTGAGAATGTAAAAACTAGACATCCTTTAGCGAAGCCGATTTTGAGTTGTCTACATCTTTCCAAAGTAACGACCATAATATGACTGTATTCTGTACCCTACTAACAATTAAAAGCATGTTCATAAAATATAATACCCCCTTATCAGCCAGTACGGCTGTTGAAAGGTTAGTTCTGGTGGTTTATGTCTATACATTTAAACAAGTAACGGCCCAGCCTTGATTAGTCTAAGTCACAAAGTTCGTTTTTTCTTTCCAGCTACTAGTTTCAAGGACTCAATATTATGAAATTTCTTTAAATATCAAAACATAACACTTTTAAAACCAAAATGCTTTTTATAACGCTTTGTAAAAAATGCCACTTATTAAAATAAATTAACATGCGTCAAGTCACTGTTTTAAGAAACCAGGGTGCAAAAGATATCATAAAAGGCACAAGTGCCAAAAAGTAGCTTTATACACAAAATGGCATCTATTGCCATGATAGATAAATGCAGAGACAGAAGGAAGTTATTAATCATAATTTGCGAAAAATGGCAATTCTTCCAAAATTAATCTGTTTAATCTTCAAACAATGTTTTACCAATTTGGATATGAAAGATTATATTTTTAATTTGATTATTTCTCCCAAAAATATGGACTTTACATTAGTTTTTTTCAGTTGAAAACAAATATGATAACCTAATTTTGTGGGGTTCTGTTGGCCATTTTAATGAATCTGACCACTCCCCAATACAGCATTAAATAAAAAGAAAACTATTTTAAGAAATGTCAAATGTGTAAGTCACAACAAAGTAACACCAAGACAAACCTGCAGGAACTGGAACAGTCACTTTTTTCCTTTGAATAGTTGAACCTTTACCATCACATGCTTTGCATGGGTCCTTAACTGTTACTTTGGTTCCATGACATTTAACACACGTGGATTTCATGAGGAATGGTCCAGTGGATACTGATTGCTAATAACAAATACATTTGAGAAAATTAATATACAAACATACAATATCATTTTAAAAGAAATTTACAATAAAGTAATATTGAATAAAACAATGAATGTACTTTTGTGGGAAAATTAAAAATGTCTTTGGTGAGAGAAACTTGAAGAGTAGATCAGGCTTCCAAAACAAAAGTAATTTTCCCTGTGTGTAAAATATTGAAAACGAAACAAAGAGGGCTCAAAAGCCTTTTCTTATTGTAATAAGAAAAGGCTTTTGGGCCCTTGATAGTAAGTGTCCTATTTTACAATACCACAGCATTTTGTGAAAATCCAATTAAGGCTAAAAGATTTACAGATCTTTTGTATAAACCAGCAATTAAACATTAGCTAAAAGAATTTTTTAAAGTCATTCCTTACATGTCTTATCTATATTTTGCAAAGGTATCAAACATGAAACTTGGTATAAATATATTGTTTTATAAAAAAAAATTAAAGTACGAATAAAAAAAAGAAACAAATAAGGAAACCTTAAAAAATAAGGCATTCCTAATAAATTAGTTTTTAGAAAGTGAATGTTAATTTTTAGTTACATCATTTTAATATCTTCAACTATCAAATGTAGCCTTTATTCTGATACATTTTAAGGGTAAAAATTCAATAGTACTGATCAATACAGACTTTTTTCAAGATAAATTTTATATTTTGGAGAACTTAATTTCTGGAGTCACTTAATTTTTTCTATGTACTAAAAACTTGTGTCAAGTTTTCCCCAACTTGTTAATAAATCTTTTGTTTTGTATAAATATTGGCTTCACAAATTTTTTACTTCGATCAAGATGTAAAAAAAAACATGCAGTAGGAGCTAGTGCTTGAAATTATTAAAATGGCTATGAATACCCATGGCAAAATCAGAATTTGAACTAGAAACTTTGGTAATAAATGAGCTAATGCTCTTGCCACTCAGCTATTATTCAGAAGAGAATTAGCTGTCAATTGTTTTTTTTTTTGCAATTAGCTGCATGAAACTTAATTGCAACATTTTACAGATACTTCATTCAGACACAAGGAAAATAATTAATAAAAAAATAACAAAAACTTACAAATCCTGTTCCATTGCAGTAGTTGCATTTAACCATCTTTGAACCAGGTTGAGATCGAGATCCATTGCATGTTGCACATGTATCCATAACACTAATATTTATGTCTTTATTCACACCTCTTGCAGCTTGTTCAAAGGATAAATTCATAGAAATCTTAAAAGGAATAAAAATGTAACACATTATGAAATTTTAAAATGCAGTCCATATTTAATTACCGGTATACTTGTTGGATGGATTTTAACTAAAAATAAAAAAATTATCTTGCTTTTAAAGAGGATTGTTTCTTGAAATGTCTTTAAATTATTTTATAAGTCAAATTTTTTTAAAAAAACATTTTAAAACTAATAGACATAAGTCACTTCTATATATATTACTGTAATATCATATTTTAACTTTTGCACAAATGAGATTGGCCAGCAATTGAGAATTAAAAGTAAGAACCCGACTCAAGAAAATATGGTATTGGTTAAAAATTGTTAACCAGTAAAAACATTTTTGTATAATTGTTAAAGTCATTATGTACATTTGAGACTATTCTAACAAAAAAAGATTTTACTTACATTCTGTTGTCCAAAATTAAACTGAGAGTCAGCATAATCTGATTCGTGAAAACCTTGTGATCGAAAACCTTGGAAGATATTTCTGAATAATTCTTCAGGGTCAAAAGATGAAGAAAATCCCTCGAATCCATGGGATCCAGAAAAATCATTTGCTGAACCAAATTGGTCATATTGTGACCTTTTGTTTTCATCGCTAAGAACCTATGGAAAATATGTTATTTACGGATAGGTAGATTGAAAGATTTTTTTAAAAAATGTGTGGGAAAAATATCTTTCTAATAAGATAAAATAGAGGACGAGATGTAAAACTTAAATTTCACAAATGGTTTATTTCTGTGTGCTTTGATTTTTTTTCCTATGGATGGGCTGATCAAGACCAGGATCTCTTGTTAAAAGTTGTTTTCAAATGGATAAATATAATACCCATGTCAGAATTGGATTTGAATCCACAGGCATTATTATTGAAGGACAGTTCTCCTATTTAGCCATTGCCCAGCAATATTTTGCAAAGTCATTGTCATAGTGTAGTTTTATAGGCAGAGATAAGAATTTAAATATTTTCATTAAAAAAGTCTTCGGCTAGTTTTTTTTTTATTATATAAAAGTTGCTTTAAGGGAACAATTTATTCTTCAGTAGCTAGGATAGGGAAATCTATAAGACTAAAAGATGTTTGTTGTACTTTAAACTATTATTATAGCACAATAGCACACTGTATTGTGAAACTGTAAAAAATTAACAATATTTAAAAAAAAATGTACAATTAAATTAAGATAAATGATACAAATCAATAATATCATATTAGGGAAAAATACTTGATAAGCTTCGGAAACTTCTTGGAATTTTGCTTGTGCTTGAGGGTCTCCTTTTTTAGTGTCTGGATGATTCTTTTTAGCCAACTATTAAATACAATAAATGCAAGTTATTTTAGTATCAATTATAAATTGCTTGTTTCTTAAATTTTATAAAACATACATAGTAAAACAAAAAATAATGAGAGTTGTTAAGAAACAAAATGCATACGCTTTTACTGTTTTTTTTTTACAAATAATTAACAGTGTTGGAAAAAACTCAGAAGTGACCCTGAGAAACGCTTGTCCAACAATGTACCCATCCTCCTTTGAAACTAGCCAATCAAACTCTAATTATATAAATAGCTTCTAAATAAATAAAAATATAATTTTCTCTTATTTATTACAAACATTTATATAAATTGCCAATGAATTGGGGGAGTTAGGTCGCAAAATACTAGGATTACATTATACAATAAGAAAAGAAATATTAGATTACAGAGAGAAATCTAGTATTTGTTTTATGAAATAATTTAAATGACTTAAGTCAAATGATCTGAAGCATACAGTGTTTTTTAAACAAATCAAATATGATGTTTGCCAGTTCCACAATCAAGCCAATGATTTACAGAGAATTCTGCACAGAAATCTGAAAGTGAGTTTCCATTTAGGTAGATGTTCCTAATTGCGTTTAATGCTTCTTGTTTAAGACCAGTGCTTTTTTTAAAAAAGTTTATTGCTGAAAAGCAACTTTCACCCGCTGCAGTATGATAACGCGAGCATGCGCAGTTGGTCTGCCGAAGGAATTAGGTTTTCAAGGTTAGAGGGACATTTTAGAAGTGAGGTGCTATACTTCTTGTAAGATAAAATTAAAAAATGTACTTTTGTAAGATAAAATTTTTTCTTAAATGTATCACTAACATCAATGGGGAAATGGCCGCCCATGTGGACGTCGGGCTAGAGAAATTCTTTGCAAGCAGGGAATTTTTTACTGCCAAGGACGGGCGGTTAAATATAATCAGGGTTTCTGCCAAAATGAAAAGTCCCAAAACCATGACTTTCCAAGTCAGTTTTATGTTAAAAAATTTCCATGACTCCATAAATCATATCTTAAATGAAAAAAAATCAAATTAAGACAATTTGAATTTGCACACAAATAAATATCATATAGGCTTAATTTGATGTAAAAAAGAATAAGTTATTTAAAAAATAAATTATTGTACCATAAAATGTTTTCTATTAATAAAAGTAAAAAAAAAAAAATCTTTGTTTATGCAAACCAAGTATAGAAAAATACTGTTTTATGTATTAAACAGTTCTTCTATTATTTATTCCAAGGCTTTTTTTCTTGTTCTTTAATAATTGTATTTTATATTGTAATTGCAATTATTTTTCTAATAACTGGTTATGTTTGCATTAAAAAAAGCACCAGCTAAACAAATATTACAGAAAGTCTTGCATTCAAGTCTATTGACAAAAAAAAAATTGCTTACAATAGTTTAAAATCAAGGCGATAACTATAAAATCCTCTCTATCACTAGAATTTTCAGCAAATTTACATTAACAAAACTCCAATTTTTCTCCATTTGAAACCATGGATATCCGAAAATCATGAAGTTTCCCCGAGCACGTCAATTCTCAAGCAATCCGAAAACCCCAAACCTCCGGCATTCCGAAAAGCCCTCACCAAATGTTTAAAAACCTATACATACACATATTTTCACGATTTGTGATTGTTATTTGGTTTAAAATCCTGACTGATCATAACAAATTTTCACCTAATGTCCAAATTAAGGACCTTTCTTTATAGTCCATATGCAAATGCATGGAAACCCTGTATAATCCTTGTGTAGGCACTCTTGAATAAAAATTTTTAATAGACCAAAACATATTTTAAATTTCAAATAAAGGAAAGGGAGGGAGTTTCTGAACAATTTTAAAACTATAACACCAATACATAAATTAGCTTTGACAATAATTTGTGCAAAAAATTTAATTATTAACTTACACACACACACACAAATTAAACTATATTGCTCTTTTCTTTAAAAAATCAGATGATTAATGTGAAATATATATATATATATATTCAAATAAATAAAAAAAATTGATAAATTTGTAAAGGAGTTATTGCATACTACACAATTATTAAAGTAGTTTCTTATTCCCCTAATTATATAATAATATAGAACATACTTCGTAATAGGCACTTTTAATTTCTTTTTGGCTAGCATTTTTTGGTACTCCAAGGATTTTATAATAGTCTTTGGGACTATTAGAGGCAGGTGAAGTAAAAAACGTTCGACATTGTAAAGTAGCTGCAATAAAGTAAATACATTGTCAGTGGGGTTAAATGTGACTTTACTAAATAAAATAAATTATTACGTTTTACCTTTTGAAGACAACATTGGACATGGATTTATAAGTTTTGAAGCTGTATAAGCAGACTTATTGAAAAGCGTTAATTCATCCCCAGTACATTTTAAAATTAATTTACCAAGTTTAATACTTCGCGTACGTGTATGATTCATGCTTATGTTAGCAAACATAATTTATTTAAGTAAATTTACAACTAATTTATTTTTACTTAAATACCAGCATGGTAAATAAACAAAACAGTACGGTTTTAGTAGTGAACAACGATTTCGGTTGGCTTATACTACTTTTATGAATAGCTTTAACACAGTTAACAAACGGTTTGCAACTTAACTTTTAACCACGGTTAAGGATACAATAAAACCTATGTTGCTGGTTTCTTTGTATTAAATAACAATATTTAAGATTTAAAATTGTTATTTCTTGCTTAAAAGAGTCGCAAGGAGCGAATTTTCTATGTATGAATTGAAGAATGAGTATGTTTCAGATGATGATAGTTTTCATTGTGCTTTTCCTGCGATTGCACTCTTAATATGGGCGCTCTTTTTCAAACCAATTTTTTTTTTAACCGATGCGCTTTTCTCACTGAACTGATTACAAGGCTTATAATGCAGGACGTTAGACGATAGTTGTGAAAAATTATCCAGTGGGGTATCCAGTTGTAAATCTGAATAAAACTTTTTCATGTGTTGTTGGTTACATAATTTAGGCTGATCTTGTCAAAAACTGTATTTGATCTTTTTGTGTACAAACTCCAAATCATAAACGGCCAGTTACAGTTTAATTGTTTTTATATCTATTTTTATTTAGTATTGTTTTCATTCCTTTTGTAATTTTTTTTATTCCAAAGCATATTATTATTTTTATTTTATTTATTTTTGATTCCATTTTTTTAATTTCCAGTTTGAATTATTTTGGATATTGTATTGTTTTAAATTTCTGTTTATATTTTTTATGGGTGTCTTTATTTTTTTTAATAATTTGATTGTTTTTATGCATTATTTTCAAAATTTATTGTCTTTATATTATTTACTTAAATATTTTCGTTATTATTTGTTTAAATTACAATTATTTTAGTTTCCTTATTTATTTTATTATTTTCAATAATCTTTTTTTAAATTTATTTTACGTCTTTATTTTATAATGGGGAATTTGTATGTTTTGTGCTTCAATTTTTAATGGATAAAGGAGAAAATTAAAGTGCAAGTTATAAGAAATAAGAATTTGGCTAATAAAATAATAATAAAGATTTAATAAATAATTCATAATTTTAAACTTAAGAATAAGCAAATAGATTAAATAAAGAAATTGTTCAGGTCATCTTAGAACTTAGTTTTTTTTAAAAAAAAAAGCCCAGCCCGGGTGGGTTTTATTAGGTTCTATTAGTTTTTTTTTTAAATTCAACCTTAAAATTTAAACCAAACCGTTACATTATAAGTATTATTTTAAGAAGAGAACTATTTCAGTCGAGAAAAACTCATTCTAAATTAATAATTTTTTAAAAATATTAAATGTAATTAAAATGAATTTTAATGAAAAAAAATCATTTTTCAACCTTGATTTGCTCTCTTTTTTAGGATCTTAATAATATGAAATAAAGTGAGGTTTGCATGATAATTTTTTAATTAAAAAAATAAAAATTACTTGATTGATTACAGAGTTTTACCTTGATTTAAAAAGCAATGACATTGTACCAGTTTTTTTGAGCCGTTTTGCTTGTTTTAAGTAACGAAATTTTTAATGTAAAATATTTTGATGCGAAAAACGGAATGGTTTTTCTTTCATTGTTTTGTAAGGTGGTAGATGGAAACGAAAATGCGAAAAATATTTATACTTAGTTATTAACGTTCTTGGTTTAAAATATATGAAAAAGAACCTAGAGGGGTTCAGAAGTGTCTAACATTAATATGATCACACAAGAAATCTATTGAACAATTTTCTATAAGGAATTTTTATTGTCATTTTTTTAGCATGCTGATAATCTACTAATACAGGGTGGCGCTAATAATAGTGGCCCCGTCATGGAGCTACGAATGCTTAGCGAAAAAAAACTATTGAAGCCGCCTAAAAGCCTCCAAGTTGAATTCATAAATTATTCAAGCGTTCAATGGCTTCAATTGGAAAACCTGTTTTTTCATTATTTGGTTTGGGTGTTTAGACTAAACTAGAGCTGCACATGGACTAGTGGCGAGTTCAGATCTTAGTGCGAGAGCTGTGTAAGTGTGTTTTGATCAGATCAGTGCACAGTAGGTGAAGATGACGCTTACAGTATAGCAGATCCAGATTGTGTTCCTTATGGAAAGTTATCTTGAAGCGGAAAGAATGTGGCCAGTTATTTGCTAATGAAGGTATTAAAATGCCAAATTGAGTGATATACAACGATTAGTTACTATACAGCGTCAGACAGGATTTATATTCCAAAAACATTCCGAAACGTGTCCGAACACTAGAAAATGTGAATGCAGTTAACCAATAAATGCTTCGGAATCCTAGCAAATTAACCCACGACGCCTGACGTAAGAGCACACCGATCATGCTGACGAATTATCCTCCTAGACCCTAGACCTGAAAATGCATCCCTTTAAAGTGTTTTTATTCATGAATTAAAACCAGCAGGTTGATCCTCAGCGACTCCAGTTTTGTTATTGAAAAACCTGTATCCACCTGCATCGTACTATTTAATAGTTTATATTGCATTCCAAATAGCTTGCCAAACCATTGCATATAGTTACCGGCAAATAATTCGCCAAGCGTTTGTTTGGGCTTAATAATGAAGCCTTCAATGGATTCACTTGGCAAACCTGTTTTAGCATTGGTTTTTGACTTAGAAGTAGGGATAAGATAGAAAATGCATCCAAGTCGGGCCGCTGTTATTTGCGTCACCCTATATGAAGGCTTACCACACACAAATTTTCTACTTTATCAATTACCAGACGAGACAGTTTGAGAAATTTTTAGTTCAAATAAATGTGGCTATTTTAGTATAAAATTTACTTTATTCTGGAAGTTTTCGGTGTTTTAAGATCGTATATAACATAATATTAACAACACACTATTCCCCATTGTTTCAATGAATCATTTTACTAGCGACTACTTTTGTTGAGAGCCAAGAAACGTTTTCCTGAAAAAACTGTCGTGTGAAATTGTATGGTGATTTTTAATAAATTTCTTGTTGAAAAAAGTCTTTGTTAAGTAACATTTACTCTAAAGATTCTATTTATACGTTCTGAAAATGTGTAATACTATACTGTTATTTAGTGTAGTACGCGTCATAATTGCTTCTTCCAATGAGACAGCGTTTTCATGTCCCATGATTTAGTTTCAGTTTGGGCGTTTGTTAATTGTAAATTAACGTATGTAACTAAATTTATGGGTTAATTTATTGTAAATGAATAATTTTCTTAATTTTTATGACGGATTCGTGAAAAGGGACCTTCAAACTATTCGAAATAACCTAAACATTGTGTCCTCATTTTTATATTTATTTTTTATTTGTTTTATTTCGTTTTCATTCTCTTTTTATTTGTTTTATTTCGTTTTCATTCTCTTTTTATTTGTTTTATTTCGTTTTCATTCTCTTTTTATTTATTAATTTCCTTTCTCTTATTGTTGCTTATTATAAACTACCACTACGCAGTACATGCCACCACTGCGGGTAAGAGGATAGTCATTCATCTATATTGCACTATTAGTGCAGTCGAAATAGAGTTAGAAGTAGAAAAAATTGGAACATAAACTATTCTTGTTGAAAATGGTAGGTAACTTGCTTCTAATGAACATACTAAAAATCGCAACCCGTACTGTCGCGACAAATATGTTTTTTTGGCCGCCATCTTGAAAAAACGTCAATTTTTTTTTAAAAAATCACAATAAACCATAATAAGTCGAGTTTGGTATCAAATTAAAGGAAATTTTATGCTGACAAAGAATATGATATTGGTTTCAAAACTAAAAATATTTACAAGCATGATTTTGGAAGTAAACGATGAGAAAACGTCCGAAAAATATTACCGCAAGTGACGGAACCATCCCTTGTTATTATTGAGATGTCCAACAAAAGTTTGCTACTTTGCGACTCAAAGCCATGATTCAAAGAATGGAGTCCCTAATAATAAGCAATATTGAACAAACTCTCATGAAATGTACTAAAAGAATGGACAAAGAATGACTGAAAGTCAACATGGAACCTGGATTTTAAAACATTCGAAATGCAGTGAACTAACATATGCAATGAGTTTGCTGACCAGTGTTTTCCGTTGATATAACTGATGCAAGGATGACGTAAGATTTTGTCAATTTTTTAGATCACAGTCCACTTACTAACTCTTCATGTGTTTTGTGGAATATATTTAAATAAAATAACAGATAGTGCAGACAAGGCCAACGTGACATGATAGGAAGAGATATTCAAAATAAACTAACAAACCTTTTAGGGATGGAACCTTATTGAAAACCGTCTAAGCAGTTACGATGAAACTATGAAAAAAATACTAGTTTTTGCGGTGAAACGTATAAATTAGCAGAGAGGATGCCTGCTTGCATCTCCTTGGATAATATAGAACAAGAAAACAAGTTTTTTAATTACGAGTTATCTCTGTATTACAAACTTCATTATTTGACCATAACACTCGGCAAATGAGGAAAACGGACAAATATTTTGCAAACGTATTAGATTCCATTGATAACAATAAAATTCGACAGTCTCCTTGTGCCCAGCAAAGTACTTCCTACGTTCTTGATAATGGTACATTAATTCACCTGGACCACTTCTACAACATTTGGAGATATCACAAGTCAATACTAGTATAATGTCAACATAATTTATTAAAAAGTTGTAATAGTTTTTGATGGGTATGAAAAACCAAACAAAATGTTTATGGTGCAGCCTCCTCTTCAAATTACGCATAAAAAAGGCACACGTTGTAATTGTATTTGATGAAAAATCCCCTATAAATGTAAAGAAATACATATTTATTTCCAATTGCTAAAACGACGCTTTTACAATATATTAGAGAAAGCTATTTGAAGGAAAGTGGTCATTCTCTGTTGTTCATGCAGAATGTGATACAAATACAATAATCGTCTAAGAAGAATTAAAAAAGCACAAGAAAGGCAGGTAACTGTAGTAGCTGATGATGCGAATATTTTAATGCCACCGTTCACCCATTCTACTAAGAATTCTTTTTACATGTAATCTGCCATAAAATGTTATTAGGTTCGAGATATTCAAGCTTTTCAAATATCTAATACGGGAGGAAGATTTTAAAACTTTAGGAGCCCTTGTCTAGCTCTATTGCGATGATTATTCATCGACGATTATTCGCTATTTGAAAAAAGTAAATTTTCGGTTTCAAGATTATAATAAGATCAAAAATCTTACGCGATAGGCTTGCAAATTTGGGTCATCCGACGATATTGGTAAAGAATATTTGATGTAAATTAATTGTGGTACTTTATGAAGGTAACACCAACTCAAGCACACTAAACATGCTGCGTTTCAACTAAGAAAGGATTTGATATAGCTCGGTTACCCCCAACACAAAATGCAGCAAAATACCACCTCCTTCGAGTGCATTTGTATATAATTATTTGCAAAAAACTTTAATATGCCATTCCCTGAATCCCACACTGCCGTCGATACAGACATCCATGCTTAGTAGTTTACAAAAACAGTTGTGGAAAGGACTGTGCAAACTCTGGATACAGTTTTGATTTAGATAACGATGAAGATGAGGTTTAATTTTAATTAAATTAACTTTATTTTACAAACCACTGATATAACTTTCAACTTTTATATATTATGGTTTAATGTACATTAAAGTTTAAATAATATTTTTTTTAATTTATTTTTATTTCTTTAAAATCCATATTTTTAACTAACAAGATTTTAAAGCTAATGAGTTTGCAAAAGAATATTTGTACGTTTTCCTGATTTGTCGACTGTTTTGATTAAATAATGAAGTTCGTAGTGTAGATAACTCGTTATTGAAAAAAAATTACAGTCTATATTATATTATTCAAGGGGACATAAGAAAGTCTTCTTTGTTAAAAGATGCGTATCTAAATGATGAGTTTTACCAGCACTAGTCCTTTTTTTCAATATTTTCATCATAACTGCAGTTCTGTCAGTTTTCAATAAAGTTCCATCGCTGGAAGAATGTAAGTTTATTTTGAATATCTATTTCCATCATACACGTTAGCTTTGTCTGCACTATCTGTTATTCCATTCAAAAATTAAACAAACACTTGAAGAAATTTACTGCGGTCTATAAAAAATTGAATTGCCTTGTTTAGAACTACAAAATATTTCGTCATCCCTACATCAGTTATATCAACGGAAAACTCTGGTCAGCAAACTCATTGCATAAGTTTGTTCACTGCATTTCGAATGATTTAAAATCTAGGCTAAATGTTAACTTTCAGTCATTATTTGTCCATTCTTTTAGTACATTTCATGAGGGTATGTTCAATATTGCTTATGATTTTAGTGACTCCATTCTTTGAATCATGGCTTTGAGTCGCAAAGTAGCAAACTTTTGTTGGACATCTCAATAATAACAAGGGGTGGTTCCGTCACATGCAGTGATATTTTTCGGACGTTTTCTCATCGTTTCCTTCCAAAATCACGTTTGTAAATATTTTTAGTTATGAAACCAATATCATATTCTTTGTTAGCATAAAATTTCCTTTAATTTGGTACCAAACTCGACTTATTATGGTTTATTGTGATTTTTTTAAAAAAAATTGACGTTTTTTCAAGATGGCGGCTAAAAAAACATATTTGTCGCGACAGTACGGGTTGCGATTTTTAGTATGTTCTTTAGAAGCATGTTATCTACCATTTGCAACAAGAATAGTTTATGTTCCAATTTGTTCTAGTTTAAGGTGTTTTTTCGCTTATTTCTACTGCACTATATGCACTACTTATTTTAGGAGAATTATAATGATTTAAAAGCTATAGAAAATATTTTGGTTGATCAATAATTCATTGATTAATAATCAATTGTTAACCAATAACTTGAAAAAAACCATGTTATTTTATAATCTAAGCATTCGATAAAAATTATATTATAACAGAATATTTATCGAAATTTTTTTTTGCTTGCTCTTAAAATCAAGTTATTTGCCTTTAGATTTCAAAATTTTCAGTTATATTACAAAATATATACTATTTAAATTTAAAATAAAATACTTATTAAAAAAAACGGGAACTAATTTTTTTCCCGGGAAAACCTACTGCACTCTTGATTAAACTTATTATATTTCTTATATATAGTTATAAACTCGTTAACTCCTTATTATTCTTTAGGTACTCCTAATTCATATAGGCAGAAAAATGGACTAGCGTTGCGTTATAATTTTCCTGAAGCATTGACTAGCATTAAATGTTTAATCGTATTTTTTTAATTTTATTTTAAGCATTAAACTTAAGCAATTTCAAACTGTTTTGTATTTTCTAATGTTTCTAGTCTTGTGAAAAAGTGGGAATTTCTTTGCCGACTAAATCTAACTTAATTTTTATACCACTACATGTCTCGTTTATCATCATAAAAGTTGAAAGCAAATTAATTTGTGCTTAATGTTAAAGATGTTAAATGAAACTAATGCAATATTTTTCGGAATCCACTATCTGATAAAGTAATGCTTTAAAAAGTATTACTTTCACATATGGTGAGAATAAATGCATAACAAATATTGAGAGAAAATATCTTCTAATTATTAGTCATTGATAACGGATGGTATAGTTCATCCGCAGTTGTCAATGCAAGTCCAAAAAGTAAAAAATATTTAAGGGGAGTCGGATGGTTCTATCTCACCCACATGTATAAAAAATACTATTACAATGGTTTTTTAAAAAATATGTATTAACAAACACAAAAAATAGGGGGGCGACGTTTTGGCGTCCTCTCAAATTAGTTTTGACTCCATCAATTATTTATATTATTAAATAGCATAGTAGAACTAATTATATTTACCTCTAATTACATTAATTAGTAATTATATGAATCCATTACTTACTAATTTTCTAGTTCCATCTTTTTGGATTTCCATACCTTTGAAGTGGCCTGTCCTTAATCTAGTTAGGGTGGTCGCAGTTACCATATTGGTGTTTAACTCACAAATTTGGTGTTTAATTTTAACACTTCTGCTGTTAAATTTTGCTTTGGCCACTGAGTTGATGTCATTAAGAGTGGTTTGGGGAAGAACGTCATTGTTGAGTTTTCTTGCTTCTTTTGCCAGGATATCAGCCGACTCGTTTCCGTCGATACCAACGTGTGCTGGAATCCACTGCAAAATGCATTTCTTGTTCAAATTTGAGAGTTGAAACATTCCAGCATGTATAGCCGCGATCATCTTTGACTGTTTCTTTTTGATAGCTTGCAAGGCAGCTTTGCAATCGCTTAAAATTAGTAATCCTTCATCTTTTTCCTCATCTAAAAGGTCAAGGTATAGCTCTATTGCCTTTTGTATTGCCAGGAGCTCACAGGTGAAGTTGGAAGCTATTTTTCCCGCACCAATTTTATGTTTTTTAATGGTGCCATTTGCAAAGATGAAATTGATGCCGGCTAAACCGTCAGTCAAGGTCTCGTCCGAAAATACTCCAGCTGCAGAAACTGCCCCGACTCGGAACTGGATCCAAAACATCTTTTCTCTTGTCCAGCCATCCTGGCAAAATTGCAGCAAATTACCAACTCGCCCTACGAAGACCTTTATGAGGACCACTGTCTGCAGATCGCTGGGGCGGTCTATGAGACCTTTGGTCCTATATAGTCTCTATCCATGGACACGACATCATCATCATCATTACTTACTAATTAAATAATTATTAATTTGTAATTAAATTTATTTATAAATGTACTTAATTTAGAACTGAATTTGAAAATGTAAACATCTCTTTAGTTTTTAAAAAATTTAAACTTACTAATTATTGGAATTATAGCACTTCTAAAAAATTGAATATTTGTCTACTAATAAGTGATTTATCACTTTCGCGACCGACGATTTTTGTTGCCTTCAGAATGTTGAGTTGAATTAACGTTAAACTAGAGCTTTACGAGAGCTATTGGCGACGATAGTTATAATTTAGAACCATAGTCAAGTGACGAGCCGGTACTGAGTAGGCTTGCCTCCGGGATGTGTATCAAAATATCTAATCCGTAGTAAATGTTTAGTAAACCAGAAGACAACTACAATCACGGCACAAAGAACAGAAAACTTACTTTAAAAAAATTGATAAAGTATTTTTTTTTTATAATTGAAGGAATAATCAAATAAAAGTATAGGATAAGCCATAGAACTAGCGATATTCACCATGGGCTATTTCACTCTACTCATTACTAAAATTGTCGAAATCGAAAGCAGAAAGAGGGTTGCTTTGGGAAAATACCTTTTCTATATCGTACCGTGTGCGGGAAAATTACGTATCAGACAAATGTGGCATTTCAAGTTGAAAATGCTTTAATATTCGACAGTTTTTATATCTAACGATTAAAGCAAGTCCTAATTCGTTTAGTAGAATAATTGGGATACAGTTAGCGGATTAATTTTTTTTATATAATCAAATGCAACAGAAAAAATTAAATTTAGATTAATTAAATTCAGACGCACGAGGTAAATAGATACTACATGAAAAACTTATCAAAGAAAAGCACGTTAAACAAAATATAACAAAATATATTAATTTAAATAACAAATAGTTTCGGAAGTTAAGCAAATTAAATGGACTAAAGTGTGTTCGTTTGTACATCAAAACCTGCAGTCATTGTAAAATTTATCACCTAAAAGTTTATTTTCAAAGCGGTACATTTCTTTAAAAAAATCCTACGGGAATGATTTTTAACATTTTGCAATATATAACGACCTTTCTGTGAGGGGGTAAGAACTGAATTTTAAAGCAACTTATATAAACAAGTGAAAAAAGGCGGGATCTGTCTATATATTATACCATTACCTCTATTTATCTTTTTTCTTCCTATATTAGAAGAGTTAATAAAATGAATTGTTATGTTTGTTTTCACCCTCTTTTGATGAGACGGCAAGATTTTTGTAAGGGGTTTGGTCTGGCGGGTAAAAATGGCGGGCCGAAATTATTGCGGAAATTTTCACAGGGCGCCATTTTGGGCGCCCAAAATAAAATATAAAATAACGGTTAACATAATTTTGTTAAATAATTGTTAAAAACATTAAAGAGGATTATCACCCCCCACCCCCACCTATAAGCTGGCCGTGTTAAATCCGGAAATCTGGCAGTCTGTTATTACTTTTGGCATACTTGACAAAAAAAAATGCATGAATATTAAAACAAAACTTTACATAACATATTAATATAATAACAGATATTGTGATTAAAAAACATTTATAGGACTTACTGGTCCTAAAAAACGAATATAAATTATGACGCCCGTCGCCCATAGCCCCTTACATAGCTCGAATGCTACAATAATACAAACTGACCCAACCCAAAAAACGAATACCAACCGAACTGTCTGACAGATCCCCCAGGTGCATTGTTCTAGCAAGTCGCCGGGTTGTTTAGCCCAGTTGGTTAAGGCGTTTGCCTTGCATGCGGAAGGTCCCAGGTTTGGGTCCGGGCATCGCCGAAATTACTGCTGACCTATAAACGGCCCGTGCAGCCAAAAATGTCCGACGAATAATACCCCGCGTAGAGAGAGTGCACGTTAAATATGTTCCAAAGTCTCGACGCTGCGTATGATGTCGCCATTGTTTTGGGTCCCTACTCAGGTGTCGGCTCGTCACCAGACTGTGATTCTAAATTATGACGCCCGTCGCCAATAGCCCTCGTGTGAGACGATATTTCAAACCAAACTAAAGTAGCAAGCCGCCAAATGGGCGCTAGCTCGCCAAGCCGTGTGAGGGGGCACCCCTTTTAGTGAAGGGATGCGAGGAGGAGTGATGCAGAAGAGCAGCGGCGAGGGGCGACGGAGGATGCTTCCCTGCTTCGGGGTGGCCACCTGTGTGATGCTGCTGCTACTGGCCGCCGGCATTCGGGCAGTGCCGGAGAAGATACCCATAGGTAAGTACCCCCACATACCTGTCATAACGTGCCTAAAGGACTAATTGATCAAAAGGAATGTATGATAGGAAGGATGTTTTGGAAGGAGACTTACCTGAAAAGCATGTTAAATCCGTAAAATAAATAGATGATTGATGTTACCATAGGTAGGCTGACATACCTGTTTGAAAATAGGTAAGCACCCCCACATACCTGTGTCATAACGTGCCTAAATTACTGTTTGGTCTTGGGTACGTTACAAGAGGTGTATGGTTAAAGATAGCGTTTTGAAGGAAAACTTACCTACTTGAAAAACATGTTTGAACCGTAATATAAATATGATTTATGTTATCATAGGCAGGCTGACATACCTGTTTGAAAATAGGTAAGCACTCCACATACCTGCGAGATAATGTAGCCAAGGACTGTTTGGTTTTGAGTACTTAAAAATGAATGAATGGTTAAAGGTAGCGTTTTGGAAGGAAACTTACCTAGAAAGCATGTTTGAACCGTAAAATAAATAGATGATTGATGTTACCATAGGTAGGCTGACATACCTGTCTGGAAATACCCTTGGCGGTAAAATAATTTCATTTTGACAAAACCTTTAAAATTTTAGGTTTGGAAAGGAAACTTACCTGAAAAGCATGGTGATGTTTGAACCGTAGTTCATATTTATGTTACTCATATGGTGAGATGACATACCTGTGTGAAAATACCTTTGGGGGTAAAGGTTGTCAAAATGAAATTATTTTAAAATGTTAGGTTTGGAAAGGGAACTTACTTGGAAAGCGTGCTGCTCCGGTGACGTTTGAACCGTAGTTCAAATATATGGTTTATGTTACTCATAGGTAAACTGACTTATCTGTGTGAAAATACCTTTGGCGTTAAAGGTTTTGTCAAAATGAAAATATTTTTAAATACAAGGCAAACTTTCCTGGAAAGCATGCTGCTCAGGTGGGGTTATTGTGTTTGAACCGTGGTGCAAATATATGATGATCTGTTTCATAAAGTTTTTATGATAGGTAAGCACTTAACGAAATGTGCCATTGTATACGTCTATTTGGTCTCGGAAAAGGAAATTTTTCTCTGGAAACGCTAGATTACAGAGAGTTACCTGGAAAGCATGTCGCTTAGGTTGTGTCTTCTTTTGTGGACGATGATTTAAATATATATGTTTTATGTTGGTAGATAGGTAACATACTTGTGTTAAATAGGCGAGTGTGTTTCCCCTTAGTTTCGCAAACAGAAATTTACTTAAGATAGTTTTTAGGAATGGAACACTTACTTGAAAAGCATGTGACTCAGATGTTGATTTGGCGTTAAGAGCGGCTCGAATGTATGCTTATTCATAAATAAGCCAATTTACCTGGGTGAAATGAGAGACATCTTTATTTGTGGGCTACCCTTTCTTTTTCCATCTGGGTTATGAAATTTCATTTTTTATTGGGTTTTCTTCTTCATATCTATATACGTGTTCAAGCAATCATAGTTTAACCACTTGGATGACTTTAATAAATAAGTCATCCAAGGAAAACTCGAACTTCAGTTGTAACTCACGATTGTATCTGATTCTCCATTTTCCGTTTTCTGTCACTGGTTAAAAAATCCTTAAATATTTTCGCTCAAAAATTAAAAAAAACTCCGTTTTATATTATACAAATTTTACTACCTAAGAAAAAAATAAAGATACTTTGTTATTAATTTATATTATTCCTGGTTATATCCATCATTAATTATGGTAGCATTGTATGGGGAGGAGATTATAAAAGCAATATTAATCCATTGATTTCAATTCAAAACAAAATTTTAAAATTCTGAAAGAACATCTTTATTCGAACATCCCCGTTTAAATTTTTAAATTTACTTCCGATTCGGCGTAATGTTATTTTTCGAATGATTTTATATTTACATCGTAATAATTCTTCTTGTAATTTAAAAGTAAATATATCAGCTAGACGTTTAAATGAAAGTTATCATATCCCATTTCCCCATAAAGAAATTTTTCGAAAACATTTTTCATATTAAGCCCCAAAAGTATTCAACAAACTACCTACTGAACTTCAAAGTATCCCTTATTTAAACAGGTTTAAAAATTCTTTATTTAAATTTATATTGTCAACAGACGATATTGATGTATTTTTTAATTTATAAAGCGAAATGTTTTTTTTAATATATATCCCCACTGACCATAATTTTAGGCATTTGTTCTGATTATATAGCATTAGCATTGTCACATTTTTATTTTTTCTTTTGTGTATATTTATGTATTTAAATGAATTATTTTTTTGTGTTTTTTTTATTAACTTATATTGTGTCTTATTAATTATAATTATTATTATTTAGTCACATATACGTTTTTTTTAACCCCCTTGTGACGAACAAAAATTATTCTGTAATGTTTGTTTTTTGTTAATAAAGTCTGATTTTTTGTAATTAGTTTAATTTCATCTGACTTATTCAGTGTCCATCATTCGATGCCGTATAAAAAATGGTCTTATACAGCTGGATTTTTTTAGTTTTCTGCTTACGTGTTTTGATCTAAAATGGTTGCGTAAGCCATAGTAACATCTGTTGGCCATGTTAATTCCATCTTTTATTTCCATGGAGGTGTCATAATTGAAATTTATTATTGTTCATAAGTATTTGAACTGATGTAATTTTTCAAAAGCGTAATTGTTTATTGTAATTATTCGCATTTATTGTAATTTTTTTTTCGTAGCCTTGTTTTAATATATTTAGAACTGCTATTTAAATAATATTTTAATAATATAATAATACGCATTGTATAATCTTTGATTGCATTTTGCAACAGATTCGATCGAAAGAAAAACCATTTTATCATTCTTATTCTTATTTTGATAATACTTAAAACCTGTGGATTTTCGGAAAGATTTTACTAAGTAGCTTTTGAAAGTTTGCATTTTAGTATTGGTACTTCGCGAATAGCGATTTTCATGCTGATTTGGCTTGATGTAGATAACTCATTCACTTTTATATTTTGATGCTTTAATTCTATTTTTACAAGGCAATATATTGATAGAACTTTGACATTGTTGATGCGAACTTTCTTTGCAACAATTACAAGTGTTCATTTATTTTATATACAGTTTATCTGTTGACTTTTCCCATTTTAGTATTTTTATTGGATTTGGGTTTTCTGATTTGCATAAAATGAATAATAAAAGTTAGTTGAAATGAAATGCATCTTTTCAAATTATTAAAAATAACTTAGATTATAACAGCCCTGACAAGGTTTAGTAACAGACAAAAAAAATATATAAATCTTTTCACGCATGCCATATTTTTTTTAAACTTAGTTTTATACTAACGATATTCATTCATGTGTATTATTCATTCATGCTAAATTATTACAAAATATTCTTGAAATAAGATTTTTTTGTAGATACTTTGTAAAATCGGACCTTTAAATTTATCCAAAATGCTTTTTTCTTGAAAAAAATATTTGAGTTGATAATGTTTTTCATTGTTTTTAATATATTTTATGCAAGTATAAAGAATTATCTGTGTTTGCTTTTGACAAATCATACTAAAGGCATGTTACTGGAGTACAAAAAAGTTTTTTTAGAGATAATTAGTTTAGAGTTATTTGAATACTTATTATATTTCAAACCTCTGAGGTTACAGACGCAAACCCGTCATCTGACTATTAGGTTTTCTAGCATCACACACTTTTTTTTGTACAAATTTATAATTTTTTACTAATTTTTCAAGTTTAAACGTGGGAGAGTTATTTATAAACATTTGCTACAGAAATTTAGTTTTCAATTTTTTAAGATATTAAATTTCAGTTAAAAATTAAATTTCAACTTAATACAGTTAAAACAAGCTCAAAATTCAGCCAATTTGCTTATCCCTCAGAGAAATGAATAGCATTAATAAGTAACTTTAATAAACAAAAACCTTAATCTTAATATTTTAAAACAGAAATTAACACGTTTTTAAATTGGTGGAACCAATAACATCATGCCCATTTACATCTGCCTAAACTTTTCAATAGAAAAATACTTTTAGAAAAATGGCTGAATTTAATCAAACTATACCAAGTACAGTCCCTGGACAAATTATTAGACGCACGGCAAGATTTCATGTAAAATATTAATTACCGGGTGATATTGTACCGTTTTATTATTTTAAATTGATTTTTTTTATTTTTATATTATCCAATCAATTACCGATTTATTTGACATAAATAATACAGCATTAATTTAGAAAAGCATAAGTTTATTAAGTTTTAAAGAAAAGTGAAATTAATGTTAGTAAAAGTCAATATTTAGTTGAGCCACCTTTAGCCGCTATCAAAGCTTTAATTCTGCGCGGCATGCTATCAATGCAAGACTGTACTGTCTCCTGCATTTGAGGAGGATGATTCCACACATAAATAATCTTATCTAGGAGCTGGAAGGCCATATCTAAAAGGCCATTTCTAGGAGCCATATGTTAAAAATAAATACAAATATGTAGTCTATAACAATTCTTTTAAATAAAAATCAATAATATTGTAGTTTAAATATACCAGTATTGCATAAAAACTCTTAAGAAACATAAAATTACTAAAAAAATACAGTGCGTCTAATAATTTGTCCAGGGACTGTATGTGTATCAAAATTATTTATTTTAGCTAAACGCTTGCAAATCTTCCTGTGACGACGTTTTTTTTTGTTATTTTCTTTAGGAATATGACTGATAAATGAAGCCATTTTCTGATTTACAATGTACCGATATTTTACAAAACAAAACGATATTTCAATAAAGTTTAAAGTAATAAATGAATTAAGCACTTAACTATTTTAAAATGAACTTGTTAACGTTTGATTCAATGACTGTTTCTTTTCTAGGGGCCATCTTTACACCTGGAACAGACGAACTTCAAACTGCGCTCAAATACAGCTTCCACATTCACAACACCAATGACTCGCAGGCGCGCTTCAAAGTGGAGCCCGTCATTGATATCGTCGATAGTGAAGACCCTTTTAAGATAGCCCGGACCCGTAAGTTACCGAAATCTTTTTCTGTCATTCAAATAAACTGCTCAAGTATTCGCTGTGGGGTCGAAATGGTAACGGAAAGAAAACTTGTTTGGAATAAACTGGGTTTGAAAAAAAAAGAGAATGGAGGAGATAGAGATGGAAACATGACGCGGGAATAATACCCAAGAAATGTCTTCGAGATATTTCCTTTTCAGTGTCATGATTTATGTATTGATAGCAACTACACTCTTAAAACAAACGAGCGGTTTTAACTCAGTCTGAGTTAATTTCCACTCCTTTCCGTACCGAAAATGCACTTCTCCTATAGGAGTGAATTTCACTCTTTTTCTGAGTGGGTAAAAGAAATAAAAGAAAACAATCTGCGTCCTACACTCTTAAAACGAGCGGTTTTAACTCAGTCTGAGTTAATTTTCACTCCTTTCCGGTGCCAAAAATGCACTTCTCCTATAGGAGTGAATTTCACTCTTTTGTTTTAAGAGTGTATAAAAAAAAAGTTAAATTAAGGTGAAAATAACATCATAATGGCGTTAAATATAAACTACCTGCGTTTTCACCGACAATCTGCGATTATATAATAATGATAAAATTAATAATGATAATTAAAATAATAATGATAAAATATAATTCAACAAGAAAAAATAAACAGTTTCTTTCACTTAATGATATTTAAATTTAGAAACTTAAAAAAATGTTAAAATTTTCATGAATTAAAATAAATTCTCAATTTAAATTTTTTTAAATAGTATTTGAAACATTTGCCAATGCTAAGATCAAAACTGAATTCCCGCAGAAGCTCTGAAAAAACTGGCATACCGATAAAAAAAAAGAATATATAATATTATAGAACCCATAAATTTGAGAATATGAAAAACTTTGTGTTTATAAAAGTTTGGCCGTTTATTCTTCTGTGATGAAAATATTGACCATATATTTTGTTTCTAACTTTTTTTCTGCCAAAACGGTTAAAAACTAAAAAAAATCCTTAGTTTTTTTAAACGAGAGTTTAGAAGAAGTGGGAGCAAAGCTATATAAGCCAAAAAAATAAGTGGCAGGTATAAGGCTTGTGTTCCATGTCAGCAATTTTTTAGGCAGCTTATTGCAGCGTATATTTTAAGATTTGTAAGTAAAAGTATATTTTACAATATATATATTTTATTCAGCCTTGTAAGTTTCGAAAATGATTTCGAATGATTGCATTTTGCATATGCATTTCCCTAAGGGTTCCCCCCCCCCCTGCATGGTAACAATTCTCTATACAATTCCAATGGGGAAACTTTGACCCTGTTTTCAAATAAAGTATACGATACTTACTCACGAAAACTTAGCAAAAAATGCAGAAGAAAGTTATTTTGCCATTAAAATAATTAATGAGTAATTTTAAAGATATTAATTAGTTATAATTCAAACAAAATTTTAGTAATTATTCACAAACTACAGATGGCAGCACTAACGGCATGTAAATATCGAAACAATTTTTTTTGTTTTAATTATAACTAATTAATATCTTTAAAATTATACTTTTTTATTATTTTAATGGCAAAATAACTTTCTTCTGTATTTTTTGCTAAGTTTTCGTGAGTATGTGTCGTATACTTTATTTAAAAACAGGGACCAAAGTTTCCCCATTGGAATTGTATTGAGATCTTTTACCATACAAGACCCTCAATCGGCTATTCGAAAACTTAAAAGTAGCTTAAAAACACACATAAAAGTTATGATATGTAATGTCAAATATATTTTATTTGTCAATCGTATTCTGTCAGCATTAGATATGAACCCTTCCTCCCATTAGAATATTCTCTTTCCCAAAAAATGGTTTTTAAATTATATATATTTTGTAAATGTTCCTCTGTGTATTAAACCTGTCCCGGTCTAGCCTACTGACGATTGTAAAATGTTCAATTATTGATATGCAAAAAAAATCTAGACTCATTTCTATTCAGGGGGTGTATAGTAACTGTATAATCTTTTATAGATTAATCTAGTCATTTTATAAGCTTCTGACAATAAATAGAATATTTATTTCTTTGATAAAACAGCTAGAATTTTTTTTTAAACGAACAGTTTTCAACGACATTGAAAGAAGCCTATTTCAAGAAAACCTGCATTTTATTTAAAGAGTAACACGCAGATATATTCTGAAAATAAATTTGATAAACAAACGCATGGGAAATAAGACAATTTGTATTTTGGAATAAATTTATCTGATAAATTTTTCCATCTTTCAATTGCTACGCTATCCGTTTTTGGTGTATCCGCGTTCATCCATTTATGCTCGTAATGGAATTTCACATTTTGTGTTACCATTTTTATTGGAAATAAGACAATAAAACTGTTGGATTCGTTTATCTGTTTGTTTTATTTTGTGGTTATGTTCTTTAACCTAGTTCGTAAATATATGAGCTTAGGAACACAAAATGATATATAATTATACATAATACAAATATTGTTAAGCTAATCAGAAAAAATCCTCATACAACTCCAGGTAAAAAAAATTCAAACCCCGAAAGCAGTACATAAACACCAGTGGTCATAGTTCCACAATTGCAATAGATTTTTCAAATTTTCGATGTTCTTTATAAAATAGGACTTATTTAGTCGAACAAAATTAAATAGCATAAATTACAATTGTCTTTAACAATTTACGCGAGGAAAAAATTTGAATAACAAAGGAAAATGTTTTCGATCGCAAACAAAAACACAACGCAACTCCAAGTGATATATGCAAATTTTTTTTTTTCCGGCGCCTGCGTCCAAGACCTAAGGCAGTGTAATAGGTCGCACCGTGGTCTAAAGTTCAAAACAAGTTTCGCATCTGCAGAATTATGACTTGAAAGAAAGAGTTATCTAAAGATAAGACTTAATTGTTAAATGCTTCAAAGGAGAATTTCTCGAAGAAATATTGCTCATACTTTACTAAGATCGCTCATACGAAGAAAGTATTGTTCTACTAATGATGTCCAAAATATTTATCAAAAATGTCACCCAAGAGCAACATCAAACAGGCAAGACAAGAAATTGGTTAATCTTGTCAAATCTATGCGAAGTTATACGTCCAAACAACTTAATGCAACTTATGGTCGAAATATCGTGTAAAGTTAAGTGCCACGCACAGCGCGAAATCGTTTAAATGACATAATATATCATTTCTGCAAATCAAAACGAATCTATATGTAACTAAAAAACATGAGAAAAGTTGTCTTAAAATGGCGCAAGGAACATAAAAGCTGGTATTCTGTTTATTAAAAGGTTATTTTTAGTGACGGATCTCGTATTTATCTAGGAACTGGGGGGATTGCACTGGAATCTTTGTGTGGAGCTGATGCAAAGTTAAAAGAAAGTTGCCTCAAAACTAAAACTAAATATGGCCGTTTATTTATGGTGTGGAGTTGCATGACGTCTCAAAGAATGTGTAAATTATGTATAGTGTTGAGAACAATTGTACGGTATATATAGATATTTTAGAGCATTATTTGATTCATAACATCGAGGGAACGTTTGGTGATTCCTCCAAACTCATTTTTCAAGATGATAACGTATACTGTCATCGAAGTAAACAGGTTAAGTATTTATTACCATCAAAGAAAGCTGTGGTGAAATTCCAAATTTATACCACGAGTTGGTCAAATTCATTGCCT
The DNA here is from genome assembly GCA_019343175.1 of Oedothorax gibbosus. Taxonomy (NCBI): domain Eukaryota; kingdom Metazoa; phylum Arthropoda; class Arachnida; order Araneae; family Linyphiidae; genus Oedothorax; species Oedothorax gibbosus. The sequence goes on from JAFNEN010000006.1 coordinate 2,172,174, forward strand.
CGACGCCTGAATGCAGTAATTAAGGAAACCAATCAAATATAAAAATCAGTTCACCGTAAACTTTTTTTCTTTGAAGACTAATAATTTCTTTTTGAATTGTTAAAGTTAACTGCAATTTCTGATATTATTAGATCACAAAATAAACTAATTTTTGCAAAAATATACTTTAATTTGAAAATAAATTGAATACGTAAAAAAAATAACCTTTTACGTTAATGTATAATGGCCACTGCTTTCGGCGATTTGATACTTTTTGTCAGGAGCTGTAATTTTTAAAGTTGTATTTTGAGCTTACAAGTTCATTTGTTTTTAAATAATGTAACAAAATATAATTACATTATTATAACAGCAATAAAATACCGGTGTTTAAATGTTTTTTGAGTAGGAGAATATGGGGAAGGAGGATCATGTAGAGACATTAAAGTTTTCAATGATTAATGTAAACAATTCTTTTTATTAAAGGCATTAAAGCATTTATTTTTATTCAACTTAAAGCACACAATGTGTTAATAAAATGTATGGAAAAAACTTTACTTAATTTTTTTTAATGATTTTATTATGGACATTAAAAAAATTTATTTTTTAATGTCCATAAAAAAATAAATTTTTAGGATAAAAGGGATAAAAGGGAAAGGATAAAGCATTTATAACAGCATTTATTTTTATTCAACTTAAAGCACACAATGTGTTAATAAAATTTATGGAAAAAACTTTACTTAATTTTTTTTAATGATTTTATTATGGACATTAAAAAAAATTATTTTTTAATGTCCATAAAAAAATAAATTTTTAGGATAAAAGGATAAAAGGGAAAGGATAAAGGATAAAAGGATAATTTTATAGCGCTTATGATAAAATTATCGTAAAGCGCGATTCCTTTTTACACGTTATTCTTTTATGCAATGTTCATTTATTTTAGATTTACCCAGTGCCAGCAATATATATAGTAAGACGTTAGTTAAAATAACTTATCTTAATATTTAAAACTGTAAGATAAACAGTTATTTGTAAAAAGTTTATTTATAATTTAATTAAACAAAGTACTCTAAGATTAGTTTTTTCCACTTTAATTCTGTTCTTGGATGTATTTATTTTTCTAGCGCAAATATTATAAAACACAGCAAATTTTCCGCAAGTTGTTTTAGCAGCTAAATGCTTTTTTTAGTAATGTATAATGTTTATTATTCAATGAAAAAACAATTGTTTCTTCTTTAAAAACTGTGACAAAAAGACGGAACATAAAAAAGTAATCTTTCACAAAGGGCTTTTGAGTCAAGAGGACATTAAAGAACCCTCATTAAAGCAATTCAAGTATTTTCGCTTGAAAAGGGTAGGAATTTTACTATGAAACTGACTCATGTCATTATTTCTTCATTTAACGCATTGACAGCCCGGAATGACATATCTCGTCCTGGTTTTCGATTAACCGATATCATCATATTTTGATAGAATTCATGTGTACCATTTCGCTAACAGAATTAAAAAAAATTAATTCCTCAAAAGTGTTTGAAAGGATATTAACGCGACAAAACGCAATACTAACGCGAAAGGATATTATTAACGCGACGGGATATTAACGAAAGGATATTAAATATTAACGCGAAAGGATATTATTAAACGCGACAAACGTCTGAAACGTAATTGTTTCAGAGGTCATAAGTGTCTGATCATCTCTAAAAGCCCTCATTTTTTTTGTCTGAAATTAGGACATTTCGTTTTGCTATGTACTTAATGCTACATAGTATTAAGTGTGTTTCATTTTTTCCCCACTCTATATCAGAGGACGTACACTCTTAAAACAAAAGAGTGAAATTCACTCCTATAGGAGAAGTGCATTTTCGGCACCGGAAAGGAGTGGAAATTAACTCAGACTGAGTTAAAACCGCTCATTTTAAGAGTGTAGGACGCAGATTGTTTTCTTTTATTTCTTTTATCCACTCCGAAAAAGAGTGAAATTCACTCCTATAGGAGAAGTGCATTTTCGGCACGGAAAGGAGTGGAAATTAACTCAGACTGAGTTAAAACCGCTCGTTTGTTTTAAGAGTGTATATTAGATTTTAGGACCTCACGCTATATTAATAGCTTAGTCCCACGCTTCTAAAATGATTGTTTGAATTAGCAAATAATTGTCTGAGATTTGAGTTATATAATCCTTGCGTTAGAGCTATAGGAGAGCTATTCGCGACGGGCGTCATAATTTATAACCAGAATCAAGTGACGAGTGGACACCAAATGAGGCAACCAACGCAACTTTAAGGGCGACATTTCTGAGTGCTCTCGATTGTTTCCCCACGCCAATCTCGTTGTGTGTTTCTCTGATTAGCAACCTGTTGGCGATCGCACTTGGCGGCGTCAGTGCATACTAGCCGCCGCTTGCAACCCAATGAGCCCGTTAACGGCGCTTATCGATCTCCGAAAAGAAAGAAAATCCGCCGGCCAATAAATTCGGCCGCTTTTATGGGTGGCATCCGAAAACGATAGAAATTGAAACAATCCGAGCTCGAAAGCAAACACACTCTTTCAGGAGATTGAAAGGTGTTTTTAAGTTACGCTGAAAAAAATCTAATCGCAATTGAAATGCTCCGGGCGTTTGGCTTTCAGTCGCAGCATTTGATGAACAGAGACAAAGAAAGAGGTGGATTATCTTTGAATTGACATAGGGGAAAGAACTTTTTTTCAATCCATCTTTTTTTGTCTTTAAATGGAAGCTATTATAGAAAATAAAAGCTATTATAGGCTTTTATTATTTTTTTGTTGTTGAAGTTATGTATGATTGCAGTTACATTTCATGTTCTTTATTTAGTATCCAGTTTAATTTTTTTATGGTATTTAAAATAACATATGTCTGACTATTTCCACATAATGCTGCATAACTATGACCGGTATGACCATCGGCACATATTGCTTTCATTTTCTCCATTCGCCAAAAATTGTAACCTGGCTTAACTAAAGTATCATTTGGTTTTGTTGTACTAATGTGGAACTCGAGATGAGTTTTACTGGAGACGGGCCTAGTAGTTTTGCACCTTACCTGACTTGGCACCCAACGCAACCACGGCCTACTCAACTACTAAGGCCGAAGAAGCTTTCCCAAACAAGCTCGGGAACGGAAATGTTGACGTCATAGTTCCGAGTGACGTTGTTCCGAAGATGAAGACAACCTGTCTCGAAACCTGTTCGGAACCACTCGTTCACGGCTGGCCACATTTTTAGGGTTCCGAATGCGTCCGAACTGGTTTCTCGATCTTCGGCACTGGGAACAGTGACGTCAAAATTTCCGTCTACGCTCATGTTTGGGAGAGCTTTTCTGGCCTTGTTATTGAAGTTGGCCGTGACGCAACCCGTATAAGGACATCGTACGCGACTTCTTGACTTTGGATCGCAACAGATTTATAATGTACTACATGGCGGTAATGGTTTTTTTTACCCCTACACGATCCGTATGGCTTAGTCGAGGACAAAATCCAAGAAGATTAGAACCTAGGGAGAAAATTGAATTTGCCTTCCCTTCAGTCATTTATGCGTCCTGAATCACAGGTTACTCTTATCCGGTAATTGGGTAAAGCGTAGATAGGATCGAGAATACTGATTTGATACGTAATTTACTCTTAGTAGCTACACAGATAATGAACAACTCATCAATTTCCCAGTTTTCCTGTCCCTGAAAAAAGTTTTCGTCAGAATAAAAAGAATTGCTCGACCCCGTTTCGGCCAGGTTCAAATGAGGTTTGAATTATAATTTACCCCCTAAAATTATATTAAACGTTAAAATTAAAAAAAAAAAATATGGAAAGACCATTGACCCAGATTCGCCCACCATAATATGGAATTGATCCCGATTATATTAAAAGCAGATATATTAATTAGAAAACAATAAATTTCAAATGTTAATTAGAAGTATTCAGTGGATAATTATAGATACATCAGTGTAATTTTAAGCACATACGACTACGCATTCAGTTTAAGCACGTACCTACTTAAATATTAGGCTTTAGGAAAGTACACATTCATAAAACAAGTAGGTTTGTTACAGAATTTGTCACTTAAACCGCTTCCACACAGTATTTGTGCTCAACAAAAAACGCATTATTTATACACCTCTGAAAAAAATTCGCCAAACAGGGCCTTCGGCTTAGAATTTATTTCTAATTCAAACTTTTAAACGCCAAAATTAACAATTTTCATTAATCTTCTTTCGCAAATTAATAATTATTCATTATCGTTTCCTGAATTTGTTTGAAATTCGAAAAATAATGATGCAACTTTTTGTAGTAAAACTCTTTTAGTAGCCACAATTTCGCATATTCATTAACTTTCTTTCGAAAAAGATAATAAATAATTAGTAAAATTGATGCTTTAAAAATAAAAGCGAACTTTCGCTTATTTTTTTATTCAAAGTTAGAATTATCTATGCATCCTTCCTCATACATATATAATGAACCATCAAAAGAACTCTATTGTGATATTACAACCATCCAAACTAAATTATCATAAATAAATATTCTTTCAAAAGTTTTATTTTTATTTTAAATAAAGTTTCTTTTACGTTTGACGAAATGGCAACAGTGAAAATATTGAATAAATAAAAAGGCGCCAAACACAGCATTAATTCTATATTAAACATTTACATGCTAAATTTGGCTAGTTTCATTTATTTTATTTCGAAAATTCAATAATTATTACTTATCGTTTGCAAAAATTAATTTATATTTCAAAGAATAAATATGTAATATTCCTCGCTTTTAAATAGAATGCAAACATTTCATATCAACGTGCAAAGAATCTCGTAGTGAAATATATTTGACGTCATTCCAAACTGATCGATGTCGCAAAAATAAATTTATTTTAATTTATTGTCTAAAAGAATTAAAGTTTCTCGAGCGATTGTTGCGATGGCAATGGTGACTTAAATCTACTAAAAATGGCTTCCTATGCTTTTTAAATGAGCAATAAATTTTGTAGTTTTTTAAATAGTTGAAGTACTTCGAATTCGAATTCTTTTGTGACATTTTCAATATATTCTAATTTCGATGCGCTGAATTTTTTGACGAATCACACTTGTCCGTATCATTTGTTGAATATTTACGATGTTAACCTACATAGTTATTCTAAATTTTCCCTAAATTTTCCTGATGGGCGAATCTGGGTCAATGGTCTTTATAATTTTATAATTTTTAATTAACGATTTTGCAATTGTTTTAATTATTTTTCACAGAAGTTATTCTATTTGTTGCCTTTCAATTTTAGGATAAACAGTTATGTTTCATCGTGAAATAAAAGTGGAAAATGTGCGTCCATTATTCAGAATCAATTACGACCGATTCCCAAACGGAAAATCAAAGAATCGGATTTTTCGAAAACAAGTATTTTAATTTTGTGTACGTATAGTTAATAAGGAGAAAACTATTTATAAAGAATTATAACTAAATTCAATGAAAATGCAACATTTTTTCACGAAAACCGTTTGAATTAATGAAAGATTGGATACGAATGATATCATGGAATTTCGGATAGTTGGAATTCGGTTTATTTGCGTTCTACTGAATAACATTTTCAATATTTATTTTGAATCTAACAGTACCAATTAAAATTGTCTTAGTTAAGAATGTTCTTTAAGAATTTATCAGTGGCGTAACTTCGCATCAGTCATAAAGACGCAATTCCACTTTAGGGTTGCCAGGTTAGAAATTTATTGCTTTTTGGTAATTAAAGGCGGAAAGTCGCCAAACTAAAGAGAATCGGAAAAGTAACCTTTCTTCTTCACTTTTAATGTACTTTGCGGTCCCAAAATCTTTTGAAATTCGGAAAATAATCTAATTTTTTTTTATAGATTTTATTCAAAACTGAACTACCTAACAAACCACCTTCATACCAAACCCGGATTCTTGAAAGCTTTTTGTTCCTCCTTTTCGTTATATAATTTAATATTTGACGCTACAGCATGGAGCAAAAACCCGATCACAATCAATATAAAAAAGTATGCAGCGTCTGTTTAAATTCATAATTTTTAATGTAAATTTATCACGAACTAAAAGTAACTAAAAATATGATGCTATATTTAAAGTATAGATTTAAGAATCGACTTTAGATAGTTCGACTAGGTAGTATATCTTTTCTTTTTTAATTTTTTTTATTAATAACACGCTATTGGTTGGCTTGGTATTTCTAAAAATGTCATGGTCTGCTTTTTATCAGCTCTACTAGGCAGGATATTTGTACTAACTTGAAAAATAAAGTTTGAAGCGAGACGGGGTTAAATGATATTAGATGAGTGATTTGTGGTACGATGTGAGTTAAGATTAAAATTTTTCATAATAAGTTCAATATTTCAACTTATGTTAACTTTTGCTTATTATAGTTAGATGCGTTAAAATAAACGCTTGTTAATACTTTATTTTCTAAGTAAAATCTGAAGGTGAACTTGAGTTTGTAGAAAATGTTTTTGCAAAATTTTATGAAAGGAAAATAATTTGAAGATAATCTAATTATTTCTTCGTTTACGTAATAGTTTGGAAAATAGTTTGAAGAAACAAAATACGAAGCAATAGAAAAAATCTAGTGTTTTTCGTTAGATATGCGTTTCTTTGCATTTTTTTTTACCACTTTTGTCTAGAAAACGCACTTAATAAATAAAGTTAAAATAACGAATTAATAATTAAATATTTTTTATTACTATTATTTACATTGGATGTTAATGTATAAATATCGTACATAATTAAAACTAAAAAAAAAAGTATAAAATTATATAAACTACAGTCCCTGGACAAATTATTAGACGCACTGTATTTTTTATTAGTAATTTTATATTTCTTAAGAGTTTTTATGCAATAATGGTATATTTAAACTACAATATTATTGATTTTTATTTTAAAGAATTGTTGTAGACTACATATTTTTATTTATTTTAAGATAATTATGATTAATTATGATTAAGATTAATTTATATTAATTATTTATTATAAGATTATTTATGTGTGGAATCATCATCCTCAAATGCAGGAGACAGTACAGTCTTGCATTGATAGCATGCCGCGCAGAATTAAAGCTTTGATACCGGCTAAAGGTGGCTCAACTAAATATTGACTTTTACTAATATTAATTTCACTTTTCTTTAAAACTTAATAAACTTATGCTTTTCTAAATTATAGCTGTTTTATTTATGTCAAATAAATCGGTAATTGATTGGATAATATAAAAATAAAAAACAAATCAATTTAAAATAATAAAACGGTACAATATCACCCGGTAATTAATATTTTACTTGAAATCTTGCAGTGCGTCTAATAATTTGTCCAGGGAGTGTATGATATCAATATAATATTTCTTTTTTAAGCGTAATCTACAGCAAAAAACACTGATTAGGAATTGAAACAACTTAATTACTTAAATGGACGAGCGAAAAACAATTTCTTAAAATAAAGACGTTAATCCATCTTCCTATTTTCCTTTATAATTTATTGTCTTATTTTTTGACAAATGAGACAAAAAATCTCCAAAAAAACCCCACATAATCTTATAAAATCGTTATAAAAAACGAAGTGTTAAACTATTTTTTTTATAATAATAAACTATTCATTCATTAGAAAAACTATTTAAATTCTAATTAATGCTAATAATGTAGGATTGTCTCAATGTGTATAATGCAGTATACAAGTACTACGAATCAATCGACAAAGAATGTTCGCTTACCGTTTGTCATAAAAACCTTAAACATGTTTTTATCTTCACGTTAGTTTATTCAATAATATTTTACGACACTTGTTTCAAGAAATAAAAGGAACCGTCATGTTTTTTGTGAATTGAGTTTTGGCAACATCTAATTTGTTTCTAATGGCAGATTTTTTTGTTTTAAGCTTTTGTTTGATTGCTTTAAAAAAATCATTGCACGTGAAACAAAAATAAAAACCAAAAATGATTTATGTAGTAAGTAGTTCATTAATGATGCAAACAGAATATTATGATTATTATTTTGACTAACTACAATACTCTGTTATTTTCCTAAAAACATTTTTTAAAGTGAAAAAGACGCATTACTTAGATCAAGTAAGTGTTTAAAACTAGAGTCTCAAGGGCATAGTGAACAAATCAAATTATCAGTAGGTTTGGATATTTTTTAGTGTTTTAACAGGATTATATTTGTGTTCGTTGAAAGATGAACAGCGTTGGTAATTTGTTTTGCAAAGTGCCATACAAATTGTCTGTGCGTGCATTTCGTAATGAAAACGGTAATGTAATAATTTTCAACGGCTTTGTGAATGCCTATTTGAAAGAAATTTGTTGGCATCATTAATCTTTAAATGCACGCTTGTTCATTTATCATAAATAAGTTGATTTAGTTTTCCACGGTTTTTGGAAATAATTTGATTTACCTTCCTCTTCACAAATGGTTGTTTCTTTTATGTTATTTAGTTGCACCAGAAAGAGACAAATCAATGTCTCTTGAAATTATACAACAGTTTTAGAAAGTTTTTATAAACCCATCAGGATTTTAATTGAAACAAAATAATTGCTCCATTAAAAAATAAGATTTAGCTATCAAGAATTTCTAGAAATTCATAGCAAGTTATTAATTGTTTAGTAAGTTATTACGTAGTTGTAGTACAGGTCAAATAAAAAAAATCCCTATTTTATAGTAATATTACAGTGGTGGCCAAAAGTGTGGACATTTTTTTAAAGTTGCAAATCTTACTTTGTTAGATCTTACTATTAGTTGCATAATTTTTTTGTAATACAGATATTGTAATACTGTATTTATTATTAAATTCTGCACTAAATTACCTTCAATTTAATATATAAACGTTTGTATTTAAGGGAAAATTAATATATTCTACAAGCACAAAACAAAAAAAGTTGAAAAACATGAAACATTATAAAAAGAATGTCCACACTTTTGGCCACCACTGTAACTTCTGAGTTACATGATAAAAGAAAATGTAAAATATTTTTTTTTAAATATGTGGTATTTTTGGGTTTAATACGGTGTCAAAAGTACCTTTCCTTATCAATGCTTAACAGTCGAGTTCTTAGTTCTCTCGGAGTAGGGGATAAAATAAATACTTCGGCTTACTCTTAAATCGCGCTCCGAGGCCAGTCACTTTAAAAATATGTTTAGTTTCTGGTTTAGACGCGGAAAGGTAGATGCAATAAAATACTAAGCAAAATATGAAGTAGAGGAAAGTATGGATAAAATACTCTTTTGAAAAATCCAATTTTGAGAAAAGTCAGTCAACGTGACAACGTTAATAAATTTCGTTTTAAAGGTAACGCCTCTGACCTTTCGAAAACATAGGAAAGGAATCCATTCAAGATTTGATTTTCTCAATTGGTGTTTGTGAAAGATACTATGCTAAAAATACTGCACTTTCACGGACTATATAGAGTCAAGTTTATTTGCGAACTTTAGTGTAAATTATAAAATATAATTCATGTTGAATTGAGTACCTTGAACATTTTATCATTCAATTACTTGATATTATCTAAACCTCTGAGGTTAGGTTAGTTTGAATATCGTCGCACTAGAGCTACACGAGGGCTATTGGCGACGGGCGTCATAATTTAGAACCACAGTCAGGTGACGAGCCAACACCTCAGTTTAGTTTAGTTTGAATTATCGTCGCACATTGACGCAGTTTGAATTATCGCTACACGAGGGCTATTGGCGACGGGCGTAGTATTTTAGAACCACAGTCAGGTGACGAGCCAACACCTGAGTAGGCACCCAACGCAATTGTTAAGGGCGACATCGTACGCGGTGTTGGGACTTTGGAGCATATTAAACGTGCACTCCCTCTACACGGAGTATTATTCGTCGGACATTTTTGGCTGCACGGGCCGTTTATAGGTCGGCAGTTATTTTGGCGATGTCCGGACCCAAACCTGGGACCTTCCGCATGCAAGGCGAATGCCTAACCGACGCTAAACATCTGAGGGATAAGCAAATTGACTAAAATGTAAACTTTTTTTTCACTTCATTATATTAAAATTTAAATTTTTAACTAAAAATTCAATTTCTTTAATTTTATATATTTTCATTTTAATATATTTCCATAGCAGATGCTTATAAATCACTCCTTTAAAATTCAAATTGAGTAAAATTATACATTTTTATAATGTATTTAAAATTGTTTGCTGCTGGAAAACTGACAGTTAGGTGACGAGTTTATACATCTGTATCCCTCAGAAAGGAATCTACACCGATGTATACGAATTTGACAATTGTACTCTAGTAATATTCAGGTATTCAATACTACAGCTACTCAAGTATGCGCTTTTCTTGTTCAAGGCTTTTCCTACTCCACCCTAGAGCAATACGCACTCGATTGCAGTTAAACGTTGAGGAGAGCATTCTTAACTCGTAATAACTAATTATAGTTGCATTGCTATAGAAAAAAATCCAAATTGTTATGCAATTTACATTGAATTACAATTCAGTAGTACAATATTTAAAAAAATATTGCAAAAATATTTTTGGGTATGTTAGTATTATATAAAAATGGACCTTCTTGTTGGTATAACAAATATGTTGCCGTCATATGAAAATTATGGTTAAATGGTTTAAAAATGATTCCGAAGTCTTAAAAAGATAAAACTAGAAAGAAATGTATTTTCTTAAGTTTTTACATTTAAACAATCGTGTTTAAAATACAAATAAACAACTTTTGTTTAATGCTTAGGTATAATTTTGTGAAATTAAGTAACACAAGTAAGTAACGCAAACAATTTCTGCAAAACTCTTTTTCCGCGTTGAGACTTTAACAGTTGGAAAAACAACTCGCTGGGCTTGATTATAGACATCACGGAATAGTGTGAATTTCCTTCCGATTTCAAACGTTTGTTGGTCAAAATAATGATTTTACCTTTTGAAATTTTATGAAATACAAAAATAAATTAATTTTTAAAAACCGTACGCTGGGTTATTTTTACAGTTAGATTTTTTTTAGTTGCAGTTTAGATAAAGTCGTTTGATTACTACATAATTTTATTCATTTCCCCAAATTTTCACCAACTTAATATATCAAGCAATACTTTTATTTTAATGATATGTATCTAAAAATTAAGGTAAAGGTACAGGGCTTCGTAATTTAAAGCCACGCCAAGTAAACCCCACAAGCCACATTAACATCGGTTGAAATTAAAGTTGACTTGATAAAACGTTTCTTAAAAAGTTCTTAAGATGTGAATATCCCAGTGCACTTTACCACAGGTTAATCTCATACAAGCCAAATGATCCTCTTGAGGGATTTACTCATATCCCTAAGTAAACAAAGCGTGCGCAAATTCCGCTTGCATATGTCCCGAGTCCTCGTATCCTCGCTCAAGCAGAAAGCGAGACGAGCGTTGCTAAGCAACCCTTCACAAAGTCCGCCGAAAACAGAGAGGTGCGAGTAAAGTTGATATGCTAGACCCGAAAATAAGGAAACCTTCTGTAAAAGTCGCCAATCTTGCTACTTTCTTGCGATGTCGCTTTGATATCATTGTGAATCGAATTGGTGGATATCATTCGATAAATTGTATGCTATTAGAGAAGTATACGAAATAAAGTCAAAAGTTATTTGCTCAACTAACGTAGACACGTCCTTTCGAGCAAACGGGGAATTAGGCTGAAATTTGACTGAAACGCTTCGAATTCGCGCACGTTTGCCCTGCGTGCGATCGATTTAAGCTCGGCCCTGCAAACGCTCTCGAAATACAGTATTTAACTTCCCAAACCACGCGATTCATGCTCAAGGGCGTGTGAGCATTCGACAAGAATACTTGGCCCGCCTCTTTTTACGTGAAGTTGACCAATGAAATAATTCGAAAATCTCTGGAAATATAAAGATGGGCCAATCCCGTCTCTTTAAAAATTCGCGCGCGAAGTGTTTGTTCCACTTCAATAAGGAACGCACAAAATCGACGAAACTTCACCCATTCGCAGGCGAATCGTTCGCGTTGAGTTTCAGTTAAATTTTGGCCTTAGTTTCGTGATTGCACGGCATATTTGAAGAGCAATCAGGAAAAACCCCTTCATCCACTAGGATTCTGCCCGCATTCAGATGTCTCCCGTGAATCTTAGTCGGTAGAAAATCAAAGTTTATGACTTCTAAATAAATTTAAGAATCTTAAAAGTTATCTTTATTATATTAACATTTTTATTATGAAAGTGTTACCTACTTGCTATTCGCTTTATTTTATATTGGTTAATTAACATCAATAAAAAATATTATGCAAAAAAAATCGGCGTATTTTTATGAAAATAAAAAATATACTACTAACACACATAGTTCAATTATAAATAAACGTTAATTTTAATTTTTGTTTAAGTGTACTAAATCAAAAATTATTTAAGTTTCTTAAACTTACACTCTTAAAACAAACGAGCGGTTTTAACTCAGTCTGAGTTAATTTCCACTCCTTTCCGTGCCGAAAATGCACTTCCCCTATAGGAGTGGATTTCACTCTTTTTGCGGAATGGGTAAAATAAATAAAAGAAAACAATCTACGTCCTACACTCTTAAAACGAGCGGTTTTAACGAGCGGAGTGGAGAGTTTCACTCTTTTGTTTTAAGAGTGTATTTAGAAATAACAAACTACGATTTTTCTACCGACCGATATTCATGAAAAATCACGAGTCCGACCAACGATCGAACCGCGAGAAAAGAACCAAAGCAGAAACCAGTTTTCTTATATCCAGTATAGGCGAGGACTCGCTATCGTCGCCAAGCATACCAGACAGATATTCAGTGGATGAAGGGGTATTTCCCCAGGACTCTTCATAAACAGGCCTGCCAATAGGGTACTTGACTGTATCGCTAAAATACCTTCCAATATTAAATTAATTATAGTTTGTACCCAAAAATAACAAACGTATATATTTTTTTGCAAAATAAATCGTTAAATATAAAAAAAAGCCATTTTAAAATGGTTTTTCATCGGTAAGTCACGTGATCACAAACACGTCGATTTGGCTAACGTCACTAGTATATATAAACAAACCGGTGTTTTATAAACCGGTAGTATATATAAACAAACCGGTATGTTTTTTTGCTTACAATTAAACTGGATTTAATCTAATTTACTATTAAAATAAGAATTATATAGATAATGGAAGAAGGTTTTACAGAAGCGGATAGTTCAAATTTGCTTAAAGTAGATTCCAAAATGGTGTTTCAAAGTTTGTTTATAGTTACTAGTGACGTCATAGATACCACGTGACAGCCACAAAGCGTTTTCGGGCGTAATTTTTCGTCCTAATTTTAAAATTCATTTTTCTCCCTTTTTATGGGGTATTTGAAAAAAAGAAAAAATACGGGTCTAATGTTTTTGGCATAAGAATATTTTAAACCCCAAATTTTTTTTTAGTCAAATACCCTATTCTCCGAATTTACCTCAGTAATACTATATTTTTAACTACTTTCTGAATTTTCATGCCATGTGTACAAATTGTCAGATTTTCGAAAGAGGAAACATTCAGCTTTCTCTTGGCTCCCGGAAAACGGTTATTACCTAGTTAAATCCGGAGAGTTGACAGTTTCGTTGGTTAAATTAACGTTGCATTAGAGCAGTTGGCATATCTGCATATAACATCGAACTAATGTGATAGAAACTCCATTCATACCTAGTGGAAATGAAAGTGAAAAACAAAAGAAAGGATCTACATTGAAAGCAATTGATAAAAACACGTGAAACATTTTAATCAAGTGCGGACAAATAGAAAATTAATTTTGAAACCTTCGCTATACCCTTTAATTCCTTCTCTCGGGTGATTCGAAGCGCCAAAACTACGAAGTGTACTGACTTATGTAGATATTAGTACAAGTCGATATGAGGTAGAGTAGCTTCCAAACATACGCACACAATTTTAAGGCGAATAGGCTTCAGCATAACCGCATCAATACAAACCACTCACTCCATGATGATACAAAAAGCTTACATTTCAAACTTTAACAATCGGTTATTAAAACACACGAATAATGAACATTTTCACAGCTAACGGTTACAGTACAAGATCTGAATCTATACAAAGTTCTAACAATTCCCTTCACAAGGAAAGATTAAATTGTCTCATGAATTAATTGTATGCAACGTAGTATCGAAGTAACTAGCCCAACGTTTAACTCCGAAAGAGATCCTTGCTTCACTTGGCAAACAAGTCCTTGCATTGCTTTTTACCTGGCGTCCTCTCCATTCTACCCTAACCTCCTTGGTGGCCGAAAAAGAACGTCAGATTCTACGGCTCAAATGAACACAGCCAACGGTAGTCAGGAAATGTGTCTATTATTACAAGGGAAAGAGGAGCTATCGATTTTTTTTATGTAAGAATTTAGAACGTTTTAGTTTTTTTTACGTTAATAAACGTTATTTTACACCCTTAATTATCGTTTTTTTTATTTGTACCTTCAAAACCACGCAAACTTCAAATTTAGGGTTGGTTTTTTTCTGTTATTCTAAACCAAGAATTTTTTTTAAGTAGTTTGTTTATATCGTAATTGAACCCGTCATAAAAACTTTGAAAATACTTTTTTAATTAACTCGATTTTTTTCGATCTATACATCAAACTAAACTGTATTATACGTTCATGTAGTTATTCCTAATAAGTTCCTAATAAAGGAATAAGTTCCTAATATTCCTGTAAGTTCCTAATAAAACCAATCTGTAATCGTGTATATAACCAAACCCAATGTCTGGTGATACTTACCAATATGTTAATAATGCTTCAGTGTGGCTTTTTACATTTTATAGTTGTTGTGTTAGTTTTTAATTGAAGTTTTAATACTGTAGACCTCCCTTCAAAAATACATACACTGCATTAACCAACTAAACAATTTAATTTTAATAAGTAATCAAAATCGTCGTTTTCAAAGAGTTCGGCGTAGCGCGAAACTGTACTTGTGACAAAAAGAGTCTTCAAGATTAGCCATGCTTCTGTTGTCGTCGTAAAGTCAGTTTATAGTGTGGAAATATGTAAAACAATTGTGTGTGTGTCAACTTTATACAGTACGTCAAAACTTTTTTCAAACAAAGGGGGCAGAGGGCGACATTACGTCATATCTGTCTTCACTGAAGAATATTTGAAAAGAGTTTAACCAAGGTCTGGAGAAGAACAGGCAAAGCTGCTAGATATATTTATCGCCTGCAAGACAATCTTCCAGTTTATTTTTGGCATTTTAAAATCAATTTGTTTACTTCTAAACTGATGCCAAAAGAAGACCATTGATGAACTGGCAGCTCTAAGTTATGCATTTAAAAAGGGAAAAATCCAAAGATCTACAAGAGGCACTCTTAGCCAATTCCAGCTCGCTGAGAACAGGAAAGAACAGCCATCAGAGAAAAACAGCAGTGAAAAAGAAAACGAATGCCGATGTCTGCTAACAGCGAGGATACTGGGTTCGACATTACCTGAAGTAGAAAAATTAAGAAGCTACTGGATACTCGGCAGAAAATTCTATGATGGTCGTTCATGAAGAAGCACATGTAAGTGAAGCCAGTATTTGGTGTATGGACAACGGTTTATAAAAGAATCTGAAAACAATGAAAGCCATCTCTTCGTGGAATTTGTGAAAGTTAGATTCACCTCATGGTTAAGGCATCAGCAAGTGGAAAGACCTTTTCAGTTGTAGGAAAATGTATACTGCAAATCTTAACTTTTGTAAAAGGTCAAAGAAAGAACGAGACCCTTCGTGACGTGTGGTATGTTCCAGAATTAACAAGAACACTTTTTTTAGTTTTGGTAGCACATGATAAAAATCCTAACAGGATCTTTCAACCTACATCCAGAGAAAAGTAAATTAAAGATAGGCAACGAAGCAGTCTTGTGTGATGCTCTCACAATTGGTGGAGGCTTATAGAAAGCAACTCTTGGGGTTTTTGTTCCAGAGCATCCTGTTAAAGTACACGCAACAAAAGTAAAAAATTAAATTTTAGTTATATCACGAACCTTGATGTCCCCAAAAAAACCCCATTTTTACGTTTTTAATTAAAATATCAATGCCGTTCATGCCTTCAAGTCTTTCCTTCAAATATATATACACCGAGTTTAAACTAAATTATATACACCAAGTTTAATTAAACATTAATTTTACTATTTTCAAATTGGAAAATGAAGTTGTCTTTGCTTAGAATGCTTTGCAAAATTTTTGATTGTTTAAATTAAAAAGGTCAATTAAATATCAATAAAATATTCTAAATTTTAATTTAAACTATATTTAAACACATTGTAAACATGTATATTGTTAAGAATACTGCACATTAAAGCACGGTATGGTAATGGTTGAAGATTACAAATGAGCGGAATTTATTCACATCAATATCTTCGAAAGATTACAACTAGTTCGAACAAGTCTCGAAATCGTAAAGAGTGCCAATTAACTCCATTTTTAAAAGCTGGCAAAGTTCTATAATCCTACCCCAGATGAATGACTAATTATTCTTAAGGCGAGGATTTCCGTGTAACGCTGAAATAATTCGCTTCGATTTAGAGATCGCTTTGATTTCCCTCGAAGGGAATTCAATTCGCCTGAGTGAATTTGAATAACTCGTTTCGGATTCACGAGCGTGGCAGCATGGCAATTAGCGCCACGACCACTGGAAAATAAAGTTCAAACAGTAAATGATCATTTTCGCGCAAAGTTTTTTCAACTTTTTACATTACTATTTCGATTAATTGAGTACGATACGAAATGACCCTACGCTATTTATAATGATGTGGACATCATTCCGAAATCGTTAGAATAAAAAGTATTTGTAATTGACTTTTAACTCTTTTTGAGGGACTGGTTTTTTGCGATAAGACGGTAAAGGTAATGCATGAATATGTGTCACCGGAGATATAGATGTAGAAATATCGGGACCATAAGATTTATTATTAATAGTGTCTTTTTTTATTATTGCTGCGTTAGCAAGAGCTCGGACTCGCTGCAATTAGTTCTATGGGACTAGATAGAATAGGGAATAAAGTTTTATCATAGTACAGTGTCTTCTGCGGTATTTGGTAAGACTGGAATATTATTAGCTTTAATAAAGTTTCTAAACGAATGGACTACTACCGTTCACTGGGGCTGGTGTATCTTTGGTCTAAACTTTGTTTTCTTTTAATTCCTTATAGAAATGTAACTACTTTAAATATTTGTGTGCTAGTTTTAAGAAAATTGAGTTGATAAAGTATTCTTAAAAAAAAAATAGGGAGTTAAACATTTATTAGCTTTTAAGTTTTTTCAAAATAATTCATTGATATAGATAAAATAAGAAACAATTCAATAACACATTCCATTAGTTCTAAATCATGATTAAAATCCATTAAATATTGAATGCAAAAAGCATTTAAACAATATTTAAACCTGGCATTTCAATCAGGAAACTGAGATAAAAACATAAATAAGTTTGTAGTTCTTAGTGGGTTCTAAGTGCACCATGTGCCGAGTTACTTCAATAAAAATACAAAAATAAAGACCATTGATAAAAAAATGTCAATTTCATTTGAAGGAGGAAAATAGTTATCTACGGCAGCCGCAACATTTCCCCATGAATAATATTTCCATTCAAGAAAATGAAATCCTAAATAAGTAGGGGTCTTCCCACTTGAATTCTCTCTCAGGACCAGATGAAGGTTCTCACAAACCATTCGAATCGATGACCCATCAGGAGGGAATCAAGGAGGAGAGCAAATAGAGAAAGTGACAATCAGATAAACACAGAGAGGCGAGACTAATATGACAAAAAATGAAACCGTCGCTAAGTCGTTGGGATAATCGGTCATTCAGCATTGACTAATTACATTATTACAGCATTGACTAATACGTACACAAATGTTGCCTTAAGTCGTAGCTATGCACGGCCTACTCAACTACTGAGGCCGAAGAAGCTTTCCCAAACAAGCTCGGGGACGGAAATTTTGACGTCATAGTTCCGAGTGACGTTGTTCCGATTATGAAGACAACCTGTCTCGAAGCCTTTTCGGAACCACTCGTTCACGGCTGACCCCATTTTTAGGTTTCCGAATGCGTCCGAACTAGTTTCTCGATCTTCGGCACTGGGTACAGTGATGTCAACATTTCCGTCTACGCTCATGTTTGGGAGAGCTTCTCTGGCCTTGTTATTGAAGTTGGCCGTGAGCTATGGCGAGTTGTTGAGTTGAATTAAGGTCGCACTAGAGCTATTGGCGTATCCCACTCAAGTGACGAGCCGACACCTGAGTAGACAACTTTTAAGGGCAACATCGTTCGCGGATCATATTCCTCTATACAGGGCATTATTTGTCCGACTTCATGGCTGCAGAGACCGTTTGCCTGAAAAATTTCGCATGCAAGACGGATGCCTTATCCCAGCCCATCGCAATTTTGGCGAGTTTTTGAATGTATTTTTTTTTACCGCCTGATGCTATTTAGTGCCAATTTAGAGTTAATTCATGGTTTCCCATTTCTTCAAGATTGCACGGCTATGTGTACATTAATAGAGCCAATAAAAAAAGTGACTACCATAAGTTATTCGGGCTCTTTTATGAAGTACGTATATTGAAATAAAAGAAAAACCCAGCTCACTCGACGAAAATTCAATGCAAAACGCATACATTTCCTCACTGTTTAAGTTATGTTATAACTACAACAATGACTGTGACTATAGCACAAGAATCTGAATCAATACAATGTTCTAATGTCTACTTTGATATAAAATATATACATTTTTATTTATTAATTTTATTGCATGCAACGTGCCGCCAAATGATTCGCCAATCTGTTGTTTGTGCTATCACGGAAGTAATCAATGATTGGCATACCAGTATTTGCATTGGCTCAGACAAAGCAGCACCTCAAATTTATTGTAACCTCATAGATAAATACAATAATGACAAGAAGGATTACCGATTACTTACGCCACCGTTTGGATATGATTCTATCGGATTTATTTAAGCTGAGAGCAATCTTTTTTGGGGCAAACTCGTCATATCGCTTAATTTACTTAAGGGATCTTATTCAGGGCGATTAAACTGACAACACAATAAATTACAGCTTTTTAATTACAGGGCTGTCAAATTAGATGAAAAAATTACCGGACATTTGAAACCTCAAGCAAATTGAAAAGTTCTCCCCTCTCTAATTACTCTTTATAAATTGCTACAACCAGTATTTTGAAAGGATTCTAATCTCTCGCATGGCCTGGAAATAGTCGAAAACGTGTGGGTTTTTTTCTCTGCATAAATTTTAGAATTTACATTTGTTTGGAAAAAGATGTATTTTTTTACGGGATGAACCTAAAATAATTTCTAGAAGAAGAAAGAACATCAATAAAAATATACTATTTATAAACTATCGACATTCATGGTTATTTATGCATCAGTCTTTCTAGCAGTAATGAAAATTGGATGGTCTAACGTTCGGGTCTAACGTTCAGAAGGGTTTAACGAAAAAAAGCATAAGTAATTAAAATAGATATTCATATCTATCTTTGATAAATCATTGTAACGTATAATTTAATAATTTAGTTACGTAGCTGAAAAAATATCAACCCTGCTTCATGTAATAAGTTATTGATCCAGTTTTTTTTTGTATCCCTAAAAAGAAGCAAACAATGTTTTTTTCTTCTCTAGAGTCCGAGCAGCTGTTTTATATCTTATTCTACTAATGGATATAAAGGATTCAATATATAATGCGAATTATTATATTTCTCTTTAAGCGTGCGTCGTTTCGGAAAAAACCCATAAAAAGCAATTATTTACGGTATCTTTTCATTGATTTCAAACAAATTACGTTTTTGTTTCTCATCGCAAATGAATAAAAAAATACTGAATAGAAACCCTGTATATGAAAAATTTTGTTTTGAAACCTTTTTCGAAGTTTCGTTACTTAGAAAGCTTTTCAAAACTTTTGCGCAGACTTTAAAATGAATTGATTTTTTAAGAAAATAATTGATGCGATTTACAGACATTAAATTATTCTCTTGAAATCATAAGTTTCTTATTATTAGCCTAATTTGATTTTTTAATACAATACATAAATTATGTCACTCTCACTTTAGTATTTTTAAAAAAATAAGAGTCGTTACCAAAAAGATAACTGCTTATTCCGTATTGCTGCTTGTAATTTAACCCAAGTTTTAAAATAATTTAAAAAGGTTATTTAGATTTGTTTGAATAAGTGCGTAATAGTTTACTTTTATTAATACTGAAGATTTTAAATTCAAACTTGGCGACAATTCATAAGTAAAATTTAACATATTTTAAAATCCACTTTTGTAATTCGCTGCTAAAAAGTCATAGCAGTGCTGGTACTTTGTTCAACATAAAAGCAAAACTATTCTTTGTAGAAAATGTAGTTCCTTGAGGCTATTTTTTGATGTTTGCAAAAGATAGTCTGAAACTGTTTGGCGATGCCTTTTCCAGGCAATTTACAAACCATATTTTGTGAAACTTAAATCTAAAGCTGATGTGAAATCAAGAGAAAATGTGGGAGTATCCAAACTAAGTCTTTATCCAAAAGCTTTCAAAACAATTCAGTAGCAGTCCACTTAGTGAAATTGGCCATCATGTGGCTAAAAGACTTTTTTGTAGCATTTTTAAAAGAAAGTATCTTTTGCAGGGTATTTTATGAACAAAAGCAAATTTAATAAGCCAAAAAATATGTCAACGATTTAATGCAATAGCTTACAAAAAGCAATAAAAAGGATTTCTGGAAAATAAGCTTAAAACATGCTCTTGCCTTGGCCAAGACATTGTAAAAGTATAATTTAATAATTCTAAAAACATTCTTTTTACCTTTCATATTTTATTAAAAAGTTAGATGGCATAACTTTAAATGTCATGTCAAATTATGACTATACACATAAATGACTAGGCAATTACTATAATGTCTGCAGTCGTTTTACTTTTTGATACAGCGTTTACTTTAGTTTATTTTACTTTAACTTAAGGTATATTATCAAAAAAGCACCAATATCTTTATTGTTTGGGAACAAGAATTCAACAAACTGGTAATCGTTTTAGCCATTTTATATATTTTTAAATAACAATTTATCAGATTTATTTAGATTTTTGGCCAGAGTAAGAATTTGTTTATAAATTTATACCGTAGTTGGAACTCTTTGTTCCTTGCAAATATATACCTGTTCTTCGAACGAACAAGAAATATAAATTTGATCCAAGTATAAGTACCAATTAATCGGCTATGGTGTAATAAGCTTATGTTATAGTTCCCGCCCCGTAAAGTACATCGCGTTGATAATATTAACTTACAAAATTCGTCCTCAATACGAGGGAAAAAAAATTCCATTATTCGGAAAGTTTTGACGAGCTTAGCAACAAAATTGAGATTTTCTATACAACTCTTTAAAGCGATGTCTTCCAAACAACCACAACTAAAACATAAAATTAACACATTTCATTAAATTGGCTACTTTGGTGAATATGTCGGCATAGATGAAGTGATGAGATAATAGAGATAGCCAAAAAATTCCACCAAGTTAAAATACTAATTGTAAAGGCACAAACACCTTTCGCTGATTTAGCACTAATTTCGTGATTTTGGTGAGAAAGGAAGATAGGCGTACACATCTTAAAAAAACAGAAATATAGCCTTATAAGGTAATGACTTTCCAATATAAACAACCGTCATACAAATCATTAAAAACAAATTTTGCTAATTTGGAGTGGCTGACCACATATTTGGTGGTAAAATGAATGTGGCAACAAACGGTCCTTTATGCAGCACTAGAATTCGCAGATGATCAGAAAAGTCATTAGAAATACCAGACGCCAAATGAGCGAGATGGAATAATGTGGTCAACTTGGTGACCTATTTTTTTGAGAGGGTTTGATTGCCTATTGGTTTATAGAGACTAAACTAAACTTCAAAAAAGATCTCATTCTAAAGATTCATTTTGCAACTTTTGCGCGATGACTTTTGAACAGCCAGCTTATAAGTCATTAAAAATTAAACATTACTCATTTGGTGTGTTTTAATTGGCAAGGTTGGTAACTTATTTGACGAAAAAAATGGAGCCATAAAACTAATATGCAGCTCTAGTGCGATGGCCCTTGAAAAATCATAATTACAATTCACAGTAATAGCTTAAATATGCATCTGTGCCGTCGACAGAAAACCATCATTAAAATCCTTAAGGTACAAACACACAACTTTTCATTATTATTATCGCAAATGTAGACATTTAGAAAACCAAGGTAACACGACAAAATTGTTTTCATAGGT
This sequence comes from Oedothorax gibbosus, assembly GCA_019343175.1. Lineage (NCBI taxonomy): Eukaryota > Metazoa > Arthropoda > Arachnida > Araneae > Linyphiidae > Oedothorax > Oedothorax gibbosus. The sequence goes on from JAFNEN010000006.1 coordinate 2,194,350, forward strand.
AAAACGCAATTTTATACGTTCTCATTTGCAACCAAATAACAAAGGAAAAGTTATTGCTGAAGGGGCTATAACTCATTTAAACCTACGCATTGTAAGCTTTTATTTAGATTGTATTATTATATCAACTTACATAAAAAGTAACAACATAAAAGCATTTTATTTTAAATAAACTGCCGGGGCACATTAAAAATAAAAAACAATGTGTTTCAAAGAACTATTTCAAAACTAACTTTAATGAGTCAGTTTCGAGTCAAGTTTTAGTGGTTATTTTAATAATAAAGTTTTTCATTTAAAATATAAACTAAAATGTATTATTTCACTGCTAAATCTATTTTCGTTTGCAACTCCCCAAAAGTAATATTAAGATATTGGAAGGAGATACTTAGATAACTTGAAATAATCGATTTGCCTGTAATATGTGTTCTTGTAAAAAAAATGTCCTTTTATAATACAAAATTCCGCAAAGAATTTTATAACGTTGAAAACAATTTGTAAAGAAACAGTTAACAGTTTAAGCCCTGACAATTTCCATCCCAAATGCTTACAAAGATAAAGAAAATCATTTGTTTCAAACTAATCTTTAATACACTTATTTTAAGAAAAATTACTATAAATTCATTTTTAACACATGCATAATCGGTAAAATGTATATTTTATCTGAATTATATCAAAGAGATTATAATCATCAAACTACATTTTTAGTAAGACTCGGGTCTGTTTATTCCCAAATAATATGGCTTTGCCATCCAAAACCCATTAGGAATGTTCTTTTTTTCCCCTAAGCAATTGAAAGAACGAATCTTTCGACACCAATGAGCAGAAAGACATGACAAAAACAGATGCCAAACTTGGCTTTTCTTGTCTTATATAAATGTGTCGACATTTTATAAGCCATGCTGCACATCAAAATAGGATCTCGTTGATCCACGGGAAAACAAGTTTCATCTTTTTGTTGGTACTGTGGCGGTTTTATGGTACTGTTTGATAAATGTTTATATTTAAATAAGATAAAATGATTTTTTGGGAAACAGTTGCAGAGCTTAGTCCATTTTATGTAAGCACGATTCAATAAATAAATTGCAAATAAATAATTTGGATTCTTTTTACATAAGTATATTCGATTCATTTTTAATTAATGCATCATTTTTAAATTATGTATTTTATCTGTAAATTGACTATTTTCTTTTTGCTTATCAATTAAAGATATAAGTTGCTAAAATGTGGTACACATGATTTATCATTATCCTAAGCGGACTAAGTGATAACAAATTTTGTAACGTTTCGTTACAAGTTAAAAAAAAAACGAAAAACACATACAAATAGTGGGCATTATACTCTCGTTTTCACTAAATAAAATTTTATAGTTTATTATTCAATATATTTTTCAATTTACTACATTTTCATCTAATTTAAACCATTAGTTAAAATTGCTTAAAACAATTTCACCAAATGGCTCTAGTCCTTTCAAAAACATTTATGGCTAATTCCATGTAACTGTAGTGCAAGTCACGATTTAAGAGGAGATTTAAAGCTTTTAAATTTAAAAAATAAATAAAATTAAATAAAGTTCATTACATTATTTAGTATTAATAAGTGTAGATCAACTATTACACATTTTTTTTCCATTTCATGTTAAAAGTTGTAGCGATAATCACTTTTTACAAATGTGACTTACACTACAGACAGGATAATTTTGCATGGAATTACCCGTATGCATGAACTTCTTAAAAATGTTAGTTTAATTAAAGTAACTGTGGTGTTTCAACAACCTTTAAAAATACTTTTCTGCTAGTTTGTGGTAACTAGAACTTCTCTCCATTTGGCACAAGTACTAAGCTCATAGATTGCGAAGCATTATTTAAATGACTAGCATAGATAGTAAAATTAATAGTTTGTTTTAGTTTAGTTTGAATTATCGTCGCACTAGAGCTACACGAGGCTTATTGACGACGGGCGTCGTAATTTAGAACCACTGTCAGGTGACGAGCCGACATCTGAATAGGCACCCAACGCAACCGTTAAAAGGGCGACACCGTACGCAGCGTTGGGACTTTGGAGCGTATTTTAACGTGCACTCCTCTATACGGGGTATTTATTCGTCGGACATTTTTGGCTGCACTAGCAGTTTATAGGTCGGCAGTTATTTTGGCGATATCCGAACCCGAGACCTTCCGCATGCAAGGTGAACGCCTAACCGACTGGGCTCCCCAGCCAGTTAAGGGGACGCGATACCCAAAAAATTAAATCCAGTATTTTTATTGCTAGCATTCAAATTAAACTATTTTTACAAAGAACTAACGTTCAATAAATATATACTAAAAAATGATGAAAATTAAAACGTAAGTTTTTTCAAAAAATTAAAAAAAATTAAAAATTTTAACGTTTTTTCAAAATGCTACTCCTCCTACAATTTAAAGAATTTTTTAATGTAATTTTTTTTAAAATGTTCCCACAACATCTGTTAATAAAAGTTGGTATGGATATTGAGCTATCAGTTAAACAAAAATAGTTATGCAGCTTTATGTATAAAAATGGCTAAAAAAATAAGATTTTTTCTAAATTTTCAACTTCATCATTTTTCAAAAAAAATCTAATTACACTAGACCTTATCCCATACCAACTTTTGTTGAACGCATAATTTTCAACACATGTAAAAAAAAATTGGAGCTCTACATTAATTTACTTAAAAGCCTTAGGGTTTTAACCTTTCAAAAGCTGAAAAAATTAAAATTTAAAAAATCAACATAAAATTTCAAAAACCATTTTACCAAACCACTATATCACTTTCAATAAACCTTCCCCATTATAAAGGATACCTTTTTTTGCAATATCCTTAGCTCACAGTATTCGAGCATGTTTAATTATTTTCTGAGCAGCCCTAAATTTTGGGTAATGCGTCCCCTTAAGTTAATAAGTAGAGATGGATAGTTATTTTAGGGCTCCAAACCAACTATCCATTGAAATTGGTCAATTTTGTGGCTAAAACACAAGATTTTCATAAATATTAATATAATATTATCCTTATTATAAAATAATTTAATAAGCAATTTCTTTTCACTAATTGTTCTGATAAAAATACCAAAATTGGGATAATAAAACTCGATAAGAGCTAAACCCACTAAAAACTAAGTTTTTTAAAGTCGTTTTTCGTATAACTTAAATTTTCCTACCTAAATTGCTCATTACTGTGAACTTGAGTTGTATTCTATTACGTTTATTTAGATAAACTCAAGCATAAAGCTCGTTTTCCCGTGGCAAATTTCCTTGTCAAGCATCCTTTAGCATATTTTGTCAAATATTATTATAAATTTAATGTTAATGGCAGATAAAAGCTATAACTAAAATAGAAATTTGTTTATATTTTTAGTTCAAAACTATCTCTAATGAAATTAGTTTGGAGTGAAAACACTACTTTGGATGCTGCTATATCAAAAGGCGAGCGATTAAAAGTTTAAAGTGAAACATTTTTAAATTTTCGCCCTTAATTAAGCACTTTTCGCGATAAACGCAGACATGTTTTTTTCACAAAAGAGCGTTAGAACTTTTAATAGCCCCGCTAAGTATTCTCTGAAGCATTTTTAGGTGCTCGTTAGATAATGTGTTTGAAAGTATACTATTAGAAATAAGGTTATTGCTTGGCTTAAGTCAACATCTTATTTGTTTTGGTATTTTAAGTGCCAATTTAAGTCTTATCACTTTTTTGTGAAATAAGAAAATACTTCAAATGTGTATTCGAATGGGTAAATATATTCCAACATAACATATTTCACTGGGATAAGCGTTTGAAATCGTCTGGAAAATCCAATACGAAAGAACCCTCGGATAATTTATGCAGTCGGTTTTGAATAGAAAACGTTTTTGGGCAATTCCATAAAAACGTCAACTTTTTGAAACGTCACTTTTTAAAAAAATATTTACTAATTAGGTTTAAAAATATATTCCAAGCTTTCAAAATATGGTTTAAGAAAGCAGGGCGATAAAGGACATGTATTCACATTTCCCGAAAAAGGAGATCGATGCCTTGTGGACAAAAGATTTGTTTTCTCAGCAAATTCAGCCGCATTTCAACTAGTTGGAAATCGACATCGATAATTGTTTGAAAAACCTTTCACATGTGAATAAATGTATATAGTAATATTTAATATCTTATGAATATTCCAGATAAAAAATTAAATTTATTACTTTACACTCTTAATTTAATATAAAATTTATGAAACTTTTAGTCATTCCGTAACGTCAATTGACGCAGTTAATAACTTAAATCATGTTACAGGTAGATTGCTCTAAATTATAATTTGCATAGCTTATATATCATATTTAAGATATGCAATTAGTTTAAAAACTCTATGTATTGTTAATTCACAGAAATTTCCATTTTTAAGTACCAGGATGCAGTCGTTGTTGCAAAAATGTCATTCCGTCACACAAAAAGAAGTTAGTCAAAAATATAATAATAAAATACATTTTAAAAAATTTCAACTTTTTTATAATCTTTTAATCATTAACAGTAATATATAAATTGAAAAAAACAATTTTCCTTTGAAAATAGCTTTGTGGTAATTGTTTTACTTCATTTCTACAGTTCAAAATGTCATTCCGTCACGCATGGAATTGCCCTTTTAACAAATTTACTGTCAATATCTACCAACATAAAATGCTTAGGGACGCGAGTTAAAAAAATAAAAATTGGAAACTTGACTGTAATAAAATATTTAAGTATGAAAAATAAATTATTTACATAGAAACAATCATACATAAATATATAACTCAAAATTAAATAATGTTTAGCCTAATATGTCACGCTAGTGTTAACCAATATCGGATAACATTATAGTGAATTTTAGATAAGTTATTTAAAATAGATAAAAAAAAGCAAAGTTATGGATATTATATCCATTTTGATATTGAAAATTCTAACAAATACTTAATCACATTGGTGAGAAAACATAAGAAAAATTGAATAATTTTTTTTAGTTCCACAAAACATTCTCACTAAAATACGCATAAAAAGTTGATTTATTACTACATGTAAAGACTACAACGAAACAAGAGAAATCGTAATTCGATAATGGATTTCATTGGAGAAAACGCTGCATTAGTTGAGAGATAAAGTATAAGTACATTAATGTTTTACAAGTTCAGTATTGTATTTGCGATTTTTTGTTCTTTATGAGACCAAGCCAAACTTTAACGGTTTTTTTACTTTAGAACTGCAACAATATTGAATCTAATAGCTTTTTGATTTATTTTTCAATAAACACTTAGAGGACTCCGATTTAGGAAAAAATTGATAACATAATGGTTCAGGTATTAGTATTTGGATACAACCAATTTATAATATTTTTTCAATTTGCCTTTGCTTTTATTTATAACACTATGGCTAAAAGTAAATAGTTTCCAAATCAGTCTTCCCTTTATTTAAATATTGCGTTTTTGTTGTCCAAGATGTTTTCTTGAATTAAAGAGAAAAATCTAGTTGTAACTCTTTTGGAGATTCCTCTTAGTGAAAATACATTAAGCATGTACTGTCATATTTTGAATCAGTGTAAATTTTTGAGAATTTTGATTTAATGCCATTTGGAAACAGTTGCCATCAAACATTAATGCAGTTTTTCCTACCGTAATTCTTTATTATGCGATCATTATTATACTGATATAGGATATAATATTCTAAATCAGATTTTTACAGGTTTTTTGAAATTCTTTCTTGACAACAATTGATGATTACTTCAATTTCATAGGTACAATTTTAATTAAAATAGAATTAATGAACTATAATAGCATGAAGAAAAAAAAGTCTTCCTATTCCCAGGTTACAAACCCTAACCTTCGAATTGAAGTCATCTCTACGCGCCCGAACTCTGGCTGCTAGGCTAGTTAATCACGAAATAGATGCGAACTAGAGTCATTACGATTAAGTTTACAGAATGTAATCCAAGAAATGTGACACAAAATAATTCTTAATTTTACTTTCAGGAATCCGCAAAGATTTTCAAACAAATCATTTTAAAATAATCGCATAAAACTAACAATTTTTTTTTGCCAAGATTTTATTTCTAGACTGTGTGCGTAAATTTAATTCATTAACGACGATTGGCAGGAAAAATTGCCCTGCAAAAATAAGAGTTTTTGCTTGATTTTAAAACAATTTGTTTATAAGAATAAATAATACAAATAAAGGCGTAGTACTGAACAATTTATTCATAGGACACAAATTAAGCTAAAAAAACTAATTTAGAAAACCTAAAGTTAACAAATTTACTCTGTAAGGAAGGTACGTTAATGGTATTCCCAAAAGGGTCTGTAATAAGCCTGACCAGATTTGTTTCAGTGATTAGCCTTTCAACTATAAAATCAACATTAAATTTTCATAAAAATAGTTTATTTCCTTGTTTTTGTTTGAAAAAAAGCCTAAAAATACTATGAAACTGAAAAAACTAAAATAACTATGACCACTATATTAATTAAACGGACACTATTTCCACAATTTTTATAGCTAGATAGTTAAATAACAAACTAAACTGTACTCTGAAATGCAGCACGTCTGGTCATCCTATCTAATGGGTTAATAAATACTTCCGTAAAATAGTTTATGTTGTTCTTGTTTTTATGTTGCAGTGTGCCTCCAGATGAATCGAGGCATCTTTACTTTGATTGCCCCCACCGGAGAAGCATCGTACGACACTCTAGCTTCTTATTCCAACACCTTCCAAGTGCCATTTATAAGCCCGGCCTTCCCCGAGCTGAGCAGCGACCGACCAGCCTTTTACGGACTCAGCCTGCGACCAAGATACTTGAGGGCGATCCTAGATGTCATCATACACTACAACTGGAAGGTCATCTATTATTTATATGACACGGACGGAGGTAAATTCAGATTACGGAACAGCTAGCGTATTATGGCCGGAATGCTATTTGGCGACTTTGGGGTTCGTGGAAAAAGTACACAAGGTTGCTATAGCAACAAGATTGATGTAAACATCTATCGAGTTGAACTGAAATGTTTACTAATTTAAGTACGTTTTCGCTACTTGGCTTCAAAAGGAAAGTCGCCAAATAGAGACCGGCCATAATACGCTAGCAGTACCCAGATTACAATGTATCAATGACTAATTTGAATAATAAATCTAAACGGTTTACCGTAAAAATACTTAGTTGCTGTTTCAAGTTGAGTACGACAAAATATGAGCAAAATGCAAAGTATAGACTATGCAAGAGGTTGAGGACTACTGGCAGTGTCTGAATTGACAGATGAATGAATAAAAAATGACAATGATAGAATATTACAAGATAATCATCCACAAAATATAATTTGAATGGTTTGTATACGACAAAGCTAGGATCCAATTTTTTTTAGAAAAATAATTCATCAAAGGAAATGCTTAGGTTAAATTATCGTCGCACTAGAACTACACGAGGGCTAGAGGCGACATATTGGAAATGGAAAAACAATTTACAATCTTTTAAAAAGAAAAGGATATTTTGTAAGCAATAGTTAAAGATTTTAACACTCATTTCGAAAATATTTTCATTTTGGACCTTTCTTTTTCAATCTGGAAATGCCATAACCGTCGATCCAATAACAGATGTGCAAAAACACAGGTGGGAAAGTTAAACCCTACCGTTCTCAAAAACCAGTACAATTAAACCATATCCATCATTGACTTTGCTTATTGTGACATTTTAACACTTTAAAAATGTAGGATACGCAATGTCACTATTTTATCAATTACATACTAAATTACGAGATTTTTCCCAATTCTCATTTTACGAATGATTATCTAGTCTACTTCGTAGTTAATTATTTTGATACCTAGTCGTAGATAATCATATTACATGAAGCTTTATTTAGCACTTATACATTTTGAATAAAACAAAATCTGCATCAGCATCTCACATTTCTTTAAGGCAAAATGTAACCCAACTACAGAAAATAAACCCGGTAATTAACAGGATTTCTCCAAAGCTTTAAGTAAAGACGCTGAGTAATACTGGCATTTCTGTAACGATTTCAATAATTTTGATTTTTGCAATGGCATTAATAACCAATCACTGCACCATGTCTCACGTGGTACAGACCTATAAGGCAATTAGTTCACATATTTCAATCTGCACTATAAGTATCGAATTAATCGAAAAATTCTAATAAGCTTAAGTTTGTTAGTTCCAATCAGCTTATTTTGCAAGCATTGCGCATTTTGTAAAAAAAACCCGAATGTTTAGCATGTCTAATCGCCTTAAACCAGCATATCCCTTAAAAAAGGTAGAATAGTTATTCACATTTTGGGACATTGTTTAATATTTCTAATACAACAGCGATTTAAAAAAAGGTGGGCATTTTTAGTTTTCCGAAAGAAATCGGGCCAACTGAAGATAAGTCCTAGTTTTAAACAGAAAAAAAAGTTATTCAGTGTATGGTTAATTCTTTCACGATCACTTCTACGAATAAATAATTCAACAGCAAATTCCATGTTTAATTACGTTGCAATATTAACAGTGCAGCAATGGATTTTTTTAAGCATAGCCTATGTAATACATTAAAAATCTAAATTTTATTTCTGCTAATGAATTATTTAGAATATTAATCCAACAAAAAAGCTAAAACAAAATTACCATCTCGATGAAGGTAAATATTCAAACTATTAAACTTAAGACTCGTTTACTTTGGGCGTAGGGTAAAAACATCGTTACTCCCAGTCAGACTAAGCAAACCTACACATGTCAACCCAACTTTTAAATTTAAAAATAAATGGCGTTAATAGACAGTTAACCAATAAAATTTTAACCTAATGTAGAAAATCTTATTTACCTCTTATGCGGCAAACACGTTTATACCTTTGCCTATTTGTTTAAACCTTTAATTTAACCTTCATTTACCATCTTAAATTCAATACATACTAAAAAACAAAGGATTATATAGCAAAATTTTTACGAATTTAGAGACGTAAACACCGGTAAAAGCAAGTAGATAAAAACTAGGGGATTCTAGAAGAATTGATATTTATTTAAGGATAATTATTTAACAATATTAAAGCCTAACACATTTAGGATTTAATAGTACGCAATACGCCAAAAGTTAAAATTCACTAAAATCTGCAGTTTTATATGCCATCGATTAATTGAAACCTCGACACAAGTTTTACAAAATAGTGCACTTGATTGCCAATACGAAAAGTGTTTAGAAAACATTTAATATTCCTATATTCGTACTATCAACCAATTTCCTACCTTTGAATTTAAAAAAAAAATAAACAATTTCTGCAATGCGCGAATAAATGAACATGTTTATATACAAAATCTTTATTCAACACATTAAGAATACATTGCTGAAACACGCTATAACATTTTATTTATAATCATTAATATATCATAATCCACAATTTATTTACAATTAGTTCTCGCTGACAATTTTTAGTAGACAGTTAACATAGAATTCAATATACAATATCTTCTAGTGCAACGACTTCCTTTTACAACGTTAACTATGCGCACAGGCTTACAATTCTCAGATAAGTTCACAAAGAATCGTCTAAACTATGTAACGTATACAGTTTCTTAAACATTTGACCAATTAATACAAATATGCGGACACCCTGAAAAAGAACTGCATAGATTATTGTCCATTACTCATCATATTTAAAGACTCATCCCATAACCCATTTTAGTGTGTCTGAAGTCAAAAGAAAATAAACTTACCCTTACCTTTGGTTCCATTTTCTCAATATGAAAACTTGAACTGCAATATATACATGGCATTATACAGTAAAGAAATTTGAATATCGCCTTTGTAAAATAGCAATTCAAGATCAATGCCACAATTCAAATTACGTAGCATTGAACATTTAATGAAAGAACATGATTTTAGGCATATATATAAAGACTATTCGAAAAAAACCTTTCAGAACCCAAAAACATTTCAACTGACCAGTATACCCACATTTTAAAGGAAACTAAAAATACAATATTCATAAACATTTTCGCTAGAAGGAAATTAATTAAGACATTTCATTCACTGATTACGTTGAACACTATTACTCACGAACACAAATGCACTTGGTAAAAAAAAAAAAAGATATTTCGTTACATGCAGAAGACATCCATCAAAACACTTCACAATGAGCAACACGTTTTTTTGTAGCAACATTCAATTAAAATACCCAATATAACGCAAGAACCAAAACTTTTGTCGACCTTCAAAATACACTGTAGTTTCGGGAGAATTGATATTCATAGAACCGATAAGGTTATACCAAATCTCATGAGCAATACGAAGGCTAGCTCTTCGTTTGCTCAAGAGATTTTTCAAACAATTTTAATATTGTTTGACAACTGCTTAATTTAAATTATTGTAGTATAGTAGATTGATCGGTTTGGATTGTCGCCGTACTAGGCTTGAAATATTTTGGAAGAAATTCGTGATTTTGAACCTAGTCGACAGATTCGTTGGGCTGAATTGTAATTCCATATTGAAGAAGTTGGGTTGAAATAAACGTCGCTAGTTTGATGTGGGAAGTGGACAACTATCTAGCTGATTATCGGGTTGCTCCAAACTCCTTCAAAACTCGGGATCGAATTATACTTGTTAATATGGATGTTAGATTTATCATGTTGTATCATGCACTTCGTTAATGTAGTTTGAGGATGGCAAATTCATAAGAACTTAAACCCATTTTAAATAATAGATCAAAGCCGTTTCCTTCAAACGTACTAAAACATTTTCTAACAATAAACATAAAATAACTAATCCTTAAAATTCTCAGCTGATATTAAAAGGTTTTAAAAGTAGGATTTAAAAGTTAAATTTGAAAATTTTTTGGGCACTTTAATGCTGCTTAACAGTTTGCCTATATAAAAAGGCTTTTTGAAACAAAATTCACTCTTCTCAAAAGCTCCAATTAAAGATAAAATTAACTGCATTCTACAGAAGAGAATTTTAGTTTTGAAATGAGTAAACAGCAATTAAAAAACTTAATAGCATTTACTAAATGATCAAAACAATGTTGGACGAAAACCAAACAATTAAATTTCAACGAAGTTTACTTTTGAACATTTGGCAAGGAAGTAAAAACTTATAAATTCTCTAAATGCTTCACGTTGTCTAATTTCATTCGTTGAGCAAACTAGTTTTCATGTTAACATCTACTTTTATTCATTTAAATTTTCGAAACAATTAACTTGGCACATTAATTACACTTGCAGTACTTGGGTGTAAGTGTGCATTTTACAGAATTAACGTGGAAACTTTGAAGCACTTAGTTATAGTTTGAAAGTTTCAATAAACTAAATTATATAAATTTCATTTAAATAGTTTTCCAGTATATTTAATTCTGCTACACTTTATTAAATCCCAATTCCATAATATCTACTTGAAACTCTGTAGTTCAGACTGTCTACTAACAAATATATTCAAGTAGCGCATTATATAAGTGTGAAGATTAACAAGATCTGCATCAGGGAAGAGGTAACCTATGGACCAGTAGCCCTAAACCATCGTTTAGAACTGCACAATATTCGCAATTCAGTAGAGCCCCGATAGATTTGATTTTTTAAAACTTACGTTTAAATGCATTAACCATTAAAGTTCAAACATGGACAGTTACTACACTAATTTTCCACTATAAGTTAAGTCTTTCAAACGAGAGTAAAGTGTGGTAGCCTATTGATAATTCTGAATCATTCAAGTTCCGAAACAATGTAAATGCAATATAAAATACAATATTATCTTCACCTTAATCCCAAATCGTTTTGGATTAACCATTGAACGTTAAGATGTTTCAATAAAAAAATCACTTGGAGTTGAAATTTAGTACTACAAGGGAAATACTAGGCGCCGATTATCGCTGGTCGTTGTTAATTATTAGTTTGCTTTCCTCGCGTCACCAACGAATTCTTCATCGGAAAAAAACCAACTACAGTTATGTAAAGGACGTTTGGTTAAATCAACACTGCACTACAGCTATACGAGGAACATTGTCATTTGGCTATGTCCCGACTACATCAAATGCCACAAATGCAACAAAACTTGGCAGCCACATGCTATTGCATCGCTTGGCGGTCGCCAAGTTTTGCTGTATTTGTGGCATTTGATGTCGTAGTCAGGACACAGCCTTTAAGTTACGGAGGGAAAAGGAGACGACAGAACATAAAGACATCTCGTTTTGGACAGAATAGGTTAAGATAGTTCAGGTTGAGTTGTTGCACTAGATAAATTTTGTATCAAGCAGCTTCGCAGTTTTGAGATACGTCCTGTGACGGTACGATGTCACGGATAGTACGAAAAATAGTCTTATACATATTAGACTTGCATGGAACCGTCATTTTTAAGTTTAAAAAACTAGTTTTAAAAAATAACTGCACTACAAAGTCGAACACCGAAACTTTGTTACCTGAACTGTATTGATTTGGTCACAATAAACTCTACAGGTCATTTAGGATTAATACCACTATTGTTAAATCCAAGTGATACCCAAATTTAAAAAAAAAGGGAAACCAAATTGTGTACAATTGGCAGCTACTGTATAGCATTGCAAATACGACAGTACTGCGAAAACTTATTTTGCAGCTTAGAACACAATTTAAAAAGGGCTCTCGAGTCCTTATAGTAGAATAGTTTTAGATTGAATGAGGACTATTAAGATACTAGTTATCGCACTTGCACTAAAATCTTATTTGCAACTCTAAAATAACCCAAATAATTTTTCTACTTGCATAAATGTGGAACATTTAACCTTAAATTATAATATGAAGCATTTTAAGTTAAAGCGTTACAAGTCTTATATTTGTAGCAGTTTGAAATGGACTCTAAGCATCAGGTAACCAGCTAATTATATCTCGTATAGCAAAAGCAGACCAGAACTTTTCTACAAGACAATTAAACAAATCGTCCAAAGTTAACTAGACAAGATATGTTCCAGATCTTACTCTAAACTAAACACAGGGTTTACGGTTCTCATTTTAGAGTTCATTTAACACTAAAACTTAAAATTTCTCCATTAACCTTTTCAATTTCATATCCTACGAGCATTAAATAACTATACTATTCTGGGTTTATGGTCATTAAAAAGAGCAAGTTTTTTTTTCCCTTAACATAAAATGCTCTAGACATAACTAACTTCAAATAAAATAGTCTAGAATCTTTTAACGCAGCTCATGCACAAGTTCAACGTTTACTAAGCATACAAATAAAATCTTGGTTTAACATTGTCCTAATGAACGGGAAGGTAGCAATAATTATCTACGCGTACCATTCTAGGGAAGCCAAATTCTAAATATTGTAATCTAGTTTTAGATTGTTGTTTAGGCGCACCAAAAATCACATTTACATGCATTAAGATTTTATTGTTTGATTTCGCTTTAAAAAAATCCCCATAAAGGCCCTGGCTATAAAGCTTCAAATTAAAAATACGTGTACGGAGTCTGACTCGAATTGGCTTAAACTAGGCTTAATTCAAACCATTGATACTCGCATAACATTTTTTTCCAGTTTGGAAACTGTCTACGTACGGAAAAATCAGTTCCAAGAAATATCCATCAATTTATAAACAATTCTTAACATAGTTTCACCGTTCAGGTTATCGGATATCATTTAGTTGATGACTTTATTAGGAGTTCAAAGCTTAAACGATTTTGAACGACACCGATTGAAAGATTTAGTTTAAACTCTGGCCTAACACTTTATAGGATCTCAGGTCTAACATCCTCGAGAGTTTGCAAAAGCATCAAATTGCCTTTGAACGCGGAAAACTTGCCGCGGCAAAACGGGGGGAAAAAAAGCAAAACCTACAACTCTCGATTCAGCCGAGACTGAAATCATGCAAACCTAATGAATTTTAAATTTGCGCAACTCGTACAAGTACTGCATAGCAAATTTTGTCAATTTGAAAATTAAAGATTTGGCTATCATAATGTTAATAAATTGCCACACCTACAGTTTTCCCTAATCCCCTTAGTAAAATAACTTTAAACCAAATTTTTCCCTGTTTAGTTGATCAAGTTAAATTTAGCATTGGATAATTATTTTGCAGTTTTATCTGAACACAAGTGCAATAAGATTTAGTTTTTAATTTACAGATTTAATTTTCGTAGGGAAGTTTAATTTCGATAAATTAAATTGCTTAAAAAATTCTCATCATAAAACAAACTGCATAAGTTTAACCTTTTAAGTTTACAGGATTGACAAACATAGATGTTGCGACCCATCTTTTGGGATCTTCTAGAATACGTCAAAATCCCTATTTCTATTATATGAACATATTTTACATATAATTATAATTTTTATGAATTGAAGTTACAATTATGGTAAAAAAATATTGCTACCTTCAACACGTTTGCAATCAACTTTTAACAGACGCTCAAATAGGCAATTTCCCCATCTCACTCAACTATATTTCCGCACTTTATCCGCTTAATATGACCAGATCCAATGAACTGAATGAAATCAAATTGCGCTTAAGTGAAGTCTATTAGTGCGAACATTTTATTTGTATTTAACCCCGCGACGGCAATAGTATTCTTAATTTGCTTCCGAATCGTTATAAAAATCACTCAAACCATACCATTTTAAACTTAAAAATAATTGTAGAACCATGTAAAAGTTCCATTTAAACAGATTTTAAATTTAGTTGAAATGCCGAAATCAGTTAAATTTTAGTTGCATAAACTGCACTCAAGACTTCGCTAAAACTACGAAGCGAAAACTACGAAGCGAAATGAAGCGTACACCAAACTTTTATCGCCCACGTTTTTTAGTCTCTTTAAAATTAAAATATTCATGCGAAGTAAATAAAAACCGTAACAATTTCAAGTGCAAGTGAACATAACTAGAGTTAATAATGCATAGGCTTACTTCTGACAATGGATATCGATTATAGAAATATTTAAACTCTCAGACTAATACAGATAATCAACTGCCATTTTTCCAACACTTGGCAATGCAAAGAAGGTTGGGGTAAAATACCACCGCACTAGCCTTAAGGCTAATTTCAAGTTTACGTCTCACTAAAGCTGTATTTGGCTAATGTTCTAGCGGTTAAGAATAGGTCTGCTTTTGCTATACGAGAGCTAATTTAACCGACACCTGATACTTAAAGGCTACAAAAGTCCCAGCTAGAGGTTTGTGGCGGGGATAGTTTACGATTGATTATTTAGTTTAAGATTGAAGATTACATGCTCAGTACATCTACATTAATAAATTAACCAAGGGTAGTATTGCGACTGTTCGTATATCTAGTTAAATTTTAGATTTTGAAAACCAAATTCCGGTGCATGCTAAACAAACCTAATGATTTATTATGTACTAATTAAAAAAGAAACAATGTCTTTGCATGTCGAAATCGAACTATAACAGCCCTATCCAAGTTACACATTTTGGGACGGTTGAAAGAACACTCGAGGCTATTTTACTCTTTAGCAGTTTACATAAGTTTTGATAAATCGCCGAGTAGTTCAGCATATTGTATAGTTCAATGGTTTCAAAGTGACCAAATTACCTTAGCTAAAGCATCTCATTACTATAACATTGAATTTTTATCCGCAGTTGGAGAATTCGTAACAACCAATCTAAGAGACGACAATGTCAACTTCCTTTATCCGATTCTGCAGTGCAATTTAAAGTTACACATTTAGTCATGTTTATTTTTTAAATAAAGCGAAGGGTAATACTAATGTGGTCTCCTTTTAGCTAGGGTGAACAGACTGGCTGCATTTCGCAAAACAGTTTAGTGTGCAGAGATGGGCGGATTCGTATTCGTAAATCCGAATCCGAATTTGATTCATATTTGCAAGTGTGAATCCGAATACGAAATTTTGATTCACACCTATGAATACGAATCCGAATCTATTCGGATTCACATCTATGAATACGAATCCATTTGGATTCACATCTATGAATACGAATCCATTTGGATTCACATCTATGAATACGAATCCATTTGGATTCACACTTGGATTCACTGAAAAATTCCATTCAAAAGGCCAATATAAATAAATAAATGTCTGTCTGTACCTCGCTACAGGTTGAGTTTTGTTTGGTAGCGAATTTTCGGATGTATATTTATAGGCGTCAAATTAACAATAAGTAATTGACCCGAAATTTCCTACTATTTGGAGCCCCTAGTCGAATGCAACTGGTCCCTGGTTTTAGGAGTCCATAAGTAGTTAAAAATCATGATATTATGGTCATAAACGCTAAAAATATCTGCTAATTTTGTGTAGCAAATTTGTATTATGAACGAGTTTCTCAACCTTTCAACCAAGTTAGCGTTTTTATTATTTACTAGTGAGTTTACTAACTAAATGTCTCACGAAAAACGAAAATACGGAAAAGAAAGCTAGATATCACAACATTTTGCGTTGTCAAGGGACGGGAAGATGCTGTTATACAGGGTGTGTTCATTTCATCAAGGACCGACTGTGATTTCACATGATTTTCACATACACTATTGCAAGTTTGCAACATCACATTGAAACATCACATGTATAAGAGAGATGATTTATACGGTAATATTTATAAGTTTTTGTAATTCGGCGAACGTTCAAAGTTTGGAAGTTGAATAAGACGGTTATTTAATTTAATATAGAGGCTTTTGTAGGGTTAAGATCTTTAGGCTGTATCTATTGAATAAGTTTATTGTACAATTCTTAATAGTAATTCAACTCAAATAAATTCAAGTAAGTACCTTCTATATAATACAACTACAAAATTTTTATTGATCTTGTTCAAACATGAAAAAATGAAGAAAGGAAAAACCAGGAAACAGGAAACTGAACAAGGAAAATGAATTGAGGGTTTTTATTATTTGATTTTTTTATTAGGATGAGGCATTTGCTCGCAAAACCACACGTTGTTCAAACTTCTCGTCACTTAGCCGATTTGATTTTGGTGTGTTCGCCATCGTCGCATATGAAAATAGTCTCTCAACCTGCGCACTCGACGGCAATGGGGTATTGTATTTCTTGAAAATTTTGTGAATGATGGGGTAACTTCGAAGCATCTCCAAACTGGACTTCTTTTCTTCAAAGTACCGTTTCATAATAGCGCCAGCCTTGTTCATAAGGTCGTCAGGATGAGATGGGGCGTCGATCTCGTTCCCCCCAAAATCATAAAAGTCTCCTAAGGGCGGATCTGTTTCCATGCTGTTGTCGTTTTCTTCTGGGTAGTTCGCCAAGTATTCGTATATAAGACGCTGGAAATGGGTTAACAACTCTTCGACTCGATCATTGACACAAGGAAACCATACTTTTTTAAATTTGGGATAAGAAAGAGCCGCAATAGCTGCATTTTTCCCTTCCACCGTGTTCAATTCAAAGAACGTTACGAAGCGGCGGTTCACACTGTTCAGGTAAGCTGTTGCAATCGGGCGGCAGTATTGCAGATTAGACGTAGCCAATTTCTGTAGTTTCAACCTTACAGCTAAAATTGTCGGCAATAATGACCCATAATACGCTTCTTTATCCCCTTGCAATATATCTATAGCCTCGGCCACTGGCTTTGAACATTTTACAAATTCTTCGAGATAGGTCAATTCCTCATCGCTAAAGGAACACGTCATATGCAACTTCTGATTAATTTCCTCTATGTGGCATTTTACAGCCACAATCACCTTTAACGAATCATAAAGGCTATTCCACCGGGTTTCGGTGGGTCTGGGGAGGGATCGTCCAATAATCTGTTCAAGCACTTCTGCGGTTTTTGGCCTGTTTGAAATACGCCACAGGATATTACACTTTTTCATTGCTGACTCATGTAGAGACAACAGGCCTGAATTTGATTTGATTGCGTTGTGAACGTCAGAGCTTGCACATAATGCCAAGGTGTGGGCACAACACCTTAGGTGAAAAGGTAATGCTGTAACAACGTCATCGTCAACAGACACCCACAGTTCGTAATCCTCCTCACAACGATTATCCAGTTCTTCATCACAATTGTCTTCAACGTTCGTTGACTTCAGATGATGTCCAAAAACTCTAAAAGCTTTTATAAAGTTGCTCCCATTGTCGGTTACAGTAGCCACGATCTTTTCTGGGGACAATCCATATTTACAATTAATCCCATGTAATGTGGTAGCGATCCTATCGTATGTATGCGAACCTTTGACTCGGCTGCACGCTAGAGCTGTTGACCTCCTTTCGTTATTTTCGTCAATCCAATGTGCTGTGACGCCAATAAAACTCCTCTTTCCCGAGGACCAGATATCAGCTGTTGTGCATAGCCAAGGTACAGACTTTAAGGTTTCTCTTGTGTCCTCAACGTGTTTTGAATATTTTGTATCTAGCCTTCGCGTTAAAGTTCGCCTGCTCATAACCTTCAACCCTCGGTTACTTATGTTTAGGAAATTGAAAATTTTGTGGAACGTTGGGTCATCTACCGATTGAAGGGGCACCATAGCGTGGATGACGTAATCAACAATTAAACCGTCAAATCTTGATTGTTGGGATATAGACGAGGATGATTGGTACCGAGTTTCGCGAACCCGCCGGGGGTTCGTGGTTACGAATTCTTCCCTAGCTGATGAAAGACTAGCTTTGAATTCTTCCACGGTTTCAGTGGAGTGGTGTCGCTGTAAGTGGCGTATTAAATTAGAAGTGCTCAAAACGCTCACCTTAATTTCTTTTGTTTTGGAGGGAACACTCGCTTCACATTTTAAACAAAGTGTTCTAATAGATTTTTGAGAGGCTATCTCTAGGAAAATAGCATCTTCATTGTCATTCACTGGCTTAAAAAAATGACCACTTAGTGCCGATCTAAGCGAAAATCGCAATTTCTCCAAAGGGCCGCATTCCGAATCCATAGAATTGTCCTCGGGATCACTTAGAAACGGTTCACTTTCTGAGCAACTCATCTTGACTATACTGTTCCGTTTATAGTAAGCTAACGCATAATTTGATGCGCCTGGGAGGCGGAAAGTGCACAACTATTCACGTATTCACATGTACAAACATGAACGTGATTGCAGTAGATAATGACTCGAGAACGCATCCTACCTTTAATCCCTATTCAGCCGGTACTTTCGAGTCTCGGGTCAACGGTTGCGATGGTGCATTTTTATAGTCTTGTTTATGGCATTGCTCATTAAACAATTCTCCCACAAAACAACTTGTCATTTTGTACTATAAATTCGTTAGCTCTAAAGAAACTTAATTTTGCAATTTATTCAATTATTTCATTCATTCTAAGACAAAAAAAAGTTTTAGTTTTCTTATTCTAAAAAGCTTTGAAATGTTGATGTTATTCAAAAATAACCAAAATATCTTATATAGAGTAAATTAAGAATATTTGTGCCAAATTGTATAGTTTCATAAGAATTACATAAAAAAAAGCGCTTACCTAATGTTTTAAGTTGTTTTTTAGATACACAAGAACAAATAGAATTTCTGAATTTAGAAAGCAAATATTATATAAGCAAGCGATTTTTAAGTGTTTTTCAGTAGTGCAAAAAATATCATAGTCAATTAATTTTAATCTTTTATACTTGTGTTAATAATATTAGAGTTAATTTCTATTTTATACTTGCTTAAATTAGGACAAAAGTGGGGTTTTTTTTGTAGATTTGTCTTGCCTAAATTAAATTTATTAAGTGACTATAACATTTCTTTCAATACTTCAGTTAAGTTGTTTTGTGTAAATGAAAGTTACAGACGATTTTTTTTTGGTTTCGAAATAAATCCTTTTTAGAATTTATGGAAAGGAAATGCGGAAATATTTGTTGAAATTATTCGTAGCTTTTTTTTTTAGTAGTAGGGATGTATGTTGTGTATTTATTTAGTTTATTTTTTTTTTTAACTTCTCAGTGAGAATTTTGAAATTCTGATGTAATATCTTTTATTTTATGACCATAGTAGTAATTTAAGGAAAGTTGAGTTTATTAAAAATAAATATAGAGATACAAAAGAAAGCGTCTCGATATCGTCTACAAACTTATTACTACTTTCTTAAAATGCTTAGATCTCCTAAATTAGTCTAGTAAAATATCATTTATTATTTTACGGAAACTTTATTAATATTTTGATTAAAAAAATTAATACGAATAATTTTAATGGGTTTTTATCATCAGGGTGGACTAAAAATGTTTTCTCTTTGGTCGTATTCAGTGTACCGCCCTACTTGCAATCGAAACATTATTCATGCGCAAAAATATATACTTTAGTGTTACAAGTCATCAAAAGCTAATGACATATTTCAAAAATTCCACTTCTAAAATTTTTGGACCCATTCCAATACCGTCATTTTTCTTCGAAAATTTGCTACCACCAAAATCTCGACCTGTAGCGAGGTACAGACACACATTTACTTATTTATATTGGCCTTTTGAATGAAATTTTTCAGTGAATCCAAGTGTGAATACAAATGGATTCGTATTCATAGATGTGAATCCAAATGGATTCGTATTCATAGATGTGAATCCAAATGGATTCGTATTCATAGATGTGAATCCGAATAGATTCGTATTCGTATTCATAGGTGTGAATCAAAATTTCGTATTCGGATTCACACTTGCAAATATGAATCAAATTCGGATTCGGATTTACGAATACGAATCCGCCCATCTCTGTTAGTGTGTTATTTAACCATCTAGCTATAAATATTGCACAAAATAGCATGTTTAAATTTCAGACAAAACGCAAAGTATGATTTCTGAAAATTTAACGACTAGAGATTTGTTTCAGTGATTAACTCTTAGGCTATGGTCAGTCTACTGTAAATAAGTTTAAAAAGCACCGTTCTAGTATTTCCCTTGAAGAGAAGTCAATCAAAATCCAAAAACAATCCTTAACGACGGATTTGTAAATTTAACGACCCAAACTCCAGAGCAGTTTCCTACCTAATGCATTCAACTACATTTTTCAAAATATTCGGCGACTCGAGTTATCAGACTTTAAAGCCAAAATAGTCGAGTTTGAGACTTAGAAACAACTACGATAGAGAAATTTAAGTCGGTTTGTTCTACTCGATTACAAATAAAATGCATTAATAAATGATTAATAAATGATAATTAAAAATGCACAAATTAAATGCATTAATATTCACCATTTAGTAACAGCTTATCCAAATTGATAATTTGTTAAAAAGGTTTAAAAACACAAGGTGATGCAAGTATAATTCAGTTTTCAACAATCAAAAGTTCACTATATTTATGCATTAAACTACGGGATTCAGTTAAATTAACGGACGAAAACAATCAAAGTCTACTTTTTTTTATGTTGAACCAAGTTTCTCAGAATTGATCGAGATTCGTTACCAATTTATTCATATTATTTGCTTACTTCATATTATTTGCGATGTTAACCTTTAATTCTACGTAGAACTATGCAATAGGCATGGGATAGCTCCTCAACTCAAATATTTGAAAGATATTGATATTACGTTCAATACTCAATGTTAAATTCACAAGATAATGTACCTCAATAGACCAAACTCGTAATGGCTGAATACGGTTATCTAAATTAAATTTGGCAAGCAAGAGAAACTTCTAAAACTTCAGTTGGCTGAATATCCTAGAACTAAATAGCTAAACAGACCATGTGTAGTTCCAATGTCAAGTTTAAGTCCTAGTGATATTACAATTCTGACACTTTGTAGAATTTCAATAGATCAAATTCAAGTTTTAAGACCTTCAGCTTTACCCAGACTGCTTCAAACATAGAAACTTTTACTCGATATACTAATAAATGTAAAATTTATAAAAGATTTAATCTTAAAATCTAAATTCAGATTCAATTGTGCGCAAAAAGGAATTTTAAAGTAGAACAATTAATCTGAAGTAATATTAGTTTAGAAGACTAAATACAAAATCCTATACCACGCTCCTTTCAAATTATTGCCTTCCAACACTTCACACTGGCATTCATCAGATAAGAGTTAGAAACTAATTACCAAACGAAAAAAGCAACGTTTTCCTCCGAAAACTTTGTAATAATTACCAAATACTGAATTTAGTTTAAACTTCGCCATTATTTGAACTGATGCTACGTTATTAGGATTAATATTAGTTTTAGCTTTTATTACTTCAAGTGCAAGGGATATCAGGCACAACAGCCTCGAGAGTTGGCAAAGGCGACAAATTGCCTTCGAACGCGGGGAAACTTGGCGCCAGAACTAAAAAATAAAACCTAGAACTCTCGATTTAGTTGAAACCTAATACAAACGTTAAATTAATAGATTGTACCATGTACATATTATACTGATGTATTAAATTGCCAATTTGGGTTGAAATGAAGAGATGTGTCAGGTAGAATGTCAAGTTAGTGTCACATACTATTTACAGTTAAATACTTCGGGAATACAGTAACATTTTAAAATTGAGTTAGGGACCATATTAAAGTTCTCATTCTAAATTTTGAATATTGACTAATTTGTCCAACTAGTATCCGGAATATTTCGCATTTCGTATAGTAATTAATTCTAACTAATCTGGTGAATGACAGTGGGGAGTTGGAAGGAAATTGTTTGAAACAAATGCGGTAAGGGTAGTATTGGGGTCGTACATTCCGAATAAAATCTAGATTGCATTAGGATACAACGTTAAAAATAGAATTGTCTATGGACATGAAACACAAGTAAGCATATTCGTTGGCTACTATAAAGAGTTCCTCAAACATGTTTATGTAAAAACTTCCAGATGCAAGATTAATATTTAGATTGCACTAGAACTACACAATGGAATGTTGACAAGCAATAAAGATCAATTTAAAAACGATAGAATTTAATTCGGACAAACGAGTTGGAGATCCCCAATTTACGTTGCTAAATTAGTCAATCTTTCGAAACAAACATTCATAGCGGGAGTAGTATCTAATTAACTCTTTTGACAAAAAGTCTTCAGCTTTGAGGTTGCCATTATAAGCCGATATGTTTAGATTTAATACAACCCAAAATACTTCCGTTTTTTGCATCACCTTGTATTTTAATATTTAACTTAATCTTTTAGTTTAATGTTTGTAAGTTTCAAGTAAAGATTATATTTTACAGATTTTACCTAAAACCCATATTTGATTCCAAGTCACTTAACTAATCTATGCCACTCCTTAACTAAATCACTTCCATCATTGCAAAAACTGCATTTAAAGCTAAAAGCTTGTTTTAAAGAAAAACCCTACACAGGCAGATGTAGTCGATTTTAATAACGCTGCACTACAGCTACGCGAGGGCTGGAGACATAAGTATGTAACATATACTTATCCAAGTATTTAACGACTAATATACGTTATAAATTTTTATTTAGAGCACCGATGCAGATCTTGTATCCTTGAAGTCTCTTAATCGTAGTTGACATTTCGCAAAATTATAATTGAACCAACATACATCTTCCCCATTTCTAGAGTTCTATACAAGTACATTAAGTACGTCAGACAGAATATTAAAATTAGGTTTTACTCAACACCGAACCAAAATGCACTAAAATAAAGTTTTTAATTAAGCTAAGTGTTTTCGCGGTTTTGTAAACAGTTAATGTTGAAGCGTGAATTATTTACGAGAACACATTCGTTTCTAACAAACTAGATTTGGTTGAATCACCGTAGCTGTAGAACTACAGTGGTTATTTTAATCATCACTGATGCACCAAAACTATAAACTGATAAATCTTCACAGGATCATTTGAAAGGACAAATTGAGCACGACTACCCTTAATTTTTAACTGAAAAGGACGTTTTAGGAAGCAAATGACAATGCTAGGTCACCCAACCCCTAAGAAACCCATTTTCAGAATTTAATAGAGCTTTAGAAATTCTAACTCTGTAATGCGAAATGAAGATTAACTAGTTTTGCTTGTAGGTACTGCTTGATCTATTACTAAAATGGTAATTTCTAACAAACCTTTTGTACTAGATTTTGTATTTCTATTCTAGTTTATGAATATTTGCAGTAGAACAAACATTAACGCCGGCAATGGAATAACTTGCGTTCTTTTAGTCAAGGATTGGTTTTGGATGAATGCAAGCCACGCTAGAGCTACACGTGCTATCCCAGGGATATTGGCAAAGGAGTGTTTGGATTTAATGTAGATCGGTTAAATTAACGTCGCACTAGATCTATTTGGATTGGCGCAATATACGTGGGCCATTTTATAAAATTTGAAATAGTCGCGAGGCATTAAACACATTGTAAAATCTACCTGTAACCTGCAAACCAATATTTCGTGTTGACTAGTATCCATATCTACGGAAGTCTTTACGATGTAGACTGATGAGGATCCAGAAGACTATCGAGGTTGAGAAGGGGAACGGATGGAGGTCGTGACGATCGGTGTAGTTGACCAACTTTTCCCTGAAATTATACCCTATAAGTTACGGTTCTGTTTGTATTTATAGAAATGAATATTAAGTTTCAGAATAACTAGTAGCTACTTACCTTCATCCGGTTCTTGGGAACTCCGATTTGAAGTATCGTTGCAGCTTCCACACGAGCACTGTGTGGACATTCCTACTTGAAGAAACTTATCGCGTAGTTTTCGTGTCCGGCTTTTCTACCGCCTGATCTATAAAAAAATATAAAATAGTTCAAATATAATTTGCTTGTATTTATGAAGTAGTTTTAAAGTTAAGTACAACGTTTACGCATTAGTAATATTTTAAGTTATAAACTATTAAGTACGCACCTTAACAAGCATGGAAGGACGTCAGCTATTGTGAGCCTCGCTAGTCACCGTAGTTGCAGCATTAGTTGTCGAACCTTCGAGAGAACAAAAAGATTTAAATATGCATAACACATTAGAATGTGTACATTGTTTTTGACAGTTCTTAAAAAGAATTTGGTATAGAACAATAAAAACCTCTCCGACAATTAACAAGTACTTTTAATATTTAATTTTATTTCTTTAAACAACCATGATAAACAAGTAACGCGGAATCTTAGGGGAACTTCCGTTCGAATTACCCCCAATTTCGTTACTTAAAAAAACCATCCGAATATCGCTTAGTGGTTTACAAAAAAAATACTTCGCAAATCTGCACTACAATAAGAATGAGAGCTAGAATTTGTAATACAGACAAAACCAAAACTTTTATTAAAACTTACCGAGTGTAGCGGTGACTTCCAGAAAGTATCTGAAAGACCAGATTGGATGCACATCCAAGTAGATCCACTCTAAGGTCATCGACGGCGAACAGAGCCGATGGGTCAGTAAGTACAGCGAAGCAAGTCGTAGTTCTGCAAAGCAAAAGTACAAAATTAACAAATCTCCAGCAATTAATACGATAATAAAAGTTTTAATATATACAACCCAAAATTAAAACAATCCATAGTAATGAGACAGAAATAGTCTTACAATAGAAAAACTAATGAAATATCTTGGACTTATAGCCTTTTAATATTAAGCTCAAAACTAACACGGCATTGATATTATGCAAGTTTATAATCTACCCATTTCAAATGGCTGCCTGTGACTAAGTCTACAATAGTTATTGGCAATACACCCTAACAATTATAAACCGTCGCATTTTTAGGTTAGTAATTATCAGCGAAAAAAAAATGCCCAATGGAAGGCTGTAGTAAGTTTTAGCGCACTAAACGCTGACAATAAGATAGAAAAAGTAAACCTGAAAACTTTTTAGATTAACAAATTCAACAGACGCTGATATATATATATATATATTTTTTTAATCTTTAAATTGGACTATAGGAGAATACAGAGAGCTATAAACAGCAAAAATGTCTACTTACTTCTTAGTCGAAACTTTGCTGCCATCTATTCCACACCTTATCAGACTATAAAAGGTGCGAAACCCCAATTGCTTGACTCGATGCTAAGCTTACCTATTTAACTGTTTTTCTGAGTTTGCAAAATCTCCCGCAATGGCTTATGATTGGTTATGTCGCAAAAGGTTGCGCGTTGTACATTGTTTTACATAATTCAGATTTGCATATCTTTGAGATGAAGTTTCATTTTTGGTTTTCATAACGCCGTACTAGAGCGTGATTCAGAAACTTAAGTATCTGAAATACCTATATAGCTGGGTATGGCCTTCTTGGTTAGGTTAAAATATCATCACACTAGAGCTACACGAGGGCTATTGTTGTGACCTGTATGAATTACTTTGCACTAGCAGCGCACCTAGAATTACTTGGACAGTTCGTGTTCTAGGATGTAGAGTTGCTCGCTTTTGGTTCAAAATTACGAAGCACCGTTTTTTGGTTATTTCCATAGGATATAATCACGGAACTTAATCAATTGCAGTGGTTTAGTGTGAGCCCTGTTCGTAAGGCATTGTACCGAATACGTTTTTTGACACTACCATATCGTCGGTAAAATGACAAAACCACAAATGTGCAAAAAACACGTATATGCAAAGGGATGGAAAACCGAAAACAGTTAAACCGGTTTTTGGCCATTTTTTTTAGCTGAACCAGTTAAAACTGAAGAACCGGCTAGAATAAACATTTTAACCGTCTAAACTAAAGGTTATTCTTGGTTTGCACTATCAGCGCACCAGAGCTACATGACGGTAGAACCACAGTCAAGTGACGAGCCGACACCATTAAACCAAAGGAAAGATTTAACGCAGTTTGATAGATCAATGGATTATGGCGTCATAAAATGTATCATAATGGATTTTTATGATATGGGTTTATTATTTATTACTCTCGCTGCCCTAAGGCATCAAGAACTGTACTACCGGTAATGCTCTTTCTATGACACATTACGCGGCAACAAAAATCTTCAGAAAGAGGCACAGGAAGTGCTATTTTTAAATTGGAATTTTTCTTATGATGTCACGCTCTCCGTACTTCGATTTCATTGGTTGTTTTGTTTTCTTTCGGTTCTACGTGAAACAAGCCTATTAAAAAATCGGCGCAAATTTTAATATAAATTTTATTGTTTCTTAATAAAAAAGTAAAATGGGGTCTTAATATAAATTATTCCTGCTGATAAGGCATTTTTGCTATTTTTATATTTTTCAGGAAGAAATCATAAATCATACCTTTAAGATATTTTTAAGTAGAGAAATCGGTATCGGTTCGTTACATGAATAGCTCTCGAAATTACGACTTCCGTCGCCAAACCCTAGTGTAGTATTATTTAGTACACGTTACAGTACAGCTAGTACACTTAACAAATATGCTCCAAAGCCCCGACGCTGCGTACGAAGTCGCCATTAAAAGCTGCATTGGGTGACACCTGCACTCAGGTGTTGTCTCTTCACATGATTGTGGTTTTAAGTTACGACCCTCTTGTAATAGCCCTCTTGTAGCTCTAGTGCGACGATACTCAAACCTAACCTAAATAGAAGGTCAGAATCGTACAAGCACCTAGAACCGGTTTTTCAAAGGACAGGTTTTTAGATACACTTAACTGGTCCCGGTTAAAACCGGAGGGAAAAAAGGACCGATTGAACCGAGAAGCGGTTTTAGTTTTCAAAAACCGCAAATCCCTAGAGTCTGCACATTCGTGGTTTTGTCATTTGACCGAGGATATTATATATAAAGGTTGTGAAGGTGAAAAATTTTCCATGTAGAAGCGGTTGGAACAAAATAAGTAAACCCTGGTCCAAAATCCTGACGCCACTTATGATTTTGCTGCAAGGTAGTATTGCTTCTTGCTCATGTCAGCCTCGTCACTGGACTGCGGTACCAAATTACTAAGCTCTTCGCCATCAGGCGAAATATAGTTTTAGTACGCCTTAAATCAAACAAAACCAAACATCAGCTGCGGTGTGCTAAATGGACAATTCGAACTGTGCGGAGTGATTTGTTTGTATGAAAGAAGACAACGGTTGACGTAACTGTGACTGCACTATAGGCGTGGCTGCTCCAGTTGGCGTGTTTAAAACCTCGCAATGGGGGCCGTGGATAGCCTAGTGGTTAAGGCCTCGTTCTCGGAATCGTAAGGTCCCGCGATCGAGTCCCGATACCACTGAAGACCCACCGAGTATATGCGGAATACGTGCTCGTTAAATCTGTGGTTCCGAAAGTCCTGTAAGCGGTCATGGCACTGTTTCCCACGGGTACAGGTCCCTGGAGACTATTTCCCTCCCCTTCAGGGTCATGTCTAAATTGTGGAGGTGGCGATAGATGGCAGCATCTGTCACTTATGTGTGTGTTGTGTGTGTCTGTCTTACTTGACGAAGGTTTATAAGCGGGTCTCTGACCAAGCATACAAACTTGAATATATGTCTACCAACCAACCTCGCAATAGGCAATTAAAAATTTTAACGGTGCTTTTTATGAAATATAATTATGGAATTTTATAATGTAAATAAATGACACCATATTGTATTTTAAATATTTATTGTTAACAACTATGTAACCTCAAAAAATAACCATATTCCATACTTTAAGGATACCATTTCCAGAGTGGATCACCAAAAATATACAGCAACAAGATAAGTAATTACTATATCATAGTCTACCGAAAGAAATAAAACTATCTCGGAGAAGAAGTCGGCGGGGGATAAAAATGAATCGAATCTTCTGACTTTCATGAGTTTCTTATGGGTACAAAAATCCCAGTTTCTTTCCCTCCCGAGCTTTGAAAGGACGTGACTTAGCAGCAAATGACCCTCTGGAGACAGAAATTGTTGTATTTACATACATGCGCCTGCAGCAACACGTATACACTCACTTTTTGTAGGAATCAGATTTGATTATCCATAGCGAAATGCTTTATTTTTTTCAGTTTTTATTATTTATTAAAAATTATTATTTTATAAGATATCAAAATTGTTCCCTACTGAAAATTAGCTTTTTCACCTGCAGAATCATATTTCTCATTTATTAGAGGAAGGAAATGTGTATGCATTTGAGTCAATGTGTGCCAATTTACGTGGTCACTTCGTTATAATATTCATTGGGGCTAGGGAGCCCAGTCGGTTAGGCATTCGCTAGCATGCGAAAGGTCCCAGGTTCGGGTCTGGGCATCGCCAAAATAACTGCCGAACTATAAACGGCCCGTGCAGCCAAAAATGTCCGACGAATAATACCCCGTGTAGAGGAAGTGCACGTTAAATATGCTCTAAAGTCCTAACGCTGCGTACGATGTCGCTTTTAACGGTTGCGTTGGGTGCCTACTCAGGTGTCGGCTCGTCACTTGACTGTGGTTCTAAAATACGACGCCCGTCGCCAATAGCCCTCGTGTAGCTCTAGTGCGACGATAATTCAAACTAAACTATAATATTCATTGGAAATTGCACCAGCTCCATATACACGGTTTCATTTATTGGTTATTTTTATCGGCTTACTACGATCCGTTTATATGATGGCGTGGAAAAGGATGAAAAAGGAGGAAAGTTTTGAGATTTGGTACACATCACAAGCAATTCATTTTTACAGCAACATACTAAATGTCCCCACTAACACATAGATGTACTAAACTCAGAGGTTCCAGTTAGTCACAATGATACTTTACCCCCAGCGTTTAGTTCCCAAGCTATCTGGAAAACATATATTTTATCGACCCACTAAAGAGATAAAAGACTGAATAAACCTTGCTAATCCGTGATTTTAAATTTTCTGCATTAACTTCGAGGTAAGTTGGAAGGATTTGACCTGACCGCTTTTCACCAAATCATCTGTGTGCTTCTAAATATGGTACTTGACTAATTTTTTGTATTGGCTTAAAATATTCTTAAGCCAAAAATATTAGAGCCGTATTTTTTCTTTTTTTCAAATACCCCAT
This sequence comes from Oedothorax gibbosus, assembly GCA_019343175.1. Taxonomy (NCBI): domain Eukaryota; kingdom Metazoa; phylum Arthropoda; class Arachnida; order Araneae; family Linyphiidae; genus Oedothorax; species Oedothorax gibbosus. The sequence goes on from JAFNEN010000006.1 coordinate 2,223,959, forward strand.
AAAAAGGGGAAAAATGAATTTTAAAATTAGGACGAAAAATCACGCCTGAAAACGCTTTGTGGCTGTCACGTGGTATCTATGACGTCACTAGTAACTATAAACAAACTTTGAAGCACCATTTTGAATCTACTTTAAGCAAATTTGAACTATCCGCTTCTGTAAAACCTCCACCCATTATCTATAGAATTCTTATTTTAATAGTAAGTTAGATAAAAACCAGTTTAACTACAAACAAAAAAACATCACACCGCTTTGTTTATACATACTAGTGACGTCAGCCAAATCGGCGTGTTTGTGATCACGTGACGTACCGATGAAAAATAAGCCATTTGAAAATGATTTTTATTAATTATTTAAAGATTTATTTTTCAAAAAAATATATGTTTGTTATATTTGGGTTCAAACTATAATTTAATTAATATTGGAAGGTATTTTAGCGATACTGTCAAGTACTCTATTACGACACCCGTCGTCAATATCCCTCGTGTAGCTCTATTGCGAAGAGAATTCAAACTAACATAGCCAATCCATTTGCAGCACCAAAAATAACTTACATTTTTCACCCGTCCATTTTTTTCATAGCTCGGTTGGTTTTTTTGAATAAACTTCGTACGAGAGCTGCAAAAGGGCTATTTATAGACAGGCCTCGTTGTAATTTAAAACCGCGGTCAAGTAACGTGATCGATATACAACGCAACATTGTATCCATATCCGTATGTGGAGCCAGAACTTTGAACTACGGCTGATTTAAAATGCACCAGTTGAAATAAGGCCTTAGGGAGCCTAGTGGTCAGCGTCTCGGTCTCGGGATCGGAAGGTCCCGCGATCGAGTCCCGGTACCACTGAAGACCTCCCGAGTATATGCGGAGTACGTGCTCGTTAAATCTGTTGGGTCCGAAAGTCCTATGGTCTGTCATTGCGCAGTTTACCACGGGTACAGTTCCCTGGAGACTATTTCCCTCCCCTTCAGGGACATGTCTAAATTGTGGAGGTGGCGATAGATGGCAGCATCTGTCTTGTATGTGTGTGTGTATGTCGTGTCCGTCCTCCTTGGCGAAGGTTTATAAGCGGGTCTTTATGACCAAGCACACAAGCCTGAAAATATGTCTACCAACGAACCAAGCAGTTGAAATGAGACTCACCCACCAGCCCCTTTTACAAAAAAAAAAAACACGTAATAGTTATGTTCACTTTCATGATAAGTATAAATTTGCACAAATTTTATTTGAAATAAAATTATTTACTTGTAACGCGGCCGTAGTGAGCCTAGTGGTCAGCGTATCGGTCTCGGGATCGGAAGGTCCTGCGATCGAGTCCCGGTACCACTGAAGACCTACCGAGTATATGTGGAGTACGTGCTCGTTAAATCTGTTGGGTCCGAAAGTCCTCCAAGTTCCCATACCAAATCAATACCTCTGGGGGTGACAAGCCAATTCTGGGGATCCTCTAGTTGGCCTCTGTCTCTAAAAATTAGATGGATCCACTTATGTGTGTGTGTTGTCTGTTGTGTCTGTCTTACTTGACGAAGGTTTATAAGCGGGTCGCTGACCAAGCACACAAACCTGAATATATATGTCTACCAACCAACCAACCAACCAACTTGTAACGCATTGTTAGGCTCCTGGTTTCAATCGACGTTATTGTGCGTTTAAAAATAAAAAAAGAATCCAAATTTCCAGTAGAAAGTTTCCGAGTCTTCTTATGAGAAGTCGACTTCGAAAACGGTTTATAATGGGCATTGTTTCCTCTTTTGCCTAGGCAAACTCTTTCAAAGAGAGATTGTTTTTATTCATACAGATTATGAGGCCGTTTAGGGAAACTAAAACAATCAGAAGCTTTTATTGCGGATTTTGTTGGTTCTCAGAGAGAAAGTTTTCTTCTTAAATGTGTCTACCTTTTCTCTGGAAAATTGTTCTTTCTTTTCAAAAGGACCAATTCAAAGTTTTCAACTTGTATATAATTGATGACTCTCTCTTTTGCATAAGAGAATGAAATGTCTTGATTGTTATCCAAAATGAATTAATATTAGTTTAGAGAACAAGTTCTTTGTAGTTGTATACTAATTACTCACTATTGTTCCTCACGTTCACTTTGTTGTCGACGATGAGATCTCTATATTTCTTGGTGTAATTTCCCAAATAAAGCCATAAGTTACAACAACACTAATTACTCACTATTTTACTTCAAGTTTTTATTATCAATGTGTACCATATATCTTTTTTTTAATCTTCACTAATAAGTCGGTTGCAATTACCTCACGTTTTTACAATTTTAATTAAAATCAAGATTAATTGGAAACTGTTATTTTGATTATTTTGAACGTACATTTGAGTAAATAACTAAACATGTAGGTTTGTAATTACAGAAGAGACATCTTTTTTAGAGATAAGTTTTCATCGTTACAGCAACATGTTTTTTAAACGAGGTAAAACTTCGACACTTCATACATATGTCATTAAGAAATGATTTAATTTCGTATTAACTTATAACTACATATAAAAGTATTCAAGAATTAAAAAAATTATCACCCTAGAACCATTTTTAATTGTGGTATCTTAAAAAAAAGGCTACCTTATTATTTAAGCGAATTCAAAGAAATTGCAATTATAGTTGAAGTATAAAAATATTCATGTTACTTAAAAAACAGCTTCCTTTTCGGTAAATAATTATTTTAAAGTTATCGTCAAAAATGCAAAAAATGTTATTACAAGCATTTATTTATTTCTCTCAACTCTAATAAAAAAGCTGGGAATTTATGGATGATATTATTGGTAATAATTTATTTGATTCTGATCAAACACTTTAACAATAGTGCTATCAAAACTCTACCCACTAATATGGTGAAAACTCTTTCAAAAAGTATCCTACTAATACTCCTAATTCATTTCTTTCATTACACTGTTAAAAATTGTGTGCTTGGTTTCACCATGATATTGGTTCCTAGTAGCTGCAACGGATGTGTGGTGAAATGTTTCACATTTTTTCGGTTTTTCTTTGAACCATTTTTCTGGATTTGGAAACAAAAACCTGAGAAGTGGTTCAACCGAATACCAAAAATATGGTGGAACGTTTCACCTACTAGGAACCAATATCACGGTGAAACCAAGCACACAATTTTTAACAGTGTAGACGTTTCCAACTTTGAAGTACATAAGACTATCAAATCTTAAAAAATTAAAGAAATGCTTCTCGTTCTATGAAACAGGCACTCGAGAAACCAATTTTCAAGTCTGGCCTGAAAATATTCGTTCCTACTGGATATTGATTTCCATTTTACCTGTTTTCTCAAAGATCCTAGAAAAAGCTATGTTTAGTAAGGTTGATTATTATTGGTACTTGACAGTATCGCTAAAATACCTTCCAATATTAATTAAATTATAGTTTGAACCCAAATATAACAAACGTATATATTTTTTGGCAAAATAAATCTTTAAATAATTAATAAAAATCATTTTCAAATGGCCTTTTTTTGCATCGGTACGTCACGTGATCACAAACACGTCGATTTGGCTGACGTCACTAGTATGTATAAACAAACCGGTGTGATGTTTTTTTTGTTTGTAATTAAACTGGTTTTAATCTAACTTACTATTAAAATAAGAATTATATAGATAATGGGGGGAGGTTTTACAGAACCGGATAGTTCAAATTTGCTTAAAGTAGATTCCAAATGGTGTGTCAAAGTTCGTTTATAGTTACTAGTGACATCATAGATACCACGTGACAGCCACAAAGGGTTTTTGGGAGTGATATTTCGTCCTAATTTTAAAATTCATTTTTTCCCTTTTTATGGGATATTTGAAAAAAAAAACGGTCTAATATTTTTGGCATAAGAATATTTTAAGCCAATAAAATTTTTTTAGTCAAGTACCCTATTGTCTGGTTTCGACAGATTTATTTCGCTGTCAATCAATATGGCTTTTTGAAAGGTAACACACAACACACTTTACCAGATTATGTTGTTAAAAGAGTCAAGTAATTCAATAAGAATCTTGATATTTATAGGAGACTGGTAAAAATTTAGACCAAGGTTGAACCAAGAGTAGGTCGTCAAATGTCGACTTAGTATTTATTATTAATAATAAACTCCGTTTTTTTTAATTTTCGTTTTGGAATTCTCGACCAATATTGTTTGAATATTTTTTAACTAGAAACATTTTATAAAGTGTTTCGCTTTAATACATGCATAAGTTTGAATACTATTCATAATACCACAGAATTTTAAAAAAAATAGAAAATAGCACGGTCGAAACTATGAAATGGAATGATTTCTGAAAAGTACGTGACTTTTAAATGGTTAATTAGTGAGAGTTATAAAAGTCAGATCAGCCCTTTCAGCTTTTTGCTAATTTCTGTCGACGGTCTGCTTAATGAAGAGATGGGGATGAATACAAAGATCTTTAAGAAGGGAGATACAAAAACTAATTCCAAGAAAGGGATACGTTAAAATTGGATACATCATTGAATATAAAACTGCTTTAAAAAAAGTTTTTTTTAATAATTTATAATTTGAACAAACTAAAGTGGAAGTCTGTTTTATTTTAATTTGGTTTGGAACTTTCTTTTTTATTTAATTATTAATAATATTTAAGTTTTTTAATTATTTTTTATGGTATTAAGACAACTATTTACTTTTTCTTAGTCAAAATAAATAAATTTTAAATAAAAATGTAAAAATAATTTGTTAATTTTTTTTTATTATCGTCTCTATCTATCTCACAGAAAAGGATTATATTGTAAATACCTTAAAAAACATCAACGCTTATTTTTCACCCAATTCCGTTTACTGGTAACGACGTAAGATCCAATTAAATCTACCTCTAGCGCGACAAGATTGAATGGAAATCGGATCAGATGCATTAGTTGGATAAAAATGCAATTGGATTTTTTCAACCTTTTTAGAAGAATCAAGGCAGATTTTTGAAAAAATATTATTTTAGGTGAAATCAAATTTGTCGATATAAGATAAAATATGGGAAAAGGCTAGCATTTTTCTATATCTAAAGATTAGATTACAATTACTGGTGTAGTGCTCGTTAAAGTAGCATAAAGGTAATCCCTGTACACATAAGTAATAAAAAGGGTATAACTCTTAACTTTTTGAAATTTTAGAAGGAAGATGACTAACTGGAAAATTTGTCGAAAAATTGTTAAAAATATTTATTTTTCACCAAATACATCCTATATAAAACAGGAGATATAAATTAGTCTCGTCTTTGTTATGTTTTTGATTTGAATTTGTGGCCTTTCAACCAAGATCCTAAACTTACTTTTTGGGTTAAAACTGATCATCTAGTGTTCCATTAGCAGTAGGATTTGTTTTAGTGGAGTTACTTGCAACTTGTATATAGTTCAATTTATTTAAGTAATATAATACTTTTTTTTATAAAATTGTATTTCTATAATAAATTACAATTATTACTGATTTCAAAAATAGTTTAATTATTGTCACAAATAAACATATTTACACCAATTTAGTCATTTATGTTCCACCTATCCAAACTTTTTTTAAAAAATTTACTATTAGATCGTCGATAACTGCTCGTAATTCGTGTTTTCAGCCCATTTCACAACAGATAATTTTAATGCAAGTTCCACTATTTTCTTACCAAACCGAATGAATTCCGCTCCTGAAATTTAATCTGGATTTAAGTTGGATTCCTTTGAAATGCAACTCCTCGTAAAGACTTTTGTATTGAATGAAACACATCCTATTCGGCCTCGAGGACTCAACTTTTGAAAATCCTCTTACGTCCATTATTGATAAAAGTTAAGGTAGGAAAAAGAGGATTTTCGCATCACCCCATTTCGATCTCCGCGATCTGTTGGATTAGAGGATAAAGAACTACAATCACAAAGCAAGCCAAACTATTAATAAAAATAGTTGCCAGTAAAGCGTACAAGCGCTTTTCAATTTGTACCAAAAATATCAAATGGTTTTGTGTATAATGTTTAGTTGTTAAAAAATCATTTATGATTGAGTCCATTTTTCTTCTCGCTACTGTGAAAAAAAATCGTAGCTCTTCGACAAATGAACTTTTCAAAGGTTTCATTCCTGCAATGTGGAAAATACGTGTGTTTCGGATATTATTAGTAAAAAAAAGTTTGGAAGAAAAAATATTTCTGTTATTTTCCTTTAGAAAATTGTTTTTTTTTATACATAACTAATAATTTTTTATAACTACTGAAATAAACTGAAATAACATCTAAATTTTCAAAAGACACAATCTTTTTTTTTGTAAACACAAATAAAATCTGTTACCACTGATACATTTTGACCCTTTTGAGAACCAATTTTTCCCGTTTTGATTACGGAAGGAAAATTTGAAATATACAAAAACTGTTAGTGACAGCTATGGTGTAGTGATTAACGAAGCATCATCTAATAGTCATAAACACATCATATTATCTAATATCATTATATATTATACTATACTATATACTATTATATAGTGTGTTACAGAAAATAGCAGATATTTACGAATATTTTAAGTATGGCTTAACTACTTCAAAATTATATTAATAGATATTTTTGTCTGTAGCATAACGGGTATTTTCTTAAAACTTAACTGCAAAAAATTTCTGTAACACAGGGTGGCAATTTTAAAATAGGCCCCAAATGAATAACAAATTGTTGATTGGGGACTCTTTTAAAATTGCTATCCTGTATAACATGATTTTTTATAGTGTAGTTACTTTAAATATTTTAAATTTTCTTTACTTTCTTTATTGCATTTTTGAATTTTTGTTGAAAGTTAAATATTAAACTGTTGTAGAAGTCAAACAAATCTATTTTAGTTGAAAACCAAAATATCTTGAAGCATACGTTCTTTGTTCAAAAAATTATTAGTACAAAATATATCTGCATTTTATTTACATAAATTTAGCGTATAGACATACGCTATATATATATATATGTAGACGACTATATACATATAGCGGACACCCAATTTCCAATTTTATCTTTAAAATAAACAAGATAAAGAAATGATAACTCAAAAATCAATCTAAAAGTTTTTTCTTTATATTTGGACTCAATCGAAAATTTCCGAAACTTCGAAATAACCAAATATCCTTAAACATACCACTTCTGGACCGACAATAAACATCAAAAGAACATTCAAATAAACACGATGTTCGATAGTTCCCAAAACGATGCTTTTCGTTTGATGCTTGAAAACTATTGACTTTTAAAGTCCGAACTTCCGATAGCTCTTAAAATAGCGAAAAACATTTCTTGAGAAAATTCCTTCAAATGAGTGTATTTTATGAACACCGGGCGCGATAACAAGCTATAGTAGTTTAGCCACCTCTAGTTGCTATGGTGACAACACGGAAGAGGGAATATTGTATGGCAAGAAGAGATAATATTATATGGCAAAGTCAAATAGGAACTTCTTCAAGTCAAAATATATTAAAACGGATTTTACTGGAGGGATGGTCATATGATTTGGATACAAGTTTAATATGAAAGATTTTTTTTTAAAAGTTACAAATTACAAAGTTACAATTCAACAAATCATCGTAAAAATATAGCAGCATTTCAAATACGATGCTTCGTTCAATGGAGGAATGTGATACGATCTTTTTTTCAAAGAAATATATATAAAAAATCATTTAAAACTCTATAAGAAGTCAACAGTTTGAAAAAAAATATATAATGAAATACCTAAAGAACATTCTGTAAAAATTAAAATAGTTCCTACTATCTAGGAATGATATTTAAACTAAATGGGCATTATTTTCATTTTGTGAAAGTAGTAATATATTTATGAAATTATTCATATTATGCTGGTTTTTCTAATAACTGTTGGCAAAAACTGTGTTTTTATTTAACTGCAATGTCCTAAAATATTTATAATATTATCTGTGGGAATAAAGTAGACTTAAGTCAGTTCTAATTTTATTAAAATGTGAAATATTTTCTAGTTTATTAAAATAAAATAGCTTGTGAATTTTAACTTTTTGTCTGTGAACGATTATTAAGTTTAATATCATTTTTCCTTTGTATTTGTAGACGCTGATTTGAAAATATGAAAAGTTTTTTTTTATTTCTATTACGTCCAGATTTATCAAAAACTGAGAAACAGCCTTTATTACATTCTTTAAAAAATTCCTACTTAATCCCAAGAGCTTTTTAGAAGATTTAATGAGTAAAATATATTGAAACTGTCTTGACTATTTTTAATTTGATTTTTTTCTTTTACTATTTTCCGTCTCTGGGTGTCCAAAATTATATAGGAATTATTAATATCAGAGTTCATTTCACAGATCCCCTCAATCGTAGGCTAGTAATATTTTTAGAAACATATTAAAGTTGCACTGCATATAAATTAAAGAATTAAAAATTTTCAACCGTTCTATGCAAATTGAGAAGGAGCTCTCTTGACTTTTTGCTTATAATTATTGCAACTAATATTTCTCAGAATATTTATAAAATAATTTGTGATGCTTACAGAAAAAATAAAACTAATTTGAAAAATAATATTTAGGAATTAAACCAGAATTTAATCCTACACTAAACAGTTCAAGAATGATAATTAGAATAATAAAAGAATTCTTTTATTTATGAAAAAATCAAAATTAGAGAATAAAATTTTAAATTACATCAATAAAGTTTACTTTAAATGAACTACTATGTATTTTTTTTAACTGATGTTCTTTAGAAGACATGGCATAGGCTCCTCCATCCTACACATGATAACGAGTTTACAAAAATTCATTCAAATTTTCTAGATAGTCCCTATGTACACTGTAAAAACTGTTATTTTTAAAGTTAAATACCATATTTTTTACAGGTAAAAACTGTTCTTTGGAATTTTTTTAAAACTTTTTTTTTATCTTCGTTAACATGACGTCACACTCACAACCCATCAAATGCACCTGCCCCTGAGGGAAATTTGAAGACGTGAAAGGGTTACGTTATTGAGATCATCGTTCTGTTCCGTTCCCGCACATTGTGTTTCTGTAGCGTTAGTGTTTATTAACTGTAACTTTGATGTAGTTGTTTTAACTGTATTTGTAACCGCTCCGTCATTCGAATTAAAGATGTCTTTCATCTAACAGCATGTTGCCCCCCTCCCCCGGTGGCCGAGAGGTGTAAGCGACGAGCCTCTCACCGAGAAGGTTCTTGGTTCTGCCTAGCCATGATCATTGTCCTAGCCATACTATAGATGTATTCGTGCTAATGGAAAAAAATCACCGGCAGTTAAAAACTGTAATTTTAGCACGGAGAAAATGCTAAGTTAACAGCGAAAAACTTAAATTAACGGAGGAAAACTATTAAATTAACAGTTTTTCCCTGCTAAATAAACAGTTTCTCCCTGTCAAAATTACAATTTCCTGTAAAAAAAAATTACAGTTTTAAACTGAAAAAAAAAAACAGTTATTAACTGGCGTCAAAGTTGATAGTTTTTAACTGTAAAAACAACAGGTTTTTTACAGTGTACGATAATGACTCAAAGCAGTGTCGCCATTTGCTTTGGTATTTTTTAACCACTAAATTTTTTTATTTAATTTCCAAAAATATAAAAATTTTCTTGCATTTTAATGCATGTAAAATAGTTTTGATTATATAAAACAGTAATTTTACAAGATAAATCGGTGTAACTTGAAAATTCAAGCATTTACTTTAAATATTTTTTTTTGTACAACACTCGACTTAGTGCAAAAGTAATGGTCCCACTACCAACAGGGAAACATATAATAAAATTTATTTGTCAAAAATGACGAAAAAAAACCCGATTTGACACATGAATGAGGAAAATACCATTACGAGCTTTTCGTGCCAAAATGTTACACTCCCCTATTCACCGAAACAAGACAAATACAAGACTTTTGCTTTATGATGGATGGAAACATTTATAAGATTGCCTGGAAAGTTACACATGAACAAATGAATGAGTATTCATACGTCCCTTTATATATTATAATTAATATCAATATTGTAAGATATTTCGGAAACATGAAGATTAACATGACCTGTTGATGACGTATGATTAACATTATAACTCTTAAAAATAAATATCGTAAATTTGAATCATTGTTCCCAATTCGAGTTCAAAGAGTATATTTTATTATAACATTTTTGTTTAAAATAAGGAGAATACGTAAGAAATTTAAATGAAAAAACTTTGTCAGCAAATTAATATAATACAAAATAAATAATATTTAAAAATTTTATAACGAGATCAAGATTTCAAACTTTCATTATTATACATTTGATATCATTCAATAGATCAGAAGGTTAAAACGTGTCGTTACTTTGTGTCTATCTGCGTTAGTCGCTACATGCAATCAAGCCGTTATTGTGCATGAATATAATAATCTATGCACGAACATGTTGAAAAGTTGTGTTTGCAGTCGCGAAGTCAAATGCAGATTTTCAAGTAAATTTTATATTTCATACTAACTCTTTAATAAAATCAAGATGAAACATCATGTAAAGTGCAATTTTGGCACGGAATAGAGTGAAATTTTTTCGCTGATCGTAAGACAATGCCCTTTGCTACTATTACTACTACTACACTCTTAAAACAAAAGAGTGAAATTCACTCCTATAGGAGAAGTGCATTTTCGGCACGGAAAGGAGTGGAAATTAACTCAGACTGAGTTAAAACCGCTCGTTTGTTTTAAGAGTGTACTATTACATATATATTCCGGCTTGTGTGCTTGATCAGAGACCCGCTTATGAAGCCTTCGTCAAGTAAGACAGATACAGAAAGAATATTTACTGTCACAGAGAAAGGAATATAGACCCAGGGCGAAGGCGGGAATCGAACCCGCACAGCTCGCAGACTGCTAGCGTAATGGTCCAAACCACTCGGCCATCCGGGCCCCGCCCTTTGCTTGAGCCCTTTATTTTATAAAATTTTTTTAAGATATTTAATTTGAAGGGTAACGAAATGTTTTTATTTGCAGGCTTGCTGAAGCTGCAGCATATTTTCCGCTTGACCACTGACAACTACAAGTTGGAAGTGCGTGTTGTGAAGCGCATTGCCAATGCCTCCGACGCCAACGCCTTTCTGCACCATCTCGAGAGCAAAGAAAGAGAGACGCTGAAATACGTGGTATTGGACTGCAGTGCCGACACGGCCCGGACTATTATAGTCAATCACGTGCGGGACATCTACATGGGGAGAAGAAACTATCATTTCCTACTCACGAGCTTGGTAAATATCATTCAATACCTCATAGTTTTCGGTAAACAAGTGAAGAGTACAGGGGAAAAAACGCTTAATTTCGTAGAAAGCTTTCTTCATCAGGCATCTTTGGCGATGATAGCGAGTAATCGCCTAAACTGGTGTAAGGAAACCAGTTTCCAGTCCTAAACCACGACTTTTCTACCTACCGACATTCACGCGATACAGGATTGCGACGCTTGGACCGAGCGAAGAAGAAAGAGAAACCGGTTTCCTGCCGCCAATGTCCGCCAAGCAGACACAATTACGGGACGACTCCTAATAAATCAAGCGGTTCTTCCCCTGTACTCTTCAAGTGAGAATAATTGAAGAGTGCAGGGGAAGAACCCCTTCATCGCCAGGGAATTTGATAAAGGTATGCTTGGCGGAGATAGCGAGTTATCGCCTAAACTGGTGTGAAGAAAACAGTTTTGCCTTGGTTCTTACCACGCGGCGCACGGGTTTACTATATTCATGATCGATATTCACGCCAGACAATAGTCTCACGCTTGAGCCGCGGAAGAAGAACCTAAGGAGAAACCGGTTTCTGATTGCCACTACTCGCCAAACAGACCTCAATACGAACAGATTCCCTTTCGATGAAGGGTTTTTCCCCTGTACTCCTAAATTGTTTTAATCGAAAATAGTTGATTTGAAAGCAATAGAGTATACTTTTGCTATGCAAGGGTTCATTATACCTTCTGCTTAAGTGCGAAGGAGCCCTATCAAAGGGTCTCCAAACCAAAGTGCCTCTGTGTTAAACCAATATGAAAAAAATATTCTCTAAGCCACATTTCTCCGACCGTACACTCTTAAAACAAAAGAGTGAAATCCACTCCTATAGGGGAAGTGCATTTTCGACACGGAAAGGAGTGGAAATTAACTCAGACTGAGTTAAAACCACTCGTTTGTTTCAAGTTTGTTTTTAGATGATAAAAGTAGCTGACTTACATGCCTCTATAAAACACATTTTGAAATTTGGGACAGATATTTTTCTTAATTTTTAACAAATAATTGTACAAGTAATATTCGAGCCCATTTTAAAAAGTGTGATTATAAAGACATCTAAGTCAGCTACGTTTATAATATAAAAATACCGTTTTTTGAAATATCCAATACAGCCGGAGACATGTGGCTTAGAAAATAATTGTTTCCATTGGATTAACACAGAAGAAATTTGGTTTGGAGATAGATCCGTGGTCGATCGGCCTCATTCGTCCTTAAAGCCAATTTCCTGGTTAAAATTGAGATACGAACATTATTCATCTGCAGAATTCAGGCAGAGTTATATTCAAATGCAGTTCCGAAATTCTTATAATAGAAAAAGAATTATATTATTAAGTGAATCTCAAATCTTATGAGAAATAAACAAGTAGGTTTGTAACAGAATCTGTCACTCAACCCGCTTCCACACAACATTTGTGTTGAACAGGAAAAAAGTCGCCAAACACAATATTAATTCTATTTTAAACATTTACACTCTAAATTTGGCTAGTTTCATTTATTTTATTTCGAAAATTCAATAATTATTCAATAATTATTAGCGTTTGCAAAAATTAATTTATATTTCAAAGAATAAATATGCAATATTCCTCTATTTTGAATAGAACCGAAACATTTCACATCAACATTCAAACAAAGAATCTTAGTGAAATATATTTGACGTCATTTCAAACGGATTGATGTCGCGAAAATAAATTTCTTTTAATTTATTGTTTGAAAGAATTTAAGTTTCTCGAGTGATTGTTGCGAATGGCAATGGTGATTTAATTCTAATATAAATGGCTTCTTATGCTATTTACATGAGCATTAAATTTTGCAGTTTTTTAAATAATTAAAGTACTTCGAATTCGAATTTTTTGCTGAGATTTTCAATGTCTTCTAATTTCGATGTGCTGAATTTTTTGACGTATCACACTTGTCCGTAGCATTTGTAGTTGGGCTATGAAAGTGGGTGACGGACAGACAGATGGACGGACTGAACGATTATAATACATTCCACTTTTTACGTTATAAACGTAGTGTGGAAGCTAAAACACAAGAGAGTGCAAAATCAAAATACAATTCATAAAAAAATAATTTAAGTTTTTACGATGAATGGTGATACTTTGAATGATTATGTTTTTATTGTTGAAGACAAAAACATATTTCTACCTACACTCTTAAAACAAAAGAGTGAAATTCACTCCTATAGGAGAAGTGCATTTTCGGCACCGGAACGGAGTGGAAATTAACTCAGACTGAGTTAAAACCGCTCGTTTTAAGAGTGTAGGACGCAGATTGTTTTCTCTTATTTCTTTTACCACTCGAAAAGAGTGAAATTCACTCCTATAGGAGAAGTGCATTTTCGGCACGGAAAGGAGTGGAAATTAACTCAGACTGAGTTAAATCCACTCGTTTGTTTTAAGAGTGTAAATATGTAATTTATGGTTTAAGAACACCCCTAGACTTCCAGTAAATAAAAATATCTAAGATAAAACAATAAATACTTTTTTTTCAACAAAACCAAATTTAAAAGTATTCAAGTAGCTACACTAAGGTAATATCCCTCGGAAAACCAGTATTTTCTTAAGAAAAAGAATATTAAATCACAAAAGAGTTGAAGCAACACCAAAGTGTCTAACGCCATCATTAGACCGAGTGAATTTCCCTCAATCTCGTAAAGTGGCAGCACGTATGGCAGTTTTTTTTATGTTGCTTTACCCTTCTAACCGTTGTAAAAGTGCTTGTGACATGGATTCTTTTTTTGGAAGTAAAACGAAGAAATAAAAAGAATGTATTTTTTTAAGTGTGAATACATTTTAATATACAGTACCCACTGGCTTATATAAACAAGTGGAAAACTATGCAATGCTTAAAATATCGAAAGTTTACAAAAGAAATACATGAAAAAAATCTTTGAAGATATGATTGAAGATATATTTCTAAAGTTTTTTTAAAGATATATTTCTAAAAAATTGTTTTTCGTTAACGACTTTAGTTGTATACCACTCAGAATTAATTAAAAAATTAATATGTTAAATAAACATAGATGTGTACCTTTAATAGAAAAAGGGCCAATGTATGATTAGAACTCTAACCAAATAAAGTCCACACAAAAAAAGCAACAAGAAAAATCCTTCTTCAGTTTCTCCTGAGGACAATATCAACCTTCCTGGTTTCAATTCCCGGGATGTAAGTTAATGGGTTTTTATAGTGTTGTTCATTGTTAGGAGCAATAATATGGTTCATTCACTGTGTTCTCCTTTACAAGTGAATATCAACTCCGGCCTTTTTGTTTACATTGACATAAGACACTGGATTCTCCGAGAATACTTGAAAATAAAAACGCTCTTCGAACCCATTTTCTACTAGTGTACAAAACACTCACAAAATATCATAGAGGTGAATACTACAACTCTGTTCAGCTGTTTTATTGACAACTAAAACTAAATGTTTTTCACTTTCTATGATTCCATGTAGATTTTGCATTTACAATTCAAAGTGTCCCATGTGAACTGTCTACAACAGTGAAGTAGATGTAGTATGTCTTGGTCCCAACCTAACGAAATTTTTCTTTGCTTTTTGAATTTTCTTTCTTATCAATATTTTACCAAATTTGTAGTAACCTAGTTACAATACTCACCCCATGCTATAGCGCCATGTTATACATTTATACAAGCACTATATGTAAAAAATGGTCAATTGCACAGAAATATTTCCGTACATGCTTCTTACATAACTAAAATATTGAAAGGCTTAATCGAATGGGGAAATTTTCTAGTGAAGACCCTGCTTACACTTAGCATTTCATATATCCATTTTCCAGGTAATGGATGAGTACCTAAACAGTCAAGTTCTAGAGTTTGGCGCCATCAACGTGACGGGCTTCCGAATCTTGCAACCACTCAGCCCAGACTTTACCTCCTTTGTCCCTGCTTGGCGAGCATTGGATCCTCACAGATGGCCTGGGGCTGGAACACAATACATTTCGGTAATGCAATCCTTGCAAAGTATTAACAATTTGCATGCTATTAATAATGATTTAAACCATCAAGACACACGTCTATGTGAGGTGTACAACAGGGATAAATTTAACTCAATATGTCTGCTCAAAGGGTGCTATGTGTATGAGACTTTGGTCTATCCTTTTGTCTTACACTGTTCAAAATTTGGTGCTAGGTTTCACCATGATATTGGTGCCTAGTAGCTGCAACGGCTGAGTGGTGAAATGTTTCACCTTTTTTTCGGTGTTTGGTTGAACCATTTTTCTGGATTTGGAAACAAAAACCGGAGAAATGGTTCAACCGAATACCAAAAATATGGTGGAACGTTTCACCATTCAGCCGTTGCAGCTACTAGAAACCAATATCATGGTGAAACCAAGCCCAAAATTTTTAACAGTGTACTAAGTACAATGCACATATCAAATTTATGAAGTTAAAATAAATATTCTTGTGTTTTTTTAGAAGACTATTTTCAAATATGGCTAATTCATGCAGAATGATCCTTTCTGTAGAAAGGATCATTCCTTTCTGTGAAAAAAAATGATCCTTTCTGTAGAAAGGATCATTCATGATGAAATTCAAAGTCATGTGTGCTAAAAAGTAACTATCACTACAACTTTTAACATCAAAATTAGCGGAATAGTTGATCTACACTTGCTGCAATTAAATAATGTAACCTGTTTCATTTAATTTGATTTTTTCAAATTTAAAAGGCTTTTTTTAAAAACTTGTGACTTACATTACGAAAAGTCTTAAAATACATGTAATTAATTAAGCCATAACTTATTTGCCTTAAGTTAATATGCATGATGTTCTTGAGGCACTTTTTCCATCGCTGAATTAAACTATTGTAATAGCTTTAAGTCAATTCATTCTAGAAAGCATAAAATACTTTAAATAGCAGACAAAAGTTGTAGTT
Organism: Oedothorax gibbosus; assembly: GCA_019343175.1. Taxonomy (NCBI): domain Eukaryota; kingdom Metazoa; phylum Arthropoda; class Arachnida; order Araneae; family Linyphiidae; genus Oedothorax; species Oedothorax gibbosus. Next base: position 2,240,044 of record JAFNEN010000006.1, read on the forward strand.
ATGGTTTTAAAAAAACCCCGTTTAATAAATTGGTATCAAATGGTGAGCAGAATTCGAACTGTATACGGACTAACCATGTAAGCAAATCCCTTGCAGGCCGAGTCAGCTCTGATGTTGGACGTGGCTAAAGTGGCGTTGGACGCTTTTGGACGTCTTCTGCGTCGAAATCCCGACATCTTCCGTAACAACTTCCGACGAGGCGAGGTGTACAACAACGGGAGTCGGGGCATCGACTGTCGGAGGGCTCCGGTGTTGCCCTGGGAACACGGAGAGAGGATTGCAAATATATTCAAAAAGGTAGGCAACTGCATTTGTGTAGATATGTTTGGTTGCATGAAGTCCATTGCCTTTGAACGATAAACGTGATAATCCACTAACGGAGAAAAGTTACTAAATGATTATATCTGTAAATTTACGTTAATTTCAATCCTAAGAATTGTAAATAAATTTAGATCTTGAAGCGGAAACTGATAATGCTAATTAGCGTAAAATAGATACAACAAGATTCATCGAATGGTTAGCACGCTAAAACTCGTTAATTGCCGAGCATCGAAATCTGTTGCAATTTGCAGAAGGGATGCACGTTTGTCACTTTTAAGGATTTTCCACAGTCGTACATGAACCTGCTTTTGAACGATCTCTTTCAAGTCGCATCGATATCGGAGATTTAATGTTTTATCGGATTCCCGATGTTCACGGTAAACTCGTGAAATTCCGAAATTCTTTGCATCCTCAGAGATTCACGGAGATGCAAATGCATTAGCTCGTGTGCCGAAACGTTCGATCTCACTTAAATTTTGATAACCTGCTATTGCCGACCACTGTACCTTAATTTGATAGGATTTATACCTCTAAATTTGCTTACGCAAGCCTATTCCTATCATTTTGGATCTTCAGTGTATTGTTACCATTGCCAATTTAAAAATAAAGTATCAATGTAAAACATTAAAAATTATATCTTGCATTAAAGTTTGTGTACATTTTGAATCAAGAAATGTAAAATTTTAGTAAGAAAATTTCTTAAAAAACGGCACTTATTATAAAAAACGGTCACAATTATTAAATAATCTCTATAATAACACAAACTCACTTTTACTCCTGGGTGACAATATCATTAAATATGATGCATACAAATGAACACGATCTAATTCTCTCTAATTGTTAGAAGAATGTCCTAAATGTGCGTCTACTGTTGTGGATGGCGACGCGTCTAAGCTATTTAATGCCTATCGATAATCTGCTCCCTCCAGGCCGCGTTGGTGTCAATCCCATCACTCATTGTTAACTGTAATAGGAGGTTGCGTATATTTTCATCACCATCTGTTATCACCATCGGAAATGGACGATCATCATCATTAGAATAAAATGAAAACGCGGATAGCTTCGGTGCATTATTTAGTTATAAGTGTTGGAAATATTTATCACGTTTTGAATATTCATCACTCCTCACGTTCATAAGTTCCGTGTAAATATGGCACCTGACTGTCATACATTCTTAGTGAATAATAAATTTATAATAAGTTATTTAATAGGGATAGAGTATAATCATGCAAATATTAATAAATGTCCTTTTAATTCTAATTTTCTTGGTTGGGATTTTTCCTTATAAACCTAATCTTATTTGGTTTGCGATGTTTAATACAGATTCTAGTTTTCAATCATTTGCTTTTAAACTTGGCATACATTTAATACTCAAAATTATTAAAATTATAAGACACATAAATTGTTGTCAATAATTAGAGTACAAACCAAAATAGTATGTTCTTCTGCGCCTAAATTGCGTGGAAATTCAAGATTTTCCTTCGGAAGAAGCTTGAAGGGACTTCTCAAACAATGTCCTCTCCTGTTTTTTCGGAACTGATACGAAGAATAGATATTTTTGTCATTCTTTCTGATTTTTTTTTCTTTACAATTAAAAATTTCAATGTTGTGTTCTTTTACTTATTTATATAAGCCTCTTGCCATTCTTTGTGGTACACGGTGTTTTTTTAAATTTGTTCTAAATAAAAAAAAATCTAAAATAGTAGCAATAAAGGGGAAACTATATCACTTAAAAGCTAATCTTTTGTTTTCAGACACACATCCCAGGCCTGACGGGAAACATTTCATTCGATGAACTTGGTTATCGCTCGAATTTTTCTATCGATGTCGTTGAAATGACAGTCAACAGTGAAATGGTCAAGGTAAGATTTCAAAATATCCATACATGACAACCTGGAGAATAAAATCGGGCTGAAACCACAATAAACCTATACCACTTTTATTCTCATGTTCTCAGAGGTGGTTTAGTCTGATTGGAACAAGTTGGGTTTTGTTTTAAAAGCTCATTAAATAGCATTGATGAAAATAATAATGATTTTATTAACAAATTAATAGCTTTATTTTATTATTTTGTTACTTTGTACTTGTGATGCTTTTTTTAACTCTTGATATTTCCTTCACTTGAGTGACTTTAGACAACATATAAGTATAGTAAAAAATTTCATTATACTCCTTGAGAAAAAAAGTTTCCTAAAAGTATAAAAAAAAACTTCCTCTTGATAGTGGCAGAACAATGAAATTATACATTATAGAATCCTTCGAATTAAAAAAAATAATACCTAAAAAGTATATAAATTACATTTTTAATGGATAATGAGTTAATACATTTACAAAAGAAATTATCTCGTAAGTTTTTTTAATTATAAGTTAATTTTGATTCTAGATATTTAAAAAGTTTCTACCGCTCTACCTTATAATAAAAGGCATTGTTTAATCTTTTGAAACAGTATCATGTTTTATTGGTAGCCTAAAGGAGCTTTTTATCGTAAAAAATACTTTGTATCTGATTTTTATACTGAGTTTATTAGGAAATAAGTGTTTTTATTGTTTTCCATTAACATGCAATGTATTAACTGTTTCAAAAAATACTTAAAGAAATTTTTTTATTGAAAAGCTCCAAATAAAAACTGAAAACAATTTTTTTTAATTAAGATAAAAAAATCAATATTTTTTTTCTTCTTGGGGGCAGTCTATTGCTGTTGAATAAATTGAAAAATAATCATCATCTAAAAAAATGTTTGATTCTTTATATGACATTCTTAAAAAGTACCTTAAAGCCATTAAAATAAGCTATTTTTGTAAGCAGAAAAGCAAGTTATTTTTTCAATGTTTGTTTTACGTTATTAGATTATTAGTTTTAAAAATGCGCACTTATTAACGAAGTAAAAATTGAAATATTATACAGAATCATTTTCGAGATTTTGTGTTTGCATTTCATTTTCGACATTAATTCCGTTAATTTTTGCTAACATAAAAAATTCTTTCATAAGAATTATTTATCTTTTTTTAATAGAAATATTAATTTTAATTATCACTAATAAAATTTAAAATTCTTCTATTTATAATCTTATTAAATATATTTCCCCATGTAGAAACATTTACTAGGGGTGTATAATTGTATGAATAAAATGGAAAATGCAATTATATCTATACAATAAAAACATGTGATTTTTTTCCCTTTCATTTAATTTCATTCAATTTCTGTTGAACACATGAGAATCTCCATTTCTGAATATTCCTTCTTTTCTTCAATTAATTAATCTCCCTTTAAAGTAATATATTTTTAATCGTTGAATGTTTTTCAAACAGTATTTTAATCTATTCTTAATAATTGGACGCAGCAGTTTAATACAAATTTTAATGCTATTGTTGATTTTCATTTATTCGCATCAAGTGGTTCGCTTAAATATGCTAGTAGTATAGTTAAACTCATAGTTTCCTTGCACAGAAGCCACGACCATGGGCGGAGCTATAAAACGCGCGGAGCAATCAGATAAAGACAAAATAAAACGGATGAAATTTTCTCTTCGTCTGATTGCTCCGCGCGTTTTATAGCTACGCCCATGGTCGTGGCTTTTGTGCAAGGAAACTATGAGTTTAACTATAGAATGTTCAATATTTATTTACAATTTATACTGCGATTTTTATGATATGGTCATACAATTCCTATACAAAATGTATTGAAATGATCGGCATGCACAGTGTACGGACATCATAAAAAAGGCGGATTTGATATGTAATGCACTTGTCCACGGCCAACTTTAATAACAAGGCCAGAGAAGCTCTCCCAAACATGAGCGTAGACGGAAATTTTGACGTCACTGTTCCCAGTGCCGAAGATCGAGAAACTAGTTCGGACGCATTCGGAACCCTAAAAATGTGGTCAGCTGTGAACGAGTGTTTCCGAACAGGTTTTAAGACAGGTTGTCTTCATCTTCGTAACAAAGTCACTCGGAACTATGACGTCAAAATTTCCGTCTCCGAGCTTGTTTGGGAAAGCTTCTTCGGCCTTAGTAGTTGAGTAGGCCGTGACTTGTCCCTGAAATAAGTCGTTAGTCATTTCTTGTCTGTCACTCATTGGGTGCAATTAAATACATTATTATGCATATTATTTTTGTTTAAGGCTTACAATGTTGTAGATAATTAAAATCAATGAGATATGAAAATACTATGCAAAATAACAAGGCAGGAATGGTGAGAGCAGCCAATAACTACCCTAGGAATATGGAGGAATATTTCATACAATCCCTGCAAATGTTTAAAAACAGAATAAAAATATTTAAAAAATATTTGCTGAAGTAGTTCTTATTTCAACAAAAAAGAGAGAGAACATATAAATATTTCACACTTCAGTAGTAACCAAGAAGTTTGTAGCCATCCAAGGCCAATGTTATTTTACAGAAATTTAATAAAGACTTAATATTTTACCAAAATAAATAAACAGTAAAGTTGCTATGTAGATTGTATCTTTTTTTATTTTGGTTTTGAAACATAAAAAGGGACTTGAACATTTAAGAAATAAAAAGTTGATTTTTAAATGTTTCAATGTATTAAATTTCATTAAAAGTAATTATATTCTGACTGTTTAAAATAAAAATGAAACCATGTTTCAATGTTAGTATCCCTACCAGAATTATTTTTTTTGGCCAAAATATGGCTATTTTCTATAGAAATGACTGTTGAATTTATCAGTTTTCCTAAATACTTTCGTATATTCGTAATAAGTTACAGCTTGTCACCCTAGATGGCAGCACCAGTTATGTTTGGCTTAAAAATTCCCTGCAATCGATGATCGTAATTTGAGGCAGGTATTTTATGATTGCGGTATGGGAGTGACACAACAAATAAATGACTTTCTTCAGGCAATAAAGAAAAAAAACGGAAACCAAGCTAGCGGAAGGATTTTCTTCTCCTATGATTTATGAACTGTTCTTCTTTCTGCTTATTATTTCCTATTTTTTAGTATCCTGCTTTGCGGTTAATGAAAAATCATTTCAAATTAATGACTCTTTTTACTCAGGTGTTGAGAGGGGAAGGTTGGGCGCAGATTTCAAACTTTTTCTAGGCTCGAAATTAAAAAGTTACACGGACGTTAGTATTAGTTTTTTTATATTTATTTTGCTCCACTAAGTGTAAAAAATTGTTAATTTAAAATTCTAGTTAAGTAATCGGAAAGTGACGCTAAATTAGAAACGCGGAAGTCTAATCTTTATTATTATTATTTTTTTAGTTTTTCCTTTTTTATAACTTAACTTTTTTTAAGAAGAAATCTTTCATATTAAGGGAGTTAATATTACTAATAAAAAAAGTTAAGCATTTGTCATATAGTATTATATCAAAATGTAATTGAAACTATTCATAAACAAATTTTATTAAATTTATAATTAAAAATTAAAATTACTCGTTTATTTAAACTATATTTTAGACCATCACATCAATCAATAAATACAATTTCAAATTATTAGTTGGTTAATCTATATAGGTGTTTTTATAATTTGTTATCGTTGAGTCGGCTGAAGAGTATAAACGACATTTTTTTCAATTTTAGTTTGAATATGTATTAGGGACGCTCTTGTTTGACTGTTTAAGGAGACACCTGTAAAGCTTAATTTTCAAGATTTCTTTTAAACTCTAAAACATAATCAGTAGGAACTGTCAAATGGAAAATACAGGATCATTTAAGATTCTTTAAGTTTAGTTTAGTTTGAATTATCGTCGCACTAGAGCTACACGAGGGCTATTGGCGACGGGCGTCATATTTTTAGAACCACAGTCAAGTGACGAGCCGACACCTGAGTAGGCACCCAACGCAATTGTTAAGGGCGACATCGTACGCAGCGTTAGGACTTTGAAGGATATTTAACATGCACTTCCTCTACACGTGGTATTATTCGTCGGACATTTTCGGCTGCACGGGCCGTTTATAGGTCGGCAGTTATTTTGGCGATGCCCGGACCCGAACCTGGGACCTTTAGCATGCTAGGCTAATGCCTAACCGACTGGGCTCCCCAGCCCCCAAAGATTCTTTAAGACAAATAGGATATTACATTTTTAATAAATAGTCGTATAATAATTTTAAGATAATAATATCAAGCCATTCCAATGCTGTTTGCCTCCATAAATGATCAACATCAATAACAAAAACACCCATATTTCACTTGGATTCAGAAATAATTCAATCTAAAAAACGTATCAAAGCATTCGTTCTTTTTATCTTGTTACAGCCACCAAACTTCAAAAGTTATTAAAAAAAACCCTTCTACATTTCTAAACGGCGAATATATTGCTTCTAGGCAGTTGACATTAAGTATATGGTAAGCGCCGTGCACTTAAGGGGAATCGCTAATGACTCTATCTCGCTTTTAATAGTTAAATAATAATTTCACTGCTAATAGAAGTCATGTCATCTGTTAGTAAATGAACAGAACATATTCTTAATTAGAGCTTAAGGCAATGCACGGGGTATGTGAGATACAAGAGATGTAGATTATTTGCGACTGCTGATTAGATAAAAGGGCTTGGGGACGTTGATATTTTGGAATAATCTTGTTTAAAACCCATTTGTAAAGTTATTCAAGACCCGGTCTTTGTTCAAGTACAAGGGAATTGGAATGGGCCAAATGTCTTGGGTCATTATATTGATTTCTACGAACATTTTTAAGTTTAAAAGTCTTGAAGTTTAAAGTAATATTAAGAAGCCAAGAGCAATTAAATTTCAGTGATGATATAGAGTCATTCCTATTTATCAGTTATAAAGAATAATTCAAAAGAATGCTTAAACGATATTAGTTCGAGGTTTATTTAACCACCAACCACTTAAAAATTTAACCTCAAAAGTTATTTTACGTACTACTTAGTGAGATCCAATCAAGTTAATAACACAAAGGCCCAAAACATTCATTTCTATCAACCAGTTAAGTGATTAAGGCATGTTGTTTGTTTTAATTAGTTTTGGAAGTTTGTAGTTAAACTGCAAACACACGGCACAATATTTTTAATTAAACAAATGGGCGTGCTGTATTACCTTTATATTATCTCCACCAAATCTGATGTTTCCTAAATTGGCTCATCCTTTAAGATCGTTCTTGATTGCAATCCCGTTGTCCTGTAAATACATACAAACTTAAAATCTGTCTTCAAAAACTTACTTATTATTTAAATTATTGCTAAATTAGTTTTGTAAAAATATTTGAAGCTTCGGATGTACAATTTTAATCGACTTAATCAGTTTAGAATTTAAATATAAGCCTTTGCGGCTTTCAGAAGGGCTTCAATCCCACCAATAGAAAACCACATCTTTACATCGTGACGTCCAATTAAAAAGTGATGCTATTTTTAATGCTAGGTCACAAAGTGGACAACAGAAAAGTTAAAGCTATTTGTTGACAATAACAGCGGAGGGATTTTGTAATAGATGTATACATGATTTTTCAAATTTAAAGTGATATTAACTAATCTCATAAACAGTATGAAACTTCCAAAACTCAAATCACAGGATTTGGGTTTTTATAAATTAGTTTTACATGAATATATTTTGTTCAGGCGATATTCAAGAAAGACATTTTAACCACTTTCTGAAAGTAAAATTTGGCTGATTATTTTTTTAGATAGCTGAATGGTCGGATAAAACCAATTTGACAATAGTACCACCAATTCGAAAAAGAGTTCCCGAGTCTCAAGTTATTTTAGAAAACAAGACTTATATTGTGACAAGTATATTGGTAAGTACCTTTTCTCTATTTTTTTTAAATAATCCATTTTGTAAATATTTCCTCGTAATCCTAAAAAAATAATTAGAATTTATTCATAAACATCCGCTAAATTCATTCGCGTGTAACAGATATACCCAAACGTTTGTTTCGTGGCACCTCTTATGTATTGAAAAGAAATATTTACAACATAAATAGGTTTTATTGCAAAAAGCCAAAACACTTTTAATTTAATAAACAAAAACTTTAACCATGTATTATGTTATATCCAAATGTAAGATTTCAAATAGTATCGATGTTATTCTGGAAAACTTTAAAAATAAAATGATAATATAAAAACGGGAACAAGTTTATTTTTCCTGATTTAACTCCCAAACACTATTTTATACAGTGGTTTATATTTTGTTAATGTTAAATCTTCGATTCCTTTAATTAAGCCGACATTTTAAGGTAATAGGTTGGTTGGTAGACATATTTTCAGGCTTGTGTGCTTGGTCACAAAGACCCGCTTATAAACCATCGTCAAGAAGGACGGACACGACATACACATATAAGACAGATGCTGCCATCTATCGCCACCTCCACAATTTAGACATGTCCCTGAAGGGGAGGGAAATAGTCTCCAGGGGCCTGTACCCGTGGGAATTTGCGCAATGACCGCTCACAGGACTTTCGGACCCAACAGATTTAACGAGCACGTACTCCGCATATACTCGATAAACACAAACATCCATGTCTTACCGGGATTCGAACCCGAACCCAGAGGCTCCAAGGGCTAGCTCCCTGACCGTTGCTCCTCCGCGGTCGGCTTTTGAGCTAATATCTACTTCAGTATTACATTGAGTCTTATTGTCAATACTTTGACACCAGGGGATCTATGAGAATATGAAGCCCCGAAATAGCGATATTCTTTAAAGATTTGTTTATTCATGTATTTATCGTTTTAAAACTTTGGTTTGCTTTAACTTTAATGTCAAAGGGTCTGTACTCTGTTTCTGTTATGTGTCCCATAGGAAGAACCGTACTTGATGCATAAGAAAACTGAATTGGGCGTACAACTGGAAGGAAACGAGCGTTACGAAGGCTACTGCAAAGACTTGGCCGATCTGATTGCTGAAAACCTCAAGTTTGGATATGTGCTCAAACTCGTCAATGATTCGAACTACGGAGGACTCGATCCCAATTCTCCTGTCGGCTGGAATGGGATGGTAGGAGAGCTCATAGCAAAAGTAAGTCGCGCTGGAATAATGGTCAGACTCAAAAGTGGTTTCTCTTTGTGGAAAGTAACACTTAGTACACATAATGTGGAAAAGAGCGTTGTCATTTAAAGTAACAATTTGTCCCAGGCTATAAAAAAACCTTCTACACCTTTAGTTTTTGAATTGTTTTAGTTATAAGATAATCCACTGTAGAAACTGAATGAAAACAAAAATAATTAAGAATAATTATTAAGGCAGGGCCGTGTGATGTTATGATGCAGAGATGCGGCCGCATCAGGCGGCAATTGAGTAGAGGCGGTATTTTCAGCAAGTTTAGCAAATCCCACTTTTTAAATTTCCTTGGTATTGCAACTTTTAAAAAAATCAACTTTCCTTGGTAGTGATTTAAAAAGAAGAAAAATGTCACCTCACATTTAATAAAATTGCTTAAAACAAAAATTTCTAAGTATTCTAAAATAAAAGTGGTCCAATTCTGAAGAATGATTCTATTACTTCATTTGTTGCGTTGTTTTAAATGAGTTGCTTTAATATTTTGGGGAGCCGTAAAATAAGTGGGGTATAGCATTATCTCACCAAATCCTACGTAGAGGGAAGGGGTCCAGGTAAAATATCATGTAATTCGCCCCACAAAAAAAATTCTTAAAATTTCGAGAACATTTAATTAAATTCAACTAAAATATATTTATGTACGTACATTTGGCAAAATCTAACATGATAATATTTATTGTGGCTTTCCAAACCCTTCTTAAAAGTATTAAGGGAAAAGGACGATCCGTTCTTTAAAATAGATTCGATTGGCATTCGTTTATTTCTGTTCTCTTTATTAGTTAGAATTCAGACCAAAGGATACGTGTTCAAAGTATTTTCACACTTCACAAAGAAAAAATAGACCAAATGTGCATAATTTGCAATTTTTAAGTACTTTCTCAACAACACCAGATGATGCAGCTGCTGTTTAGACTTTCCTTGTTTGGGGTTGGACGTTGATTTGTATGTGTTTTTAAGGTTTCAGGGTATCAAACGATTCCGTTGGGGAGAAGAAAAAAAACAGTATCCCATTGTGAGACGAATTAAAATAGAAATAATAACACCTGTTAATGCAGCTGTCATCGCCTGTGTTTAATCTTTGTACTACTGGACAACAAATTACTGCTAAACATTTGGGGATCGCTGGCATGATTACATTTTGTTTGCATTGCAGCAAAATATTGGAGAGGCAGAAGTCTTTCATGGCATAATAGTCAAAGACTGGCTTTTGATAAAAAAAAAAGGATTCAACTTTTTTAAAAGCCAACTTTTTTTTTACATTTCAAATTGAAGTGATCAATTTAATAAATATATTTTCTACCAACGACAAAAATATACATACAGTCCTTGGACAAATTATTAGACGCCCTGTATTTTTTTTAGTAATTTTACGTTTCTTAAAAGTTTTTATGCAATAATGGTATATTTAAACTACAAAATTATTGATTTTTATTTAAAAGAATTGTTGTAGACTACATATTTGTATTTATTTTAAGGTAATTATGACTAAGATGAATTTATATTAATTATAAGATTATTTATGAGTAGAATCATCCTCCTCAAATGCAGGAGACAGTGCAGTCTTGCATTGATAGCATGCCGCTCAGAATTAAAGCTTTGATAGCGGCTAAAGGTGGCTCAACTAAATATTCTTTTACGAACATTAATTTCACTTTTCTTTAAAACTTAATAAACTTATGCTTTTCTAAATTAATGCTGTTTTATTTATGTCAAATAAATCGGTACCGTCAGTGCGGGTAACTTTGGCCAAAATCACTGTTTGTTTTTTTTACAAAAGAAGAAAAATTAAACTACAAAACCGATTTAAACACTTTAAAACCACTATGCATTTTAAGTATTGTACTTTTAGGAATAATTTGCAGGCATTTTTGTTACATTTTATAAGTTTAAAAAATTAGGATACGATTCGAGTCCAGGAGAGTAACTTTAGCCACAAGCACGAAATACTCACCAAACGTACCATTTATATTGCTTTTTGGGCTGTCTAATAGATTTAAATTGCAATAATAAAACTACTAAACATTAGAATTATTAGTTTTTAAAGTTTATTAGGTGATTTCAGGATAAATACAAGAAAAATTCTTATTTGTTTCAGTTTATGCTGCATCGCCCAATGATTTAGCCGCAATACTTTAGAACACTTTTAGCTGACATTTTAAAAAATTAATTTACAGTTCTAATAAGAAAATTAACTCATGTATTTTTGAAAAACCAGATTTAATGATAATTATTTTCATAATCAAAACGCAAACGATATTATAATGAAAAGAAAATAACCAATTAGTAATTTGGAATTCTAAAAAGTTTACATTTCTAGCATTAGCAATTTTAAATGTTCTATATTATGTTTAAAAACAGTTTTAAAAAGACATAATAATATAGAATATCCATAAGAATAAGATTACATAATAAGATTAAAAATTTTAAATAATGTATTATTTAAAATTAAGTTAAAAAGAATCTCGCTTTTCGTTCATTTTTTAAAGTGTAATCTAGCATAAGGAAATCATTGTAGCTATAGCCAAAGTTAGCCGCATTCGTGGTCAAAAGTTTCCCGGTGACCAACAATTAAATATAGATTTCGAAATATTCAACATAGAATAAAATAAATGGTGGGATATTATTCCCAATAGATTAAAGAATCGCATAGAGTATTTACTTGCTCAATTCTCAATAATTTTCGAGCAATTCTAAATGAAAGTTTACTGAAGTAGTTTTTTGTTCTTCAACGCTTGCAGAAATAAAACACACTTTTTTGGTGTTGCCAAAACTAAAATAGAAAAAAAAAATCTTATATTAAATTAAAGCCAATGTTGCCACTTTTCTAAAAATGCCAACTAATTTAAAGTCTGATGATTTTGAGCAGAGAAATTTTAGAACAAATCTTTTTCCGACGCGTGGCCAAAGTTACCCTCCATGGCCAAAGATACCCGCTTTGACGGTAATTGATTGGATAATATAAAAATAAAAAACAAATCAATTTCAAATAATAAAACGGTACAATATCCCCCTGTAATTAATATTTGACATGAAATCTTGCAGTGCGTCTAATAATTTGTCCAGGGACAGTACATGAGTATGTGGAAGGAACGTCGCTGAAACTGGGTGGTGTGTTGCATGCGAAACCCAAATAAAAGATATTCCTGATCTCAATAAGGGGAGAAATGGGAGAGCTGCAAAGAAGAAAAAAAATCTTTAAATATCTAAGGGAGCGTATGTTAGTGGGTGGCGTATTGCGGGTCTGATGCCTTCCTCTTTGGTGACTCATTCAAGGTTCATCAACCCTCGCGTGAGGCGCGTCTTTCTTCTAGGTGTTTATTTTCTTTTTCGATCAGGGCCATCGAGTGAATGACTGGAATCCGTAAAATCCAGCTGGCGAGAAAGTAGAAACTAATAAAGTACTCCCAGGAAAGTGTCATAATTAGCACCATCAACAAGTTGTCATTTATTAAAAAATATATAGAAAGAGAGTAACATTTATTTGTTTCTATTAATACATAAAATTCAACCATCATAATGTACATTGCAATAGGAAGTCTTAGCATAGGAGAAACACAAAAGAAAATACCCTAGTTTAATATTTTGGAGAAAAACTCCACAATTCGTTCAAAATTAATGGTTTAATGTGGCGGCAAATATTTTATGAAAGTTAACAAAAAATAATATTCAAGGTATTTTGATGGTGCTTAGCATTTATGTTAAAAATTTTGGTGTTGCCATTCGTTTTTTTAAAGATGGTGTTTATTGGAATATGTAGACGACCCCTAACGCAAATATTGATACTGGAAATCATTTATATATTTTTTTCCTTTAAAAATGACATGCAGTCCCTGGACAAATTATTAGACGCACTGCAAGATTTCATGTATCAATCAATGATGAACAAAATACCTTTAGAAGGACAATTGTGTTCCTAAACTTAAGCTATTGAATAGAAAATACTATCTGCTATACTTAGTACAAGTATCGGCATCTTTTTTTAATGATATGGCATTCTTTGGTATGTTTTCATCATTACTAAAAAAATACAGTGCATCTAATAATTTTTCCAGGGACTGTATATATGTTTATGCCATTACTAAAACGAAAAAATCCCTTAGGTTAGCTACAAAATCAGACATATTCCAGAAGTCGATATCCCGAAAAAAACGTAAAACCCAAGCGGAAAAATATTAAGAACATGAAAATATAATATTTTGAACATCGAATTTCTCGATCTTCCGGAATACCAGCATAAAAAAACTCACGTCCTCGCCATCTACGTGTATATCTATACTCCAAGGGAATATGGATACAGCTCCAAAAGGATCGAGTACCTAACTATTATACGCAGATATGTATTCCGAATAGATACTTATTTATGTGCTGTAAGTAAGAAGGATGGGTTAAAATATATTTTATCTTATCTTCTCTATGGATAAAATAAAACATTCATACTATTTGGAGGAAAGACCGGAAAGCGGATACTATGTAATTTCTCCGCTAGAGATAGTAGGGAATGGCTTCGTATTTTTGTTTGAGCTCAATAATAAGTAAGATGAAGTAAATAGAGAATATTATTTATTTGGGTAAGCATTGCTGCGTGAGGTATTTTGGAAGTAAGTTTGGTCATGAATTATGGAATTTTTGGGAAATTTAAAATTCGACCACGGTTATTCTTAGTTTTGCGATTGGTAAATATATCTTACTTTTAAAATGTATCATTTTGTTTGTATTTACTGTTTATCAATAAGTTTAATGAACTATAAGTATAACTTTAAAATGTGTTGGTTTGCTAAGGTGAGATCTAACTATTTGTGAATTAGATATAAACAAAGTCACATTTTGCAAGTTAACTTTTACATAACTTGTTAGAATACTAATTTTGCAGCAAATTAATGTTATCATGACGTATAGAGTCACATGAACATCATATTCAAACTGAGAAGATGGTGCCATCTAATTACTGCTAGCGAAGCAAAAATTTTCGCCGGATTGAGAAACCAGTAGATTGAGAAATGCAACGAATATAGCACAATATATTTTACATCAGAGTCTAAAATGATGGCAGCACTATAACCATCAGCATATGATGGTAAGTTAGTGGATTTGTTTAACAGTTTATGAATAGTATAACCCGGTTATGGTGTCATTCAATGGACCGCGATGTTTATAACGTTATAAACGAGTAACGTATAAAAAAAGGTAGAATATTAAGTTAGTAAATCCTGTAAAATACGTATTATATACTCAGATTATTAATTAAAGCTGTAAGATGACATCTATTGAATAAAGTTTAACCCCATGTGCTATTTATTAGAAGTAGTTTAATTTCTTTTTCTCCGATCATTAACTTTTATACTATTAAATCAGAAATAAATTTTAAATTTGGCGTATTTTTGCATTATTTGGAGAATGAAATAAAATTTTAACAGTGAAAATGTGATTTAAAAAAAAATCTGTAAGAAAGCATTTTGGATATCATAAACGCATATTTTTAGCGTTATAACGGCTAGCGATAATTAAAAATAGTCGTTATTAGCAAGATATAACCTAAAGGTCTACCGGCAATTCAAGGGACCAAACATTTACGGCGTTATAAACGAGGTACTTGTAACAGAGTTCGACTTCATTTCGTACACTTTTCGTTCTTTAGGAAGCCGACATGGCCATCGCCCCACTGACCATCACCTCTGCCCGCGAGCGTGTGATCGACTTCACCAAGCCCTTTATGTCTCTGGGCATCAGCATCATGATCAAGAAGCCGATGAAGAAGAAGCCTGGAGTATTCTCTTTTATGAACCCTTTGTCCAAAGAGATCTGGATGTGCATCATCTTCGCCTATGTCGGGGTGTCTGTGGTGCTGTTCTTGGTGTCTCGATTCTCACCAAGAGAGTGGAGGATCGAGGAAGCCCTCACCAATGACTTCTCGCTCTACAATTCACTGTGGTTCTCGCTGGGGGCCTTCATGCAACAGGGATGTGACATATGCCCCAGGTACGATTGCAGATTTAGAAGTCTTTTAGATATCTAAATCAAGATATATCTAAGCTATCGTAGACGCGATTTTAGTTATCTTGGATAATCGCAATTTAAGATCTCTTGAGATCTCTTGGGGTGGTCTATAACTGGATAACTATAAATTTAAGAAAATGTAATTGCTATGAAAAATTCCAGTAGGTTAAGTCTTTGGCATATTACAACTATGTAACTGTTGTAGACAGGTGCTACTTAAAAACTTTAGATGGTAAATCGACCTGCAATTATAGGACGTGGGAAAAAAACATTATCTTAAAATAAAAAAACCGTAAAATATAGAAACCGTATTGTAGTATTCGCCCCACGCAATTAAAATATGTTTTGATAAATTAACGCAGCATTAGATATAGACGTGGGCAATTGGCAAAGAGCCAAGTCAATTTGAACCATTGTTAAGGGTTGAAGCTGACACCTGAGTCGTTTACCTGTCGAAAGAAGAATATGTCTGAACTCTGTCGTATTACTTTTTACCAGCCAAAGACTTATAGTTGTAAAACCTTTTTAGCTTTCACCTTAAATATATTTATAAAACGATCGAATATTTTAAATCAAAATTTTATCTAGAAATCGCATAAAATAAAGCCATTTAGAAATATTTCAAATGACAGTTCCAAACAGATCAAGAATTTTTGCTATTTTTTACGTATGTATGGAACATTGAAAATTTTGAGAGATAATTAAAAACCAATTAGGGAAAATAAAAATAAAATGAGATACATTTACACAAGTTTCCAGCTCAAATGTTTACCACCTTTCTTCTAAAGGTATTTAAAAAAACAAGACAAGAGAACTTGTCGATTTATATTTATATTCTAAAACCAATTTGGTTGAAATATTAACAAAATTTACGTTTTAAAATAATACGAAATAATTTAAAGGTAACACGTAGGAGTTTTTGAAAACATTCTTTATATTTTTGAAAATTGGATGCTCTTTTCTTTCGCCATTTTTCGACGAAAGGTCGAATCGAATCCCGAACTTCATTGACTCGTCCCAGTGAGGATTTCTATGAAACATTCATGAGCAGTTTCCATCATGTTTTAAACAATAACCCAGAGAGAAACGTAAAAGGAAACTCCACTGTGAATCATTCTCCATTATCATTTGAAGCGTGTGTGAGTTAATGTGGAAATCTAATAGCCAGAGGACAAACGATCTTTCAACAAAACTTAAAAACCTTTTTTTATTTGTAAACTTTCTATGGTGAACAATTTAAAGCCCATTTGTAGCGCTATATGCAGTCCCTGGACAAATTATTAGACGCACTGCAAGATTTCATGTATCAATCAATGATGAACAAAATACCTTTAGAAGGACATTTGTGTTCCTAAACTTAAGCTATTGAATAGGAAATACTATCTGCTATACTTAATACATATATCGACATCTTTTTTAATGATATGGCATTCTTTGGTATGTTTTCATCATAATTTGTCCAGGGACTGTAGTAAGACAATAAATGAACTAAAATCAAGTAAAAAAATAATATTGGAACCATCGAATCTATGAATTATCCGAATTCCATGAAATTGATAAATGTAATTGATTGTTTAAATTGTGACGTCATTAATAAATCAGACGCTTAATAAGTTTTCAAAACGCTAATTTGTAGGCATTATGAATTTCACATCAATTGTTAATATTTATGACATTATTTGGAATGTTTTTGCATCTTAATAGAGTTTATAAATATTTACTTTATTCCGTGGAAAAAACAATCAACTTTGGTCAACTTGGGTATCTCTGCTTCTAAGAGAATTTTAGGTTCGGTTCAAATATGTTGGTAGTTTCGTGAATGCTGTTCTATCCAAATTTAATGAAAAAAAACTACAGTGTATGCATACTATTTTCAGGTAAACGCAATAAAAATGTTGTATAAACTCTGAGGGTAATAAAAAATTTGGATTGAATCTTTGAATTTATAGTACATTGGAACATAATAAACTTTTTATATTCAGCGTAAAACTTTTATGGACAGTAGTTCAGATTCTAAAGAGGCATTATAAAAAATCATTGTAAAACATACTTTGCAAAATTAAAACCGAATTCCTGGATTTTTTATATGATTCTGTGATAAGTCATCATATCATGCCTGCAAAGTAATGGCGAGATTTTACCAATCAAAGACAACCATTTTTATTTGTGCGTGAAGCCAGTGAAGACCAACCTTAAAGCTGATAAAATTGTCATAAAAGATTTATATTGATTGCCCGTATGAGAGAGTATAAACTACATATAATTTAAAATTAATTTATGTGTGCGTGTTTAGAAAGTTTTGTAGTTAGTCCATACATATTTTTTTATTCATTTAATTAAAATTGGGTCTGTTTTATTATTTTTGTTATTTAGATCCATAGGAGGTCGAATTGTCGGGAGCGTTTGGTGGTTCTTTACTTTGATTATTATCTCTTCCTATACCGCCAATCTAGCTGCCTTTCTCACCGTAGAACGAATGGTTACGCCAATCAATTCTGCCGATGATCTAGCTAAGCAGACAGAGGTAGAGTATGGGACGCTTAGATTTTCATCTACTCAAGAGTTTTTTAAGGTAAGTCTTATGGCTTATAGAAGTATATTTTGCTTAGTAAAAATAAACAATCTTGTATTATACATAGTAGTATATTTTTTAAGGAATTCAAATATCGCTTTGATTAAATCAAACAGTTTTTTTTACGGTCAATTAAAAAAATCGTTTGTGTAAAAAGGCGATTTAAAAAACAATACTTTATTAATATCATTATTATATCTTATGAGAGAAATGATAGTTTTTTATTAGGATATTTTTAATGAAATATAGCGTATACTATTGAAACTGTGTATCATTTTATTATTTATAAAGAAATTCCAATATAAACAAAATACAATTAAAAATACTTTTGGCGAATTATTTTTTATCAAATAAAACATTCGTTTTAACACACGCTTTATAAAACAATCTAACATATTTGTAACAATCTAATAAACTAAAAAAATAAGTAAAAAATTATACTGCAGCTATCATTTTGTAAATATTTTATGATTATAGTATTAGTTTTTAAAATATTACTGTTACGTAAGAAAAATTATATTTGAAATAGCACGTATTCAAAATATCCAATTAACATTTCTAAATTGAATTGTAGTGGTTTGATCTAGATATGGCGGCTTGATCGGATATGGTCCAGAATTGCCAAGGCTAGGGGGTTGAGAAAGAAGAAGTTTATTGAATAATGCTTTTAACATCCCCCTCGCTGAAGAGTTATTTCTGTTTTTTAGCGATCTAAAATCACAGTATACGCTCGCATGTGGGAGTTCATGAATTCTCGGAAACACGTATTTATGTCCTCCTATGAAGAGGGCATTCGGCGTGTTCGGGAATCGAAAGGAAAGTACGCATTTCTGATGGAGTCCACCAAGAACGATTACATCAACGAAAGGCAACCTTGTGATACCATGAAAGTCGGAAGAAATCTAGACGCCAAAGGCTATGGAGTAGCCACGCCGTTGGGATCAAACTTAAGGTAATTGCTACTTAATCCATCAGTTCCAACGACCATAGATTTCTAGGTTTTCAAGTAAGTTCTTAAGAATGCAGTAAAAGTCCGAATTACTTCATATATTATAATGTCTCAGGTTGGCCTCTTTTTTCTTGTAGACGTAATGTGTATTTGTCTGAAGTGACTTGAATTTAAATATACTTATTCATTGTTCTACTCATTAGTTTGACTAAAATTATAATTTTACTGAGGTTATAAAGTCAAAGGTAAACAAATGCAAATGTGTGGAGACTTAATATATTTTTGTATAGGGATCAGCTCAATTTAGCCGTACTTTCATTGAAAGAAAAAGGTGATTTGGCTAGGCTAGAGAACAAGTGGTGGTACGACAGAAGTGAATGCAGGAACGGAGATACCAAGGTAAGATTTGGAGCAATTTTTTTTTGGCTCAAAGGAGTCCTAAGTCAGTGTGAATCTCACATTTTGGATGGGAGAACTTAAGACTTCCTTTTATTTTCACAGAAAAAACATAAAAAAATTTTCTATATTTTTTTAATGTGTTTTAGGAACTAGGCAATTACTAGGCAACTCTTAAAATGGGCATTTAGTTTTTTGTAGGATACCATGGTATAAAACAGCACAGAATTAGAAACTATTGTACCGACAAATCCTTTTTACAAAAAATATCCTAAAATTAAGATATTATGACCTAAAAGTAGCAAAAATAGTCATTAGTCTCCACTAAATATATATTTTTGTAGTTGTTAGATAATGGTTCATTTAATACTGTTTCGATTGGTCCAGTCGGACTATTACAATGACTTACGTTTATGAGAAGTTTTTTTTTTTTTTTTTAAAAAGAGGGGTACCGTGTTCTTTTTTTTTTAGGAATCATCACAGAACGAGCTGACTCTAAGCAATGTGGCCGGCTGCTTTTACATTCTGATAGGAGGTTTGGTGCTGGCAATGCTTGTCGCTCTGCTAGAATTTTGCTACAAAGCTCGCTTAGAAGCAGTCAGGTCCAAAGTAAGTACACGGCTTGTTGTAATTTTTTATTGAAATGTAATTTTTATTTAATAAATTATCGAAAACTCTCACAATTAGTGAAGTACTTGACAGCATTGTTAAAAATTGGTTCTCAATTTTGAGAATAATATTTTTTAGAACTTTTGAGAGTTAATGACAGCTCCAAATGCATTGTTTTTAAATTTGAAAATATGCGTTTTTTTTTAAATTTGAGATAATCCATTTTCTTATTTTTAAGAATGATTTAGAACACAATATGTTTACGGCGGAACAGTTGATGGCTTCAGCATCACTGAAATCCCGTCCATGTGTAGTTTTACATTTAGGGGACGTTTTTTTCGTCGATGCGGACTCAAACTCACGATATGAGGATCCACGCCAAGCCAATTGCAAAGTATAATCCCAATGTGCTAAAGCTATGGATAGTAGCAAATAGATGTTTAGACTATTTTAAGTTTTTGGGTGGTGAACTGCAAAGGACATGTTGTATTTTAGTAACACATATGATCTCAAATTTGAAAATTAAAACATATGCTTTTGTGAATATTATTCCTATAATTAAACGAGAATATCGTGGTAATCAACATTTAAAAGTTTCATTTTTAACAGTATATGCATGATATGCTAATGATTTCAGATGAGCATTTGTGAAGCGATGGCGAGCAAAGTGCGGCTCTCTATCACTGGTGATACGGAGCGAACAAGGGTAAGGAACATAGTTTATTAAATAAAAAAAAACTGAGCTTGTTTTATTACATAAAAACGATACTTTGTAATTCAATTTTTACTTATATTCTGTTGGGGACGTAGTTGGAAGATTAACTCCAAACTCAGAACCATCGGAACGTGGATCATTTGATACCAATAGCATATTTAGAAGAGAAAAAAAAAACTTAGTTGATTTTTTGCTGTTGTTCAATAGAATGAATACAATTTTGTCTATTTGTATGTTAATCCTTCCCATCCAACATTTATGAAAGTTCATTAAAAGAAAAATGAGTCTTAACATCGAGTTGACTTTAGAAGTACTCCAAACAAATGTAATAACAGAAAAATCTATGGTAAGAATAAGAGTCGAATATTTAACAAACGAATTCAATTTTAACCATCCAACAATTGGGTACGATAAGTGTTATACAATATAAAATTTCCTTGATTAGTAAAAACGCCCGCAGACTTACAGGGAATTATACTTTTTTCACCGCATGCAAATTTACAAGAGTTGGGAAGGATATTTAAGATATCAAACAATTCTATTTACTACCTGAAGAGTAAATAGTACTGATATACCTTAATTACAATTATATCGATTGTTGTTGGAAACCACTTTCTAAAAGAATGTTTTGAAATCATTAATCTTAATTGGGTTTAAGTGTTAGTTTACTAATGATACATTCATTGAATATTTGAGTAAACGATATAAGGAATGAACCGACAAAGATGCATGCATATATTAAATATATACATGTATCTTTTCAAACTAATTTTAAGAGGCTTTTTTAATTTATTTTTATAATTATATTTTTTATTTAAAAAAACGAAATGAATGAATTTATTAAAAAAAAAACGAAAATACACGGTTTTTCGAAAGTAAACACCCCAAAATCTAAGAAAAACTATTTAAAAAAAGTGAATCATTTAAATGCAACAAACTCATTTCGTAAAAATAACTCCTTGAATCTACTATTTTAAATAGCTATACTTTAAAAGAACACCGTATTTACGAAAAAAAAATCTTCGATCCTTTTTAAACACTCAATATTTCCACCAATAAGAAAGTGGTGAAAAGATTGAGTATTTCAGGCCAAAAACGGTTCAAGTACGTCATTTTACACTTAGCCAGATAAGCTCTTTTTAACGTCGCACTTTCCGTCCTGTTCGTATTGTCGGCTCTTCCGAAGAAGAAGATAAACGGAAGCTGATCGTCCATGGCCCACTGAACTTTTCAGGTCATCTACGGAAAAGTAAACACACCAAACACGACGGAAAGTTTGACGTCACGAAGAGACGGCATAATAAGTTAAAGCCTTGGTTTTCTAGGAATCTAGCGACCAGACAAGTACAGTGAGTGAGTCTTATAAACTACCCCCATTGATCAAGCTAGTGTAGTTACTGTAGCGGCCTCAGTAACCCACAGTCTACCAAAAGGATCCTCTAGGTAGAGATGAGTTACCTCGGCTTATATACTACTATTAACGTTGTAATCTGAAATAGTGGTAGAAACGTGGCTGTAAATCAGCGCCACCTAGTTGTTGATGGAATATTGAGGTTGCGTGTGTAGTGAACCGCCACAGTTTCTTAGAGCATGACAACTCTGTATATTAAAGAGATTTGCTTTCGAGTGAGTTGGGAAACCATTTACGGCATTTTTATTATCTGTTATCCTCTGCCAAATATTTTGCAAGAAAAACGTGAAAACTGAAAGAATGGTGGAAGAAAATCAAAAGGTTGAAGATGAGGAAATTTTAATTGATTTTGTAAGAAAGCATGATGAGCTATATAACATGAAAGTTCCGAGTAGCGTCTGAGAGTAGTACAGTAAATTCATTAGGTATCCAGTTTTTTTGTGAGCGTAAGGTTCTGGCGAAGCGGTGGCCTTTTTTCAGTTTGTGGTTCGACGCCATCAACGGTTTATAGCGAGCGCAATTTTCTGGTTCTGCTTTGCTAGAAAACCAAGGCTTTAGTTGGTCCAACTCAATTTTGTAGCGTATTTTTCGCCAGATTTGTACTTTTGCTGTCAACTATTTTTCTTTTATAGCCTTTCCTTCCCACTGAGCCTCTGGTCAGCTCCGAGGGATTATGCGAACAAGTGAATTACCACACGATGGTTTAGATGGGGCCATCAACGGAAAACGCCCTCTCCTGATAATCGCCATGGCTAGTTTCATTCGCTCCCGGTTATGTTCTCCGTACTAACGAAGCCGGGCGATAGCAGTCGAAATGTTAAGACAATTTTAACTTTCACTTACGATGGAAACGGAAATAGTACTTGAGGTTTTACCTGTGGTTTTCAATCATGTAGGGTCAATAGTTCTGTCGTGGCCAAGTAAACTACAGTATCTAGACAAATGCCTTGAACGTCGAACCATTGCTGTAAGCACTCAATGACACTAAATGATAAGAAAGTATTGTAAATGACTGAATGATGATTAATCATTAAGGCAAATGGGTGCGGTTCCTGAGGAGAGATGCCCGTGTAGAGACTACGCGGCAGGAATCCGACTTGGCATCGTGGTGACAGATGCTGCCATCTATCGCCACCTCCGCAATTTAGACATGTCCCTGAAGGGGAGGGAAATAGTCTCCAGGGACCTGTACCCGTGGGAAACTGCGCCATGACCGCCCACAGGACTTTCGGACCCACAGATTTAACGAGCACGTACTCCGCATATACTCGGTGGGTCTTCAGTGGTATCGGGACTCGATCGCGGGACCTTCCGAATCCGAGACCAAGGCCTTAACCACTAGGCTATCCACGGCCCCGGCTTAATTCATTGTTGTGGTTACAGCAGTTTACCTGCCCACGTCAGAGTTTATCAAACAGTTATTAACAGTAATTTAGAAGTTTCAAAGTTAAGTGAATTCGAAGTGAGAAAAAATATGCTGTCGTACATTGCCACTGCAGCAGAGTTTAATATTGTCACTATTTGATTAAAACTAACATGTAAAACAGTAAGAACGGTTTTCGCTTCCATCACAAGTGAAAGATCCAATTGACTAGACTTTGGCGCTGCGATATTCCGGGAACGTGAGGACGGTGGAGATTGCCGAAAGCGATGCAAATGAAATGGGGCCTAACGTTTTTATTTATTTTGTCAACAGTACTAAAAAACCTTGTGACGCCATTGTTCATTTGTACGTTTACTTATTTCCTATACATAAATCTTGAAACACTTTTCCGAATTTCAGAGGGTTGCCTGGTAATAAGTTGTTTCAAAATCTCTTATTAACAAGAAACAATTTATGGCCGATTTTTATTTTAGTTAAGAAGTAAAATATATTTTTAATAACACTCAATTCTGGTAGTTTGGAGTCAGAGTAGTGCCATAGTGTTTTTATTTTTCGAGAACATTTGGATTGGAGGTAATATTGAAACAAAAAATAGAAAAAGTAAGAGGAGCAAGTTCTAATCAAAGAGTTCTATAGTAGGGTAGGGACTGAACCCTTCAACAGCAAGATGGACCAACATGGAGACAATATAGGGTGGCATGTGGGGCCCTGTGACCGAGTGGTTTGGATCGCAGGCCATAACGCTAGCAGTCCGCGTGATGTAACGGGTGCAGGTTCGATTCCCGAATTTGCCCTGGGTGTACTTCTTTTCTCAGTATCAAAATTATAAATTAACTAGCACTTTTGCCACTCTATTCGGGCTCCGTAGTGAGCCATGGCTGCCGATGGCAGCTCAGTACGAGTCGTTCCTCTACCCTACTATAGAAATCTTTGGTTCTAATGGACTAGAATTTTGTTTACTTAGACTGTAGTTACTCTTTTGTTTACATTGTAGATATCACTCAAGGACCAAGCCAACTGGATGTCATGAATTGAGAGGATATAAAGTTATAAAACGGGCTCAATCAACATTCAAAAATTATAAGAGACATGCCAATATTGAGACGTGAGATCGATACCTCTTTGATGGGGTCCATTTTGATACGGGCGACTTTTGAAAAAGATTTCATGCATTTTATGAATTATAGAAAAAATGAATGGGAAATAATTAAGCGTTGAATTTGAGCTAGTTTTGTAACTTATCACCTCAAATGTGTGTTCATTGATACCATAAGCTAATAGAATAGGCATTAAATTGTTTTCTTAATTTTAACATTTTAAAAACTGTACAAGTGACACTAACTAAAATAATAGCTGTTATATATAGTGTTAGAAATATCATTATTTTCATTATGTATTTTTTTCAGTTTGATAGGGGTAGATATCTGTGTATGTGACGTATACAATTGTAAACTGAACAAAACAAATATGTGCCAAGTGTAATTGTATTTGATCTGAAGTTCAAGTGGCTCTGGCCATGCGCAACTTACGGATAATTACTTTTACCGTTTCGATATGTATCAATACTATAAAAAGATGAAGGTGCTAATCATCCAAATTCCATATCATACCACTGCACTGCAGGATTTAGAAAATCAGTGCCAAATAGAATGAAGATGTATTATTGAGTACCACGCACATTTTGTAACAAATTAAGTGAGTTGAAATTAGAAAATTAAGAATGCGCTGCTGCTATCCAAATAGAAATAGTGCAGAGAGGAAGGCATATTTTTCGAGCCGCGAAATTTCATGTTGCTGTGAACCCAATTTTTAATGAGGCGTGTTGCTTTTTAGTAGTTATAATATGATTTATAGTTATGAATAATTTAAATTCCTGTGCGTTTCATGGTTGTTCATTTAGAGGATAACAAAATTGTCATTTTTTACTAAAAATACATCCATAACACACAAAAATATTGGTTTAGTTCTAACCTTTTCAATTGTTGAAAAAAGTCATATTTCTCTAGAGTTATTTCGTAAGAAGTTAGAAATGAGATACAACCATCTACGATCTTCAAAAAATCCACCCATATTAACCTCGTCACTCCCGAAAAAATCATACACATATATTCTTTATCTAACATCTTCAAACAATTACATATATTTAAAAAAGTATGTTTTACACAGAATTTTGAAAAAAAAAACCCGTTTGACATTTGCTGAAGGGCACGTCAATATAGTGGAATTTGAGGTTTTGAGCGGTAAAAGTAATTTTTTTTGTGTGCTTTGATTAGCAAACAGTTGTTGCAATTAATAGTCTATTCTACGATTTTCTGTCATGCAAAACCTCTTCTAAAATTTCCGCTAAAAAAACTTAGTGGTTTGCACGTTCTTCAAAATCTGCTTAACCATCTCGCTACACTATTTATTTATATAATTAATAAATCAGCGGCTTTGTTATCGGTATTTTTGGAAAGATCGAAAGTTCTAGTTTATAACAGAAAAGCTAGTATTAGGAAAAATTGTATAATGAAGTTATCAAGTTAATTGTACAAAGGTCCCCTCATGTTATGCTTTTGGAGCAAAGACGTCAATTAAAAAATTAACTTAAGAGCTTTCTTTGCACATTAACTTTGATTTCGGCTATAAAAAAGAATCATTTCAAGGATAAAAAAAACTGTTTACAAAAAAAACACCTTTTGGTTATCTAAAACAAATGTTTCTGAATTTAGTAAAGTTAAGGTGACCAGACGTACTGCATTTTGCACTGTTAAAAATTAGGCACTTTCTTTCACCAAAAATATGGTTCCTAGTAGCTGCAACGGCTGTGTGGTGAAACGTTGAACCATATTTTTGGTATTCGGTTGAACCATTTCTCAGGTTTTTGTTTACAAATCCAGAAAAATGGTTCAACCAAACACCGAAAAAAAGGTGAAACATTTCACCACACAGCCGTTGCAGCTACTAGGAACCAATATCATGGTGAAACCAAGCACAAAATTTTTAACAGTGTGCAGTCAAGTTTTGTTATTGCTATCTAGCTATAAAAATTGTGCAAATAGTCTTCGTTTCATTTTTTCATTGTTTATTCAAACAAAAACAACGTGAATAAAATATCATTTATAAAATAATCAAGATGATTTCACAGAAACAAATCTGGGCAGGCTAGGTAAGGTACGAGTTCCAAGTTTGTCAAAATAAGGTATAGCAACTGTAAGAGGAAGGACTTTCTAACGTGGAGTGTCCTTATCAGGCCCTTCCAATGGCGGCACGCTCCAAAAAATATCGACTTTTGCGGCCAAATATGTTTGGTGTCAGCTGAAATCGGATTATTTATCCTTAATTACCACGGTCATTAGGGAGTCTCATAAAGGCACATTTTTAGTTTGAGGTGTATCAGGAAATGGGATAAACCACGCTTCACATACGAGGCGGAATACTTTAGAAATATTGTAACACAAAATTCAACATGGATGAGGAATGTATCAAACACACTTCCTCCTCGACATCAATAAATTACAAATTAAAAATTTGTTTATCTTAGAATTTTAATTACATTTGGAGATTTTTAGTTTCTAAAAATTCTTTTTCTGATAAAGGCATTAAATTACTTTTATATTGAATAAGGATTATTAAAAAAAAATTGTACCCTTTGCTATTTTTTCAAGGTGAGCTTTTTTTTTATTTTTACAAAATACTTCCACTTGTTATAAGTAAAAAAAACAATTTTTCTGTGGTTTAAACTCGTCGTGGATTTTTAACACAAAATTCTTTAAACTAGAATAGCCGATTGCACGTTGGCTGCTGGTCTATATACCAAAACGTAGATATAAAATGATCATATTTCGTCATGTTTTAAGTTTCTTTAAGCTTATATTTCGGTTTCAATTCTTTTTCAAATTATTTCTAACTTAAGTTTTTAAATAAATATGAATATATTTTTAAATAAAAAAAATCAAAATTTTAGATATTTAATTTGGGTTCTCAGCTAGGATAAGTATCATTTCAAGAGATCTGATGTTACAGAATGTGGAAGAAAAATATTATGAAACATTAAAAAATATATGTATAAAATCTATAATTCCTTATGGAATAAATTCATCGGTGCAAAGGAAATAAAGATTAAGTAATTATCCCTACATGATCAGAATTAAATATTGCATGGAAAATATTTAAGTTATGTCTGCTTGAAATCTCAAACTATTTCTAAGAAAATGTATTGTTCCACTGGAAATGTATGTCCTGTATTTATTACCTTTTCAATACAAAGTGTATGTAAAATATGGAAAAGATGGAATATGTCAATAAACTGTATGGTATGTATGACTTCTGTTTTACTGCTTGTCTTTTTTCGTCATGGTTATTTCAGCGACAGTTATGTTATGTGTCACTTTTGCAGCAGCTTTCCAGTCAATTATAATTTAATTATTAAGAATTTTAATTCTTGATTGACAGATTATGACTTGTTTTTAATTTATAAGCATCATTGAGGTTTCTAAATATAAAAACAAAAATGTCTAGTGTAAAAGAAGAGCATGTAAGATTATTCGCAAGACGACAAAAAATAATAATAGAAGTAATAGAAAACAGAAAATTACCAACGCATAATTTTTGAAACATGCGGGGTTCAATAAAGGTTTGAAAAATACGTTAAGCAAAATTAGATTTTAAATCACTTTTTTTAATACAATTTATGCATCAAACAAACATTTAGAACAAATAGTACAATAAAAGGGATTTTTTTATAACAAGTTAAATGAAAAAGTATGGACATTTTTTCATTGAAAGCAATGGGAATTATAATTATTGTTTAATAAAATCTCATGAATTTTCCAACTTAAAATTCAAATTAAACATCTTCTATACAGTAGGTAAAATAATGGCTTAGTTACAATGCTAATAAGAAGAGGGCAGCACTGGAGAAAAATAGTAAGTTATTTTAAGAGAAATATTTTTAACGGTTTCCTACATGTTTAACAGATTTGCAACCATCTAGTGCAGAAAAAATATATAATTGAAGGTTAAACAAATGAATGTAATAGAAAAAATTTCGTTCTGGATTATAAGTGAATAAAGTACTTTGCTCCGAAAGTGAAACGAAAGAAACTGTTCTAAACTATCTAGATTTAAAACTTAAAATATTTATATCTCAAACTATTAATACCATAGGCTTTGGTGGAATTTATGAGTCTGATTTTAATAAAAAAAAATTTAATGGGCAAAAAAATAAAAGTTTTCAACGTAACTTGAAACCCTCATAAAAAGGCAAAATAAAGGAAAAAATTGAAAGTCAAAAGAAATTATTTATTGTAAAAAGACTAGAATTAAATATTGGAGTTAATAAATTAAATTAACATATTGTAACTGTATACCTTAATTAACTCGAATAAAGACACTTCTAAAATTAGAACTATGTTTCATCGAAAAGTGAAGATTGCGCACAAGTAGATATACTACATTTTAACTAGAAAATGTACATACGTTAAGGGCCGATGGCTTCAGTCAAAACAAGCGCTACAGTTTTTTTAGGAAGATATAAAGAAATAAGAAGTTTAGAAGAAAAGTTTTTTAAGAAAATTTTAGGCTATAGGAAAGGTTCTGACGTAGAGTGCATAACCTACATATAATTCCCAAAATGTTTTATTTATTTTATTTTAAACAAAAATATTTTTTATACTCTAGTACAAAAATATTGCAAAATGTTTAACGTTTCTATTTAAGCAAAACTATTACTTAATAAGAAAATGTCTTTGTTTTGAACTTTATTTATTTTTTGAAGTAGATAAATTTCAAACTGGGCAGAACCAAATTTTGTTTTGGGTAATTCCGATTAAACAATACAGGTTGAAAAAATAATCAGAACCAACCAGCAAGAAATTTACAGGATGGGCATATACAAACAATTCCCAACTTTACAACAACTACATACTAGAGTTAAAGAAAACAACCACTTTTCTCTAACTCGACTTGAGAACCATTTATACTAGGGGAGAGTGGGGGCTAATGGGACAAGGAGCTTAAAGCGAGGGAAAATATACTTTTATTACAAATATTTCTACACTACAACATTGTAACAGTTAGGATTCACATTTTAACAACCAAATATCAGCCATTAAAAGAATGTGCTGAAGTGGAGAGAAGAATTATTGTTTTTTTTTAGAATCCAAAGTTAGTTAAAAGTGGATCGTTTTTTTCTCTTTTGAAGTATTAAATAAAATTTTTCTATGAATTAAACTATAGTTTTAGGTAGATGTCATCATAGATTAGTATATTATACGTCAAATACTGTGGTGAAATACAATATGCGTGCTTCTATGTTGGCTCATTTATAAAAAACAACACTGTGGGGTCTAATGGGACAGAAACTGTGGGGTTAAATGGGACACGAATAAACCTAGCTTTGTGTGCTTTTCTTGAAGAATCTATATAAATCTGTAATATCTTATTCAGTCAAGTTGCCATAAACTTTAAAACTTTAATTTTAAACTTTTTGAACTTTTTTCATCTTATAATAAGTGCAAATTCGAGTAGCTTTATAGGTGACATTTTTCCACCTGCAATTTCATTAATTACATCTGAACAGAGCTTGGTGAAGATAAATAATTTGTTGTTGGTATAAAATTTGCTAGAAAGCGAACTATTCTTTATTCGTTGGATTGATTTCTGAAATAGAAAGCGATGAACTCCGCGTAAGCTATTTGAAGATAAAGACGTTTTTTTTTTTTAAATTCACGTACTCTGAAAAAGAGGACAAGTTTGGGATAAATTTTAGAAGATTTAGTTACAAAACTATCATTTCCAGTAATTCAACAAAAATTATGGGAGCATGAGATGAGGAGCATTGAGATGAGCATTTGAGACAAAAATATGGGAGATTTTGAGTTTTAACTTTGATATTTCACCTTTCAATGGGAAATAATTGTTTAAAAAATAAAATTTAATAATGTATAGATTATGTAAATGGTGTTTACATTAAAATTTTATTTTCTGGTCATTTTCTGATTCCTTTTCCCTTTTTTAAAATTTTAATTAAGGCAACATTTAGTATGTCCCATTAGCCCTGCGCCCTGTCCCATTAGCCCCTATATGTGGGGTCTAATGGGACAGTTACATGTTTGTGTAAAATGCTCAGCAACTAAAATATGGTAATGTTTTAACATCGGTCGAATGACTTTTTAAGTAAATGAATGTTTAGTTTATGAGTTTGTAAAAAAATAAATACAAATTCTTGTATTTTTGCTGAAATACAGAGGTTAATAAAAATTTGCCCCAGTAACACCCACTCTCCCCTATAGTAACTATTAATGTAGAGTAAAACGTTAGTGTTGTAATTTTTCTTTTATAAATGTTATTTTATGATATGTGAAAAATATTCAATATTTAACTCCTTTTCATCGATTAATAATTGGAGATTCAAAGAACTATTTCAAAAAGCTTTCTAGACTTTTTCTTTTCTTTAAACTGGAATAAGATATGTGTGTTGTCAATTTACAAAATTGGCGTGAAGAAATAGGAAATTATCAAATGGAAAGAATTATAAATACGAAAATATATTCTAACATACGGAAATTATCTATATTTATTTGAATGAAATATAAGTTATTCTAAAATTAAACTTAAAGACCTGGATTGTTTTAACCCTATTTAGACGTGGTTCAAAGCATGCAATTTTGTGTTTACGGTGCCTTATGTTATTTATAAACAATGCATAAGGGGTTATTTATAACTGACCGTTTTAAGAATCAGAATATAATTACATTCAATTTCATTTTAAGCATTTTGTGATTTGAATATATAAAACTTTTATAAATACATTTTCACAGTTCTTTAAGCCATTATACTTGCGTTTGAAGTGTTACTTATTTTCATTCTTAACACAATTCTGCAAACAGTCGTGCAAACACTTTTTGAGAATACAGACATGCATAAAAAATCTCTAGCTATAATATGTTCTAAACTTAGCAAAGTAATAATATTTTGTCTGAAAAAATGCGTAGTTTATTGTGTTATTTGTTCTAAATATCCATGGTTTGTTTCAGCGGAAGGCTTTTAGATGGAAGCAATTACCAGCACAAATCCAAACTTTCAAGTCCTAAAAATAGGGGGACCGAAGAACGTGCGGCCTTTATACGTGATGTTCTATCTTACTCTTATACGTCCACTCGTGTTTGAATAAAAGGCTTCGGAAAAAGAAAAACATGTCTGGGATTGAGAATCGAAACTGGTTTACCAACAAAACCCAGTTAAGCCAGCAGTAATACTTGACTAACATATTTAATTCGGTTGTTGCATTCAAATCTGAGAATCAAAATAAAATAAACTTTTATTATGTGGTATATATAATATAATGTGGAGTTTAATAGTCATTTGTGTTTTTGCAGCCTTATACTAAGTATTGGCACACCACTAATTTATTCAAGCATTACATTGAGTATGATTTTTAACCTGTAATTACAAATAAGTAATATATAAGATGTAAATAGGGGCTGGGGAGCCCAGTCGGTTAGGCACTCGCCTAGCATGCGAAAGGTCCCAGGTTCGGATCCGGGCATCGCCAAAATAACTGCCGACCTATAAACGGCCCGTGCAGCCAAAAATGTCCGACGAATAATACCCCGTGTAAGGGAGTGCACGTTAAATATCCTTCAAAGTCCTAACGCTGCGTACGGTGTCGCCCTTAACGGTTGCGTTGGGTGCCTATTCAGGTGTCGGCTCGTCACTTGACTGTGGTTCTAAAAAACGACGCCCGTCGCCAATAGCCCTCGTGTAGCTCTAGTGCGACGACAATTCAAACCTAAATAAATGCAAATAAATAGGTTGCGATGCAAATAATCAGTGGTCAAATAGTTATTACTTTGAAAATATTTAATATAAAAGGAAATTATTACTTATTTGCATAAATGATTTGTTCTCCAGAATATGTATTCATATTTTTATAACAAGAGGCAGAATTTAAAAATAACCGTATAGAAATATATAATTTCAACTTAAATCATCAATATTTTTTTT
Organism: Oedothorax gibbosus; assembly: GCA_019343175.1. Taxonomy (NCBI): domain Eukaryota; kingdom Metazoa; phylum Arthropoda; class Arachnida; order Araneae; family Linyphiidae; genus Oedothorax; species Oedothorax gibbosus. The sequence continues at coordinate 2,272,360 of JAFNEN010000006.1, forward strand.
TTGTTTAATTTGCTTATTCCTTTAGATTAAAAACACTTGAACAATAAATATATAAAACCTTTAAAAAGCATTCATTACCATTTGATTAGAATATTTACAGAAATTTTTTTCTATAAAAACGTTATTATTTTTCTTTTACTCTAAAGCAAAAGCATATTTTCCTTTCAGAAATTCTAAAATATATTCACGGTTGTTTGGGATCAATACATGTTAAGCTATTTTTCTTTCGGGCTGTTTTTGTTGTTCGAAAAAATTAGGACACATTAGAAAACCAAATATCGAACGCAAGCAAAACATTAACGATCAACGAATCGCGAAATTTTCAACGATTCTATTTAAATATTCAAACAATCTTTCGGAGATTTTTTAAAGCCATCTTTAGTATTGATAAATCAAATATTAAAGCGAACTTTTCAAAAAGGTACTTGAAAATAAAGTAATGCCTTACTTGAAAAGAATTTTGAATATTTGTCCCGTAGATATTTTAAGTTTATGTTTTAAAACCAAATGATAAATATTGAGATATTCTATAAGTGTACAAAGAATAGTACTTGAAGAATAAATTTCCTAAATGTGCTAAGAAATAAAATGGTTCAGAATTCATTTATAAAACCTGATGATAAAATTTGTATTTGCCTAAAATCAACATTTTGCATATTTATAGTTCAAAATAATAACCTTAAAATTACTATTTACCTAAAGAAAACGCATTAATAACATATTTATAATAATATACATTATATTATTAAATCCAATCGTCTCATTTGAAGTAAACAGAAATTTAAATAACTAAATAAATACAAAATTTACGATTTTTAGCTTTGTGTACGAAACTGGATAATCATGGAAATAGAAAAATGAAGCTAACTAAGCAACTTTTGTCATCCAAGCGGAATATTTTTTATGTTTATCATTCTATCAAAATTATATTTTCCTAAAAATATTTATTTTTAAGGCAATGTGATTTTGCGCGCTAAACTGACTTAAGGCAAGCAAATTAAGTAAAAGTGTTTTTGAAAGCGCTTGAAGAGTTTTTTTTTTCGAACGTTATACTTGTAAGTTGGTCGTCCCTAATACGTTTTCATTCATATCTTTGCTACATTTTTTTTAATGTTTTAATAGATTACGTTAGAATTTTCGAAACGAAAGTCTCGGAGGTGTTTGAAAAAGTTATTTAAAAAATAATTCACCTCCAGCAACGGTTAATCAAGTTGGTTTCATAAATACTTCAGATGAACTTGTTCTTTATCAAGTTCAGAAAAAATATCGGCTTAAGGGGACGCGGTACCCAAAAAATTAAATCCAGTATTTTTATCATTCAAATTAAACTATTTTTTTACAAAGAACTAAATTACAAAATGATTAATATTGAAACGCAACTTTTTAAAAAAAATTTAAAAATTTTAACGTTTTTTCAAGACTCCTCCTACAATTTAAAGAATTTTTCAATGGAATTTTAAACAATTATTTTAAGAATAGAATTTTTTAATTGGAATTTCCCACAACATCTATTAATAAAAGTTGGTATGGATATTGAGCTGTCAGTTAAACAAAATTAGTTATGTAGCTTTATGTATAAAAATAGCCAAAAAATAAGATTTTTACTAAATTTTCAACTTCATCATTTAAAAAAAAAATCTAATCACAATAGACCTTATCCCATACCAACTTTAGTTGAACGCATATGTTTCAACACAGGAAAAAAATTTGGAGCTCTACATTAATTTACTTAAAAGCCTTAGGGTTTTAACTTTTAACCTTTCACAAGCTGTAAAAATTAAAAATTAAAAAAATCAACATAAAATTTCAAAAACCATTTTACCAAACCACTATATCATTTTCAATAAACCTCCTCCATTATAAAGGATACCTTCTTTTTTTGCAATATCCTTAACTCACAGCATTCGAGCATGTTTAATTGTTTTCTGGGCAACCCTAAATTTTGGGTAATGCGTCCCCTTAAAAAAGTTTACGAAATTTTTCTTACCAAAGGTAAGATTACAATTTTTATTGGGATTCCCATTTATCAATCGATAAGAGAATTGTTGCATAAAATAAAAAATAAAAGAGAAATTCTTTCAAGAAGAAAATTAGATTTTAAAAATAGGTACATAGTAATTTTATTTTGCCAATAGGAAAGAACAGTTAACTTTACGTCTTTTCAATAGAAATAAAACAAATATATGAAATAGTAATTGCAAATCATTGTTTAAATTAAAATGAATGTTGTAAAGAAATATTTTTTTTAGGTTTACAAGTGGATTTTTTTTTGTAAGTATATACGAAAACTCTAAAAAAGAAGCTTATGTTTTGATGTTTTGACGAGTTCATTGTATCGTAGTAAATCAAAAATCGATTTTTTCAAATAATAAAATTATTATAATAACGTTTTATTTTGAAACTATTTATAGTGAAAGAGCCAGGAACGGTCTCCGGAAATTTTACACAATTAATATGCCCAATTTTTACTTGTGGTGTTCGTAAAATATATTAATAACCTTAATTTTAAATTTCGAAACAATTCGCATGAAGTTAGTTATTACCCTGAGAAAATGTCAAAAAATGTTCAAATGGATACACAAGTTTTACATAGGATTGCTCTACTTTTATTTTGTCTTACTTCTTTCTCAACTACGGGTTGCTTGGAAAGCATTGTTCAAAGCATTTCACAACGGGGAGCCGCGCGTCGGGGCTATGGTTGCTTGTTGATTACGATGCATTTTGTTGAGTTGCCAAAAAATATGTTTGTTAAATGATTTTAATAATGTTTCTGGAGAAAATCTTAAAATCCGGGAATACTTATCAGGAAGCGATGGAAACTTGTAAAAGCCAACGATGGTACACATGCGCGAAGTTGCGGTATTTTTTTAGTGTTGAACAAACTATTTTACACATATTAAAGGTGTATTGTCGATACATTGAATTTTGTAATGCATTAGTTAATCCTTTTATAAATAATGCTAATATCTAGTATTACAATAACCAAATATAACAAAGAATAAATATAAAAATACTATGATATATATATTATAATATAATATTGATAAATATATAATATATTATATACAAATTATTATATATTTCTATTATATTTTATTATATTTATCATTATATTATATTATATTTAATATATATATATATAATATATATATATATATTATAATATTATAATTCAAATTGAACAAAAACAAATAACAAATGCATTAAATTTCTACTTATATTTATTATTGCTTTTCGATTAATGTATTCTTAACTTAATATAGTTACTCTAAATATCTTAAAAGTTGTAAATTTAAGACAACACAAAACAGTATAGAGAGTGAACATTCCAATCCTAGCTAAAATGAGTCTAGATTGCTTTGTATCATTTTAACAATAGTTAGAAATACAAAAAGAAAATAAAAGATGAAGAACGGACCTTCTCGTCAGGGGGTCTAGCCAGCCAAGATCTCCGGAGGCGTTTCTGAAATGACTGCCCGCTGTAAGCAGAAACGGCAGTCCCTAGACTTTTAAACCCGACGCCAGAAATTTCTGCGGCGATGCTTCTGTTTGATGTGTCTACCGAGTCCGGTCATCATCATTTTTACTGTTGGATAATCGGGCTTGGTAAGTAAATTTTTGTACCTCCATTTTTTGTTCCTCTTTGTTTGGTTTCGGAGGCGTCGGGGTCTGTGGACTGCCGTTTCTGCTTACAGCGGGCAGTCATTTCAGAAACTCCTCCGGAGATCTCGGCTGGCTAGACCCCCTGACGAGAAGGTCAGTCGGGATCCCCGTTCTTCATATTTTATTTTCTTTTTGGATTTCTATTCAAATTATATTGTACAATCAAGCTGCTTTCAGCGCTGTTGTCGTTATGATTTTATTTGTTTTATTTCATTAAAATTATTACTTGTTTATATATAACAATATTTATTTAGTAAATTTTAAAATGGTTGTTTAATATCGATATCTCTTCAATTATATCAGAAATAGAAATTGTAAAATAAATATAGAGAGAACAGAACAGCCACTGATTCTAAGGAATTAAAAAAGTGTGTTTCTTCCCAAATGTTCAGATGTTAGTTTTAAAGCCATCTATCATGCAGCTAAAAAGAATGAACACAAATTCCTAAATTAACAGTATTTTAAATAATATAACAATTTATCTTTTCCCAATTAACATTTAATTAACTTTCAAAATTTACCAACTTGACAAAAGTATTTGTCTCGACTACATTCACAATCAGATTCGACTTTAGACTTCAAAACTATTTTCCAAAAAACGAAAATTGTCATATTCGAAACTCTCTGCTCATGAGGACCCAATAAAATACTTGAAAAGTATTTCAGCCCTCTTCAAATATTTTTAGAATAGTCTTGCAATATATAGATATCGGATTCCTCTTAAACGTTTCCAAGTACGACACTTTACCAAACATCATACCGAAACTAAAATACATTGATCTTCTCCCAGCCTTTCAAGTCAAGGATTGCTTTTAAAAATCGAGTAAAGAATAGGAAATCAATGTCCCTCAACTATTCATGAGATGAAAATGGATTCAAGGAACTCATTTGAAACAACTCAGCTTCGCTAATAACTGGACTCAGTTTCGGGTGACATTGACACTCACAAACAAAATAAAGACATATTCTCTGTTGATTCGTTTTAAAAAGTCAAGAAGTCTATTTCTTTAAATTTTCTCGTGAACTTAATGTGAGAGAACCAAAACAGCTAAAAGCTTTTTGTTTTAAAAGAAATAAACATAAAAATTTAGATCACACATAAGCTTTTTACACATGGTTAGAAAAGTAACCAGTTTTGCGACATTTATAATAAACATGATGATTTATATACTACATATTGAAGAGATTTTATAGATGCATATTTAGAGAAATCTGAAAAAAATTTGATATTTAATACTCAAGGTTAATTTACCATGAACCTGAATATAATAACCTTAAAACTGCTTTCGCTTACAGTTCAAAATCTGATTATATTTGTCATCAAAATAATATTTTATTCAGTTTCCATTTATCATCAAACACATCAAACAGAAATTAAATTTATTTAACCATAACACATATTTTAATTAAAAAATAATTTTGTCAACATGTATGCTTAATGAAGTATAAAACTACCAACAAACAAATTCCGTGAAATTTAAAACATGTATTTTCTTTATATAACTTATTGGATAGACGGAAAATATTTATTTAACTTTCGTATTCCAATCTGCAAACTCATTAAGCAAATCTTAAATGATTTTAGTTTATGTGTATCTTGGTCTTAGTTTATATTTATCTTGGTCTTAGTTTATATGTATCTTGGTCTTAGTTTATATGTATCTTGGTCTTAGTTTATATGTATCTTTGTCTTAGTTTATATGTATCTTGTTCTTAGTTTATATGTATCTTGGTCTTATTTTATATGTATCTTGGTCTTAGTTTATATGTATCTTGGTCTTAGTTTATATGTATCTTGTTCTTAGTTTATATGTATCTTGGTCTTAGTTTATATGTATCTTGGTCTTAGTTTATATGTATCTTGGTCTTATTTTATATGTATCTTGGTCTTAGTTTATATGTATCTTGGTCTTAGTTTATATGTATCTTGGTCTTAGTTTATATGTATCTTGGTCTTAGTTTATATGTATCTTGGTCTTAGTTTATATGTATCTTGGTCTTAGTTTATATGTATCTTGTTCTTAGTTTATATTTATCTTGGTCTTAGTTTATCTATATCTAGCTATAGCTTTCCATATTTATGTATTAAATGAATTTAACATTAGAACTGCATTTCTATTAATTTTCTGTCTTGTTAATAGTTTTAAATGACTTGATAAATCTAGTAAAAAAAGAGCGATAAGAAAAAATTCTGTTGTAAGGTTTATAGTATCTTTAGTTTATATGTATCTTGGTTTTAGTTTATATGTATCTTGTTTTTAGTTTATATGTATCTTGTTCTTAGTTTATATGTATCTTGGTCTTATTTTATATGTATCTTGGTCTTAGTTTATATGTATATTGGTCTTAGTTTATATGTATCTTGGTCTTAGTTTACATGTATCTTGCTCTTAGTTCTCCATATTTATGTATTAAATGAATTTAACATTAGAACTGGATTTCTATTAATTTTCTGTCTTGTTAATAGTTTTAAATGACTTGATAAATCTAGTAAAAAAAAAAGAGCGATAAAAAAATTCTGTTATACATTTGTAAGGTTTCCCTTACATAGATAAAAAACAAATCAATGTGTCTCAATATGCAATCGTTAAACTTTGTCAAATAAATATTTTTAAAATGTATTACTTATAAAGTTATTGCAGGTTTTACTCCATTTTATACCTTACCTACTTTTATAAAATGTATTTAGAAGATAATGGTGTTAAACCATTAACTACGACTTTGTGAATATCATTAACAACTTCATTAACGAATAAAAACTTTAATTTAATATTTTAATTAGTTTTTCGTGCAACTTAATTTGTGGTGCATAGTTTTTTTAGGAATAATCTTTTAAAAATTGTTTTGTTTATTTCGATAAACTTGGGCAGAAAGCTCATATTCGCAAGACAAATTTTCTTGCCAATCGTTGTTAAAAGGATAATCAATTGTTCGAAACATCAAACTAAGCTGTTTAGACGTAAAATGATACAGTAAAAGAAATTTGGACTCTAAAATGATGATTTATCATGTGCTCACGATAAATGGATTTTGTTAAATTTGATTCTCTATGGAAAAGTTCACTTTTAAATAATTATCGGTACTTATCTTACTTGTCATATCGGTCCTTATATATACAAGAAATATTTTAAAGTTTTGTTAGTGATTTTACAAAATAAAATGGCATGTGATGCATGTGATAGAGGTCTTGATTATTTTGATTTAACTGTTTGTTTAAAACTTCTAGATGTAAGTTACTTCAATTGCATATCTACTAATTATTATCAAAGTAGAAAAATCCCTGAGAAATAAGTAAACTAGTAAACTATCCTTCCTAATAAATACGTACATTTTAATTTTATCTTTAATTTTTATTACCTTTTACTCAAAAAGAAGGAACTTTTATAAAGAAGTTCACATTTCATAATAAAATTTTGAAGCTTTTTTTAAAACCAAAATCAGCACCATCAGTGACAATCTTGGGTGGCCCAAAAAGTCTCACTGGTGTCACGCACAACAAGGCTTTAATGTTTGTTGAAATTTATATTTTTAAAATGCAATTTTTCATTGGTAAACAAAGTAGATTTTAACATAAAGCACGTCCGCGATAAGAATGAGACAATTCGATTGGCTCAGCTGATGCGAGAAATTTGTAGCATGCAAATTTGTACACTACCAGCAGAAAGTAGATCACTCACACTTTAAAATAATATACGATTTTGATTGCTGCTGCTGCAAGGTTCACCATGCCAGTTCATTTATCGAATGCTATTTAAAAATAAATAGCACAATTTGAAAATCTCGATGCCAGCAGATGCAAGAATATAGTCTTTAAACATTTAAAAAGCGAAAAATATCAAAAACAACTGTGTATCGTCTTTTAATATAGTACGATGAACAAGGAAACATCAAAATTTCTTGAAATTTCGAAAAAGGATCTAGAATAGAACTCAACTCTTGTAAGAAAGTCGTGGAAAAACCCCCGATATTTCAGTGCGCCAAATCGTCCGAAAAATCGAAGTTATCTAAATGTAATGTGCACAAAATCATTGAAAAAGATTTGAATTTAAAAGCTTTTAAGAGAAAACGGTTCCGAAATACACAAAGGGTCAAAAACAACGAACAAAGAAGAACTGTTTACGCATTTATCGGAAATTGATTCCATCTAGATCAGGACTGAAACTCGTCATTGACGACGAGTCTTATTTCATGTATGATCCCAATGTTGCTAGAGGTAGCAAGTAATACCATTCTGCTCTTTCTGATGCTGTTACCGTAGAATATAGAATCAAACTTAAAGAGAAATTCGCCTGAAAATTGATGGTGTGGCTCGCCATGGATAAGGATTGGAATGTGTCTAAACCGTGTTCTTTGAGGGGACTAAAATTTACTTGCAACTATGTATAAAGAGAGTACTAATACCCTCCATCCTTCATCATCGGAATGAAAATCTTTGTTCTGATATCAGATATGGCTACCAGTCATTACACGAAAGAAGTGACCGAGTATATGAGGAACCAGAATATTGATTTCATACCCAAGAAGGACAATGCGCTTAACGTCCGACAAGAGTGATAGAAAATTTCTGAGGAATTATGAAATGTAAATATTCCTACGAGAAAAAGGAGCCCAAAAACTTGGCCCCATTCAAGAGGTTATATCATCGTCTCCTTAAATCAGTATAGGAAAAAACTATACAAAATGCCATGACGAAAGCTAGAAGAAATCTTCGCAAAATGGGACTAGGTGTATATTCGTCGATTTAAAGTATCAAAAAGAATTTAAAATGTTTTTTTGTCAATTTGATGCATTTAGCATTCATATAAGTAATATTTTGTTGAATTTAAAATAAAATCAAGTCTCATTCTTATCGCGGAAGCGCCTTACACTCTTAAAACAAAAGAGTGAAATTCACTCCTATAGGAGTGCATTTTCGGCACCGGAAAGGAGTGAAAATTAACTCAGACTGAGTTAAAACCGCTCGTTTTAAGAGTGTAGGACGTAGATTTTTTTCTTTTATTTCTTTTACCCACTCCGCAAAAAGAGTGAAATCCACTCCTATAGGGGAAGTGCATTTTCGGCACGGAAAGGAGTGGAAATTAACTCAGACTGAGTTAAAACCGCTCGTTTGTTTTAAGAGTGTAGTCTCTCAACTTACCTGCTATTTGAAATTTTACAAGTCAGAGTCTAACAAAGCAGGCTCAATAATCATTGTACGAAGCATAATAAACACACTTCATTTTCTCTAATCACGGTATGGAAGCTTGATAAACATAATAAATGACTTTCTTCCAACTAAATCTGCGACAAAAGACGGGACGCGAAATTGTCGTTCGCAATAACGACAGTTGTGGAATTACCTCTAGCACGAATCATTACATTGAAATCCAGGTTGCATCACGCACAAAAAAATAAATAAATGAAAATCATCAATACTCCCCTAATACGCTTCATTCAGTCGGAACTTATGAAATCGGGTGAAAATAATGTACCCCTCTAGAGAGCTACCAAGATTTAGTCATCACACAGTTTAAATCACTTGGCTATTAGACGTGGTTAACGAAACGACATGCGAGATATGGGAAGCATTAGAAATGAGAAATTCCACTTCATTTGGCCCCGCGAATGGGAAACGACTGGCCAGGCGGAGCGAAGGATTCCAAGCATTAGACGAAGTACATGTAAACAACCACATGGAATTAGAGTTGGTTGGTAGACATATATATTCAGGTTTGTGTGCTTGGTCAGCGACCCGCTTCTAAACCTTCGTCAAGTAAGACAGACACAACACACACACATAAGTGGATCCATCTAATTTTTAGAGACAGAGGCCAACTAGAGGACCCCCAGAATTGGCTTGTCACCCCCAGAGGTATTGATTTGGTATGGGAACTTGGACGACTTTCGGACCCAACAGATTTAACGAGCACGTACTCCGCATATACTCGGTAGGTCTTCAGTGGTACCGGGACTCGATCGCAGGACCTTCCGATCCCGAGACCGAGACGCTGACCACTAGGCTCACTACGGCCCTGGAATTAGAGACATGCATACCACATATTAGACGCATGCTCAACTTGAAAATATACATGTCACACCATACGAGTTAGTTTAGTTTGAATTATCGTCACACTAGAGCTACACGAGGGCTATTGGCGACGGGCGTCGTATGAATGACAGTCAACCACAGTCGTATTGAACCACAGTCAAGTGACGAGCCGACGAGCCCAACGCAACCGTTAAGGGCGACATCGTACGCAGCGTTGGGACTTTGGAGCATATTTAACGTGCACTGCCTCTACACGGGGTATTATTCGTCGGACATTTTTGGCTGCACGGGCCGTTTATAGGTCGGCAGTTATTTTGGAGATGCCCGGACCCGAATCTGGGACCTTTTGCATGCTAGGCGAGTGCATAACCGACTGGGCTCCCCAGCCCCCATACCATACGAGGGAATGTTACACATCAAAGGGACATCTAGCTTTTACATTTACGGTGCACTCTAGTGCGACTTATTAAACCATCACAAACTGGGATGCGATATTAATTTACATAATTCCTGTCATGTCTAGTAAACATGTAAAAAGTCTGTTGTCTTTCTAGAAAAAGAAATTTTCAGCTGTTGTAAAAGAAACATACCGCATAATTTGCAGAGAAAAACTATTTTATACGAAGAATTTGTAATTTTAAAGCAAATCTATTTTTAACAACCGAATTGTAAAGAAAAACAAAATTCTACCTTTCATTTTTTAAAATCCAAGACCACTGTTTGCTTACATAAATTAATTTTATTATGATTTATAGTAACTTTTATATGGTCACACCTAACATAATTTTGCATTGTTCAATATATGTACTATCTAGCCTATCTAGTACAGAAAAGAAAAAATTTTGTTCAAAATGGACATTATTTTTTATAGGGACCTATTGTAAAATAAAACTCATGTCTAAAGTTCATGACGGAACATTCCATATTATTCTGAACATGCTACATTATTTAATTTTGGCAAAAATTTATTGAAAATTTAACTTTTATTATTCGCTAATTTACAAGTCATATTACACACATTTGGAGCCATTTATATTAGCAGGGGTAAACATTAAAAAAATGGCCAATAAAATGAGCAGACAAACAAACCATAAATGTTCTCTAATGAATTCTTTTTTTCTGTGTATATTTTGTGTTACCTTTTAATGCTTTCAATTAATCGAAATGAAAAAAAAAGTTTGAGTTGAACCACACATAGATTAGTTTGCCACCATTTTCGGATTTGTATTGTCTTTTATAACGGGGAAGAATTGATCGTGGAAACGTTTCTTTTGGACAAGTCCGGTTTTGTTTGCCAGTTCCTCCACAGATTTATCCACTTAAACACCATTAATCCGGAACCAAACAAAGAAATAAAGATAAATTGTATCAAATTTCTCTTAATAAATTGTATCAAATTTATTTCTTACGTCAATTAAATTCGTATTTATATTTTGCTTAAGATATTTTCTATTTATTAAATGTTAATTCAAGAAACTAAAATCGTGAAACAATAAGGTGCCGTATACAATCGAATAGCTTTTTTTGGAAGAACGTGCTAAGTGACATTTTCGGAAAAATTTAGATTTTGTATCAATAACCATGTTATAGCCTCCTTTAGAGATAACAAGATTCCCCCTTTTCATAAACATAAAGTGAAGTATATTTTTTAATTTTGTAAGTGCCGTTTTTAACGTATCTAAGAGCAAACGAAAAACTTTAAAGTTCATTTTCCCGTTTTCACTATTTCGTCACTTAGCACGTTCTTCCACTAAGCTCTTCAATTATTATCTAACACGCACATATTTTTAAACTCACTTTATACCCAGAAATAGAATAAAATACCACGTGTGAGAAAAAATAAAGTTTTAATTTTGTACTTCAAAACACATCAGTGCTAATTTCGAGAATTAAAGTTTTCTACCAGTAAGTTACTAAACCAACTAACCAAAATGCTGCATAACATTAAAAAATGTAACTTTTCTGAATTCATATTTTTTAGATTCAAGAATCAACTTGACAAACTAGTTCCCAACTTTAATTTTGTATTTTGGGCGGTCTGTTCTCAAGTATGAAAGAGCATTATTAACTTTTTTTCTTCAAGAGTGAAAATGTTGGTAATTTGCTGCTGAGGTAATTTAAAATTTTAATCCGGTAAATCCCGTTGTTTCTTTCGAGTGTGTACATTTGGAATCGGAATATTTCACAAAACCGAGTGATGTGCTAAGACTTTTAACTTTGGGAAATTGTAAGTTTTAATCCAATATTGTGCTCTTTATAAAAAAGCGAAACAAAGTTAAAATAAATATTTTCTTATTGATCTTGCATTGTGTAACAGATAATATTCAGTGCGCAAATAAACATTGCCATAATATTGCCGAAAAAGGACTCTGTGCTATTTTGTATTAAAATGCTATAACTTATGGTTTACTTTTGTTAGTTTATAAGTTGATATTCTGAATTAATATAATTTCTTAAGTAAATTAATTTTTTTAAGTAAATTCATTTGTTATGAAGTTTTGCAATAAATCAATTCAAAGTTGTAAATTATATTTGTTTAATGTAATCGTAGTCGACAAATTAATGCAAATATACATTTTAATAACTATTAAAGTGTATTTGCAAAACTATGTAGCCAACTACGAAATGAATCTAATTTCTCTGAAGCTAAAATATCGTCAACTAATATTTTACATATATACATTGACAGGATATTTATCTTTTCAAAACTACAAAGTCTTATATAATTGCATTATATTATTCAGTCTTATATAATTCATTCTTTATTTCCTGCATTTAACTGTTTTTATTTTTAAATATAACCATAGCAATGTCAGTAAGTTGTACACACGTTAATATTAATTAAGGTTGAATATTTTCCCCACAATAATTACTTTCTAAATTTATCCTAACTAGTCCCATTCAAGTTACTTAACCCTTATTTTTCTTTACTGAAAAACACAGAAATTAAATTTTTTACATTTTCGTTTTTGATTTTTAACTAAGGAGAAAAAATCGTGTCAGGCTCAACATACATGTGCAATTTTATTTTAGATTAAATGAAAAATATCGGGATTAAAAGTTTTAATCAATAATTTATCTAAGATTGAAGGCAGTCTTGATCTATAAGTGTATATTGAAGCTTTCTTTGTAGTAACGGTATCTTATAAAGAGGATTTATACACATATGATATAGAAATAAGGTGGTATAACATACTTTTTGGTTAAATGGTTTTTGACTTTTTTTAGGAGTGATTAGCCTTTACCTTTCGTCCTGCATTGCAATCAAGGCCTTCAGCTTAGCGATAGGTAACGCTCCGCTATTGTTAATTGTTACAAATAAGTGTCTTTGTTATTAGCATTGTAACATAAATATATCCTACTTCGTCTACATTGAAACTGAAATGAACCTAATGGTATTTATCATAGTTAATTTCATAATGAAAAATAGAAATAAATGTGTAATGTGTAGACGACATCCAGGTAGCACACTGATGTGGTATGGGGGAGTCCATTCATCACGTCATGCGATTTTGAAGATTATTTGATCATCCTCAAATGCAGAAGACAGTACAGTCTTGCATTGATAGCATGCCGCGCAGAATTAAAGCTTTGATAGTGGCTAAAGGTCGCTCAACTAAATATTGACTTTTACTAACATTAATTTCACTTTTCTTTAAAACTTATGCTTTTCTAAATGAATGCAGTTTTATTTATGTCAAATAAATCGGTAATCGATTGGATAATATAAAAATAAAAAACAAATCAATTTAAAATAATAAAACGGTACAATATCACCCGGTAATTAATATTTTACATGAAATTTTGCAGTGCGTCTAATAATTTGTCCAGGGACTGTAGATCCCACATTAATAAGCTACCTGGGTAATTCCGAGAAAGTTAAAATATACTTCAATCACATTATTAAATCTATCAATTCAACGATAAACAAAATAAATTTCTTATGATGATATTGCAATTTCGTATTTCAAAGAAAAGTTCAACAATGACAATACTTTAACAAGTCATCATTTCGTCTGGTATTCGCATTCGAGATTTTTTCTTCTGTTATCTCACCCAATCATCCGAGATAATTCCGTCTGGCATTCAAGATAAGGTATCTTATCCAAATAAAATTAAAAATGCATAATTGAATTACAATCGTGTTCAAGTATTCAATAGAAAAAGTTCTTACATTATGGTAACCATGGAAATATATAGAAAAAAGGACTTCATATGAAGAAAAGTAATAAAAAAACGTAAAAAAAAGAATGGAAAAATGAATGGAATGTGCTAAAAAAATTTCAGCTATTCAAATAAAGATTTGAAATTACTCTAATGGGAATTATTTCACAAAGAATTGATTCTTAATGAAAGGAATTTGCCAAAAGACTAGTCATATACCTTTATTGTGAAATAAGATATATCGTCACCATTCATTATTAAAGTATTTCTAGTTGAATTTAAGACAGAGAAATACACATTTCATACATTTTTTATATTACCTTTGCGTATTCAGAATTTAATACTTATCCATTTATTAATTAAGGAGAACTAATTTTTTTATAACTATGTACATATTTTGTTAATGTTTTATTAAGAATTATAAAGGTTGACAAAATTAAAATATGAAAAAATATTTTTTTTTATAATATTTAAATTTTAAAAAAATGACGCCTTTTAATTATTTATTTTTTTATAAGAAAAATGTAACACAAACTTCCTATATTCTATATCCATTTTACCCCAAAATCTCAATATTACACACATTGTTCCATTGTTCGAGTGTAAATGAATTTATATATTAACTTAAACATTGGAGCTATTGGAGCTAAACTATTGGAGCTAAACTATGGGATTTTTATAAGAAAAATGTTACACAAACTTCCTATATTCTATATCCATTTTACCCCAAAATCTCAATATTACACACATTGTTCCATTCGAGTATAAATGAATTTATATAATTAACTTTTAAACATTGGAGCTATTGGAGCTAAACTATTGGATTTTTATATGATAAAAATGTAACACAAACTTCCTATATTCTATATCCATTTTACGCCAAACTCTCAATATTACACACATTGTTCCATTCGAGTGTAAATGAATTTATATATTAACTTAAACATGGGAGCTATTCTCCTGTTCTGTGTCAATATTCATAATGCCTTGTAAAAATCAATTCCTTCTTTTCGTATTAAAGATGCTCGAGACGGGAAATTGCATTAATTATTATTTATCCCCTCCTCCGAACATTCTTGAAAATCGGGAAAGACCTTCATTCGATAATGTGCAAGAAAAAGAGGCGCTTCAAAATATTTTGAAAGCCCCGGTCTTGGGTTGTGACTCGCGCACCATTACGGCACACGGATGCGAATATTTATTTATTCCGCCATCACTTTCGACAGAAGAGTTCCTTTTCAACGACACCCAGAAAACACATGGAGATATAATGGTAAAATGGGAACTTGGGGTGAGACAAAGATGAATTAACGTCGCAATAGACCACCATGAGGGTTATTGGCGATGGGCGTCGCAATTTAGAACCACATTTAAGTGACGAGCCGACACCTGAGTAGACACCCAACGCAATTTTTAGGAGCAACATCTTACGCAGCGTCGGGACTTAGGAGCATATACGTGCACCCTCTCTGCACGGGTTATTATTCGTCGAACGTTTTGGCGGGATAGACCGTTTATAGGGCGGCAGATATCTTGACAATGCTCGGGGCCGAACCAGGAACCTTTCGAATGCAAGGCAAGCGCCTTATCAACAGGGCTCCCCCAGTCCTTTTGGGGGGAATGTGTGTGTGGGTGTGAGGGGGGGGGGAATTGGGGAGAATCGTTACTACCGTTTACGTAGACAGAAAAGTTAACAGGACAGTTATTGTTTGATAAGTATTTTTGTCGTAGGTTCTTAATAGAGATGTGCCATACATACATTATATTACCAAAATTTATTTAGAAGATTTAACTTAAGAACTACATTTCCAATTTGTGTTATAAGATGATCAAAGTAGAAACTTTGATCATCTTATAACACACCCTTTTAAAGTTCGAAATATTAAGAAAAAAGCTATTTATATGTTTTTTTTTATTTTCCAGCGTTTACTCGTAAAAGTATTAACTTTTGGTTTTACTTGTTTAAAGAAAAAATTATCCACACATTTATTTTGCATTAAATGACCCCAAAACTATATTTTAAGCATAAATAAAAATATTTAATTTTTTTTAATAAAAACTATTTTTAATTGCCAATTGGCAACCCATGGATTAAAAAGTGAATGCATTGTTAAAAATTTTGATATTTTTCTGGTCTGGCGCTACCCCACGTGACTTAGGGAGTGTCGGTCCCATTTTCCCCTGCACAGTCCATTCTTATCTGAAGTCTCTTTTCGTGCAAGAATAAAGAAAGCATTTATTGAATCAAAGAATTATGCGAAATTAATTCTGCAGACGTAGACGCATATCGCGAAACGGATTTCCGAACAAAAACGAAATTTGAATTTACTAGGAGGATGACACGAATACAAATGGGTCTCACTAAATGGGTTTTTCATTGTTTACAACAATCATGATGGTGTATTGGAATCGTTAAAAAGTAAAGCTGCTATTAAGGATTCCATGAAAATATAAGGACTTGTTTTTTTAAATATAAGCGTGAAAAGTACTTTTAAATTATTAAGTATGGATGGTATTCGAAAACAAAGCAGTCAAATTGAATGGATTGTTATTTGGACAAATATGTTTGTACTTATACCTTTATTATTTTGTAATTAAATGGTTAAATGTTTTTTCTGACTGTTGAATATAAATTCGTGTTATAAAGGTTAGCACTTCGTGATATTCTTTTATTACAAGGGGCTGGGGAGCCCAGTCGGTTAGGCATTCGCCTAGCATGCGGAAGGTCCCAGGTTCGGGTCCGGGCATCGCCAAAATAACTGCCGACCTATAAATGGCCCG
Source organism: Oedothorax gibbosus (assembly GCA_019343175.1). Lineage (NCBI taxonomy): Eukaryota > Metazoa > Arthropoda > Arachnida > Araneae > Linyphiidae > Oedothorax > Oedothorax gibbosus. Next base: position 2,288,996 of record JAFNEN010000006.1, read on the forward strand.
TGCAGCCAAAAATGTCCGACGAATAATACCCCGTGTAGAGGGAGTGCACGTTAAATATGCTCCAAAGTCCTAACGCTGCGTACGATGTCGCTTTTAACGGTTGCGTTGGGTGCCTACTCAGGTGTCGGCTCGTCACTTGACTGTGGTTCTAAAATACGACGCCCGTCGCCAATAGCCCTCGTGTAGCTCTAGTGCGACGATAATTCAAACTAAACCTAACCCTTTTATTACATTTCCCTTACATAAAATGTATTAAAATCCAATTCAACATTATATCAATTTCAAATAAATCAAGTATAACTCAAATATAAATTAAATTTTTCTTATTTATATATGGTTGTAATATGTGTATACATACGCATATGTATAGATACTACGCATCTGTATTCGAGGTTTCATAACATAAGTTCGATTAATTTGGTTTTTCGCTTACTTTAGACGCATACTTTTAACTGCATACAATAACTATAAAAGTTAGTTTAGTGAGTATTTTATGTGCGTTCTTAACCATTTTTACCTAAATTTAGAAAAAATGTTAGATACTTTTCGTTAAGAGTAATTACTTTGTTAAAAATTAATGCTCATAAAATATCTTATTTGTTTACTTATCTACACAGCTAAATAATAAAATTTAGGATTTGTTTTTCTTATAGAAGTTTATCTTAGAGATTTTTAACTACTTTTTTGTTAATATATATATTTTTTAATTTATACGAACTTTGCACTATAAAAAAGTTTGCCACCATAAAAATGGATAGAACAAAATAATGTAAGTAACAATCTACAGTCCCTGGACAAATTATTATATAGACGCACTGTATTTTTATGTTTCTTAAGAGTTTTTATGCAATAATGGTGTATTTAAACTACAATATTAGATTTTTATTTAAAAGAATTGTTGTAAACTACATATTTGTATTTATTTTTAACATATGTCAACACTGTGTTTTTGGCAACACTATTTTACATGAAATCTTGCAGTGTGCGTCTAATAATTTGTCCAGGGACTGTATATTAAGTTAATAACTGGTATAGAACTAGTTTATAAATAATATCGATAATAGATTTTTTTTTTAGGTACAATGAAATATGTAGAGGCTTTAAATAAAAACGTCTCTTTAAGTACTTCAATGTTTAACACCTTTGCCACTTTTTTACTTTCGATCACCTATTATAAAGTGTAAGATAAAGAAAGTATTGTGATGAGGTCTGTGTTTCTACTCGTTTTAGAGGGTGCTGATTCTGAAAAAAAGTAGTTTTTGAACATTGACGTGTCTGTCTGTTAGCCAGTTTGAAACCACTCTACACCGCCTACTAAAATAGTTATGGACATCAAATTTGGTACACAAGTTCCTAGTACCACTCGGGCGACATAATTAGGTTTTCAAGAAAATCGCCCATGCGCAAAGGGTAGATGCTAACTTTTTAGGTTTTAAAGTAATTGAAATTACTTTATAGGGTATCTAATTAAGTTTAAATGTATTGATCTATGAAGTGGTATTTGAAAGTCATGTGGAGGGTGTGTGTTACACACTACTAGTTTCTGTTTGACGACATGAATCCTCAGTTTAGTTTAGTTTAGTTTGAATTATCGTCGCACTAGAGCTACACGAGGGCTACTGGCGACGGGTGTCGTATTTTAGAACCACAGTCAAGTGACGATCCGACACCTGAGTAGGCACCCAACGCAACCGTTAAGGGCGACATCGTGCTCAGCGTTAGGACTTTGAAGGATATTCAACGTGCACTCCCTCTACACGAGGTATTATTCGTCGGACATTTTCGGCTGCACGGGCCGTTTATAGGTCGGCAGTTATTTTGGCGATGCCCGGACCCGAATCTGGGACCTTTCGCATGCTAGGCGAATGTCTAACCGACTGGGCTCCCCAGCCCCCATGAATCCGCATCTTAGTCTATTATATGCAATACATATTAGTTTTTAAACTTTATTTTAATTTATATTTTATTAAATTTTAAAATTTGAGTATTCTTCCTATAATTATGTTACCCTATAACTACCAGATCGAAAAGCCATTCTTTTTTCTAATTATAAACGTCTTTGAGCTCGTAACTAATTCCCACTCTGAATATCTCCCCGAAGCTTTGTGTTAAATATCCGACTTTTGGTGTTTTAACCCTAGGGGATTCCACAAACAAGATTAAAACTTATTGCCTGACAAAAGATAAAAAAGCAAGGTTATTGATTGCTTACCGAAAAGATTTATCCCGGGTATGAACCTCAAAACACAAGAAGTTTGTTGCTGGAGTGAAAAGAAAAGGTTTATTGCTCAAAAAGCTTTCAAAGGATATCAACTTTTGAACTTTCGGAAAGTGCTAGTTTGCGATATAGAATGCATTAACTCAGTATTTGATAGAGTAAAATATACTTTCAGGTACTTAAGACTGAAAGTTTTTTTTCCCTCTAGTTCTTTTGGTCAGAGGGACAAGGATTAGCTAACTTTTTTATGCAGAGGAGTTAATGATGAGTAGTGTGAAGTTAGAGGTGCTTTTTTTTCAACGCCGCATTTTTTTTATACTTTCCGATTTTCACAGTGCATTTTCTAAATGAACTTTTCGATCAATATCCACCAACTTTGAACATCCAAATAAGTTTTCTGGTACTTCTTTCCTAGTGAGAAGTCGATTATTTAAAATTAAATCGAATGTTATTGTAATTATAAATGGCGCAATTTTATTTTTTGGACCGTGTAATATTTTAGTAACTATTTAAAGAAACACAACTGATCACTTTTCTTGCAGAAAAATTATAACTTTACATTATATTTACTTTATTCTGTATATGCAGACCTCAAGTAAAATCTTCATATTTTTTAATTTAAAATATAAACAAATATAAATATTACAAAATACCACCAAACCATGACTGAAAATACTACTGCGTATTGTTTTTGCTGTAGTAAAACTACTTAAGTAGTAAAACGGGGTTTAAAGAATTTTATGGCTGCACTTTTCCTTGTCCATCGAAATTTCAAAAAATATTTTCTCTTTTATCCGCTGGGGAAAACGACCTTTTATCTGACCATTCGACCTTAAGATTTTTATAGACGTACACTGGGCTTTGCCAAAACTAAACCGAGCACATCTGACGCAGAATGTGTGAAATATGATTTAGCATGTTTTCTTGACACTTTTGAATAAATGCTTAGTATTGTATTACTCGCATTTGTATCTATAATTTTATGTTTATAACCCTATAACGTACGGATAAATTTCAAGAAAATGATTATAAAAGTGGCTATTATTTTATGAAAATTAAATAAAATTAGGTGCATGAACAATATGTGCATTCACTTTTATTTTTAGCTTGAAAGTTTTAAAAAGTTAGATACTATTATTTGCGTTTTAATTGGTGGATTTAAGTGATTATTCTTAATTGACGCGTTACTACTGAACAAACTACCCCGAAAATATCACGTGAGCGAGAAGGGATTAAATTGTTAGTAAAAATAAGTATTGATATAAATCCTCACTGCATAATATGTTTACGGTATGCATTTTGAATTTAAGTCAAGTGAGAAGCTGCAGGCGCGCCTTTAATCAGATTTAGCTATCTCCATCCACACGTCATGTGGCTTTGAGTGGTTCATATCCAAGTCAGAATCGAGCCAATTTCCTTTCTGTAGTTTCCGAAACAGTATCTATGAGGTAGCTGACACTTCATGTGAAGTTTGGTTGGTTTGTCTCGAAGGTCTCTGGTTGTCTATAGTTTTCTTTAGAAAGGAGATTTTAGCTACGTAAATCTCATAACTTAGGGCCGCGATCAAGTGACGAGGTGACAATTATTGGTACACCCTTAAAACAAACGAGCGCTTTTAACTCAGTCTGAGTTAATTTCTACTCCTTTCCGTGCCGAAAATGCCCTTCCCCTATAGGAGTGGATTTCACTCTTTTTGCGGAGTGGGTAAAAGAAATAAAAGAAAACAATATACGTCCTACATTCTTAAAACGAGCGGTTTTAACTCAGTCTGAGTTAATTTCCACTCCTTTCCGGTGCGGAAAATGCACTTCCCCTATAGGAGTGGATTTCACTCTTTTGTTTTAAGAGTGTATGTAAAGGAACTTTGGGCTACAATGTACTCTAACGCCGTCGGGACTCCGGAGCTAATCTAGGGAAACCTTGTGGTGAAGTAAATTAAATTTTTATTACCAGCACAAACCCATTTCTAGAATGATTTGACTCATTTATGAGAGGCGAGCGCTTTAACTATTGTCTGACGGGCCGACCGACAAACCAAATCTAACTAAACTTCGAAAGTTTGTCTTCGAGTTCTGATTGGATGAGCAACAGATGAAGATTCTTTTTGGCAAAAATCACTCCAAGTGTGCGAGGGGCGAGACCGAGAACAGTGAGGTTGGCGCATGCGCACAAGGGATAATCGATGAGTTTCCGATCTGTAGTTACATTTAGGGAATTCTTTATTGCGAAAACAAGAAAAAGTTTTTGGAAGGGACTTTAGGAGCCTTGTCTTTTTGTAAACTGCAAGATGTTATTTTATCCTTCGAAACTGTAGAAACGTGTTTTCTGTCATTTTATCTGTAGCAAGGCCCAGCAGTACATTTTTGATAGTTAACTTGAATTTAAATTATTGTTTTTTCTATTAAACCCTTTTCTTTTGTTATTTTCAGTCATAAAATAATTAATAAAAACTGAAGCTGTCATTTTTTAGTATTTATATGATTTAATACAGATAACTTCGGGCTGATAAACCAATCTGACAACTGATAAATCAGCTCTTTAATTAAATGTTTTATTGATAATCAAAAAGCTAACGATTAACCGTTTTTGTGTAAGTAATAAACTCATTTAAGTTTAAGGAAAATGTTGAACAAATTCTTCAAACTGGCGGATAAAACAGATAAAGTCCATTTTTGACTTCTTCCCTAAACCAGTATGTCAAACCAAATACGTTTTAATAAAAATTGGTATGCTAATGCTGTATTTTTTTAAAGCACCCATTTATGATCTGACCAAAATACAACAATAGAAATTTCATTTAATTCCGCATATTGCATATCCATGTGATATATCGTAAAAATCTCTATAAAGTTATAATATTAACCACACAAATCTCTATAATATTCTAATATTTAGTTCTTTCTTAATAAATCTCAGTTAATGTCTTGCCGATCCATCGAACAGTTCCCACGTTTTAAAAGGCGTCAATACATTATTTCCCACAGAAATTGCAGACGCAGCAGACTTTGTTTTGACTTCTGATCCACTCTTCTCACAACCATTAAAGATAGTCACTTTTTAATTAGACTTCGAGATGTAATTTTGTGTGCTCTTTTTGGTGAGCCGAGCTTCGGCTCCGGACTCCGTCCCGTTAAATACTTTAAATGATTTCTTTATAATAAAAGATTTTGGACGTCCAAACTACCTTCATTTCTGTAGTTAACTAAATAATAATTATGCTCTCCTGTGAAGTAGATGTTATTCTACTTCATCCATTTAAACAGGTTAATTTTGCTTTATCTTAGTTTGTTTATTAAGAGCAGATTATATAAGACTCTTACACAATAAACTTCTTCAAGTGTTGTTGAAGAAGTTCTTCAACAGCACTACATCCAAGTTCAGGGCCAAGGCTTTCTCGATTTACTTTCTTCATGCAGGGCGATTTGCAGCAAGACTTCTCCATCTTTGCACTCCAAACTCCTCCAAACCCTTCTCTACACACACAATACGTGACGCACAACAACTACGTGATAAATACTCATTTTCGAGGCTTAAAATCGGATTTGTTTAACTTTGCTAAAGTTTGTCCGGTAAATCCTTCCTGATATAATTATTTAATTAACTATTGACCCTATTTAAAATTTCCTATGTAATCTATCCCGTAAAGAGGTTAACTCGTTTAAGGTACTTTAAAGGAATAGTAAGGAATAGGAGAGCACTTCCACTTTCAGATGCAATAACTTTATGTTTATGTAAGTCTTTTTTCCCCAACTTTAAAATCGTTTTTGATGTGTCCCTCCAAGTGAAACCCTTTCTTCACTTGTCGATGCTTTAATTTCCCCTGGCAGAAAGCGCTCGCAAGACAAATTGATCTTTTACAAAGTCCTCGCCATTTGTCCCTTTTGTCATTTTTTTGTGAATGGCCAAGTTTTTCTTGGAGCTCCGTCCGCGGTATTCCAATTCAGCCATCCATCATCTCCGGGATTCGACGAGGATTTTTCCGGAACAATTTCGAAGACTTCCGAACAGACATGACAACCTCGCGCAAATTCCATGAAATAATACTTTGCGCGTTTTATTGAATCGCGTTTATCGCTTGTTTCGACACTGCAGCACTTCACTTTCAATGAAATGAGACAGTTGGAATTGTGTGTCACGTTTGGAAACCACTGCACGCACTAAAATTCTTTTTTGTAAAGTTTCAGCACATTTTGAGTTTAATTTTTACATCACAGTGTTGTATTTAATAGCGTTTATCGCTTGCTCCGACACTGCTGCACTTCACTTTCAATGAAATTAATCAATTAGAATTGTATTTCACTTTTGGAAACCACTGCACGCACTGTTAAAAACACATAAGTATAACACTGCCAGTGAATCAATGGTTTTTCGCCGGAACCACACAATACATTTGACATCACATGTCAATTCACAGGGTAATGACAGCACTTTTATCAACACACTGTGATTATAAACTAGAGGGATTTTTTTGAAGTGCGGTGCAATTAAGTAAAAAAATTCCGGCCGTGGCCTAAAATATTATGGGTTAAACCTTTTGAAAACTCCACATAAACAAAATTGATTAGCTAAATTGCATTAATGTGAATAATTTTAAAAGAATATTACCGTTTGAGAAAGATTAAAAACCAAACTAAAAAAAAATACAAAAAAATGACGCCCAACAACAGGCTAGAGGACAAACAAGGTTGGTCCAAAAACTTACTAATTTTTTTACCTGTTTTCAAATAACTATAAAGACTATTCTTGAATTCTCCTACTCTCATTAAATACACAACACAATCTGGTAAAGCATTTCCTTACTAATTAATTAGTTACAATTTTAACCAATAACAAATGTCATCCAGTAAGGTACAGTTCTAAATTATTAATATTTATATTTGAGTTGATACGAGGGCTTTTTTTAAACCTCCGATGGGCTTCAACAAAAGACGGGTCAAAATACAAAAAAGATTTTTTTACGAAAAGTTATGTGCAATACTGCTTATTTCTCCACAACCTTGATGATTAAAGTATTTGTCATATATGTAAACAAGCTTTGAAATACCCTCTTCATAAAATGTAGTCACCAAGTAAGAATTGAGAGCTGTTATTCGTTTCTCGCAGGCAGAAGGGAACAGTGCAACATATATTTATCGAAGAATGAATAGAGTATATGGAGACACCTTTATGAGTGATGGCGTTGTTCGTGAATGCTGTTAAAAATTTAAAGGTGGCCGAACTGATGTTCATGAAGAAGGGGGTCAAGGAAGCAAGTCTGTCGCTACAGACGGCATTATTCAGCGAGTTGACCAAGTGTTTAGGGAAACTCGAAGGTTTACCACAAGTGAATTATCGATTAGCATAGTGGCTTGGATAGTAGTGCTTCCAAATTAACATGCAGTTCAAAGAAACCGTCACAACTTTCTTCAGATCATTGGCGGCTACATTTTATGAAGAGGGTATTTCAAAGCTTGTTTACAGATAGGACAAATGCTTTAATCGTCAGGGTGATTATGTGGAGAAATAAGGAGTATTGTACATTACTTTTGGTAAAAAAAATCTTATCTTGTTTGTATTTTGACCCGCCTTTTTGTTACAGCCCATCGGAGTTTAAAAAAAACAGCCCTCGTATATTTTTTAATTGCTGAAAATAAATGTTCACATAGAAAAATGTTCGTTTTTCGTTCTTTTGTGTGTTTTTGTTCAATTTTTTTCTTAGAGTACGATAAAATAAACGATACGATAAGAGTACGATAAGCAAAATCCAAGATATTGTATAAAAATATACAATCAAACACCAAGGAAATGAAATGTAAACAACCAGTGTTCGAAATTCAATAAAGAAATCTAGGAGCAATCTGTATACTAACTTAAAAAACTAGGAGCAAATGCACATTACCTAGGAGCATTTCTGTAAAACAAATCATTGAAAAAAAATACTTTAAAAAATATCCCCACAATCTAAAGTTTTTGGATCGCCAGAGTTTCTAAATTTAATAATTAAATCATGTTTTGGGATTTTTGGCGACTAGAGACTGTTCAATAGAACCTGTGTACAATAGAATTAATGAAAAATCAACTTTTAAGCACAAAAAAAATTAAATCAAATCAATTGAATATTTTGATAAAGCTTAAAATGCTTTTCAATTTATTCATAGAAATGTTGACAGCTTTGTAAGGAGATAATGGACTCCTTTCAAGCAGATTATGCGTGACCTTTGAAAACCTTTTCATAGTGTTTAGGCGCCTCAATTAAGACGAGAAAGGCGGAAAATGGGGTGGACCACAACAAGGACTTTTCCGGAGAATATAACACGGAGATTTTACCAGAAACCTTCAAAAGAAAAATTTAACTAGTCATTTAAAATTAAGAAATGTTATAAGCTAAGAAATGAAATAAGTAAGCTTTTTATATTTTTGGAATACATTATTTTTCCGATTTTAAAAGCAGCAGAAAAGTATATATTTTTAAATTCCAAAAATGGTAGCCTGTAAAATTATTAAAATATTTAAAATTATTAAAATATTTCTTCTTATTGTGCAGACAACAAGACTATCAACTAAGTTTCCGCAAATTCGGTAATGATTAAAAAAAAATACCAATAAAGAAGGAACTATGATTATGCGAAAAGGTTTTAATGTAAAAGTTAAAAAAAAAACGATTTTTTAAACAATTGAAGGGCTTTGTGGAAGATCGTGCTAAGTGACATTTTTGGAAAAATTTAGATTTTTGGGTCAAAGAACACTTGATTCTCTCCTTTTAAGGTAACAATAAGACTCGCCCTTTCCCTAAACTTTAAGTTAAGTATATTTTTACCAATTGTAAGTGCCGTTTTTAACGCATGTAAGTGCAAACGAAAAACTTTAAAGCTGAATTTATCGTTTTCACCTTTTTGTCACTTAGCACGATCTTCCACTAAGCTCTTCAATTGATCTATCAATATGATATCAAAACGAATACAATAATACACACTAAAATAAAATGATTTTAAAGAAATAAGTGATTTCGTGGAATCTATGAAACTACCCCAGCAACGATAATAAATACAACGATTTTAGAAAATAGTGAACTACCCAAAGAGTTCTATAGTAGGGTAGAGGAACGACTCGTACTGAGCTGCAATCGGCAGCCATGGCTCACTACGGAGTCCGAATAGAGTGGCAAAAGTGCTAGTTAATTTGTAATTTTGATACTGAGAAAGGAAGTACACCCATGGTAAAGGCGGAATTTGAACCCGCACCCGTTACAGCGCGCGGACTGCTAGCGTTATGGCCTGCGATCCAAACTACTCGGCCATCGGGCCCTACATGCCACCCTATATTGTCTGCGTGTTGGTCCATCTTGCTGTTTAAAGGTTCAGTCTCTACCCTACTATAGAACTCTTTGGAAATACCCAATAAAGGAGAGTTGAACCACTTTCATTCTGAATAGTGTAAATACAGAAATCATGACCAATGCGTTTCTTGGTGGGAAAAGTGGTGTAACTTTTACTTTGGGTTACGTTATTTATCCTCCGAGTATCTTACCTTCATTGTTGTAAAAGTTCATTACTAATAAACCGGGTTTTACAGAAACCAAATTATACCAATTTTATTGTAGATTATCCAATAGTTACACTTTGTAGCGTGCGGGATTCATAGTTACGAGGCGTACGTTGTATGTGTTTAAGCTCTTAACGACCAGCTATAAATTGAGTGCAAAGGAATGTCGTTAGCATTTACTGCTCTGGTGACTGTTAATGCGACTATTATGTACCAGGACTGTTATTTAGTTTAAAAAACTGAAGTACTATTTGCGTCACTATGTAGAGAATTACATGACTCCCTTTTTCAGATTGATACTGAAAATAGATGTTTTAAAATTTAAACTTAGTATCAGAAAAATGTAAAAATGTGTTTTTTACAAAAGAGTACTTGACTCTATCGCTAAAATACTTTCCAATATTGTTTAAATTAAAAATTATTGTTTAAACTCAAAAATAACAAACTTATATATTTTTTGCGAGAAAATCTTAAAAAAAATAATTCATCATCAAATGTTTTTTTCATCGGTACGTCACTTGATCACAAACGCATGGATTTGGCTAACATCTCTAGTAAGTATAAACAAACCAGAAGAATGTTTTTTTTAAATAAACATGGTTTAATTTAATTTACTATTAAAAAAATGATAGAGATAATGCAAGGTGGTTTTACAGAAGTGGATAGTTCAATTTGCCTAAAGGTAGATTCCAATATGGTGTTTCAAAGTTTGTTTATCTCGTATAGCTCTAGTGTGACGATAATTCAAAACTAACCTATTATTATTATAACCTAATATTAACTAAAGTTTGTTTATACTTACTAGTGACTTCAGAGACACCACGTGACAAAGCTTTATCGTCCGAATTTTAAAATTCAGTTTTTTGAGAAATTTTTGAAAGAAACAAAAAAGTCGTACTTTGATTTTGTGCATTCGTTTAATTTTACGATGATAAAAAAAAATTAGTCAAATGCCCTATTTATCCTCCACGACATGCTAGCTTAAAATTGCTCCAACGACAAATATAGCTCTAGTGTGATTTCATGTGACTGACCAAAAGTACTTCAGGGTTAGTCTTTTTACATTCACCTTTTATTGCACTTAGCCGTAAAATGTTACAGCTAAACGAATGATAATTAAAGACGTTTTTGACACAACATTGCCAAACGGACATAGGCTGTGGTAAATCTTTTTTTAATTAACTAAAATTTGTAACAGAAAATGCATTACTAAGTACAAACTTAGTGCCTGCTAGCGCTCGTTGATTTTCGCAAGCGTTAAATGTCCCCTGCATGTTGTTTTTTCTGTTGCAGAAGTATACCAGTAGTAAAACGAGTTGTACAGAAAAATACAATTTTGAGACTAACGGAACTCCCAAAACTAGCCTTCATTTTTAATAGATGCAAAATTTAAAATAATTGTTTGTTTTATAAAATATTTCTATCAAATGCACTTGGGTTTTAGGGATTTTTGGGAACAAAACTTGTTGGAAAATTGATCAAAAGAACAATGAATACGTTAGCTGCTTGGTTTTTAACGAAATCAATTTAACGAGGAAGATCTCCCAAGTAATAAGCATTGCGTGATCCGTTTGCCCTAGTGCCTAATCAGCCTAGTCTAGATTCACCCAAAGTTTTGATATGACATCTACCTGATCGGCAAAATTATAGTATCTCAATACGAAAATATCGAATATTATGGGTACGACTGGGGGCTTCGTATCCCAGTCGTCAGAACAACGTCCTCTGTTGCAGAATGTTCAGAACCGGCCACATCCTATAGACGGATATTTGTTGGAAAAAATAAAATCGGCTCTACGGGTTTCCTCGAGTCAGATGTGTTCCTTAAATATGTAGAGTTCCGACGGCGTGTGTGCGATGCCGCTCGAAGACCAGTTTTGATGCTAGCTCGGATGTCGACCTCGTCGTTTAACCGAAATTACGAGCCGTCATTTGGCTGCATTAAAGCTCCTTGAAAGCTAGAAATAGACAGCCGGAAGTGGTTAAACCACACCTAAGCTGATGATGTGAACGAAGTCGCTAGGGCCGTGGATAGCCTAGCGGTTAAGGCCTCGTTCTCGGAATCGGAAGGTCCCGAAGGTATCGAGTCCCGATACCACTGAAGACCCACCGAGTATATGCGGAGTACGTGCTCGTTAAATCTGTGGGTTCGAAAGTCCTGTGGGCGGTCATGGCGCAGTTTCCAACGGGTACAGGTCCCTGAAGACTATTTCCCTCCCCTTCAGGGGACATGTCTAAATTGTAGAGATGGCGATAGATGGCAGCATCTGTCACTTATGTGTGTTTCTGTCTTACTTGACGAAGGTTGATAAGCGGGTTTCTGACCAAGCACACAAACCTAAATATATATCAACCAACCAACGAAGTCGCTATAGGATGTTGCTGGGTACTTGTGTCAGCCTCGTCCAATGATCGCCACTAAAAATTACAAAACCCAAACTAACATCGGTAGTGCACTGATAATTGAACTAAATCTAATCTTAGCACATAGAGGTAGGAAGGAGAGGTAGAAGGGTCTAGGAGTTCAAATGGTTTGAAGCAGGGCTGTCAGATTTTTCGAGCTACTGCGCATAACATACTGGCACCGAGGTATCCCAAGATGCACTGCTCTAGCGGTTTTTGAGCTACTGCGCATAACATACTGGCACCGAGGTATCCCAAGATGCACTGCTCTAGCGTTTTTCGAGCTACTGCGCATAACATACTGGCACCGAGGTATCCCAAGATGCACTGCTCTAGCGGTTTTTGAGCTACTGCGCATAACATACTGGCACCGAGGTATCCCAAGATGCACTGCTCTAGCGGTTTTTCGAGCTACTGCGCATAACATACTGGCACCGAGGTATCCCAAGATGCACTGCTCTAGCGGTTTTTTGAGCTACTGCACATAACATAGTGACCGAAACTGGCACCGGGGTATCCCAAGATGCACCTCTCTAGCCTGCTTTATTTGTGCGCTACTGCGCATATACATGGACCTCTCTATTCTCTTTCCTACCTCTATGTCTTAGCAGGAAAGCCAACGTATCTCACACACGTTATGCATACTATCACCTGAGGCCCCAACGCAATTCCGAAATCCAAATAATCTCCCGGAAAAACTCCCGTTCTGGTTGGCGATTACTTCGCGTCGTTATTTCTTGTTATTTCGGTTGAATTAACGTCACACTAGAGGTGCACGCGGCTATGGGCGAGTGGCTTCATCACTTGGATCCGTAGCCAAGTGACGAGGTCTACCCCTTGATCGACCTTATAGCCAACATCGTATGCGACGTCAGGATTTAACGAGCACGTGTGCCCCAGCGTACTCCGAACACACCCACAACGCATACCATCACCTGAGCTTACCCCAATCACCCAACGCAATACCTGAATAAAATAATTCACTGGAGAAAACCGCCAACTCCCGTTCTAGTTGGCGCCGTTATCGGTTTTTTGTTGTTGTTTCGGTTGAATTAGCGTCACACTACAGGTAAACGTGAGCTATTGGTGACGGGCTGTGTACTATGGAATGTGGTCAAGTAACAAGGCTGCCACTTGAGCTGGTACCCAACGTAACCTTAGAAATAGTTTAAATTATCGTCGCACGAGGGCTGTTGTCGACGAGCGTCGTAATTGAAGAGTTTAGGGGTAGAACGCTTTGATTGACAAGGCATCTTCCCGTATTCAGGTCAGATTGGTGGACACTGGCAACAGGAAATCGGTTTCTCCTTTGGTTCTTCTCTCGCGGTACAAACATGGGAATCGTGTATGACGTTAATCAGGGTAGCCACGAAAGAAGAACGAGGTGAGAAACCGGTTGCTTTACACAAGTTTAATCGATGAAATAATGTCGCCAATGAGACCTGATACGGACAGATATCCTTTCAATGAAAGGGTTTTTCCCCGGATTCTTCAAATTAGAACCGCAGTCGAGTGAGCCGATACCTGAGTAGGAATCAAATGCAACTTTTAGGGACGACACCATACGTTCCAACGCAACCTTATAAGCGACACCGTACCCGACGTCAGGATTTGAACTCCACAGATTTAACTAACACGTGTGTCCCAATGTACTCGGAGCACACACATTACGCATACCATCACCTGAGGCGCCCCCTTCCCCCAACGCAATTCCTGAGTAAAATAAACCCCCGGAAAAACGCCACCTCCCGCTCAGGATTTGTTTGAGCCGTAGTTTCTTTTTTTCTTTTAGTTGTATAGCATTGCACTAGAGGTACACGAGGGGTTATTGGCGATGAACCTCATTATTTGGGACCGTGGTCAAGTGTCGAGGATTCTACTACCCAACACAACCTCATACCTCGGACATCGTACGGACTTTGAACTCCACAGATTTAACGAGCACATGTGCCCCAGCGTACTCCGAACAACGTAAAATTATATTTATCAGTAATAAATTTACCATTTAAGAGAGATTTAACGAGCTTTTATATTATAAAATTAGGGACAAAATTTAGTTCAAAATTAAATATTTTTATTTAAAATGATATTTATCAGTAATAAATTTACTATTTAAGAGAGAGATTTAACGAACTTGAACCATTATAGCTTCCACACTACGTTTATAACGTAAAAAGTGGAAGGTATTATAATCGTTCAGTCCTCCGTCAGTCTGTCTTTCCGTCACCCACTTTCATAGCCCAAACTACAAATGCTACGGACAAGTGTGATACGTCAAAAAATTCAGCGCATCGAAATTAGAATACATTGAAAATTTCAGAAAAGAATTCGAATTCGAAGTACTTCAATTATTTAAAAAACTGCAAAATTTAATGCTCATTTAAAATGCATAGTAAGCCATTTTTATTAGAATTAAATCACCATTGCCATTCGCAACAATCGCTCGAGAAACTTTAATTCTTTTAGACAATAAAATAAAATAAATTTATTTTTGCGACATCGATCAGTTTGAAATGACGTCAAATATATTTCACTACGAGATTCTTTGCATGTTGATACGAAATATTTTCATTCTATTTAAAAGCGAGGAATAATACACATTTATTCTTTGAAATATAAATTAAATTTTTGCAAACGATAAGTAATAATTATTGTATTTTCGAAATAAAATAAATGAAACTAGCCAAATTTAGCATGTGAATGTTTAATATAGAATTAATGCTGTGTTTGGCGCCTTTTTATCTTGTTAAACAGAACTGTTGTGTGGAAGCGGGTTAAGTGACAGATTCTGTTACAAACCTGCTTGTTTTATATTTAACGAGCACGTGTGCCCCAGCGTACTCCGCATACCATCACCTGAGGCGCCCGGAAAACCGCCACCTCCCGTTTTGTGGCGCTGTCGTTGTCGGGGGTGGGGGAGTGTTGGTAGCAGTGGAGTTCGAGGCCAGAGTCTGTTGTTAGATGCGGCCGGCGATGGGCAGTGTGTGGCTGTGTCTCGTGGCCGTCATGATCACCGTGGCCCCGGGACCAGCGGCCCCGACGGGCCCGTTGGGGTAAGCGAAAACATTTTTTAAAAAAAATTTACTGATAAATATTATTTTAAATAAATTATTGATATTTTTTGATAAGTTAAAAAAATGTTATAGAAAAGATTTAGATAGTTACAAGTGTGCATTGTCAAAATGTGAAAAAGTACTGCATTTTAAAAAAAAATTGGTAGAAAATAATGTTTAGTAGTAAAGAAATATTTACTAATAAATACTATTTTAAGTAAATAACCGATATTTTTTTATAAATTAAAAAAATATTTTATAGGACATATTTAGATAGTTACAAGTGTGCTTTATCAAAATGTGAAAAAGTACTTCATTTTTTAAAAAATGAGCAGTAAATATTGTTTTTAACAAAAAAATAGGTTCTGATAAGTAATATTTTAAATCAATGACCCATATTTTTTATAAATTACAAAAAAAAAATGATTGCATTTATATAAATAAGTGGTAAATTTTGTTTAAATTATAATTATACCATGTATTTATAATGTAACTCATAATGTACCAAAAAAGTTTTACAATAAAGAATATTTATCAAAAAGAAAGTTACAAGTGTGCACTGTCAAAAATGTAAAAATTGCTGCATTCTATTTAAATTAGGGATAAATATTTAAATTTTAATTATATGTATTTATAATTATATTAGTGACAAAATTATTTCAAAATCAATATTTTTATTAAAATGATATTTATCAGTAATAAATTTACCATTGAATATTGTAGGAAGTAATTTACACTTGTTTTTTTAAAGTTTTTTGCAGATAAATAATCTTTCTAAAAGTTGTTAAATAACCATTTATTTTTATGTAATTAATTTGGAATACCATTTTTTTAAAGTGTAACTTATAAACCATATCATACAAATGTTTTTTCGGTAAAATCTAGTTTTTCTGATGTAAAACGATCCTAAATTATATAAACTATCATTGTATTACAATAAACAAAATTCTATAGTAGTTTTAACTAGAAAGTTTCGTGTTGATAAAAAATCTTTAAAAATAAAAATACACTGATTAAAACACTACTAAATAAAACCTTTAAAAAATAACTAAATATGCATAACGTTTTATCTTTTATTATCACTGTTCTTATAGATATGTAATATTCATGATAAGTTATGCTTGAGTTTGTTTATTTTCAAAAACGTCAAAGTAGAGACGCTGGGTTAGCAGGTAGGTAGAAAGTCTACCCCAAAGTTAACGCTCAGAACGTTTATCCGTTTTTTTTTGTTACATAAATATAAATGTGTGTATTATGTAATAATAATTACTTGTATACATAAAATATAATGTGGACAGATTTTAAAATTTACAATTTTAATCTATTTTAATTATCCAAGGATGCTCGATAATTTAAATTTAAAAAAATAAAAGTTAGTTTAACGAATACGAGTCAAATGAATTGACATATTGAGCCCTCAGGTATCTATTCTTGTTTTAACCAGAGGAATTCAAAAGAAAAATATTTTTCACTTATAATAATTTCCTTGTTTTAAAAAGGAATCAGCTTTGAAGTAGAAAAACTATTATTTGAATACATTGCTAATCTAACTTTTTAAGTCTAAAACACAGAAGGTTTATACAAACTACGATATTATTCCATTTTATACAAATATGTCTTGAATTTCGGCTCAGGCTATTCGTTGTAAATTGTATATTTAATTATTTTTATTTGTTTTAACTATTTTTGCAAGATTTAGCTCAAAAGTCATTTTTTATAATTCTGAAATATCTTGGAAGGACAAAAACAACCCAAAGAAAATATCTCTTAACTGTAGTAAGATGAAACAGATAGTTTCTTAGAAATTTGAAATTGAAAGGGATAAGATAAGTGCCTTAGGGCACTTGTTTTCAAAGTAAATATTAATTTATTCGTGAGATTTAATATATTAGAAACTAATGATAATGAATGTCTTCTATTTTTAACTCAGCAAGCAAAATGTTACAGTTCGAAAACTTATTACTTAATATGTTCGATTTTAAGTAAATAAATAGTGCTGTCAGTAGTTGATTTTGCACCAATAATATTCAATAGTACATGAAAGAAAATATTGTATACAGTTTAGAAACATAAAATGTATTTTAAAACTAAAACTCGATAACTTTTATTATTATAACAAAGCATGGACATTCCTGTAAAGAAACTTCCGCCATATATTCTTATTACTTTCAATTTAATTGTAACAAATATTCTACCTTTTTACAGTAGACAAGAAAATAGAAATGTACTTTTCCTAAAGAAAAAGGCAGAGTTTTTGATTTGATGTGTTAAATTGATTTTCCCAAATGCTCGTACTAAATAAAATAAATCCATAAAAAATCTGTTAGAAATACGATTCGACATGAAATTTATAGGATAATCTGCAATTGCCATTTTTAAAAGCATTCTTACAATCAGTATTCTGTTTTAGCTTCACACAAGGAAAAACGAATTCAATCGTTATTTTGAGCTAAATAAATAATTTCTTTGGTTTGAAATAAGTCTCGACAATTTATGGCCCAAGGTGATAATTTTTTTATTATTTCTCTTTGAATTCAACTAGTTAAAAATATAACGTCGCCACTGTTTATTTAGTATTTAGGAGATATATTTAGACGCGAAATACTAGTTTACACTTTACGTTTGTCTTTAACCTATAGATTAACGCGTACGTCCTACGATATTTGTCAATGCATAACTAGTTGAAACCTAGTAAGTACACTTGTATATACATTATACGGTTCGAAGTCTTATAGATGAGTGATGCATATGTACAAAGGTTTGCAGATTTATTTGTATAATAACGTATTTCAATTAATGTCTCATATTAACCCATGGTGGGCTGTGTCAAAAGAACATATACCTTACCCATATGAAACTTTTTCTCTATGGGAAATACTTTGTAGTAGAAAAAATATTATTTTAATTCCGTTATACATTAGCCAATTTATTATTTATTATAAAAAAAAAACTGTAATATTAGTTACAAGGTTTTTCGAAGAAGTTTATTTAATCCTTATCAAGCTTTTTTGAACAAGCATTAATGGGTTAATTTTTATGATATATGTTATAGAAAAGTTTATACAGGTTCTGAAAAAACATTTTTCTATTTAAAGGTCTAAATATAACTTGCACTTACGATTTCTTTTAATTCTCTTTTAATTGGAAAAAGGCACAGGCAAATTTGAACGCTTATTTAACTATTGCACAGACCATCAATAACTAGATTTAACTGTTTCAATAATTACCATTGAAGAAAAAGCCACTGTTAAGAAAATACGCCAAAAATATGTTTATTGCTGTCTAAATAATAATAACTAATGAAATTTTAAAATTATTCTGACAATACAAAGAGTTTTTTTAGATATTTTATGCATTTTGTCCGAGATACAGAAAAAAATAACAAGCTTATGTTTTTTACTTTTTTCTCCTTTTAGATAAAACAGTTTACAAAATTCTGAATATATTACAGAATAAATAGCTACGGGGTTGTCTTCATATTGAAATTACCCTTCTCATTTCAATTTCAATAGCACTTTCAACTTGTAAAACTTAAAATGTTAAGAACCCGCAAAATGTGCCCAAGGCAATTATGAAATGCATGAATCACGTTGATGTTATTGAAATGTTGTTCAAATAAAAATATGTTTGATAAGTTAATAATTTTGCCAGAATATAATTATGTAATACTTTGGTAACACAGTGATATCTTAATCATAATTGCATTCAACAAATATTTAATCAAGTAATATTGAAATTTAGTTCAAACGTATTTCTTGGTTCGAATGTGTAGAAATATTTAAGCATTTAAACTTTCAAAATTGTAAAGATTTTATAATATTTGAACGAAGGTAATCTAATATGCAAGTTATTTTTTGGAAAAATCAACTTAGAATATCAATAAATCAGGGTGATTTACTAGGTTGAATAAGAGTCGGAAAATATGGGGATTTATATGGACCTTACCAGCATCTTTCCCTACAGAATTGTAGACTTATTATTTATGTTGCAAAATTTTTTTTAAGAAAGTTTATGACCTAAAGACTTTCGACCATATTTGTGAAAACTACTACGTTAACTTTTCTACCTTGATGCTGCAATGTCTTTATGTACAGCTAAAGTTGTTATGAAATTAAAACAAAAATCTAGGAAAAATGTCGGTAGGAAAAGGTTTTTGCTCAGTATTCTGAAAAAAGGCTAATTAACTGTTTTACTTTTAAGAAAACATACAAAAAAAATTCTTCATCTACAATTTAGTAATCGGAAATAATCATTACTTTAAAGAATGAGCAAGTTAAAAAGTTTTAAAATTCTAAACTGACGTTATAAATATATTAAAAGATTTAAACAGCAACAATTTTATTGATAGATGATGAAGCCCTATAAGTACCATCTCTAGCTTTAATTTGTTAAGTATTTTGATTTTTTTCGTTATTTTGTTAGATACTTAAAATAAATTTCAGGTTTTTTAACTGCCTTCAAACTTGATATCATGTTTTATTAACTAAAAAAATAATTGATACATTCTAAATCAACAATTTTAATACTTCATTAGATTTGAATATATTTTTTGGTGTGGGGGTGGATAAGAATATAGTTGCGTTATCAAAATTTATTATATTTATCTTTTTATAAGAAAGAGAAAGAAATGTTAACTGACTAGAAAAATGCTGAACTAACTATAAAAAGTTTTTTTGGTTGATTTTACTCCCAGTTTCTTCGAAAATACAATGTTTAAAAATCTTGATATCACTTCTTACTTATTTTGATTCCATAGTGTTTTTCGCAATCACCTCACAATCCAAAAAAAAGTTCCCGATCCAGTTTTCTTTCTTTTCACTTCCTTAATGTCTTGTTGATATCGTTCTCACGCAAAGAACGCAATGGAAATAAATATCGTTATTTTTAAGTTTTTATTTTATTTCGAAAAGCACTCTTTACAATTTAAAGATTAACTGAAGATTGGGAATTTCGTTTAATCATCACTCAAAGTCTAAACAATGTTTTAAAAAAGTATCAAAGATGTATTATTTTAGAAATGAAATCTATTTTAAAAAGAATGAAATTTGAGAACTTATCATAATATAAAAGGAAACACTTTTCGAAATAAGTCGGATTGATATGTACTTTTAATAACGTCTTCATGGAGAGAATTACTATAATTTTTCAATCTTCCCAAAAATAATTGGACGATTAGCGTAGATTATTTTTTAGACATCAGTTATAACTTAAAATGTATAGATTAAATTTTTTGAAATCATTAGTATGTGATTAACTTCTGAAAGATATCAAAGAGTTTCAATCAATAGTTGTTTAATGTCTTAATAAAAGTAATAAAAAACTAAACTCCTCGGCGCAACAGCCCATTATTGGGCCTTGGCCTGCAGTGCCCATTTCAGCTTTCGTGACCTAGGGCTCTGGGGTGCTAGGCATATGTCCCGGTATGGTGGTCAGCCTCACGCGGAACCCCCAGTGTTTAGTTCCCGAGCATGCTTGGTACCCATTTTATCGACCCACTCAAGGGATGAAAGGATATGGGTCAACCTCGCCCAATCCGGGATTCGATCCCCGGACCTGTGACGTGACAATGCGAAGCACTACCACTGGGCCTCTAATAAAAGTAATATTTTACGAAAATAAAAGTTTAACTTTCGTTTACTTACTATTTTTATTGAATTGAAGCAGGTGGTATTATTATATTGGTATTAAATTGTATTTCATAAGAAAAAAATATGTATTTTATAGGTTTTTTTTTAACATATACTTGTTTCTTAAAGCATGGTGGTAAATTATAAAATTAGTTTTTAAAGCAAGTTTGTGTGAAATTTATGAGGTAAGCGTCACTTGACTGTGGTTCTAAATCATGACGCCCAATAGCCTTCGTGTAGCTCTAATGAGACGATAATTCAACTAACCTAAAATGAGTTGAGAGATTTACGGATTCATTTCTTTCTAGTTCCGATTCATTATATTGAAATTAAGGTTTATATTGCTAAATTATTGAGTGAAAAATGTCTACAGTTTTTTAGAAAAACGTGTTTTATTCTTTCTGCATACGATTTCAATAAACTAATGGAAAAGGTCAAGAATACACAAAATAAGCTAAATTCAAAACTAATTTTCGAAAAAAAAAGATAGTAACCAAAATTGCCTTTATAAGCATACACTGTTAAAAATTTTGTGCTTGGTTTCACCATGATATTGGTTCCTTTTACCATGATATTGGTTCCTAGTAGCTGCAACGGCTGTATGGTGAAATGTTTCACATTTTTTTCGATGTTTGGTTGAACCATTTTTCTGGATTTGGAAACAAAAACCTGAGAAATGGTTCAACCGAATACCAAAAATATGGTGTAACGTTTCACCACACAGCCGCTGCAGCTACTAGGAACGTTGTTTTTGGTGTAACAAAGTGCCTAATTTTTAACAGTGTACATCTTATTATTATTTTTTTTTCAAATTTCCTAAGTCGTATTCAGTTTGAACGGTCTGTTTAGAAGTTAAAAGTTCGCGATTTTCTTAGAAAGACAGAATAGGAGGTTAATCTGCTTTCTTGGTGGTCTACTTTTTGCTACTCAAATAGAAGTTACGAACAAAGTAACAATATAATTTTTTAAAAAAAAATTATATATAAATAAATTGGCAGCACTTTCTGATTTCATTTTATTTCATTACTTTACCTTTCCTTCAGCCAGATCGAATTATACTAAATACTTTTGTTTCGTCCTTTTTGAACTTTTAAATTCATCCCCATGGGCTATTCTGCCAGAAAAGTGCCTCCACAAAAGGCGTGGAGAAAATTCGCTTGAGTAGTTTGCGTATTCGGCTTCGCCAGCACTTTTCCTCAAATAGAATATTCAAAGTAGTTTGCTTTTTTATGCTATAAAATAACTCAATTTTCCATATTTTTGAGACATACTATCTTTAATATCTCTACAACTGTCCAGGTATTTACATTAGCATATATGATGTAACTAAAGTTTAAAAAATATGACGATAGTTCATTCATTAAATAATTTAATAGGTAATTAAATAACAAGCTTTGAAATGTTATGTTTTTTTAATTTTGACATATTTACTATAAAATTGGTGTTTTATTAGTTCAACCTATATTTAAAAACAATATATGACAAAAAAAAAAATTAAAAACTATTGTAATTTTTTAGTTATTTAAAATTTTTTTTTTTTGAACTTTTTTTAAAATGCTAAGGTTTTTTAAATACAAATATTTTAACCCAATTGTTTTACATAAGAATTGGTATCTAAATAGATTTATCTTCAGTAGTTGTTTCATAAAAAAATATTTATCTAGAAAATCCCAATTTTTTTACCATATTTGGAAAATTTCGACTTTAGTATTTTTTTTTATAAAAAAGTATTACTTTTGAAAACAATTTTGATACCAATTCTTAATGTCAACATATTTGACAGACTGCATACAAAATTCCTTAGACTTTTATAAATAATTAAAAAAGCCTTAGCGTTTTGAAAACCTTATCATCAAAGAAAAATGAACACCGAGAAAAACACGTTTAAAGTTTTCATTCGTTTGCATTTTTATCCTACCTTTCCGCATAAAAAGTGGAATAACTTTTTTTTAAAATATAGCTACACTTTTGAATCTTGGTAGACTTATTAAGAAGATTCCAAACTTTAATTTTAGCAAAAAAAAAAAATTCGCAATTTTTGCTGTTTTTGAGGTACTGTGTCCCTATAAAGAAAACTTAATAATAGGTGCCTTGTATAGTACAAAATAACTTCGGTAGAGTAGTATATATATTATTATTTATTTATACTACAGGTCTTCATATTTTGAGATTTTTTTCTAAAGTTTTTATGGAATGATCGCAATTCAATATTTCAAAGGATCCGTAAATGTAATATTTTTATTATATTCATTCTGTATGGAATAATACTATCTTACGTAAGTTGTTCCTTCATGTTTCTGTAACTGCCTGAAAGTAGGTTTTAAAAAGGCTTTCATAGTTGAAAAAGTTTTCAATAATGAGATCAGAAACTTTGATTTAAAAAAGATAACTTTAAAAAAGATACTTTTAAAAGCATTTTCTGATATAGCTTCTTTTGATTGCATCTTTCTGATAGCATCTTTTGATTAAAGTAACCAGACTGAGTCAAGATTTTATTAGTAGAAAAAAATTAAATCCACCAATGCTAGAGTTGTCATATTGACCTTAGGATATTAGAGAGGTTTTTGTTAGACTTTTCTCATTTTTATTTTACAAAAAAATGAGAAGGAAAAAAAACCGTCAATCATTCGTTGTTTCGTCGTTTAATACAAATCATATCATGCAATACATAAACTACACATACACTGCAAAAATATCAGTTAATTTTACAGAAAAATTTTGTTCTTTCTTTTAAGTTCTTTTTCTGCAAACAAACGGTTTTAAGTAAAAAAAAAATAGATTTTTTTAAAACACGTTTAGTGTATTTGACTACAACCGCAGGCGTATTTCAACTGTTGTGAAATCGCTGACGTGCCGAACAAGCTTAGTTGGTGGAGCGTTGAACTGGAGATATAAAGGTCCATGGTTCGAATCCGGGTCTAGGCACTTTATTAATTTTCGTTAGTATTGTGGTTAGTGTCATTGAAGCGACTGAGGGGAGGAAAATTTTAGGTTTTTTTCTTTAAATTGGTCTGTTAGAAAACAGATTGGTCGTTAAAGTTACAAACAATTCGTATAAAATAAACAGATTACCTTTGTAAATTTTACGGTATTTTTCTAGCACACTAGCTGACAGTTTTTTTTCTGTAAAAACACTACAGATTTTTTCGCAGTGTAATCTACAGAATTACTTTTAAAAATCTCATAGAGAAATAGTACTGTTTCTTAATACAGTTGGCTTACCGAATGTTTTTCCAATTAAAGTTTATATTAATTTTTATCCAAATAAAAATCTGAAATATTTTTTTTAAACTTTTAAAATAATTAAAAAAAATTAGATGATTCCAAATATATTAGTTACGCAGGAAGCGATGATTTTTTGTTAAATTTTAATTTATTCTAAATATTTTAAGGGGGGGCGATACATGTAACCGCCTGAATTTTGATCGTTTTTTAGAGACGTTATTAAAAGGGAAGAAATATATGATTCAGTATGTTTATACATTATACATTAAAATACAAAATCATTTTTTTTTGTTTTAATTTTTTCAAAATGGCCGCCATAGTAACGCATCTCCTGAGACTTTCGCGGATAAAAATATCAATCGGCGGGCTTGAAATTTCAGAACTTATCATAATATAAAAGGAAACACTTTTCGAAATAAGTCGGATTGATATGTACTTTTAATAACGTCTTCAATTGGAGAAAATTACTATAATGTTTCAATCTTCCCAAAAATAATTGGATGATTAGCGTAGATTATTTTTTAGACGTCGGTTATAACTTAAAATGTATACACTCTTAAAACAAGCGAGCGATTTTAACTCAGTCTGAGTTAATTTCCACTCCTTTCCGTGCCGAAAATGCACTTCTCCTATAGGAGTGAATTTCACTCTTTTTCGGAGTGGGTAAAATAAATAAAAGAAAACAATCTGCGTCCTATACTCTTAAAACGAGCGGTTTTAACTCAGTCTGAGTTAATTTCCACTCCTTTCCGGTGCCGAAAATGCACTTCTCCTATACGAGTGAATTTCACTCTTTTGTTTTAAGAGTGTAGATTAAATTTACCTCGGCGCAACAGCCCATTCCTGGGCCAAGGCCTGCCGTGCCCATTTCAGCTTTCGTGACCTAGGGCTCTGGGGTGCTAGGCATATGTCCCGGTAAGGTGGTCAGCCTCACGCGGAAACCCCGGAGTTTAGCTCCCAAGCATTCTAGCGACTGCTACAGCGATCTGAAATCAAAATTTTTGATTTGAAAAAGTTCATAAAACACATCTTCTAGTTAAACCAATAAAAATACAAGAAAGTTGAACAATTGTAAATTGGCACGCCTCAGAAAAAAAGTTTTTTTTTACCCTTTTTTCAAAGATTTTTGGGTTAAGATTGGTTAAAGTATGAAGGTTGATGTATTGGTTAAAGATTTTTTGAGTTATCTTGCCCGCCAATTTAAAAAAAGCAGTTTTGTGATAAACGTGCTTAAATTTTTAACAAAGGTGAGGTGAAGCATTTATATGAGTTTTTAATCAATAAATAATACGAATTTCATTCTAATAATTTGCAGGCATATTTTTGAGTTGTTATTTTAACTATTTATGAAATAAAAAAAATCGATTTTTACATGTATCGCCTCCCTTAAGATAAATTAATGATAGTTAAGAATTTTCAATTATTCCTTTACAAAGCTACATTTAAGGTAATTATATAAATAAAAAGTATATAAACAATCAAGCAACACAAATAAAACGCATTTAAACACAAATGGGATAAGTGATTGCGGGTATTTCAATGACTCGGAATTCGAAACTTTTCAATTGAAAACAATTTTTTGTAACAAAAGCATTTAGAAGAATCAAAATGTTATCAACTTTATTACTTAATGTAAATACCAATTTACATTAAGTGATCAACAAAATCAAATTACAAAATCTTCATTTTTTTTGTGTTAAGGGGACTCAATACCAAAAAAATAGCAGAATTTTCGAATTTTTTTTATCGGCTGGAAATTAAATTCTGAAATCTCCTGAACAAGTTTGCAAAATTTCTAATGTGTAACTGCTTTTTTTAAAAAGTTATTTGTATTTTTATGTGGGATGGTAGTACTGAAAAAAAAACTAAATCATTAAGTTCAGCCCAAATTTTTTTTAAAAGTCTGCTGACGCTTGTCGATGACCTCACAAAACATTTCATTTGAATGCTTTAGTTTTATTTGAACAAACATTGTTAAGGAGATTAGAAATAGACAGCCGGAAATGATTAAATTACCCAACAAAGTGTTTATAAATGATTTCAGGATATTAAGCTTTTTTACGATTTCGAGATAACAAGTCGATAAAACACCGAACAATTAACATTTCTATTTATACTGATTCATTCTTTATTTTATTTAAAATAATTTATGTCAATATGGCAAGAATGATGAATAAATTGTCCAATATTAAATGAAATTTATATAAAAACTACGTAATAGCTTTTGCTATTTTAATAAAGTTTTATGTTTTCTTTTACGCAATATAGTTACATTTGTAATAGTTTAAATTTTAAATGGATGTATGAAAATTATATTTATATTAGTTATATGGCTGTTTATAATTTTAGTTGGTATTTACGGAAATTCAAACTTTAAATGCATTTTTCTCAGTGTTCAGTTTTCCTAGATGCTAATTTTTTCTAAACGCTAAAACTTTTAAAATTATTTATTCAGTAATTTACTTTTTTGTGAATAGATTAAAATATATGTGTTTAATTAAAAACTAGCTTTCCAATTAATTTTTTGAGTTAAAGTTATTTTTTTTTAATGTTAAAGTGAGAACATCTTCATTTTTAGAAAATTTTCAATGCTTTTTCAAACTATTATTTTATACAACAAAATTACAGGTTATTCATCAAATTTGGAAGCTAGTTTTTATATATCATAGTTCAAAGTATCTAGGGATAAAATTTAGTGTTAAAATATTGGTATTTAAAAAAGTTTTAGCATTTTTAAAAATGTAATTGTTTAAGAAAAAAAATTAATAAAAAAAACTTTTCAAATATTTTTTATACATTGTTTTTATGTGTTCATTCACATAATAAACCAAAGAAATTTTAATCAAACAGCTATAACTAAAAAAAAGTTGATGTGGTACTGGGTCCCCTTAAATTTGTATTTCAATTTTTTTTCAATTATTTAGCTAATAGTCTGCAGTTGTTAGTAAAAAAGATTTTTGTTGTACCAATTTATTCTTACAAATGTAAGAAACGTAGGATGTAATAATAAATAAAAATGACAAAAAGATTAAAATCAGTATATTTCGTCTGTTTTACTAAACGATTATTGGTAGATGTGAAAACGCAAAACAAAACTTCCATGGAAATAATCAATTATAAAAAAAACTTAAATGTTTCATAGGTACTTTGAAGAATCAATGTTTTTATATAAAAAAATAAATACTTCAGATGCAGTTAAAGAATTGTCAAATCAAGAATAACGGTAACTTTAAATACAGAATGTAATCTTAAAGTAAATCTAATTAGGATGTATCTTAAATATATAAATAAATTCGTTATCCAAAAAATAACTTTCATTTAAAATGACTAATCTTATTTTCTGTACATTCGTAAAATAGATGTATTTTTTTCGGTTTTGTGCTTGATTGAAACTGAATATCTTTCGTTTCTCTTTTTTTTTGATGTTCGAAATTGTGTTTCTATAAACTCTTATTCTAGAGAGACAAAAAAAAAGTAAATACAAAAAGTAACCACCTAAGACTTGATTTTATTTTTCCTTATCTTCTATAAAGTTTTTCTTTATTTGATAGAAGTAATTATTTGAATTGGCGTTGAACTTGCAGAGCGTTGGAATGGAAAAGGAAATTGTTCTTGTTTGAGAAAGCTTTTTAAAGATGAAAAAAGGAAAATGTTTATAATTTATCATGTTAAATTTATGATATATACCGTCAATGTGGGTTATTTTGGCCCAAAACCCTAGTTTTTTTTAAGAGAAGAAAAAATTAAGCTACAAAAACTGTTTAAACACTTTGAAATTACCATGCATTTTAAGTATTGAACTTTAAGGAATAATTTGTAAGCGGTTTTGTTACATTTTATACATTAAAAAAAATGGCGTTAGTTTAAAAAATTAGGACACGGCTAGAATCCGGCCGGGTAACTTTAGCACTAGTATGAAATACATAAGAATCATAACTTTACCATCCTTAAGGGCTGTGTTACAGAATTAAATAGTAATATTAAAATGTATAAACAAAAAAAATTACAAATTCATAAGTTACAAAGTTATTAAAAATGGTTTATAACTTAACATTTACATAAAACAGCATCGTAGAATGACTTTACACTATGAATAACACTATAGATCGCCGCTTAAAAGAAAAAACGTAAACTTCAATTTTAATAATGGAAAATTAACTTATTTTTAGAAGCAAGATTTAATAAAAAATATTTTCATAAACAGCAAACGATTTTATTATAAAAGGAAATCGAAAATATATTCGCAATTACAAATTTGACATTTCAACATTAACGATTTTGAAAGTTGTACTTTTCTTGCATTTTATTGTTATCCGTTTGAAATCGGGTATTTTTTTTTAATTATCTAAAAAAAAACTTAAAACTATAAGAGTAAAACTTCTTTAAAAAAAAGCCACACAAAGTGCATGTTACATACATTTCTAAAAGTGCAAAGTTCCATAAAGATATCCTTACATCTTGGGCCAAAGTTACCTTCATTCATCGCCAAAAATTTCTTGGTGACCAATAATTAAATATAGCATAAAAAGTACTCAACTTAGATTAAAACAAATGGTGTAATTTTCATCCCAATAAATAAGACAATGGTATAGAGTTATTTCATCAGCTATTTTCATTATTATTTTAGATGTTCCACACCAAAGTTTTTCAACTTTTAATAGATTTCAAAATAGATTTTTGTCATTAAAATGCTTGTAAGAATTCAAACGATATTTGTGGTATTGAAGAAATTAGAATGAGATTTTTTTCCATGAAATGAAAGACAATGTTTCCACCTTTCCAAAAATGTAAAACAAGTTATGAGATCATTTTAAGAAGAGAAATTAAGAAACAAATCTTTTTCCGACACTTGGGCAAAAGTTACCCTCCTGGCCTTACCCGCTTCAACGGTACATAACATTCTTCTTGATACTTTATTTAGCTAACTAAGGGAAACCATCTACACTCTTAAAACAAAAGAGTGAAATCCACTCCTATAGGTTAAGTGCATTTTCAGCACCGGAAAGGAGTGGAAATTAACTCAGACTGAGTTAAAACCGCTCGTTTTAAGAGTGTAGAGCGTAGATTGTTTTCTTTTATTTCTTTTACCCACTCCGCAAAAAGAGAAATCCACTCCTATAAGGGAAGTGCATTTTCGGCACGGAAAGGAGTGGAAATTAACTCAGACTGAGTTAAAACCGCTCGTTTGTTTTAAGAGAGTAACGATAACAGAAATCCCTTCTTCCTATATATATTTAAACTTATTCTAAACCTATCTTTAAAACCGCTTTAAATTAAAAAAAAAAAGAGTTTTGTGAATATTCCATCAAAAAACCTCCATAACAGCGTCAAAACCTATTCTTCAGGAATGTAATGACAGCGCGATCTTTCATTAGCAACTGTGCTGGACGAACTTCCAGCGGATTAGCTATTTAGCCGACTCGGACACCATAAATGTTGTCCGGGCGATGAATGACTGGAAGAATGTCAGAAATGTCAGAGGCGATGGCCAACCGACCAGCAAGATGAATGTCGCCCACCAGTTATTCTGCCAATTTTAATTTCCGCACAGGAGACTCACATATTTCGGACGGTAGACGAGTTATTTTATAAACTTGCCAACCAACCCGAGTCCACTGGAACGTACACCACTCAAAACATAAATATACCTAAGGGGGGGGGGGTCCAGTACCTTAAAATTGGTTAAATTGCACTTTTTCGTTTTATTTTATGGATAGATAATAGGGTAACGAGTACAGTGATTGGCAACCTCACAGTGATTGGCCCCCTTATTCATTATTGAAAATATTGAAAATAATAAGATGTTAAAGCCCAAAATGTTGTTACCAACATGACAAACGTTAATGGCGGGAATTTAAAAAACCTTTGTCACACCTATTTTGGACTTTAACATCTTATTATTTTCAATAATGGATGAGGGGCCAATCACTGTACTCGTTACCCTATGATAGTTTAAAATTCACAGCAAATCAGAGAGCGAAATTCATATGACCAAGAGAGAGAGTTATGAGCAATTTCTTTCATTAACATTCATACTCTGAGCTATTTCAAGTTGTTATGGCTTTTTAATCATGGCGCTTTAAAAAGCTTTCTATACTTTTCTAAATACAAAAATATATTTTCAATAAAACTATGCATTCCTTTTTTTTCTTTTTTGCCTTTAAATTTTTGTAAACAGTGTTCAAAGTTGAAAATTCTTTTTTTTTCGTGAAAATTTCGGTGATTTTCGTTTATATTTTTGTTTTAAAAAAGTAGTATTTGGAATGCATACTTCTATTAGGATATTAATGACGAACCTTTAATGCATTTTTGATCACAAAAAATTGAAAAACCGAAGAGGAGTAAGAATTTGAAAAAAGTAAAAAATGTGATGGAAAATTTAAATTTTGTTAAATTTTGCGCATAATTGAAAACCTTTCTTTCTGAAAAGTAGTGTTTATAGATGTTGCTTACGTATAAAAAATTACGATTCAGCAAGTGTAAAAATAAAGAAAAAGTTGCTCAAGGTACCGGACCCCCTTAAGAAAACAACGTTGATGCTTGGCGCAATTCACTTTATCATGTAAAAATTGACATATTTCGCAGAACGCAGGTCCAAGACATTGGTACTTAAAAAATGAAATCTTTAAACATACGCATAAATTTAATATTTTTTCAATATTTGTAGACAAAATCAATACGTTAAGATTTGCAGAGAAATATAGTCCTGTGAATATCTTACGTTATCCCTTAGAAGTTGCGTTGGGTGCCTATTCAGGTGTCGGCTCGTCACTTTACTATGGTTCTAAATTTCGACGCTCGTAGCCAAATAACCCTCTAGTGCTAACCCACGTTATAAGTATATTCAGAAAATATCCAACTTTTTGCATGATTCTTAAAGTAACTATTTCTATCATGTTCAAAATTGAGATATTTCAGAAGAAGTACTACATCAGTACAACACACAAATCTGACTGAAAACAAAAAAGCCGCAAGGCAGTAGGTGAAATATGATATCCGGAAAAGGGGGGGGGTAAAGGGGGAAGGGTTGGGTTGGGGAAGAAGAAAACGGGGGTAAGGGATAGAAATAAATTATTATGTTGCTAAGATGAGTTTTCAAATTGGTGAGCATTCGGGCATAGAAGAAAGTTTTGCATTTTTTAAGAATATGGTAGGCTTCGTAAAAAAACAAGCTCCCAATGCTCGAAATTTTAACCAAACTTGGGGTGCAGAAGCAATTGAAACGGTGATTTCACTTCCAGAAATGTGTAGCGACTGAAGATATTTGACATTCCTATTACTTAACATCAGAGTTAAGGAACTTGTGTTAAGTGTTTTCTGTTTTTATGTGTAAGGAATGTTGTAAATGGCTTAGCCATTAAAAGTATCATGTCAGGTTGGAAGACTTTAAATTGTAGGTATTGAGTCAAGTTGAATAACGCTGTGCAAGGGCTATTGGTGACGGGCGTCTTAATTAAGAGCCACAGTCCAGTGACGAGCCGACGCCTGAATAGGCACCCAGCGCAACCGTTAAGGGCAACATCGTACGCATCGTCGGGGCGTTGGAGCTTACACTCTTAAAACAAACGAGCGGTTTTAACTCAGTCTGAGTTAATTTCCACTCCTTTCCGGTGCCGAAAATGCACTTCTCCTATAGGAGTAGATTTCACTCTTTTGTTTTAAGAGTGTATTTAACGTGCACTTCCACGGGATATTATTTGTCGGACTTCGTATATTGTCTCGTATGGGTATTATTCGTCAGTAGTTATTTTGACAATGCCTGTATCGGAACCTGGGACCTTTCGCAGGCAAGGCAAGTGCCTTACCGACTTAGCTCCCCAGCCCTTGTTAGTAGGAGAGAAAATAACTTTAAATTGTAACTTTTTGTCAATGTTTCCAATAATATTAATCGGAATAATAATCGAGTTCGTTTTTCGTCAGTAGTGGGAGTACGATTTATTTTTTAAGTGTTTTATTAGTTATCGTGTCAATGGTGTTAAGATTATAACTGTTCGTAGCAATGTCGTTGATATACAAGAGACCGGATTTTAAAGATTCATCAGTAGAACGCTTATTTAATGCACGATCGATAAAAGAGCCTATTATATATTATTAGAAAATGCAATAATTAATGCAATAACTTAAGTTAATTCTTCTACACTCTTAAAACAAACGAGTGGTTTTAACTCAGTCTGAGGTAATTTCCACTCCTTTCCGTGCCGAAAATGCACTTTCCCTATAGGAGTGGATTTCACTCTTTTTGCGGAGTGGGTAAAAGAAATAAAAGAAAACAATCTACGTCCTACACTCTTAAAACGAGCGGTTTTAACTCAGTCTGAGTTAATTTCCACTCCTTTCCGGTGCCGAAAATGCACTTCCCCTATGGGAGTGGATTTCCCTCTTTTGTTTTAAGAGTGTATGCTGGAATTCTTACCAATTTGGAAAAGCATCTTAGTAACAAAATATGTGTCTATCTCCACTTTTCCCACTTTTTCCATTCTCATCTCCCAATCCAACCATACTTTTTCGGATGTATTTCGCCTACCATCGCGTCGCACGGTGAGGCAAAAGTCACAAATCGTGGCCAAAAGTAAAAAAAAAACACCTTTGAATTCACATTTGATATTTTTCCCATGTGCAAACGATAATTCAACTCATTAAAAAGCCTTAATATTTTTCCGATGGAATATTATTTTAGCCTTACAACGCATTCAAAGTTGGAGAAAAAGCGATAATCATTTGGCATGCGAAATTGCCTCTTACATTAACATAGAATTTTGCGCGTTGAAAATTCTCTTTAAAGTAGTGAATAATTGTGTAAAAGACACTTACAAGTATGTTTTTAAAGAAATAATGAGCATTTATATATTTTCTTTCAAAATAAAATACATTACTGTCACGGAATAATTCAAGCGTTGAAGTCTGAAAGTTTGGGTTAATTACTAAACATTCCCCCATATCCCCCCGCTAAAACATGTTTTATGATAAAGTTTAGAACCTATATAAATGATTTCAAATCAAGTAAACTATCATGCTCTTTCAGCCCTTTTACTAACATGATTCTATTTGGAATAATCAGCTTGTGATTTTTTTCTCACTATGTTAAACTCGCACTTATTTCAAATAATTTTATTAAATTCTCCATACATTTTTCTATAAAGTTATATTACCTTTTGTATCGTTAGGTGGAAGAATGATGTCTTTTGAAGAATTAAATTATGTTTGTTTTAGTTAAATGAAACACTGTTAAAAATTTTGTGCTTGGTTTCACCATGATATTGGTTCCTTTCGCCATGGTATTGGTTCCTAGTAGCTGCAACGGCTGTATGGTGAAATGTTTCACCTTTTTTTCGGTGTTTGGTTGAACCATTTTTCTGGATTTGGAAACAAAAACCTGAGAAATGGTTCAACCGAATGCCAAAAATATGGTTTAACGTTTCACCACACAGCCGTTGCAGCTACTAGGAACCATGTTTTTGGTGAAACAAAGTGCCTAATTTTTAACAGTGAAATATGAAAAACATGGTAAAATAAAATTCCTTCTAAAACAATTTTATTAAATAAACTGGCTCTAAATTCTTCATGCTTGCATTTTATATGCCTAAAAATTGAATTTTAGCTATTTTTAACTAATAAAGTTTCGAAAAAGTATTGTAATAATTTATTTAAAAGTTTGGATTCCAATTCCCCCCTTAAAATTAGTTTTAAAAAATAAGATTCTTTTCCCTGCTTTTTACCATTTCATTCTGGATGCATATCGAGTCTATTTCCCAAATGTTAGGTTTTTAGAATAAAAAATAAGAAGTTGGGACTGAAAGGGTTAAGAATAAATTCAATTTTTGAGCGTTCATTTTCAAGCAATCCTATGTGACACAGGTTGCATTGGAGACGTTATTTAATTTTTAATAAAAACTCTACTTATTTCAAACCTTTTAAGTCAGAGTTTTGTTGAAATATACACAAATACACTGTCTTTAACTAAAAAAATAGGGAAAAAATCATTTTATTGTCCATTAATTGTGTGACTTTTTTGAAACATTTCAATACAATAACAACAATTGGAATGAGTCTAGAGCTGTCTTTTGTGTTGGGAAATGTACATAGAAGCGTAAGTTTATCAAAAACGTATATAGTTGATGTGATCCGAATGTAAATACTATCGGAGAGCAATCTTGGTATGTTAAAATTGCAAAACATATATATACTAACGTTATACATCCAATCTTAGCCTAAAATAAAAATATCCACCACCGAAGATATTCATATTTTTTTTACAGTACTTTACATTTTTTTACTTTACATTTAGATAGAGATACTTCAAAACACTGCATAAACTGTGTCTACAGACTGGCATCCTTAATAGTCTGGATTCAAGAAAGGTGTGCAATTGAGCCTAGACTAAACACTTTGGCATAAGGGTACACTTTTATCGAAATGGGACCTAACACGCGATACAGCTATTTGAATCACTGTTGGAAAAGCCGAAAATGTGTAGTAACTTTCATCAATAATTTAAAATGTTTGTAGTCCTATATGCAAGAAAAATCTTTCAAATATTAAATCGCTCGCATCTAAAAGAAATAGGTACTTGACACTCGCTTGAGCATTTTTACGTGTATAAAAGACTTTCAAAACCGGAACGACGCATTATAAAGAATGGGACGAGAAATTAAAGAACAGTCTAAAGCCACGTACTGGACTTCATATTTTTATAGACTTCCATTTGACTGTGGAGAAGTGTTTTAGGAACATGGTTAGAATTCTTTTTAATTGAAGGTTACACACATTTCTTTTAATATTTAATGTTAATCACGTTATTTGTTATTTAAAAATTTAAATTACTCTCAATTTATTATTAATATCTGTTTTTATAAGACATTGTGATTTATTAGTCTGCGTATTCTTGTTGAATTTGTATATCTATTGTTCGCATCAAAAATGTATAACTTTTACAATGTCTATCTCTAACATTAGACATTACCATTGCCATACCTTTTTAAACTTAAGAAAAATCATAAAACTCTAAAAATGTTTTATTTAAATGTAAATTAATATGATATAATTTGCAATTAAAAACCATTTTATGCAGCGATTTTTGCAAATTTTAATAAAAAAATAAGGTTCTAACCGTACTTACAAACCTTTATCAATATATCAAACCTCATTCAAAGTCATTGTTAAGCAAAAAAAATTATCTGGAGCAAAGTAAATATACTGGATTTATGTTGTTTGCTTTTTATGTTTGTCAAAAATTGATTTAAAAACCTCATTTTATGCTATACAAACATCAAGTCCCGAGACACACTCCAAACAAATATAACCACGACACAAAGTAACACTTTACAAAAATTATAATTTTAATATTAGAAGTCGCTTTTGAAGCGAACACATTCTTTACAAAAGATGCTCACATAGATGTTACCTTACACAAAGAATTAACTAGTGAGAACTAGTTTTAACTGTGGTCATTAGTTAAAACTAGTTTCCATTAGCTAAAACCAGTTGTCCCCAGCTAATACTAGTTTTGACGAAATAGATTGGTTTAATCTAGATTTAACTATAAAGACTTATATTAGGTAAAACTAGAATTAATAGCATCATTTAGGATATTAGAATTTACTTAATTAGTAATAGTTTAGTTAATTATTGCCAAAATGCAATGAAGGCATTTATAACGAATTTTAATACGAACATTGATTCATGTTTAATTTATTAAATAAAGTGAAGATTTTAAAGTAAAACAACCAATGCAACAACGACGCTTTGACACAAAACCAAATTCTTCAAACTTCTTTTTAAAGAAGGTCCAGTTTTAACTAGAGGAAACTAGTATTCACCAATGGCATGAGTAAAAACTAGTTCTCACTAGTTAATTCTAGAAAACACCTTCGGATTTAAACTAAAACATAGATAAACGCCTTACGCACCCTCATAGGCCAGAGCAGAATAAACAGTTCAAATATACTACAAGTCAACAACAAGTCAAATATACTACATACACTTTGGATGAAGACACTTTTATTCGTCGAAAATGAACCGAATAATTTCCTTTACTAAAAACTTCTCGAAAGGAAGTTCAATCGAGCGGTACCCAATATCAACAGACAGTCAGTCGAAATAATGATTTCCGTTGAATACTTATCCAAATTCTTCTAACTAGTAAGCAATGAATACGAGCGAAAACTTTGCTATTCGTCATGAAGCGAAATCAATAGATTTTTGCGTGACTGTTTCGTTACTATGCGTGAACAAACCGGAGACGAACTAGAACACTTCACAAAGCATTGCCGTAACATTCTACAAGAAGATTTTTGGAAGTTATTTTGAAAATCTAACGTATTGTGAAATTTTAGTGTGATTTTATAAATTGGATTTATTATTTATTTTTTTAAATTAAGTAATAATACCTTAAAAAGCACGGTCTTGCAGGTTAGGTTGTACGGTTTCCGGCTGTCTATTTCTAGACTCCATTGAGCTTTACAGCCAATTACGTCTCGTGATTTAAATCTCTGGTCGAGGGACGAGATCGACAGCTGAGCGAGCACCCAAAGCAAACCAGAAGCGTCATCGTGCGCGTGTTCGGGACATTCGACTTGATTAACAACATTTAACGAGGAGCACGTATGTCTTAGTGTACTCAGAACAAATACAGAAAACAACACATAAATTATATGCCCATTGATGTCGGTTTCAACCCGGACTTTGACTGCTGGCAGCTATCTGACTAAGCATCCCCAGTCACCACAAGCTTGTAACTACACAGTTACACAGTCTTATATCTTATAGATGTTTTTTAATGTTAGTATGGGTTGTTTCACGCAGATCTGCAATAGCTCAGCGGTCTGTTCTGTCTCTCGAATACTTGTTTGTTGGTTGGTAAGATAATCAGGTTGTGTGCTGACCAGCACACTAACCTGATATAGGTCTACCAACCAACTTAACAAAAAAAGTATTCGAGAGACAGGAAACAGACCGGAGCTATTGCAGACCTCGTGAAAACCCATCGATGAATAGCTAAAAATATTTTTTAATCTTAAGTTTAAAAAATTAATATAATTTTAATTGCGACTCAATCAACTAAAATAAAAGCCCTTTTAGATATTTCAGATGCGAAATGATGATGCGAATTAATGATTTGTCCATAATTAACTGTTTTATATTGCACAAGGGTTCATATTTGACGGGGGGTGTCGTTGCTAATAAATACGTCCAGCTATCACACACTGTTAAAAATTGTGTGCTTGTTCACCATGATATTGGTTCCTAGTAGCTGCAACGGCTGAATGTGAAACGTTCACCATATTTGGTTCGGTTGAACCATTCTCAGTTTGTTCCAAATCCAAAAATGGTTCACCAACACCGAAAAAGGTGAAACATTTCACCACTCGCCGTTGCAGCTACTAGGAACCATATCATGGTGAAACCTAGCACCAAATTTTTAATAGTACATTGACTGTCAAAATAAAATATAGATACCACTTCCGGAGGGCAAAAAACACATACATAGAAATGGGATCCTCAGAACACAATCGTAGATGACGGTGGAACAATCTAAGTCTAAATATATAATATACTACTCAGATAAGATGACACATAAAGAATGGTGATGTCAACAAACCAAAACATTGATTTACTTTTCATCGCCGTTCGATTTGATTCTTTTTTGTTGTTGCTTCAAAAAGCACCTCGAATCAAATGGAAGAAAATAAATTATCCCCACATTTCAACGCTTTCCCAGATAATGCCATTGGAGTTTTGTATCAATTTTAGAAATTTGCATACCTTCTTTACTTTTTTAAAAAACTCATAAAGTAGCAATAAAACAGAAACAGGTGTAATAAAAAGTGTCGTCAATAAAAAAATAATTCGTACTTTATTTCTTGTTTCAGATGCTTTGTTTTACTATTTGTGAGGAATTTCCATTTTGAATTTAAATGCATATTGCAGTCTAGAGTTTGAATGAAAGCGCAGTATTTAGTCTATTTCTGACTTTTAAGTAGGTGGATACCATTTCACAATCAAGTTGGAAAATAGACATGGATGAATTAAAATTATTTTCGTAAGTTCTAAGAATGAGCTATATTGAGATGTGGGCAGTCGACATTAGGAAAGTAAGGAAGATTTTCAAGGAAGACCTAATTATAACTTTATGGAGACATATTTCTAGTGAGTCCACTTCGCATATTTAATCCGATTAACTAAAAGTTTGGATGTTGCGCCACAACTGAAATGGATCTTTCAATTAACTTTACAGTTTCCACACAAGTAATATTGAGATTAAGAATCTGAAAATAGGAGTCCGGAAGTCTTAGCAACCATACCCATTATCAGATTAGTACTTGATAATGCCAATTCGAAAAGTATTTGGAGATACTTAAGTACTATTTTAAACATCTTAAAAAGGATATTCTAACTCGCCGTTAGGATTTTGAAATCAAAGGCTTAAAACTTAGTGCTTTCCATATGAATGTCCTGTTTGTTAGTGTGGATATTTAAAGTTGATCTTACAATGTTGAGTTAAGAATAGATTTCAAGGATGTATTTCACAACGCGATGAAATGCTCAACTCCCCTTCATTTGTTAAAGGATGAAATATATAGACATTGAGGATGGCTAAATATACATACGTGCACAACATTTCTCAAAATGATAATTCTCAGAATAAACGCACCATTACTGATAAATACAATTATAGTGTTGAATTCTGAACAGAATATTTAATTATTTTCCGGGTCGAGGTAGTGAAACGGATACAGAATTAAAAAGTAACTATAATTGAATAATAAGACATGCAAATAGTTACATTATATATAGACTGATTTTATAGTTTTACGATAAAATATATGGTCATTAAAAATCACAAAACATAACTTTTACAAAAACATATGTCAATCTATATAAAAGTGTTTAAATTATATCAACTAGGAATTAAGAATAGTTTAGAAAAAAAGTACATAAAAAGCCCATTATAACATATCCTTCAATGGAAACTTAAACAATCAAAGATGCCATAAAACTTGCCAATTTAAAACCATTTTCAGAAATTGAGAGATTTTACGATGGTACCCGTAAATCAAAATGGTGAAACTAAAAAAAAACACGGTACATAAGGGGCTGATGTAAGCTAAAACCAATCGCGTTCCACAAATCTCACGACTGTTCAAAACATTGTGGAATATCTATCTCGGATATCAATCTCATCTTTTAGCCGACATTCAAAAAGTAGCGTAAATTGGGCGCGTAAAAAGCTATAAATATGCAACTAGGTATAGCCAGACACAAACATATAAACGCTTCCGGCAAGCTTGTTAGCGTTTTTCTCTAGGTAATGTACTGTACACTGCTTCAAACCAAAGACATACATGACGTAGACCGACTTTGTTATAGTTAAAAGACAGATTGGGAAGGGGAGAAAGATGAATATCTTAATTGCCGAGAAAGGCTGCGACTTTTGGCGATTTATCGCTGCCACTTGCGGAAACACAAAAATTAATTTATTTAAGTTTGAACTATCGTCTAGCTCACGCGTACAGCTACACGAGGGCTCTTGGTGACGGACGTCGTCCTTTAGAACCACATTCAAGTGACGAGCCGATACCTGAGTAGGCACCCAAAGTATTATTCGTCGGACATTTTTTGGTTGCAAGGGCCGTTTATACACTGTTAAAAATTTTGTGCTTGGTTTCACCAAGATATTGGTTCCTAAGCTGCAACGGCTGTGTGGTGAAATGTTTCACCTTTTTTACGGTGTTTGGTTAAACCATTTTTCTGGATTTGGAAACAAAAACATGAGAAATGGTTCAACCGAATACCAAAAATATGGTTTAACGTTTCACCACACAGCCGTTTCAGCTACTAGGAACCATATTTTTGGTGAAACAAAGTGACACATTTTTAACAGTGTAGGTCGGCACTTATTTTAGTTGCCCGGACCCGGGACCTGGGACCTTTCGCATGCAAGGCTAACGCCTTAACCGACAGGGCTCCCCAGCCCCTCGGAAATTAATTTTAATCAAAATGTTTACCGAAGCTTCTCTTTGACTTACCATTTTTCTGAAAATTTCGTAACGGCTATTTTAGAAATTCGCAAATGGGAAAAGTATTGTTTTGAATCATACACATATTTTCTAATCCGGAAATTGAACCCACGTGACTTGGTGGGTATTGTTGGTCCCCTTTTAGTTTGACCAATGCGCAATAGTCTATTCCCATCTCTGCCCCGGGCTGAGCGCTGGTCCAAACAATCAACTAATTGGCTGGACCAACAAGTGCATTTGATATGCAGGACTTTGAACCGAAACAATTGGCGCGCCGATCGTTCCCTGTCAACGGAATAGATTTGTGGGTGCACCAGCATGACATCCCGGCCATCGCTCATTCCCCAATCAATCGATATTCTAATGAATGCGCACAAACGAACTTTCGTGGCAGCAATAGAAACAATGGGTTACGCATTCTTCGTGTTGAGTTTACGATTGTTTGTGTGAAGTTTATTTTAACTTAGTTAGAAGTAAACTTTTCGTAGCTTCGACTGTAAATCGTTGGCAACTAGGCTCACTAAAACTCAAGTGTTCTTCCACTACAGCGTTTATGCATTTAAAATAGTAAACAGTGCACGTGAACCGCGTAAAACAGTTGTAGGTAAGTCGTGGACCTAACCTAATGAAATTTTTCTTTGCAATTGCTAATTGCATTTACAATGACCAATCTGTAGTTGAATAGTTGTAAAACTAATCATAATACAAAAATAAGATGTTTAAATATAACCTTCAAATGGTAATTGGTCTGGTGAATATTTGGTTTGTGGGTACAAAAAAAATGAGACAATTTTTCTGTTATAAATCCTTAAAACTGAAAATCACTAACCTTTATCTTTCTAATTTTACTATCAGTGTAATATTCAGCAAAACTCCAATTATCCGACTCCAATGGTTTGATAATCCTCCATCCATTCACTCATCCGTACGCTCAACATGACGTAAGGCAGTGTTGACTTTTCAAAGTGTTGACTTTTCAAGCTTTAAAGCTTTTTTTTCCTTCAAACAAATATTTCTTCTCATTATAAAAATACCTACAATTTTTTTTAATGTAACCTTATTTTAAAAACAATCCGATTGTCCGAATTTTTATTTTCCCAATGTGAACCGGTCCTGAATTAATTCAGATCATTGAAGTTCTATTGTTTCTTTTTAATAAGTAAGAGAGGCTTGTTATTTTAAAGGATAATAAAATTTTAATAAATATTACTGCCTTACCTAATACATTTCTGACCTCGCTTAGGTGGACGTCACAGATGCTTTAAACAATGTCTTCTATCGCACTAAAAAACCACGTTCGGCCTCGTTTGAATCGCCCATTATTCATGGGGGTGCCCGAGTACATTGGAACATACATGCTCGTTAAATCTGTGGGCTTCAAAGTCACGACGAACGTTGAAATTACGTTGAGTGCTAGGTCAGGTACAACTTCGTCACCTAACAATGGTTCAAAATTTACGAGGCGTACGTGTCTGTGTTAAAGCTTCTCTTGGAGGCTAGACATAGACAGCCGGAAACTTTCCGACCAATCCAAAATAAAGTTTTACCGGATAAATTATGTGTATGAATGAGAATTCTTTCTCCAAAGCTTTATTTTTCAGTATCAAATTTCGAAACTGCTTTTCTCTGTGTGTAGTTCCGAAATGGAGAATTCTAATAAAAATAATTCGAACACCGTATAAATTTTCTACTTTTCCATCGAATTTAGACTTTGAAGTAAATACGTTCCGATTGTAATGCACTAAATTATGGTGTTGTTGAATCTCAGTATAATGGCAAAAGAGAAAGCGTTTTTTCATTTTTTTTTGTCGTGTCCATGAGAGTCGAACTCTATATGTGTCCGTGAATTTTGATAATTTCTTCTACGACTTGCTTGATGTCTCCATACGGGTCTAGCATAGTCGGCAGTACTCCAATCTTTCTCAGGCTGGCGCTCATAGCCGGACACTCATAGATGTGAGTAGGCGTAAGCTGTGTATCAGGACAATGTTCACAGCTTCTATAGATCTTCTTGCCATCTCCATCTATCTTCATACCCCTGTGGTGTCCGGTTCTCAGCCTAGTTATGGTTTTAAGAGTAGATCTGTTCGCAGTTATTTCAGAGAGAAGATGTTTGGTCTGAATGGATTTTTCTCTAAGCTTATATCTGGCCACTGCATTCGCATCCTGAAGAGAAACATCACTGCAGCTAGTGTTGAGGTCTCTGCCCTCCTTGGCCAATCTATCCGCAGTTTCATTATCTTCTATGTCGACGTGTGCAGGAATCCACTGGAGGGTGCATGTCTTGTTTATAGATCCTTTGTTATCCTTTTTCATTAAATAGGATAATAATGATTTGGAAAAAAGTCCAATTTCTTAAAAGTAAGCCTACTCAACATGAAACTGTAAGAAATAAATGGTACTCCAATTGTATTGCATTATTCATTTATTTTCTAGTGAATTCCACAAGCAAATAATTTTTAATTTTTCTTTTCAGTTCCGATAAAATAAACATCACTGACATTCTAAACAGCTTCTTTGATAAAGGTTATGATAAGAGAGTTCGGCCCAATTATGGAGGTAAGTGGATTTTTTTCCCTTTGACTTGTTTACAATAATATTTTCCCTCTTGCTATTTGTGTCTACCGTTATAACACATAAATATTATCTCAAAAACACTAAAAAATTAAACTGTG
This sequence comes from Oedothorax gibbosus, assembly GCA_019343175.1. Taxonomy (NCBI): domain Eukaryota; kingdom Metazoa; phylum Arthropoda; class Arachnida; order Araneae; family Linyphiidae; genus Oedothorax; species Oedothorax gibbosus. The sequence goes on from JAFNEN010000006.1 coordinate 2,331,734, forward strand.
GTAGATATTGGATTATATTTTCTATTTCTTAATAAGTGAGTTCAAGCGTTTATGGGTATAATCAAAAGAAACTCAAAAGTTTTACAATATGTGGCGAGTTAAAAAAAGAAAAAATAATAAGAAACTTTTTGCTTTTTGTATACAATTAAAAAATTAAAATTATAATATGTTAGCTCAATTGCTATGTATCTTAAGAGGAACAATACTTTTTTTTAACTTAAATGAAACGTAAAAATGATGTTTACTTGTGTTTAATCCATGGTATCGTTAAAAACGCCACTATTGGCACGAAAAAAATTGAAACGGTGCGTGTTTTTCATTTAAAGTGCAACCATAAACTTCGATAGACAAAAATATCCAAAAATAGGGGAAAAAAAAACAAATAAGAAAAATCTACAAATTTCATCAAAATGTAAGCTATTTTTTTATGCTTAAAAAATCTTAGTAAAAAAATAATTGACGAAACAAGAAAGACATTAATGGTAGTCGGAATCTGCATTTAATTCTGCCTTATAGTAAAAGATTTAAAAAGAAAATCTGCAGACATAGTTTTTTGCAGACCTTTTCTTTTTTTTCTTAATTCTAATACGTCTACTTATCGTTTCAGTCGATGGATTTTAAATATAATACGGAAAATCTCTCAAACCTCTAAACTCGGGCTTGAAAAATATATATTAAACTTGTTCGGTCAATAAGCGTTTCATATGTTATATTTACCGTCAAAAACTACTAGAGTTTACTTTCAGCGAACCCAATCAAAAGTTCGCGATATCCAATTCTGAAAAAACTTTTTATTTGCTGAAGTTTAGCTTGGATATGGAAACTGGACCATTATATTAGTGAGGTCACGATATCCTAAGTTCAGTAAAGTGAATTTTGATTATTTAATAATTAGTAAATAATTTTGATTATTTAATAATTAGTAAATTATTTTGATATGGAAACTGGACCATTATATTAGTGAGGTCACGATATCCTAAGTTCAGTAAAGTGAATTTTGATTATTTAATAATTAGTAAATTATTTTTTCAAAATTCCATGATTGAGTTTTTAAAATAGAATCCTTACTTATTTGCTTTTAAAGTTTTTATATTTATTCTTTTTGAACAAAAAATAATCGAAAAAAAACGTGTTTCAGCAACATTGCATACTTGTTACCAGAGTTTTAATATGAAGCATTTTTTGACAAAACCTAAATAAATTAGGTCGAGTTTATTTGTGAGACCTATCATACATCTGCTGAAAACATCGTCTTTGGTCTTTCTTAAAAATAATATTAAAAACATTTTGAAGCAGAGATTATTTTTATTTTTAAAGAAATATTTAAAGGGATAAATAATTTTTTACTTACATTAAGCTTCATACAAGAAGATTTTCTTAGGCATTGAAGTGTTCTTTTCAATTTCTCGAATTGTATGAAGTGTTTTCTGAGGTTTATAAATCGTTGCCTGGCACACATGATTTAGAGCTTTCGATTCCATAACTTCTCTTTTAGAGTTAGGTGGTTTCCCCTGAAATATATTTAGTACGTTTTATTCAGATAACAATAATTTTCAACATAATCATACAGCAATTTGTCAAATATTTTTCAATAAATGTCTCATTATGCTTAAATTATTTATGCTTTAATGTCTATCCTGCGTATTGTAGAAGAAAATACTCTACATATTAATAGTTTTTTTTAAATAAAACTGATCCGAGTACACTTAAAACAAAAGAGCGAAATCCACTCCTATAGGGGAAGTGCATTTTTGGCACTGGAAAGGAGTGGAAATTAACTCGTACTGAGTTAAAACCGCTCGTTTTAAGAGTGTAGGACGTAGATTGTTTTCTTTTATTTATTTTACCCACTCCGCAAAAAGAGTGAAATCCACTCCTATAGGGGAAGTGCATTTTCGGCACGGAAAGGAGTGGAAAAAGGAGTTAAAACCGCTCGTTTGTTTTAAGAGTGTAAGATATTTTCCTTCTTAAATATTAAAGAAAATGACATTTTAAGTTTCATTTTTTCTGCAAAAATCATGTTTTAAATTCAGTTTCAATGTAAAACATGGTATTATATCAATTAAAGCATGTGATCAGTAAGAGAATTGATTCTTGCAACAAAATATGTACTATCATTGAATAGCATCGCAAGATATTTATTAAACATACGAAAACAATTCAAAAATGATAATATTAGGCACCGTACGCAAAAATGTGAGGTTGTGCCATATTTTCTCAATGGGAGAAGCGTAACTTTTCCCAAGAATAGTGACATTTGTTAATGAGAAAAAATAGAAACCTCACATATTTGTTTTGTTTTTGATGAATCATATAGGCAAAGAAAATTAATCTCAATAAATATATGACAAATATTTTATATGTAATAATGGACGCCCCTAAGAAGTTTCAGGCAGCTGCGCTTTCCGTAATGCCATCCTCTAAATGTAAACATCCAGTCTTACACTCTTAAAACAAACGAGCGGTTTTAACTCAGTCTGAGTTAATTTCCACTCCTTTCCGTGCTGAAAATGCACTTCTCCTATAGGAGTGAATTTCACTCTTTTTCGGAGTGGGTAAAAGAAATAAAAGAAAACAATCTGCGTCCTACACTCTTAAAACGAGCGGTTTTAACTCAGTTTGAGTTAATTTCCAGTCCTTTCCGGTGCCGAAAATGCACTTATCCTATAGGAGTAAATTTCACTCTTTTGTTTTAAGAGTGTACGGGCCCATTCCACTCATCATTCACCAGTTAACACAAGTATTCCTGACTATACTCGGAGTGCTTAGCACTTTTTTACTATTTTCTGTAAACAAAATTTCCATTTTTTCAAGATATTCTAAAAAAAATAATCGTAAAAAATAACGAAAAAGCTCAATTTTAATCGCTATTGGAAGGCAAAAAGCTTTAAAGGAAGAAAATAAAGTTTTATATTACTGGTTAAGCACTCTTTCTTCCTGTGCCTCTCAAGAAATGCAAAAAAAGGTTTTTGACTCACCCTAAAGTAAACGACTTAACAAACAAGTTAAAAAGTTTATATTTTAATGAGAGCGTCCTATAAAAAAAAATTCTTAGCTACAATGTATCATTACATTATTTACTGGGGCCCCCGGTGGCCGAGAAGTGTAAGCGACGAGCCTCTCACCGAGAAAGTTCATGATTCTGTCCTTATGCTAGCAATACTATAGACGATTCGTGCTGGTGGAAAAAAATCATCTAAACATCACCGGGGTACACTGCGATATACGTGCTCGTTAAATCTGTGGGGTCGAAAGTCCCGACGGCGTTAGCGTACGATGTCGCTCGAAGTTCTGCTGGGTGCCCGCTCAGGTGTCGACCTCGTCACTTGACCAGGGTTCTAAATTACGAGGCGGAATTGGCCGTGTTAAAGCTCCTTAAGGAGGCCAGAAGTAGGCAGCCGGAAACGATTACATTATCATCCCATTCCCCTATATCATCTTCCCTCCAGAGATACACATTCTTGAAACTTTACCGAAGCAGCAGGGGGAAATATCAGTCGTTAAAAAGGACATAGTACTAGGGTATCGGATGTATTGGGTTTTGAAGAGGTAATTTTTTAAGATTTAGTTTAGTTTGAATTATCGTCGCACTAGAGCTACACGAGGGCTATTGGCGACGGGCGTCGTATTTTAGAACCACAGGTCAAGTGACGAGCCGATACCTGAGTTGGCACCCAACGCAACCGTTAAGGGCGACATCGTACGCAGCGTTGGGACTTTGGAGTGTATTTTAACGGGCACTCCCTCTACACGGGGTATTGATCGTCGGACATTTTTGGCTGCACGGGCCGTTTATAGGTCGGCAGTTATTTTGGCGATGCCCGGACCCGAACCTTTCGCATGCTAGGCGAGCGCCTAACCGACTGGGCTCCCCAGCCGCTAATTTTGTTGCGTAAAACATTTTAGAATAGACTATTAATTATAGAAACTGACATGTCTTGTTTGTTTATTCATAGCACACAAAAAACGTGTATTTTACTCAAATTCGGAAATTCCACTAAATTGCCATGCCCCTCAACAAAATCTTGCACATGTATTGTTAATATAAACATATTTTTCCAAACAATTATATATTTAAAAGTATGTTTAATAATTTTGAAAATTCACTTTTAACATTAAAAGTGAATTTTCAAAATTATTAAACACACTTTTAAATATATAATTGTTTGGAAAAATATGTTTATATTAACAATACATGTGCAAGATTTTGTTCAGAAGAGGATACATAAAATGAAACTCCTGACATTCGCCCTCACTTTTTACGGTTTTCCCATTTCCGAATTTTTTTTTCTCCAAACACATTTTTTTGTACACCAATAGCGGGTTTCTTTCCAGTTCATAAATTTTCAATTCGCTAATTCCCGCATCGGCTCCTTTTTACGCATATCAGCTTTTAGCACTAATTTACGCTTAGCAAATACACGTTAATTTATTTTGAGTTTCTAATTAAATTATTTTAGAAATGTAACAAAAAATATGGTATTTTTAGTTTGAACCTTTTAAAAGGTTTTTTTTTATATATGCTAATTATATTTCCGGTATTTTTTATATAGAATCATTCAATCAAATACTAGTTGAAGCTTAAGATTTTTTAATGAAAATTATTAATAGGTTTTTTGTATGCAATTTTATTAATTTTTTTAAGTGTGTTTTTTCTGCCTGAGGTTCAAATAAACATAAAACTTATATGAATGTATCACTATTTATAACGATATTTTGATTCACAACTTTATTTCTCTTCTAACCAAACATGAGTGTTTATTAACGGTAAAACAAACTTCTTTGATAAAAGTTTTTTTTTTACCATTTTACTATTTTTCTTGCCTAAAGCAACTTTTTATATACAATACGTTATTTTGTTTTAATATGAGCGCTCTTTATTGCTTACATATTTATATTTGAGTTTCAGATATTCAAAATTTCATTTAAATAAAAATTAATATCTTTATAAATTAATTGAATAAATGGATGAAAGGTTTTGCAATGGTTTTCACTTGCATTTATAAAAGAAAAAACCTTTATTTTCCTGACAATCTCTTATTTATATAGCTTTCTAAAGAATTTTAGGAAACTTTACTCACAAAACTTTTTAATGTATTAGTGAATTTTTATTCAAACTCTCACATACTGCCTTAATTAAAATTTCAAATTCTTATAGAGCTGGAACAAATGACAAAAATATTTATTGTTTTCAGTCATTGATTTCATAGATTTCAAATTTTATATTTTCTTTATACTCATTACTGGAAAAACTAAAAAAATATATATTTATTAGGAAGTGTATTTGAATAGTCCTTAAGGTGCAATTTGATTGACAAAATTCTTGGAATTTTAAGATTTGTAAAGGAAATAATTTTTCAAGAATTTTTTTAAAAAATCGTTCACATGATTTTTCCTATTAGATTTTTATGCATCTTAAACATAACTTTACCAGATTTTACGAGTTGCAAATTGAGATATTTGGGTTTTTATTTATTGTTCGAAAAATGCAACACAAGTATAATATTTAAAATAAAAGCTTCAGCTTCTAATATTTGGATTTTTTATTTAAAAAATGCATGAAACAAGCTCATTAGAATACTTTTCCTACATTTGAGTTGTAGAACTAGAAACGAAACGAAAATGTCTGCTTTTCTCAATACAATATTAACATGCAAATTTTAAAGTAAATATAATCCCCAACAATTTTATACTAATAAAATTTATAAGCGCCAAATAACTAAATCTAAAATGTAAAGTTAACGTTATGATTTTAGAAAATCAATTTCGTATTTTTTTAAACCGTTGTGAAACTGAAAAATGCTAGATTTTTTTTTAAAAAAAAGTAACCATTAAATACGCTTATTGAAAAATTAAAAAAAAATTGGTTTGTACATCCTTAGAAATCTGAATCCTGAGAATATTTGAATTTCGCTAGCATAGATTTAGCGAATTTTTTTTAACTGAAATTATTTGATACACAAAAATTTAAAACCAAATTAACACTAGCAATTAAATGGTTATTGTAAATAAATCACAATAGCTAAGTAGATTTAAATTCTTTTGGTTGAAAACAATTTGATACATTATATTTTAATCAGTAGTTTTAAAAACAAGCAAAAATTAGTGCAGTCGATTACGGTAACTTCCTAAAAGGTAACTTCCCTAAAAGGAAAGGCCCTAAAAGGTAACTTCGGTCCATATACTTTTCCAGCAAAAAACGTATTTTAAGCTCCCTACCTTGAGGGGTCTAATTTTTAATACTTTAAAATTAACTAATTTTTTAGTGGTAATGATGAATAATAATGTTAAATGGAATATTTCACAAAAAAAAACTGAAATTAAAATTTTATTAAAAAAAAATGAAAAATTTGAAGAAATTTGCCTTAAATATAAGAGCTACGCAAAACACAATAACTCAAAAAATAATGAATGTTTTCCTTAAATATTAGGCAGAGTCATTCATTAGACCTTCTTGCATGTTTTGAAATGAGATTTAAGCAATACTTCTAATATTTTAGGAATGGCATAGTATCAAAGTCATGTTTATAGAAATTTTTCAAAAAAAGAGGAAATTTTAATATTAAAAAGTCCATAAACTAAATTCTATCAGTTATTTTACTTAGATCTCATTTCAAAACACACTTGAACTTATAATAAACATGCTCATGCATTATATCAAGTAGTTTTTGAGATATCATGTTTTAAAAGAACATTGTTGTTAAAAATTACCGTTCTTCAGAAAACACGTTTAAAGTTACGCTTTCAGATATACACAATGGGCTAATGGTTCACTGAAATAGCCATAACTTTTGATTAAATTATCGAGAGTAAAAATCCCTGCAGTTTTTTAAACATACATAATAGGCCTTCTCTTTAAAACAGTAAAACAAAGTTGTGAAAATTGTCAAAATTTGCCGTTTTTAAGGTAGGGAGATACCTTAAATACGCTCTTTAAAATGTGCTCGCCTTTTTCAATGAGTGGCAAACTCAGTGCCTTGACCTATGAGTAAAAAATATTAAAAAAATCAGTACTAGAGTTACTTGAGCCAAAGTCCCCCATTCGACGGTATCAGCAATGTTAATCCTGCTTTAAGAAGATTTTGATACATTGTATTTCCACAAACATTTGCATTCCAAATACAATTATTCGAAAACCGTACTTAGTCAAATGTTGTTCAACCGAAAAAAAAGATTTAAATTAATCTCTATTGAATCAAAATATCGAGTCCAATGAATAATTGTCAAAACAAAGCAGTCATGAAATGGACAATTGTTTTGTAAACGGATTAGTGCCATAATCTGTGTCGGGAAGGCGGGAAATCTTTGAGGCCACCTGTAGAATGGACGCATCGATTTTTTGGCAGTTTACGCGTGGATCTAAAAATAGCTCCGCCATCTCCTCGCTATTCATAGTGCTACACTGTTGCACTCTCGCGTGTATTGGCACGCCACGATTTCAGTTTTTTTCCAAGCATTATTTACTTTAGATGCATCAGAAAAACATGCATGCACACTCCGAGAATGCACAAATGGCTTGTGCTAATATTTAGACATTTAAATAGTCTTGAAATTGCATTGTGTAAAGCGTTAATACCCAGAATTAATACCCAATTCTGGGTGGGTTAATACCTGGGTTAATACCCAAAGCGTTAAGAACCCAGATTTAAAAAATTAACCAAACAATTTATTATTACTTAAGATGCATCAGAAAAACATGTGCACACCGAGAATGTACAAATGGCTTTTGCTAATATTTAGACATTTAAATAGTTATTAAATTGCATTGTGTAAAGTAAAATGCGAAGAACCCAGATTAAAAAAGAACAATTTATTTGCAAAAAAAAGCTTTACTGTTCGTGTTTAAAAATGGCTTTTGCTACGAATTAGAATTTTAAGTAGTCCTCAAATTGCAGTGTTTTAAGTAAAATGCATTACTTCAAGTGCTCCGAATTTTAGAAAAATAAACAATTTACTTGAAAACAATGCTACCCTGCAAGTGCTACAGATTTCGTTGCACTCGTTTTCCGTTTGTATTAACCGTTTCAAGATTTTAGGTTAATGTTTTTTAAAAAATGCTTACATAAAAAAAACATTTGGAAAGCTTGCATGCGTTAACAGATATGCACACAACGAATATACAAATGTTTTGGTTAAACATTCTATAAAAATTGGAGTTTCAATTTTAATGACATTGTATTGAGTCAAATAATATACTTGATGGACCAGGATTGAACAACTGTCATGAAAGCTTTTAAGGTAGGGTGAACAGCTGTGTTACGCCAGTCCCGATTGGGATTTGGTGATTTATGTTTTCAAGCAGCGAAAATACTCTAATTCGGTAAATATTTCTATATAACTTGAATATAGCTTGGCAGCAACTCAAGTCTCTAATGAACGGACTAAACCAGCTGTTCCTAACTTGTTTTGCCAAAAATAGTGTTGAAAGCAAATTAGTTTTTCTAACCTAATATTATTCGCTCTAAGTCGTAATTCTAAAAATAATCATTTGTTAGATTTTTAAATATAAAATATAATATTTACATATAAAATTAACTTTCTTCTTTTCAGATCATTTAAAGTAGAATAAACACTCATTCGTTAGAGTTTAGAATAAAACATATGTCGATTTCATGACTTTCAATTCAGGAATTATAAAAAATGGCGTTCCATACCAAACAGTTTTGAAACCGTTAATAAAATGTCACATTTATTGAGATGATTTTAACAATCCCATATGCGGTACAAACATCAATAAATTTTACATTATAAACAAGTTTAGTTTTAGTTTTTGAATTATCGTCGCACTAGAGCTACACGAGGGCTATTGGCGACGGGCGTCGTATTTTAGAACCACACACATTATAAACAAGAACAAGTGTTTAAATAAAAATATATTGGAGTTCAGTTTCACATAAGACCATCATGTTAAAAAATAATTTTCAAACCAAAAAGTATATTATGTTATGCGTATATATATATTGTATAAAAAACATATTAATTTCACTTCATTTGTTGAATCATCAGAAAATCATTTAACAAAAAAAAATCAAAATAAAGTGATAAATTTGAGTCGAACAAAATTGCGGACCCAATTATTCGCTAAGGACTTTAACCGGCTTCCCTTCATTCCTTGATCAAAGCAATTTCATCTTCAAACTAAGATTTTGATCCCAGAACCTAAAACTCCTTATTTCAGTTCCCCCCAAATCCCATTACTCTTCCAACTTGAGCTATCTCAGCTAATTTGGTCTATGAAATAGCGATCACAGATAAGTCGATACCGTTAACTGGATGTTGAGCGCGATTTCAAACAAATTATTTTATTTTTTCCACTTACCTTCCCAAACCTTCGAAGTTAAAAGAAAAGTTAACAAAAAACTGAAAGAGTATATAGAATGTTATATCTGCTAAAAGGTATTTTTGATTGTTACAAGTAAGAAAAATGTATCCAAGCCAGGTAACTATGTAGCAACGTCTTTCCTAATTACGAATTTATAATCTTCTTATGCATCGTTCTCAAGCTTATTAATCTCGGTGTTATTCAGTATTTAAGAGTATCACTAATCCAATCTGATCCAGATTATGTTCGTACTTTTGAAAGTCAGGCTGAAATGGATTTTCATTTAATGTAAGTACATTTTGTTCCATGCAGCATTTTCACTTTGACACACATGCATGCAGGCATATGTCTTTTTTTGAAGTTAACCGTGAAGAAAGTCCTGGGTTTGAATCCCGACATAGGCAGTGATATTTGTGTTGTGTTTGTCTGTATTCGTTCTGAGTACACTGTGACATACTTTCTCGTTATATCTGTAGAGTCGATAGTCCCGAACAAGCGCACGATGACGCAATTTGTTTACTTTGGGTGCCCGCGCAGATGTTGACTTATTCACTAAATTACGAGGCGTAATTGACTATGTTCAAGCTCCATGGAGGCTAGAAATAGACAGTCGGAAACGTATAACCTAACCTAGGTAGGTAGGTTTGAATTATCGGCACACTAGGGCTACCCGAGGGCTATTGGCAACGGGCGTCGTAATTTAGAACCACAGTCAAGTGACGAGCCGACACCTGAGTAGGCACCCAACACGCAACCGTTAAGGGCGACATCGTACGCAGCGTTGGGACTTTGGAATGTATTTTAACGGGCACTCCCTCTATACGGGGTATTGATAGTCGGACATTTTTGGCTGCACGGGCCGTTCATAGGTCGGCAGTTATTTTGGCGATGTCCGGATCCAAACCTGGTACCTTCCGCATGCAAGGCGAATGCCTAACCGACTGGGCTACCCAGCCCCTATATAACCTAATCCAAGCTGTAGATGATAAGGCAACGCGATAAACAAACGCTCATAACAGAATAATAAAGCAATGTCACATGAGCTAAAATTCTCCTACCCAACTCTCAACTCAATGAAATCTCTAATGCATAACTCAACAGCTGTATCTAATCTACCGTCTGCTATGGAAGTAGAAGTTGAAAAAGTATCTTCAACCCCACACGACCTGGTTTACCCTACCTATAGTATTTTAACCAGTTGTATCAGATGCATAGATGACTGCTTTCGTCACAGTGAAGAGATAATACGTCCATATAACGGCACTTTTGCTGAACTTTTTTCAACCGCTTATCTACATTCAGCCAAAATTGATGAACGCACACAAATTTGCTCCACACATGAGGTTCGTGCAATCTCATGTTTACCTATGTCCAACTTTACGAAATCGAAATTGCGATAAAAGTTGAAGATCTAGGTATAATTAATGTGCGTCCATGTGATTATTCCCTTTAGTTGCCGCGTTAACGAATCCCACTATCTCGTTCCGCTAGAAATTCATGTTCACGACATGCTATCTTGAAGTTGCTCCAACAACAACTATCAAACGAATGTGGTGGTAAGGATTTCTACATTCACATTCTACTTCATTTTCATCAAAGATGCAGCCAAACGGGTGAAAATAAAAGAAATATTGTTTGATCTCTAGCCTATCTATTTTAACTTGTAACCAAAGAGTATAAATATCTATAACATAACCAAGAAAGTGGGGTACAGTAACCAAAACTAAAGTTCTAAACATTGACCCATCATTGATATATATTAATAAAAGTGATAAAGTATATTGGAAGTGTGTAATATTAAGTGTAAATATGGTGACCAGACGTAATGCATTTTGCAGTACAGTTTAGTTTTTATTCAACTATCTAGCTATAAAAATATACGCAAATAGTCTCTTTTTAATTTTTTTATAGTTTTTCAAACAAAAAAACGTTAATTAAATATAAATTATGAAAATTTAATATTGATTTAATCGTTGAAAAGTTAATCACTGGAACAAATCTGGCCAGGCTAAGTGTACATGCACTCTTAAAACAAACGAGCGGTTTTAACTCAGTCTGAGTTAATTTCCACTCCTTTCCGGTGCCGAAAATGCACTTCTCCTATAGGAGTGGATTTCACTCTTTTGTTTAAAGAGTGTAAAATACACCATCTTCGCAGAATCTTACGATGCTGTAACACTTTTTTTTATAAGAAACACATTGCTCAATACGTGAATCAAAAAATATGTTCTAGCAAGTACATTTTGATAAAAGCTGCATATTCTCTGTAAATAAATCTTTAAGACTAAATTTTAATCGAATTTCTCTTGAAATCCAATTACCATTCCACATCGTAGAGAGAAACCAATTTTCTACTCTTGAAGCTATTTCTGAAAATTGGATTTAGGAAAATGAAGTAGTAGCTGGGGAATAATATGTGTTAGTGGCAAGAATGAAAAGTATCATATGTTGATTTTCAACTTTCTATGAGTCAAAAAGTCTGCTTAGCATTTTTCTTAGCTATAGTCTACTATAGTCTAGTTTTGCTGCATTACCTCGAAAATCAAGTTTTGAACGAGGTGGTCTAACGTAGTGGCTGTTTAACTTTTCGCCTAAAATACTAGTTTGCTTTAAATGACCAATTGATACATTTCAACAAAATTTCAACTAATCGCTAAAGTTGTGGATATGCACGCACGTTTCATACGGGTGTCCCAGCGGTAGTGTTTGAAACAAAAGAAAAAATAAAAACAATAAGGAAATGAGAATTTAATGACGTTTATTGAATTGACATATTGGGCAATTAAGATAAAGAGGTTCGAAGTGCCCGCCATCTTTAACAAGGACAGCAGTTAGGCGGTTCTCGAACCCAACCATACTCCATACTCTTACCATACCCTTCCTCTTTCTTCCATACTCCTTTGTTTGGCCAATTCTTTTGTGGAATTTCCCACAAAAGCTAAAAAAGCTTCCCACAAACAGAATTGGCCAAACAAAGGAGTATGGCAGGAGTATGAGGAAGGAGGAAGGTATGGTAAGGAGTATGGAGTATGCTTGGATTCGAGAACCGCCTAACTGATGTCCTTGTTCAATATGGAGGGCACTTCGAACCTCTTTATCATTAATTGCCCAATATGTCCATTCAATAAACGTCATTAAATTCTTTTCATGTCTCTTATTTGTTTTTATTTTTTCATTTGTTTCAAACACTACCCGCTGGGCCACCCGGTAGTTGGTATTCAATTACTATTCAAGCTATAGTTTAAATACTATAGCAGTTATCTAGGCATTCTTTGAGTGTAACAGTTATCCAGATATTTATTTACTATGACACTTAAACAAGTATTCAAATACCACCCCAGATTACTATTCGACTATCATTGTCACTTTCAAATTAATCAAAAGTGTTGGACAAACCTTGATTATGGCTTTATGTTGTTCGTCATTGATATTTAATATTTATCTAGTATTGAAACGTAATTGAAAGTGATTTTATTTTATGTTGATGATTAAATTATATGTGAGCAAGAAAATTATACTGACAGTGGTTTCACACATTTTTTTTACGGACTAAGATTAAATTAAAACAATTTTTTTACATAATAAAACAAAATAACCTTTTTTAATAAAAGTGGACGACATTTGACATGTAACAAAACGTGATTAAAAAGTACTAAGGAAAGCGAAAAGCCAAATTATTATCATTTAATTGACAAAAACGTTTATAAAGAGTAGTAAATAATATCGCAATATTTTATGACTGACAGCGTTGTGGTGTGTACACGGTTTACCAGAACAAATAAATTGACAATATAGATTATCACAAGGCTCCATTTTTTCTGAAGGCTTCAAATATTTTCTTTTTACCTCTAAATACAAGCGTATTTTGAAAGTACTGTAGTAAAAACGGCCCATTTCAGTCATTTTCTCCAGCGGGTTTGGTCAGTTGTTATGGTATTTCCTTGGTCGACTTCCATCGTCTTTAAAAGTTCCTCAACACAATCACAAGAGATTGACTTTTTGCTTAGATTTCTTTTTTATGGGCCAGTTTTCTATTTGTGACCCATTATATATGTGGTTCTGGTTATACGATTGGTTATGGGATAAGCACATATAATATTTGCTGTAAATGCTTTTAATGCAGCTAGTTAGTAAGAATTCCTAAAACTTTGTCCTTGATTGTTTTTATAATTTTAAATAAAAATATAGCGATATTTTGGGCTGGAAAATTAAACGCATTTAAACTTAATTAATCTTAAATTAAAAATGCTACCTTAAAAGTGCACTTTAATTTACTTTAAGGCAAATTAACTTTGTTGCATAAACTGAGTAAACTCTTAATTTAAATACTGCAGCATTGACTAAAAGAAAGAAAATTTTTAATAAAACAGATACTATTTATTTTATATAAGAACTTATAAACTTTGTCACTTTTAAGCCTTCCTAAATAAATAAGTTAAAAATAACGGCTTAAAAAAAGCCGCTCGAGCTTCTTGAATCATGTATTTTTAAGGCTTCCCGCGAAGAAGTTACGTTATATCATTTATGGCTTTCGAAATTAAAGCACTTCAAAATTAATAATTTAAAAAGGATATTATATTCAGCTCTCATCTTTTTTTTTGTTAGGTCCACAAAAAAAAGTAAAATGAAAAAAGTGTGGTGAAAAATATAAAAAAACGAGTTTCTCATTTATTAGGGGGTATTTTTACACGTATTCAAACATTTTAAGTGTGTCATAGATGTTTTTTATTGAACAAGTTGTCTTTGGCGAGATTAAAAAATTCTTTAAATGTGCTTGTAGAAACTATTTTTAAAACAGTTATTTTATAAGTGAAGCAAAGTTTACTAGCTAGTTGTCTATTAATTCTTAAGGCTTCCAAAGAGTTACCAATACTTAATTATGAAACAAAATTTACCAACATTAGTAGTCGATTCGTAAGGCTTCAAAAGGGTAATTAATATTTAATTCAAAGTTGATTCAAATATTCATTGGGGCTTAGAATTAGATAGACAAGTGAAAAGGACTATCAACTTGCCTTTGGTATGTTGTTGGTCGATATTTTATGAATTCGTTAAGTTGAATTATCGTCACACTAGAGGGCTACATGATATTATTGGCGTCGTAATTTCGAACCAAAGTCTAGTGACGAACCATAGAGTTAGGAAGGAGAGGTAGAGGGGTCTATGAGTTCAAATGGTTTGAAGCAGGTCTGTCAGGTTTTTCGAGCTACTGCGCATCACATACTGGCACTGAGGTATCCCAAGATGCACCGCACTAGCGGTGTTTTGAGCTACTGCGCATAACATAGTGACCGAAACTGGCACTGAGGTATCCCAAGATGCACCGCTCTAGCCTGCTTCATTTGTGATTTCATCTACTGCGCATATACACTCTTAAAACAAACGAGCGGTTTTAACTCAGTCTGAGTTAATTTCCACTCCTTTCAGTGCCGAAAATGCACTTCTCCTATAGGAGTGAATTTCACTCTTTTTCGGAGTGGGTAAAAGAAATAAAAGAAAACAATCTGCGTCCTACACTCTTAAAACGAGTGGTTTTAACTCAGTCTGAGTTAATTTCCACTCCTTTCAGTGCCGAAAATGCACTTCTCCTATAGGAGTGAATTTCACTCTTTTGTTTTAAGAGTGTACATGGACCTCTCTATTCTCTTTCCTACCTCTATGTGACGAACCAACACCCGAGTATGCACGTGCGTAACCTTTTAGGAGTGACATCGTACAAAGCGTCGGGAGCAAATACGTGTATTATTCTTCGGCCTTTTAGTATTTTCGGACAGTTATTTTTGCAATGCCCGGATCCGAACCTAGAACCTTTCGCATGTTTGGCCTTACCGACTGGGCTCCCTACACTCTTAAAACAAACGAGTGGTTTTAACTCAGTCTGAGTTAATTTCCACTCCTTTCAGTGCCGAAAATGCACTTCTCCTATAGGAGTGAATTTCACTCTCTTTCGGAGTGGGTAAAAGAAATAAAAGAAAACAATCTGCGTCCTACACTCTTAAAACGAGTGGTTTTAACTCAGTCTGAGTTAATTTCCACTCCTTTCAGTGCCGAAAATGCACTTCTCCTATAGGAGTGAATTCACTCTTTTTCGGAGTGGGTAAAAGAAATAAAAGAAAACAATCTGCGTCCTACACTCCTACACTCTTAAAACGAGTGGTTTTAACTCAGTCTGAGTTAATTTCCACTCTTCAGTGCCGAAATGCACTTCTCCTATAGGAGTGAATTTCACTCTTTTTCGGATGGGTAAAAGAAATAAAAGAAACAATCTGCACTTAAAACGAGTGGTTTTAACTCAGTCTGAGTTAATTTCCACTCCTTTCAGTGCCGAAAATGCACTTCTCCTATAGGAGTGAATTTCACTCTTTTGTTTTAAGAGTGTACATGGACCTCTCTATTCTCTTTCCTACCTCTATGTGACGAACCAACACCCGAGTATGCACGTGCGTAACCTTTTAGGAGTGACATCGTACAAAGCGTCGGGAGCAAATACGTGTATTATTCTTCGGCCTTTTAGTATTTTCGGACAGTTATTTTTGCAAGGTCCGAACCTAGAACCTTTCGCATGTTTGGCCTTACCGACTGGGCTCCCTACACTCTTAAACAAACGAGTGGTTTTAACTCAGTCTGAGTTAATTTCCACTCCTTTCAGTGCCGAAAATGCACTTCTCCTATAGGAGTGAATTTCACTCTCTTTCGGAGTGGGTAAAAGAATAAAAGAAACAATCTGCGTCCTACACTCTTAAACGATGGTTTTAACTCAGTCTGAGTAATTTCCACTCCTTTCAGTGCGAAATGCACTTCTCCTATAGGAGTGGATTCACTCTTTTGTTTAAGAGTGTACATGGACCGCTCTATTCTCTTCCTACCTCTATGTGACGAACCAACACCGAGTATGCACGTGCGTAACCTTTTAGGAGTGACATCGTACAGAGCGTCGGGAGCAAAACGTGTATTATTCTTCGCCTTTTGTATTTTCGGACAGTTATTTCGCATGCCGGTCCGAACCTAGAACCTTCGATGTTTGGCCTTACGACTGGCTCCCTAGCTCTTGTACCGACGAAGTGATACACAGAGTCACTTTACTTTATATTCAATTATTTTCATCACATTGTTGAAGGTGTAACCTTCATTGTGGGAGACCATAAATGTTATTTTCTTACATTCGACGAAAGTGAATGCGATCATTTTTACCGGTAAATGCGTTTTTTGGAAATTCAAAAAAAAAACGTTGTTTGTTAGCAAGTTTTGAAAAATCATGCAACCTCCCCATTAAAATCTGCACGTTTTCCGAAATAAAGTGTTAATATACTTTTAGAATAGAATATTATTTCTTTTGCTCCAGGGGAAGGAATGAAAAGTGTAATGTTCTCTTTGCCACTTATCTTTAGTGAAAACAATTTGTTTTAATGTACTGAAAAACTCGCATTTCGGGAAAATAAAAACGCGTAGCATTAAAGTATTTTTTGGGGCAAAAATGGTACCATTATTCTTATTGATCGGTATTATATATTTCACTGCTTTGGAATTATTTTGTTTAAATGTGTATGCCACACATAAACAGGGGCTATTAAAGAGGGACATTTATCATCAATGCTTATATTTATAACTAGAGGTATTCCTGTTGGTATTCTTTTTACTTTTATTTATTTCAAAATTCTGGCTGTATTTTTATAGTTAACATTTTTATTCTGCTGTGGTAATAGATATTGGAAAATTTCACTTTCAGGAGATCTTTTTTTTGTACAAATATTTATTTTCTAGAAGTACAATCTAACTGACGACAAATAAGAAGATAGTTTTAAGATGTAATTAATACATACGTTTCATATTAGGGTTTAATTAAATAGGTTGCAATGCATTTTCCAAAGCGTCCATTTGTTGAAACGATACATAATTCATTTTTTTTATCTTAGTAAAAAATTTTAAGCTCTTCTGTAGCATATTATATTTCATACGCCAAATTAAATAATTCGCCAGTGCATTATATTTGCCCTTTGGTAATAACTTTTTTGAAATACATTGTTTATAAAAATGTATTTGGATGAAAAATGTATTGAAGCGGAAAATTTGAGAGTTGGAACATTGTAAAAAGGACTATAGGAAAAAAACGTTAGTTTTATTAAAGAATATGAAACAGAGTGCAGTTGATCTAAACTCATGTTTTTTTGGTTTAGTTAAAAGAAGCTGACTTGCAAGTTTAATAACTGTCTATGCACTCTCTATTATCATGTAAAAAAAACGTTTCTAAAAATATTCAATACAGCCGGAGAAATGTGGCTTTGAAAATAATATTTTTTCCCATTGGATTAACACAGTGGCACTTTGGTTTGAAGACCCGCAATCATTCGGGCTCATTCACCATTAACTTACATTTTTCCATAAAATTTACTTATAATCGCCTGACTAGCACTAAACTTTAACACTATGGGTCCATTAGTACACGAGTGTGTACATTATTTTTTAACATAGTGTATATCATTTATTTGCAATTATCAGGCATACTTTTATTTCAATAACATAGCAATGAAAACTATGAACAAAAAACTTTTTTTCAGGAATTTTAATTAAATAATAATATAAGAAATAGAGAATAATTAATAAAAGAAATTAATAAAAATTAATTAAAATGAAAAATTTAGAACTTTAAATAGGCTAACAATTAATTTTATATCCAATTATTATAATTTTTTGCAAGCCAATTGTAGACTTATAAAGCAACCCCAAAAGATGAAAATTCTTATAAAATAAATAAATTAAAATGTTTTAAATTCGTTTCAATTTGCTTTATGTATATCTAATAATATTTTCTAGAAACGCTATTTTTGTCATGTAAAAACGAAATAGAATTTTTTTAGTACGTTCGTAATTTAGTTATTTTTTATTACATATATAAAAGTTCCAGACATTTTTTATTGTTGAAGTTATTTTTAACTTCAACAATAAAAATGTCTGGAAACAAAATTCAAATAAACTATTTTATTATTTAAATAATAGGTTGAATGACTTTTAAAGCGCTACTTGAAATAAATATATTTTTTTATATTGCTCCTCTGTTATTAAAAAAATATGGTAGGAAACATCTTCTAAAGAAATAAATGTTTTTTGTTTTACAGTAACTGGATACTTCTATTCAGAAAACAACTTTTAGAGGATTAGTAACCTTGTACGTTCGATTAAGAGCTTATAAGGGAGAAATTTTAGAGCAACAAAGAAAATATTATCGTCGCTAAATTTTTATAAATAAAAAAAATCATGAAGAGCTTAAAAATCCGTAAGCTTTTTTGTGCTTTCATATTTTTGCGAAATTCTAAATTAGTCTGATACAAAGAGTTTTTATTTTATTTATTAAGAACTATAAAGACTTAAAAGATTAAAATTACAAAAAAAAACTAAAATTTCTAAACTCTATTTTATTAATTGATGACAAATTTGAGACAACGTAAATGGAATGTTTCAAAAAATGAATAGCTTTGATTTAAAGGCTGAAAAATAAAGACCACTTTCATAAAATGTTTGAAATATGAACTGTTGTGATTTAAGGGCGTAAAACTGAATCTTAATATTTACGGATTATGTTTTCTATTAGGCGTGACGGTGGTGACTTTAACTGAGTTTATTTTGTTTAAAATGTTTGCAACGAGAACAAAAATGAAGTAATAAAAAATAATTGTATTCGCTTCAAAATACGTAGAATTAAATACAAGCCAACCTTTTTTGTTATGCACAGGTTTGTATGCTTACGCAATTATGGTTTAGTATTTTATAAATAACTTAGCCGTTAATTTTTTTTAATACTTGTATAATAATGTAAAAGTAAACGAATTAACTACGTAAGTAAATACAAAGAAAAGGGAATGCGTTTATTTGATTCTTAATGATGACATTGCATAATTTTAACTGTTAATACTAAAAGAAAAATTTAATTGGCTCATTTTCAAATTAAGCCTTAAAAACTATTTATCGTTTACAAGCAAAGTACATGCATTACTCTTATAAAGCTCGGGTTTTTAACATTAATTTTAATCTTTCAAAAATGACATATGTGATATATCGTACTAATGAAGTAGAATAACATCTACTTCACAGGAGAGCATAATTATTATTTAGTTAACTACATAAATGAAGGTAGTTTGGACGTCCAAAATCTTTTATTATAAAGAAATCATTTAAAGTATTTAACGGGACGGAGTCCGGAGCCGAAGCTCGGCCCGCCAAAAAGAGCACATAACCTTACACCTCGAAGTCTAATTAAAAAGTGACTATTTTTAATGGTTGTGAGAAGAGTGGATCAGAAGTCAAAACAAAGTCTGCTGCGTCTGCGATTTCTCTAGGAAAGAATGTATTGACGCCTATTAAAACGTGGGAACTGTTCGATGTTTCGGCAAGACATTAACTGAGAGTTATTAAGAAAGAACTGAACATTAGAATATTATACAGATTTGTGTGGTTAATATTATAACTTTATAGAGATTTATACGATATATCACATGTATGTTTTCTATCCGGACTTATTACTAGGTTATCACTGCAACCGTAAATGTGATAGTTGAAGTATATCATTTATATCACCTTTGAAGAAGCTTTATATTCTCCTGAGATCCCAGCAAATTCCTACACATATTTCCTATAAACATATCTTTACATTTTTTTAAACAAACAAACGCACACAAATATATTGAAAGAGTTACTAAAAAATAATTTACTTAGAGGCACGTGGGTTGAACAGGGCTGGATTTCTAAATAGGCTAAGTAAGATGTAGCCTAGAGCGGCGAATTTTTTGTGGTGGCAAATTTTACGACCAATTAAAGCGGCATTCGGCATAAAAAAATTATTATAAAGAGATACGAATATATTTAAGAAAGAAAACAAATAATTTACATTAATGCGTACACTCTTAAAACAAACGAGTGGTTTTAACTCAGTCTGAGTTAATTTCCACTCCTTTCCGGTGCCGAAAATGCACTTGCCCTATAGGAGTGGATTTCACTCTCTTGTTTTAAGAGTGTACACCGTAAACGTATATACAGTACAAATATTTCGTAGCAAACATGGTCGCTGCGAGGGCAAGTGCACCCCTTCCTCACAGATTTTGAAGTTGAAAGACAAATAGTAGAACAGTTTAAAGAAATTCGCCTATTTCGTTTTCAATTTAGTGTGTAAAGGTACATAGATGATTATATGTGTATCTATTTTAAACAACACATACCACCCTATTTTACAGCTAACCAGCTACCTTTCCCCGAATTGGGGGAAAATTGTGACTGGGGTGGCAAATCGTAACCTACAAGAGGCAAATCTTTAAATCCGACCCTGGGGTTGATGTTTGAGGAAATTTGAGGTTTTAAGCTCTAAAATTACACATTTATCATGCGAACAAAACCATACTGACCATCGTACAACTTCATTTTTTTAGATATAAAAAACCTGCGATTAAAGATTGAAGTGACTTTCAGATTTTTTTTTTCTATCGAACTATTAAGCTGCTTAATGTTTAAAACAAATTGTGCAGTTACATTCAGGTAAAACACACATCCATGTAATAGTATGTCAGGTCTTAGGAGGATATATAGCTCTATTACGATAAAAACTGGTTCGGAGTTTTGTAAAAATATGGCTCCTCATAATATATTTTAATTACTTATCGATTTACAATTGTTTATATAAAATATTCGCCATTTTCCTTTGAGGATAAATTATTCATGTACACTCTTAAAACAAACGAGCGGTTTTAACTCAGTCTGAGTTAATTTCCACTCCTTTCCGTGCCGAAAATGCACTTCTCCTATAGGAGTGAATTTCACTCT
The DNA here is from genome assembly GCA_019343175.1 of Oedothorax gibbosus. Classification (NCBI taxonomy): domain Eukaryota; kingdom Metazoa; phylum Arthropoda; class Arachnida; order Araneae; family Linyphiidae; genus Oedothorax; species Oedothorax gibbosus. The sequence continues at coordinate 2,352,861 of JAFNEN010000006.1, forward strand.
TTTTCGGAGTGGGTAAAAGAAATAAAAGAAAACAATCTGCGTCCTACACTCTTAAAACGAGCGGTTTTAACTCAGTCTGAGTTAATTTCCACTCCTTTCCGGTGCCGAAAATGCACTTCTCCTATAGGAGTGAATTTCACTCTTTTGTTTTAAGAGTGTAATGCATATTATTTTAGATGGAATTTACTATTGTAAACTTTGTGAATAAATTAAATTCATACCTGTCAATAGTAATATATACTCGCCGCCAACCAAATTAGAACACGTTAGGTATGGCGTTTTTTTTAAAAAAAAACGATTTCCGGTTTTTAGACGGTTTTCCCCACAGAAAACCGGTTTCCGGTTTAGACCGGTCCCATGAAAAAACCGGTTTTTCAGTAAAAACCGAGGGCAAAAAACCGGTTTCGGTTTTCCATCCCTAAAGTGTAACAAATGAGGGTGGCGGGAACTATAGTTAATTGGATATTGGCCTCCTTTGAATTTTTCGCTGAAATCTCCCATTGCACTCTCTTTTGACCCCCAGCGCAGTGGAAGTTTGCAATTCAAAGAAGTGTTTTGTAGCGATAAGAAACTAAAAATAACTCCAATACCATTACACAGCGTTCAGATATTGGATGGTGGGGGGCTGCCAGTTATCGCCTATAAAATATTTTCCCTGCAATATCTCATTTCGTTTCGAATCTACTTTTGGGACACAAACATCAAGTAACAGGTTGTGTAAAATAGTCGAAAACACTATACAAGGATTATTCAGAACTCAAATTAGCATTAATTAACACATAAATGAATCAATTTTTTTAGAAACCCTAGAATTGTATTCGAGAAATTAAAAAAAAACTATTTTAACAGCAACTTAACGTCGAAATTACCTAAATTTTAACATCAATCTTTTGGCGGGATGCATTGTTACTACTTAAAAGAGTTTTTTTTTTTAAAGAAAAACATTATCTAATTTTCAAAACTATTTTATTATTATAAGTTGCTGGACTTATGGGGTTTTTGAAAAAATAAATTACTTGTGTTTTAAGTGCAAAAAAAAATAATATTAACTCCTATTGTGTAGACGGACCGTGCAGCCAAAAATGTCCGACGAATAATACCCCGTGTAGAGGGAGTGCACGTTAAATATGATCCAAAGTCCCAATGCTGCGTACGATGTCGCCCTTAACGGTTGCGTTGGGTGCCTACTCAGGTGTCGTCTTGTCTCCTGACTGTGGTTCTAAATTACGACGCCCGTCGCCAATAGCCCTCGCCAAACCCCCTGCGACGATATTTCAAACTAACCTATTGCGTACACTCTTAAATCAAACGAGCGGTTTCCACTCCTTTCCGTGCCGAAAATGCACTTCCCCTATAGGAGTGGATTTCACTCTTTTTCGGAGTGGGTAAAAGAAATAAAAGAAAACAATCTGCGTCCTACACTCTTAAAACGAGCGGTTTTAACTCAGTCTGAGTTAATTTTCACTCCTTTCCGGTGCCGAAAATGCACTTCTCCTATAGGAGTGAATTTCACTCTTTTGTTTTAAGAGTGTAGCTAAACTTTTGTTTATTCGTCTCAAAACAACTTTAGGCCAAAAGAAAGTAAAAAAAATCATTAGAAGAATCGTATACAATATTGGATCTGAAAAAAAAGAACCTGTGTTTTTCGCCCTCTTGTAGACATTCGACAAGGTCGGTGACTTATTGGGTTTCTCCCCCAACGCTACATTCGATTGCTTTCTATAGCTGTGCAAACCCATTTTGGGACACAAACATCAGAACAGGATTTGGAATAACAGGATTCTTCACAGAAAGTGTGTTTACATGGGATGAATAGATTAACATCAAAATCCCAATTTTGATAAAATTGTGACGTAGAGGGGTTTTGAAAAAATTGATTTAAATATGGTTGCCTAGCATTACTAGGCGATTTTAACCATCTATGAGTGGTTGATTTTTCCCGATTTCTTCAGAAGCAATTAAAACGATGTTTCCGTTTTAGGAAACATTTGTATTTTTTATACAACTTTCAAAGGTCGTTGAAAACTAATATATACCAAATGATCAAAATCATAATTGTATAAACCTAAGACATACCTTTGTGTAGGAAGTTTTGATTTTTTTACACCAACTTTCCCTGTCAATTAAAGTCCACAATGAAAAGAGTGAAGATCCTTAAAATCTTAAAATAAGTATACAGTCCCTGGACAAATTATTAGACGCACTGTATTTTTTTAAAAGTAATTTTATGTTTCTTAAGAGTTTTTACGCAATAATGGTATATTTAAACTACAATATTATTGATTTTAATTTAAAAGAATTGTTGTAGACTACATATCTGTATTTATTTTAAGATAATTATGATTAATTATGATTAAGATTAATTTATATTAATTATTTATTATAAGATTATTTATGTGTGGAGTCGTCATCCTCAATTGCAGTAGACAGTACAGTCTTGCATTGATAGCATGCCGCGCAGAATTAAAGCTTTGATAGCGGCTAAAGGTGGCTCAACTAAATATTGACTTTTACTAACATTAATTTCACTTTTCTTTAAAACTTAATAAACTTATGCTTTTATAAATGAATGCTGTTTTATTTATGTCAAATAAATCGGTAATTGATTGGATAATATAAAAATAAAAAACAAATCAATTTAAAATAATAAAACGGTACAATATCACCCGGCAATTAATATTTTACATGAAATCTTGCAGTGCGTCTAATAATTTGTCTGGAGACTGTATATGGCCAAAGTTATTCTCTCTACAATTACGTAAATATGAACATCCCCAATCCAACATAATGTCGCCTTTAGGTGCAATGCTATTCCAACATTCCGATATCGAGCAGATATTAGGAGTTACTGCCCAACAAAGACGGAACTTCGATGGTTAGACTGTTTTAGAAGATTCGAAGAAATTGCTTTGTATCCCTGTGGAATTATTAAAATATTTGTGCCAAAGTCTCATATTGAAAAATATTTTAAATAGCATGGCTAACAAGTTGAAACAGACAGGGGAATTTGTCATACTTGAAAGAAGAAGGCAAACTAAAAATAAAGATTATGCTGCGAAGAAGTTTCTTATACTTTAATGGAGAAAACAGAAGCACTTTCTGTGTTTTAATAAATCAAAAAAAAAAAAATATGAAAAGCATCTGATACTGGGCGCAACATTTTTATATTTGTTGAAATATGTTTTTCGTGATTAATTTTGAGTAGATACAAAATTTCATTTATATCTAAAAAGTAGAAGAGGGTTTAAAAAAAGGTTTAAAAGATGCGTTTTTCATAACAAACTTTTACGATAAGCTAACGAACACATCAAATATTATATTAAGCGAGCATGTTTACAAGGTTGCCCATAGTTTTAGGGCATTTAGAATTTCTGAATAGGCATTAAATGGAACACTTGTCAATACATATATTGAGAATTTTAATCAGCGAAATAATAAACATTTTAATACATGAATTGGTGAACGTTTTAATTCTCGAATGAATAGGATAATTGCTATATTTTGCTTTAAAAGGGACATTTTGTGAATATTTTTTAATCAAAATATAAAAAACCACCGAAAACAATAGTTTTGCCAAATTTGTAATTATCCCAATGGCATTAGTAATAAAATTTTATACAAGTTCAATACGAGTGCCTCTTGAAAAGATTAACTCAATCTGGAACATAATTATTAAGGGGGGGGGGGGGGGGGCTTCACACAAAATTCTAAAATCTTAAATTTTAAAGGAATTTTTATGATGGTAATTAAAATAATTTGAATTGAGAAAAATACGAAGAAATACGAATAAATACGAATACGAGAAAAATAATTTTTCTTTTATTTACTACTACGAAATTCAGAAGCAAAACATTAAATTATTTTGAAAAGCCCATTTTTCACACACCGTTTCGTTTTAGCGTTTAGGTTTAAAGCTCTGAAGTCGTTCAATTATGTTAACTTGACTCCAGTAAAATGACTATTATAGAGTTTAGAGGTTTTTATTTTTGTCCTTGAAATTACTTTAACACCGCAAAAAGGCCTACGTGATTCTAATTTTTTTCATAGAATTCGTTATGTAAAAGCATCATAAGTGTACAGTACATAGGTAATAAATAATTTTAAATATACAGAGTGGCGCAAATAAAAGTGGCCCCGGCGTAGAGATAGTTATGCTTTGAGATGCTTGGCGAGAAAAACTATTGAAGCCGTCTGAAAGCCTTCAAGTGGAAATAAAAGATTATTCAAGCGTGCAATGGCTTCAGTAGGCAAACCTGTTTTTGCATTGGTTGGATTGGATTGCATCACATTAAAGCTACTCATGAACTATTGGCGAGTTCAGATCTTAGTGCGTATTATATGAAGACGGCATTGTATGCAAATTTTGTGCCTTGCAATCAATTGTGAATGTTTTCTATTATCAAAAATAAGAAGGTCCGATTCTCTAGGATAAATAGCGGCCGAAATAATCACTAGTGGGGACTTTTTTTGCACAGCTGTACAAACCTTCAGTTTATATTGCATTCCAAGTAGCTTGTCAAACCGTAGCATAGTTGCCGGCAAATAATTCGCCAAGCGTTTGTTTGGGCTTTATATTGAAGCGAACAATGACTTCACTTAACAAATCTGTTTGTGCCTTGCTTTTTGACTTGGCAACAATTCTATCTTATTCCTACCTCCATGACGGGGCCACTTTTATTTGCGCCACCCTGTACTTGTCCCACTAATGCTATAAATGTTCTGTAGATGTCAACACGAGTCTAAAAATAAATTTAATTTTTTAAAAAATGATAGCTAAAGATCCAAATGATATTCTATTTAAAAAAAATGTCTTTTGTTGTTATAACGATTTTCTTACCCAGTGTAAAATAATTATTAACTTAAAGTAATATACTAAGGCATTTTTTGTGATTTCAAAATTAATGCCTGAGGTTGTATAGCACTGATCGACTGGCCTTCCCTGTTAAGCTCGATCCGATTTTTATAAGAATAATTTCTACAGAAAATTAATTTGGCTTTGGAACCTTAATTTTCACATGATTATTTTCTTGATTACTTCTGAGAGCTGAAAAAGACAGTGGTATAAAACATAATTGGAAAAAGTGAAAATTGGGAGAGGTTAATTTAAAAATGCAAAAAAAAGGAGTCTTGTTAAATTGCGATCGATTACAGGCGACATAATTTGATAAATCATTTTTTTACTATTGTTTCTTGTAAGCTTATTGAAGAAAATGTATTGCTTAATGCATACGCTTTTTCTCAAATTTAATGGTGTTTGATACCGAAATAATGCATTTTATAGACGTTCAATTACGATTTTCTCTTTTAAAGACTGTATTTTAAATAATTAAGATTAAAGTAAAGTTAAAAATTTCTATTAAATGCCTTTTTTGTTATTTTTCTTTAAACATTTGAAATATAATTCATTTGTAGTATTGTATTTAAGTGGATTTAAGTGAAGAAGACAATGGAAGTAAAACCTTAAAAAAATTATTTTATAAAGTTTGACATAAAAATGCGTATATTAGTGTAATTGAAGAAGTGATCTTGAAAATCGAACAAGAAATGTTTCTATTTTCAATTCTGCTTTAGAAAAAGAAAAAGTTACAATATCAAGATATTTGATAAAATTTTACACTTCATTCCGTAACCCCTTACCACAGAAGTTAATCATTGAAAAACATTGAGAAAAACCTGTTTCCCTATTTATAGCTTACGGTGTCATTCGATGTGATATTAAATATAAGATCATTTTGATTTTAAACTGCAAAAAATAATAGTTTTAAGAAAAACTAATTTTAAAAAGAAACAGGAAGTTCTAAAGAACTAAAATAGCCTACTTTCCTGTTACCTAAATACTTACTGAAATTCTAATCGGGAAACAACTAGGTTCATAACAGTAAATATCATCAACAATTGCTTCTACACTAGATTTACACACATTCGAAAAAAAATCGCTAAACACAGCATCCAGCTATAATTTAAACTTCTAAAGCCAAAATCAACTATTTTCCTTAATATTCTTTCACAAATAACTTAATATTATTTATCATCGGCTCGATTTATTTGTAGTTCGAAGAATAATTAAATATTTATTAATAACAAAAATAATGAAACTACTCCAAACTGCATTAAAAATAAATGTAAATTAAAACTAAGCAGAACTGTGTGCAAAAAATATGTCTTGCCACTTTCTTGGTAAACAATTAACGAACAATCAAAGAATCACATTGTGCTACATTTTATGACGTCATTCCAAAATGATTTATGAAAAAATTATTTTGCTTCAAATAGTTTTAAATAAAGTTTCTCATGCTATTGCTGATTTGGCAACAGTGATTTAAATGACTCAAAATTGAATTTCAATGCTAATTCAATGGGATATTCACCGACAGATAGTAGATTTATGTCCGTCCGGACGTACAGACAGGCGGACAAAAAGAATGAAAGTTGGGTCTCTGAGGTCATAGCTTTCTAACAAAAAAAGAATTTTTAAGATCCGAATGATAGAACCTATTATGGAAGGGGGTACGGACAGATAGACCGACAGACGGACATCGACCGCATGTCAATACCTACTTTTTCATTTTGTAAAAAATTATTTCGAATTAAAAAAAAAGAAAAGTAAGATAAAAATAGTATTTTCCAAAAATTGCGAAAATGCAGTGCATTACATTAGACGCGGGTGTTAAGTGGATAAATAAACGGTTTCATATAATTTAAAAACTAAAAAAAAAACAATAATATCAAACTTAAATCCACTGATCGGCAAAATCGGCATTAAAAACTTACCTTTCGCCATTTTCAATGAATACAAAATCTCAGTTGGGCAGTGACCGATGAGAGAAGTGATTGAGAACGCGAAACCTAGGAGTTGGTTTAATAAAATTGCAATGAGGTAGTTTCAGATGACGTACTTTTCAGTTTTCATTCTTGTTTTCTGCTATTTCACTGGTTGTTTTGGTTTTACTCTCAATGCACTGTAAAAACAGCGGATATTTAGTATTTAGTGTATTTTATACTTAGCAGATATTATTTATATTTAGTTTTTTTAGAATTGAGAAAACTGTTTTACAGATCGAGAGAAAGTACAGTAAATCACACAGAGTACAGTACACACAGTGTACTCTGTAAATTACAGAGTGCAGTAAATCACACAACGTAAATAGAACAATAAGAGAAAAAAGATGACAAAACCAACAATAGAGAAAATAAAATAAAAAAAGAATCGCTATGAAAACATACACTGCCAAAATTATTTAGTTCCAATATTTTTTACATTAAATTGAAAAAATTATATCAAATTATAACCAAAACAAATATAATTCTAGAAGGACCACAAATGAAAACAATATCACTGAAACTGTTGCCCCTCATGGCGTGAAACATGCCCATTGACATTTTTATTTTACCTTTGGGTTTCCAAAAACCTTATTACGTGCAATTTGAAAAAAAGAAACAGTTTTAAGGAATCAATCAAACAAAGGACATAACAAAAGTTTCCACTGTAGTTCATAAACAATAAACAAAATAACATCAGATTGTTCAGTACATTTTACATCACATTGTTGTAATGTTAGATTTACAGCAAATTGACGTTTTATCATTATGTAGAAGAATCTGGCGGATTTCTCAATTTATAGCACAATGAATTTTACATCATTTATAACTTTAATAGCAAGGCGATGGCAACAATTTTACCATTGCCATGTGTTGTTAAATTACATATTTTTATAACAGTTTTGCTCGAAATGAATCGCATATGAGTTACTATTTTGTCAAACTAATGATTCAAAATTTAGTCTCCTGGCAATAGAAGATGTCATTTGGCTAATGGGTCCAAAAAAATAATGTCGACTACGTGACTAGACGGCTGATGACCGCTTCTGTGGGAAAATACTTTGGTCATCCCTGATCATTTCATTGTTGCCCTAAAATATCACCTCGTGGGCTGCAATAGTGTACAAAAAATTACATTACTTCTAACAAATGGAATTCAGCACTGATTCTTTAGAGTGCAAAAAAAACCTTTTTTTTTTTAGAAAAAAAACTTACTCCCCTGGGATTACTTCTCTCCATATGGACTTGAAAAAGAAGTTTCAGTCCTCTGAATTTATATTAAGGCCTCTGTAGTCCAGCTTCGAAATTAAGGATAAACATTTTAAATGTTATGTGTTTAATTATACGTTGAATTTTAACATATTAAGAAATCCGGCGAAATATATTGAGAAAATGCTTGCTTTTTTTTAGCAGTGATTGGTGAGAACCATAGATATCATAGTTAAAGTATTAGATTGGCAGATCACGTGATCACCTCCAATGCTAACGACGGGACGCGCATGGGGGCCAAATAGGAGGGCAAAATGGCCAGTGTTGAATGCTGCCACTTTGAGGAGAAAAATACTACGAAAAAGTACAATTTAATTCTAAAATTACAAAAAAAATACTAGAAGAGCATTTCAAGTCACTAAAAAGATTCCAAAATGCAGCTAGTATTTTTACGATATTTTTTTGTAATTTTAGAATTAAATTGTATTTTTTCGTAGAATTTTTCTCCTTAAAGTGGCAGCAACACTGGCCATTTTGCACTCTTATTTGGCCTCCATGCGCGTCCCGTCGTTAGCATTGGAGGTCATATGATCTGCCAATCTAATACTTTAACTATGATATCTATGGTTAGAACACATCTTGTTAAACACTGTTAAATTGTAATGTTTCACATGATTTTCTAGGTCATGAAAACATGAAATTGCAGTAAATCTAAAATTCTTATTGAAATTAAAAAAATATAGATTTTAAGTCATTTATTGTAAAACATATTGTCATATTAAGTCCTTTTTTTTATGAACTATACTGAAAAATATAAGTTTTTTGCGTTTTCATTAAAAACAAAATTGATTCATAAAAAAAATTATTAATTTATATTTTTACGAAGATAAAGCTGATAAATAAAGTTTTTGGCAGCTGAGAGAGCATTAAAAACTCGCTATATCGTCTTAAAAAGTGAAGAAAAGAGTCTATTTATAACATTTTACTGCTGATTACCTAAAAATTAAAACTGTAACTACACCATAAAAATATTCCGTAACACATTTTAATATCATGCAATAAATAAATTCCGTAAAAAAATAAAAGTAAATATACAAATTACCGTATTGAAAAAGGCAATAAACTTAACCAAAATTCCAAACACAACATATGGCCTTTTTTAACTATACACATAAACAGATTGTAATTTTACGCTTCACCATAAAATTAAGTGTGGAATTACTTGCTTGTAGTTTTTATATTAACATATATTTTTTGTGTCTTGTTGCGTGTAATTACTGTTTTAAACTTTCATTTCCCCTCTCCTGCATTTTATACTTTTATTATTTAAACTAAATGCCGCAACTAAATTAATTACTCTATTCTACATTGCAACTATCTATTATCAAAAAGATATGTTCTCTTTTTCGTGCTGACAATTTTATACTGGATGTAATTTTAGAACATTTTAACAAAATATATCAACCTGATACTTTCATAATTATTTTTGTTAACTATATGGACATTCTAACATAGAAGATGAACAAATATTCTAGCATAACATACATATAGCATAATATACAGCATAACCCGTTTATAGCGTCATTCAAGGGACGTTTATCTGTTATAAACGAGTCACGTTATAAACAAAGTTGAATATTAAGTGTAGTAAATCATATAAAATGTACTCCTACTAATATCAAAAACTAAAGTAATAACATCTCTTCAATAAATTTAAAACCTATGTGCTAGTAATAATTAAAAATATCTCCTTCTCCATTCAAGAATTTTTAAGCGAAAGATAAATTTCAAATTTGGTGACCTCAACATTTCATTTCCCAACATTTGGCAAATGAAATTACGTATGAAATAATGAGTGAAAACGAATATTTTTTTCTTTGAGAAGCTAGTTTGGATATCATATAAACGTATATTTCTAGCGTTATAACATAAGAGTTATTTTAAAAAAATTCTTTAAAAGCGAGATATTATAACCTTAAGATCTCTGGGCAATTAAAACGACCGAACATTTATGGCGCTAAAAACGAGTTGTCATTGTAAACGAGGTCGTAATAACCGAGTTTGTCCGTACTTCAAGTAACGCGTTACTTCAATCACGGCCAACTTCAATAACAAGGCCAGAGAAGCTCTCCCAAACATGAGCGTAGACGGAAATTTTGACGTCACTGCTCTCAGTGCCGAAGATCGAGAAAACAGTTCGGACGCATTCGGAACCCTAAAATTGTGGTCAGCCGTGAACGAGTGGTTCCGAACAGGTTTCGAGACAGGTTGTCTTCATCTTCGGAACAACGTCACTCGGAACTATGACGTCAAAAATTCCGTCCCCGAGCTTGTTTGGGAAAGCTTCTTCGGCCTCAGTAGTTGAGTAGGCCGTGCTTAAATCCGTTACAAGTAACGCGTTACTTCTATCCCTGAATGGAACTATTAGAGATCTGGTCTGGCTGATACATCGGCCTCAGAAATGTGTCGGCGACTGTCATTAGTAAGGCGCATGCTACCAAGTAGGATAAATTTTCGAGATATAATCCCGTCCTTATTCCTAACAAGAATTTTTTTGATCAGAAGTTTTTCGCCAAATCCTTATATATTGTCATAATTGGAAATGCAACTTTATATTTAAGGAAGTTTTGATAGCTACACTCTTAAAACAAACGAGCGGTTTTAACTCAGTCTGAGTTAATTTCCACTCCTTTCCGGTGCCGAAAATGCACTTCTCCTATAGGAGTGAATTTCACTCTTTTTCGGAGTGGGTAAAAGAAATAAAAGAAAACAATCTGCGTCCTACACTCTTAAAACGAGCGGTTTTAACTCAGCCTGAGTTAATTTCCACTCCTTTCCGGTGCCGAAAATGCACTTCTCCTATAGGAGTGAATTTCACTCTTTTGTTTTAAGAGTGTACGTCGGTTGAAACAAAGTATCCCCCAAACATGTTTGTCGAAAATAAAACTTTAAAACTTTATATAGTATTTACAGATTCAAGGAATTACTTGAAAAGATTTAGAAAACAATGGAAATCCATACATTAAATATGGATATGCTCTATGAATACTTTAAAAATAGCATAGAAAATATACATTAAAAATAAAAGGAATGTTTACGAAGTGTTTTGTGTGTTCCAATACATTTGTTCAAATATTTTATACTTTTGACCTTTGTTATTTGTTATTATTTACATACACAATAAAAAACAATCCGGTAAATATACCGCTTTTCCGATACCGTCACAAAATACCTATACATTTATGTTTTGTCCGTTGCCTATAAATTTATATTGTAGCCCGTAAACCCTTTATCCGCCATTTTACGACCAGTGACTGTAAACAATAATATAATGAGTAGGGCTTTTAATACACAAATTCGTTTATAGATGCCTGGGTTAAACCCGGAACCTTGCCGATGAGAGGTGGATGCTCGAACAAGTCGAACACTAATACATAATTTCTATACATTTATATGTGTATTCTTCTTCGTTTTTGGTGAGAATGAATCTCGTAACCACGGTATCCTTATCAGCCAATCAGATCGGGAATATAATTGAGTAGGGCTTTTTAATAACACAAATTCGTTTATAGGATGCCTGGGTTAAAACCCGGAACCTTGTCGATGAGAGGTGGATGCTCGAACAAGTCGAACACTAATACCTAATTTCTATACATTTATATGTGTATTCTTCTTCGTTTTTGGTGAGAATGAATCTCGTAACCACGGTATCCTTATCAGCCAATCAGATCGAGAATAAATTGCCTTGAATTTGCTTTATATTTCGAAAAGTGTTACCTTTCCAAATTTATTTTGTTGGTTTTGACCTAACAAATAATCGGATAAATTTAATTTTTTAGAAATTACTGGTTTTAACACGTATAATTAAATACGGAGACCCTTTTAGCGATGGCACATAAGTTTACGGGATTTTTTGCAGTATGTATTTACTTTTTGTATCGTAAAAAAGTGGATTTTTAGTGTTTAAATTACTTTAGTTTAAGTTCAAATGTATCCAATTTAATAAAGAAAAAGTATAATTTAAAATCACTCTACACTCTTAAAACAAAAGAGTGAAATCCACTCCTATAGGGAAAGTGCATTTTCGGCACGGAAAGGAGTGGGAATTAACTCGTACTGAGTTAAAACCGCTCGTTTTAAGAGTGTAGGACGTAGATTGTTTTCTTTTATTTCTTTTACCCACTCCGCAAAAAGAGTGAAATCCACTCCTATAGGGGAAGTGCATTTTCGGCACCGGAAAGGAGTGGAAATTAACTCAGACTGAGTTAAAACCGCTCGTTTGTTTTAAGAGTGTCAGTTATCACTGCCCTAACATTTTCACCAATAATCCTAAGACTCTTTTGCTTTTATTAGTATACATTATAGGATAATCTTTAAAATATTTTTATCTACTAGGTCTAGGTGATCGTCAAAAATAATAAATAATTCATACCGTCATAACTTCGATTTAACCGATTCCTTTGGGAAACTAAATAAATACACTTGGAGAGCCAAAAGCTCCTTTGACAATTTCCGCGCTCTTTCTTGGAAATCGATTGGTTGGTCGCCGTTACTTTTGAAGTTAACATTTTAGGAAAAGTATTTCCGTGTTGTTTTTTTGCAAACAAAAATCGAAAAAGGTCTTCAGGGAACGTTCTTGACAAATTAGAATTATTGAGAATTTTAAAATCAAAGTTGGATTTAATAATTAAAGGGCATAAAAAAACTGAATGTTAAGTAAGCTTGAAATAAATATAGCATTACTTATTTAATAATTTGAATAATGATAAGCTGGAAAGAACTAAGCGACTTTTTTTTTACTAAATTTGAGTTACTTGTATTGTGGATCTACTTAATGCTTTGCTAAGAATTAATAAATAATGCTTATTTATTAATTCGTTATTTCTTATGTATTAACAAGTTCAATACTAAATTCAAAATATGATTTCACAAAATAAAATTTCGTGTTAGTTCATTTCGAATTCAATCGAAACAGCTACTCTGTTGCAAATATAAAACAAAATAAATGTCTGCGAAATAGGTTTTGTATAACTCGAAAAAAAATGGGGGTTTATTCTGTAAGTTTAAGTTTTTATAAAATATGCTTACGAAAGCTTATTTTTACTCTTATTTGATAATGTATAAAATATTTTTGTACAATAAATTTCTACTCTTTTAGGTCCTCCTGTTAACGTTGGTGTCACAATGTACATCCTTAGTATTAGTTCCGTCAATGAAGTTCAGATGGTAAGGAACTATTCAATTTTACTTAGAGCTTTGAATTAGAGCAGAAATTTAAAACAACATACTTTAGATGAAAAAAGTGCTAGTAAATTAAACATAATACCTAATAACCATCTAAAACAAAATAGGAAATTTAAAAAAAATTGCTTAAGAGGGATTGTCAGTCCCATAGAGCTAATGCATTAGTTTTCTAATCATAACTTCCGCAGAAGTATTGCTTTGCCATGTTAGCCCTTTTTCCCCAGGTATGGGAATCAACATAACATCGAAATGAAACAAATTTGAAACGAAACTGTTATCTAGTTATTTAATTAATTATTTTTTAGTTTTAAAATGCCACAAATTTCAGCAGATGGCGACACTATTTTAAAATTTTATCAATTAATAATTAAATAACCGGATGTTATTTTCTTTTCAATTTTATTTTAAATTGATGTTATGACGATTCCCATACCTGGTGAAAATGGGATAACATGGCAAAGCAATTCTTTTGAAGAAATTATGATTTCAAAACTAATGCATTAGCTCTATGGACTGACAGTCCCTCTTAAAGATTGGTAAATTTAACGCGTAATTGTATCTAAATTATAAACGGAAAAACGGAAAATCGATCTTAAAATACTTTTAATGTATAAAACTCCACCGTTCCTTGCATTTCAAGCGTCGTTTGATTATGATATACTTTGCTATCGAAATATGAAAATAGAATCCATATTATTTTAAAAGACTTTGAGTGTTAAAAGAAATTATTCATTTCAGCCGATAGCTTTGCATGTAATTCAGTTACAGAAATTAAAGTAAATCAATAAAATTTTGTTCTGATAAATTAAAAAATGCTGTTAATGAAGAAATCGGCCCATAAAAATAATATCTACACTGTAAATTCATTTTAAGCAATCGTTCTCGAAAAATTCTCCAATTTCCAACAATTATTTTCAGTACTCTTTTAAATACCACCTCATTAGTAAAGCAAGTTTTTCAGTGAAAAGAAAGTGAGCAGTACACATATCATTCGTTTGTCCCGCTTATCAATCGCAATTCGTGAAAAGTTACAGTTAAATTAGGTTTTTAGTCTACCTCAGAAAATAACGGAAAGATGGAGCTTTAAACGTTTGGGCTCGAAGGGAAAAATTCCTAAGTGTATCAGTCGTTTTTTTTTTAAATTACAATGTACGTGGTTATATACATTTAGGAAATTTTACGTTTCATTTTGAACGAAGAAAAATACTTAAACAATCAGTTTTCCAAGTAATGCATAACTTTTTTCATTGGTCAAAAAAAGATGAAGTTTCAAAATTTCAAAATCAAATTTTTTTTATTCGAAAGAAAATATCTTATTACTTTTATCGCAACATAAGTTACCTACCACCTCAATTTACATAAGAGAATTGCAGAGAAAATATTTTTCTATACGCCTTCTCCATATTTACATTTCTTTCTTCTGATCTTTTTTACTGTACACTAAGTTATTGTGCTTTTTTTCCAATTAAATTTTAAGATGTGTGCATACAAACGTACATTTCGTAATTTTTCAGGTATATAGTAACGTATATTTCATAACTTTAATATATATACCGTAGTATTTTGCTCTGTAAATGAATAACAGATCTTTTAACGTAAAACGATTTCAATATAAAATTCGTTCTAAATTATTTTATGTTCTCAATATTTGTTTGTAATTTATAAGTTAATTTGCTTGTATACATTCAAGTTTATTATATAACAATAAATTTTGTTGAAACAACTTAACTATATATATAATAACAGAGTAAACCCTGAAATTGGGTCGAATTATTTAATTCAATGACACGCGATAAGATTCATGAAATTCAATGGGGTTGTTTCACGGAGGATCTGGCAATAGCTTTGTGGTTTTGTTTGCATGTCTATTTTGATGTTTTCAATAATGTTGCCAGCAGTTTTAGAAGAAAAACTACGAAAAAATACCATTTAATTCTAAAATTACAAAAACATACCATAAAAATACTAGCAAAGCGTTTCACGTTTTTTTTAAAGTCACTAAAAAGATTCCAAAATGCAGCTAGAATTTTTACGATATTTTTTTGTAATTTTTGAATAATTCTAAAATAGATTCTAAAATTACAAAAAAATATCGTAAAAATACTAGCTGCATTTTGGAATCTTTTTAGTGACTTTAAAAAACGTGAAACGCTTTGCTAGTATTTTTATGGTATGTTTTTGTAATTTTAGAATTAAATTGTATTTTTTCGTAGTTTTTCTTCTAAAACTGCTGGCAACATTATTGAAAACATCAAAATAGACATGCAAACAAAACCGCAAAGCTATTGCCAGATCCTCCGTGAAACAACCCCATTGATGTAAAAATTTGTTTATCAGTGATTTACCATGAAAAACATGCGAGAGTTTTTTTTTATTTCTAAAATTTGAAAAATAAGAATTTGTATATGATACTTTGATTCGCTCTACAATGCCTGAAAGTTCTAAATAAAATAATCTGTTCTTATTAATAAACTACTAGTATATTTACAGTCATCATTGTTCGCAAAATGAAATAACTAAAATTATTCTTTTCTAAGGTCAAAACAGTTTAGGTTTTTACTGGGCAAATCTGCCAAACGTTCAAAATCTTGGATGTTTTAAATACCCTTTTTAAATACCCAAATAAATAGAGTTTTAAATAAAGCTTTTCCAGGTAAAAATTAAATATTTACTAAAAAGAAATATATTTAAGTATGAAGAAGTCTTTTTAAATTAATGTTTGATTTAAATCTTTAAAAAAAATGATATAACTGTAGATTTTTTTATCTGTGCACTTCTATGTTTTTCTTACCCCCTTCGAAGAAAGATGAAACCTTGAATAAAAAATTTCTTAAATTACCAACGGACAATGCCCTTTGATAAATATTTTATTTCAGCAATTATTATGTTAATCTTTTTATTCTTTTTCCCTTTTAAAATAGCAAAAAACCTTTCTTCACTAATTTTTTAAGCTAAATAAAAGTATACTTTTCCAATTACGCTATTGACATTTTAAATCGGATTTATTTTTTATTGAAGAAACGAATCTACTTTTACTGATAGCTTAATTTTGCATTTTGAAA
Organism: Oedothorax gibbosus; assembly: GCA_019343175.1. NCBI lineage: Eukaryota > Metazoa > Arthropoda > Arachnida > Araneae > Linyphiidae > Oedothorax > Oedothorax gibbosus. The sequence goes on from JAFNEN010000006.1 coordinate 2,369,195, forward strand.
AATACTTTGTATGTTATTGAATTTTGAAACAAGTGTATCTGCAGCACATTCGTATCTTTTTCTGCGTAATTTATATTTATCATTCTTATCTGTTACTAATTCTTATAATAATGCTTGATAATATATTTAAAATTGAATTTTTGAGGGTTTTAAATTTCATTTTTGAGTAGAAAATTTTAAAACAGTAAAAATTGTGGCATAGCTAGTAAACTAAACGATCATACAACTTGTTTAATCTTTTTAAGGCTATGCATAAAATGCAAGAAGTTATGACATAGAAAATTTTAAATTTGGCACATTTTTTAAGATTTTTTTTAGCAATTTACATTTAATCTTAAAAATATTTAATCAACTTGTTAGAAGAAATGCCACTTTCAAATTTTTAAACGCTATCCTTTTCATCTAAATGTGCATATATCAAACCAATGACCATCTTAAGAAATGCCGTAGCATAACTCTTTTTATAAGTGTGTGCCCGTGATTGATTTTTTTGCGGCAGTTCTCTTGAAACGACGTTGAAAGTAAAGGATCCGGTTTATCCATCAGCTAAATGAAACAAGTGACCAAAGGAGAAAAAGGAGTCCAAAACACGACGTCATCCATCACCGAAAATAATTTCAAATAAACCCGAGTGAATCCGCGGAAACCTCACATTTGCCAATTAGTCACTGCACTTATTGTTTTCATTCAGCACTCACATAGATTTTCGATTTGTCTCCCCAACTAAATACAGATGAAGTCATTGATTAATTTCGTGTGATTTGAATGCGTTGACATTTATTATTTTTAAACCTTACATATTAGCTGATAAGATAGGGTTCATCAGTATTTGAAGGTAAATTTTTAAGTATTGAAGTCTGACTGCTCAGAAAGCCTTTATAAACGATCACTTCTGGTAACTCTGTAAAGAGAAGTAGTGACTTCATATAATTATATGAAGTCACTACTTCTCTTTACAGAGTTTCGATTTTATTGAGTTTATTATTGTGTAAGACTGCGTCAGATAGTTATTTGATTTTTAAATATATATATTTTTAATATACTGCTTTCGACATATTTAATTGTTAAAAATTCTGAAATCTCCTGCATTACAGGTAATCAAAACACAGCCAATTTTTAATTATGAAACTTTTAATAGGTCAAAAGCCGAATTTAATAGCAAATATTTTCAAAAGGATGTTATGATTTAATATACCTTTTTATTTTAATTCTCTTGCGTTGAAAATATGCCCACTATATACGAACAAAGTTATTGATAAACTGGGGAATTTTGTTTTGATGAAATCAAATTTGTTTGTTGTTATATTTTGTGTGTATTTTTTGCGGATGATATGGCATTTTTTGAAATGGTCACATATGGTTTGATATATGCGCATTTATATGAAAAGGACAGTGTTTAAAAATTTGAAAGTCACATTTTTCTAACAAGTTGACTAAATATTTTTAAGATTATATGTAAATTGCTAATGAATCTTTAAAAATGTGCCAATTGTAAAATGTTCTAATTGCGTAAAACCAGTGTAAATCATTTCACTCATACTAAAAGGTGGCCACCCGTTTTTTCTGAGAAATTAAAAAGGTATACAACTCGGCCATAAATTATTGAATTAAATTCAAACATGCCTGCAAATAATGAATAAGCTATTGTAGTTTCTTAATTGAAATGCTTAGTAGACGAATGTGCTAAGTGACAAAAAAGGGAAAAAAGAGAAAACCCAGCTAAACAGTTTTTCGTTTGCATTTAAATACGTTAAAAATAGCACTTACAAAGCGCAAAAAATGTACGTAACTTTAAGTTTATGAAAAGGGGTAATCTTTTAATCTTTAAACGAGATAATAACATGTTCATTCACTAAAAAATCTTAAGTTTTTCAAAAATGTTACTTAGCACACTTTTTCACTAATCTCTTCAATTCTAAATTGGATATTTAAGAAGATACAAGCTTTCCAAAAATGAACACTAATTACTTTTTCACTCTTCGGTTTTTTCTGATGTGTCAAGAATCTCAGACAAGGATTAAAAACAACATCTTTTAAAAAACCCAGAATAAAAAAAATAAGATTTATGAGCATTAAAAGTATTAAGTCTGCACGCATGACATTGAAATGCGTGACAGAAAACATTTATTTTTTATGTTCTATAACTAATATTTTTTTAAAAACTCATTTTAAAATTGGTATTCAATATAATAATTTTAGGTACCATTAAAAAATTAATCAAATTAAAAAAAACTCTTACTGGGGAAAAATGTATTTGTATTTAGTTGGTATTAAAAAAAACAGCTTCCACGACGATTCTATTTTAAAATAGCATTACCAAAAATTAAAAATAAATGTTTTACTTGAAATGCAAAAGGTGATATCTTTTTTGGTAATTATTAAAATGCATGCCATATTGGTTCTGACATATATACAGTTTTAAGATAATGCAGTAAAGAGAGCAATGGTCTATTCCATAAATATAACGCATTTTAAAAAAAAAACTTCGGTGAAGTTCTAGCATTGTATAATAGCACTTTTTCCCAACGGATTCAGGTATGGATATCGTAATGACAACAAAATAAAAAAAAATTAGAAGGAAAATATTATCTGGATATTTAATCATTAATTTATAAAATTAAAATAGTACGGTATTAATAATTAGGTCATTTTAAATTTTCAAAAACTACTAATCAAGTAATCAGATAAATTTTTCTTTTACATTTTTTTTTCGATTTTTATACCTAGTGAAAATAAAGGACTTATATTGCAAAGACAAAGCAATAGTTTCAGAGAAGTTTGGATCAGTGCATTAAATTTATAAGACTGACCATTTTAAATAACGAAAGCATGTGACCCATCTGTTCTTTAACAAAGATGTTTGTTATATGTTACCTTATTCTGAAGTTCTATGCTTCCAGAAAAATAATATACGTTCGAATACATTACCTAAATTGTCAATAAAGCATTTGCCAATATTTGAAAAATAAATTGTTTAGTTGGCATTTATCTTTAAAAATGACACAATAAACAGTTTATAATGCACGATAACTCATTTTGTCACAAAAAAAACTAAACATTTCGGAAATGCGACTATCGAAATAACAATAGCGGGAATTTTCAAGGTGAAATTAATACAATGCATTCATGAATATTAATGAATAAACGAATATGAATAAACATTTAAAAACATAAATAAATATAAATCCACTGATGTATTTAAAAAACAAACATCCCTCGAATCCAAAGTTAATAAGTATGTAAATCGCCAAGAAAATGCTATTTAAATGAGGTCTTATTCAAGGCGGATGAGATAGGCAGCTGCCTTGGCTCCAACTCCCGAGAGGGAGCGTTAATGAATCGGTTTATTTAATGAGATCGTAGAGGAATGTCGGCAACATTAGCATTTGGCAAACGAACTGATAAGAGGGGAAATTCGACAGTCTACACTACACTTCCAAGGGGATATCATTAGGGCTAGGATCACCTTTGTTCGCTGCTGCGGATTTACATTACAGATGGGAAAGTGAGATTTATGGAATAACTTTAGTTCAAAATGTTGAACAAAATACAAATTGAGACAATACGATATTTATAATTAAAACCCTAAACTCATCAAAGACGATTGACAAGAATATTTGATATGTGCAAATATACACTGTTAAAAATTTGGTGCTAGGTTTCACCATGATATTGGTTCCTAGTAGCTGCAACGGCTGAATGGTGAAGTGTTGCACCTTTTTTTCGGTGTTTGGTTGAACCATTTTCCTGGATTTGGAAACAAAAACCTGAGAAATGGTTCAACCGAATACCAAAAATATGGTGGAACGTTTCACCATTCAGCCGTTGCAGCTACTAGGAACCAATATCATGGTGAAACCAAGCACACAATTTTTAACAGTGTAAGCTATCTACGTTTATCTCAATAAATATAAGACAAAGGACTACTGAAAATAATACGTAGGGTAAAGGAATTTACACGAAAAACGAATTTTAAAATTTCAAAGTTAACATTTTAATTGGGTAAGAAGGGTTTTAATGGTAATCATGAATGGTTTGCTAATGGGTTAAAAATAATCAACTATTTGTTTTATATGATTTACTCCTTTCGAAATTTGACGTAAGATATTGGACTTTTATTTTAACTTAATTTAATTTGGAATTAATTTTTTTCATTATACAAAACAAATAACCAAATATGCGTATATTGTTTTCACATTTGTTTGATAGTTTTCTATTGTCTTTTGAATACAAGTTCAGATTTTTGGTAAACGCAGGAAACCTCAAATAGCTCCCAAAAGAATTGTCTAGTATTTTTCGTCCATGGTTTCATCCCACCAATAGGTGTTTATCGAACAGAGATAATTGCAGTTGGTTCGAGTAGGTGTGGTTTTCGGTAGTTTAAAATGACAAAGCATCTCTGGCTGGAACACAAATTGACTAATATTTCCTATTACTAGAAGATTTACTCGATAACATATCTTGATGACCTTCCTTTCTGAGATTTATTTGTGTTAAGTTTATTAAAAAATATAACCTAGTGTTAACAAATTTTCAAAAGGGCGAAATATTTTTAACTCTGATATAATAAATGTAATAATTTTCAAGCTGATTTCGTTAATAAATATATTTTAGAAAATATGTGCTCAAAAATACAATGATGTTTTATAGTGTTCATATGAAAATATAATGATTTAGACAAATTCTTCATTTAATTTTAATATGATTAATTTTAAGTAACCAATGGCTGTGTGTGGACACGTCTACCATAACCTTTAATTTCAAATTTAAATGGATCTAATTGTTTGAAAATAAATCAATGTTTTTGAGCTCCAAGTTTATCTAGTAGGTAGACAGGGGACGGTAAGGAATTTAGACGTTTGTATATATAAGTGCACATCTACCATATACAATATATTTCATATCCCTGGGGCTTAAATTATGATGAAATAAATATTTCTCTTACATTTTCCTGCTTATACAATAAGACTGCGCCCTTATATAAGTTTACTGCAACATTTATTGATAAAAATATTGCACAAAATAATTTAAAACAAAATAATGCAGGAAATTTCTTATCATCCCCTGTCCCTAACGTCAATTTTTTTTTAACTTGGAGCTCAAAAGTATTTATTTCCTATTAGAACCATTTGAGTTTGCATTTAAAGGTTATGGTAGACGTGTCCATACACAGCTATTGGTTACTTGCAATTAATCATATTAAAATTAAACTAAAAGAATTTGTCGAAACAAAAGCGTTATATTTTAATCTGAACATTATAAAATCATTGTATATTTAAACACATATTTGTCAAAATATATTTATTGATGAAAGCCGCTTGAAAACTATTTCATTTATTATATAAGAGTTTGAAAGTTTTCGGTCTTGTGAAAATTTGTAATAGTAGGATCTAAAAATATTCCGAATAGTTTATAGTTCAATCATTTCTTTAAACTATTTCAATTCCAATCATTTCTATACACTGTTTATCTTTTCAGATTGGTTTAATAGTATGCAGACCAATATTATTATATAAGTAGAGAATCGGACAATTTTTAAAAGAATGTGAATATATTTACCTTTAATTTCATTATCAAATCGTAGTTTTAGTCCCATTGTTTTAGAAAAGAAAAGCGAATCCTGCGTAATTCAACGACTAAACAAAAACTAAAGAAAATTCATTAATATATTTCCGGACAAAAAAATACAAAAGAAATAATTTGGATTTTTATATAAAAATATTTATACAGATTTCAAAGAAAACACACAAGAGCTTGTCCGTTATTTACATAATTTAACAGATAATGATAATGTGATTAATAACAATGTTCATTAATCTAAAATGCATGAGGATTTTGATGAAAAAATATCCATTAAATGAACACAAAAAAGTTCTACATAAATTCATTAGTATTTCTAAGTGTTCCCAAACACAAGCCATTTTATCATTATTTAGATAAGGAATCTGTTGCGTGCACCCATAAATGAATTTCATGACGGAAAGCCCAACTGATAAGTTTTAGATGCGACTTACAAGCTTGAAGTGACTTACAAGCCAAAATCGTAAAAACCGAGTGAAGCAGCAAGGTGATTCGAAGTAAAAAGAAAAACGAGAAAAAAAAAATTGTTAGAAAAACTTCCTTTTCTGCGGAACTCAGTTTATTTCACGCTGGTGGTTGGGCTCACATAAACTTTATTCCTTTTCAAAATAGTAGCCGGGATTGAGAGTCGTATAAAAAATCTAAAAGAAATAATAGAAATCATGAGACATGGTAAGATGAGAACAATTTGAATAGGTTGTTCTTTCGACACACGTGTTCAAAAAATCACTTTTTGAAACCTAAGAAGGAGCAGGAAGAGAGTTGAAGATACAAAAAAAATGATATTTTTCCGCACGTATTCAAATTGCAACTGGCATTTCGTTTAGAGGAAGAGTTGTAGAGAATATATTTGTATAAAGAACAGTCTAAAAAAGTGATACTTTTGATTTATTTCTTAAAAAGGAACAAAACTTGAATTCCAAAAATATGAATAATTTTGTAGGGTTTAGAGTTTAATTGAAAATTTAATATATGCAGAAAATTGTCTGCCTAAATATATACAAATTATCCATGAAAATCATTAACATTGTTGCAGTCAGAGTCAAATCGATATAATTAAATCGAGGCTTTTATTGCGTTAAAATTATAAAATTAGTTTAATTAAACTCCATACAGCATATGTACAGTTTCTGGACAAATTATTAGACGCACTGCAGGATTTCATGTATCAATCAATGATGAACAAAATACCTTTAGAAGGACATTTGTGTTCCTAAACTTAAGCTATTGAATAGAAAATACTATCTGCTATACTTAATACATATATCGAAATCTTTTAATAATGATATGGCATTCTTTGGTATGTTTTCATCATTACTAAAAAAATACAGTGCGTCTAATAATTTGTCCAGGGACTGTATATGATGCAATACAATAACAAAATAATAATATTGTGTCTAGTATGGAAAAAAGAAAAAGGTTCTAAAGAAACCTTTTGAGTTTCTGCAAAGCCTGTTTTAAAATTTAAAACTAGTTTACAATCAAGTTTATCGGATTTAAATATTTTGAATACCAACACGAAAAAAAAGAAAATATTAAAGAAGGAATATTCTTAAAATACAAAATATGCATCAAACTCTCTAAATATTAAAACACGAAATAAGATTTTGCGATGAAAATTTGTTTTCTAAAAACTACTTTGAGTACGTAATAATAGTACCAAAGAAAAGAAACCACCTGAGTAAAAAATAAGCTGTCAGAATTTATTCAGCAAATTGCATTCTGACATAAATTTAAGTAAGAATGAAATGCTTATTCTCTCATTAGTTTCTCTGATGACAATTGTCAATGACAATATTAAAAAAATTGTCCAAGAATGGGAATATTTTTCTCAACAAATGTAAAACAGATGAACAAGAGACTAGTTTTTTCCTAATGAATCGTTAAATGTAAAAAGAAGACATGTCACATTGTCTTAAGTTGAACGGATATGAAAAAAAATACTTTCCTTTTCTTTCTTTAAAGTTTTATTTCTTTAAACGTAGTGTTTTTGAAAGTCTTTAATGGAATATGCTTCAGGTTATATTTAACATTTAATATCTTTATTATGAAAGAATAAACTGGTTGATTCACATGTACAAATATTAATGTCTTAGAGTGCCCAATTAGGCAACAAACATGAACAGAATGCACCTTTTTCAACGTGTACTTTTTAAAAAAAATTTTGCTTAAGTGGTTGAAAAAATGTGGGTAAATTTTTTAAAAAAGAAATAGTAACTCCCAACTACTTAAATACTCTAAAATCAAATTTTTAAGGTATTAACCTTCGATAAAAATAGTAAACTTCAGAATAAATAAATTTTATTACATTGTCAAAAGACTCTTCAAAAGCTAACCAAATATAAAAAAGTATTTCTAAAACTGGAAAGATAACAAGAAAAATGGTGCAAGGCATAACTTACTATTCGATGAGTGATATAAAATATAGAGTAGGATCATATTCCTAAGAATTGTGATATAATAAAAAAACATTCTAACTTAATGTCGGGCTGTGTCTACCAACATAATGGCGGTAACAAAAAATAGATTGTTTCAATATATAAATCGAGTGTTCTAACTTTTATACATTAAAACTCTAGTTCTATTGCATTACACTAGTTGAAACTTTTTTGTTTTATGTTTCAAATTTTCTGTTAAAGGATTATTTTTGTTCGTTATTTAATATATTTTCTAAGTTAAGTCTCATGCTCAAATTTCACTTGTTTTGTTCAATTTTAAAACGTTTGTTGTTTACTGTATTGTTACTCTATTTTAATGCTATTAGAGTTCCATTTGCACTTTTACGTTCTATTTTAAAACAAGTAATGTTTCATTTTAAAACATGCATAGTTCTCTACTGTAAACCATTTTTATGTTTGATATTGTATTTATTGTTTTATAATGCGATTTTTCTCTGTCGACAATATATTGGTCTATTTGTTAAATTGTGTTATTTTATTATAGGATTTTACCCTCGATTTCTTTGTGCACTATTTCGTGCTTTTTGTTTAATTGTATTACTTTGTCTTTTTATAGGACTTTACCCTCGACTTTTACTTTCGGCAGTCGTGGAAAGACGACCGGCTGGCCTTTAAAGCTCGTCCCGGGCTGGACAGCCTCACGGTAGGGGCTGAAGTAGCAGACCTTATCTGGGTGCCTGACACTTTCTTTGCTAATGAAAAAACGGCCTATTTTCATCAAGCCACCACGCCAAATACTTTCTTAAGGATAAACTCGGAAGGAGAGGTTTTTAGAAGCATGAGGTAAGCCGAATTTACAATTCTATTTCATCAACTTCATTAAAGAAATAGACAAACCCTAGGGTTTGTCAAACCTCAGGATTTGACACTTGTTGTAAGAATAACACCATAAATTGTCACCAAGAATAACCTTTATATGACTTTAAATAATTGCAACATTATTTGCAACATTCTTACTTTATTTGCACTTGAAACAGTAAACAAAGTCAATAGTCACCCCAAAGTACTAGTATTTAACAACACGGTTAAGCTTATATGTTATATGTAGCAAAATCTTTCATTTAATCGTTAAAATTTAAAATAAACATTTTAAAAATAAGTAACTGATTAACAATACAATTTCTTGCACATCCCTTGGTTTATAAGATGCTGGAACTTGAAAGAAAAACATTTTACAGATCATATACAGTGCTGCATAAAAGTTTAGGCATAGACCCCATTCATGAAAAAATCCCCAATTTTTACTATTTTCCACTAGATTTTTTAAAAATATATATTCTTTGGCAGCATGAAAAATAATAGGGTAAAAAAATTGTTCAAAAAATATATAAATAAATTTGATTTCCATCAACAAATTAAAAATTTCAAAACTTTCCTTGCCACAAAAGTATAGGCACACGTTTCAGTTGTATGCAAATTCTCTAGATGAAGTGATTGCGTCATATCTCATATCAAAGGGGTGGGTTTTTAAGTTCCTTAAAAGGTTGAAGGTAATTTTTAATGCTTAAAACCATGCCGAAGTCTACTGAGATTTCGTATGAAGATATTATAAGAATATGGGCATTAAAATCAAGAGGTAAAATCAAGAGCAAGTGGCGATCAATATCCACCAAATTCACGGTCTGGCAGACCTCGAATCACCAGCAAACGAGAGGACAAATAAATAAGAAATTTGGCTTCAAACAAACCATTTTTCTTCAAATCAAATTCGAAGCCTGATTGCAACAGTTTCAGGTGAAACTAATGGGAGGAGAATCAAGGAATCTTGATACTTGATAAAATCCAAGCTGAAGCTCGTCTCGCTTGCTATCTCATCATAAAGATGCAAGACTGCAATGGGCTCAACAACACGTCTTACAATGACAAATGACTGCAAGTGATCTTCAACGACGAAACAAAATGGAACCTAGATGGTTCTGATAGGTATGACTACTACAGGCATGATCTGCGTAAAGATTTTAGTATCCAATTTAGCCGACGTTAAAGTGGTGTTTCGGTAATGGTGTGGGGAGGTTTTGAAATCAACGGCCAGACTTCCTTAGTCTTTATCAAATAAAAACAAAACTCTGAGGACTACCAGGCCACTCTCGACAACCACTTACTGCCTTATGGAAAGATTTTATGATGCCCAAATTAGAAATTCCAATAAGATAACGCTTCCATACATACATCAAGGTCAACTAAAGAGTGGTTTATAACCAGTAATATACAGTTCTTGATTGGCCTGCTTACAGTCAGGACCTTAATCCCATCAGAAATGTTTGGGGAAGCCTTATTAGAGTAGTTTATGCAATTGGCAAACAGTATTACACCGTTCCGGAGCTAAAGGAAGCTTTTGAAAAGGGCGTGGTATGAAATCGAGCCTAATACCTTACAAAAGTTGGTACTTTCTATGAAAACAAGGGTTTTCAAACTAAGCTAAGAAAGCTACACGAAATACTAAAAGGATTTATTTGATTATTAAATTATTATTTTTATTAAGTGTGCTTAAACTTATGTGCAGCAGATTTTTGTCATTCTTGCCATTTTGGCGCAAAACTTGCCACATATTTGTTTTTATTCCTATTTAATGTCAATTTTGATTTTAATCTGACTTGAGGAATAAATCATATAAAGATTTTATCTTGTGTCTCAATACTTTTGTACAAAACTAACGCTTTGTGCTGTGCCTAAACTTTTGTGCAACACTGTAGATCAATGAAAAAAGCAACATTCACTAGCTACAAATAAATAAACTTCCTCTTTTTTTCTGGTTTGCTTGCGAATCGCATGGAGGGAATACATCACGGTTCGATACGTATCAATATTTCGATACCTAACCACAAAAAAGAAAACCCCGCTCTCTCTATAGTTGGTAATCAACTACGCCCTTTCATTTCGCCTCATTAATAACCATCCATCGAGGTTGACAATCCAAATTATTTGTTGTGACAGTTACCAACTGCAATCTTTGTCGACAAACTAGTTATGATCGATGACCTATTGTACTTGACCCCAAAAGCTACCAGTTCAAAGCATCACATTGTTCTTTTTCGACAGGGGGTATTCAGGTACTAGGATCAAGCCCCCCCCCCCCCCTAAGGAGACCTTCCACAGTAATTGGTCGTGTTATTCTTATTGCATTATTTGTACAGTCAGTAAACAAAGTCATTAGTCACCACAAGGTACTAGAGTGTTTGCAATATTTTGACAATGATTGACTTGCTCCTTTTACTATTGTATATTTTCTTCTAATATGACATATAGTAATTTACTAAAATATATCATATTAAGCATAGTTTATGCCCAATAGGTTATTTGAGAAAATTTATACGCTATTTGTTATCACCAAAATAAAATATATAGTATAGCATGGTAAATATATTTGAACTGACCCTGAATTACAGATTTACGAGCGGTAAAGGAAACCAATTTTATTTATGTATAGTTTAGTCTTTTCGAAATGTAATACCATTGTTGACTTCATATATCACATGACCAAGGATTGACCATTTTACGAAGGCTTTCTTTTTTATATCATGCGTTTGTCCTTTTATCATCATATTTTAGTTTATCCTAAAGAAAGTATTTTGCGGTGCTTTATGCATTTCATAAAACAATGTAGGAGGAAGTAGGGATAGTTGACAGATAAGGATACTTGACCCAAGGTATTTTTCTCATATTAAAAACAGTTTGGAAAGTCGGAAGTGGCATTACTTTTTTTCCTTCAGTAAGCATCATATAGTAAAAATAAATACATTACTTACGTTTTTAAACTAGTAGACAAAATCCCTTTTCATGCTCCAAAAGTAAAATTGTTGTCTGTAATCTGATGTTATATATTTTTTTATTAGAGTCAATGCTTTTTTAATTAATTATTTGTTTTGTACACGTTTTTAGCTACAAGATCCCGTATACTGTAAAATACACTGTAAAAAGTCTTAAAAAACTGTCCGCTGATGTGTCATAAAAATATTTTAAAATAACGAAAATAAAAAAGTTTGAATTCGTATACGCAAACCCAAACGGAGTCTAGACAGAAGTTTGAGGGTCAGACATACCACCATTTATGTACATTAGTAGCAATATGACTAGATTCTACAGAATTTTACAGACTAGATTTACGAATTTTACAGACTAGATTTACGAATTTTACATTTGCAAAATTACATTCCCGCAAAATTAGCTTAAGATCAGATGTTCACTTGAAATTAACTAAATTCTTTCAAAATGCACTAATAAAATCGATATTTTCTCCTTAAATGTGGTTTTCGCAATTTTGTAACGATATAATTTTTTATTTTTATTTTTAGAAATTATAAAGCATATCCTGTAGAATAGCTATTAACTTCAATGAGTTTAATTAGAAATAGGGTTATGTTTTGCTTCTTAAAACACTTTTGGAATTCTTTCCAAAGTTGAAAACAGACACTCAGAAAATTATAGTATAAAGATTAAAAGTGCACACGATGCGTATTTTAATTAATATTTTAATGCAATAACTGCATTTTATCCACTAATTATTAATTTAATTAATTTACTTGAAAACTACAGACTATAATAACAACACAAAATAAATTTTAAATGACTCAGTTTAAAGTTTTCGAATCTATTATCTTTCAGGTAAAAAAGGTATGTCATCATATCTTCCTAATTAATGAAATACCAAAAAGTAACCTTGTTTCTAAATAAAGTTTAAAACGTTATGGAGGAAAGTATAATTTTACATCATGCAAACAATAGCATCATAATATTCTATTAGATAAATTTCGTTCCATTAAGCTTAACAAAAATTAATCAAGGTAATATATACACGATATGAATCAGAATGACATTATTAACTTAATAAACTGATTTTGAAAGGGAGATATTTGAGCTTTCGATTGAAACAGGTTGCTCTAATTAAAGTGACTTTCTTTACAAAAGGATAACTATCAAAAAGGGCGAACACATAATATTTAAACTATTAATTACCCAAATGGGTTTTAAAATTCCATGCATCAAATAGTTAACCTATATTTTAAGATTTCAGAAAATGAGACAAGGTTCCATTAGTGAGGAGTTGTTAAGATTGGTGTTAAATAACGTTGCACTAGAGCTACTTGGGGGCTATTAAGGATTTTTTAGACTAATAGGTATTTCAAGCTTAGAAGGGAATTAATACATTGTATATATTTACACTCTTAAAACAAACGAGCGGTTTTAACTCAGTCTGAGTTAATTTCCACTCCTTTCCGGTGCCGAAAATGCACTTCCCCTATGGGAGTGGATTTCACTTTTTTTTCGGAGTGGGTAAAAGAAATAAAAGAAAACAATCTACGTCTTACACTCTTAAAACGAGCGGTTTTAACTCAGTCTGAGTTAATTTCCACTCCTTTCCGGTGCCGAAAATGCACTTCCCCTATAGGAGTGGATTTCACTCTTTTGTTTTAAGAGTGTAAGGGAATTAATACATTGTATATATTTCGAGATTACTCTATACTTAAATATGGACAACCTAGACAGTAATCAGCAAGGGGCCTGTCAAGATGTATTTCTTATAAAAGAAATAGCGTCGAAGGGAAATGTATAGATTAACATATTATTTGGTAATATTTTTTTTCAAGATTGTGGAAGAAAAATAATATTTCGTTTTAGCGCACACCTTAAAATATTAATATAAGATCTATATAATCTTCGTTTATGTAGTTACTTACTACTTAAAAATTTAATTTATTGTAACTTATATAGTGTGACTGCAAATAGTATAATGATGCTAAACTTAGTAATGCAACTTATAATACTAAAGCCTCAGTGGGGGGACAGAACATAAAGGTCCAAGACGTACGGTGCCTATTTCAGCTTACGAGACCGGGTGCCATATTGTAGATGTATACTGTCAAAAATATCGTAACGTCACTTTTACAGAGGGTATTAACACATTTTTAGAACAATTTCGATAAAGAATTTAAAAAAAAGTAATTGCTTTAGACTAAAAAATTTGGCAACAGCTTATTTTTTTAAATGAGAACTATCGTCTGCTACTTTTAAATTTATTCTACGTTCAAAATGACGCATATAAACAAGCTGTGGATTGAAGGACATGTTATGACGCTTTCCGAAGAGAAATATTCTTATTCTAGAATTCAAAAACGTTGTGAAATGCATGGTATTAAAATTTGTAAGTGCAAAATAAGCAACATTATTAATCAGAAAGGTAAAAACCGTCAATCATTATTTCTGCAAGGAAAGAAGACTCCAAACAAATATACAAAAAAAATTTACAAATCTGGTTCCGTCAATGTAAAGAAAGTTTCAGTAAGGGGTTTATGATTGTTGCCGGTTTCTCCTACAATGGGAAATTAAAAATAAGAAGAGTGGGAAATTTTTTTAAAATCAACTCATCATACTATCAGGAGAAGGTTTTACGTCCAATATTTACAGAAGAAATTCCACTTTTTTTTATCCCAATGACTTTCTAAGAGTGAAACCTCATCAAGGCAAAGCTTCAATTCATACTTCGAAAAGTACCGCTGCATTCCTTGAAAAAATGAAGACTTTATACAAGTATTGCATATATACCTTTTCAACATATTCCTGCAAAGTCCCCTGACGTATCACTTATTTACTATTGTGCTTTTGGTTTGTTAAAAAGAGCTCTTTCTAAACGCAAACCCACCACGATAGATGGACTCTGGAAAGTAGTGGAAGAGGAATGAAAAGCAATACCCCTGGAAATTTTACGGAAAGCTCTTCTATCATGGAAACCACGATGCAGTCCAGAAAAAAGGCTATCAGATCGCACAATTAAAAAAATAGTATTTTAATTTTAAACATTAATTAAACGGCCCCGAAATCGTTCTAAAAATGTGTTAATACCCTCTGTATATAAGGGAACCTGGGGAGCCTCGGCCATAAGGGAGGCTTGGTCCACCTTTTAATTTTAGTATTTAAAAATATTTTAGCATTTTCTCAATACATGGAACTCAAAGCTACTGTTGTCAGCGACAGCCACCTTAGTTTCATTGAGCTACTTCTTAGCAGTGATGAGAAAATAAAAAAAAAGAAAGTTTCCCATCCCAAAAAGTAAACATTTTAGGCATAATTTGCAAGATTTTTACAGACAAAGCAATTGCATTACGTTTAAGTATGTGGTATTTTATAAATACTGTTATATTAAGGTTTTATTTAAGTTATAAAGTTTGCGCAATGAAGAAGGCTGAAAGTTTCTATGCGCCATTCTTTGCAAAATGGCTAGATGGGGAGGCCCGGCGTATATGTAAGGGAGAGTTGGCCACTGGACCAAGGCTTAATTATTTAACTAGTTATGAAAATATATAAATAATTTTTATCAAATACATGGTTTATAATTATGTTTGATAATAACTTTATGAAGGGGCAATAGATTATTAATTATCAATATTTGTGCCTGTTTGGAATAAAACCAAAACCCCAACAACTAAAACTAACTAGTCGGTTACGACCAAATATCAAACTTTTTCTGCAAAAACTAAATTATAAATTCAAAAGTAATAATACTCCAGATTAATATAAAAAATCTGATTTTTTTAGAGGGGAGGGGGGGGGGGAGAAGGGGGGGGGCATAATACAAATCTACTTGACTTTTCCCCGTTTGTGTGATTAAAATAAAGAAAATCAAACTAAGGCAGTTATCTTCTTTAATGCGTGTACAAACTGTATAAAATATATTTAACATAAATAAGAAAAAAATACTTGATATGGACAGTTTTAGAATTTTTAATACAGATAAAATACTATAATTAATATTTATTTAGAGTAATACATATTAAAGTAAACATTACTTTTAAATAGTTACAGAGTGTCGAATTATAATATATATTTTTTTACATTTAATGCTTACAAAAATAATTTGAAATATTTATTATTGTGCACTTTAAAATTATTTTTTTTGTATGGGCCAAGCCTCTCTTATAAAGGGAGGCTTCGCCCAGGCTTCTATGTTTTAAAAAACAATAAATTTAGAAAAGCAAAAAGGCAGTATTTATATTAATTTATAATATCCTTGTTGCTAATTAAATTTCCTTTAATATGTGCTATCAATTTTTAGTGTAAAAATATAACTTATAAAAATAAAATTCTGAAAACATGGCCAAGGCTCCCCTGGTTCCCTTACAGCAAACGTTGCTTTTTGATGTTTTTTTTAAACTTCTTTGGATTTTCTGGTTTACCTTAGAAACACAAGTCCAATCATTTAACATACATTTTTGCGGAGGAAATTTAATGTAAGCAATATTTTATAGAAGCAATATTTTATAACAAGCAATCATGCCGCGACGCGTTGCGCTCAAGTTATGAAGTGGTTTAAATTTATCGGATGTGCCTTAAGTCTGGTGGATTGAAACAGACATTTGCCACTCTAAGCAGCACGTAGTTGAGAAAGAAGCAAAAGGAATATTGGAACCCTCCTAGATTTGTATGCAAATGGATATTTTTCGACATTTCCAGGAAAGTTACTAGCTTTATGTGGGATTATTTCTACATGTTTAGGGATAGTTACTGATATATTCAAAGAAATTTACTTGTACAAATAACGCAGCTCAGCTGCCCAAAATTTCACAGTAACGTTCCTGAATTTGTATCTTGCAGTCATTATATTTAATAATGCACTAATTATACATAATATATAACCTAAAATGCGGGTGTAGTAGGCTTACAGATTTCTTCCGGTATCTAAATCAATCATTTTTTCGGAAAATTCTAAAAACGTGCCCCCATTTTTTTATTCCTTCGTGTTGAGGAAATGCCAGTTCATCCACTCAAATTTCGATATTTTTCTTGGAATCCGAACTGCGACGAAAGATGCTTAAGCGTCATTTTTCTCGTGCCTCTCCACGCAATGGGTGTGTGGTTTGCGAAGGCATGTTTCTTGCTGCAAGGAAAAAAACACACGGAAAGAATATTCGAGGATTGTTTGATGTTTTTCTTAAGGAAAACACGGATTTTTAGAAAGAATTTCATGTTTCATCATCAATGCTAAGTACGTTTAAAGTAGCATTTTCTTAATTCTTAAGAAGCAATGGGTATTGTTTCTTTTAGTTACACTTGAAATTGTGCATACTTGTATATTTCCAAGAATACCTTTTAGAATGGATTCCAATTTCAGCTAATCATTCATTTTATTTTTAAACATCACGTACTTATATAATGTTAATATTCTTTTTGAAACATATCTGATATAAACTTTCAAAAAATATATGTCTTGTTTCCTAAAAGAAGGGATAGTTGATTCAAATTATATGACTTTTTGTACTTTATTTCTTTGGTTAGTAGTGAATTCCCAAATAATCGATTGTTTACGCAAGCTTTGCTAGACTTTTGCACGAAGCAACTCGAAAACCAAAACTTTCCTAAGACATATGCCAATACTTAAAAAAAAATTTCCCTAAAAATCAGAAATTGAAACTTTTTAAAACGTAACTAACAAACATTAACTACTACTAACATTAAACTACAATTCGCAAGACTTCTTTGACGCTATACTAATAATAATACTAAATTAATTGCAATCAATAAAATTTTACTCAAAATAAATCCAGTTGCCCGTTTCCAGCCTATTTTTTTTAACAATTTCAAATCCAATACTTTATCTCAACTTTATAATTTCTTTGGTTAGTTATTAATACCCAAATAATAGATAGTTTACGCAAAGTTTGGAAGTCTTTTGTATGAAGTATTTGTATTTTTATTGAACTCCAAAAACCAAAACTTTCATATGACAGTTACACACATACTTTAACATTTCTTATTTAAAAACAGACATACAAACTATTTTAAAGCGCAAACAAATCTTAAACTACAGACTTCCCTTTCCCTTTAAAACCTCATTACAAAAAGCAATGATAAATCACGGCGAACCAAACCCATCACTTAAACCAAACTCAAAAGCAAATTACTCTTAAACTACCAAACTTAAATTAAAAGATGAAATGGAATTTTAAAGCTTCCCTTTGAAACACCAAAAAATGGAGTGATTAGTTGACACAAGGAAGAAAAGCAAAGAAATAGTTGTGCGTGACCCCCACGTCGCCATGGAGATGGATAGGGTGGGGTTCACGGCCCCGAATCAATACAGAAATTCACTTTTTGCCATTCACTGGGGCCTACAATTCCACACGAAATTCGGAAAAAGAAAGTTTAACGCTTTGTAAAATCAATCCAGAATTTTTTTACTTACGATTAACACTTACGATACTTCCGGTATCTATTTTTTTTTCAATTGAATTGGTCGAAACCCGACAAGCCAGAAACCCGACAGACCACAAACCCGACAGGGACCAATTGATTTTGCAAAGTGTTAAATTTCAATTCCCCAATATTTTCTGACAGGTCATAATTCCAACCAGTCGTAATCCGTCGAAGATAATATCCGACAGGGTCTAACACCCGACACTAGAAACACATTTTTTGTTTATTTTACGACAGGGGCATTGATTTTGTAAAGTGTTAAATTTCAGTTATCCAATATTTCCCGTCAGGTCAAAAACCCGACAAGGATGAAATTCCGACAGGGACGTAAACCCGACAGGTTCGAAATCCCAGAAAATCAATAAATTAATGCCGTTGTGCTTAATTAAGTGCCATTTAAGGACTATTTTTGCATTCATATTTCTTTTATTTGGGCAGAGGGATTTTTCTTTTATTGTTATTTAAACATAAATACTTTTGTTTCGAAAAAGATGTGTTACATTCGAAATGCATTTTATGCGGAAATCACATAAATAATTATTCGGAGTATTTTAAATAGTCCATTGTGTATGTTAATTTTTTTCTCGTTGACTTATTTATTATGTGGTCTGGTCCCGATGGACATAATGTTTTTCTTACAATAGGTAATGTAGTAAGTTAATGGTGTTTTTCGCGCTGAATTCAAATATTTAATAGTAAAAAACAATTTTTAGCAACATCCTACTTAAATAAATATTCTCTATTCGAAAAAGATCGAGAACTGAACAAAAAATACTGTATTTCGAGTGTCGGCTTTGCTATTTTTATCGATCAATATCTATTTTTTTTACCATCGACGATTTTCATTAGAACATAAAACAATTTTTGAGAGAAAACCGATACACAATTTCATAATATCGAGTTTAATCGCTTCTCTTATGGAGAACATTTGTAACAGCATAAAATGTCAACCTTCTCATTCCAAAGAACGGACATGACTTATGGGATTGTAGATAACTTATTAGAATTCTAACTTATTTCCTTAATGTGTTTTGATCGTGCGGACAGCGATTCGAAGAGAATTTGTGGTCGAAACTGCAGAGACGATTGTTTCTGCAGTAATAACCATTTCCACGGAGAATTTGGAGGCGAGCGTGAGGATACCAAAATGCATATTTACATGAGGACAAAAGAAACACAAGGTTTCATTTACTTCCGCCATTTAATGAAGCACGATAGATGAATTTCTTTTCACTATTTTTTAGAGAATCAAACGCATATTAAAGTTTCCGTCACTTAAGAAGGTGAAAATGGATGGGTGTGTTTCACGCCTTGATTGGCAACAGCTTTAACGGAATTGTTGGCTGGAATTATATTTGTTTTGGTAATATCTAAGGTGAGTTGTGCACAAGCTTTTCTTTCAACAGAACTAAAGCGTTCTCTGTTCGTGAATCACGTTCAATTGCTGTCACATTAATTTCTCCGCATAAAATAAATATCACCTACATTCTTAAAACAAAAGAGTGAAATCCACTCCTATAGGAGAAGTGCATTTTCGGCACCGGAAAGGAGTGGAAATTAACTCAGACTGAGTTAAAACCGCTCGTTTGTGTTAAGAGTATAAACAGAAGTTTTCCAGCAATATTGGCGTTTTGATAATACTTTGCATAGTTAAAATGTAATCGAATTAAAACCGATAAAGTTTAATAAATAACAGCAAAAATAACAAGTTACGCGTTATGAACTTTGAAATGGAGCACAACATCCGAAAAGACCGCACTTTGAGATTGAATTCGAAAGCAACCAATGAATTCGCGGAGGAAGTGAAACAGGAAATGACGTCATCTGAAAAGAGTCAATGTGTTTTATCTAGTTAAAATGAAAACTGGTTCAATGAATGACTACCACAATGCAAAATAAAATATGCAAAAATAGTCAGGTTTTCCACTTTTTTCACTTTGAAAATTATTACGTTCAAATGCTTTATTTTATTATAAGTACCGAGATTTTCCATTTAAATAATTCTTATGAATATTTAAAATATATTAAAGTAGATATTATCAATGCAATATTATTTTTCAGTAATATTAAAGTAGATATTATCAATGCAATATTATTTTTCAGTAATATTTAGAGTATATTTTTTAAAAGAAAACTTTATTTAAAAAAAGCATGAAAGTAAATATTGAATATTTTTTTACTAAATACGAATGTTTACAGAGTTAAAGTACAAATGCATATCGAATTTCAAACATTTATTACACCAAAAATTACTCACAGTTACAGAAAATAAACCATAGGGGTGAATAAAACTAAAAATAAGTTCCTTTTTAATATTTTAAAACTTTGTTAAATCTACGATTATTAACTTTTTTTAAAAATATTTTCAAACGCATTGAATTCGAAATTGTTTATCTTTTGAAGCGTTAAATTTATTTTTTGTTTGATGTATCGAGCGTTCGATTTTTAATTTAATGGTTAATGTTCAAAAATTCGCCCTTATTTACTCAAATAAAAATATTTAGAAAAAAATGCAGTTCTCTAAATAAATATTGAGATCTGTCTTTGGACTTAATGTTTGAGGAGAAAAAAAAGACACGAAAGAATATTTTATTTTTATCTTTCAAAATTTCATTTTTCAATATGGTTAAGCCCTTACAAAACTAAATATTATACAACATTGGAGAAAAGAGTACATACAAGTTTCTGGAGGCCATTTTACAATAAAAATAATTTAGTAGCAATATTTTTAACATTACATTTATTTGCCGTGTTCACTGACGTAAGTTTTAGTGGTTAAATAAGAAGTTTTTGTGGAGGCTTAAACATATTTAAAAGCTTTAACTCTTGCTAAAAATATAGTATATGGTAGAAAATATTGGTTGTTTGAACTAAAAAAAAAACGTTCTAATTTTTTTAATATTTCTTTTGTATTTGAACTTACTTGTTTCAAAATATATGAAAATAATATTCTATTCATTACATATAAAAAAACACTTTAAAATAAAGTAATATTTAAATAAAAATAAGTGCGAGTTTGAAGCAAAATGCAGGGTGGCAATTTTAAATGAGGTCACAAACCAAATAAAGGATTGTTTATTATTCTTAAATTGCTACCCTGTACAATAACACAAGTTGAAATAAAAAATGTTTAACTAATATGGTTTCAATTCAAATAAAGTAACTTATTTAAAATCCATATTTAAAATATTGTACAAAAGCTAAAAAAATAAATTATATTACTCTAAAAGTTTTATAAATTCAAAATTAAATTAAATGGAATCAGAAAAAAAATAAATGCGTATTTTATATTTCTTTTAAAGAAAATTCTTATTACTCGCATTTAAAAAATCTAATTAAAAATAGGGAAAAAATAAGACATTTTAGATTTCCAGTTTCATTCGTTTTGAAACACTTAACCACGTCTAAATAACATAGGTAATTCAAATCTACTTCAAATTAAAACTGCTAAATATAATCAAAACATTTTCAAGTGGATAGAAACAAATGACAATCAAATAGAAAAAAAAACTAAATGAATCAAATTTTCAGATTTAAATAGGTGTTCTTTTGTATCTTTAAACGCTTTGGTTTCATAAATTATGCATTAACTAAAATTAACTTGTTATTAACATCAATTGGAAATCGAATCAAAAACGAGTAACAGAGAAAAAAGTTAATGAAAAAGTATATTTTACGATCTAATTAGTTAATAATATGATTTTGATAAAACATATCAATATTTTATCGTCTTTAAATATTAATTGTTACGCTGTTGTAAATAATGACTTGAATGTGTCATCCAATTGGATATTTACTAATTTTAAAAAATTACCTTTAAATAAACTAATCTAAAGACAAAATTTTTTTTCTGTTATTTATACTAAAAGGTATTAAAATTAACATTTCAATTAATAATCAATACTTAAGAAAATGAAGAGTACAGGGGAAGAACCGCTTTATTTATTAGGAGTAGTTCCGTAATTGTATCTGCTTGGCGGACATTGGCGACAGAAAACCGGTTTTCCTTTCGCGGTACAAACGTGTGACTCGTGTCCGCTGATCTCTGGCGTAAATCAGGGTTGCCGCGAGAGAAAAACAAAGTGAGTAACCTATTTCCTCACACCAGTTTAGGCGATGACTCGCTTTCATCGCCAAAGAGGCCTGATGAGGAACGTTTTCGACGAAATAAAGCGGTTTTTCTCCTGTACTCTTCAAATGTAAAAATGTAATTTTACAATTATTATAAAACATATGTGTAACGTTTTGAACTATTGGGGTGTATAGCTAAGGGGGAATAAATTCACAAATTCATAATAGAAACGATACATAATTTCAAACGTAATTTTATCATGAAGTATTTTGATTATAAATATAATTAAGATTTTAATTATTGATTTTTATACATTTTTTTATATTGATTTGATTTTTAATATAATTTTAATTGTTGGAGTCTGTTTTAAATAATACACCATTATTTTGAAACCATTATTTTATCTTACTTCAATTCATTATCGTTTACTTTAACTTAATTCTTAAATTAATTTAATTCCAATTGTATTACTTTGTAGCTCTATCTTATTGACTTTTATAACATTTAATCAAATGATTAGACTTAATTATTTTGTTTTGAACCAAACAAATTGTTTATTTCATTATCCCTTGCATAAAAACGCGTCTGTAATAAGTAGTTTTGGTGTTATTTTTAAACTAAAACTATTGTAACATTGTTTGAATTATCTATAATAAGATGAAATGCAATTGCGTATTTACACTCTTAAAACAAAAGAGTGAAATCCACTCCTATAGGGGAAGTGCATTTTCAGCACCGGAAAGGAGTGGAAATTAACTCAGACTGAGTTAAAACCGCTCGTTTGTTTTAAGAGTGTAGTTTTTAAACTCATTACTTAAAGTATTTATCTTTAAATTACCAAATTTGTGAGTATAGTTTGTTGTGGATTTTTATTATTATATGAAATTAAGTTTAGGGTTCGAAGACAAAATAGCATCGATATTAAAATTTGTTTTAAAAAATTTATCACTCAAAGCATTTGACTTTTTAAATGAATACAACACGTGATTATGAATTACGCCTTAATAATCTTTCTAAAAATCTACAAAATAAAAAAAATGAATGTGTAAAGAGATGTGACCATATATTGGAAATTAATATTTATAAAAAAAAATACAGTATTTAACTTTGTTAATAGATTTAAAAAAAACCTCGCGACTGTGTATTGCAGTTCAATAACATAGAAAATAACTGATATACAGCTTCGGGAAGTGTATTCCATTCTTCTATGAGAAAATAACCCCGAAACTGTGTTAGGCCAGACAACTATCCCATTATTTGGTCAAGTTATTCCCTGTCATTTAGAAAGGTAACAGGAAATTATTTTGACAAAAGAAAGACTATCAGGATATTCGTCGAGTCGCACACTATTAGTATTTATGTCTTGGATGAGAAGAATCTTATCGTGTTCGCACTCTTAATCGAACAAACTCATTAGCGCTCTTGAAGAGCATTTGGCTTACTAGATTCCGTGGAATTAAATGTACAAGAAGCGGGAGTTTTTTAGTAAACATAGCATTCATTTAGGAACGAAAACATTACACATAAAAATCTAGTACACAAAAAACTGTTGTTATTACAAGTGGTTAGGTTTAATTATCGTCACACTAGAGCTACACAAGGGCTATTGGCGACGGGCGTCGTATTTTAGAACCACTCGGATGTGTCTTAAGTCTGGTGGATTGAAACAGACATTTATCACCCCAAGCAGCACGTAGTTCAGAAAGAAGCAAAAAGAATAGTGGCCTCCTAGATTTTTATGCAAATGGACATTTTTTGACATTTCCAGGAAAGTTACTGGCTTTATGTGGGATTATTTCTACATCTTTAGGGATAGTTACTGATATATTCAAAGAAATTTACTTGTACGCAGCTCAGCTGCCCAAAATTTCCCAGTAACGTCCCTGAATTTTTATCTTGCAGTAATTATAATTATATTTATAATGCACTAATAATACATAATAGATAACCTAAAATGCGGGTATAGTAGGCTTACAGATTTCTTCCGGTATCTAAATCAATCATTTTTAAGTCTTAAGTTTAAACCACAGTCAAGAGGCGAGCCGACACCTGAATGGCAACCAACTTTACTTTTAAGGCGACATCGTTCGCAGCGTTAAGACAACAACGTAAACGATGCATAACTAAATTAAGCTAATACTGACAATGAGAGACATAGCAGCAGATTTTCCGGCCAGTTGGTTGGACTGACGAAAAATTCTTATTGCTTAGTTATATATAATAAGCTAGCTTAATTCTTATTTATTAAAATATTTTTTTACAAACAAACACTTTATTAACAAAACAAACATTACAGAATAATTTTTGTTCGTCACAAGGGGGTTTAAAAAAAACCCGGTATATGTGACTATTGAAAATATGAAAGTCTTGAACGAACCTAACTGAATCCGGAATTAGAACCCTGTATTTTTAATTGGGACAACGGCAGTTTTGACAAAAAAAAAAATATGTGAGACAGATAGGATTAATGACAAGACGTCATTTTCTTGAGAAACAAACTAAACCATACAATCAAAATGACACTGCGAATAATAATACAATCAAAAAAATATTTTTTTTGAAACATCCGAGAAGTTTTTTCCCTGAATAAAAAAATTATCCCTTTTCCACAATTTTGAAGCCTATTATGATGCCTAAAAGGTTTTTCTCGCCCTGAAAAACGATAAGAAAGGAGGAACCTCGAAAGACTGAAGAAAAAATAGGAAAAGAAAAACATCTCGTCGCCTGAACTCTCCAACAAAGTGACAAGTCGCATTTCTCCCCCGTTCATTTCCACTGGGTAGGGGAGAGTTCTTTTAAAATAATGTTTCACCTCAAACTACGACCGTATGTAATGTTTTTTCCCCTCACACCAAAAGTACTTAGAAAAGATTACCGAATCGCTCCGGGTTATACATAAACAAAATATTGCAAAAAAGTCCCTCGCTGCTCTTCTGCCAATAGCCCAAGGGAGCAGCACAGCCAATTGCTGATTGTAGCCGGGCTTTGTTGTTGCGCCCATTAAAAGACACCCAAACGCCACAGGAGCAAGGAACATGCTGCACAGAGAAAAACAATGAAGAAACAGGTGCGCCAGGTGAAGCCGGGATTGGTTCCGTTTGCTTCCAAACATGCTGCTTGAAGAATAATTTGGTGATATACTATTGAAGCGGAGGGGAACAGTGGCTTAAGTGGTAGCACTGTCACTGCCACATCGTGTCAGAGTTTGAATTAGACATACAGTCCTGACAAACCTTATTTAGACGCACTTTAGGCGATTCACAAGCCCAAATTCATCGACCCAGGTGATTCAAAGCATTGAGGTACCAAATTGAACCGCCTTTCCGCCCCGGGGTGAAAAATGGCCCCCATGTGTCACCTTTAGTATTAACATTGTAG
Source organism: Oedothorax gibbosus (assembly GCA_019343175.1). Classification (NCBI taxonomy): domain Eukaryota; kingdom Metazoa; phylum Arthropoda; class Arachnida; order Araneae; family Linyphiidae; genus Oedothorax; species Oedothorax gibbosus. The sequence goes on from JAFNEN010000006.1 coordinate 2,394,869, forward strand.
TTAACTCTGTCGTTCATCTCTTTAGTGGATCTATTAAACAAGGACCAACTAAGATTGGGAACTGAGCACTAATAGGGACACCTGCTTCCCACCTATTTGTCATTACAACTGAAATGAACACAGCAGGCCTTGGCCAACTATGGGCTGTTTAGTTTATAGTTTAGTTTACATATAGCCACAATTGCCTCTCAGTTTAGTTTATACAATAGAGGAATGGCTGTTGCCACAAAGAAAAATACATGGGTGTTTCGAAACCTGAATACAACTACGCAAGTAGTCATTATTTGTGCTTTAAAATGTATTAAATGATTAAAAAAATCTATTAAATGATTAAAAAATCTATTAAAATAGAAATTTTGAGGGGCTTGTTTTATTCCAATATCCTACAGCAGTAAATTTGTTTTGTTTGAAAGTATTACTTTGACATGGCGACTGCTTCACTTATTTTCCCGCCAAGCATCCCCATCTTTCCTCACCTCCTTAAAAACACAAAAAAATGCGACTTCGTACTGCTGACATTGTTTGCGAGAAACGAAAATAAAAAGGATAAAACAATATTAAATTAACTGATGGAACAATAAACCCATGAACAATTTAAACAGAAAAAAATAGAATTTTATCAATTATTGAAATTGTTAATCTTGCGAAATTTGTTGTTAGAGAAGAAGGGGATTGTTTTAAATAATGAATCCGTGAGGGGAAAAAATGCGAATCCGAGAAAGATTGATGTGGGAGAATACGCAGGGTGTTTTCTGAACAAAGAATCATTAAAGAAAATATGATTGTGTTTACTCTTCGCACTTGAGTAATTACGTACTAAATGATAAGATAACTGCTCGGGTGGATACTTTTTGTTGGTCTTAATTAAAGTCGTAATCGGGTGAAAGTCTCAATTTCGAATCTTTTTCATCTTTCAAACCTGAAATAAGGAAGATGCATCCATGAGAATGGACTGGATAAACCCATTAGATTTTTATTTAACAATTGTGCCGATAAACTTATCAAAAACAAATAAATTAATGGATGATTTTTAAAGAAAAGGTATTAAATCAAAGGTGAATATATGTATGTTTGGAAAAGGATTTCTGTTAACATTGATAAATGGACAATTCACAAGACTGGAATTTTGATCTTTCTTTTTTTTGAAGCAACTATAAGTACATTGTATTTTAATTAATTTTGTGATTCAGTGATATTATATTTCTCCAAAATTTTCATTGATTTAGCCTTTACCTAATTTGCTAAGCGACTGTGGACACTTTAGTTAGAAAATTTTAAAATTCTTATAATATTTTTAAAATTGGTTTTATAAACTTGGAGGGACTAGAGGGCTGCATTTTACTGAACCTAAATATAGTTTTTAAAGAATGAATGGCATTTGATTTAAAAATGAGAAAGCTTTCCAGTGCAACAACTGATCATACTGTTTTGAATTAAGTGATGCTTGGTGGTAGGAATTGCAACGCACAAGAACAACAAATGAGTAATGGCTGGAACCAATGCTTCATATTAGACAAATCGTATTTTTCTTGTATGGTTGAGGTTCTAGTAACTTTGCACTAGAGTTACACAAGGGCTGTGGGCGACGAATCTTTCATTTTTTAAATCATTACCAGTTACTTTTTTCTTGAATAGAATCTTTCAATCAGAACTTTGTAAAGTAGTAATTACGAAAAAGACGAATACATTTTTTTAGAAGAAATAGTTTTCTTGTATGAACTTTACACATGATACATATTAACAGAATATTTCGATCTGCAGATTAAAGAACGAAAGAGTTTAGTAAAAGCAAAAAAATAAAAACTTTTTTTCTGTAGGCAAAGAAGAGTATTTATTGTTAGTATTTAAAACATGTTACCATTACCAAATTTAATAAAAAAAACTTTAGAAATGGGCAAAAAACAACTATTTGTACATAAATTCTAATTCTAACTACTATTTTTTTTCCTTCACCCTAATAAAAAAAAGTAAATCCCAACAAAAACAATTCTATAAAAAAAAAGAGTTATTATTGACTCTTTTTAGAGCCAAGCCTCTTTTTCTGTTAGAACTTTTCTCTTTTTTTTACAGAGATGTATATGAAGAGATTATAATTTTCTTACAAAAGCTGTATAAATTTTTAGGAAAAAAATAAATATCATAACTTGAATAAGTTAATTATTTAAAACCATACTTTTTTTTATAAATAAGATACGTCTGTTATATTATAGCAAAATACTGGTCAGTTCTACAATTATTTTCGATTTCTAAATGCCCGTTTAACCCTAATTCAATTTCTTTTTCTACAATTTTTTGTCGTATAATGAAGTGAAACGTTGTGTTACATTGTGCTGTTGAATTGCTTCACATTTATGAATCGAATTTCTTTTCAGATTAACTGTAACCAATGGGTGCCCGATGGATTTGCGATATTTTCCGATGGATCGCCAAGAGTGCACAGTTGAAATCGAAAGTTGTAAGTAGTTTTGATGTATTTTAAACATAGAGTTAGGAAGGAGAGGTAGAGGGGTCTATGAGTTCAAATGGTTTGAAGCAGGGCTGTCAGGTTTTTCGAGCTACTGCGCATAACATACTGGCACCGAGGTATCCCAAGATGCACTGCTCTAGCGGTTTTTTGAGCTACTGCGCATAACATAGTGACCGAAACTGGCACCGAGGTATCCCAAGATGCACCTCTCTAGCCTGCTTCATTTGTGCGCTACTGCGCATATACATGGACCTCTCTATTCTCTTTCCTACCTCTATGATTTTAAACCACTAGGATACGGAAATGAGTGTTCTAAATTTAACGAGTTTTTTTTTCAAACAGTAAGCTGGAAATCAACTAACATTTTTAATGTAAATGTTTAAACAGTGGGGACATTGAAATACTTTAAATGAGTTTTCATGTATTTACCAGCAGTCTGCTTTTAAAAGGCTTTGATAATTCAATTAAAAAATTTTGTGACAACGCTGCTTACAGATTTTATTGTTGGTTGTGTTATGGATAGCAGTTATAAACTTGTAATGCTAAAACAGTGGCCCCGTATGGTGTAAACCAAACCAAAAAAATAGATAAAAACATTGTTTTGATAGATAGTAAAAATATATTGTGAACAAACCAAACTAATGTAAAATAGTTAAAATATCATGGACAAATACCTAGAAAATTCTCGATAATTAGGGAAACAAAGTTTTCTATTATAATATTTTGCTTTATTGCTGTAACAATTTAAAAGGTATGTTGTTTTCATTCTATTAAAAGCAATTATGTTTCAGTCTTACAGTCAATATCACAAAATAAGTATTTAGAAATATTTTTTTAAAAATAATTTTCTTAAAACTTGTTTCATTTCTAATTAAATATTGAGTCTATGAAAGAACAATTTTTCTCAAATGAAAAGGTAAATAGTTTTTTAGAAAAGTATTCTGCAAACTTGGAACTTGCTTTTAAATTACCCAGAAATGTACTTATTCGAAGTCATAAATCCTAACATACACAGATTGAAATTTAATTAAAATTCGGGGAAATTTAAGTACTTAAAGCTGACATTAAATTTGTTTTTGTTAGACAAATAGTTCAACAGATTCTACGTACAATCTTTTACATCCTTTTGTTATTAACTATGTTTTGAATTTTTGCTTTCTTATGCCTAAATTTGCTAAATGTTGAGAGAAAGCAAATATGTTTCCTAATATTTTTAGTAACAAGTTTTAATATAACTTAAAAATAAAAATATTTTGTGTTCATCATTGCTTCTAAGAAGCCAAACTTTGGTATATCTTAGACGGTTTCAAGGAAATTAAGAGTTGAAACTGTATTTGTTTAAACGAGTTAAATCTAAACATACAAATGAAAATCATTTGTTTGCAGTCAAACACAAATGGTTTTAGTCAAGTCAGTGGCCAAAAACAGTGTAATTTATCCGATTTTATATAATATTTAATCAAATTCATCTCCATTTTACGAACTAGATTTTTATTTGCTATCATTGCATATCTCTTTAAAATATTGCATTTTTAATGTTTTTTTTATTTTTTACATTATTATTCTTTTCCTGTTGAAAACAAAAGGGCCGAAGTCCTTTCCTAAACAATGAACGAATGCCTTTGTTAAAAAAAATTACACAGATTTATCCTTTAAATTGGCTTGTTGATTGGTTGATTGATCTTCCTTTTTAAATTTTGTTGGCATTTTTAAACTTGTTTATGCAGGTAACCTTGTTTATGCAGGTATATTTATTCTAAAGATTTTATCGTTTCAGTTTCTTTTTGTAACTTATTCTATTTTGAAAGCAGCCAGCTGTTAATTTTTTAATCATAACTGTATTTTAAAATTAACCATGCTTAGTATACATGTAAACCTTTTATATTAAGATAATAAATACAAAATAAATAATGACAAAAAAATTAACGTCTTACTTCAAAATAAATACAAATTAAAGAAATACACGCATGGTTTACCATTAAATACACTGCGTTGCATAATGATAGAACCACCATGTATTTCAACCTAGCATATAATAATTGAAAGAAATCATTGAAATTAATACTTTTATTGAAAATATATAAAATAAGAATGAAAATAACAAAATAAAAACGTAATACATGTTTAACTTTTCATGTAATGAAATAAAAATGCAAATATTATGTTGCAAAATGATAGGACCAGTCATAATTAATACTTTGTAAAAGAACCCGTTTTGGCTATAACTTCAAAAATTCGATCAGGTATGCTTTTGACTAGACGTTTGAGTACATCTGCATTAATATTTTCCCATTCTTTTATAATACAGTCTTTCAATGCTTGAATAGTTGCATATTGCTTTCCGTTTGCGTATACGGCCCTGCTTAGGATACCCCAAACGTTCTCTATTGGGTTCAAATCAGGAGAACAAGCTGGCCAGTTAATAACCTGCACACCGTTATCCAGGAACCATTCCCAAGACGAGTTGGCAACATGAATACTGGCATTATCCTGTTGGAATTTCCAAAATGGACCCCCAATTTTTTCTCCAAACGGCAACAAATTGTCTTCCAACATGTCTTGGTAGTCTTCTGCTTTCATTCGACCAGAGGGGAACACAATATTGGTCTGCCCTGCGCTTCCAAAACCAGCCCAAACCATTAGCGATCCGCCCCCACACTGTCTCTTAGAGAAAATACGTTCATTTCGGAGATCCCTCCAATAGTACGCCCATCCGTCAGGACCATCCAAGTTGAATTTTTTTTCGTCACTGAATACTACTTGATGCAACTGTTCTTTCCAAGTCATATGTTCTTTAGCCCATTGCATCCTTTTTCGCTTGTGAAGCTCTGTAAGTCTCGGTTGTGTTTTCTTTTTCATGTACACAAGATGTTCGTTCCGCCTAACCACTCTTGATAAAGTAGACTTGTGAACAATGATGGTGGGGTCTCGTGATAGTCTGGTCAATGTTTCACCGACTTTTAGTTTCTTTACAACTAATCTTTCTTGCCGAATTGTTAGCTTTCGAGGTCGTCCAGTTGATTTCTTCACCCCATATTTCGATCCAAGATGGAGAAAGTTATTAACCACGTGCGGTGAACGTCCAATATGTCTTGCTATATTCCTTGACGACAATCCTGCTTGGTTGAAAGCTGCAATTTGTCCCTTTTCAAAATCTGATAATTGCTTTTTCCTACCCATACTTAATAACACCTTTTCAAATCTATTATGACTTGACTTATTCAGAATAAATGCAAGTAAGGTTAGTTTTACTAGATCAAACAAAGCTTTTATGGCTAGGAAAGTTTCCGGTTGCCTATTTCTATCCTCCGTGAGGAGCTTTAACACATACAATTTCGCCTGTTTACTTAAAAGTAAGAGTGGTGCTATCATTTTGCAACAGCAAATCTCCATTTGTTTTAAACATTTGCTTATTAAGCCAAACTCAAAACTTCTCACAGCTTGATATCCTGTATGTCACTTAATTATACTGTTCTAGTTTCTGGACGTATTACAAGCTTATTCAAAAATATACTATACAGTTTTTACTCGGAATAAACAAGGTGGTGCTATCATTTTGCAACGCGGTGTAGAATTCGCACATTATTTGACAATATATTCATCGCTTCTATTTCTTTCAAATACGACAATAAAAAGTAGTGCAACCTTTTAAATGACATTTCAACAGCTTAATAAACATTTTTATTGCGGAAGACTGCAAACAAACACACGTTCGTAACGGTTTAAAGTGCGCTCCGTTTGGAATAATGAAGTCATTTCAAATCAGAGTTGAAAAAGAAAACAATCCTCATTACGTAACCTTTTGAAGGCTTTCAATAGCTCCGCGACGTTCGGCTGTGTTCATTACAGCATTCTCTGCTCACAAAGAACGACAGTTGCCGCTTTTTACGCTATTCAAAAAAGCCACTTTCGACTCGAAACTTGTATTTTTTTATAGTTTTTTTTATTTATATTATCGAAGCGTTTGGGGAGCAAGAGGAGAAAAACTTAATGAGAAAATATGTGATCGATATATTTTTTTTATAAAGAAAACGATGGAAAGCAAGTTATCATAAAATTGCATGTTCATTACTGTTTAAGTATTCTGTTTTTATATTTAAAAAGGTAGTATTATAAGTAACGCAAGACCATGAAAAATGAAATCCCGCTTGTATTTCGTCCAGTCAAAATATTTTGTTTACTTTTTAATGAAATTTTACATTTTTATTAAATTGAGGCGCATGTACACCATTTATAGTTTTTAAGATTTGCCAAACTACATTTATATAAAAAGACTAATCTTGAATGTAGTTTTACTGACACCACAAGTGAGAAATTTACAGAATGACTATTGTTGATTTCGTGTGCCTCCAAGGCATATATTCCGCAATACAGGAATGGGTGTAGTAGCTTCCGTTGGCACAAAGCTTTGAAACCTGTGAGGGTGGAAGCCTGACTTCTGCTCCGAGAGGGAACCACCTCCTCAATTTAGTCAAGGGTAGGGGCATTTTCTCCAGGCAATATACACTCATGGTAACTGCGCTATGACCGTCCACAGGACTTTTGGACCCACAGATTTAACGGGCACGTTCTCCACGCTTAGGACAACACACATATCCATGCCTTACCCGGGATCCGAACCCGGGACCACTTACCAAACGAAGGTCGAAACCACCATACCGTCTGGGCGATACATGTCTGTTACATGTATACAATAAAAAAAACAAATATTTACAAAATAATTAATTAACGTGCCAAACAAAATTTCACACCAACTACTACCTTTCACAGTTATTGAATACTAATTGTAAATTCCTCACCAAATAGCAGAAGCATTCGCAACTCCACGTTTTCCACGGAATTCCACACGAACAAGAAGTGTGCTCAGAGAAGTGTGGCCTAATTAAAGTTTCATTTGCAAGGAAATGATGAAGTTAACACCTGCCTTTTTGAAAGCAAGCTCGTTACTGGAATCGATATTCGGAGAGATTTATGAATCCAAACTTCAAATTGGGATCTCAATTGTAATTAGTTTTTTAGCAACGACTTCGTTGGTTTTTATTTTCAGAAAAGTTGTCATAGACTGCTCGGTTACCAGAAAATATTCAAAGTATCACAAGACTTGAATACAAAGAATCGCTTTCAAATGAGTTTGTAGAAACTATTCATTGTTTAAACAAAAATTAGCATTTTAATTGTTTTTATACGCTTTACTAGTTCCTCCTAAGAGTAATAAATTAACATTTAAGGATTGTTTGAGTTTAAATCAACTATAGAACATACCTATTAAAAATAAAAGTTTCAATTTTAATACTTAATTGATTGTATTTTGAGTTAAATGAGGTAAGAAACATTCTTCGATAATATATTTTTTTCTTAGCATTTTAACCATATAAATGAACTTATATAAAGACAAATATTCTCTTTCCACTTTTACTAATTAATAATAACTAAAAGTTCAGTGAACAAAATAAGTTATATTTTTTATAAAAATATTTCTGAATATTTCTTTTAATGTCTAATCATCTTCAAAGACTTCCTTCTTTTATATTTAACAGCTAGGTAATTAAAAAAAATTAGTTTCTGATGCGTTTTCATCCTAAATTAATTCCATTATTTCCAGATTAATTCCTCTAATTGGCACACAAGTTCGATCCGCAGAATAAAAAAATAAGTGAAAAATGTTTTGTTTCTAATCCATCCCCATGCGTTCACGTGTGCCCTTTATCACGTTAAAGCATTATCAGTAAGCCTTTGAGGTAGTGATAAAAATCAGTCTTTACATAACCATTAAAAATTTTATCTTCGTATACTTTCAATTTATTTTACTGAAAAGAGGCAATTCGCCATAGTAAGCGTCATTCAGTTTGTAAAAAAGCTTTTTAAAATAGTTTTCATTCTAAAGTATATTTTTTATGACAATTTAAAACGAATAAGATATTTCTGCAAAACAAGCATCGCTAATTGTGATGAGGATTTTATTACGATTAAAAAAAAGTAGCTACTAAGAAAAATATTTTAAGAGGCTTTTTTTTTAAATATTATATAATAGGTTGATACGCAAATTAACTATTTTCCTAACATCGACCCGTAAAACAAAATATTTAAGATTTTCAAAACTGAATTTCCAAATTTGTACAAAAAACTAGACGCTAATATATTTCTTCACATAATTAAAAACAAATAATATTTATCGAGATATTATGATATAAAATAAATATCACCGATTACCTAAAACTTCATTATAAATTCAATAATATTTCAACGCAATCAGTAACTGAATATTTTAAAACCTTAATAATTCGAAAAACGTTTAAAATTTGTCCTAGCCGTCAAAGCAATAGCTACTGAGTGACAATTAACGTGTACCCATCCTAACTAAATGTAAAATATAGCCTTAAGCTATCAGTCTTCTCCAAACTAATACTAATTTATTATTGCTCGGTTCCCGTTACCGAATATATTAGTCACCGAACTACGGATATTTGTTGCTACAAAGTATGGTTCGACAACCAAGTGTTATATTTTGGCTTAGCTCCTTTTCGTAAGGTAAAGAATTTTTATTGTGGATTTCTAAAGGGACTTTTTTTTGCTTATTCATGATTTGTGTTCCATATTGTAGAATTTATACTAACTTTAAGACTTGGCCATGTATTATCCCAATATTGTGTTAGAAGTGTTTTTTTTTAAGTACAAATACTACGACGAAAAAAAAAACGGGAAATTGAAATTCAAATTCGGCCATCCTTTTGGCTTAAATTATTATAATACGTTCTACTAATACCATTGTCAAAAAGCAAATTTGTGAACGTTTAAAGTTATATTTATTTAGAGAGTTACACATCTTTTTTTTATAAAGAAAGTTTCTCAACGATATTTTATTCATTTAATAATTGTTAGGTCTTATGTAATCTAACTTGTAACTATTTACTCATTTTAACCAAGTTGCTTTGTTTTTATTAAATAAGGTAACTCTTGTACGAGTTTAAACAAAAAATATAGTACGTCTGCTCAGATACATTCTAAACTTTTTATATTCCTGTATTCGTTTATTTTCTTGCTTAAAAATAGTAAAATACTTCCTGTTTCAAAGAGTTACTATGCACCATATCTACTATACTACAGTAGAACTCCAATTATACGAAGTATTTGGGAACAACCACATTCAGATAACTGGAAATTCGGATAATTGGAGTTAATTAGAAGAATAGGTATAATCAAACAATTACCTTCTTTATATGACAGATGAGTACTTAATATAAAACCTAGCACAGTTAGTACAAAAGTATATATGCTATCATATTTTATTCCCGGCTTATTTGTTGCTGTTTGTCTGTTGGATGTCATATCAAAAGAAAAAAAAAATACTGGGCATGACATCTAACTAAGGCGAACTGTGGCCTTCGGATAATCAGCAATGCTACGGATAATTAGAGTTCGGATAATTGAAGTTCTACAGTACCATTAAAAGTTATTTTTAAAAATTGTGTACACTGTTAAAATTTTGTGCTTGGTTTCACCATGATATTGGTTCCTTTCACCATGATATTGGTTCCTAGTAGCTGCAACTGCCGTGTGGTGAAATGTTTCACCTTTTTTTCGGTGTTTGGTTGAACCATTTTTCTGGATTTGGAAACAAAAACCTGAGAAATGGTTCAACCGAATACCAAAATATGGTGGAACGTTTCACCATTCAGCCGTTGCAGCTACTAGGAACCAATATCATGGTGAAACCAAGCACAAAACTTTTAACAGTGTAGTGTCACATAGTAATGTCATCTATTTTCTATTAACAACTCGACTTCAGACTAACAATCCTTTGTTTACTTTCGTTGCCTAAACTAATTGTGTGCTCGTGTAATTCATTCAGTGCAAATATGTGCTGCAAACATTCGATGTCCCGCGGAAAGACTTGTTTTGTGAGAGAATCGCTGTCGGCCCAAATTAAACCTTACACGAGATACTGCCCCATAAAAGGCTTGGACACATTAACTGAATTCTCAAGCCTTGCAAAGGTCGGGGAGAGACAAGACAAACTTCGGTTATTTTAGTTTGGAAATTAACTCCAGACACTTCTATGCACTAATTATACATTTTTGGACAGGTTTATTTAAGAAGTTAACAATATAGCATTTAACATTTTAGTGTAGCAGTATATTGTTTATTTGTAGTTAATAACTTAATAATCTACGAATAAATATTTTGATATAATAGCGATAAATATATTGTTTAGAATTTATGTTACCAGTATCGCTTTATTAGGATACACGAAATCGTACAATTATTTCTAACGGCGGCGCTAGTGTTATTTCAAAACTATTTACTTTGAAAGTATTAATTTATTCAGATAACGGAGTATAATATATATAAAAGGGCAAAATATTAAAGACAAACATTATGTAGATCGATCCCCTGTCGTTTTCATCATTTTCTGAGACTGATTTATTATTGCTAGTTTAGTCCAGACAGGTTATGACAGGCATATTGTTACATGTATATACGAATCATTATGATTATCTGCAACGATGCTTCTTGTTTATCTCTTAAATTGACGTCATTGCGCATAGCAAGTTTGTTTTGCTAATATATCCATTCCTATGCATAAAACCAAACAGTTTTTTACTGGAAAAACTTTTTCAAATGGCAGGTTTTATATTTTCAAGCACACATTGCATGATAAGTGTAAACAAAATAAACTTAAAGGTAATTGACTATAAAATAATAATTAATAGTACAATAATATAAGTTAGCAGTAAAATAAAATAGAAAATATATGTATAATAAATTTGTAATATAAAATAAGTGTCATTAATTAGTATAAAAATGAGTGGTCACAATCCAAATGCCCTTGACATGCTCTATAATGGGTATTTGTGGTAATTATTTACTTAAAAAAAGTGCTAAGAAATAAATGTTTGTTTCGTATGTATTCTGTAATAAGGACGTATATGCAATCTAATAATCTTCTTTCCTTAAATGTTAAAAACATTAAGATTTAGGTCAAGTGAAAAATATTTTCTATTTATTTTATTTTAAGCAGCACAAAATAGCTGCTTATCCTCTGAAGCTGTTACAGATTGCTGACATTGACTATTTTAAGTAAAAGCCGAAGTGAAAAAAATAAAGTGTCGTCCGCAGGGTCTACTTTGCAAAAGCTTAAGAAAGTCCCTGGCTTAAGATTATAAATTGACACATCCAGATGATCAGATGGTGGAATGGCTGTTTCTATGGCAACTTTGCTGAGCATTTCAGCTTCATTTGGGCATTTCTTTCGCCTCGTTCGACACAAATTGCCTTGTTTTCAACAATACCATAGATTGATTGGTGGAATTCCGGCGGGAATCTAAAGTAATGAAGGGCTTCCTTAGGGCCTGGAATGCCGTCGTTTGCTTTGCAAACAGATTAACATCTTTTGCTTTTTTTGCACCTGTTTTATTAGCTGTTGCTGGAGGATCGACTTACTTTTATTGAGGGACTCTTTTCACTATTTCCCCATTTAACACCTCGGGTAATTTACATACGAGACACAAGAAAGCGACGCTTTTTTGCACCTGTTTTATTAGCTGTTGCTGGAGGTCGACTTACTTTTATTGAGGGACTCTTTTCGCTATTTCCCCATTTAACACCTCGGGTAATTTACATACGAGACAAAAGAAAGCGACGCTTTTTTGCACCTGTTTTATTAGCTGTTGCTGGAGGATCGACTTACTTTTATTGAGGGACTCTTTTCGCTATTTCCCCATTTAACACCTCGGGTAATTTACATACGAGACACAAGAAAGCGACGCTTTTTTGCACCTGTTTTATTAGCTGTTGCTGGAGGATCGACTTACTTTTATTGAGGGACTCTTTTCGCTATTTCCCCATTTAACACCTCGGGTAATTTACATACGAGACACAAGAAAGCGACGCTTTTTTGCACCTGTTTTATTAGCTGTTGCTGGAGGATCGACTTACTTTTATTGAGGGACTCTTTTCGCTATTTCCCCATTTAACACCTCGGGTAATTTACATACGAGACACAAGAAAGCGACGACTTTTATGGCAAATATTGGCTCCATTGCCATCGGATATTCTGCAGTATGTTCCCAAGTAGACAATAACTCTAAGAGTTGGAAGATGGGGGCGTTTGTTAAAACGAGGGAAAAGTTTTGAAATAGGGACTTTTAGATAAAATAAATGTCAAGTCTTACTTTTGCATCGTTGTGCTATCGATGTTAATTTGGCCAGAGAGGCGACAAACTGTTACTTTCTATGAGGGATACTTTTTCCTTGTTTTATAGCAGGAGAGATGCGTAAAAACTAGCAAAAACACAGTCGCTTCAAAATTGAAAGAGTTTGATAGTGGCGAAAAAAGATAAAGGTGCATTAGTAACTTTAATTTAAATCAGACAATTTTCAAATGTTCATAAGTAAATGTATTAAAAACAGATATACTAACTGGAAGAAATATTTCTATAGAGATACCCTTAATGGAGGCACCTTTGTGGCCAACAAAGTTTAAATGAAGCTCTAGATATACCTCTAATTGTACATACTTAAAGGCACTACTTACATATGTCACATTTCTTAGAGTTACTCCCGGTGACTTTGACTTTGAAGACAATTCATTGATATTCTGCAAGCAAAATTGACTTTTACTAACATGAAACTATGATTAACTCATTTTATTTTTCAAGAAAAGTTATAACACTTCATAAAAAAGTAGTTTATATATACTAATCCCAATGACACTTTGTAAAAGATAAAGACTAAATAAAAGTACATTAGAAAGTTTGACCAAAAGTTTGATTATACTGACACTTTAAGAAATTGACTCATGCAGAATAACAAAAACTGACGTTGTTATCCATATTAAACAGTTTACTAACTTTTCGGTACATCAACACAAAAAGCTTGTTTACCAAAGTGGCAAATGTCCAAGGACGAGAAGTTGCTATCCATTTTAATGGATGAAATATTATTGGAAGCGCAGAATTATAAAATGAGAAAGGTTATTCGAGATAAGCTCAAAGTCCAGGATGAATAATCGCAGCTGAAAATGGCTTAAAATGTGTTGGAACTCAGATAATCCAAAATATTTGTTTCTTAAACGTTCCATTGAATTAAAATCGATACAGCAAGAAAATGAATTTCTAGCAAATTTTTAAGTTTAGAAGAAAATTTCAATCTCCCCGTGTCAATATTTCATTTTATTATAATATAAACAATGATTATCATAAATACTTTATAATAGCTTAATCTTAAAATAGTAAGAGGTTATATGATATTTAATAAAGTGGCTTATTACGTTGTTTAAACACTCATTAACTCCTAATTGACAAATTACGAAACTAGAAGCATCCTTTAAATTTAATACTACACTATGTATACCTTATTAAACAATATTTTAAGCATATTTGAAAGTCTATTTTTAATTAGACTAAGAACTTCAACAACCATTTAAAATATTATAAAGTTTCATATGAAACCTACTTTTAAATCATCCGAATACGATAGTACTTTTTTTTCAACTCTGAATTTCAAAGGCTCCCCCGTTCGTATGTAAAAATGTTGGGAATAAAGTTTTCGCAGCTCAATTTGTTTAATGCAGCAGTTCCATTTCCAAGCTTTGGAATGGTTCTTTTTTCCCCCACCCGACGTGATAATGGACCCCAACTCGGCGAGAAAACACTTTGCATTTATGGGCATTTTTGTTTTAAGGACTCTGTGATTGGAGGCAACAGATCGATGCGCTACTTTGACAAAGTGGCGGGAGGTTGAGAGGGATTGGCAGTCCCATAGAGCTAATGCATTAGTTTTGGAATCACAACTTCCGCAGAAGTATTGCTTTGCTAGGTTAGCCCTTTTCCACAAGGTATAGGAATCAACATAACATCGAAATGAAACAAATTTGAAACGAAAATGTTATCTAGTTATTTAATTATATATTTTTGAAGTTTTAAAATGCCAAAAATATGCAGTAGATGGCGACACTATTTTAAGACTTTATCAATTAATAATTAAATAACCGGATGTTATTTTCTTTTCAATTTTGATTTAAATTGATGATATGATGATTCCCATATCTGTTGAAAATGGGATAACATGGTAAAGCAATATTTTTTGCAAAAGTTGTGATTTCTAAACTAATGCGTTAGCTCTATGGGACTGACAGTCCCTCTTAAGGCGTGATGCCAAGCAGGATAACTTTCTAGGTTCTGTCCTCGTCTTAAGTTTGCCTATTTTTCGCTGAATTTTTTGTCGCATTACAATCGTCTATTGCATTGCAGTATGGTATATGAAAGTGGGTGACGGATAGACGACTGATATAGTCTATTAAAGCTTCCACTCTTTACGTTATAAAGGTAGTTTAAAGTTAATATGCTGCTTATTATTACTATTAAAATGATTTTGAAATGTCAATATGTCTGTTTTAAAACAAATATATAAATTAATGATATGGTCACAGAGGGGTAATTCATAGATACATATATTTCTGCCAATTATAAAAACACTTAAGTATAATGATATGCACGATATTCAAATGGTTCTTACATATTTTGCATTTTAAAAATTAAAATATACTTCGATTCAATCGTACATTTACGGATAGTGCTAAACTCAAAAAAACAATGCAACCACCAAAAAACGTCGTGTACATGGGAATGGTGAACGTTAAATGTTTCGTAGTCACAAGTCTAAATCACCAGAAGGTTGCGTTTAGTGCAGCTCAGGTATCGGTCTTATCTCTTTAACGAGGCTCAACATTACGAAGCCATTCATCCTTTTGTGGATCTTAAGCTACGTTAATTTAGCCATAATAAAACAGTTTTAATTTTTGTAGAAATTTTTCACCAAAAATATATTATAGCAAAATTAAGCATTTAAATTCGTTACTATTTTTCAAATATTGATCACCGAAAATGTCATGTAAAAAAAAGAAATTTCATCGTGGTCCAATCTGTATACAAAAATAAACAGAATCAAACAACTCATTAACTTTCGGTAATCAGCATTTTACTATCTGTTTCTTATTTGTGGATTAAAAACTTGTATATATTTCCATGTCACTAAAAGGAAAAAAAAAAAACAATTTTACTACCTTCGACCCACTTAAAAATGTTAGTTGGATAGAATATATTTTTTGATTCACATGAACTTCAAAAGTGGGATTTTTTTACAAACATTTCTTAATCAAAATGAGATGAATGTGAGTAACAACGTTATTTTAGTTTTAGTTTGAATTATCGTCGCACTAGAGCTACACGAGGGCTATTGGCGAAGGGCGTCGTATTTTAGAACCACAGTCAAGTGACGAGCCGACACCTGAGTAGGCACTCAACGCAACCGTTAAGGGCGACAACGTACGCAGCGTTGGGACTTTGGAGCGTATTTAACGTGCACTCCCTCTACACGAGGGTATTATTCGTCGGGGTTATTCGCCTAGTAACAACGTTATCAAAATCCTACAGTGATCTTTAATTAGATCTTTGGGACACGAAAACCTGTCCCACACGTTCTTGAAATATCTATTTTATGCGAATCGTTTGAAATATCTATTTTTATTTGACATAAAACACCAAATATCAAGAAATAAATCGCTTTTAAAGTTTAAAAAGTGTGTTATGACAACTTTTGTAATAAGAAATATTTCGATATTAATAAGTTATCATATTTTATGCTGATTAATTTTATTTACTTTAAATAACAATACATACACATACCAACACATTTTAAGAACTTATTTAAGTTTATAATTGTGTCTAACACTTAGATATAGTATATTTTAGAACAACCTGAATTTGTAAAAGTATTTAAATACATTAAATGTATTTTAAAACTAATTTATACATGGCTTGATTTTACAACGCTTATTATAGTTTCTATTAATTATAGTCAATTGTTATTTTATTAAATAGCGCAATCTTCCCATAAAGTAAGTGAACTAGCATGAATGTAGACACTATTCTAGTTATCACTTTTTAATACTATTTCCATTAGTAGCTAATTGCTCCCCCTGTTTAAAATATCAGCCTTCCAAATAATTTCAAATTTAAAAAAATAGACTAAACATATTGATATTGGAGAGGGAAAAATGGAAAGTTACTTATAAATACGCAAATATTTGGGTTTGAGTTGTGAATCGTTTTAATATTGAATACTACGGAAGTGCAATAGTGGTCAAACGTTTTAGAGAAGTCACTTCAAAAAAATATTTATGTGTAACTTGCTTGTTTGAAGTCATTAGTTCCGTTAAACAGACTAGTTTTAGTTTGAATTATCGTCGCACTAGAGCTACAGGAGAGCTATTGGCGACGGGCGTCGTATTTTAGAACCACAGTCAAGTGACGAGCCGACACCTGAGTAGGCACTCAACGCAACCGTTAAGGGGGACATCGTACGTAGCGTTAGGACTTTGAAGGATATTTAACGTGCACTCCCTCCACACGGGGTATTATTTGTCGGGCATTTTGGCTGCACGGGCCGTTTATAGGTCGGCAGTTATTTTGGCGATGCCCGGACCCGAACCTGGGACCTTCCGCATGCTAAGCGAATGCCTGAACGACTGGGCTCCCCAGCCCCCACAGACTATTTTTAAATTAACTCATTTCTTTCATGCCCATTTGTTTTTATAGTAACAATTACAAACAGTTTTTGTTCAAATTCTAAAAGTTAAGATGGTAATTGGTTTGCAATCTATTGCAGTTAAACTTCACTACTTGAATATTCTTAAACGAATATCTCAAGACGTTTGCAACGAATAAATGTTCTTTGCCTAATCCGAAATTCAGCAATATTAAATGGTGCAATTTCAAAAAGTCGTGTGTATGATAAAAACAAATAGATTCGGAAACTATAGTATATTTAAACAATATCAAAAAGGGTTTCTATTACATACATTCGAGACATATTCTAGGAATCAAACATCGAGCGAAATTCTAGGAATCAAACAGTCGGTTTTAGTACATTTGCACACTCACGCTTATGCTAATGCCGTTTTCGAATAAAATAAAATTGTGAAGTTTGGATTTTCATTTTTGAAGTTCGCTGAAACAACATCAGACCAGGATTATGTAGCAATCCAATTTCAAAAGATTTTAATATAAAAAAGTTCGGATTATGCGCATATAAGATACAGACAAAACAAAAAACTATAGTGAGAATAAATCGAAAATTAGAATTTACGAATATCGAAACATTTTACATAAAACAACTAAAAGTCTGATTGAAATTTTCTAAACTAATAAATTAGGTTGGTAGATCAGTTAAGCGTACTGTTTTAAGTCTATTTTTAATAAACTGATATCGAATTGATTACTGATATACTTGATCATTAAACTCACCAAATTTCAAATTGAATAATTATACACTCTTAAAACAAAAGAGTGAAATTCACTCCTATAGGAGAAGTGCATTTTCGGCACCGGAAAGGAGTGGAAATAAACTCAGACTGAGTTAAAACCGCTCGTTTTAAGAGTGTAGGACGCAGATTGTTTTCTTTTATTTCTTTTACCCACTCCGAAAAAAGAGTGAAATTCACTCCTATAGGAGAAGTGCATTTTCGGCACGGAAAAGAGTGGAAATTAACTCAGACTGAGTTAAAACCGCTCGTTTGTTTTAAGAGTGTAGTATTACCTTTTTGAACAAGTCCTTTCAAATTCATAAAAGTCCCACAATTCATAAAAAGATGTAGGACCCATGGTTAAGTGAGTATGTTTTCTAAAGTAAACCTTAAACAAATAATAAAAACTTTTATAATGTGCCATTTACTGCATGTAATGCAATTTGTACAAATCGATACTTTTTGTTTAATAAACAGCATAAGTTAATGAATTTGCATTATCAGGAGGCTTTTCTTTCTAAAACTGAAGAGGGAGAATTCTTGAATGGAACATCTTCAATTATCCATTTCCAATTTGCCAGTTTAGAGCATAAAATAAGATTACGAGCAGAAAGAAAACATTTAATTATGAGTCAAATAACAAACCAATTTTATCCCAATCCTCATTTGAAGGAGAATTCTTTTTAAGCGGCAATTTTTGTGGAGTGTCCCAAATTATCTCTAATTCCTTGAGTCCCTCGAAATGAATGGAAAAACGAAATTGCGGGGAAATAAGTCATTTTCCAATGAAGCAAACAAGCAGCCCCACATTGTTAGGGCGAGGCTTTCTTCTTGCAGATGGATCCCTTGGGCTCACACACTTCTATCTCGCATTCTTGACAAAGGATTTTTACACCGAAATAAACTAAACTCGGTAATGCAATCGAGGCACATGACTTGCTGTGTCAATTTTGCAGTGTCGCAGATGTTACGGTCATTGAACGCGCTATTCATTAGCTCCTAAGCTAGCTTGGTCCTCATTTCATCGACTCACTGAAAAGTTAAGTTGAATTATCTTCACTCTAGAACTGCACGAGGGTTATTGGCGAAGTAATTTAAAAGTGACAACCCGGCACCAGAGTAGGCACCCATAGCAACTTTTAAGAGGTACATCGCATCCTCGTCGGGGCTTTGGAGCATATTTAATTTGTACTCCCTCTACACGGGATATTATTCGTCGGACTTTTTGGCTGCACGGGCCGTTTATGCGTCTGCAGTTATTTTGGCAATGCCCGGAACCGAACCTCGGAGCTTTTGCGTGGCAAGGCAAAGGCCTTACCAACCTGGCTCCCCAGCCCCGGACCCACTGAAGGGATGAAAGGCGGAGTGTATTTTTAATTCAGGATTCGAACCCTGTGGTATGACAAGCAAAACCACTTAGACATAGGACCACGTTGCTCCCTTTCTCAACATTTCGTAGGGCGGGGTCAACCACGGCCAACTTCAATAACAAGGCCAGAGAAGCTCTCCCAAACATGAGCGTAGACGGACATTTTGACGTCACTGTTCCCAGTGCCGAAGATCGAGAAACTAGTTCGGACGCATTCGGAACCGTAAAATTGTGGTCAGCCGTGAACGAGTGGTTCCGAACAGGTTACGAGACAGGTTGTCTTCATCTTCGGAACAACGTCACTCGGAACTATGACGTCGAAATTTCCGTCCCCGAGCTTGTTTGGGAAAGCTTCTTCGGCCTTGGTAGTTGAGTAGGCCGTGGGTCAACAACAATCACGCTCAAAAAGGGACCGAAAAGGGGAACTTTTATATTTGCCAATACTTATCTAATGTCTCTGAATGAGTTATTTTTAAAAATAAAAAGTCAGTTTCGTAAGTATGTTGAACAAAACGCAAACTACTGAGAATTTCTTATCTTGATTGCAATGAATGCTTTCAATCCCCCAAAATAGATCTTGTTCCAATTGCACCTTTGTCAAACCAAATCCTGGAGATGTTTGAAGTATGTGGAGAGCTTGTTCAAGTAGCCCCCACTTCTTTCCTAAGTCGCGGCAGAAGAAAAGAAAGAAGTTTGAAGCCGTGTGTTTCAATCAAAAGCAGATGTCATCTCAAATGTTTGGCCTGCATTTTAAAAGGGAACAAAGAAATGGGCTCACCATTAAAAACCATGGGCTTTCCCGTCGAGAATTTTATTTCAGCTGATTTTGTTGCACGAAATAATTCGTTGAAACGCTTTAGATGGAAAATGGAATTCGTTAGAAATATTTTGTGGCAGAAAATGCTTGAAGAAAATCTGTCATGAAATTCTATATAACTATTGGGTAGTTTAGAATTATTGTAATTAGGATATAACTTTCGAAATTTTTAAAGATCAGATATATTTTAAACCTTTTAAGTTTCTTTCTTTTAAGAAAAATAATACTTAATATACTTATTGTATATTATATTTACTATTGTTTTGTTATCGTACTATTAAATAGTTTTGAATCTTAAATTAAAATAGAAGATATTTGAAGCATGGAAAGGTAAATATATTTTTGCATAAAACTTATTTGGAGTATTTATTTTTAAATTGGATTGGAGTGCAAAAGATTGTTTAAATAGTCTTGGTTAGAAACTGAACGTTTGTTAAATAGTTGTATTTAGAGTCCATCTATGTTTTTAAAAATAAGAAATCTAAACTTTTCATGTATTTTTCTTTTGCTATATATTTTCTGCTGGAAGCAGATATCTTGGTCGAAAAATTATTTTTATTTAGCTGGTTAAAGCAATGATTTTGAGTGTAAACTAAAGAAATTGAATTTAAAGTTTATATAGCTAAAAATAGTTTAAGTTATATAATCTTAAGGGGACACAGTACCTCAAAAATGGCAAAAATTCCGATTTTTTTTATTTGCTAACATTAAAAGTTTAAAATCTTCTAAAAAGGTCTACCTATATTTTAAAAAAAAGTTATTCCACTTTTTATGATTAAAGGTAGGATAAAAATGCAAACGAATGAAAACTTTAAATGTGTTTTTCTCGGTGTTCATTTTTCCTTCGATGACAAAGTTTTCAAAACGCTAAGGCTTTTTTAATTGTTAATAAAAGTCTAAGGAATTTTGTATGCAGTCTGTCAAATATGTTAACATTACGAATTGGCAATAATTTTTTTTTCAAAAGTAATACTTTTTTTATAAAAAAAATACTAAAGTCAAAACTTTTCAAATATGCTAAAATAATGTGGGATTTTCTAGATAAATATTTTTTATAAAACAACTACTGACGATAAATCAAATTTGGATGCCAATTCTTATGTAAAACAGTTTAAAGTACATGAGAAAAAAATTGGGTTAAAATATTTGTATTTAAAAAAGCCTTAGCATTTTAAAAACGTTCAAAAAAATTTTATATTTTTAAATAACTTAAAAAGTTAAATTATTTTTTTAATTTTTCTTGTCGTATATTGTTTTTAAATACAGATTGAAGTAGTAAAACATCAATTTTATAGGGAATATGTCAAAATTAAAGATTTTTTTAAAAAGTAGTACCGTGTCCCCTTAAAAGCAAATAAGATAGAGTGTATAACACATAAACAGTCAGTCACAATTGAAGAACACGAGCCTTAACCAAATACATTTGAAACATTGGTAAATCTTTCTATTAGATACCAAGCAAAGTAAGTCCCTTGTTTCATTAACGGTGTTTCTCAAATATTTATGGCCAGTTCCATATTATTTATTCCGGGAACAAAGAGCAACGACCCTCGAAGAGATCTCTTGGGAAGGCTTATTTACACCCCACCACGCTTAACATAGCCAACAGATGCCGATCATTAAAAAGCAAGGATAAGAAGGAGGGAATCGTTTTTGCGATACCATATAAATTATAAGGAACAGAGGAATAAATCTAGAGGAAACCAGGGATACTTGACCCGTAAGGATACTTGATCAAAAGTCTTTTTCTCATAACTAAACATAGTTTAGTAGTCCGAAGTAGCGTCACTTCTTTCCTTTGAGTTAGAGATACACTGTTAAAAATTATGCACTTTGTTTCACCAAAAATATGGTTCCTAGTAGCTGCAACGGCTGTGTGGTGAAACGTTAAACCATATTTTTGGTATTCGGTTGAACCATTTCTCAGGTTTTTGTTTCCAAATCCAGAAAAATGGTTCAACCAAACACCGAAAAAAAGGTGAAACATTTCACCACACAGCCGTTGCAGCTACTAGGAACCAATATCATGGTGAAACCAAGCACAAAATTTTTAACAGTGTAATCACACGATGAAAATAACAATCTAATCATTGCAAACATTTCAAAATTTTAGAGGAAACGCATTTTCATGCTCTAAAAGTAAATTTTTGTGCTGTAAACTCTGATGTTGTAAATTTGTTTAAGGTTAAAACTTTCTTAATTGGTCATTTGTTTTGTACACGATTTTAGCTGAAATATCATGTATAACAGTGCCAATATATATTTTTAATTATTCAATTTTAGGGTTGTGCAACGTAGGATACTTGACTCCAGCTAATTGTTTATGATTACTATTAAAAATCATTCTTTCTTTGGGGTTTCATTAAGTTTTTTTTTTTGCTTTTTTTTGCCTAAAAATATGAAAAAGAACAAAGTTGCTAAACCCAGAGTGGCCCTACCAAAAGATATTTTGAAAACAGCTGCAGAAAAGGTTACAGAATCCAAAGCGTATTTTGTTTAAAATGAGCAGAAATAATCTATTTACTTATTTTTGAACTTTAAATAATGCAGAAGTAGTTAGTTTTCAGGAGGATATCAGCTAATTTGACTCATTTCTTGTGGGTCATTCTTATGCAGGCGAGTCATAAATATATTTTCGTAAGCAGCATTCAAAAATACTTAGGAAAGGGCTATTGCACTTCAGTTTACAGACAAAAGTTAAAATTCGCACCCAGTGTAAAGTTTAAATAAAATTCAAATCCAAAACTGAAAATTGGATCAAGTATCCATGGTTTTCCCTATACATAAATAATGAAATGTAAAAATGTAAGTAAAAATTTATTATTCAATATTTGTTAAAGAGAGCTCATTAAAGTCTCCTCCCCACCCTTTGTTTACTAATATCATTTATTAAATACGTAACGTATTACTTTTTTAATATTGTCAGTCAAAAGTTTCAATTTGAAATAAATATGTAAAAATATGTATTGCTTCCATACTAGTGGTGATTTTTGATACTATCATTAAACGCTGCAGTACCATGGGATGTTTCAAAACTTATAATTGCAACCGGAAACTTATGATTTGAACAGTAGAACATAATACAGGTTACGATTTTCGGATAACTCAAAGTCTGATTCTGAGTCCAGCAACAAATGATAGCTTTCTATTGTACAAAAGGGAAACTTTAATAAATAGAGAACTTGTAGAAAATTAGTTTTGCTCTTTAAAAAAAATATTACTCTCAGAAAAATAAGTGTGTCAAGTAAAACATAATGGGGAAAAAACTGAAAATCAAAAAAAGTAACATGATAAGTTGGAATTCGGTTGGAGTTACGTTTCAAATCATATTAACATAAAACATTTTGTCTGTGAAAAATTAAATTACAAAAGCACTATAATAAGTTGAAAACATACAACTTACTAATAAACAAAAGGAATGGCGTACACAATGATCATGCACTCAATATACTATTCTCTTGTAAAAGTTTTGTCATATTGAAATACACTTTATACTTTAAAAAAATGAAGCATTAAATATAATAATACCTAAAGTGAAGGTAGTGACAAAATTCTGATTACAAATTCAAATAGCAGTAAAAGTAGCACTAGAAACATTAAACAATCTTTCAACTGAAAGAAAGTTAAATAATGTTGAATAGTGCCATCAAAGGATTTTTTTTACTCAAAATATTAAAATTGCTCGAAAGCAGCCTGGAAAACAAATTCGCTATTTATTCGAAAACAAAACAAAAAAAAAGCTTCTTTAAAAATTCCTTCACCGATAAATCCTCCGAATTACATCAAACGATACACTGTTGAAACATTAAAATAGTTTTTGTGTTGTATTACTTTAGCATCTGGAGTTGACATTTTATTCAATTGTTGGCTGCGAGTCGGAATGCAAATTGTTTTTTTAATGTTTATTTTATGCTTTATTCACCGTAGAATTAATTCACTATCAAGCCTTGTTTAAAGTAACTATTGATTTTTGAAGTGCATGTTTAAAATTATTAAAACTGAACACCATATGTATTAATAAAAAGTATAATAAATTTATTTTTTTACTACTTAACAAGTTTTTGCTAGAGACCTTACTTTAAAACTTGTTTCAAATATATAAAATGTGTCTCATTAAATTTGTATCTATCGCACCGGGCTCGGAAAAGTGAAGTATTGGGCAAATAGGACGTTCCAAGTTAAATTGCAATTATTATCGATATTTTAATATCCAGGGATTAAAAAAAATCTTTTATTGATTGGTAGAATAGTTGAGATAATTGATACAAACGGCAGATCCTTTCATTTTCTTTAATGAAATGCAGTTTTAAAAATAAACTTCAGATGACTTTTCGAAAAACAAGTTTTTTGACGATACCTCACTCTCCGCGCACGGTGTGATATAAAGGCCTGCCTTTGAATATATTTTAGTTCAAATTTGGGTTTATTATGCATGGTTTATTTTTTTATTAAATCAAAAATATTGAAGTTTTACATCATTATTTTAGGTTTACATTTCATTGAGTTACCAAAATGCATTGTTGACTTCGTTTGTTTCAAAAAACAATTTTAGTTTTGAGAGATAATACAAAAATTTACAGAATGTTTCTCAAATTTTATTATTAGTGAAATTCAGTTAGCTGTACTGCTTTTTTTCATTTGCTTATATTTAAAATAAATTTATGGAAATTGATGATTTAAAATTTGAGTGTTTATAATGAAGTATATTACATAATGAAGTCTAAATAAAGCGGAGGTATAATTAAGCTGAGTGTAATGTATTTTGTAAAAACAAATACCGCATATATTTGAAACACTAATTTGCCAATTAAAAAAATTATACTTTTTAGAATGTACCAGAAATTCATTATGTTAAGTGTTTCCGATAATATGATATACTTTTTCACACTTCTGTGGTTATAGATAAATTTCAACATCATTATTACTTATTTCACGATAATTATTGATTAATAATAACATTTTTATAATTACTATCCTGAAGTTATCCAATACCGAAAGTGGTCCCTTAGGACATCCATAAAATAAAAAAATATATAAATATTAGTTTACTTCTAACGACTTTATTTTATTGATTAAAAAATTTATATTGGAAGTTTTTTATGCTTAGGAATGCAATATAGATAATACAAAAATAACAATAAAATTTGTTACAATATATATATTTAATTTGTCATATATATATTTACACATATATATATATATTTATATATACATGTCACATATATATTTAATTTTGTCAAACACAATGAAACATTTTTAATTAATTTAAAAAAGTAAAAAGATTTAATGGTATGCAAAACTGCATTTTTTTTAAACCATAATATACGTTGGAAACTATCCTAAATAAAACACGTTTACTTAAATCCACCTATTAATGGATTAAAATATTAGGTTGAGCATATTAAAATATTACTGGGAGGATACACAAATTCTAAACACTTAGCTTTAATCTTATTGCAATTCATAAACAAGCCGACAAAATATGTAGCAATTTCTTCCATTAACTTTATTTCATCATTTTAAAAGAACCCGTTAATACGATACACTCATTCAAAACTGCCGCTTTTTTAATGCACACCAGAGAATTCATTGAAAATATTTACATCATCTTAACTTGATCGGTACCTCATGGATACTTATTATGAGTGTGTTTAATGACGAATCCCTAACAGTTAATAGTTTTTCTGCATTCGTTTCCCGTTCAGATGTTACGAACAATACGATCCGTGGCTAATCAGGACAGCAATTTGACATCTCCCTTAAAGAAGTGTTGTGCTATTAGCTCATAAGCATCACAATTCTAATGACTACTTAAGGGTGTTAAAAGAGTTATTTTAATCTCCCCCGATTAAAAGGTGTTTTTATTTTGTCGCTTGCCCCGTAATGAGCCAGAGGAATGCGAGACCAACACAGGGTTACCACACTTGGCTCATCTGGCCCAATTTGGCTCATTTTTGATCAGCATGGAAAATAGATTTTAAGGGGGGAAGGAGCCCGCCGGACCACGGGTCTCCAAACCAAAGTGCCTCAGTGTTAATCCAGTGCAGAAAAATTATTTTCTAAGCCACATTTCTCCGGCTGTTTTCTCTGGTTGTATTGAATATTTTTACAAATTATTTTTTTATGTGGTAAACATAGCTGATTTACAGGTCCCGACAATCCCACTTTTAAAAATAGGTTCGAATTTTTTTTTTAATTTTTAATAAATAATTTTACCCAAAATATTCGAAGCAATATCAAAAAGTGGGATTGTCGGGACCTGTAAGTTATATACATTTATCATTTAAAAAAAAAACATTTGAAAAAAATTATTCAATACAAAAAAATAATTTTTTTTTCCATCGGATTAACACTGAGGCACTTTGGAGACCCGCGGTTGATCGGGCTCATTCGCCCTTAAATCATTAGCCCATTCACGACGATTGGTAAGAAAATTTTCCACTTGAAATTAATTTTGTGCTTAAGGGTATCTTAACAAACAAAATGTAAGACACATGAAGCCCATACTTCTGACTAATTTATGTTGTACAAAATAAGTTACACGAGTTTTTTTAAACTTAAAGTTAACTTTTTAGCCTACTTTTCTTTTTTTAATTCGAAAGAATTTAAAAAAATGAACAAGTAGGTATTGACAGGCGGTCGAAGTCCGTCCGTCTGTCTGTCCGTACCCCCCTTCCAAAATCGGTTCTATATATCTGATCTTAAAAATTCTTTGTTAGAAAGCTATGACTTCAGAGACCCAACATTCATACTTCTCGGCCTCTCTGTACGTCCGGACTGACATAAATTTACTATCTGTCGGCGAATTTCCCATTGAATTAGCATTGGAATTCAATTTTGAGTCATTTAAATCACTGTCGCCGAATCAACAATGACATGAGAAACTTTATTTAAAAATATATGAAGCAAAATAATTTGTTTATGAATCATTTTGGAATGACGTCATAAAATGTAGCACAATGTGATTCTTTGATTGTTCATTAATTGTTTACCAAGAAAGCGGCAAGGCATATTTTTTTGACACAATTATGCTGAGTTTTAATTTACATTTCGTATTTTTTAATGCAGTTTGGAGTAGTTTCATTACTTTTGTTTTTAATAAATATTTAATTATTCTTCGAACTACAAATAAATCGAGCAGACGATAAATAATATTAAGTTAATTTGCGAAAGAATATTAAAGAAATATAAAGGAAAATAGTTGATTTCGGCCTTTAGAAGTTTATGTTATAGCTGGATGCTGTGTTTAGCGATTTTTTTCTAATGTGTGTAAATCTAGTGTAGAAACGGTTGTTGATGATATTTACTGTTAAGAACCTGGTTGTTTCCTGATTGGAATTTCAGTAAGTATTTAAGTAACAGGAAAGTAGGCTATTTTAGTTCTTTAAGAACTTCATGTTTTATTTAGAAATGATGGTGTTGATGGTATTCACAAAGTCATCGTTAATAATGAGTTAACGTAAACTGTTTTGGCTAACTAAGAAAAGCTTTCAAATGGTTATTTTTCGCTCAAAGTTAAATATTTTTCGGTGTTTTTTATAACAACTTTTTACTTGTTTTTTTAAGCTATAATCTCTGCATCTTTGGTAAATGTATGGTTGACTGTGTATGCAATAGTCTTCGTAGAAGAAATGACTTTTGACTCAGAAAAATGACTCAGAAATTACTTTTGGCTCATTTTGAGCAGGCAATTGGCTATTTTTTTCGAAATTCCATGTGGCAGCCCTGTCCATGCCCCAATCCAATGGTCTGTTTACTTGCGTCGATGTTTCCATGGTTACTTCCCCGGAAAACAAAACGGCATAAAAAGGCCATTACCTCCCCCCTCTCGAATCACCGCGCAAAAATTACATTTTTAAAGAGGATTGCGACAGTACAAGTACTTCCTTAGACGAGCGGTTGGAAAACTTCTTTATTCTTTACAATAGACCCCGCCGAAAATTTCACCACAAAAAATGGCTATGCATCGTGATAATGCATAGTTTCAATGCATAGTAGCAATGTCCGGCATAGTTTCTAGGTTTGATTCCGGCTTCCGGGTTAATGTTCTCCAATATACAAAGTAACCAAAATGGCAGTACGTCGATATACCAGGATTTTTAACTAAGGCAAGCCCGATTTTAAACAATTGAGTCATCCCCCCCCCCCACGTCAAATCTCTCGGCTTAAAATTTTCTTGTTTCAGAATTCGATCTTGATTTTTTTCCAAATACTACGGACACATTTATTCGACCCATATTTTGCAATTTTCCTAAATTCCAAGAATTAGGGAAGTTATGATTTTTTGAAAACGAAAAGTTAAGCCTAACTTTTTCTCATTTAGCTTCACGGTTAAAAGAAAATGGTGTTTTTTTAACGAGTATAACTAAAAATGGCAAGTTTGAAACAACAATTTTTTCTATGGAATACTATTACTAATATTAACATTTTGGCTAAAGTGCGAAGTTGTCTCCAAAACTCCTACTGAAATTATTTCTTTTTTATGACTTAATTATTTAAAGTGTAATTGCACACATTGCTATTTAACGTGTAATTGCACACTTTTCTATTTAACGTGTAATTGCACACTTTTCTATTTAACGTGTAATTGCACACATTTCTATTTAACGTGTAATTGCACACTTTTCTATTTAACGTGTAATTGCACACTTTTCTATTTAACGTGTAATTGCACACTTTTCTATTTAACGTGTAATTGCACACATTTCTATTTAACGTGTAATTGCACACTTTTCTATTTAACGTGTAATTGCACACTTTTCTATTTAACGTGTAATTGCACACTTTTCTATTTAACGTGTAATTGCACACTTTTCTATTTAACGTGTAATTGCACACATTTTCTCAGAACCATTGCATTGATGAATCCATTATTAGTTTTAAAATAATTATTTTTTTTTAATACTTTCGCGTTTATTTAAGAGCTTCTACGGCCTGTTTTTTTACAGAACAAATGCAGTTGACGACATTTATATGCGTACACTGTAAGAAGTGTTTTTCACACACAAAAGTCAGCCGGTGCGTCAAAAAAATAATTTAGAAATATCTTGTTTATTTTATATGGCTATGTCTTCACTACGACAACAAATGCCACAAAGGCAACAAATGCAACAAAACTTGGCGACCGCCAAAGGCGCCAAGCGATGCAATAGCTTGGTGGCTGATTCTGCCAAGTCGCAAAGTTTTGTTGCCTTTGTGGCATTTGTGGCGTAGTCAGGACATAGCATATGAACAATTTGTAATTTGAAAGCAAAAGCTGTTTTCTTAACAGACACATTTTAAAGAAAAAACGAAATATTACCTCTCCGGTCACCCCAGTGACAGGCAAAGATACTAACCCCAGTATTACCTTTGAAAAATAATATGCCCGTGGTTCGAACAACAGACCTTTAGATCTCCAGTCCAACGCTCTCCCAACTGTGCTGTCTTGACACACGGAGTTTCCAAAATCAGTTAAAACGTTTGTTCAGTGGCAGTCTAGTTCTTTTTACGCAGTTTAAAGCAGAAAACTATTTTTACTTAACCCTTTCAGTCCCAGTGATGCCATTTGGCATCATCATTTTTCTGATCATAATTTTAAAAAATAATAGGGCTGACATCTATTGGGATTAATAAAAAATATTTTCTAATAGAAAAAAGTTTGAAGAATCGAATGATGTGCTTTTTTATATCATAAATGGCTATAGAAGATCAGAAAAAAAAATCCAAAATGATGATGCCAAATTGCTCTTGGGACTGAAAGGGTTAAAACAGTATATTTTTGCAGAAAAAAAACCGTTAAAAGAAAATAACAGTCATTTTCTGTAAATATATAGTTTTTTCTGTAAAAATTAACATTTTTTTACAGTGCGTGTTGCCAAACGAATTTTTATTGCAATGTTTCAAGACGTTCTACACAATGTGTGAGCCAGCAACAGGTGCTTTAAATTTTCACACTCGCCACATATCAATTCTACAGAATAACAATGAAAACTATTTTCTGAACAATTTTCATATTTATGATACACGCTATTATGCCATCTATCCGAAACAGAGAGTTTTGAATAGTTGAATAATAGTTGAATAGTTGTATAAGAATAGAACTACAAATATTTATAAGAATATTTTAAAAATGGATATATAATAATTTCAACTTTCCTATAAGCAATGTACTATACTTTGAAAATATCAAATCATTCTGCATAAAAAATGAAAATCGAAATCCACTTGGCTTTTATTTTCATTGTTCAAATATTTTTAATTTTAGCCATACTCGTATAACTTTTTTTTGCCTTAGAAAAATATTTAGATAGGATGAAAAAAAAAACGAATATTTTCACGGATTTATTTTATTTAATGAATAAGCCGAGATTCTTATTTTCTAAATTAAAACTTTTTCCTTGAAGATGATAAAGTTGAAAAAGTATTACTTTAAATTTTTTGTATCATGTCTTACAGTTAACAGCTTAACTCTTATAGTAAGAAAATATTATGTCAAAAAATATCTTTGCTGATGCTCAGAATCACTAGGGTTTGATTTGTGCAGTAGAATATTTATGTTATATTTTATTAGTATAATTTACTGAAACATTTAAATTAGTTGTTGAAATTTAAAATATATTCATTGGTTTTTATTTTTAAGAAATATTAACTTTTAAAAGATAAAAAAAATGCGATTATTTAATCGTAAAACAAATGCATCGTATTTTATTTAAGTTTTAAATTCGATTCTTTAACCTTTTTATTATATTTTTGTTCAATAGTTTAACTAGTCTTTTTAGTTCAGTTTAAAAATGTAATTTAATTTATATTAATATAATTTTTTAAGTTACTCCTATATATAGTTACCAACTATTTTCTACAGGCGCAATTTGTTTACGAATATTTTATGTGTTTACATTTTTAAATCAGCAAAACCAATGATTAAAATGTTATTTATTTTGACCTTGTCTCCGAAATGACCCATCTCATTAAAGGATTGACAAGTCACCTTAATTAATAAAAAAAATACGAACTACTTTTATGGGCCTCGCAAGGAATGCATGTTTCTTAATTAAAAACTCCCATTTCCAAGAAAAGTGTCAAGAGAAGTTCACACTTCTCTATGATACATGGCGCAGCCAAGACCATAAAAATGCGCTCCCAAAATTCCAGCTTTTTGACTGATTGTAACGTAAGTGCATTTTCTTAGATTACTTATTTACCTGCTTTTCCCAAGGGGTGAGAGCTCGAAAACTCGACCAAAATTCTCTCGCCTCACGTCCGTCATCTAGGAAAAATCCGCGAGTTAATCACTGGATTCATTATTTAAAGTACAGAGAGATCGAAGATACGTGCACTGCTGGCCGGAATATGGAACTCGCAGGATATTAATTATGCACAGAAAGGGAAAAAAGGAGTTTTTCTGATAAACTCCAGCTAGAATTAAACAAAAATGGATTACAATTATTAGAGGAAATAAATAGAAGTTTTCCACATACCTACTGGATTACAATTATTAGAGGAAATAAATAAAAGTTTTCCACATACCTACTGGATTACAATTATTAGAGGAAATAAATAGAAGTTTTCCACATACCTACTTTCGGTTCAGTATGCAATAGTTTAAAAAAATATATATCTTTTCAGAACAGGATAAGAAAAAAGTCTCATAAAAACAAAGCTTTTTTAATTTTTTATTTATAGTGTTTTAAGCTCAACATTGAAGCACAAAGCCGTGTTCAGGATCCCCAACAATAAAAACCACCGAGATCTTCACAACTTTGCAGGCAGGCAACTTTTTTTCGAAACGAGTTGGCTGGTTTAGTAAGAAAAGTGAACTCACCAATTTGGTCGCAATTTTCGTATAGCTGGCACTAAGAGAGAGACAAATTAAAATTCTAGACCTATTGATCCGGAATTTTTATATTAAGAGTTTGTAAATAAAAAAAGCGCGACCTTTCCAACATTATTTGTGTTTCGAAGACTACATTGCGCTTTAAATGTTTTTTAGTTTTAGTTTGAATTATCGTCGCACTAGAGCTACACGAGGGCTATTGGCGACGGGGCGTCATATTTTAGAACCACAGTCAAGTGACGAGCCGGCACCTGAGTAGGCACCCAACGCAACCGTTAAGGGCGACATCGTACGCAGCGTTAGGACTTTGGAGGATATTTTTCGACGGACATTTTTGGCTGCACGGGCCGTTTATAGGTCGGCAGTTTTTTTGGCGATGCCCAGAACCGAACCTGGGACCTTCCGCATGCTAGGCGAATGGCTAACCGACTGGGCACCAGCCCTCGAGCTTTAAATGTTATATTACTTACCTTTAAACTTGAGACAATAAAATTGTATTACTTACAAAATAAAGTAAACCATTTAATTTTGTAGTGGTTTATGATTTATGCCGGTGCTTTTGTAATTCACTTAATGGACGAGAGGGAAATTTGTATACATATTCCTAACCGGCCTCTTTATTCCGGGGAAAATCAGAGTTTCGTATGAGCAGCCGAAAAATCAATTTACTTTGCTTAGAAAATATTTTACGCTATCTATGATGTTAATATGCGCATAGATTATAGAGAGAAAGTATTTTAATGAAATTGTTCGGGTGATTTTATTATTTTTTTATGTTTAAACTTACGCTAAAAATTCTGATCATATTAAAATATTTTCATCCCTGTATAAAGAAGAAACCCATAATTATTATCATTTCTTTTTTGTAACATGCAAATTTTAACTTTTTGATTAGCTTTGCAACACAAGTTTAATAGTTAAGTATACAAAAAAACTATTTAAAATAGCAAACATATCTTTTACGTATTGGTATGTCGATTATTTTCAAATTCAAAATTTTCCAGATTTGTCTCAAATTTTGAATTTATGAGGATCATGCAAAATGTTGATAGTGTATAAGGTTTTGGCAAAACTAGAAACAAACACAATGTATTGTGGGTATTTAAAAAAAATGACGATGTCCATTCTGTGATTCTTTTTAACTACTATTTTGGTTGTTTATGTTCCAACCCAATATCACACAACTTATTAAACCTTTTTCTTCTGACGGTACTTATAAGTATCACTTATTCCGGGGGAAATCTTTCGGGGAAAAACTTATAAGTATCACTTATAAGGCAGCGGTTATACTTTCGTTGTTTATATTGGAGAAAACGAAAACAAGGTGGAACTTTTTGATTGAATTGTACGGTTTTAGCACATCAAAGTAAAAATAAAAGGTAAAGTAAATTCTTCAGAAAAACTTTAGCTTAAGTTACCCGCGCCAAATCGTTATGCCCTAACAGTACTTATAGACCCATTTGAAAGAGCGTCTTTTCTTTATTTAATTAAGGGAAATTAGATGGTAGTAGGGATTTTATGTAGTATTCAATTTGAAAACATAAAAGTTTAAAATGCTAAATGATATTCATTCAACAAAATTTCGTTGTTGATTAGTATCATTTATTTATAAATAGAAAAAAAGAAAAACGAAAATAAATTCATCATAAAATGCATTTCATGTTCCAATTATTTTTTAGCGTACTAAAAGCACTAAAATAGGCAACTTCAGGTAACTAAAATAAGTCAATTTTTAAAAAAATTAACAATTAAAAAAAGCAATATTTTAAAAAATTAACAATTAAAAAGCAATTTTTAAAAAATTAACAATTAAAAAAGCAATTTTTAAAAAAATTAACAATTAAAAAAGCAATTTTTAAAAAAATTAACAATTAAAAAAGCAATTTTTAAAAATATTAACAATTAAAAAAGCAATTTTTAAAAATTTATTATGTATAAAATATCTATTTTAGACAATTTTAGACCAATTTACTAAAAAATATTTCTGCCAATTTTAAATAAAAGGAAAAACAACGGGGTACCGGATGCCACCTTAATGGCATTTGTTACATTTTAACTTAAGCAATGCAGCATGGAAAACTATGAACCATATATCATTTCAAACAAAATATTTGCAGTTAACTATTTCACTAGACATTATTATTATGATACGTCGGAAAAAATCTGTTTCTAAAGTGTTTTTATCCATCCAAGACGTTGGTAGTAAATATCGCGAGCAAATTACAGTGCATCTATTTCCGTTGTGGAGTGGAATTCTCGGGTTGTTTATTTGAAGAAGGAGTCGGAATGTCAGGAGGAATGTTGACGAAAGTAGTTTTTCAACAAAGAATTCTTCCGGATTACAGGAGAAGCAATTCATTTGGACAAAAACGTGAACTTTTCACATCTTCCGAAGCATCAAAAAATGAATCCATTTTTTTAGAAACCCTACAAGTCTGAATTTGATCAAAATTCGATTTTTGATGTTAATCAATTCATCCTAGGTAAACACATTCTATGAAGAAATCCTGTTATTCCAGCATTTTTTTTTTTCAGAAACCCCATCAGTTCACTAATATATTCGATTAGTCGGATTAATTTTGTTACTTTCTTTTGGTCTAAAATTATTTTGAGATGATTAAACGAACTTTTATATACAAAATATGAGTTGCCTATTATGCCTTATAAGAAACTCCAAAAAAACACATAAGTCCGGAAACTTTAAAATAAATTTCAAATATTAAATAACGTTTTTTAATACTCTTTCAAGTATTAATAATGCATCCTGCTCAAAGGATTGCCATGTAATGTTCAGTAATTTGGTTGCTGGTCAAACATTTGTTTTCTCGCAAACTATGGTTCGTGGACTTATGGAGAAAAAAAAATTTAATGGGAAACTCGCATTTGATGGGATTCGTACAAACAAACCCACGTACAAAATATCTACGCAAAAGCCTCATTTTATTTTTAAAATTAACTCAGTATTAAACAAAAATGTATTCTAATTATTATAAAGAATAAATATAATTAAGATTAAATTTTCCATGTACAACTACTTTTGGTTCGGTATGCAATGGTTTTAAAAAAAAAACTATCTTTTAGAACAAGATAAGAAAAAAGCTTATAAACACAAAGCTTTCTTAATTGTGTTTCAGTTATAGTGTTTTAAGCTCAACATTAAAGTAAAAGGTCGTGTTTAGCATCTTCAATAATAAAAATAACCGAGATCTGCACAACTTTGCAGGCAGACATCTTTTTTCGATATTAGTTGGCTGGTTTAGTAAGGAAAGTTCACTCATCAGTATGGTCTCAATTTTCGTATAACTGGCGATAAGAGTCAAATCTTGGGACGCGGTACCCAAAAAAATTAAATCCAGCATTTTTATCGCTAGCATTCAAATTAAACTATTTTTTACAAAGAACTAAATTACAAAATGATTAATATTGAAACGCAAGTTTTTTTAAAAAATTTAAAAATTTTAACGTTTTTTCAAGACGCTACTCCTCCTACAATTTAAAGAATTTTTCAATGGAATTTTAAACAATTATTTTAGGAATAGAATTTTTTAATTGGAATTTCCCACAACATCTATTAATAAAAGTTGGTATGGATATTGAGCTGTCAGTTCAACAAAAATAGTTATGTAGCTTTATGTATAAAAATAGCCAAAAAATAAGATTTTTACTAAATTTTCAGCTTCATCATTTTTTTAAAAAAAATCCAATCACAATAGACCTTATCCCATACCAACTTTAGTTGAACGCATATGTTTCAACACAGGAAAAAAATTTGGAGCTCTACATTAATTTACTTAAAAGCCTTAGGGTTTTAACTTTTAACCTTTCACAAGCTGTAAAAATTAAAAATTTAAAAAATCAACATAAAATTTCAAAAACCATTTTACCAAACCACTATATCATTTTCAATAAACCTCCTCCATTATAAAGGGTACCTTCTTTTTTTGCAATATCCTTAACTCACAGCATTCGAGCATGTTTAATTGTTTTATGGGCAACCCTAAATTTTAGGTAATGCGTCCCCTTAAATAATAAAACTATTTTTTATTACGTTTGTTCCATTATTATATAAAATAACTTTAAATAAAAAAAGACTTAGTGCAGAACAAAACAAAAGAAAATATCCTAGTTTCAGGCATTTGTCGAAAATTCAATCGTCAAAAAAGCCTCATAATCATGCGACCAATCATCTTCATCTAATTCAAACTTCTCTGTTTACTGCAAAAGCAGATTGAGTCGAAAAAGGTGCTGTTTATAAGCGAGAATTTTTGAAGAGAAGTTATTTCTTGAAGTATAAAACGGTTGATATTTACGATGTTTCTTGAAAGATGTTTTTTGATATAACGTTGATGATGTTATGTGATATAACGGTTTATAATATAAACTGTTGCATTTGAGTTCATTTTCGATTCAATTTTATTTTGATGTCCAATGTTATGAATTGTAAATCTGTTAAAAAAAGCTAAATGCTGTTTGACCCAATGGGCCCATGATTACGCATGTTTGTTTTTACATAGTATAAAACATTCCATTTGTATGAAAAAAATTACTAGAAAATAATGAATAAAAACTAATCAAATTAATAAAAATTAATAAAAAAATTCTACTTGTTATAGGCCCTCCATGAACTTTTTCGTCTTTCTGGGCTAGATAATTTAAATGGAAACTCATATAATTTAGGGATGCTGTTACGATTTATGTGATAGCAATAAAGAGCAGAAGTCAGACTTCCGACCGTCATGGGTCTCAAAGCCTTGTGCCAATTCAAGCTACTGCCCCCTTTCTAACTTCGAGGCTATGCCCTGGAGGGACACGTCAACAACAAACACATTAGCATATGTATTATACAAAATAAGATTATATTTACAAAAATTACGTATGAACAGATATGCGCAATATCTTTCCATTTACGAACTTTTTAAAAATAAACTAACCCCATAATCAAATTCCACTAAATTAACTTAAGCATTTTATGTATCCGAATGGTAAACAAACTCTAATAAAGCAACTACTTTTTTATTTCCTCTAAAGAATCACTTGTTTGATCAAATATACTTCAATAGATTTGAAGCAAAAACAAGTCGCATTTAAAAGCAACAACAGTTTAAAATTATTTCACAAAACTTTTCCCAAAAAGCACACTTGGAAACTTACAAGATAAAGTATTTGACCATATTATGTAACTAAAAAAAACTGCATAGCAAAATGTATTTTTAGTGATATATTTATTTATCTCTCTCCTATTATGGTTATTTAATATTGATGTATTCTGAATAATAAGGAATATTATTCAAGATTCTTGTTATTTCAATTCGAATAGTTAAGTCTATAAAAACTCCATTAAGCCCCTATTTTCCCTTTGTTAGCACCCCAATGCCATTTTGCAAATGGATCTTTTAGGAAATGAAACTAGTTCAAATGAAATTCGCACCCTCGGAAGTTTCAAAGATTAACCTAATTTCCATTTAGAAGGTTGAAATGTCTTTTAAACAAAAAATCTTTCTGCTGATAGTATATTTACATTTAGTTGGTAGAAACCTTTGACGCATGCCGAACTTTAATGAAAGACTACCGGGAAGA
This sequence comes from Oedothorax gibbosus, assembly GCA_019343175.1. NCBI lineage: Eukaryota > Metazoa > Arthropoda > Arachnida > Araneae > Linyphiidae > Oedothorax > Oedothorax gibbosus. Next base: position 2,432,218 of record JAFNEN010000006.1, read on the forward strand.
AATTTTGTCTGAAAAGATATAAATTTAGGAAAATTCGGTCATTGTATACTTAGGATTATCCTTAAAATTGGAAATACCATAAAATATTCTATTATATATTGATATATTGCCATTTCATCTAAGGAATTTAGGTATGAACGTAATTTCGTTTCGTACTTTGAGAACGTTTTCGTTTCTCAAAGTAAATTTAGAGTAGACACACGATGGTTGAAATTAATATTTAAGAAACAATTGACACAGTGTTTTTAAAATTATACTTACTTTCAGGAGTCACGGCAAATCTGGTTTGGGTATGTATTGAATACTTAAGTTTGATTCTTTAAAAAAAAAAGACATTAAAATAACTAGTTTTAAAATTCCTTAAATATCTTTATCTCATCTAAAAAAACTTTTAAAAATGTCTTGCTCTCAAAATGACAAAATTCCAAAATATTATAAAGCACAACAAATTATTTCTATGAAATAATTTTATCTTCAAATATTTTTTTCTTGTCATGTGTTTTGCACGCCAAGATATTTTTTTAATGTAGATATGACATTTGGGATTTCAAATTGAGATTTATTAATAAATGCAAAAATTTTATGGTTTCAAAAATCTATTAGTTTCTTTTCTGTTGGTGCACGAAATGTTTCTCCTATTTGACGTGACTTAATGAAATTTAATATCCTGTAGAGATATGAAATCGATTTTTTCGTACTAAAGGCAATACTCAAGACACATTGCAATAAAACGTTTTACTAATTCATGGGTGCTCTATATTTTCTGGATCCGCCGTGATTAAATCTTTCTTCTGCGAATCGTATAACTCTAGCTGAAGATCTGGGTGATATCCAAACACTTCATCACTTGTCATCAACCCTATTCATTAGAGTGGGTGTGGTTCTTACCAAAATCTTCGTTTGGAATCTTTTCTTCGAACCCAATTCGAGCTAAGAGACGACTCAGTAGACAAGTTGTAGAATAAAAGTTCTTTTGTCCGTGAATCCAATTCGAGCTAGTACCAGGGAGTTAATCGGGTAATTTCTTGGAAGAATCTTTCAAAAATAGGCAGATGTGATTTTTGTTTGCTAAACCCGTTCACATAAAATGGTCGCCAAAGTTGGAATTAAGGTTTTATCTCTAGTCATTTTACCAAATTCTAATCAATGTAATCAAACACTGCCTTTGGAATGAATTATCATCCTTATCTTATATATATTGACTCCAAATAGAAATTATTGTAAAGAATAGACTTATTCTACGCAGTAAAAAAAAGAAAACGAAAGTCAACAGAAAATCCTAAAAAGAGGAACGTCTGAACAATACTTTACAATAACAGTGAACACTAATACCGATATTTAAACTATTAGGTCTAAAGAGGCCAATTTTTACGTCATAAAACAAATGCCATTTTTACTCACTTCAACAGCAGCCCAAACTATTTTTTTTGGCTCTGAAAGTCGTAATTGAAATCACTGACATACAAACACCTTTCACAACATCTTTTCAAACGCAGTTCTAAGGCATCCGTCCACAATTAGACGTGATTTTCAAAGGTCAACACAAGCTCCTGGTGCACCCAGACGTAACCAACACCTCGTCGCCTTTAATATTGCCAAATCAATTGACAACCAAACAGGCTTCGTGCTCCTTTGTCGTTTGATATGACTGGACTCTTTTGAGAAGGACAGTAATGAAAACAATTTCGTGTGACGTCATTAAGGAATGCCTACACAAAAGGTAGGTTAGGAGGTTCGAAAACACATTTGTATGTCTTCACCGCAATAGGTCAATAGGGAATAATCAAACTACTATGACTATTCTTAGTCATACACTAGAAATAGAACACCTTTGAGTTTCTGTGGGAAGCTTTAAAAGTCATTCGGCTATGTCACCAAGAAAGTAAACACGTTTTTGATTTATATGACCTATATAATAAAGTATTTTGAAATAAATATTTCAATATATAACACATATTCATAATTTCAATGTATACGATAAAGAAATGTCTTATAAGTACCGATAATTGAAAACAAAACTTTAAAATTTTGTGATTTGTCAGAAACTCCCTGTTACTTAGCGATTTCAGAAAACTAAAAAATATCCATTTTTGTAGAATAATTATCATTTATTTTTTTGAAAAGTTAAAAACAATACAATCTGCAATGACATAACACAACTTTTTTTATATAAATACATTATGGTATTTATATTATTTATATAGAAAAAAACATGTTTTGAACATTTGTTTTCAATTAGTTTTACATCTCCTTAGACACATTTCATTAAGTTTTATGTCCATACCATTAAACTGCGTGAGAGTATGCCATTGTCTATCATGAACAAAAACACTATGCAAAATCTGACGTAGGTATTGATGAATGAGCATATTGGAGTTAAAATTACAAGACTACGAAACACTTTAAAGCCCGTCGACTGATGCAAATCTTAAATATATTGATTTAATATCTATGAAATTTTGTTTTGTATTTTGGAAGAAAAAGTCCATCCAAAATCAATTTCACAAACAAAATAACAAAAAAAATATTTACCAAGTTTTAAAGTAAACAATAACGTCCAAAAAATGACCCAAGCCAAACTTTACTGTTTCGTCACGCGGGCCGATAGCTCCGACTGTCATCGTTAAAGAATGTTATATTTCTGTATTTGCTTGGATTCCGGTATATAGATCAGTAAATTAGGAATTTTAAAAAGCCTTTTAAACCTCTGCAAACTCGTAGTGAGCAGGTAAAAATCACTGGGAAACGTGACAATTCGGGCACATGCTACGTCATCGGCTGTTCATTGTTTTTTTGCGAGCTTTGAGATCCATGATTTTCAGTCACTGTCATTTAGTAAGTATTTAATTATTGAAAGTATTATTGAATGAAGAAGTATTTAGGAATGTCTCAACATTCTGATTCTATTTGATAAAATAAAAAAGTGTTGAACTTCATCATTATCCAAAGTGATGCTATGTCATATGTGATTCATGAAAAAGAGTGCAAAATTTGCGTTTATTTTTAGTTGGGTACACCATGAAAGACATTCGCTACTGGTGGATGGAAGGTCCGAAATCCGTGGGCATGTCGCCCGACGTCGAACTGCCACAGTTCAAAGTGATTGGCCACCGACAGCGCTCGAAAGAAGTGCCCCTGACAACAGGTAAGAACACACCTTTAGAACACGAAAGGAATTGGAAGGTACATTTTCCTAACACAATTCAATTGAACGATCAGATTTCGAGGTAAGAGAATTCTTTCAAGGGCGTACAGAAATAAAGTCAGACATTGGAATTGATAGCCTATGTTTTTATGGAAATATACGAGTTGATTTACAAAAGTTGAAGCAGGTATGGCTAAATTTTCTGAGAAGTCAATGCAAGACACACAATTTAAAACAGAAAAAAAGTATATTGTATTGATAGATAGAATACTAAATGTATGTATATTGTATTAATATATAAAATATTAAGCATTCATTAAATATTGATGTGTTACAAATGGTATACAGTAACATTAATACTAGGTATTAAGCATTTTGTAAACAAATAGTATCGGTTACATCAAAACTAAATAATTCTGAATATTTCTAAACATTCTTTTATACATCTTTTTATGTGCTGATTTAAATTTAACATGTTTTTACGACTTGAAAAAATAACCTGTTAATGTATTAATTCAAGAAGGATTACCATTATCTAATCGCTTTGTTGCTTTGGCGGGCTTCAAATTCGAATTTATGTCTTTTTTAACTACACTTATAGGCTAATTCCATGTACCTGAATTGAAAAAATCTTTTTAAATTTGAACATTTAATCAAATTATTTCAGCACGTTACATAATTCAGTTGCAATAAGTGTTAAGTAAAGCTTTTCCGCTATTTTTTTTTTTAATTTTACGTTAAAAGTTGTAGTGATAATCACTTTTTACACACGTGATTTACACCATAGATAGGATAATTTTGCATGGAAATAGCCTATATATAGAACCTAAAATAAATCAATTTAAAATAAAAGTAGATGAACTCAAAGAAAAAGCAATGCCGCTTTTCCATCAAAGCTATTTGTAAGAGTATCTTTGGTGTTTCGGAATCCACATATAAGATAAATTTACTAAAATGTCCTCCTAAAATATAAAATTTATTTCATTTTACCCATACAAGTTCATTTTAGAAAGATCTATCGAAAATGACAAAAATTTCAAAGCAATTAATGGTTAGGTTAGGTTAGTTTCAATTATCGTCGCACTAGAGCTACACGAGGGTTATTGGCGACGGGCGTCGTATTTTAGAACCACAGTCAAGTGACGAGCCGACACCTGAATGGCACCCAACGCAACCGTTAAGGGCGACATCGTACGCAGCGTTAAGACTTTGAAGGATATTTAACGTGCACTCCCGCCACACGGAGTATTATTCGTCGGACATTTTTGGCTGCACGGGCCGTTTATAGGTCAGCAATTATTTTGGCGATGCCCGGACCCGGACCTTCCGCATGCTAGGCGAATGCCTAACCGACTGGGCTCAAAGCAATTAATGGATCCCCGAGACTTCCCTATTAATGTGAATGAAACAATGGACTTTTTTTCTGTATGACAGTGTAGTTCAATAAATAAACACATTCAAAATAATCTTCGTCACGCCATAAAATCCATTTATGAAGTTCGCGGCTCAAAGTTATTCTCAAATCCGTAACGTCATACACAATCGAATTAGAAATAGTCAGGCACACATTCATTAGTTCAAATGTGCAAACATGGTAAGAATATAAAGGACCTTTCTTGGTATCATTTGAATGGACCATTTTTTACTGTTACAAACAATAAATTAAAGCTCCGAATCCCTTTCAATCAAATGAGTCCACCGTATCAGAATGACTGCCGAAGCACCCTTTCGATAAATCACAGTCATTTACTACAATCGCCATAAAATCCATTTATGAAGTTCGCGGCTCAAAGTTATTCTCAAATCCGTAACGTCATACACAATCGAATTAGAAATAGTCAGGCACACATTCATTAGTTCAAATGTGCAAAACATGGTAAAGAATATAAAAGAGACCTTTCTTGGTATCATTTGAATGGACACATTTTTTACTGTTAAAAAAATAAATTAAAGCTCCGAATCCCTTTCAATCAAATGAGTCCACCGTATCAGAATGACTGCGAAGCACCCTTTCGATAAATCACAGTCATTTACTACAATCGCCATAAAATCCATTTATGAAGTTCGCGGCTCAAAGTTATTCTCAAATCCGTAACGTCATACACAATCGAATTAGAAATAGTCAGGCACACATTCATTAGTTCAAATGTGCAAAACATGGTAAAGAATATAAAAGAGACCTTTCTTGGTATCATTTGAATGGACACATTTTTTACTGTTAAAAAAATAAATTAAAGCTCCGATTTCCTTTCAATCAAATGAGTCCACCGTATCAGAATGACTGCGAAGCACCCTTTCGATAAATCACAGTCATTTACTACAATCGCCATAAAATCCATTTATGAAGTTCGCGGCTCAAAGTTATTCTCAAATCCGTAACGTCATACACAATCGAATTAGAAATAGTCAGGCACACATTCATTAGTTCAAATGTGCAAAACATGGTAAAGAATATAAAGAGACCTTTCTTGGTATCATTTGAATGGACACATTTTTTACTGTTAAAAAAATAAATTAAAGCTCCGATTTCCTTTCAATCAAATGAGTCCACCGTATCAGAATGACTGCGAAGCACCCTTTCGATAAATCACAGTCATTTACTACAATCGCCATAAAATCCATTTATGAAGTTCGCGGCTCAAAGTTATTCTCAAATCCGTAACGTCATACACAATCGAATTAGAAATAGTCAGGCACACATTCATTAGTTCAAATGTGCAAAACATGGTAAAGAATATAAAAGAGACCTTTCTTGGTATCATTTGAATGGACACATTTTTTACTGTTAAAAAAATAAATTAAAGCTCCGAATCCCTTTCAATCAAATGAGTCGTATCAGAATGACTGCGAAGCACCCTTTCGATAAATCACAGTCATTTACTACAATCGCGAATTCTTGACAGAATGATTTAAATGTTTGGAAAGATAATGACACGGCTATACTCGCCGCCATCCAAATTAGAACACGTTAGGGATGGCGGTTTTTCAGAAAAAAGAACGGTTTTTCAATGGCAAAAAAAAAACGGTTTTCCATTTTTTAATTTTTTTTTCAGTTTCTTATTAATTAAAAAATCAATTTACACAGTCAATTTTAAATGTTTAAAGTGTTTTGTTAAAAAATTATTCTAGGTTTTCTTCCTAATTCTTACTATCTTATTATTTAAAATTATAATGTTCCTTTTTTTTTATTCCGGTTTTTCTAATCGTTTTGAGTATTTTTATTAAGCTTTGCAATATCCATCTTTATTTCCTTTTCATTTTTTTTTTATAAATTTAATTCCTCCCATTTGCTATCTATGCCGTTACCATAGAACTAAACTAACATTTTTTTTAAAAAAAAATTATATAATTTTTTAAAAAAACGCTGATGGCGGTTTTTGAGAAAAAAAAACGATTTCTGGTTTTTAGACGGTTTTTCCTGCAGAAAACCGGTTTCCGGTTTAGACCGGCCTCATGAAAAAACCGGGTTTTCAGTCAAAACCGAGGGCAAAAAACCGGTTTCCGGTTTAGACTGGCCTTATGAAAAAACCGGTTTTTCAGTCAAAACCGAGGGCAAAAAACCGGTTTCCGGTTTAGACCGGCCTCATGAAAAAACCGGGTTTTCAGTCAAAACCGAGGGCAAAAAACCGGTTTCGGTTTTCCATCCCCAAAGAGTAACAAATAAGAGTGGCGGGAACTATAGTCAATATGAGTATATGACCATTTGAAAATGAGTTCTCAAGATTCGACGTTCACCAGACATCATGACTGGCAAATTAAATATCTATTTACCGCAACGTTCAGAGTTGTTTGCGATTCTTGGCCAATTCTAGAAAAAAAAAACGATTTCTGGTTTTTAGACGGTTTTTCCTGCAGAAAACCGGTTTCCGGTTTAGACCGGCCTCATGAAAAAACCGGTTTTTCAGTCGAAACCGAGGGCAAAAAACCGGTTTCGGTTTTCCATCCCCAAAGAGTAACAAATAAGGGTGGCGGGAACTATAGTCAATATGACCATTTGAAAATGAGTTCTCAAGATTCGACGTTCACCAGACAACATGACTGGCAAATTAAATATCTATTTACCGCAACGTTCAGAGTTGTTTGCGATTCTTGGCCAATTCTTTCCAAGATCGCAGCTTTAATTACAAGTGGTACAATCGAGGATCTATTGATAGGAGAAATGGGAAAGTTCAGACAGTCATTTGGAAACATTCATACGGCTTCCTTTGATTAAATGGCAGTCTTTGAGCTTTAATAACGACACAGAATATGTCAAGCTATCGGTGAGACATGTAAAGCAAACATTTGATATGTGTGTATTCTTCACACTAAAGTGATTTTCTGTAGTAAGAAATGAGTTTTAATATTATGAACAAAATTTGCAACGACAAAATGCTAAATCGATGAATTCAGACATAAAATTTTAGTATTTATTATTAGTTGGGATATTCAACTTTCCTAATGATTGTAACCATCTTTTGTATGAAACGAAAAAATTGTTTTGAAATATTTCTGGTATCTTACTCTCGTCTCCAAATAATGTCTGCCATCATTTTCCAAAAACAAGCTCGTAAGTGCAATAAACACTTATTTACAAAATACTGTGTCGACATTAAAATTTCCTTCCTTAAAATTTCCAAAAATAACTGTATTAAGCCACGTGCAGCATTCGCTTCTATTTGAACCTATGGAGAACAATAAAATAATTCAAAAAACATGTTTATATTCAGACATTACTCCGCAAGTTCAAAATTGAGACGTGCGTAAAAATGACTTTCCCCAGTATTCTAAAAAATAAAGTGAGTGATAAATATAAAAAAAAAATTCAGTGCATTATGTTTTAGTTTTGATTAAATTAACGTTTAGCTGCACGGGGACTATTGTATGTGGAGAGGAACATTATCTTATAACAAGGTACTTGACAGTATCGCTAAAATACCTTCCAATATTAAATTAATTATAGTTTGAACCCAAAAATAACAACCATTTTTTCGAAAATAAATCTTTAAATAATTCATAAAAATCATTTTAAAATGGAATATTTTTCATCGGTACGTCACGTGATCACAAACAAATATATTTGGCTGACGTCAATAATCTATATAAACAAACCGGTGCACAGTGGTCGGAAAAGGCTGAAAAACGGTCAAAATTCATTTATTTTTTTGTGGTTTGACAAAAATGTATAAAAATTCGGTTTTGTAGGTTTTTGACCCATCTGAGTCGATATAGGACACAATCAAGTTTGTAAAACCTATGTATTTTAAGTTACAGTCAATGCAAAAAATAGTATGTGAAGATGTAATGTGAAAATTGCGTATAAAGAATAACGTTTTAATCAACATGTATTGGGCAAGTGCATATGCGTAAGCTTAGGTCATGGTAATACGTAATCAGTCACAAAAAGCCAAAACACTAATAATCTTTTTCTTTAATCTTCTAAATCTTTTAAAAAATGAAACGTCAAGCTAAAAATATGTACACTATTTTCAATATTTTCTGCTCTCAATTTAGCTTATAAAATTAATTGAAACCAAAGTTTTTTTAATGTGAATATTTTTTTTACTAATTTTTGAACGCATGAATTATATAATATTAAACATTGAAGTTTGTGGAATAATTATAAAATATTTAACATTGAAGTTTGTGGAATAATTATTTAATATTAAACTTTTAAAGGTTGTGGAATAATATCAAATTTAATATCAAAATATCGTACAAAAATATGAATACACAGAACATATACTTTCAAATTAACCGTCAACAGTTTTTTAAGACCATATTAATTAACAACATTTTATTATTGAAGATGTTAAGGCCAAATATGGTATTAATATTCATCTAAAGACTTTTTAATGAAATTTCGTTTAATTTTAATACGGCTTAGGAAATAAATAATTTATTAATAATATCGTATTTGATTTAAAAGTACTATATAATGATCTTAGAGTTAAAAGTATATTAACAAATCTGAAATATAAAAACTACACGTATTTTAGGAACTAAATAAAAGTCACTTTGATAGAACAGATTCATAAAAAGGATTTTAATCTTAAAATTGTTTTGAAGCACTAAAAAATTTTGCTTTGAAAACATATAATAAATTTGTTTAACATCCTTTAAGATTACAATATTAATATAATAGTTTTTTTTAGTCTTCGTGTAGCTCTAATTTTTTGTTGGTTTTAGGCTTTGCGCAAAAGTTGTAAGGGTCCGATGAAATAGTAAGAAAGTTAAACACATCTTCATTTGTACTTTTTCTTGAGTGTTCTCGTCTGTACCACCGAAAGTCTTTGTTTTTGGCCTCTTGGGCTTCTTTGGTCAAACTTCCTATGGGTAACATATATGATGAAATCACTTTCCCCCCATGAAACAATACCTTGTGAACAGAGTTTGGCATGTAACTCAACCCCCTCTTCCCAAGAGCCAATGGGCATCTTTTGAAAACATTCTTATTGTAAACAAGTCAAACCTTTTCTCTCCTACAAAGATAATACAAGTATTTAAGTTATATATTTATAATCAAACACTTTGTAAGTAAAGTGGTCGAAACACCTGTCGGTTTTGTTACTTTGTTTCTAGATTAACAGCTGCCGTGGAGCAACGCGCGGCAGCGTTGTGCTTTTCGACGATTTTTGAACAGCTAGATTTTGACACTTCTGTTTGTAATTATGGTTTCCGTACGTTTCCGCAGCTGAAATTTAAATTTATCTTTTATATAAGATTTGGAAAACTAGTTAATTTTAATGAGACTTTGGAGCACAGTGGAGCTAGAAAGTTGCACTCTTTCAAATATTTAAAAACATAGTATTTTTGAAACTAAAATCAAAAACTAATTAAAAAATTATTTTGTATTTTTTAATCATCTAAAATAAAATAAAACCTTTTATAAAACTCAAAAACATGCAAAAAAATTGTGTAATAAAATTATAAATCGTGTATTTTGAATTCAATTGTATCTCCTCAAAACGGGCTATTTTTCATTTGTTGACTTTTCGTAACTATAAATACATCAAAAAATTATTTGTAATGATTTATATTTGGTAATCTTACTATTCAATTATCTATTAATTTAAATATCTATTCATTTTGCATTTTGCGAACACTTCGAAATTTGGCATTTTGGCCGCTCCCAGACCACTGTGCGGTGTGATGTTTTTTTGCTTGCAATTAAACTGGATTTAATCTAATTTACTATTAAAATAAGAATTATATAGATAATGGGTGGAGGTTTTACAGAAGCGGATAGTTCAAATTTGCTTAAATTAGATTCCAAAATGGTGTTTTAAAGTTTGTTTATAGTTACTAGTGACATCATAGATACCACGTGACAGCCACAAAGCGTTTTTGGGAGTGATTTTTCGTCCTAATTTTAAAATTCATTTTTTCCCCTTTTTATGGGGTATTTGAAAAAAAGAAAAAATACGGGTCTAATATTTTTGGCGTAAGAATATTTTAAACCAATAAATTTTTTTTAGTCAAGTACCCTATTTGATTTCATATAATCTTAATTTGAAGTTCATCAATGTTGTTCAATAGTCAAATAAGCGCATTCATTTCTATTACGATCGAATGAGTTTGACGTTCTCTCTGACTAATACATTTTCCTCGGTTTAGTTTTTTAGAATCAAAGTCGTACTAAAATGTTTTTGGCTATGCACATCATTATTTTGAACCACGGTCAAATCGGGAGGCCCAAAAACTGAGCTGGCACTCAACCAAACCCTATACCAACGTCATACACTCATAAAACAAAAGAGTGAAATCCACTTCTATAGGGGAAGTGCATTTTCGGCACCGGAAAGGAGTGGAAATTAACTCAGACTGAGTTAAAACCGCTCGTTTAAAGAGTGTAGGACGTATATTGTTTTCTTTTATTTCTTTTACCCACTCCGCAAAAAGAGTGAAATCCACTTCTATAGGAGAAGTGCATTTTCGGCACGGAAAAGAGCGTAAATTAACTCAGTCCGAGTTAAAATCGCTCGTTTGTTTTAAGAGTGTACGTGGCGTACACTGTTAAAAATTTTGTGCTTAGTTTCACCATGATATTGGTACTTAGTAGCTGCAACGGCTGGATGGTGAAACGTTCCACCATATTTTTGGTATTAGGTTGAACCATTTCTCAGGTTTTTGTTTCCAAATCCAGAAAAATGGTTCAACCAAACACCGAAAAAAAGGTGAAACATTTCACCACACAGCCGTTGCAGCTACTAGGAACCAATATCATGGTGAAAGGAACCAATAGCATGGTGAAACCAAGAACCAAATTTTTAACAGTGTAGACCCTGGACCACATCATATTTAACGTGCATCAGTTCAGTATCCACGGACTTATCTAGTGTCGGTATTATTTTTTGTCCAATACTTTCGGTTTATCTAATGTCTAATACGAGGACAGACCTGAAAACTTATGCTGGCTTGCACCATTCGTAAAAAAGGAGTTTCTAAAGAATTAATTATTGATAGTAAAATATTGAGCGATAAACATGGAGAATAGCCTCGGTGCATTACGAAAGTCAACAGATCCCTAAACTTAGCAAATGAGAGCGGAAGTCCATTTCGGAATATGAAAACAGAAAAGATCCGTCCACTACCAACATGTAACTCAAGATGGCGGCATTAGTTCAATAAATAAAGATCACTTTTTATTTAGGTCAGGAATTTACCGAGAAAGAATTCTTTTATCCATATGAAGGTTACAGCAGACATTCATGAGAACAAAATCCTCGAGAATTTCTTACAAACCTGTAAAATGCATATCTGTAATAATAAAAAGGAATGCCTGTGAGTCCCGTTATTGTAGCTTTTACTTTTATTATGTTGTCATTATCTTCAGAAGCTAAATTCGTATATTTGGAAAATAATTTAAACTCGGCGCCAACCAAATAAGATAAAGAGTGTAAATGTTCTACGGATGTAAATAGTTCCATATTAAAACAAGCTCATTTATTGAAATATATCCTTGCAAAGATGAATTTTGTGTAGGATTTATTGGGTACACGATAGTATTCTAAAATTTAATGAATAAATATTTGTGAAAATATTCCATGTTGTCGATTTCGGACAATAAATACCCTTTTATATCTTCATCTGATATGGTTGCTATAACACTTGGCGAAGGCGATTTTTTAGCCTAATTTTCTTGTTTTAATTCGAAAGAATTAAAAAAATGAAAAAGTAGGTATTCCGTCTGTCTGTACCCCCCCCCCCCCCCCCTCCAAAATCGGTTCTATCAATCTATCAATCCGGTCGTAAAAATTCTTTTTTATTAGAAAGGTATGACCTCAGAGACCCAACTTTCATACTTTTTGTCCGTCTGTCTGTATGATCGGACGGACATCAATCTGTTTGTCGACGAATTTCCCATTGAATTAGCATTGAAATTCAATTTCGAGTCATTTAAATCGCTGTTGCCAACTCAACAATGGCATGAGAAACTTTATTCATTTAAAAATAATATTATTTGAAGCAAAATTAATCTTAGTTATAAATCAGTTTGGGATGACGTCAGAAATGTGATTATTTGATTGTTTATTATTGGTTTACTAAGCGGCATATGTTTTAAGTGGCAAGGCATATGTTTTGCTATCCTGATTAGTTTTAAATTACATTTCTTATTTTAAGTGCATTTTGGAGTAGTTTTTTTTTTACGAATAATTAAATATTTATTTATAACTGTAAATAAATCAATCAGACGATAAGTAAAATTAATTTTATTTGCGATAGAAAATTAATGAAAATAGTTGATTTTGGCTTTAAGAAGTTTAAATTATAGCTGGAAGCTGTGTTTAGTGAAATTTATTCTAATGTGTATAAATGGTTGTAGATGACACTTACTGTTACGAACCTAGTTGTTTCCCGATTCGAATTTCAGTAAGTATTTAAGTAACATGAAAGTAGGCTATTTTCGTTCTTGTAGAACTTCTTGTTTAACGTTGTTTTTATGTTTGAATCGCAGACTCAGATTTTTTCTTTGTTATTGATACAGCTTTTTTACATCTGTTTTTAACTACGATTTGCTGTTTCGTAACGTATCTTCTCTTTAATCGGGTAGAATCTTTTTGCTCCTAGATTGAGAATAGATCCTTTTATACAAGAGGGATCTTGTGGCTCTTTACTTTATTAGGAAAAAAGTGTCTGGCACTACCAAAAAAAACATTGATCTTATTTTTATACAGAAATAAGATATATTTGACGATTAGTTTTACTTATATCTGTAACGACATTTTAGATTTGACTGTTGGAATGTAATGAATAAGAGGACGTATCCAAAACGTTTTTTCTTTCAAATTAGTGTCGCAGAAATATTTTTTTTTTATAAAAAGGTGTAAAATAGTCTAAAATATATTTTTTTTTTATGTAGAACATTTTAAACTATTTTTTATTTTATTTTGACGCATATTTCAAAATCTTTGTTCTACTTCAGATTAAATTTATTTTTTCAGTGAATTTTTTTGTAAGAAGTATTGAAACATTCCTAATAACTTTAGAGGTTGAATTTTTGAAGCGAGGCATAGTTTCGGAGTAAAAAGATGTTTTAGTGGGTAAACACCCGAATTTCATAAAAAAAATACAAATTTAATTTTTTTTGTTATTTTACCAAAAAAAATCTATTAAATATTTTCAGTATTCCATCCCCGATTCTCTTCAAAAGACTCTTATATACATTCAATTTTAAAAAAATCGAACGCTTTCCACAAACATTTATTGGAGTTTTAGCATTTTAGGAACGAGTATGTTTCTGAATATTACTAACCGAGTAAAATCAATTAAAAAAATTAAATGGTCATGAAACATTCGATGAAAAGTTAAAATAAAGAGAATTTTTGTGAAAAATATTTCTTCAATTGTTTGGGAAAACATATTAGAAAGTTTAAATAGTATTTTAAGACGGAAAAAAATGATATTTACACCGACTTTTGGAGTACTGAGTCCCTTTAAAGAAAAAATTACATAATACACATATTTTTTAATGCCGTGTTGCTGCCTCAGATCGTTTAGTGTTAATTAAAGTACAGCGTACAAATTAAACCTTTTGCTTTTGATTAGTTTAAATTTCAATTTTAAACCACGTAGGCTTCCTACATACTATGATTAGAATTAAACATTGGGTAGCAGGCTGGCTGCATTTTGATTAAGGACGTATTTTTCCCATGTTAACCGATAGAATTTGAAACTAACGAATATATTTTACAAATTTTACGCATTGATGTTCTTTTCATAACTACCAACATAGAAAATGATAAATTTGTTATCATTGATAGGAATATTTTAACCACATTTTAAGGATTTAAGACTTATAGATCATAGATTGAAGAATTAAATAATAATAAAAAAGTATACATAAATACCTGAAATGTAACCAGCCAAGTAAAGCGATAACGGGACCAAAATAAAAGAATGATTATAAATGATGTTTGTTATTTTGTTTATTATATGCAGAGGATTGAAACAGGTTTATCGTGTTTTATATGCAGCTTTTTTACTCCTTTCAACTGTGACAAATAAGCCTGACGGCGACTATAGTGGATTATAAAATGATTGCAATGGTGGTACAAGTTGACATTGAAGTCGACATTGACAACTATTTTTAAGAATAGAGTTGCATGACAAAGGGTTTTCAATGAATTATTAACAAAAGAAGCAAGGGGATTTTGAAAATTTAAGTCCACAATACTGAATTAACAATTGCAGACGTCTTATATGGTAGACTAAAGGGTATAGATATATTTCAATGTAAAATATCTATATGTTTAAATTCGTGCAAAGAAAAGGTATTCATTTTCTAGTAGTAAATAACAGTGTTTCTGTTATGAAAGAAACGTTCGAAAAATCAATAGAACTTTTAAGTGCATTTTTTTTCAAATTAAAATGAGAATAAAAAGAGTTTTTGAAAAATGCACACGTATATAGATTGGATATATTTTACTACAGAATAACAGTTTAAATTATAATAAATATAATTGCTGATTGGACTATTCAAAAATTCAATATAAATAAAAATATGATTTGAAAAATCTAAATTTTCTCCTATTTTACAAATTAAATTGCATTTAAAATTCTATCGGAAACACGTTTTAAAAATATCAAAGAATGGGGAAGAAATAAAGTGTACACTGCACGCTAAGGCAAGAATGTTATATATAAACATTGGAAGTTTAGTTAAAAGTTAATTAAAAATACGACGCGGGGTTAATTCAATTTACACAGATAATTCAAACAATTAGTTGTATCAGATACAATAATTAAATTCAGTTTTAAGTTATCTTTTAAACACAATTTTACTCATAGCTTCTAATTGAGCTCACGAACAGTTTAAACAAAATATCTTGGCGATGAAATATTTTTAGAAAACCTTTATTAAGCATCTTCTAAAAATAGCGTTCATAATTTGAAATTTTAAATGATCCTCGCGAAAGAATGAAAACATTCCTAATTTTGAATCTTCATTTTTAAAGAACATCTGGAATACTTTTCTAAATGAGAAATCGAAGCATTGTTGAGCACAAGCGAAAGTCTATATTTAGTAAGTGATACTCTAATTATCATTTTCGTGGTGTAACGGAGCAAAGCAAAAAATGAATCGAAAAAGCTTGATAAAATAAAATGATCTAGACCGTTTGTATAATGAGGCTTCCGTAACGGAGAAGCAATTAAATTTTAATCGCTTCCTGCTCATGATAGCTCGGATTGGAAAAGAAAGAAAGTCGAACTATTCTAAAGAGAGTTTTTGAAAGAGGGCGCCAATAAAGTGATAAGTTTTCGCTCAATTCCAGATGCCTCATTAATTCGATGTTGCACTTCGAAAGATTTTTATTCGAAACATACCTTTCTCATATAGCACGTGTTCATAGGAAGTTTACTGTAAAAAATACATTAGATTGTCCAAAAGCAAATGCAGACAGATATTAGGATCCTTATAAAAAAATGTTGCAATTCTCACTTTCAAAAATAAATGAAGTTAAGATTTGGGCTATTTGTCACACTATTGCCTAACGGATTTTAATATCCTATAAAACTCAACAAAATCTGTACATTTTTGTTATCAATTTCGAAGTTTAAAAAAGAAAAGTTGACAAATGTCAACTGTTACCAGTGTTATACTCCCCGCCACCCTTTTTTGTCACACTTTGGAGAAGTGAAGAGGCACATTTCCTACGCGTAGACAAAACAACACATCACTTGCAATCTGTCGTTTAGTTTGGCGCCGTTATCGCTATACTTGGCTGGTTCAGGGCTCAGGATTGCAGTCGTAAATTAATCATTAAGCAGTGGGGGGGGGGAGGGCGCAGTAACGAATAGCTAAAAATTAGTGGATTTTTGGTAAAGACGGGTAGGGCGAATTTTTTAAAAATTGAGTACAATTTACAAGCTTTTATAAAATTTATTTCGTTAACCGGAAGGTCAAAAAGTGAAATATTAAAACAATTATGGTAATAAATAATTACAGGAGATAAAATGTTAAGTTATTGATTTTATAAAACCAAATGTACACATTTCAGTACTTTAATTAATGTATATGACTGTAAAAAACCTAATGTAAAAATTTCGTAAATTTTACATTTTAATTTATTTTCTAATAAAAAAATTATCAATGTTTACCATTACAAACTATTATATCCTACTTACTTGAATGAGAATTATCAAGTTAGACAGTTTCGTTTACGTTTCCTAGTTTTGTTTTCGGTCTCTCTTAACAAAATGACTAAGTATTATTTACTCTCTGTTGCATTTTAGAATTATATCGAATTTTTTCGTATGTTCCGTGTTTTCTTTATTGCACTAAAATCTTATTTCGCCATAACGAACACTATAAAAAAACATTTCCACACCTCCATCCTCCACATTTTTTACAATTTACCTGCTTTTTAAAATGGTATCACCGATGAAATATATTTTGTCATTGCGGTCAAAAAATAAAACTAAACAAAATATTAATAAGACTGAGAAAAACTAAATTATGACTATATTTTTGAGCTATCAAAATAGTGGTTTAATCTAGCTATACAGCGAATTTCCAATGTAAAAAAGTAATTTTGTTCTGTTGAACGTAATTTCATTTCAATTAAGCAGTTGATACAATTAACCATTGATCCTAAAAAAGCGACGGTTACTGTATATGCAAAAATGCTTCATAAAATATATTTATTAGTCGGGCTTGAATACCTCAAAACATTATTTCATTGCTGCTCGTAGTCCTTTAGGAACCGAAATCCTTATTTGTAAAAAAAAAAACTGTGCAGAGACTGCGCCCCCTCCCTTAGTGATCATCCGCCTACATACCCCTGGCTGGTTACAACATTTTAATGCTTATTAAGCAAGGTTACGTAACGAAACACCAAATCATTTAGCCAAAGCTGCATCAATAAAAAATAATCAAAAAAGGAGAAAGAGACATCTTATTAGGTCGGCGATTTGCAATATCAAAACAAAATAACGTTCGAAACACAGAAGGGAATAATTGGTTGAAATCAACAGAATGAATATTTTCACAAATATTTAACTAAACAAATTTTGCTGAGAAAAATGTATTGAATATTACAATACTTTCCTGTACTTAATGAATCTTAAACGAAATTCATGATATTTAAGCTATATTTCAATAAATTTTCTTGTTTTAAATGAAACTATTTACATCTGCGGAAGGATCCTCTTCGTAGAACATTTACACTTGTTCTTATTTGGTTGGCGGCGACTATAGTGTCCTAAATATACTCAATTATCGATAAAAACTATGATTAATGAAATTATGAATAGATTTGTGTCCACTCTCTTATTTTAGTTTAGTAAAGACTATAAATATCTCATTGTTGATGAAAAAAGATATAATATCCCCAAAAATATTATAAGATCCCTATTATATAC
The DNA here is from genome assembly GCA_019343175.1 of Oedothorax gibbosus. Taxonomy (NCBI): domain Eukaryota; kingdom Metazoa; phylum Arthropoda; class Arachnida; order Araneae; family Linyphiidae; genus Oedothorax; species Oedothorax gibbosus. The sequence goes on from JAFNEN010000006.1 coordinate 2,450,207, forward strand.
AACAATATATCAACCATCGGTAACATAGTAGACATTTAAGATTGTTTTTAAGAATGAAGTTTTTAAGAAGTTACTTTATTTTTTTTTCGACTATAAGAACTCTTTCTCAGTATACAGTTCTGAAATTTAATTAAATTTAATTAATTCTAATTTCAAAATTCAAAGCGTAAATTTTCTAATAAAGCAACCGTACACAGTAACATCGTGCAATTTCGGATAATTCATTTCTACTTGTCACTATCAATACTTTCTGAGTAAAACAAATATAATGGGTTTAGTTTCTCTGTTAAGAATATATATTTACAATTAAAATAAATCTTATTGCATAATGTCTCTATTGGAGAGAGAAACTGCTAATTGGATTGTAACGTGACTTTTGTTAATTTGGTATTTCATTAGGAGGATTTTAGTCAACAAAATTCGTTATTACAAAGCTTAAGGTTTATGATATCGAACTGCTACAAATATTGCTTACTAATTAGTAGATTAAGGCATCAAATATAAACTGATTTGACGCATTTATTTAAATTTCATATGGTTTAGAACTTAATACCTTTACAAGCAAGATTGAACGCTCGATGAAATTAATAGAATTTTACATTCGGCTAATTGAAGTTATAGCCTCTGGAATAATTTGAAAAGCTGTATAGTACATCTCTTCAAATAAAAGAAATGATAATAAACATCAGATATTTTTATTCTAATTCCGTTTTCATAGAAATACTGATGTAGTAAATTAAGAATATTACTGGCAAAAATAGAGTAAAGTATTCCAATTTTTACCATTAAAATTTTTTATAATAGAATTTACTAATAATCTTATTAATATAGTAGTCGGGAAATCAAAAATGAAAAAAAACGTATGTCAAAAAACCCCAATCAGAATATGTTTATATGTTTACTTCATGGAAATTATATTAGTTTATGAATCCATATCAATTATTAAGGTCCCCCAACTAAGATATGTTTAAGTTTACACTGCCACAAATTTCGATACCCGTAAGAGAGAAGTTTTCAAACTATTATTGTTTAATGTTGCGACTTAAATTTTTGTTCGAATAAATTATTTCATTTTCAACTTGTTTTTTAAAACTCATTTGGTCAACAGCTACTTCCAAGCGAATTATCTGAATTGTAACAAAACAATACTGGTCGAAAAAGGCAAGAACTAAACAAATTTATTTTCGGCACATCGAATACCTTGCGTCTGGCTTCTAATGGCGGTCGACGGAAAAACGTAGAAATTAACATATGCGCAAGACAATGCACGTAAAGTTAATGGCATTCACATGGAAGATAATGAGATTGCTTTAATTTAATGAAATAAAAAAATAAACTAAAATTGTGACTTAATTAGAAAATAAATTATTTTCGTCACAGTTGTAGATTTTTTTAACAGCATAAAATATGTATGCGATTATATTTATAGATTAAAGAACTTTATATTACTTGTCCGAGGTTTGAATGGCAATCCGCAAGTTCCATATATGTGAAAAGACGATACAAATAGGCAGATGTCAATTCAAAGATGTCAGTAACGTAATATATGTAGTTGCTTTGATTAAGTGTTTACAAGGGTGCTTCGATATGATTTCTATAATCAAACTCCCATTCCAGAAATACATTACAACTATCATAAGTCATAAACTATAGGAATGCTCACATTTCGGTTCCCATCAAGGATGTTGGCTTCATAAACAAACCCTTGAATTAAACGTAATAAGCAATTCAAATAACACTCAAGTTTAAAACTAAATTTTCTTGTTTCTACTTATAATTTGAATCAGAAGAGCAATATTCAAGTAAAAGTGTTTACGCCAATCAATGGCGAGTACCTAACACAGAAAAAATCTGGTGGTCAGTAAATCATTTAATCTGGTTTCGCATTGGCGTACCTGTGTAACTGCGCTCATACAATTATCGATATAAAGATGACTGTTTAATAATTGTGGTTCAACAGATGGAGTTTTATGTTTCATTCTTTTGAGTACATTTCACAAAGTAATAATGAAAATTGGAACATCTTTGACCTTAACTCGCCTGCGATACCAATGCGGAAAAGTATTTGCGTTTGTTCTGCACTGTTTAAACTGTATATATATATTTATGCCGACGTACATAAGCACTGTTGACATCTTAATGACGACGATTCATGTTCATGTCTTTGATTTTAGACAGACGGACCTCCTTTTTATTGAGCAATGGTATAGTATAGCAATTTAGACCGATTGCGGCTAATAAATGAACTACAGATATTTTCTGGTAATGTAATGAACAGACACGAGTCTTTTCTTTCTAGGAAACTACTCCCGCCTGATCTGCGAAATCCAATTCATCCGCAGCATGGGCTACTACCTTATCCAGATCTACATCCCGGCTGGCCTGATCGTCATCATCTCGTGGGTGTCGTTCTGGCTTCACAGGAACGCCACGCCTGCGCGAGTGGCCCTTGGGGTGACCACAGTACTGACCATGACCACCCTCATGTCCAGCACCAACGCGGCCCTGCCCAAGATCTCGTACATCAAGAGCATCGATGTGTACCTGGGCACGTGCTTCGTGATGGTGTTCGCTTCATTACTCGAGTACGCGACCGTGGGCTACCTGGGAAAGAGGATCGCCATGCGCAAGACTCGGACGCAGCTCATAGCGCGCATCGCCGAGCAGCACCGCCAGAGGTGCTTGGGAGAGGAGCCGGAGGGGCTCAGGACGGCGGTGCACAGATATCAAAACCAGGTAAGGATATGCCCTTTCTAGGCCAATTTCAGATCATTTTTATTAGCTGTTACCATGAGAAGCAAGAGGTTATGGGCCTAGTCTCCAGGCCCATGACCTGGCGACTCTCATCAACGCATTTGACCCGATATAGTAATAGCACGATAACAACAACATGAGAAGCATTGTTTGAAATTCATTGTCTACCAAAAAGATCCCCAAAGTAAAGATGGGTTACTTCGGATTTTATTACTACTTTTATGTGGAGGTCTCATAATGCAAGTGAACCATGTCCATATAAAGTTTCCTTGTGCTACAGAGGTTCAACCCTTTAAGTACTAGAAGTGGCCCGAGCCGATAAACTCAAAATGGACTCAAGCGTCTTCTAGTATTTAAATGGTTAAAGATGCTGCCTAGCGGATATTATCGGAACTAGGACCTTTGTTAATCCTATTTTTCATTATTACACTGAAATTCTACATAGTTAGTGCATACAATTGCGCTGCCAACTCGAAAATGACGAAAAGTGGACTTGTTTAACTCGTTTTCTGAATCTTCCATATTAGTTGTTAACTAGAGATCTGGTGGAAACGTGTAGTGTCATCTGATGTCGGTCATTCTATAGGCTTCCTACAACAACGATATCGGCAAACCGAAGGTCATATACAGTTGGTCATCCTGTGCTAGTATGGAACCTTACTTTTAACTAACTATACTTTGAAGAAATTGAGAATTTGCCCGAATTTTGCCGGCATACATCATTTTAACCCATTCTTCTCACATTTATGAATACCATTTATGCCTTCAATACCGCATAAAAACCTTGACTAAGATTTTAATATTCATTTTTTTGTGTAACTTAATTTGTCCTGCATAAATTGTTAAGGATTAGGGTCTTCATTTGTCTTGCATTTTGTTTATTTAGACAAAATTAAAAGAAAAAGAAGCGTCCTATATGTTAGCTACTGGACATAAATGGGTTAAGAGAGGAAGAGTGGTTCTTAGTAACGTCCGAAGATTGAACCCGAGTTGGAAAGACATGGAGTTTTCTGTTGCAAGGATGTTTGGGCGTCAAAGGCAGATTCAATGGTCAATTAAGCCTTTATTAGCAAAATAGACAGAAAAGAAGCATGGAGAAGTTAAGAATAAAATCCTCAACTTATCATATTTGGGAGCTAGACATTGAAACTTTTTTTAAAGCTGGAGAAATGTTTCCCACCAACTTTAAATTTCGAAGCACTTTTTAACCTCTAGCATGGAAATTTATTCTATTTCGAAAAGTGCTTAAGCGTGTCCTCTTGTGGATGTTTTTCCAATAATAAAGTTTTTTTTTTCAACTCTTTCGAGAAAACTTGAAATATTTCTTTGTTTTCTTCTAATTTATAATAAAGGGAGTTCATAATAAAATTAAAGAAATTATCTGTAGAATTTCAATTTTTTGTTGTTATTTTTGAAACTAATATCCAAAATCAATCCTTTTCCCAATTTTACAGGGAAGAGTTTTGGATGTGCTAACATTCTCACTATTTTTCTTTGCTAAGCTTACAAGCTTACATTCGACTTAGTCGTTAAACCTTATTTTCAAGATTGCGTAAGTCCAGATTTCGTTTCTAAAAGAGAGTAGATAGAACTTAAAATATTATCTATTTTCAGACTTTTAGAGTGCTCTGAAGAAGTATTTGTAAAGAGTTTTAAGGGTACAAAAAAAACTAGACATCGAATCGTATTTATTCGTAATTTTTTTAACTATATTCAATCATAAATATAGAGCTGTAGGTAGGTTGGTGTTTATGGCCCAAAAGCCAGAAATGGCTATACTGCTGAACATTTTTAGTTATAAGAAAGCGTCTAAAAAAAGGTGTTAAAAATACACTAAATTAAATAAAGTTTAAAATACCAATAACATTCATGAATAATAGAGGTGTAGGAAAATACATCGTTTTGCTAATCCTATGATGATGGGTAGATTTTTTAAATACTTTTTAAGTAACAAATTTAACTGAGTAATTCTCAAAATCAAAACTTGTTTCTACTTTTAAAATCAAGCAGGGAGGTTATGTCACGAACTTGGTTTTCTCCAAAATATTCAAAAATATTAATAAGTAAATAAGTAATTCATAAAGGAAAGGTGACTAATAACAAGGTTCGTGGTAAGAAATAGCCAGACTGCTATACATGGTTGCACTTTTAAAAGAAGATTTGCACTTTAAAAGAAGATATTCGAAATGATTTTGGCTGTCTAGTCACCGCTGCACTGCTCAAATGTTTTCACTTACTTCACTTATGTTTTGGGGACTCTTTTAAAGTACCAACATGTATAAGGAGAAGTGAAAAAATATGTATTTCATGTGCTTGATATTTTTTGAATTCGCAGTATTAGGCTATAGAAAAATTATCTGCTTAGTTATTCAGTAAAATATCCTTTAAATACAAGTCTCATTGAAGTCCGGTAAAGCTACAAAAACTATTAAGTTTTAGTTATATCAGTATTCAAGATGGAATTATAGCCCTTAAATTAGTTTTATTTTAAGGTTTTAAAAACGGTTTCTGTTAACTTCAGATTTTTGATCCTGTTATTAAAGTGAGAATAATCTAAAACTTAGGTTCGCCATTGTACCGAACTTTTCCTACTACATACGAAATAAAAACTTTAGAAGCTTCAGAAGCTTTTCTTTTAAAATTGAAAAAAAAGTTTTGAAGCAAAAGTATAACTGTACTGCCAAGTGCGGTTGATGGATTAAACCAGATGATGAATCAGACTGCAAATGCTCCCTACTAGATTGGGATTATAATTAAATCAAGCTAAAATAATTCGGTTTAACTGGAAGGTTTTACTTTCTTTATTCAAGGGAATTAAACTTGAACTAATTGGTAAAATTCAACATACGGGTCGGCAAAATGATGTTTGCTCTCTGAAATAGTTTTTTTACGGAACAAAATTAAGGGTTTTAGGTATAAAAAAAAATATAATAAAAAGTAAATCTTTGTTACTACATAACTTGGTAAACAGTTTTCTACAGGGACAATTTTTTTTGTAAAGTTATCTATTATTTTATTCGAACACTTTTTTATGTGACAGAAAATGAATCCTTTTGCCAGACAACTTGGAGGAATTGCCGGTCCACGTAGAAACTTACCCTGTTGCTATTTTAAACTCAAATAAAGGAGCCTCTTTTGGAATTTCTCTTGACTCTAAGGAGGAATTCGTAGAAGCAAGAGAATGAATGTTTTGGACTTTTACTTGCCAGGAGAGATTCCCATTTGCTTTACAATTAATCCTCATGAACATTTCATGCAGAGCATTCCCGAGAGATTACTTCAATAAATCAAATGTCGAAAACATTTTTCTTTAACAAAACCATAACGAACTCATTAAATACAGAAAATCTTATTTAAAAAATTCCGAGATAGTTTTTACGAAAATGTTGTTAAAATCAAAATTGGAACATAGACATTTTAATGCTTTTATGTTTAACCTTTTCGCTCCTGTGAAAATGAAGGGAGGAGGTTTAGAACTTAATACCTTTACATTGATTTAAATGACTCAAAATTGAATTTCAATGCTAATTCAATGGGAAATTTGCCGACAGATAGTAGATTTATGTCCGTCCGGACGTACAGACAGGCGGACAAAAAGTATGAAAGTTGGGTCTCTGAGGTCATAGCTTTCTAACAAAAAAAGAATTTTTAAGATCCGAATGATAGAACCTATTTTGGAAGGGGGTACGGACAGATAGACCGACAGACAGACATCCACCGCATGTCAATACCTACTTTTTAAATTTTTTAATTCTTTCGAATTAAAAAAAGAAAAGTAGGCTAAAAATTAGAGGCACTTTTATGACCATTTTCTCGAAAATTATCCAATGAAAAACCCTTTGTTTTGTTGTGTATTGTTTTAAAACAACAATGTAATTATACTAATCAAATAATTTTGATTAGTATGTCTCCATTTCTCGCTTCCGTGATATTTCTGAGCTGGAGTGTTCAGTAGTAACGCATCACTAAAACTAACTTAAATCTGCCAATTAAAACGCTAATGGCTAGAATTATTCAGAAGTAACGCGCCAATAAGAACAGAAGAAACTTTAATATCCACCAATAAAAAGTCAGGGATAAACAAGAAGTTCTTAAAGAACTAAAATAGCCTACTTTCTTGTTACTTAAATACTTACTGAAATTCTAATAGGAAAGCAACTAGGTTCCTAACAGTAAATATCATCAACAATCGTTTCTACGCTAGATTTATACACATTAGGAAAATAAATCACTAAACACAGCATCCAGCTATAAGTTAAACTTCTAAAAGCCAAAATCAACTATTTTCCTTAATATTCTTTCACAAATTAACTTAATACAATTTATCGTCTGCTCGATTTATTTGTAGTTCGAAGAATAATTAAATATTTATATTAATAACAAAAATAATGAAACTACTTAAAACTGCATTAAAAAAATAAATGTAAATTAAAACTAAGCAGAATTGTATGCAAAAAATATGCCCTGCTGCTTTCTTGGTAAAAAATTCATAAACAATCAAAGAATCACATTGTGCTACATTTTATGACGTCATTTCAAAATGATTCATGAAAAAATAATGTTGCTTCAAATAGTTTTAAATTAAGTTTCTCATGCCATTGTTGATTTGGCAACAGTGATTTAAATGACTCAAAATTGAATTTCAATGCTAATTCAATGGGAAATTTGCCGACAGATAGTAGATTTATGTCCGTCCGGACGTACAGACAGGCGGACAAAAAGTATGAAAGTTGGGTCTCTGAGGTCATAGCTTTCTAACAAAAAAAGAATTTTTAAGATCCGAATGATAGAACCTATTTTGGAAGGGGGTACGGACAGATAGACCGACAGACAGACATCGACCGCATGTCAATACCTACTTTTTAAATTTTTTAATTCTTTCGAATTAAAAAAAGAAAAGTAGGCTAAAAATTAGAGGCACTTTTATGACCATTTTCTCGAAAATTATCCAATGAAAAACCCTTTGTTTTGTTGTGTATTGTTTTAAAACAACAATGTAATTATACCTATCAGTAAATAAATTAGCATTTCTAGAGAAGCAGCAACAAAAATCAGTTCCTTGAAATTTGCATAACAGGGAAATTTAATACGTGCAGTCCACCTCAATGTAATAATGCGAGCGCATCTACAATGGTCCTACTTCGCCGCCAGCTGGATTCCTAATAAGTTCCCATTGAACATTTCTGAAAACAAGTCAATAACAGTATCCAATAGTGTGTAAATGCCTCCCAAGACGGATTATCACATTAATTAGTCAACCAGATAAATATATTGCATCAGACAGGCTTATTGCACAACTTGGAGAAAAATATATTGTATAAATGGATACTTGATGGGTCAGTATTATAAAAAGTGCCAATTATAGATGTAATGATGCGTTACATATCTCACGACGAAATTAAATTATAATGTCAATCATCTATCACTCTTAAAACAAGAGTGAAATCCACTCCTATAGGGAAAGTGCATTTTCGGCACCGGAAAGGAGTGGAAATTAACTCAGACTGAGTTAAAACCGCTCGTTTGTTTTAAGAGTGTATTAAAATTTCAAAATGTAGCTATAAATTAGACTTATTACGTCCTAAAGACATGCATACGAAATATTGGTCACGGAATCGTACTTTGGAGACACATTTTTTCTAAATGTTACAGATCTGACTAATTTAACCGAAATTGTTTTTTTCTCACATTGTTAAACTGGAAAACACGTAGGCTTCTTCAAGTTTATGAAAATTATCATTGATATAATTTTTTTAAATATTTTTTATTATTTAGGTTTCGTTACTGATATGATCTACTCAAAATTCGGGGGAAAATATTTTATCTAAAAACTTAAATATTCTTACTTGTTTTTCCCACCGTATTTTTTTTTAAAGTGACAACAAAGAACTTGTAAACAGTCTGCGAAAACGATTCACTGACGTAGGAAATAACAATTTCTACCCGGAACTCGTTTAGGATGTTTATGTTACCGATCCGACATGTAAACTGGTGACATGCATAATTTTGATTAGTATTGAGCATTTCAGGTATATTTTTGTAAAAAAAAATAATGCATAATATTGATAAAAGATATTTAACAAAGTCATTTTTTCATAAAGTTATATCTTTACAAAACAAACATCGCTTGTGATACGTTACCGATCTGACTTTTGAAAATTTCAAACTCTTTCCCATAAGAAGTAAACACAAAATTATTTCATTTTATTAGGATTTGCAGCAAAAAAAGGCCGTTACTATGCAAGAATAACAGGTTAAGAGGCTATTTTTAAAAATTAATATTAAAAAAAATCAGTCCACCATTTTTCCAATATTAACCCGAATACAATGGATAGTTTATTTTAAAGCTTCTTAAATAATTCTTTAAGTTTCTCTATTTCTTCTAAACTAAACATCAATGGAAAAAGCATACAAAAAAGTAATGCGATAATAAAATATATATTCTTATATGTTGTTATATTCCATCTTGTTCAGCTCCCTTCGTTACAGTTATGAAAACTGTTATCTGAGAAAATATACCCTATTCGAAAGAATTAATAAAAAATAATGTTTCCCGGACGAGAAAAATAATCAGTTGGAATTATCGGGAAATAAATCCCCAGGTTTGAGTTCAATTACTTACAGATGTAATTGGGAAACGGCTGTTGTTCTAAATATTCGGCTATAAATCTGGATAATATCAATTATATGTGTCACTTATTCTTGTTAAAACTATTACTAAATACAAATAATACGGTTAACACCAGTAATAAAAACTAGCTTGATAGCAAAAAATTATATTATATTAAACATATAACGTAATTGTATATTGTAAATATTTTGATAGAATTGAAAGAATAATAATTTGATAGAATAAAGCTTAGAAATATAATAATGGGTGCAGTTTTTCTCGTGCTTTTTGAATGCGAAGTAAGTATTTTCCTCTGGAGTATCTGTTACAACAATAATTTTTTGTTTAAAAAATAAAATATCTTACAATCATCATTGTTTAATGCTAGTTTTACGAATATTTTTTATTAAAAAAACAAATGTGTTTAAAAAATTATTATTACTTTGTGACTTTAAGTGTTCGATTTAAAAGAAAGATAAAAATATTACAAAACAATTTTGTTTTTAACAGGACAGGTGAACGAATGTGGTAAAATACCGTCGTCATCCCAAATTGTCATCTCCCGATTTATGTCTACAACAATGTTGAAATTATTACACAAAAACCTGGCAAGAAAATTCCTAACAAAAGAAAATAATCGCCAAATAGACACTCTCGACAAGCGTGAAATCGAAAATATCGAATACGAAACTGTCACCTGATTCCTTGAAGGAAGGGAAGACTGTTTGAAAATATGTGCGATTTATTGGTTGTTAAGAAACATCAAAAGCTTTTGAAAGCACAAAAGAGATAAAAGTCAGACATCTGAACTTAAAATGAAAAACATTGTATTACATTGAAGTAGAACCGCTTTTATCACTTTTTGAAGGGCTTGGAAGACATTTGGAAATTGTTTTTAAGGTTTATTTGTCTCGAGTTCTTGAAAAGGCTCAAATCAATAAAGTAGGTATTCGGAGTAGAGTAAGATTCATTAACACGTTGGCTGCCAATGACGCGCCAGCGCGTCGCGTGGTTCCGATTCACCGAGAACAGCACATTCTGATGAAATTTATAGTACCATTTCGCCAACCGTTCTTATGAGTTCAAGTTCGTTTGAAAACTTGATAAACATGATGGTCTAGTGGTTACACAAACTACACGATCTAGCTCTTTCATCTACCCTTTTGTATGATATTTAATTGACACCTAGTAATCCCAGATGTGACTGATGAATTTCCATACATAGATTTTAAAGCTTATGCAGTTTTTGTGCTATTGCGAAGTGTATCTTTCGCCTACTGACGACAAATATAATACAGCCATAATTATGTAGGAATGTTAACACCTATATTTGAATTATGTTAACACCGCAAGCACATTTAAGGTTACTTGGTGATCAATTTGAGGATATAGTACGTAAAATATTAGATTTTACACTTTTGCAACCGATCCTGCTCTGCTTGGAATAATACTTGATGATTTGAAAGAGTATATTCTATTTCAAATTAGAGGAAATTAAATCTTTCGTCTCAAGTGTAGGGCGACCAGGCACCAGACATACTGCATTTCGCAGTGAGGTTTAGTTTGTTATTCAACTATCTAGCTATAAAAAAATGCAAATAGTCTTTGTTAAATATGAATTAGGAAAATTTAATGATGTTTCATAGTCGAAAAGTGAATCGCTGAAACAAATCTGGTTATTGGCTTTCAATTTAATAATTAGTGATGATGAGTTATCTGGTTGGAAAAGGCCAGGAACATTTCAGCAAGAACGTACAACAGTATTTTTACGACGTCGTGTAGCTTTAGTTAGCGACGTTAATGCAACCTAACCTTGTCATTTTACGACCTCGAACTAAGATTTTTCCTTTTTTGAAAGTTAGTTCATTTCCATTGTAACGAACCATTACCTCCTACTAGATTAAAGCCGTACAACAGGAACGTTTTTCCTTCGTAACGTCATGATGCGGAGGCCAAGTTTGACTCAACTTTTCTCCTACTGTAAAGTGAATCAACGAGTGAATTGTGGAATGTGTGTGGTACAAATAATTTACTTGTTTTCAAGTAATTTTAACTTTTTGAAATTTATCGAGTCATTTTTAAAGGAGAAAAGTTTAGAAAAATTTGGCCTTCACGTCATGACGTCACGAAGGGAAACCGTTCCTGTTGTACGGCTTTAATCTAGTAGGAGGTAATGAACGAACTGGTTTAAAAAACAGGACGTTCTTCTACTTCACATCAGCCTCTATCGATGAAAATTTTCCATCGCTATAGAGGCAACGAATATGTGTTAAATTATTTACGTCTTAAGAAGCAAGTTAAAGAAGATTTCGATTTTTTTAAAATATATGTTAATTCTTAGAAGAGTGGAATTTTGACGATTAATAGTTAATTCTCGGAACAAATTCTTAGAAAATTAAACTACCGCATCGCCTCCACAAATATTAGTTCATACTTCTACCTGTAATTGAATTTTGAATTTAAACAATATTAGAATGTGAACAATTTTAAAAAGATATTTTCAATTAAGACATCAGTTTCTAATCATAAACTCCGTGTATATAATTATATAGAAGATTTTTTAAGATTAAACAAAAAACAATGCTTTACTAATTATTAAACAAAATTATGTTAATAATTTTTGGAAAACGAAACCATTTGGTCTGCATTTGAAAAAACAAGTAGGTTTGTAACAGAATCTGTCACTTAACCCGCTTCCACACAACAGTTGTATTAAACAGCTAAAAAGGTGCCAAACACAGCATTAATTCTATATTAAACATTTACATGCTAAGTGGCTAGTTCTATTATTTTATTTTGAAAATTCAATAATTATTACTTATCGTTTGCAAAAATTAATTTATATTTCAAAGAATAAATATGTAATATTTCTCGCTTTTAAATAGAATGAAAATATTTCATATCAACATACAAAGAATCTCGTAGTGAAATATATTTGACGTCATTTCAAACTGATCGATGTCTCAAAAATAAATTTATTTTAATTTATTGTCTAAAAGAATTAAGTTTCTCGGGCGATTGTTGCGAATTGCAATGGTGATTTAATTCTAATAACAAACAGGGCCTTTAAGCTATTTGTAATTCAAACTTTTGAACTCCAAAATTAACTATTTTCATTAATCTTCTTTCTCAGATTTAATAATTAGACTTTATCGCTTGCTAAACTTGTTTGAAGTTCGAAGAATAATGATGTAATCTTTTTTAATAAATATCTTTGTGTCGCCACGATTTCCCATTCACATTTCTTTCTAAAATTCACTTATTTATAGTTTGTTAAATTAATTTACAGTTAAAAAAATATATAATTAGTACAATTGATGCTTTAAAAATAAAAGCGAAACTTTGCATATTTTTTTATGCCAAGTTAGAATTCTCCATGCATCTTTCTTCATACATATATAATGAACCATCAAAAGAACTCTATTGTGATATTACAACAATCCAAACTGAATTATAACATAAATATTCTTTCAAAAAATTTCAAAAAGTTTCTCGTGCGTTTAACGAAATGGCAACAGTGAAAATATTGAATAAAAATGGAATTTGCATGTTATTTCAATTTAGATTAAATTTTTAGTTATTTAAATTTTAAATAAACTTCTAACTTAAATTTTTAATGAAATTTGGAATGTAGCCTAATATGATTTTTTGCTTCAAAATGAGGTATTCCACTTGTCTGTGAGACTTGTTGTTCTTTCTGTGAAAGTGGGTGACAGACAGAGGGACTGAACGATTATAAAACCTTCCACTTTTTACGTTTTAAACGTAGTGTGGAAGCTAAAATATTGTTAACCACTAAACAATAACAAATTACTTATTATTTTTTTGGGGGGATGAAAAGATATATTACTTATTTTAACAATACTGAATTCCTAAAAAGGATTTTTTATATTCATATAAGGATTGAGGTTAATGGAATTATATATTATGTAATATTATATAAATATTATATATTATGTAATATTTTATAAATATTATATATTATGTAATATTATATAAATATTATATAATATTGAAGTGAATAGGAGGGTATTTTAAATAAACTGTTATTCATGGCATGGACGTCAAAATCCTATTGAAATGTCTTCGAATATTTACCTAGAGAAATTAATCCACGAAACTTTCAGATTTCATTTGCTTTTCATTTCAAAGGAAGAGAGGGGCAAAACTTTCTCTAAAAGCAACACTCGACGGTTAATCGAAAATATTTTTGCTTTTTAACAATTTTCCTTGCAATAAAGAGTTCATCGGTGGATATTATTTGTCAAAACTATTTCTGTGGTAGGAAATCTTTGTTTAGACAAAGTTAAAATATATTTCGAAATTTATGTATTATTTTACTCTTCTGCGTATTTCTACAAATACATTAAACACCTAAACTTAATGTAGAAAAAAATAGAGTTCAATATGTTAATTCAATTAAATGTTATAACACAATATTTTTTAAACGGCTGTTGGCAAATTGCATTTATGAGATATGGAATTAGTATTATATGACTCAAATTTTCAATTTAAGTTAATTAAATGTACTTTATATCTATTTTAGACATAGTGGACCTCTACACTAATAATACTAAAAATAAAATGTCTAAACAGAAAGATGAATTCTTGAAATATCCCATATTTATAAAACAAGTTATAGTTAAACTCATAGTTTCCTTGCACAGAAGCCACGACCACGGGCGGAGCTATAAAACGCGTGGAGCAATCAGATGAAGACAAAATAAAACGGCTGAAATTTCCTCTTCAGCTATTTGCTCCATACGTTTTATAGCTCCGCCCGTGGTCGTGGCTTCTGTGCAAGGAAACTACGAGTTTAACTGTATTCAAACTCGGTTACAACGACATCTCTTTTATAAGGCAACAAAATTCCGTCCTTCGCCTATGGATGTTAATGTTATAATATCTTGCTTATAAGGACAATTTTAATGAACTTCTCGTTTGTAATTCTTAAAATATACATATTTATTATGTCCACACACACACAAAATGCGCTCTTAAAGAAAAATATTAAACATTTCGTTTACACTATTTAAATTTTATTTTATAGTAACGATGGCCAAACGATTCGAAATGTTGCCAAATTTGAAATTTATTTTCCGCCTAAAAAATTATTGTCCGGAAAAAAAGGAGAAATTAAAGTACTATGAATAGCACACATAGGAATAAAATGTATTCAAAAGATGCGTTTAATAACTAATAAAAAATATGAGTATACATATCTTGTATTTTACATGATTTACCCTTAAACGACGCTATAAACGGGTTACATTAAAATTTAATGTTCGATTTGAAAACTTGATGGAATGTGGGTGACTATAGATTGTCGATTAATTTAATTCATCTTTTTAGTCCAATGTCTCATAGCAAAATGATGCGTCCATTTACAACATGACTGAGTTCTCCGTACACAGGTGAACCACATATATTAATTTAAATTCTAGGTAACGTGAATAACTTAATACAAATAAACACGTAACGTGAATAACTTAACGTGAATAACTTAACGTGAATAACTTAACGTGAATAACTTAACGTGAATAACTTAACGTGAATAACTTAACGTGAATAACTTAACGTGAATAACTTAACGTGAATAACTTAACGTGAATAACTTAACGTGAATAACTTAACGTGAATAACTTAACGTGAATAACTTAACGTGAATAACTTAACGTGAATAACTTATATTCCGTTTCCCATCCTGTCGTATTTATAAATATTGTTTTTAGATGAGTCGAATTACGTTTACGACAAACTAATTCGGGGCAAATTAATTGCGGGTCTGATTCAAATTAACGAAGTTGCTTAGTAGTTATTTAATGACAATAATTCAATTCGATTCAAATATTTATCAGGAAATATTTTCAACACAAACATTTTTTTAAACGCATACAAACAAATATTTATTTAACGTGTATGTTATGGGCTGTAAAGTAAACCATTCAACTTAATAAATACAACATTAGATTTAAAAGTTGCATTTCTAAGTACATTTAAGAACGAAAACGTAAAAGTCCATTCATAAATTGACTGTCAACAAACGCCTGTTAATGATAGTTTGCTTTGTTTAAACAAAGCGAGCTATCGGTATAACTAAATAAAGTATTTTACTGTGTGAATAAGATTCACTAAAACTTAAAACACTTTAATGAACGTTACATGACAATCTTTCATGTGGAAAATATAACAACGTTGTTTTGATTTATCGCAAGGTAATAAATACGGGATAAATTGAAAACTATGATAATATGAACTATTAAAGATAAATTAAGTTATATTAAGATAAGTTGGGAAATTAAAATAAAAGAAGCTTTTATACAACAGTTTTCTAAATATTTTAAAAACATCTGAAAATAGCAAATTGTGTATTTATCGCAGAAAATGTGACTTATTTTTTTTCCGAACGGCCTAGAAATTGGCAAAAATGCATGGTTATTTTCAGTGCATACATTTTAAAAATTAATTTTATTTCAAATAACTAATTTGTTTAAAGTATTGAATAACTTTATTTTGAAGATATGATCTTAAAATTCTTTCAAAATGAAAAAAAACGCATTATAAATAATGTATTATTTATATAAATTTAAAGTTATTCTAAGAAAAACTGATGCACAAAATACGGAAAATTCCGGTTCTAACGTTCGGGAGGTTAACTTTTATAAATATTAATTTAAACAAATGTATATTTCTACAGATCCCGGAAGTAATCAATGAATAAAATGTAAAAAAAATTCTTAGAAACATCCTATTTCTAGAATTCTATGGTATTAAATTCATTCATTTATATTTATTAGAACTTGAACTATAGAAGATAAACGTGCGTCATTAATAAACGTACGAATATAGTTATCAGGCATGGGGAAATTATTATGCTCTCATTATAATTTTTGTTTATTATTGATTAGAATGCCATGACAATAAACAAAAAATTTAGTAAGCAGAATTTTAGAGCATTCAAAAAACCACAAAGCGTATCATAAAAACATGTTTATTATACCGTAGAAGTTTTAATGAAATATCTTTGATTGAAAACGATAACTTTCAAAACTTAAATTGAAAAGTATGTTTTATAACCACAACAACTTTTTTTTAACCTTTAAAATTTTAGTATACTATTATACGAGTACCAATTTAAAGATTTATGATGATTCTAGTTTCACAAAAGTTTTTTAATAATTTATTCATTACCCCGAGGACTACTGTCTAGACCCGACCCTATATTAATAGTTTAAATTTTATTTTATAATATATGATAATGACTATTTCACTAGTTTTCAAATTTGGTACAGTTATTAACGCTTAGAATATTTTAAGTTAAACATAGATGAGCTCGAATATTAATTTCACATCCATTTTATCATAACAATTTGAAAGCCATTATTTTGGTAAAAAATCTGGTAAACACATTCAAACCTATATCTATTACGATCAAATTAGTTTCCCGGTGCCAGAAAATCGAAAGTTTTTCAATTTAGTTTGAATTAACATCTCACTAGAGATACAAGAATGTAAAAGGGTACTTGAATAAAAAAAAATTATTGGCTTAAAATATTCTTATGCCAAAAATATTAGACCCGTATTTCTTTTTTCCAAATACCCCATAGAAAGGGGGAAAATGAGTTTTAAAATTAGGACGAAAAATCACTCCCGAAAACGCTTTGTGGCTGTCACGTGGTATTTATGATGTCACTAGTAACGATAAACAAACTTTGAAACACCATTTTGGAATCTACTTTAAGCAAATTTGAACTATCCACTTCTGTAAAACCTCCTTCCATTATCTATATAATTCTTATTTTAATAGTAAGTTAGATTAAAACCAATTTAATTACAAACAAAAAACATCACACAGGTTTGTTAATACATACTAGTGACGTCAGCCAAATTGACGTGTTTGTGATCACGTGACGTACCGATGAAAAAAACATTTGAAAATGATTTTTATTAACTATTAAAAGATTTATTATGCCAAAAAATATATACGTTTGTTATATTTGGGTTCAAACTATAATTTAATTTATATTGGAAGGTATTTTAGCGATACTGTCAAGTACCCTATTGACGTTATTTTTTTATTCGAGATCAAGCTAACAACTCATTTAAAGTTTGAACCACAACATATTTATTGTACTCATTAAATGCTATAATAAATCTATACATTTCTAAGTTTTATTTTAAAATTAAAGGTATTGAGAAAAATGTAAAAATGTGGAGAAAAAAAATATTGAGAATTCTCAAAACCATTGATTACAGAAAATAATTTTTAATTTATGCGAAAATTTAATGAGGTTGTTTCCGGTGACCTGTTTTCGTTCTTGCACTTCTGCAATTTCATTGGTTGTTTTGGTTTCACTCTCAATGCACGGTAAAAGTATATTAACGCTCAGTCAAGGATATTTACTATTTAGGATATTTGGTGTTTTGCGGATATTTTATATTTAGGTTTTTTTTTAGTATTTAAATGAATTCTATACTGATTACAATACAGTAGATTAAACAACTAAAAAAAAGCAATAAGAGAACAAAGACGTCGAAACCAACAAGATAAAAAATTATATACATAAAAATCACTTTGAAATGTGATCTTTATATTTAGCCATTCCAATATTTTTTTATACAAAATTGAAATAATTAAATCAAATTATCGCCAAAACAAATAAAATTTCAAAAGGACCAAAAAAGAAAACAATACCGCTGGAACTGTTGCCCCTCATGACGCGAAACATGCCCATTATTAAGCAGAAAATTTAAATTTTAACACTTTGTACTAAAAAAGTTGAAACTTTTTGCCAATCTGATCATCCCTGAGGGGGTTGACGCGCCCAAAGAGCTCCTCAAAAAAGTCCTCCCAACCAAAGAAATTTCCAAAAAATCCATTTAATAAACAGTCTTGGAAATGATGCATTACTAGCGTGAGGATAAAAATTCAAATTTGCTTTAGTGGGAAAATCGGAGGGTGGTAATGAAATTCATGGCCTCGCACACGCGACACGACCGCCGGATTCAATGGCCTACACGAAGTGGATCGGGAATACAGGCTTAGGTAGGGGACCAAGATGGTCCGCCGATTTGGCGAGAAAGATGGCTACGCTTGGCACTTTATCACTGCCGTTTGAGTTGGTGCCAAATTTAAAATTATATTTGAAAGCTATTTTGGTTGTCGTTCCGCAGGTGTATATGCTCCAGATCAATTTTGTTCGGTCAACAAAAAGTGAAGGCGGTACAGCTATGATATAATGGCCGGTCAGTTCATTGGCGACTTTTGGTGAGCTTGGATATTTAATGTAGGGTTGCTATACCTTTCGAGTTGTATGAAATATGAAGTGGAATGTTTATCACATTTGGACATTTTTGTTTCTGACAACGTCACGCAAATCGCGACTGGCCATTATATTATAGCTGCTCCATTAAGATAATTTAGAATGACATTTATTTTATTTTATTCTAGAAGCGAAAGCATTGTTTAGAATAAATGCTATATGTAGAGACCCAGGGATGGTTGTAATCATTCCATCCCTCTTTTTCATCCCCTTACCTTTTTAAAACATCAACCCATCGTTAAAAACCCAAATTTCGAGTGAATGGAGGATACACTATCATTGGCATTAAGGAGTCGCGAGCGTTTCATATTTTCTCAACTATGACAGAGCCTCCTCTACTGTAATCTCCAGATTGAGTGGCAAGTGGCCATACAAAAAGTCTCGTATTTTGAGGGTAGGAAGACCTTTGCTGCTTGCTTTTAAGTAAATTTCTCCAGGCTTTAAGTGTGCACTCCCTCTACACGAGGTATTATTCGTCGGACATTTTTTGGCTGCACGGGCCGTTTATAGGTCGGCAGTTATTTTGGCGATGCCCGAACCCTAACCGGGGACATGCAAGGCCGACTGCATGCAAGGCCTTACCGACTGGGCTCCCCAGCCCCTATTTAACAGAATAATTAGCCACAACAAAATAAATACAACTTTCACTGGTCTGGAAAACTCGCGTCATTGATTCTAACCCACGTGACTTGAGGGAATGATGTTGGTCGTTTTTTTTTCGGTTTGTCAATGTGAAGTCTTTTCTTATCTAAAGCCCCTGGTCCGATTCTTCTAGTTTACAGCCACGAATCGCCGCTATTTTATCCGAAAGGAACCAAGTTACAAAACCATTATCTTGGTATAATGGTTCCGTTTTGGATGTAAACAGAGTATTAAAAAAATATAATTTAAAGTTGAATAAGGATTCCATTTTGGAATATGCGGAATTTCTTTTGATGAAAAATGTTCGTGACTGTTTAAGAGAAAATTTTGCTGAATAAAAGTAGTTTAACTTTTTATCGATATGTTGGAATTACCCAATTTACAGATAAATAAGTTGAAGCTAGAACAATGGATAAAAGAAAAACATTCGTGCAATTGTGTTCAAGGCATCAATCTAATTTCGTGAATTAAAAAAAATCAGATTAATGGGAAATGAAGTTTCCAGTAGGTATTAGATGCTCATCTAATTTCGAAAAGTTTGAAGACACCTTTTCATAACTTTTTCTTTGAAAAATAATGCTTTCACGTCATTTCTAAAAATCTCGGTTTGACATTGATAAAGCACCACACTTTGCTGAAGTAATTGTTTATTCAACTTGAAAAATTATGACTATAGAATTAAATTTCTGGTAAATCTAATTCCAGTAATTGCTAAAGTTCAAGTATTGTTAATTTTTAAATGAGTTTTTTTGTGACACCTTTAGATTTATATTATATAGGATCAATTACAGCACATTCATAAGTTCTTCTAATGGTCAATATAAAAAATATTAGTCATTTAGAGATTTCTAACATGAGAAACTATCTATATTTTTGATCGATTTGCTAAACAAAAGGATTTTTAGCTATCATTTAAAAGCTTCCAGTAAAACCCATCAACTTTTAAATGACAACATTTTAATTCCTCTAATCTGAATTCATTCAGATTTCGACTCTTATCCTAATGAGGCCCATTTAGGAAATCAGTTTTTCCAACAACACACATAATTTTTTATTTTAAGAACGGAATGGTCATTTCAAACTATTTACTACAACAATATAATTTAGTTTGTTTTTTTTAATCTATATACATAAAAGGCAACTTCCGTTTGTCTGTATAAGACACGAGATCTAAAGAACCACGCAACAGATCGTCACGAAATTTGGCACAAAAATTCATCTCATCTCCGGAACAAACATAGGCTAAGAATTTTTCGAATCAGACCATTCCTTCTATCGTTTTCGAACGTTTTTATTCGAATTTTCTGAAAAAACTACACCACTTTGGCTCAAATCCTATCTTTTTTTACTTTCCCGATGCCATCGGCTGAAAAAATTAAAACTTTTAACGAAAACATTTAAAATTGAAAATGTTTATTTTATTCTCTTGCCATTATTTTTCTACCTCTACCCGTGCAATGTCGGGTATAACAGCTAGTTATACAAGAAATGTGTTAAAAATTTTAATTTCATGCAATGAATACAAGTTGTTGCCCATTTGCTTATTCCCGAGAGGGATTTTACAGCTCACCAAACAAGGAGTTCCAACTGACTTCTTTCTCATGGTTGCAATCCTTTCGTGTACAAAAGGTCTGCTGTCAAATAAAGAATGGATCACATTTGGGGTGGAATTCATTAAATAAAATTATCTCCTAGCTAGACAGTTCCAATCAAGGATTCTACAATGATTATTCATGTAAGGGCGGTTCAGAAATTACAGTCACGGCGGCATTACTAAAATTACTACATCAAAAACCAATACGCATTGTTGTTAGTTAATAAAATATGTACACTGTTAAAAATTTGGTGCTAGGTTGACGGTTGAATGGTGAAATGTTTCACCTTTTTTTTTGGTGTTTGGTTGAACCATTTTTCTGGATTTGGAAACAAAAACCTGAGAAATGGTTCAACCGAATACCAAAAATATGGTGGAACGTTTCACCATTCAGCCGTTGCAGCTACTAGGAACCAATTCCATGGTGAAACCAAGCACAACATTTTTAACAGTGTAGGACAAGTAATGAAATGTAAATAATGGTAAATTTAAAAGTTAAATATTTTTTTTACAGTTTATTGATTCACTTAATTCTTTTTTAACAATTGCAGTTTTGTCGAGCCAATTTTACCGAGCCGAGAAAAATAGAACAAAATTTTCAAATAAAATTTGCATCATTAAAAAAGCTTAAAAGGAAATATATTTAGCGGAATTTAGCATATTATATTTTTATATTATTTTGAAGCTGAAAGAAAAGATGGACATAAGTAATTTGTTCATTTAAATAAAAAAACTGCCTTAAGTGCTTCATAGTTTCAAAATATCTTTACTTTTTATTTTAATTTAAAAGTTATCTAAATAAAAAAAATGCAGTTGCAAAATCTTAAATTTAGGTAAGATAATCAAACCGCGCGTAATCGTGTCTCTAAAAACTTTTAAATTCATTGAAAAAATAACTGACTTACAGCATAAGCAATTAAAAACTGTTCCTTAAAAAAATTTAGCATCTAAATTGCGACATTTCTTGTAAGTTTATTATTATATAGTTGTTTTAGTTGTTTACCTTTTAATGCAATTTAACACTATAGTCTATAATGTCACTATGTCACTATTTGCTTATGCAATGTCACACTAAACAAACATGTGAACAATGTGATTGGAGCACTAAACAAATACAAAAGTGTACTTTTTCATGGTGAGCCCATATCTATAACCGATTCATCTAAAGCAAGAAATTCATAGCGATTCTCGTACATGTGAAAGTAAATTTCTTTACGCCTTTCATATTTTATTAAAAGCTTTCAATTCAAAACATTCTATCTTTTTATAAGTTGCATATCCAAATAAACATGGTTTACATGAATGCAAGTTGGAAACAATGCATATAATTTATGGCAAACAATGTAAAAATGGTTTTATTTTTCGGGAATTTCCAGTTTGAATTGTATCGTGAAATAAAAACATTCAATATTTTTCAAGATATTTCTATGTGCGTTTATAAGAATCTGCAACCGTTAGTGTCATGTTTGCAGATAACATTGTGTGCAGGTAATTTTCTTAAAGAACTTTTCGTGCATGCATTCAAATGCAAAGATTCTGTGTTACTCCAACTGGTTGTTAACCTAAAAGGTACTTTGTAACAATGCAGGCATTCCCAGTAAACAATGTACAGAATTGGACCTTGGATGCTTTTCACGAAGAGCTGGATTAAATAGAAACATTTAATGCTTCATTGCACGTTTGTTAACATAAAAGCAAGTTTCTCACGTTGCAAAGCTTTCTTGGTAAACAATGCGCAAAAGTCATTTATTTTCGGACTTTTCGTGTTGTGAAGCGTAGGAAAAGTTTCCAAGCCTATTCTTTTCAACAGTTGGTCCTCCTAAGCCCAATTCTTTTGGGTCATGGACAACTGATGCTTCGTTGCTTAGCAACAGGTCCCAACTTCCACCAGAGCTATAATCGATTGCACGGTGACGTCACACGTAGGAAGTGGAGTTCCTACCAGAGAGAACAGAGATACGGGACAGCACCATGTCAATGAACTAATGGTGCTACTTTGCACGAGAATACCTTTCCATTGCTTGATTTGGTTCAAATCAGTGGAAAGATTTTGGATAGGTGTAACATCAAGCTGTATTTCCAGCGGCTTTCGAAACGTGAAGCAACAACAGAATAAGCAAACAAACGGCATTCACGAAGCTTCGGCGAAATGTCAACAAACAGAAATGCTTCTTTGAGAGATTAACTATTTTTAGCCCGGTAGGAAGTTGCACATTTATTTTAATTTTTTAAATGAGGTTTTAAAAACTATTAAAAATAGTGTATGGATACTTTGCGCCAAGAGTCTTCTCTTGCACACAGAGAGATAGCAGCATTTCGTAACAAAAACTTTTTGTTGGATAAGATGTTTTCGAAAAATAATGCATTTTTCTAGGTTTTTCCAGCACTAAAAGTGCATATTTTGATGCATATCATGCGTAAAATACAATACTTTCGCAAAGAACACTCATTATCCTTAATGGCGAAGTAAAATACATTTATGTGTTAAAATGTGTAGAAAATAAATATTTAAAAGTGCAAAGGGTTATTGCTTATTGACTACACAACGCTTTCTTAACTCTTATATATCCGAGATATATTGCTATTCCGGAAACTTTTTTCATAAATGTGTTTCATAATATCCGCCTTTATACAACAATTTGCACAAAAAATTGTCTTTCAAACCTGCACATAGTAAAAGGGGCATTCTGTGATATATTAATGAAAAATAGTTTAAAAATTAAATCGGTAACATCCAGTTTATAAACCAGCTGGAATATTTAAGTTTCTCAGAAATTAGAAACTTAATTACCGTATAATTTCCTACTGAATAATTTATTAATTTGCTGTTGAACATTGAATTTTCTCTGACTTTTTCCAAAACACTCGGCCTAATAAATTTACAATGCAATCCCACTGAATTATACGCAGAAAATATTAACGTCCATTGTTACATATATGCATTTGCAAAAAATTTATCGATCAAAGATTTAACAGAATTTCCCTAATTTACACTAATTTTTACTTAACGGTTAAACACGGCATTATATTGAAACAATTTATTTTTAGAAATTCTTTAAGCATTTAGTCAAAAATAATTGGCAAATATTAATTACGATTGCTGAAGTTAAATCTATATAAATATAGCAATGCATTTTTACAACTCAGAGAAGATGAAATAAAAAAAAATACTTAAATTTTATCTAATATTTTATTTATTTTTGGAATTTTGATGCGTTGTAACTCGCTTCTTTTCAGTCTTAAGTTTGTTTTCGCTGAATTGTGATGTTTTGTGTTGGAGTCGGACAAATTACAGAGAATTCTTTTTTGGTGAAGAACAAAGTCTCAATATTCAAACAATAGATGGCGCCAGAAACTAAATTTAAATCTTGGGATCCCTTCTCCTGCCAACAAGAAAGAAAGAACGGAAAAGTTTTATGTTACGATTGAAAAGATACTTTCTTTTCAACCAAAGTTGTCATTCTAAGAAAAATACACATTCACATTCTGGAAATAAAATCTTGACACGAATTCACAAATACATTTGGGTTCAAACAATTCTGTCGCTTATAAATGGGATGTCTAAGTTGTGCAAATCAAAATAGGGAAAAAATAGACAAATCTTATTAACTTTATTGAATTGAAGTGAAACTTATCAAAGTTTCAAAACCATAAAATTATTATTTTTGTTTTGTTGAAATTTGAAGAAAATTAACAATAAGTTTAGAATATTAGGAAATCGTTGATTTCCTATTTTAACTAGTTCATTAACTACTTTTTAAAAATAGTTTTTTTCCCGTTATAAAAATAGTCTTGTATATTTTTCATTGGGGTTGTTTCACGGAGGATCTGGCAATAGCTCTGCGGTTTGTTTTCATTTCTCTCGAATTACTGTTGTTTTGGTATTCGGGAGTCAGTTTTCGAAGAGAATATTTTAGTTGTTAATTTTTTTAAATTCCAACTTCTTTTAATGCAAGTTTTCCTTGATAAATGATTAAAACAACCAACAGCCCAGCAAGAAGTTGTAATTTTAAAAAAGAACAACTAAAATAACTTATTCTTAGAAAACTCAATTTCGAATATCAACAAAAGTAATTCGAGAGACAAGAAAACAAAACCGCAGAGCTATTGCCAGATCCTTCGTGAAACAACCCCATAAATCCATAACATTGATTTAAATTAAGCTTCCTTAAATCTTTAGAAAATGTTATGCATTTTTATTTTATAAAAAAATAGTAATTAATACAATTACAGCAAAATTAAGATTTATAATAAAGTTCATACTCGAAATAAAAGCGACACATGCGAATTAAGGTCGGAAAAACAGCCAAAATTAACTTCGGGCAAATTAGCCAAAGAGAAGCCAGACTTTTTTAATGTCTGCGCGGCGGAATTCATTTCCTAATCAGCAGTTTCCTTACTAAAGAGTAGTTTAACTCTCGCCTGACATTATCTGCGACCCGATCAGCGAGAGATTTAATCCCCATGCAAATGAGTGGATGTATTCACATCAGCTGATTAAGGAAGGAGAGAACTTGATTGACGAGTTTCCACCCATGGCCAGTGCTGGCGTTGGCATGGAAATGGCCATTAGAGTCGGACATCTGGAATAAATATCTGTTCGACTAGACCATAGAGTTAGGAAGGATAGGTAGAGGGGTCTATGAGTTCAAATGGTTTGAAGCAGGGCTGTCAGGTTTTTCGAGCTACTGCGCATCACATACTGGCACTGAGGTATCCCAAGATGCGCCGCTCTAGCCTGCTTCATTTGTGCGCTACTGCGCATATACCCCCCCCCCCCCTTCCCCCATGGACCTCTCTATTCTCTTTCCTACCTCTATGGACTAGACGAAATTCCGTTTTGTTTGTCGTACATATCGTACCGTGCGTGGGAAAATGACCTATCGTCAAAAAGCTGCAGTCCCTGGACAAATTATTAGACGCACTGCAAGATTTCATGTAAAATATTAATTACCGGGTGATATTGTACCGTTTTATTATTTGAAATTGATTTGTTTTTATTTTTATATTATCCAATCAATTACCGATTTATTTGACATAAATAAAACAGCATTCATTTAGAAAAGCATAAGTTTATTAAGTTTGAAAGAAAAGTGAAATGAATGTTAGTAAAAGTCAATATTTAGTTGAGCCACCTTTAGCCGCTATCAAAGCTTTAATTCTGCGCGGCATGTTATCAATGCAAGACTGTACTGTCTCCTGCATTTGAGGATGATGATTCCACACATAAATAATCTTATAATAAATAATTAATATAAATTAATTTTAATCAATAATTATCTTAAAACAAATACAAATATGTAGTCTGCAACAATTCGTTTAAATAAAAATCAATAATTGTAGTTTAAATATACCATTATTGCATAAGAACTCTTAAGAAACATAAAATTACTAAAAAAATACAGTGCGTCTAATAATTTGTCCAGGGACTGTAGTTTTTCAAAAAATTCGTTAGAAGTTTATTTTCTACATTGCATTTCTTCATATAAAATAAAAGAATCTGCTGTTTCCCAACTATTCTACCAATCGATTTAAGTTTTCCTGTAATCGCTAGATATTTAAATTTTGAATATTTTAGCATTTATAACTCGAAAAAACATTTGTCCGATAGGTCACTTTTCCGCGCACTATTCGATATAGAGTACAAACTCTGCACTCTATCAAATATTGCGCACTTAAAGAAAGTGTTTGGGGTTAAGTAACGAATTTTTTAAATAATAAAAAAGTGATTTATCTTTTTTTTTATATAAATTCAAATTTGAAACAACAAAAAATCAGGACGTGATTGAAAAAACTATTTGCATTTTCGGAATCAGCGTATAAGAAATACGTAGAAAAAGCTCCATCATTTCAGTTCTTAAAAAAAAATTTAATTCCACACGGAGACTAGTCTTATTTAATCATTAATTTTTAAAGATTTTTCGATTTTTATATTGGTGTCGACATCTGTTGATAAACTATGACATCTTAGATTTGAAAAGCTTAGTGGAAGAACGTCTTAAGTGACAGAAAGGTGAAAACGAGATAATGGCCGTCTGTTAAGTTTTTAGTTTGCGATTTTTCTCTCATTAAAGAAAATCATAGGGTTTTTTTTAGCATGATATTTAGTTTGGTTCTTCAAAATGCTTGGTGGCTTTTGGCTTAGATGTAATTTACGCAATAACACGAAATTTCCAAAACGCGCTTTTCACCTCATGCGCATGACACGTTCTTCCTCCGAAGCTATTCAGATTGTGGTTTTTCGCTTAGTGGAACAACCGTGCTAAGTGACATTTTAAAGGAAATCTTGATCCCTTTCACAATTTCTGTCCTAACCTTCCAATTTTCATAATTAGGATTTTATTTGGAAGACAGAACTTCACAGAGAGAAGAGAGAGGGAGAGATCTTTTATATGTTATATCTGTTTGCCTGTATACCTGTTGTGTACCTGTGAAAAATGGGCTAACTTAGCAAAGCAACACGTTCGCAGAAGTTGAGAATTCTAAATCAATACATTAGGTTGGAGTATGAGTTAAATATATGATACAGACAAGGTTAAACATATGGTCCAATACATGGCGCGCATGGAAGGATTGAATAACTAAATTGTTTGGCACTTAAGCGGTATTTCTATCCATGCTTCAATTCAAGAGTAGTTAAATTAATTTTTCTCGTGGAAAATAACCCATGAATATTTGTAATTGAAAAGCCGAATAGGGATGACCATCCCTTCTATTGTAAACTCCACTTTTTATTAGGTTTTCGCCTTCATAGTTCATATCTATAAATGTGGCCCAGCCACATTTATTTGAGACACTTTAATGACTTTTACTATATCGCACAGCACGCGGAAAAAGCCTATCGCACAAATATGACTTTTCGAGTTGTAAATGCTATAATATTCAAAATTTAAATGTAGCAAGTAGCAATTAAAACAAAAATTAAATCAATTGGTAGAATAGTTGGAATGCAGTAAGCGAATCGTTATTTTTCTATCATGCAATTTAATGGAAAAAATAAACTTCAGACGATTTTTCTGAAAAACTAGTATTTTTGCGATAGGTCTCTTTTCCGCGTACAGTGCGGTTCTCGAAACAGCCTGATTATATCGAATTCTCCGAATCCCGTTTCCTGTCATTGGTCCGAAAATCCTTCTTAAGACCTTTCGTTCAAAAATGAGTAGGTTATTTTCACCCGATCTCTTATTCCCTCTCTTCCGTGTTTCAGGAAGTCCGTCTGAAGATGGTGGATCCGAAGTGCTACTCCTCGTCGAAGACGTCAACTCTGGAGGCACACGACTACGAGGCGGCGACATTCTGCAAGAACACAAACAAGCTGTTCGGCGTGTCGCCCAGCGACATAGACAAATACTCGCGCGTCGTCTTCCCCGTCTGCTTCGTGTGCTTCAACCTGATGTACTGGATCATCTACCTGCATATCAGCGACGTCCTCGACGAGGGCATAGTGCCCCTGGGCCAGTGACGCCACCTTCACGACACAACAGGCACAAGTCACAGCCTACTTAAAAGAGAAGCTCAACCAAACGTGAGCATGGACGGAAATTTCGACGTCACTGTTCCGAATGCCGAAAATAGAGAAACCAGTTCGGGCGGAACCCTTAAAATGGGATCAGCCGTGAATGAGTGGTTCCGAACAGGATTCGAGATCCGTTGTCTTTATCTTCGGATCAACGTCAATGACGTCAAACTTTCCGTCCACGAGCGTGTTTGGGAGAGGCCTTGGAAGTGGAGTAGGCCGTGCACAAGTGCCAAAAGGCGTTTTTTATCTTCATCCCCAGAGCCCAGTTGTGGCTCTGGTACTACAGACTTGGGTCGGGCAGAAAGGGTTGATACAAATGCAGAAGATGAAATCAGGTTTTTTACAAAAGTGAATATTACATTAATTTGTCAATTTTTTCAATCAAGGCTATGGAGCTTATGCTATTGGAGTTTTTGGATGACTGTGGCAAACTACTCCGTCACCATCTGCAAACAACTGGTTCAAAAGTAACGGCAGTTCGCCACACTCATAAGAGAACTCACAAAAATATAGCACAATTGCAAAAACCTGAACGGATTAAGGTGATATTCAGTTATTGTAAAACAATTCCCCCCTACATTCGTGTTAATCAATTCTAAACGAGCTAATTACAATAGAGCATAAAGATCATATGAAAAATATGAGCTAATATGATACAGACAAGGTCCAACATATGGTCCAATACTTGACGTGCATGAGAGGATTGGATATTTAATTTAATTTTTTGGCACTTAAGCCGTTATTTATACTCAGGCTTCAACTCAAGAGTCAGGAAATTAATTTTTTTTTTGCCCAAAACTTACTCATGAAGATTTGTCATTGAAAAGCTGAATATAAGGATGTGTAAAGCCTAGAGGCGAGGGAAAGTTAATTGATTTAATCATACAAAGAACGAATTTCAGAAGTAATGGGCTTTTGAGATAAATTAAATCTGATTTTCTTTTTTTTAGAGAACTGGCCTTAAATCTAATTAATTTTTCTTATATTTAGAGAACATTTCGAAATTTGTTTCTGAAACTTTTACTGTAATTGTTATTCAGTGGTATTTTGCATATTGTTTCCTTATTACGCTTTCTCTACCAGCATCCAGTAGGACAACTGCTCAAATATTTATCTTTGAATGACAAACTTCTCTAACCGTGAGAAGAAAAATAAGTTCACAGACTCTTGAATTGAAAGAACTTGAGGCAATACTAGTTAACTTAAGAGGTCTACCTCTTAAGAAAATCACTTTTCCAGAAAAAGTGACGTAGTGGGTTTCTGAAATAAATGTTTTCATTATTATATTTTTACAAGTACTTTAAGAAGCGAAGTATTTTCATTCATTTATGAAGGGTGGCTAAATAGCGGAGAAATGAAAAAAAATAATATGTCATGTATTTAAATAGTAGAGAAAGAACATGTTTCTTATTTGTTTCATATCTGTGGTTTGATACTTAAGTTTTGTATACTGACTAAGATATTATCTCAAATAATATCAAGTACTGATACTCAAAGTATCGAACGAAATTCTCGCACAGAGAATAGGACCGACAACACGTTTGCGTTTTGTTTTCGATACTGATACTGTACAGAGGATTGTATGGATGTAAAAGACTTGACTTAAAAATATATGATATCCGTTTTGTTAGTATATATTACCTTTTTAAGTTCTTGATATATCATGAGAGTGTACATTGGAATATGCGTACAATTACAGTCATACAAAACAATCGATTACGTTAAGATCATGCTTCAGAGCTTATAAACATACTCATTGTTATTCCAAAGCATATAAAACTAGTGGACTTTGTAACTCAAATTAAGTCGGAGTTTTCCCCAAAATGTCAGAAAAATAATTTTTATTGAACTATTTCCGATATTTAAAACACATATTCCAACGTCGGAATAACCATTTCCCCGAACTATCACACAATTAGTTAGAAATTAAGATACCTAGAATAAAATCAATATTTATAAACTTCTGGGTGCTTTTTTCATTAACCATATAAATTGTCAAATGCTAGACTTTTCATTATAAGTTTGATTATTATCGCAACCTTTCCAAAATATGTTTTAATTGCCATAACCATGGTAGACGCCATTATCTATTCGATCTTAAATAATTAATTTTTTTCAGATAAATATTCCGATATAGTAGATAACTGAAAATTAAATATCTGCAAAATAATAGAGTAAATAATTGCTAGTTATAAATAAATCTTAAAATATCTTTGATTTCATAATTATGTTAAACATACCGAGCTAAATGTGTAAATGCATTGATTTTATTTCAAATGCAGTGAAATTTGAGTTTACAAAGTCATTTAACATAGCATCACCCATTAAATAAAACTTTTTTTTAATTTACATTAACAGAACTCCATATATGTAAATAAATAGGTTCAAAATCAAAACTCTTAATTCAAAATTTAAATTCTCTCGTAAATAATACTACAACAGAACGTATTTTTCAGTTTCGATATTTGTAAGCTATTTTATACTTATGAAAGCCTCAGAAGACGAATTTTATTACTTATTTAATTCAATCATATCAAATTTTGTAAAGCGTCTTATTTTTCTTAATACAATTAAAATAAAGTCTATAGTTTGAAATGTTATATTTTATCTTGAACTTGATTAAAAGATAATCTTAAATATGATAGGAGTTAATGTGCATGCGTAAGTGAAAATGCGTATTTCTAATTCGAAAGTATTAGTTGATTGTAAGTAATGGCTTTTTAAAAACCCGAAACACACAGTACTGTATTTTTTTCAGACTAAAAAACTGCTGATATAAAGTGATAATACAAAACAATTTGACATGATCAAGAGCTTTTTATAAAATATATATGCCTTACATAAAGCAGTCATATATGGCTAACTACAAATTGATCATTATTTTTAGCCTATGTTATAAAACAAAATTATTTTTTGTTTAAAGACACATTACTGTTTTTAAAACTTGAAAAACTTTTATTTAAATAAAATAAGGTTCCCGTTATTTTTATAATGATACAAAACGCTATGATTATATGAAGCATTTGTTGATTTTAACCTACCCAAATAACAAAAAACAAAAATATTACTTGAGCTACGACTGACTACGGATAATTTTAACGAGTATCATATCGTTTGTTAAATAACAAACCCCGAAGGTGCCAAATTTCAGGGTTTCTTGAAAATCGTAGTTTAACAGATTCTGGTTTTCCCATACCTGTGTTTTTGCGCAATCGTGGTTTTGTTATTGAAACCGAAGATTTAAAAACATTTTTTTGACAAGACTGTTCAATAGTATTAAAAAAAATCTTTGTTAATAAAACTTCTAATCTTTAAATGGATACAATTAAATTCTGTGTTAGTTTTAAAGGTTCAAAGCTATAGATTTGGTAACATTGGGAATCTCCTGTATCTATATCCTATTCATCATCAGAGTTAAAACTTTTTTGAAAAAGATGTAGCTCGAACATTAACTCATAGAACATACAAGAAAGGCACGTCATTTGATTCATTGAAAAAATAAATTATATCCAAACTTTTACCAATTAAATCGTCTTCACTTTAAACAACATATCCTAAGAACAAGCATATTTTGAACAATGACAAATAATATTTTTAAAAATTTATTTCCCATCAAACAAACTTTTACATATTGACGTATTGAATATTATAATACATATATGGGAGGTAGAATAATAGTGTTAATTACCTACTTACCTTTCGATTTATTAGTTCTCATATATTTTTGTTTCATATCCCAGAAAACGATATCCCCCGTTTCTTAAAATAAAGTATAAAAAAATGGCTATATTAGATTATCTTCTTCAAGTTTTACATTTATCTATTTGAATCGGGTGTGTTTAATATCTGAACTATTTTTTCGTAAGGACATATTCTAAAAATTGATTAATTTTCAAATAATAACAATTAGTTATAGAAATGTTAACTATCCCTTATAAGGTTCACATCCTAATTTTATGTGTTTTCCGTAAAAGCAAAACCCTGACAAAAATGCACATTCACTATCGTCAATTTATGTAAATAAACCCTAAAGTGATATTATTTTCATTTTCTTTTATTGACAATATTAAGAATGAACTTTGTGATAAGCAGCTATCATTATAATTTTCTTTCAAAACTATATTTTTATACGAATCTTGACATATTTGATTGAGTGCAACTACACACTAAGTATTCTTCATGCTAAATTTTGTAACGAGTACCTAACTAAAGAACGTTTTAAATTAATTTAAAATAAAATTTGGAAATACCTTTATATTTGTAAGGATTATTTTATCAATAATTTGTTTAGTCATGATAATAAAAATAACTCTCACCCATAGAAGTTAAATGCTTAATCTATTTGATGCGTCAATATAGAGCGCGTATATAGTGTTCCTTTTATGATGTTAAAAAATCTAAACTTCTCCGTTTCTTGGACCATTTAAATACAGGGTAAAGATTGGATACAAAACGTGTGCACAATGAAAAATAAAGGACTTTACACTGAAGAGCCAAAATAACTGGTATAGGCATACATCTGCGAATAAAGACTAATCGAAGTTCGTCGCTATGTTTAGCAGCGATCATGACAGGTTATGAAAATTGAAGGGATTTTGAAAGTATCGGGGGTTGAGAAATGGAATTCCATATCCATGCATCTCCGAGGTGGAGATGAATTTTGGATTTTCACTTACGACAGTTTCACGAGTGTACCATAAATATCGATAATCCAGTAAAACATTAAAACTACGACACAGCTGCGGCCTAAAAAAGATCATGCAAAAACGAATCATCGACGACGGACGAAAATCATTAAACATGATATATTGCGGATACGTGATATATACGGCTCCAGAAGACCATATCGGTGAATATTCATTAAATGGTTAACAAGTCGACACTTGTACGACATAGAATCGACATAGACGTTTATCACATTTAATGATCAGTTGTCAATGGACCCGGCTTTGCACGATGTTTTTAAGGTCAAAGCTATGTCGTAGCATTGATGTTTTACTGGATTGTTGATATGCATGGTACACTCATGAAATTGTCGTCAGTGAAAATCCAAAATTCATCTCCACCTCGGAGATACATGGATATGGAATTCCATTTCTCAACCCCCGATACTTTCAAAATCCCTTCAATTTTCATAACCTGTCATGATAGCAGCACATAGACGCTGTTGAACATAGCGACGAACTTCGATTGGTTTTATACACCTTTATTCGCAAATGTATGCCTATACCAGTTATTTTGGCTCTTTAGTGTATAAGTCATTTATAAAGTGTACCACACATCTTGAGTGCCACAACTAATAACTGTTGAGGTGCCACTTACAAAGTAGTTACCATCAAAACGTAGTCTCGATTTCTATGTCATGAAAAATGTGGACTATATCTCTGAAGCTATACATTTATTGTTAGAGAATAGCATTCAATCAGTATAAGAGTAGTTGAATGTAGTCGTCTTTCAAAAAGAAATTTGGACCACGAAATCTAATAATAAATTGGTCTCAAAATGAAATTAATCTTTTCATTCAAAATTTCTATAAATTTTCAAACTAAATTTAATTTTATTCAACTTAAAACTTACATGCGAATAAATGTATAATATCAAACTATTCTAACAATGAGGACAAATAAGCAAAAAGTTTTCCAATATTCTAGATTAATGGATTTATACATCAAATCAATGTATAGATATTTGGACCAAAACTAACTAAATTTTTTAAAAAAGTGTTTGAGTAATAAGATAATTTTCAACACTTTGAATTTTAAACTAGCAGTAGAATAAAAGGTTCAAAACTATGATATTCAACAGATAGTGAGTCATTCCAATAGTCCCGTGTACAATTTAACCCATTAAAGGCGACTTAGTGAATACAACACTTTCATTTCCAATGAAAACATTAACTTTTCCTAAAGTTAACTAAGTAATTTAAATTCGTTTATCCTGTAACTTTATTTGTCCAACATAAACTGTTCAGAACTATGGTCTTCATTTATTCTTTCTTTGGTTTTAATCCAAAAATGTCAGCTTTGGACAAATCACGATTCGTTAACATTCGTGTAACCCGTCCAAGAAGAAGCCGACTTCTTCCATATCTTTTGAAACAACTATATGAAGAAAACCGCATTGGTACACCGTTGTGTGCCCCGGGTTCCCCCATCAAAACATAGTGTGAACTTTTATGTTCTTTATTTTTTAATTGATGTCTGGCAAAGCAAACAATACTGCAAAAATATTATATTAAAAATAAATATTACATTCAAATGCGTCTTTATTTTATTTGCGAACATTTATTCCATTGTTAAAAACATGGGAATAAAGAAATAGCCAATACCTCAAGAAAACAAGACAAAAATTAAAATATAGTATGTTAGGTTATAAATAATTTCTGTTGTATGTTTTGTTATAAATATATTCTGTTATATGTTTTGTTATAAATATATTCTGTTATATGTTTTGTTATAAATATATTCTGTTATACGTTTTGTTATAAATATATTCTGTTATATGTTTTGTTATAAAAAAAAATTCTGTTACACGTTTTTATAGAAATAATTTCTGTTACATGTTTTGTTAAAAATATATATTTAAAATTGAAATATATGTTGTGAAACTGCAAACTAAAAATGGGTTAGTAAAAAAAAGGTTTATAATGCTTAAAAAAATTTGTCCTATGATTTGTTATAAATTATAGTCAATCGCTCGTACTGATATTTAAAAGATAAGTTTGTTAAGTCTAATAGAAATTTGAGTTTTAAAATGTACTTGTTATAAATAATTTCTGTTACATGTTTGTTATAAATAATTTGTTGTATGTTTTGTAAAAATTACATTTAAAACTGAAATAAAAAAGACTGTTTTTAAAACATTATAAACCTATTATTTATTATCAGTTATTTCTTAAATATCAATGCGCACGATTAACTATGAGTTTGTTAAGTTTAATGGAAAATTGAGTTTTAAAATGCACTTGTTAGAAATTATGTTATATGTTTTGTTAAAAATATATTTAAAACTAAAATATATGTTGTAAAACTAAAATTGTGTTTATCTTAAAAACGTTTATAAATATTGTGGTTTATGAATTGATATTTAAAAATATATCACATTAATTTCAAACTGTGTCCTATATTTATGTGGTTTTATTATCAATACGTACATTCACGTTGTTTTGCATTTTTGTATTTGACATATTTCGCGCATAACATCGTGCAATCATGTAATTAGTAGATTAGGTGCAGAAACGTGTAGAACTGAAAAAATTTAATTGTACATATCTTCATCAAATGGCTTTCTAACAGATGGACAATACTCGACATAAAATATTTTTGATTTATGATAAAGCGTGTCTTTGTCAGCTAAACAAATATGACCGTGGCAGGTACAGAAGCTATATCTGTAATTTTGATTGATGTGTGAGTAACCTAAAGTGCTCTAATAAAGTCCAGTCATTTCGTCCTTAAATGTGAAGAATAGGGAAAATTTTAGTGTTTTTTTTATTGTTTTATTCTGTTATCAAGGATGCTGATCACGAATCTGAATTACAGATTGGTATTTATTTCAAGTTGCCGATTTCAGTTGTTTTTGTTGCAAGAAAAGGGGAGGCACATGGTGTGGATCTACTCGTATAAAAACAATATGGCAAATACAATTTTAACCGTATACCTTTATTTTAATTGATATTTTCGTAAGCATTGTCATTTTTGTTATTTTATTAATTTATATCTTAAAATGTTACGTATTTACAAAGGAATCGTAACTTATTCGGAAACGCGTCGGATAACAATAGAGGGAATGGGAAAACAAATTCGCCCTCAGGGGCTTGTCGGTATTTCATGCGAGTGCATTTTTCTCTATATTTTCTATACTCAATTCTTTATACTCAATTATATTATTCATTTTTTCCTGTTAAATTAATAGTTTTTGCACAATTTTAAAAAACTGAAAAATCCCGGAATTTTTTCTTAGCCATTTTTCTTATAACTAATTTTCCAGAAATGATATGTAGTGGTAAATTCGGTATGGAGGGGAACACATATTCGTGATCAGCGACCTCGAAAAAACATTGAACAAATAAAAAAAAACTGCTTTTATTTTTCTCACATGACTGGACTAAAAAAGATATTCGACCAACTGGCAGTCGTTTTAGAGCACTTCAAGTTGAACACAAATTCGCCTAGGGCAATTTCGATCCCATAGGTTTACCATCAATAATCTATGAATATTAAGGTACTTGATTTTTTTTAATCACTATGATTTGTTTCGAGAACATGTGAACAAAATAATCGAACTTCTATTTTTTTATTTAAATTACACTATTATTATTTATTAATTAGAAAATGTTTATTTTCGGCTACTTTTGCTTCTAGAACTTCCCGCGTGTTCCGCTTATAAGATTAAGTGGAATCAGGGGTGTAGCCAAATGTAAAACCGATTCTGACTGATTTCGCTGTAAGGAAAACCATAAATAGCTACCGCTGACGCATTTTCTTATGGGGACTAGGGAGAATGGAAACTGGTTTCTGGATGGTTTTGAGCCGCTTTGTTCTCTGTTAAAAGTTACGTTATAGAGGGCGCCAGCGGATACCACTTATGTGCTTACCACGGTAGCATTCGTGCGTGGACGGATTTAACAATGTGCTGAAACATTTCCAATTTGTTTGAAGCGAGCTAGAGGAAAATAAAGAAGTTATTTTTATCCGTGGTGGTCCTCAGTGGCTGCTTCAATGCTTACGGCGGGTTGGTAGAGAGACTCGTCCATTGAGGTTTTCTAAAAAGTTGCGCATCTGAGCTTTCTTCGAATAAGACGGCACACCCTTTTCTACCTCCCAGTCGAGACATTCAAAAACAAAAAGCCATAAAAAAAAACATCACACCAACTAGGAATAGGTTTTTGGTTCAGACAGATTAGACTCAGAACGGTAGCTGCGGAGAAGTAATTCTATCGTTGTAGTTACGAAGTGACATGGACATAACAAGCAGTTATTTAGATCAATACAATACAAATTGGAATATATAAGTGAATATATATACACTCTAATATATCTATCGATATACACACAACATATATAAGTATGTATATCTCATGTAAAAAAAAATTACAATGCCTTTTATGTACCATTACCACTCACAACTCCAAAACATGCAGTCAAGATTGAGATGATTTTTTTATAATGGATATTTTACTATTTCTTTTGAAATGAGCATACGTTCAAGTGTCGACACTAAGAAAAGTTAGCAGCAAGGGAAGACGTCATCGGAATGTCAGAGGTCTCACTATAAGGAAATAAAGAAAACAGCGTCCTTTAAAAACACTGGACTACTGTTTACTTTAAACAGAAACAAAATTTTGAGGAATGGAATGATAATCTTATAGAACCTTAGAGGATATTTAAACGCACCAGGTTCGCTCATAAGAGTAAGCTAAAGGTACTTTTGTCATTTACCTCCAACTAAAATCTGTTGTTAAAAAATATCGTATAAAATCATTTTAAAATGAAATCGGTATTTTTAGGTCAAATTCGATTGAACAATCTTAAATAGAATTTGATTAGTGGTAAATAAATGAAGAGTACAGGCGAAAAACCGCTTAATTTCGTAGAAAACTTTCTTCATCAGGCCTCTTTGGCGATGAAAGCGAGTCATCGCCTAAACTGGTGTGAGGAAATCGGTTACTCACTTTGTTTTTCTCTCGCGGCAATCCTGATTTACGCTAGAGATCAGCGGACACGAGTCACACGTTTGTACCGCGAAAGAAGCACCGAAAGGAAAACCGGTTTCCTGTCGCCAATGTCCGCCAAGCAGATACAATTACGGGACTACTCCTAATAAATCAAGCTAGTCTTCCCCTGTACTCTTCAAATGTAAACATCACATGAAATAAAGGCAGAGTTGGCTGATAAAGCAGTTTTGCCAATAAGTTCCCCCAAACATTGAATCTCATTTGAAGTTCTTGTAGTGGGTCCTCCTGTGAAGAATTGACTGTGTAAAGGTTTCTTAGGTCCGTGTCTTTTTGCGCGTCTTATCCTATCTCCACATATGTATACGTGTACTGTGCATGTTATTTAGTGGCTATTCTACAGTGTTCTGTGCAAAGTGGTGCTTTGTGGTTGGTGTAGAATAGTCAATGTATTCTCATCAGATATTTTAGAGATGGTCTTTGGAAAATGTAAACTTGCTGCTCTTGATTGTCGCTTTTGTAAATATACCCGTGGAAAAAAAATATTTGTGATTTTCACATCGTCTTGTGATGACAAAGTCAAGGTTTTGTATTATTATGCTTGCCTGCTTGTAATAAAATGATATTCTCAATACATTGTACGTTGTCGCTTATTTTAGAAGCGTGTCATAAATTTGTTGATTGACACTAATTAATTACACTCATAAAAAATTCATGTATTTAAAACAGTATTTAAATCTTATATTGCAAAATACAGCTACGGTAGAAGAGATCCTCTCCTTCCCACATTAAACTTATTTTGGATATAAATATACAATAACATTTTGTTACGGGGACACAGTACCCAAAACATTATTTCTAGAAATAATAACATTAATTTGTAAATTATGTTGGTTTTATTTATTGTTCACTCTAAATAAACATTTTCTAGCAATAAAAACAAATATTTACAAGTAGTTTTTCATTTATTTAAAAATTAGGTCAAAATTTTGAACTGTTTTAAAACGCTACTCCTCTTTCAATTTTAAGAATAACTCCACCAAATTTTTATAGTTTGTTTTTAGTACTATTTGTTCAAGAACTGTGCATGGATTTCAAAATGTGAGCTACTGTTAAAAAGTAACATGCATTTATACTGAAAATCAAAAAAAAAATTACAAATTATTGAATTTAACATTAAAAAAAAGCTATACATAGTAGGCCTTATTCTATGAACAATTGTGTGCACCATATATATAAGAACGCAAGTTAAAAATTTCAAAATTCTAACTTAAATAACAAAAAAGCCTTAGGGGTTTATTAAACACAAGAATTGTAAAACGCGAAACAGAGAAAAAAGGTTGAAAGCAGATGAAATACGTATTCAAACTTACAGGAATGACTCCAGAAAATATTTAATAACTTTTTTTCTACAAAAGATATCATTATGAAACTTCCAGTAAATGTTCAGAACGTTATTGTGAATAATAAGAAGTAAAAACTGAAAAATCGATATTTTGACCAATTTTTGGGTACCGCGTCCCCTTAACTTTCATTTTTTGTCGATGTTATTGGTTTGTAAAAATTGCAATGGAAGTCATTATTATCCCAAAATGAGTACTTACCCAATAAATATCAAGAGGAATCACTTTACACAAACATCCGATATTTTGGTTTAAGCGAGTAAAGTAACTGATCAGTAAAGCAACTAATTTTATCAAATTTATTTTAAAAACATTTTTAGTTAAATTTAGTTTATTAGAAGATTACAAATGTATGTAAATCATTGTGTGAAAATACACAATTATATACAAAATTATTTTTATTTGAATAAAGTTTTGAAATTTTCCCAAAATTGTGAATCACACAGTTGGTAAAAACATAGTAAAATTTACATTTTTAATTAAAAATGTACTTGTAACGAAGGACATCTTTCATCAAATTTAAAATGTACTTATCGGGTTTCTTAAAACATCTTTTATGTTTTCGTTACTAAACAAGCCATTGCATAGTGTATTAAAATTCCAATAACTAAATGCATTTCAAAGATTGGACGAATTATTAATCTTATTTTTCTATTCTTTACACTACCAAATGAAAAATATCTTTTATGTATACCAAATACATTATGTATATCGCACATTAACCTGTGGAATAGATTTATAGGACCAGATATCAAAGTTTTGCGCTTATAGGCTTAAGTCCATTTACAGCCCCCCCTCTATAGTTCATTATTTATTATAGTATAGTATATTATGCAAACATACAGTATTTGCCATAATGGATGATACAAACAAATTTGTTATTATCAAAGGGGGTTTTAGTCAAATATTTATAGAATATTTAAGAAACTTTATTTACATATTTGTCGTGTATGTACATTACCTCATGCATTTACGAAGGAAATACTAGTATTAAAAATTAATTTAATACCCCATGTGTCAGAAGAGGTATTAAATGTTTTCAAATTTTCAAGGATTATTTAACAAATAGGGAATATATTTGATTTATTAAATCTTATCTCATTCGCTTTATGTGGTACAATTAAAAAAACTCGAAAATTCGTTATTTCTAGCACTGTTTTTTTCTTTCTTAAACGGTTTGAAATTTAAGAATAAAATGCATAAGTTTATAATAAATATCATTCAAATCGGAAGGAAAAATATTAATTTAACTAAGAGTTGTGAATATTGAAAGGAAATGAGAAGATACTGCTAAAGTGTTAAATGAGCTGAATTCATTTTGTATAAATTAAATGCTAAATGTATGAAAAATTATGATAACATATTAAGATCTTTAAACATGTATTCCCTGGAAAATAGTAGAGCTAGGGGTGATTTAATTCAGTTATTCAAGTTCATAAAACAGGGAGACATGAAGGGCTTAGGTTTTGCCTTAAATAGCCGCACCAGAGGACATGATCAGAAATTGAAAAAATCATGCTTTAGAAGGGAGGTAAGAAAACATTTTTACAATAGAGTTGTCAATGAGTGGAATACTTAACCAGATTATGTGATGTATTCGAAGAGAGTAGAAGATTTTAAGAAGAATCTTGATAGTCATTGGAAACTGGTAAAGTATTAGATTTATTTTGGACCAACCTTGCTGGGGCTATCAGGCTAATAACAAAATCTGCGAGAATGATATAAAACATTTTGTATACAATTGCTTTTTTTAAAAATTGTTGACTAAAATCAGAAAATCGCCTAAAGTTTGTTTCAAATAAACGATTATCATTACATTAAAAATATTAAATGTGAAAAGGAATATTTATTCGTAATTTGCAATCATTAAAAATAAGAAAGAGAATGGAAAACAAACAATCGCCAGTAACGTATGGTATTGTTTAGAATTGACGATTCGCTTTATTTTTTTTACATTGAAAGCACGTGGTGTGGACATCTGGACCCGCACCTGCATAAACAGAGTGTAGGGGCAGAAAAAAAATACTTTCCAAAATGTTTTGTCCCGAGCTCTTTCAGGTTCTTATTATTAGTCTTATTGACAAAAGGTTATAAAGTATTTCAGATTTTAATGTATGCAAAATAAAATGTTAAATTTAACTTTCTAGGCAACATCCAACTCAGCCTCTTAAGAAATTCGGCGCTGCAGATTCACTTGTTAAAAAAAACACAAATACTTAGTTTTATCAGATGCAATACATTTCGGAAAATCCGAAAATTAATTATTTTATACATTGATATTAGTGTTCTAGTTTTAAAAAAATCAATTATCATACAATTTAACAGCATAACCATTTATTTATTTTTACAATATTCAAATTAATGATATTAAAACACCCTTACAAAAATTCAATGAAGTTATATTAAATAATGAATTTCGCGATATACACTTACACCATAGAAAATTTAGCCCTTAATTTTTCGTAAAAATATTAGAAGGTTTTTTTTTTAAGTTACATCATTCAAGAAAAATATATATGGTACAATCATAATATATATTTTTCTTACCAAATCTCTTTCTTATCTGATCTTTTCGTATTGAAGAAAATTGCCCCATTATGGATATTTTTTTTTCATCATTAGTCTTTTTGATAGGTAAGAACATACTACTGTCAGAATCTACAATAAATTATGCCTAAATGTCGAAAGGTGAAATATTTTTTGTGTGAAAATGATTACAATAACCATCAAAAGTTGTGTGACACAAGCCCTCTTTATAGACCTTAAAATATAGAACAATTTTAGCTTCCACACTACGTTTGTAACGTAAAAAGTGGAAGGTATTATGATCGTTCAGTCCGTCTGTCTGTCACCCACTTTCATAGCCCAAACTACAAATGCTACGGACAAGTGTGATACGTCAAAAAAATTCAGCGCATCGAAATTAGAATACATTGAAAATTTCAGAAAAGAATTCGAAATCAAAGTACCTCAATTATTTAAAAAACTGCAAAATTGAATGTTTATTTAAAAAGCATAGGAAGTCATTTTTATTAGAATTAAATCAACATTGCCATTCGCAACAATCGCTCGAGAAACTTTAATTCTTTTAGACAATAAATTAAAATAAATTTATTTTTGAGACAT
The DNA here is from genome assembly GCA_019343175.1 of Oedothorax gibbosus. NCBI lineage: Eukaryota > Metazoa > Arthropoda > Arachnida > Araneae > Linyphiidae > Oedothorax > Oedothorax gibbosus. Next base: position 2,492,851 of record JAFNEN010000006.1, read on the forward strand.
CGATCAGTTTGAAATGACGTCAAATATATTTCACTACGAGATTCTTTGTACGTTGATATGAAATGTTTTAATTCTATTTAAAAGCGAGGAATATTACATATTTAGTCTTTAAAATATAGATTAATTTTTGCAAACGATAAGTAATAATTATTGAATTTTCGAAATAAAATTTAAATGAAACTAGCCAAATTTATTTATTCAATATATTCACTGTTGCCATTTCGTTAAAAGTACGAGAAACTTTATTTAAAATAAAAATTTTTGAAAGAATATTTATGTTATAATTCAGTTTGGATTGTTGTAATATCACAATAGAGTTCTTTTGATGGTTCCTATATATGTATGAAAAAAGATGCATAAAGAATTCTAACTTTGCATAAAGAATATGCTAAGTTTCTCTTTTATTTTTAACGCAATTTTATTAATTTATTTTTCGAACTGTAAACTGGTGGCTACTAAAAGATATTTATTAAAAAGATATATCATTCTTCGAACTTCCAAAAAAAAATTAGCAAACGATAAAGATTAACTATTAAATCTCCAAAGGAGATAAAAGAAATTATGTTAATTTTGGAATTACGACTAGCTAAAGGCGCTGTTTGGCGAATTTCTTTCTGTGGTGTATAAATAGTGTTTCCTGTTGGTGCACAAATGTTGTGTGGAAGCGGTTTAAATCACAGATTCTGTAACAAACCAACTTGTTTCATATGCAATTAATTTTATATTTGAGTTTGTTAATTATCTAAAATTACTAAAATCTTAAGCTACTGGAGAGCTACAGCAAAGAGACAAGGGTAGATTTAACAGTTGAAAAAAAGGTTTGTAAAAATATTTATGAAAATAAAAGATTTGTGTAATAACATGGAAAGTTAAAGCTATAATTTTGCATCTAAGAAATAATTGCAAAATGATGTGTCACTGCTTCCACAACAAAAATCAATTTGAAACAAAAAAAACATTTTAAGAATAAATAAGTATAGTTTTATTTCTTATTATATACCGGTAATACAGTTTAGCTGTATTTCAGATATCACCTGAAATAAATATAAAATCAATCTTATTTAAATCCCTAGATGGCAGCACAACCAACCTAATTTAAACTTTACAAAATTTAAGCATATGGGTGCTAAAAATTAGATTTTCGGCTGATATCTTTATCAATGGAAACCAATAAAACTTCGTAAGTATTTTAATTTTTGAAGAGGTAATTTAGAGGAGGGATAGGAATTAAAAAGGGGAAGATATCACCGACACAGTTGATTCATTCAAATTGGACAACTAATAGAACTAAAGCGATTAAATACCGTCTAATAAATAAAATAAGATATTTTTACTGTAATTAAAACCTAATATTTAATACTATAGTTAATAAAATGTTTTAGTTTTTATTTGTGATATAAGATTTTACAACACCATATATTTAAGATTTTGTTTCAAGTTTCAAGAAATAAATAGCCCTAAACTGATAAGCATATCCTGAAATAACGGTTTAATATTCCAAAGCCTACAAATAACACACTAAAACTAATCTTGCAACCGTGCGCTAGATTAAAAACCCTTCAACGATACGTAAACACAAGAAACAAAGAATAAATGGAAGTTAAACATTTTCGAAGGTTTTGTTTTCAGAAATTTCATCACATTTTACTAAATTGCTTTTTACTACATATACAGTATTTGAACTTTTTTCTTTCTTAATTTTATAAACAAATATTACGCTTTTTGGATGGCTTGATTTCATTTTTTTAAGTACTTCAACTTTACGATGCCAATTAAAAATATCTAATTTGCAAAATGTTCAAATAATCACAGGCCTCAAGTCAGGGTCGGATTTCTAAATAGGCTAAGTAGGCTGTAGCCTAGAGAGGCGAATTTTTTGGGGCGGCAAATTTTACGAAAAAATTAAAGCAGCATTCGGCATAAAATTAATATTATAAAGATACGAATATTTTTAAGAAAGAAAACAAATAATTCATATTAATGCGTAAACCGTAACGTATATATAATACTAATATTTCGTAGCAAACACGGTAGCTGCGAGGGCAATTGCACCCCTCCTCCCGGATTTCGAAGTTGAAAGAAAAATAGTCGAACAGGTTTTTTTTTTTAAATCGTCTACTTCGATTTAGCGTGTAAAGGTACATAGATGATTCTTATATGTGTATCTATTTTAAACAGCACATACCACCCTATTTTGCAGCTAACCAGCTACCTTTCCCCGAAGGGGGAGAATATTGTGACAGGGGCGGCAAATCAATCGTAGCCTACAGGCGGCAAATCTTTAAATCCGGCCCTGCCTCAAGTACACATCGAGTTTATTCGATCTTGGCAGTTTGGTTAGTCATGATTAAGAAAACCAACCACTATATACCGTTGCAGGTAAAACATTTCGTAAAATGCATGTTCAGCCGTTAGAGATAAAACTCCGCCCGTAAACTATAAATTAACCCAGGTCTCTTGGTAAAAAAAATTTGGCACAATGAGAATTTGTTAAAACCCTGCGGCAATTTCAACTAGTGTATTCAAACAGTTATTTGATAAGTACAGTCGTCGTTGCATCCTTGCAGCAAAAGAAAAAGTATCAATTATTAATGAGCTCAGTAATAAGTTTTGCAATTAGCTTGCAGAAAGAAAGAGCGCTGAAAAGTACATACGATTCAAAAATTGTAGACGATACAAATTCAAAAATTGGGCCAAACCGTCACAATGAAGCAAAGATATTAAATAAAATTAATAAAAATGCAAAAACTTACCGTGGGAGTCAATCTTATTCTTAGCGATGTAAAGTCATCGAAAAGCTAAAGCGTCATTCTTAAAATCCCCCAAGGCGGTAAAAATTTGATAGTTGATGCAACGTAGTGTGTAGTATAGTCGTTTCGGGCTGCCTATTTCTAGCCCCCTTTAGGAGCTTTAACACAGCCAAATAGCGCCTCTTAATTTAGAACCCCGGTCAAGTGACGAGGTCGACACCTGAGCAGGAGGTACAACTATCTCATTGTTTATTGGTTGGTTGGTAGACATATATTCAGGTTTGTGTGCTTATCTCATTGTTAATAACGTCAACAACACATTGAATTCACATCAAAATAAAACATTTAAACAGATATCTATCTCTTAACTGTGGTATTGGGGGGGGGGGGTTGTACATGTATATTCCGGCTTGTGTGCTACACCCAGGGCGAAGGCAGGAATCGAACCCGCACCCGTTATAACGCGCAGACTGCTAGCGTAATGGTCTGTGATCCAAACCACTAATCCATCCGGGCCCCAACTGTGGTATTAACTGTTTAAAACGCAGGAAAGTGGTGGAACAGTTCCCTCTGTTTGATCTTAAGTAATAAATGCGAGAAGCCGACCCGGCGGCGCAACGGTTAGGGAGCTAGCCTTTGGAGCCTCTGGGTTCGGGTTCGAATCCCGGTAAGGCATGGATGTTTGTGTTTGTCGAGTATATGCGGAGTACGTGCTCGTTAAATCTGTTGGGTCCGAAAGTCCTCCAAGTTCCCATACCAAATCAATACCTCTGGGGGTGACAAGCCAATTCTGGGGATCCTCTAGTTGGCCTCTGTCTCTAAAAATTAGATGGATCCACTTATGTGTGTGTGTAATGTGTCTGTCTTACTTGACGAAGGTTTATAAGCGGGTCTCTGACCAAGCACACAAACCTGAATATATATGTCTACCAACCAAATGCGAGAAATGCTTCGGATTGCAGAGGGATGGTTGGTTGGCTTTAACTGACGTCGCCCTACACCGTTCCCCGACAGTGTTTCTGGGACTGCTTATAGAGAGTATGATTAGGAACAAAGATAGTGAAAAGGTATCTTCTCGTAATCAACCTTAAATCGTCGTCACTTGACAAGGATTCTAAATTACTTGGCTTAATTTGACTGTGTTAAAACTCACTAGACGCTAGAAAAAGATAGCCAGAAGCGTTCAGTTCCAGGTGAACTGGTGGATTTGATCGCAGCCCATTACGCTAGAGCCTAAGCACTGTCCCGGTGCGGGCTCGATTCCCGTTTTCGCACTGGGTGTATTTTCAATCTCTGTGTCAGTAAAAATTCTGTCTGTGTCTGTTTTACTAGACGAAGGTTGGTTGGTTGGTTGGTAGACATATATATTCAGGTTTGTGTGCTTGGTCAGCGACCCGCTTATAAACCTTCGTCAAGTAAGACAGACACAACAGACAACACACACACACTAAGTGGATCCATCTAATATTTAGAGACAGAGGCCAACTAGAGGATCCCCAGAATTGGCTTGTCACCCCCAGAGGTATTGATTTGGTATGGGAACTTAGAGGACTTTCGGACCCAACAGATTTAACGAGCACGTACTCCGCATATACTCGGTAGGTCTTCAGTGGTACCGGGACTCGATCGCAGGACCTTCCGATCCCGAGACCGAGACGCTGACCACTAGGCTCACTACGGAAGTTTTTTAGTTGGTTGGTTGGTTGGTAGACATATATATTCAGGTTTGTGTGCTTGGTCAGCGACCCGCTTATAAACCTTCGTCAAGTAAGACAGACACAACAGACAACACACACACATAAGTGGATCCATCTAATTTTTAGAGACAGAGGCCAACTAGAGGATCCCCAGAATTGGCTTGTCACCCCCAGAGGTATTGATTTGGTATGGGAACTTAGAGGACTTTCGGACCCAACAGATTTAACGAGCACGTACTCCGCATATACTCGGTAGGTCTTCAGTGGTACCGGGACTCGATCGCAGGACCTTCCGATCCCGAGACCGAGGCGCTGACCACTAGGCTCACTACGGCCCCTACCATTAGGTTTCTTTGAACCCTTCCAACTGTCTATTTCTAGCCTCCAAGGAGCTTTAACACAGCCAAATTACGCCTCGTAATTACAACCTAACCTCGAACCACTCATACACACTTACAAAAGACGCTCTAGACCGTGGATAAAATATATATACCAAGATTTATTGTGGACAGAGAAACCGTGTTATAAGCACCGTTTGGTTTAAAGAGGTAGGGTAGGGTAGGTACATATGTATTCCAGCTTGTGTGCTTGATCAGAGATCCGCTTTAAGCCTTCGTCAAGTAAGACAGACACAGAAAGAATTTTTACTGTCACAGAGAAAGGAAAGTACACCCAGGGCGAAGGCGGGAATCGAACCCGCACCCGTTACAGTGCGCAGACTGCTAGCGTAATGGTCTGCGATCCAAACCACTCGACCATTCGGGCCCCTTAAAGAGGTTAGAGTATAGACCAGTTGGTTGGTTGGTACATGTATTTCCGGCTTGTGTTCTTGATCAGAGCAACGATGTATAATAATGAATGTACTACTGAATGTTAAGAAAACGCGACCGTTGCCAACACCTGGAAAACTATTTGGTTTCTTTTCTATATTGGCGCTTTCACTTGGCTCCAATTCTTCATCGATCTATAAATGTTACTGGATAGACCAAAAAACTTAAGCAAATGAGGCCACTGCCAGATTTTTAATAGGGATTATTTTGGTTTCTATTCTTTCTTTTATTCAGAGGAAGGTGTGGTGAACGAATGTAAACAATATGAAATTTAAGTATTATTTTTAACAGTAAAAAGGTATTTGGTATACAATTTTATATTCTCCTTTGAAAATGCATTTATATTATTAGTATTTATTCATGTTGTCATTGACGGTTTGGAGAAAGGGAAATATTTGGTTTTAAGTGAAAAATAAAATGAAAAACTTAAAATAAAATTTTATTTACAATATTGTAAAAAAGAAAATCATTCTTTATAAATAATATTGATAATTTCTTAACTTTTATTTGTCTGTGAAGTCCGCGGACACAGGAATTGCCTATTTTTTACTTTTCTGTTACTATGATAAATCACAAATTAGAATTATTAGAGAAAATTAAAAAATAATCCAATTAATTAAAATAATAACTTTCGAGTAGTGTATACGAAATTTAAACATAAGAAAATTTGAACGTTGTATATCGTTTTTTGTTCTATGAAAGGAATTAAAAAATTTTTACGGAAAATAAACTTTTGAAATTTGATAATTTCCAAGAAATTTTGTCTGATAGTCTGAAACTGTCTTTTGTCTGAAACTGTTTAAAAAAATTTCATAATTTATTATTTAATGGTAAATAATAGCACTAAATTTTTTTTTAACTTACCTTCCCGTACATTATGAATGCTATTCCCAATTCCCAAGTCTTTCTTTTAGTGGAAGTGTAAAATTAAAACTCTTGATTCGATTTTTTACTATGTTTACGGATAGAGTTAGTACGCATTACATTTATGATTTACCCATGGTGCAATATTTTTCTTAATATTGAACAATCCATTCAGTATATAGGGGGCCCGGGTGGCCTAGTGGTGAAGATCGCTGACCATTACGATAACAGTCTGCGCACTGTACCGGGTGCGGGTTCGATTCCCGCCTTCGCCCTAGGTGTAATTTCTATCCCTGTATCAGTAAAAATTCTCTCTGTGTCTGTCTTTCTTGACGAAAGTTGAAAGCTAGTCTCTTATCAAGCATAAAAGCCAGAAATACATGTACCAACCATCCATCTTTCCCTATGCCGACTAGGCGGCTGAATGATCAGGGAGCTGGTCTGGCAGTCGGAATGTCCCGGGTTCGTATCCCGGCGTATGGGATGGATATTAGTGTTGTGTGTTTGTCTGTATTTATCCCGAATACACTGCGACATACGTGTTCATTAAATATGTGCAGTCGAAAATCCCGAACAAGCGCATGGTGGTGCCACTGGTTTGCTTTGGGACGCAAAGGTGTCGACCTCATCACATGAACAGGGTTCAAAATTACGAGGACGTCGAGGACCTATTCTCATAAAAGGTTGGTAGTAATATCTGACCGTCTCCTGAGGCTTAAATATAGTAGTATTTATATACTACATTCAATGACACATTTCACTACATTAATGACACATTTCAAATAAATAGTCAGGATTTTTAAGTAAAACTTATACACGTTTATTTTAATTACTTCAAAGTACAAAATGAGTTATTTCACTTATGAACACGATATAGCATAATTTGAATTGACATTTAAAGTAAATAATGTACATTTAACAATATGAATAAGCAATTTGCAAAACATAAAGTTCATTTTAATGAGTCAAGATAAAATTTGATGAATGTGTGATAACCCTAAACAAATAGAATTTGCAGAATAACAACAGTTAAAACGAGCTACACATTTTTAGACATTCGAGTAGCATAACTTTTTAGAATCATCTTCCAATGGAATGTTTATAACAAAAACGAGTTACAAGAACATATAAACGTTCAGTTTAATTAATAAACATTTTTATAAACACTTTATATACACTTTTAAATACGCAGCGTAAGTATAGAAAATTTTACAAGAATATGAATATCAAAGCCAAATATATTTTTCATCGATAATTTTTTTTCCATTCTGATACAATGTTTGTTAAGGTTTTACATTTTTTCAATAAATTGAAAAGAAAATTAGTTGCAAGGAAGCTACGAACAAATTAAAATACAAACTTATTATTAAACATATAATCACTGTGTAAAATAAATGTGTGGGAATAGTAATTACCACGTAAATTTGTTTTTTACTAAAAAGCTTCTTTTAAGTTAAAATGAATCGTCTCTAACAGAAAGTAAATTTTATTATTATTTATACTATTTTTTAAAATATAACATTCAGTTGATGCTAATCTTATAGGCATGTCAACAGTATAAAGCAACAATTATTTTGTTTAATTTTTTTGACAAGAAATGAAAAGTTCATAAAAAAAGTAATTAAAATACAATAACCAAAAAGCAGATTTCAAAACCTAAAAAACCTTCAGGTTCCTTTGTAAAGTAACTAATAAAGGAAAATAAAGAATTTTTAAAGAATCACATTTCTGAGCTATCCAATATTATTTAGAATATGTTGTTACCCTGTTGTTCATTTTATAAAAATATTCTTAGAAACTAAAAAGTTATAGATACAGTTAACTTTATTTCATATGTTTTATATAATACACAATCTATTTACTCTTATCTAGCTTCTATCAGTGAACAATTTTCGAAATCTAATTACCAAAGGTTATATAATACTGCTTTTAAAGTTTCTGAAACTCAAATTTCAAGGGTAGCAACAATTAAAGTGTGTTTCAAAACACTAAAAATAATAAAACAGAATATTATTGGTATCTACTCTGCGCAAAGCAACGTATCAACTGCGCATGAATGAGCACGCGTAGTTAACTTTATTATGGTTAATTTAACCGACAGATAGCGCTGCAATACCATGTGTTCGATTCCACGCAATAACTATTGCTGCTTTCCCTGAACTGAAAGCTACTGAACATTTCTGACCACGTGTCCTTCTTTTCGGTATATACGCATGCCTAGTTCTTTGATACAGCCAACACACGGTATTGCCGCGCCATCTGTCGGTTAAATTGAACATAATAAAGTGTAATAAAATAATAACGTAATAAACATAGCTAACATAATAAAGTGTTCCATATCAAATTCCAGACATGACTCATTCGTTTTCTGCAAGAATTGTGTTAATATCTATATCCATTTCTTTTTTATTAATTTTTAAAAAACAGGTAGTCCATTTTGGGACACCCTGTATGCGGCTACGGATTTAGAAGCACAACCACTTTTGAGGGATGAATCCATTTTATGAATGGATGAATTTTATGAATTTTATGAATGAGGGATGAATTTTTAAATCCATTTTACCTAAGGAGTACAATTACTGTTGAAATACTATCTCTTTTAGCCATTATATCTGTAGTTGATCCCTTTAAATAACCATATATTAGTAAAATGTGCTAAACACTTTCATATTAAGTTCAAAAATGACGTAATTCAAATTAGTTGTTTCAATTATAGTGTTTTGAAATATCTTTAATTGTGGGACCCTATAGTTAAAAACAATAAGTTTTATATAAAGTTTATGTATTTTATTTATATAGTAATAAATGGCACTAAAGGAAATCTCATTTCTATCTCAACCTTAAAACTATCAAAATAGTATTATCCTTGTCTAATAAATACGTATTTTAAATCGTGCATATTAAATAAATTTGTTGCAACAAAAATGCTTTTTTATATATCTATATAATAAATTAATATGTTATATATAGAATTCTTATATCTTACCTAACTTAAAATTGTTATAGAAACATAAGTTGTACAATTTTGAAATAACATTTTTACAAATGATATCACAATTTTGGAAATAACAATATATAATATTTATTTTCTTTCAATAGAAATATTCATTTTTTCAAAATTTATATATAAAACTTCGTTGTGTAATATACGAATTATTTATTTCAGAAAAATAGGTTAAAAAGATGAAATTAAAGTGATATATTTATATTGTAAATTGTTTTTTGATTGATAAAAAATTTACAATACAAAATATTTTTATCTTTGATATGGCATGTTTATAATTTAGTTTGGTTAAAATAAATAAAATTTCTTTTATTTTTCTAAATAAAAAAATTCGATAGACGATTGAAGTAAAATATATTTGACAAGTTTATTATATTTCCACTATTTAATCAGATTTTTTGAATTAAATTAATGTAAGTATTTTTATAGATAAAGATTTAATCACATGAAAAAAACGAAAAAATGTTCTGATATTATAAGCTTTTTCCCTCCAAACCTTTTCAATGAAATTTTGTGACACAAAATGTCTATGTTTAAACTTTTGAGTCACACTACAATTGTTATTACACATTTGCAAAGAAAAGGTATTTATGAGGCAAATTTAAGAAACAACATTTTTATGCGCTCCATTCAAAAAGTTATTCTAAGATTGAAATGTTTTCATAAAGGGGGGGGGGGGGCATTTTCATTTATAATAGAGTTCCCAATTTTGCCTAATGCTTGTACAAATACAAAAATTGTCGACCAACAAGGTTGCCCAGCAAGGTTGGTCTAAAATAAATCTAATACTTTACCAGTTTCCAATGACTGTCAAGATTCTTCTTAAAATCTTCTACTCTCTTCGAATACACAACATAATCTGGCAAAGCATTCCCCTCATTATTGTAAAATATATTTGAGTATAAATTTGGTAGACACTATTTTTATTTCACAAGTAAATTTTTTTTATAGAAACGCAAAACAAAAATAATTACGTAAAATATTTCAGCTGACATAATTAGTTACATTTTCTAGTTTCTTATAGTTTAAACTTATTTCCTACTGCGATAGATTTTTTACCACACCTACTTATACTTGCGATCTGTGTGTATTAAGCTACACAGTGACACTATGAACTCGATTTCGTTGAGAGTGGACCTTAAATGTTCATAGTCATCACTTTTCAGTTATTAAGCTGCACACATAAGAGAACACCAATGGTTTGATTCCAATTTGATTGGAACTTATGTCACATATTCAAAATATTGGAATTGAATTAGGGAAACTTTATATAGATGACAAATAGTTCCACTTGTTAAGTAAATGTCCAATAGAATGATAGATTTTTGGCTTTTGAAAAAGAGTAATGTAATAGTCAGTGTAACTTTTAAAGTCACTTTCAAACCGTTCAAGCTTCGTCTTTTGTAAAATACAACGTTAGCTATATGAATTTTTAAATGCTGCTATTATTATATAAATACCATTGTCACACATGAACATTGGATGCAGTACATACCCCCTTCCCTCTGTGGCTACTTTAAAAAGTACTCTCCACAAAAAAAAGTAAAATTATAACCAGCACTTTTTTACATTGAAATATTAGTAACATGATATTGCTTTTTCTCTAAACAACACGTCCCATATGGATAACCGAAAAATGGGACGTTTGCATCGGGTTCCCCATTACAATCCTTCCTTTAAAAGAGATTTCTTAAATTAAAGTTCGAACAATTCAGTACCCATTGGACTAACAAGATATTCAAGAAACGAATATTCCTTACTTTAAAAGAGATTTCTCAAATTAAAGTTCGAACGATTAAGTACCCATTGGACTAACCAGATATTCGAAAAAACGAATCTTCCAAACGAAATCAAACCAAATAAAAGCACCAGTAGATGGCGTTGAAGATGAGATACGAGACCGGGAAAATGACCCTTGAGTATTTGTCGATTTTGTTGACGTCTTTGATGCGGGGCACCTTGACTCTTTTCTTGAGAGCTTGCATGACCCGGGGCCGGCGAGGGCGACCCCCCCGCAAGGACAGACTGCTCATGCGCAAAGATGGGGGGAAGATGGCCTCAGTCTCTAGAGACTTCCTCTTGCGGAGACATGGAATGGGAGACATGCGGACGTCCTGCAGCTCGATGATCTCCTCGTTCTGCAAGAAAAAATTAAGAATTTAGACAAAAACAGCGAAAACTTGGTGCTGACCAAGGATCAATCAATGTCAAAGCTGATCTTTTACAAAAAGATGCCTGTCCAGACACAAAATGACCTTTGAACATTTAAAAAATCAAACACTCCACTACCCAGGTAGCACACCAACGTCGGCCAATATTAAAAAAAAATATTGGCCGACATTGGTGTCAATATTGGCCGACGTCAAAATGGACCCCCCTAGCAAATATTGTACGACGTCGTTTTACGACATTGACCAACATTTATCAACGCCGTACAATATCGCATATCGACATTGGCCAACATAAAAATGACACCCTTCCGGATATTGTACTACATCGGTTTACGACATTGAAAACAGACATCGCATATTGAACATCGTTTCGACATTGATCAACATATAGACACACATGACACCCTTGCGAATATTGTACAACATCGGTTTACGACATTGATCAACATTAGTCGTACCACATTCATGGGCGTTCTTTTACAGTACTTCTCAATTATACATTTTTCCATTTCCTTCGCATAACTTTTTAACTCATCTGTTTGTTGAGTAGAAAAAAAATTATTTACAAAGCTAATTTTCTTTATATTTTTCTAATTGACAAAAATTTTGTTAATTAGAAAAATATCAAAAAAAAATTATTTACAAAGCTAATTTTCTTTATATATTTCTAATTAACAAAAATTTTGTTAATTAGAAAAATATAAAGAAAATTACCTTTGTAAATAATTTTTTTCTACTCAACAAACAGATGAGTTAAAAAGTTATGCGAAGTACAAATGTATAATTGAGAAGTACTGTAAAAGAACGCCCATGAATGTGGTACGACTAATGTTGATCGATCAATGTCGTAAACCGATGTTTTACAATATTCGCAAGGGTGTCATTTTTATGTCAGCCAATGTCAATATGCGATGTTGTAAAACAATTAACAATAGGTTAAATAAATCAAAATTAATCAAAAAATATTGTATTATTAGTACTATTGTAATTTTAAAAACTAGTAATTCAGACAGCTATATAAAACACTACATTACGACATAGCTCTTTTTTTTCTGTACTGCTTCAGAGTCAAATTAAAACAAATTTTACGTATTATTATTCATATATTAAATATCTGATACATAGCACATATTTTTCCCAGGTTGTTTAAAGTTAACTACACAACATCTCTGGATGTATTTATATAGGGATGGTCGATACCATTAAAAGACGAAAAATTACTCTAGGTAGAGTTGAATAAAAATATGTTTACGTACCTCCATTGGGTATAGGTTTTATTTCATATAATTAAAGTGTATAGAAACTTTTAATTCTTGACAAAATCTGTAAATCTTATGCACAAACTTCAATTAAACTATTTTTTACATGTAATTTTATTAAATTTTATGTTTTAGATAGTTATGTATTTTCTACTTTAATATATTAAAAAAAAGCAATTATTAATTCGTACAGAAGCTTTAGAAATATTGCTAAAGCTTCTGTACGAAATGTTTCACAAAAAACAAATCATAAAATTAATAACTAATTAGACTGTTCTATATTTATTCAAGTACATATTCATGTCTCTATTTACTGTAGCACTGAATACAATATGGGGGATTTGATATTTACACTTTACCAAGAATAAAATTGATCAAATAGTCCATCATTAATTTTATGACAGATAATTCACTAAAACATCTTACACAATTATGAAATAGACATATTTAAAAAAATAGAAATTTATTTTAAATCCAGCATTATCTTAACAATCTTTTTATAACAACGTGCAAAAAAGTTAACTTTTTTATATCATATTCATTCATAAATCGTTGCGAAAATGACACTTTACGTGCTTACGTCACAGACAGTGCCGAAAGTGTTGCTACTTACAGTTTGATTATCCTGTTCTGTTAATAAAGAATTAATGATATCGGTTTCTACATTGTACACTTTAGGTGGCCGTGCTAAATTGTAAAAACTTAGACATTCTACAATTGTCAAAAACTCAAAAGATGCAAGATAATCGTTGCAGTCTTTACATTGACGAATCACTGCAAATAAACTTTCAATTTTATCTTGGCTTATACATGAAGTCATAAGATATTTGAAATTTAAACTTTTGGTCAAATACTAGACAAGTGATAAAACTGTTGATAATAAAACCACCTTCATTAAGAGCATGGATTTCCCAGTCATACAAATACGAAATAAAAGTCTACAGAAGTAGCAAAACTTCCCTTCACTTTCTACTGTCCCTTTGCACTTTTTTAAGCGAAGGACCTCTCCATCAATTTTAATGTTTCCATCTGAATATCGGATCTAAATTCAATTACAGTTCCAACTCCTTCACATACACTTGTCGAGTTTTTTGATAAGGCCTTCTAATGTCTTGGCTTCTACCGGTTTTGTAAAAATAGAAATGTTCTTCACGTATCCAGTGCAGGTATATGTATCCCGAAGCTTCTCAACATCAATTTGTTTGCAGGGCAAAGCACACAGATTTGCCTCTCTCCCTGAACAGAAACTTATGACATTTGGATTTTTCTCGTAACTTTGATCCACATTTTGAAGGCAAGGCTATGTTGAAGTGTTAAAATCAATTTTTGGTTCACTAATCTTCAAGATTTTTCTCCTCCTTCTACCGATTTTTTTGTTTTACGTTTTACAGGAACTTTCTTTGATAAATAATGGGGAAAGTCAGGGAATTTGGTTGGAATTGACTCTGTTTATAACAGTCTTACCTCTAAGCATTAAAACTTCATTGTTATTTATGCATTTATAATGGCTCTCAATAAAATCCTCTTCAAAGTGCACTTCACAAGATTGCCTTCTTCCAAGTTTAAAGAACTTCTGCATTTTTTGGCACAGAAAACAACGAAAGTTTCTTACTGTTCGATCTGTAGTCAGGAACAAAACAATGATACTGTTTGTTTCTCGACTTTCTATTACAACTCATTATACAAATAGTTTTTGATTTTTTTCATTAAAGCTGGCGTATTACTATAGATTTAAACGACTAAATTAATCGAAAACTTAAAAGAATACAGCCTTGGTCGTACTCTCCTCCCTGATGTAAGCAAACCATAAAGCTAACGTTTTTATGTTGATCTCAGCGCCACCGATAAACCTAAAACCCGTTTTTAAAAAGCCTCACATCCCTAAAGCACTCGAAGAAGTCCTATTTCCGCGTTTTCTTAGTAGGCTTAACACTCACGTGAATCGAGTACCTAGTAAACATCGATCAATGTTGGCCAATATTGTTTCATCGACGTTGTATCCACAATGTCGCCAGATGTCCCCACAATATTCGAATAATTTAAAAAATTATTATTTTTAAAAATAATGACTAAAACTTATCTGCATTATTATTAACATTATTGTTTCATTCTTCCAACATCAAAATAAAATGAATTTAAAGTCATACTAATTTTAAAAAATTCCCAATGTCTGTGAATGTCGACAGATGTCACGATTACAACGTTCAACATTCCTCGACTTTCGCAATGTTGGCCGATGTCGGTAGAATGTCGGCCAACATTGTTGTGCTACCTGGGTACATTGACAAGACGAAACTTGATTGATAATATAAAGCTTGGTGATGACCAAGAATCAACCAATGCCACCTATGATCTTTTACAAAAAGATGCTTGTCTATATAAAAAAAATGATATTTTTAGTATTTAAAAAATCAATCACGCCATTACATTGACCAGACGAAACTTGTTCGACAATATAAAACTTGGTTATGATCAAGAATCAACCGATACCTATGATCTTCTTCAAAAAGATGACTGTCCATATACAAAATGGTCTTTGAGCATTTTTAAAAAAAAACAATCACTTCCCTACATTGAAAAGACGAAACGTGATTGACAATATATAACTTGGTGATGGTCAAGAATACACCGATAATTAGGATCTTCTACAAAAATATGCCTACCCATATGCAAAATGATCTTTAGGTTAAAAAAAAAAATCAATGACTTCACTATATTGACAAGACGTGTCACTATCCATGTCGATGCTGATTAGGTAACCTTTGTTGACTATACATATTTGCCACTCCGCTACGCTCTCTATGCCAATAACGCTGGGATAAAAAATTTTACTACGCATTCTTGCCATTGTTTCGCAGCTGCACCACCTTTAGCGATGCTGATTGTTAACCACCATTAACTAGTTTTCAATCAAAAGCCATTCTTACTGTTGAGGCTGATGCTGTTATGTTAAGTTATTTGCTGACATAACTAGAATTGAATAGCTTTTACAAAAACATAAAATGATTAAAGTATGCCAGTAAAAAACTAACCGGGCCTACAGCGTCGTTCCCCTTGGTTTCTTTCTTGATCTTCTTCTTGGCCCTCGCCCCCCAGTAGGTGTAGTTGACAGCGGCATACTCAAGGAGAGCGGCAAACACGAACACAAAGCACATGACTAGGTAGATGTCGATGGCCTTCACGTAAGAGATCCTGGGCAGGGAAGAGCGCACTCCTGTGCTGATGGTGGTCATGGTCAGCACAGTTGTGATGCCTGGAAACGACAACGCAAATGCACAAGGTTAAAACATATACAAGTTTATAGTCAAGATCTGAATGAGAAAGTTCAGCATTTTATAGATTTTCGATTTTGTGTTGTATTCTAACCCTAAAAGTTAGTCTAAAATCAAATTCGTAAACGAAATTACGAAAACAAATTAGTTATTAAGTAATAAAGCAAACAAAAAAAGGCCAAAAAGAGACTTTATGTAGGCGAAATAAACTTACAGTAGAACAAATCAGCATAGTCTGTTTCCTTGTTATACATATACTTTAACAGTAAAACAAAAATACAGGGGGAAATGAAATTTTTTAAAGTGCTTTTGTAGTGAAGTTCATAAATGAAAATTCACTCTTGATGGAAATGAGATTGCGGACACTTTGAAAAGGCTGGTGCTGGTGAGACATTTGTTTCATCAGCGCCTCTCACCTTTAAGGAAAATCAATCAAAGATTAAATATTTGATTAGGACCACTTGAATTGTCCTCCCAGGGCATCAATGTTCCTGTTCTGGAGGCTCCCTGGCTCATGGTTTTAATAGACAGGAACTATTCTTGTCCCCTCTAAGTGGCCACTTTACGACATTGAAATTTACTGAGGGATCTAGGAGCTTTGAAATTTGCATTAATTGTTCGATTGAGAAGGTTTCGCATGATCACATCCTTTCGTATATGGGTCTCTCCACGTGGGATTTAACTGATTACCTTTTTATGGTGTTGGATATTTATGGAGTATGACCATTATGGACCTGGTACCATATACAGTCCCTGGACAAATTATTAGACCCACTGCAAGATTTCATGTATCAATCAATGATGAACAAAATACCTTTAGAAGGACATTTGTGTTTCTAAACTTAAGCTATTGAATAGAAAATACTATCTGCTATACTTAATACATATATCGACATCTTTTTTAATGATATGGCATTCTTTGGTATGTTTTCATCATTACTAAAAAATACAGTGCGTCTAATAATTTGTCCAGGGACTGTATCACTGAAGGCCCACGGAGGCATGCAACAACAACATAAATGAAAATTTCATAAACGGGCATAATAGAGACAATAAAATTCCAATAGAGATTTCCTTACCAAGAGCTACTCGAGCAGAAGTAGCTTCGTGGTTGATCCAAAATGATACCCAGGACAACATTACTATTAGAATGGACGGCAAATAAGTTTGAAAGATGAAATATCCAATATTTCTTTTCAGTTCAAAGCTCAATGATAACCTTTGGTACGTTCCTGTAACAAAATTTGACATACTTAATTATGAAACAAGATGTATTTGGTGTTTTAATGTTTTACAATAATTTATTTTAATTGTGTGCTTTTTAACTTCTGATTAATCAGTTGATGTAAAAATAATGTTTAGAGGATTATATTTTTTAATTTCTAATTATTAAAATGTGTCTGTTAATGTGATCTGTGTTTAAAATTTAAACCCTGAGGAATGCTTTTAATTATTTGTGTTCTTATTATCTGGAAAGGAATCTAGAAAAATGTAAAATTTCAACCCAATGAAATATAAATAAATGATATTGGATATAACAAAAACTTGATTTTCAAATAGTGTTCTCAGAAAGTCATGTTTATTTTTTCAAAATCAACTGCGTTTATATCTACCTGTGGCAAGTTTTTCCATTCTGTTTGTCGTTTCATATTTGATAATGGAAAATTGCGGCAATTCTGCATCTTCTACCCCCACAACTGGCGTTTCGGTCCAATACATTACAACATCAGCTACTGTGTAGCCATCTGCAACATTTTTCCATTTAAGAATTTACTCACTCTCAAAATAAAATATTTTCTTATAGAACAAATATTTTATATTTAAAGTATTTTTACTAATAATGTTAGAAGTCAAGTAAAAAAAAAATTCTTATTGTGAAATACTTGACAAATTGAAAGAGGTCAATAGGCCTTCCAAGAAGTTTTATATTAATAATTGTTAGAAGCTTTCACCATCTAATAATTATGCTCAGGAGTTATCTTGACAACCAGCAGGCTCAACCTGTAAGTAACCTCTGCTATCATTGGTGACTGATATGGCACACATTAATTGACTAGTATTGCTTGTGAACATACACTGCTCAAAACAATTAGCGGAGCACTTTGCGTACTTTTGTTTACCCGTCCAGTTCCAGCTTCTTATTTTTTATTATAAAAATCTAAAATTTGTGAAATAGATTCATTATGCACCCAGAATGAAAGGTTAAAAAACAAGGGACAAAATCTTAATTTTTTAACTAAAATTTAAGGGGAAAAAATTGTAATCATAACTTTAGAATAAATT
This sequence comes from Oedothorax gibbosus, assembly GCA_019343175.1. Lineage (NCBI taxonomy): Eukaryota > Metazoa > Arthropoda > Arachnida > Araneae > Linyphiidae > Oedothorax > Oedothorax gibbosus. The sequence continues at coordinate 2,510,981 of JAFNEN010000006.1, forward strand.
ATAACAATAATTTTTTCAAAACTTTATTTGTAAAAAAAGGTAAAATCAATTTTTAAATATATCGAAGAATGCGAACGTGAAGAAATTAGGGTGAATTTATTTCATAAAATTTGTGTGTTGGGAGTGAATTTTATTTTACCATGTTTTTCATATTTTCATTTAATTAAAACAAACATTATTTAATTCTTCAAAAGACACGATTCTTCCATCTAACGATAAATAATTGCGAGCTCAACTTAGTGAGAAAAAAAAATCGGAAGCTGATGATACCAAATGGAATCATTGGGGGCGAAAGGGTTTAAACCATGCGTTCCCCTAATTGTTTTGAGCAGTGTATTTCCAAACAATTAGACCATTTTGGAAATAGAAGACGAAGGAAATGGAAGAAAGAGTAATTTAATAGTAAGTAATTTAATAGAGTTCAATACACGTACATTTACACAAATACATTTAACACAAATACATTTTACACAAATATTTACACTTAAATCTTATTTGAATGTGCGACAAACGTTTAAAACTATTACATAGTCAAATATGTGTGAGAATACATTAGAGATTTAATTCAACCTTTGCATTATTTACACCATTTGAGTGTTTCTAATAATTTAAAATTTAATTTTAAGTTATAATACTCACAGCTCTCAATTTCTACTGTACAGTTTTGAGTGTCTAAAGGGTAATAATGAAGATCCATCATACATGCTAACGTTGTGGTGAACCTAAAATAGCATTTAAAAAATTACATTTATTCAGTTATTAAAAGCACTAAAGTTTGTTTTTTGACGTGTAACATTTTTTTAAAAATCTGCCATTAGTTTTAATATGCGATTTAATTTTAAACTATAATGCGGAATACGCATTAACTGCTTCAATATTCGACTGCTTCGAAAGTCAAATTTATTGTCATGAATAATACAATTTTATGTCTTAATGAACTAAAGATTTTCTTGTCATTCATCTTTTTTTATGTGCGTCAAAGAGGCCTCAAGAGGCTCAGGATGACGCGCCTCAAGTGACGTCAAGAGTCCATTACTGTAAATTTGCGTTGTTTAGAAAGTTTCACATTTTCAGGCACACATTCAGAAGACATTTAGCCCATCTTCCTAAAAATTGGGTTCGATAGTGTTCTATACGCGTTCCGTTGTACTTAACGCGTTCAAAAAGTGTTCCAGAACCGTGTCTAAGTGTTCTGCTAAGATATTTGTTGAATTTCTTTTTTGTAACGCAATTGCGAATACTTTTGGAGCATACACATTTTATAAAAAAAAAATTAAAAAAAAAAAAAACGTGAAGCCCCATGTGTGAACACCTTTCGTACGCCCGTAAGAGCGGTCCTAACAGTGCTTAATGGTATGGTATTAAGATGCGGGGAGACCGAGTCTAGTTTTCCCATGTTTTTTTCTTTTTTGATTGTACATTTCTTTACTTTCATTTATTGTTGACATATCAGGCTATCGTTGGCTTTTTTATACTTTTATCTACAAACTAGCATTACGACTTTTCTAAAAAGTAATTATACTTCTTGACAGCAACTGGTTAAGTCCAAGCATATGGAGCAGGAAACCTTTCCCAGCCAGTCAAATATGCATAAGGTACATTTTCCAACTATTCTTAAAAAGATTGAACACAGGAAGTAAATTATTTTTTATATTTTTACACAATTTTTTATTTTTATTTTTCATTGGAGCTCGTTTCTAGAGATTGCCCGAAGTATAGCTAAGAGTTGCAAAAAAAGTCCACTTAAATTTGGTAAGATTGCTTCTCAGTTTTTAGTAGCCAGCAATTTACCAGCAATTTTTTTTTTATGTAACATGACTTTTTTACAGTGCAATAATTCACAGGGAATAGTTAATTTCTTGGATTCTTTTATGCTACTAAATCTTTTCCTGATAGAGTAACTAGAATGGCATGCATAGCTTAATAACTATACGAGCTTCTGTTCATTTTGATTTCATTACTATTCATTCACACCATTTTTAATCCACAAAAACATTTTTTTGCATTTAGCTAATCATATGTGGTTATTTGGGCCATACATTACAAAATAACTGCATTCTAAGCATAATTTATAAAGGTCGCAGCAAGTTTTTCTACTGGGCATTGTTAGAATTTGTACCCCGCAAAATTTGGAGAAACCTGCACTCTAAAACAAACGAGCGGTTTAACTCGTCTGAGTTAATTTCACTCTTTCCGTGCCAAAAATGCACTTCTCTATAGGAGTGAATTCACTCTTTTTCGAGTGATAAATAATAAAGAAAACATTCTGCGTCCTACACTCTTAAAACGAGCGTTTAACTCAGTCTGAGTTAATTCCACTCCTTTCGGTGCCGAAAATGCACTTCTCCTATAGGAGTGATTCACTCTTTGTTTTAAGAGTGTGCCAGAAGCATATTTGATTTTATTAGTTCTTTGACGAGTAGAGGTTTTAAGTTATTTTGAAAACAAATACATAGTTACGTAGAGAAACCTTTATTACACGCAACTATAAAACTGTTAGTTTAATATTAGTACGTTAAATTCAAGTTTCAATATAAGCATGATAATTTAGTAAACATTGAGAAAATCACAAAAAATAGCTTAAAAGATATGACAACACCAACTGCCGCCCCATAAATTTTGATTTCAAATGTAAGGCTAGGCGGAAAACTTACCCCTTGTAATAGGCGAAGGTCTCGCCTATTACACTCTTAAAACAAAGAGTGAATTCACTCTATAGAAGAAGTGCATTTTGCACCGGAAAGGAGTGGAATAACTCAGACTGAGTTAAAACGCTCGTTGTTTAAGAGTGTACAATGAGTCCATTTAAAGACTTACTACAATAGCATGCATAAAATCTTCCGCACAACAAAAAAACATGAAAAAATCACAACAAAAATTATAACTTGCCGTCCTTTCCATCCATTAGCAGTAGTGGAAAATAGTTGAAAAGTGCATTTTTATTTTTCATTTTTTACAAGTATTTTAAGTTATTGTATTATATTAGTCATTATGTTTTCACTAAATCTAGTGTTTTGAAAATACTAGTATCATTTGTTTAGCAGAAAGTACAACACTAATTGACAATTTACTTAAAAATCAGAGCCCTCAAGAATTTCATTATTTAGTCTTATAAAAATTATATCACTTAGTACGGCAGGTAGTTTTAAGTAGGATAAAATTGTAATGGCTGTAGTAAATTGCAAATATATATGGAGAAAGTTTGTAACATTGTCTTGGAAAGTTTGTCCCTGGACAAATTATTAGACGCACTGTATTTTTTTTTAGTAATTTTATGTTTCTGAAGAGTTTTTATGCAATAATGGTATATTTAAACTACAATATTATTGATTTTTATTTAAAAGAATTGTTGTAGACTACATATTTGTATTTATTTTAAGATAATTATGATTAATTTTGATTAAGATTAATTTATATTAAGTATTTATTATAAGATTATTTATGTGTGGAATCATCATCCCCAAATGCAGGAGACAGTACAGTCTTGCATTGATAGCATGCCGCGCAGAATTAAAACTTTGATAGCGGCTAAACGTGGCTCAACTAAATATTGACTTTTACTAACATTAATTTCACTTTTCTTTAAAACTTAATAAACCTATGCTTTCTAAATTAATGCTGTTTTATTTATGTCAAATAAATCGGTAACCGATTGGATAATATAAAAACAAAAAACAAATCAATTTCAAATAATAAAACGGTACAATATCACCCGGTAATTAATATTTTTAATGAAATCTTGCAGTGCGTCTAATAATTTGTGCAGGGACTGTACATAGTTTAAAAATCTCCGTTCATTTACCTCATGCCATAAGCGATTTCTCCATTCGATCTCAGGCGAACCATTTTGTTCTTTTCTGTGACTTCATGTAAAAATGAATTTTTGTCATTTGCAAAAAAAGTGTCCGGAACCCAGATTTTTTCTGCGAAGTCTCCAGATAGAGTCAACTCATAAAGGTCTTTGCTGAAAATGAGCCTCTCATCAGTCCAAAATTGGTTGAGGTAAAGGGTGAGTGTGTAGTCCTGGAAGACGACAAAAAATTAAATGTTTTCCTGAAGTAAATGAGTAAAGTTAGTTTAGATTATTTCATATCAAGTTAATATTTAGTATTTTTAGTCTTAACTGTTAATATAGTCCGCACAAATGAAATAGGTGCATCCATTGCACATATTTTCATTTTCACCCTGGCTATGATTGAAATGGAAAACCCCTAAGTCAGAGAAAAATGTTTTTTACCTTAGTAAGGCCAGCTTAATTTAATTTAAACTACCTCAGTTCAGATCAATTCTGAAAAATAGATAGATACAAATATCAGCTAAGAGTCTAATGGTTCTTTGACGCGTTTATTCACAATGGACAGCCAGGTGTTTCTAGTTATGCAATTATTTTTCATATTCGGTTTTAAAGCTCCAAAAATTAAAGAAATAAAGCGCCAGATTGAAAAATTTCGTAGTTAACCATGTAATGTCATGGGTTAATACTTCAAATTCTTTGTTCTTAATTTATAGCAATATAAAAAATATGACTGTCGATACGACTTTCTTTTCTTGATTGGGTATCCGTAAGCAAAACAAAAATCGTTGTTCCAATTATTTCCAAAAGTGTTTACTAAATAATTAGGCATTGAATTTAAAATACTCGTTAAAACAATTTTATTCAGCTCTTATTATCGAATGCTTGTGTAAAAATAAAAAAATATGTATGAATAATAATCTACGTTAAAAAGCTGTAATAAGGAACTTCAATTAGGCATTTTTAATTTAAAATAATTTATAAACAGCATACATACCTTCTCCTGCTTGATATTTGTTACTATAATGTAACTAAACAAAAAATATATAACAGCCCCACCTGACAGTATAATATAATCTAAAAGCGTCTTCAGAACTAATAATGAAACTTGCAAACATATACAAAACTTTACAAATGAAGAAACAATAAAAATACAATTATACACTGCAAACTCGTTGAACACATTCGAAACATATGTAGCACACTTTTTAAACTTGTGTTCTGATAGTGTTTCGGATGTGTTCCGTTGTACAGAATGTTTTAAAGATGTGCTTCCGAACTTTTCTCAAATTGCTCTGAATGTGTTTTGCTAAGAGATTTGTTGAATTTTACTCTTGGAACGCATCGCGAACACATTATAAAGCACATTTCAACAAGATTCCATAACACATTGCAGCAATACATTCAGAAAACATTTCAGAGAGCATTTCAGAACACATTATATTGCATAGGCGAGTGGTCACATTTGGTTGGTTGGGTAAATAATTTTGTTTTAATATAAAATGTATAACAATCTCAAGCGCCGGCATGACAAAATCATTGCTTTGAATACCTCTCAGGTGGGGCCGTAGTGAGCCTAGTGGTCAGCGTCTCGGTCTCGGGATCGGAAGGTCCTGCGATCGAGTCCCGGTACCACTGAAGACCTACCGAGTATATGCGGAGTACGTGCTCGTTAAATCTGTTGGGTCCGAAAGTCCTCTAAGTTCCATACCAAATCAATACCTCTGGGGGTGACAAGCCAATTCTGGGGATCCTCTAGTTGGCCTCTGTCTCTAAAAATTAGATGGATCCACTTATGTGTGTGTGTTGTCTGTTGTGTCTGTCTTACTTGACGAAGGTTTATAAGCGGGTCTCTGACCAAGCACACAAACCTGAATATATATGTCTACCAATCAACCAACCAACCTCTCAGGTATCTGTCCTCGCCTTAGCCATCCTGTAAACAGATCGTCCTGTGTAAAAAATGCCAATAAATAATGCCGTGTGTATGGGACAGGTGTACGTTAAATCCGTCGTGGTCCAAGTACTGTCGCAGCGTACGTTGAGTTAAATCCGTCGTGGTCCAAAGTTACTGTCGCAGCGTACGTTGAGTTAAATCCGTCGTGGTCCAAAGTTACTGTCGCAGCGTACGTTGAGTTAAATTCGTCGTGGTTCAAAGTTACTGTCGCAGCGTACGTTGAGTTAAATCCGTCGTGATCCAAAGTTACTGTCGCAGCGTACGTTGAGTTAAATCCGTCGTGGTCCAAAGTTACTGTCGCAGCGTACGTTGAGTTGAATCCGTCGTGGTCCAAAGTACTGTCGCATCGTACGTTAAGTTAGGTGCTAGCTCAGGTATAAGTCTCGTCACTTGACCTAATATACGGGGTGATTCTAAAATACGAGGACCGTCACCAATAGTGTTGCTCTAGTATGACGTTAATCCAATTCACACTTTTTAATCATACGAGGTAGTCCCATGTTTTTAGGTTTTGTTAGCTATTTTAAGGAGAGTCTCAAAAGGTACTCTGAAAAGCGCCCTGTATTGTGTTATGAAAAGAGTTCCAAGTGTGTTCCGAAAAGGATTGCCAAATGCGTTCTAAAAGTGTTTGGGAGAAAATATTGTTCCATAATGTGTTCCAAAATGCGTTCCGGAGAGTATTCTATAAAAAGAACACAAAATAAAGTCTTTCAAAAGGTTCTTCAAAATATGTTCCATATGTAATCTCAAAAGTGACATAAAATGTAATTTAAAAATGAGACAAATGTAGTGTTAGTGTTTTGAAATGAGTTCATGATGTGTTTAGAGATTTGCAGTGTAATTTAAGCATATTAGTTTAATAAAATGATATTTTCATTCACGAAAAAGTAGAATTCAAGAACCAGTATAAATCGTTTTAACGTCCTTTAACTTTTTTTAATAAAACATTTCAGATCTAAAATTTTTTTAATTAACGTACTGATATTGTTGACTCAATGATAGCGTTGAAAAATATTGCAAATATATGAATACGTTAAACTTATTATTTAATCAGAGTATTAGGTAAATTTAATTTTAAAAAAGACTAAATTTTCAAGGACGCTAAAGTAATACGCAATCACACATAAATACGTATTTTTCAATGATAAAATTTAAATTTACACTTTTTTTATATGTTTAAAATTAAAAAACCCTCGATAATATGTATTTAAGTCCATAATAGCCTAAAATAAGTCATCTTTGTTCGTTAACAGATTTTTTTACATATGCGCGTTTATACGTTTATATACTTAAAACTAATCCAAAGGCTGTGTCCTGACTACGCCACAAATGCAACAAAACTTGGCGACTTGGCAGAGTCAGCCCCCAAGCTATTGCATCGCTTGGCGCCCTTGGCGGTCGCCAACATTTGTTGCCTTTGTGGCATTTGATGTCGTAGTGAGGACATACCCTAAGAACATAAGGTTTAAAACATAAGTTTTTAACATTATCAGAGAAGATAAATGAAATAAAGCTCTTACCATGTTAACTTCTGATATACTATCGAAACTAGCAATGACCATATCCATTCCAATTAACAAGGGATCGCCTATTGCAATGTAAAAAGGGAAGAAAAACATAACATAAAACATTTAACACTAAAATTAACTCTACTTAGTTTTGAATTTTTTTACTTTACTAAAAAATCTAAATTCATATCAACGCTATAATACTAAAGGTCCAATTTCGCGAAAATAACACACATTCAAATACATAATTTCACTTCAATTAACCAATTAATTTTTCAAAAATTTAACGAGTAAAAAAATAACCAATTTTTGGAATTTTATGGTGGAACTAGATTTCGCAAAGGGTTGTAAGTGCAACTTCTAAATTTTCTTTTTATGTTTTAGTTGGTTGGTTAATTTTAAATTGGTTTTTTCATTGATATAAACTTCTTTTCTCCATCTTTAACTACATAATCATAAAAAATTTGAATACTTTTTTTTAACTTACTGTCTCAAATACACCTTACAATACTGTCTCAAATTCTCAAATACACCCCTACGAATTCAAGACAATAATTGAATAATAACTTACAGCCGAATTATTATAAGAAGTTCCGTATTACCACAACTTCTTTTAATCTTAATAATAAAATATAATTAAGCTAAAGTCAATGCAAATAAACTATCATTTTAATATCGGGTTTTCAAAAGTTCAGTTTTGAGGGTTATAACATTATTTTTGAAACGAAACTATTATTCCATATTTAAAATCCCATTTAGATAATTCAACGAATTCAATTTAACGAATTCAAGACAATAATTGAATAATAGCTTACTTATTATAAGAAGTTCCATATTACCACAACTTCTTTTAATCTTAATAATAGTATATAATTAAGCTAAAGTCAATGCAAATAAACTATCACTTTAATATCGGGTTTTCAAAAGCTCAGTTTTGAGGGTTATAACATTATTTTTGAAACGAAACTATTATTCCATATTTAAAATCCCATTTAGATAATAGTTGAAGCACCATTTTCGTGCAAAATGATACAAAATAGAAAGCCACAGTGTTGCATAATTTATTTTACAATTAACTTCGAGAAAAATAGAATGAAGGTTTTCAAAACAATGATAATTTTATTTACTTAATTTATTAATAAAGTTCTTGCTCTATATTTTTACTACACCCAGTAAACCACATGCATATAGAATTCTGAAATATGTTTATAAACTGGGAAAAATCATCAACTTGGAATCCAAAAACGAAAATCTTAATTTAAATTTTTAAAAAAATCTAAAAAGCGACAATATTTAACTTCACGTACTACTTAAATAAACACAATTTTTATGGAATAGCTTTTAATTCCTTTATGCGGGGTGAATGTTGAAAATATATTTCCATATTAAAAAAAATTGAAATTATGAAAGCAATAAACATTTTATATATTATTTAAAAAAAACAATAAATATTTAAAAATATAAATGTATTTTATAATTTTAATACGAATTTTTTTTTTTACAAAAACGAAAAATGTGTGTAAACTGGTTTGAAAAATATTTTGGACTTTTTTATTACTCCTGCATAAGATGAAACCAAAATGAACGGTGAGTTTTAAATCAAATTTTAAATACTTTTAGGGAAAAAGTGGTTTAGATCAATTTACACAGCTATTTCAGACTAAAAAAGCCAAAACTAATTGAATCAAAATCAATGCGTTTCTTTAAACTTTTATTTTGATATAGTTTGACTACATCTAGAAGAATAATCTACACAGCAATTTCAGACTAACAAACAGAGGTTTAACTCAGTCTGAGTTAATTTCCACTCCTTTCCGTGCGAATGCATTTCTCCTATAGGAGTGAAATTCCTTTTTTCGGAGTGGGTAAAAGAAATAAAGAAAGCAATCTCGTCTACACTCTTAAACGAGCGGTTTTAATCAGTCTGAGTAATTCCACTCCTTTCCGTGCCGAAAATGCATTTCTCCTATAGGAGTGAACTTCACTCTTTTTCGGAGTGGTAAAGAAATAAAGAAAGCAATCTGCGTCCTACACTCTTAAAACGAGCGGTTTTAACTCAGTCTGAGTTAATTTCCACTCCTTTCCGTGCCGAAAATGCATTTCTCCTATGGGAGTGAACTTCACTCTTTTTCGGAGTGGGTAAAAGAAATAAAAGAAAGCAATCTCCGTCCTACACTCTTAAAACGAGCGGTTTTAACTCAGTCTGAGTTAATTTCCCCTCCTTTCCGTGCCGAAAATGCATTTCTCCTATAGGAGTGAATTCACTCTTTTTCGGTGGGTAAAGAAATAAAGAAGCAATCTGGTCTACATCTTAAAACGAGCGTTAACTCAGTCTGATTAATTCAACTCCTTCGTGCAATGCATTCTTAACTCCTTTTCGAGTGTTAAGAATAAGAGCATCGGTCCTATATCTTAAAACGTTCTCTATTTTCAATCGTGTTCTTAGTAATTTCATTTCTTAATGCACTTATATTCGTCGATTGCAATATTGCACTTGTGGTTTAAAGTTTCATCTAATGAAAATAATTACAAAATGCCTTCGAAAATTTTTAATGAATTTAAAGTTTTCTTTAAATAAGTTTTCTAAAGATTTTAACTTATTTTAAGCTTAGATTTGTAAGTTTTTCAAGCATTGACGTTTATTTATTTATAATAAATACCAGTCACGTTCTAAAAAAAAGATTGAACAATATTACTAAAGATTGTAAACAATTTAAATCGTTCTTTAAGTAAAGTTTTATAAATAAAATTTTTTAATTTAGGTTCAAAGGTTTACGATTTTTGTAAAATGTTTATAAAACGACGGATTTTTTCAGAATCAAAATGTTCAGGAATGTCTACAAAACATGATTGAAAGTTATAAATAATATTTAAACATTTTGTACGAATTTAAGTAAAACTCTCATTTTATAATTTTACCTTTGAATTATATGCAAGTTGTACGCAAGGACAAAAAAGTAATTTTTAAACTACAGAAATGCTAAAAAATAGAACACTTTCATTAAAATATATTTAACAGAAAAGATTACGATCCAAGCAAACAACTAACATTATTGCGCTTATCACATATAACTATAATTGCACTTTGAATTATAATATATTGAAAACTAAATTTCTAACTTAAATGTAGGCAACTGAAAAGTATAAAAATAAGCATTTCTAATTTGAATTAACGAGATTCACACGGACTTTCATATAGTAAATTACATTATTACAGCCTCCCCAAATAGTAGTTTCTTTTTGTCTATTCTTAGCATATTCCATTACTATTTTATGTGAACGGCATAAATAATGATCGTAAACCTTTTAGGTGGTCATCAGCACAAAATCATTAGCCACTAACCGTCGCCATGAAATATGTGTCATCTGAATAATTATGAGTCCAGAAAAAGATATTTTTTCCTAGTCATAAAATTCCAGCACTTTCCAGCACAAAAAACAATCCCGAGTGTTGTATTGATTGTGGCTGTTCCGACTACCACCCATCTTCCCCTAGAGACGGCATTTTTTGTTCTTGACAGAGTTGCAAAAAGCAAATCAATCTCAACGAAGGAATTCGGGCAACCCATGCATTTGTTTCCTAGTCATCTTTCTTAGCGTTTAACTTCAGATAATAAGAAAACTTACTTAACACGCAATGCAGAAAAAGTGTTACAAAGAATTTTGTTACTTTTCTTTTTTTTATCATATTAAGTTTTATTGTGATGTCAATAACGTAGAAATAAAAATGAAAAAGTAACTTGGGAAATAAATGAAATCGTTAAACAAGTTAATAAAATAATTCATAAATAGTATAAATCACGCTTGAAATTATAATTTCATGCATTTCTTTGGCCAATTTAAAAATTTTAAATTGTTTTCTCCGCTTTATTCATTCAAATTAAAATATCATTGTTTTCCATTTTTTCTATCACTTTAACATTTGATTCGTGATCTTTAACATTTTATTTGAAAGTCTTTTCTGACTATTTCAAAGACTACATCGTTAACATTGTTTTCTTCTTTTTGTGAAGAATTTTCTTCTAACAATTTAACCGAAAACTGATTTAAAGTTTGCTGTGAATTTTTATTACCCTTTGTAGAGCCTTTTTCCAATTTTTATTATTGTTTTGTAATAGCTGTTGTTTAGTAAAATAATAAATATGGCTTTCAATATGGCTGCTTGCTTTCCAATTACCGATATTTTTACTCAATCGCCGCCAAAAATTGAAATATCTGATTTAATTTACTATTTCTATATTATAAGTATATAATTTCAGTTTAAAGACATTAATGAGTTAAAAGCCGAATCACCAAATACATTAAATATGAACTCCTCTAAGGTAAAAAAAAAGTGCTACTTTTGTAGTATAGCTTGATATTATGAAAATCTCTTTTTGTATATATGCTTTTCATATTTATTTACACCAATAAGCAATAAAATATATTCAAAACTGCAAGAATATACTTATCTGGCATTAGTAGGTTACACCCACTTTTATGTTTTAAAGTTTCATACAAATTTCAAGATAATTCAAACAATTTGTGAAAATAAAAAACAATTTGAAAACAATTTTTTATCTTTCATTATAAAAAAGGGAAATATTTTACTTCTTTTATAAGGAACCAATGCGTAATATATTTCGCAAACCGTATCATCAAAACCTTACTTATTTATTTAACCTAAAAGTTATCGTCGTCACAACAGATGAAAGTAGAATCAGTTGTGTAAGATTTTATAATTATCTATTTTGGATTTTTAAATAAGGATTTTATTAACTTGCAGGTTGAATATTTATCCTTTTTGAAATTCGAAATATCGATAACACATAATATATATATTATAAGCTTTAGACAAGGATTTCAAAGTTATGACATTATATGATTTCAAAACTTTTAGTTATTCTAGGATATCTTTCTGAAAACTAGAAAAACAACTAAACGTTCAGTTTAAATAATTTTTATTTGTTCGTTTTGTTTATAACTTCTATCATTTTTTAATTCAAAAAAATCCTCACTAATAATTCAAAGGCTTAGTAAGTACATGTTTTAGAACAAGTAACAAGAGGAAAATACATATTTTGTTCCTACTTAAAAGAAAATTTAAAGTCTTAAAACTGGAGAAATGACATTATTAAATATCTCTGTTTTATCTAAAATACTTTTTTCTTAATTATATAATTTTTATTCCCAATGAAAACACATGTAGGTGAGTAAGCATTAGTGCATTTATTTATTTTGCTTTAATAGTAAGAGTTTAAAAGGAGAAACTGCATAAACTATATTTGGAAAAAAATTAAAATTAATCATTTAACGTTCATTATTGTTTAAAATAAAACTGTTCAATTATACTTCACAAAATCAAAGTCAGTGTAGGATCAATAAACCTTAAATAGACCCTATTTGACACATCTACTTTGCATGAAAAATGTTTTAAATGTAATGTTAAATTCTATTTATTAAATACTACGCAGAATAAAAATTTACCATCAACTTCCGAAAGCAGAAATGAAACGAAAATTAAATTTAAAAATAAACACAAACACATTTGTAACGTAAAATTACTACATTACTAGAAAAAAACAATTCTATCTAAAAACACTTTCTTAAATAAGTTAAATAGTGCACCTAATACTCCAAATTGAACATAGGCAAAATTTCTTTAAATTTTGAGTTTTTTTGTTTGTTAAAGAAAAAATATTTTAAAAAATCAATTTAATTTTTAAATTAGCATTCGAAACATATTTAAAATGTAGATACAAGTTATTATTTTTATTAAGACCGAAGTGACATTGAAAACTATTTTGCTGGCAAGAGATATAGATATACAATTTTAAACTACTATTCTTGAACTACTTTTAAAGATGAGCATCTGTTTTAAATCTGACGGAAAAAGTATTTGAATAATAGTTTTTAAAAATCAAATTAAATTTTAAAAGCAATTATAGGTGCTTAATATTATTCAACTTTTCAATAATTTAAATCAATCTTTCATCTAAAATGGATATGGAATTGATTACTATAGAATTATTAACTGTATGCTATATATTCTCTTGTTTTTTTTATTTTGTTTAAGAAGGTTTTATAATCAAAGAGGAGAAACGTTTCATATAAAAAAAACATTTTTTTACCTTCTAAACAAAGTAAAAAAAAATACGAATAAAAAAATAACGGCCAAAATTGTAAATTGATAACAACAACATGGTGAAGTAATGGTGATAGTAAAACATTATATAGAAACTTAAAACACATCTAACAGGTTGCATACTTTCCAACATTGAAATTTTGATAACATTTCCGATTAATTTAACACTTTCAATACCAACTTTTTATTTATTATTCTAAAAATCTAAAGTTTGTGAAATAGACTCATTATTATGCATCCTGAATGAAATGGTGAAAAACAGGAAAAAAAATCTTAATTTTTTAACTAAAATTTAAGGGGAAAAAATATGGAATCATAACTTTTGAATAAATTATAGCAATATTTTTTTAAACTTTATTTGCTAAAATAGTTTAAATTAAATTTTTAAACATTTAAAAATGCAAGCATGAAGAATTTAGGGCCAATTTATTAAATAAAATTATTCCAGAGTGAATTTTATATTTAACATGTTTTTCATATTTTCATTTAATTTCATATTTTCATTGATTCTTCCATCTCACGACACAAAAAGAAAATATATTTTTATAGAAAAATGTATGCAAAATGTAATAAAATTTATTTGAAATAAGTGCGAGTTTAACTGAGTGATGAAAAAATCGCAAGTTTGATAGTTTCAAATGGAATCATTGTTATTGAAAGGGTTAAAAGGAGCGAAGCCACTCGAGAGGTTCCATTTTGCACTGTTAAAAATTGTGTGCTTGGTTTCACCAGGATATTGGTTCCTAGTAGCTGCAACGGCTGTGTGGTGAAATGTTTCACCTTTTTTTCGGTGTTTGGTTGAACCATTTTTCTGGATTTGGAAACAAAAATCTGAGAAATCGTTCAACCGAATACCAAAAATATGGTTAACGTTTCACCACACAGCCGTTGCAGCTACTAGGAACCATATTTTTGGTGAAACAAAGTGCCTAATTTTTAACAGTGTGTAGCATCTCTTAATGACGAGTGGGTTTTCGCAGGAGCAAAAGCCCCTTAAGCCAGAGCTTTTTCGGTATTTATAACAACATTGTACGGCTAAACCTTACATGTTGGCAGGTATGAGGTTGGGAAACAAACCCATGGAATAAAAATATATTTCGAAACAACTTTAACTGCGAAGCATTTGTTTTAGTTTTATATTTAAAAGTAAAATTAAATTTAAGTATCCGAACAAACACGCCAATGCAGTTTATGTAAAAACTGAGTTTATAATAGTATTTTAAGCATAGCTTTGACGTAAACAGAATACAAACTTTATGATGAAGGTAACACATTTTTGGTAAACAAAGAAAGAATTATCATGCAACAAGTGTTTATTTGATTCTAATGTGATATTTTTTTCTTAATTTTTCAGTATGGTCTTTTTTGTTTATACGTATTCAAATTCATTCACACTTCCAGTAAAAGGCCTCTTGGCTGTGCTATACATTTTGCATTTGACTTGATTTCTTTGTATATTTTGTCTTGTTAAATAAAAAAAAAACTTCCTAAAGATTTTATAAAATTTAATAACACCATATTATAAATATTTAAATAATTCCTAAGTTTGATTGCATACGTAGATTTAAGTTTGAATTATGTGTATTTTGTGTATTATAATATATAATATTATGTGTATTATAAGTATTTGAAGTGAAGTATCTTATAAAAAGAGATAGATTATCCCTTTTATGTGTATTGATATAAATAACTCAAAAAACGCTAAAATTGAAGCAACAGTCTTCTTTCTTACAGCAGCAGAATTGATAAAGAAGAGAAAATCATTCATTTAATTATTTCTAATATGGTGTTATTTCATTTCAAAAAGTCTTCAGGATATTTTATTATTTCGCAGGACAAAAAATAAGAAAAATGCAAAATAAAAGAGGCAGAGGCTTGCACTGGAAATGTGGATAAATATAGATAATTGTAAAGAAAGACAATACATAAAATTAAGAAAAAATACCACAGGAGAGTCAAATAAATATACAACTTGCATATTTCCGTAACGATAACTTGTAAATTCTCTGTTTGTTTACAAAAACTTTGTTTACCTTTATTAGCCAAACTGCACGAAATTTGCAGCCTGTTTGAGTTAAAGCTATGTTTAAATAAGAATATTAACTCATATTTCACATAAACTACATTGACATTTTACTAGGTTACTTCAATTTAATTTTACTGTCGAATAGAAATTCAATTCAAATTTTTTTGTAACAATAGTTCCTTTGAAAGATATATTTATTCCATTTTAACGTTGCCCCGGAGGGAAGAAAATCGTTGATTTAATTATTTTTCATGTGCTGTTAATTAATTTTTAAAAGTGTTTAAGGATTTTTCTGAAACGATAACTTGCAATTTCTCTCTTTGTTTACTTAATTTTTTTTTACCTTCATTAGCAAAACCTAAACTCCTCGGCGCAACAGCCCATTAATGGGTCAATGCCTGCCGTGCCCATTTCAGCTTTCGTGACCTAGGGCTCTGGGGTGCTAGGCATATGTCCCATTAAGGTGGTCAGCCTCACGCGGAACACCCAGTGTTTAGTTTCCAAGCATGCTTGGTACCCATTTTATCGACCCACTTAAGGGATGAAAGGATGGGACAACCTCGCCCAATTAGGGATTCGATACCCGGACCTGTGGCGTGGCAAAGCGAAGCACTACCACTAAGCCACTGGGCCTTCCTTCATTAGCAAACCTTATGAAATTTGCAGTCTCATTGAGCTAAAGCTATGTTTAATATAATATTATATAAACTCATTTTTTATATAAATTACATTGAAATTTTTACTCAGATGCTTCAATTTAATTAAAGAGGAAACTTAAAACACATGCTTCGTAGTTAGATTTCTTTTGAAATATGTCTTTATTCCATTTCAATGTTGCCCTTCAAAGAAGCTTTAACTTAAACGGAATACAAATTCCATGAAGCTTCCTTCCCGATACCGTCGAATCGGGTAACTTAGGCCAAATCTTTTCAAGTTAATAACTTCTCAGTAAACACACTCGTTCAAAATGTGCTTGCCTATTCAATGAGTGATAACTCTACCTTAACCTAAGAGCAAAACAATATTCGCGAAGAAAATCAGTATTAGGGCTTTATGCTGGGGACCAAGTTACTCTCCAGAGGCCCATTAGACGGGACTTCATCATTTCATTCATTTTGTGAACAAGGGTAAACACATTTTTAGTAAACAAAGATAACTTTTTTGTTAGTTTGAACTTATTTCGAAAGTTATCGTTACGGAAACTACCTTAAAGCTTTATAAACATGACATAACAACATATACGAAATAGTTAAATCGGGAATTTTCCCAAGCCCATCATTTAACCCTAAACAAGCCCCCTTACCTCCAAAATTGGGGCGCAGGCGGATATCGTACCCCTCCAGGATAGTCTTCAGGATGTCCGTCACATTGTCGAGCTGGGCTGGCGGCGATCCGCACCTACCAAAACAAAACGGATTAAAGCAATATCACCTCAATGAGGAGGCCCGAGAACTAAGCAACACAACGTCATATGTGAGGTGGTTTAGAGGTGTTGACCCATGATAGCTTGATTCTGCTTATCTAAAAACATAATACCATCACTCAAATCTCAACGGAAGGACAAAGAAGCTTCTCCACAAACTGCCCAAACTGTCCTGGTGTCCAACTGTCCCCGCAGCATATATTTGGCTGCCCAGCAATTCAAGCCAGGCTCTTCAGGATTGGTTTTGAAGACCCAGAAATTTTAATTATCTCCGAAGATGCAGAGGAAATAGCGAAAGCTGTCTACGACAGCTTCGGATCCATCTAGTTTTTGCACACAACATGGACACGACAACAACAACAATACCATCACTAGAATGTTGTTCTAAATGACGCCAATACCCCTCGTGTAGCTCTAGATCGGGCTATCGTCACACTAGAGCTACACAAGGGCTATTGGTGATGCGCGTCGTAATTTAGAACCACGGTCAGGTGGCGAGTCGACACCCAACGCAACCATTAAGGGCGACATCGTACGCAGCGTTGGGACTTTGGAGGATATTTAACGTGCACTCCCTCTAGACGGGGTATTATTAATCGGACATTTGGGCCTAAAACGAGATCGGGTGACAAACGAAAATGGGTCAAAAACACAAAATCGGTCCACATTATGACGTTAGGCATCTTAGTTCTCCGGCCTAGGTGGTTTTACTGAGAGAGAGAATGATGGAGAGGATGGAGAGCAGGACGGATGCTCACCCCGTGCGGAGCAGGAGCGCGAGGAGCAGGACGACGCCGTTCATGCCAGCATCCCTTCTGATCCCATCCGGGGCAATGCACGGGCCGGCTCGGGCGCATGCGCACCACCGATGCGGAGGCTGCGTGGACTGGACCTGTCGATTTCCGAGACTTTGGGGTTGGAATATTTAAAGGGGGGTTGGAAGATTTAAGGGGGTTTGGAATATTATTAGTGGAATTGTTTGGAATATAATTATTGTTGGAATTGTTTGGAATATTATTATTTTGGAATTGTTTGGAATATAATTATTGTTGGAATTGTTTGGAATATAATTATTTTGGAATTGTTTGGAAAATTAAAAATTGTTTGGAATATTATTATTTTGGAATTGTTTGGAAAATTAAAAATTGTTTGGAATATTAAAAACTGTTTAAAATATTAAAAATTGTTTGGAGTATTAAAAATTGTTTGGAATATTAAAAGAGGTTTGGAATGTTAAAAGGTGTTTTATTGTATATAGGCGGATTGTTTCGTTTAACTTTGGTGTTGGAATATTTTAAAGGGATTTGATTGTATATGGGACTATTTTCGTTTAGCTTTTTGTTTGGAATATTAAAAGGGGTTTGGAATATTATTGTTGGGATTGTTTGGAATATTATTATTTTGGAATTGTTTGGAATATTATTATTGTTGGAATTGTTTGGAATATTATTATTTTGGAATTGTTTGGAATATTAAAAATTGTTTGGAATATTACAAATTGTTTGGAATATTACAAATTGTTTGGAATATTACAAATTGTTTGGAATATTATAAATTGTTTGGAATATTAAAAGAGGTTTGGAATATCAAAAAAGGTTTTTAATATTCTAAGTTGTTTGGTTGTATATAGGACTGTTTTTCTTTAACTTGGGGGTTTGGGGGTTGTTTGTATATGGGACTGTTTTCGCTTAACTTTGGGTTTGGAATATTTAAAGGGGATTGATTGTTTGCTCAAGAAACATGAGAGTGAAGAAAAACAACGTAATTTTAAGCGTAAATGTCACCTAAATAAACCATTTACGCTTATATTTACGTTGTTTTTCTTCACTCTCATGTATAGGGAGCTGTTTTCGTTTAACTAAACAACTTAACTTTTAGGACATAACATATGTCTGTAAGAGAAATTATTTTAATAAATAAATTAATTAACTCATTGGCGGTGATTGGTATCATAATTTGCCCCGCAAAAATAAACTTCTGTTGGTTGCTTTGATTTCTGGATTATGGCTCCACACGAGGAGTGCATTTTCCAGTCGTCACGCTTTTGTTTTAAGTTTATCTAAATAAACAAAATAAAAGATGAATGAAGATCATAGTATTGAGCATTTTATTTAGGACAAATTAAGTTGCACGAAAAAAACGAATTTAAAAAACTTAAATAATTTTTTTTTACGGAAATGAAGGTGTTAAATAGTGTTTACAAATTCGTCGTTCATGGAGTAAAAGTGGCTGTTTGGTTTGATTGTATACGTGATTATGTTTAACTTACTCATTAACGGCGATTGGTATGACGATTCGCCATGCTTTCTGTTTAAGTAGTCTATTAACAAAATATAAGAAAAATGAAGAACATAGCAATGAACAATAATTTAAGATATAACAATATATTTAAGATAATAATATAGATATTAAGCTTTTCAAACTTAAGTTAATGTTTTAAGTCGGTAAAAAAGGTGCTTACACAAATGGGTCTTTAAAGGGTTAAATGATTTTTAGTTATTTGAAAGACGTTTTTATCAAATAAAATTATACAATAGAAGAAATGCCCTAGTATTAAGATATCTTGAATATAGTATGAAAATTTGCCATGCAAGAAATAATATTAAGGTTTTAGTCTATCTAAATAAACAAAATATAATACAAACGAAAAACATGGTATTGAATAATTTATTTAGGACAATTTAGTTACACGAAAACGAATTTTCAAACGCCAAGTTACGTTTTTATTCGGTAAATGGTTCTTTAATATTTTTATGTATTGAAAGACTTGCGTTATGGTTAAATAAAACTATTCAGTAGGGGAGATGCGTGGTATTAAGATATTTTGAATATGATATGAAAAGTTTCCATGCAAAAAATAAGCTTTGTCTACAGAATTAAAATATAAGACGACGAACATAGGATTAAATAACTAATTTAGGTAAAATTAAGTGACACGAAAATCAACTTTTCGAACTCATATTTAAGATTTTTATTGCAAGGTGTTTGCATGGTTAAAATTTGAATTTTACGCAAGACAAACTTTACTTAGTTATTGCGAAAATAATTGAGTAAACGGGAAGGAAGAATACCTTTTTATTAAATAAACCGAGTTTAGTAATGAACCATAACTTTATTAACTATCATTTACTTTTATTGCGCACAATTTTATTTAAAATATGTCATTTGTCGAATTTTTTAGTATACCGTTTGCTATCAGAATTGTTTGATATTATTTCTACAGAATTTCTAAAATCTCTAAATTTTTACCAAATGTCACTGGGATATTTTCTAGAATAGTTCATGATAAACAATTTAAAGTTAAGAAAAATAATTTTGGAGTCAAATACTTCAGTTAGGTTCTTATTAAACGTATTTATATAGAATATAAGAGTTGAATGCAAAACACAGTACCAAAGTTCGAAAAAAAACGAAATTGGAAAAAATAATTAACAGAAAATTCACGAAAGAATTAGATAATTTTTTCTAATTCAGTCATAAAATCACAATACCTCTCTTCGCGTTCTAAATAGTTAATGAAACTGAATACTTATATCATAATCAGAAAAGTACTTTTCTTTTTTATATATTGCTTGTATCAATAAAAATGAAGGCAGTACAATTTTATAGATGTGAGGACCTTTATTTTTTTAAAAATTAAATAATCGCCTCTAGTTATAAGTGATTATTATTATCATTACCCCTTCAACTAATGAATATTCCATATTAGTTACAATCAGAAACAGAATGAAGCGTCTTTAAAAAAAATAATCAAGAAATTTTTAAAGATTTTTTTGACAGAAAGTTTTTGGAAATAAAATATAAGCAAGCAATATAAGAAGAGAACATCTATTATTCACTGTTAAATATTAGGCACTTTGTTTCACCAAAAATATGGTTCCTAGTAGCAGCAACGGCTGTGTGGTGAAACGTTAAACCATATTTTTGGTACTCGGTTGAACCATTTCTCAGGTTTTTGTTTCCAAATCCAGAAAAATAGTTCAACCAAACACCGAAAAAATGGTGAAACATTTCACCACACAGCCGTTGCAGCTACAAGGAACCAATATCATGGTGAAACCAAGCAACAAAATTTTTAACAGTGTTGAAACTATTTAACAAGAGTGGATTATGTACAGTGGGTTTTGCATGAAACATGTAAATTTTATATATCAATAAGTATCCTATCTCATCAATCATACATTTCTAAAAATAGTTAAATCACTTGTTTGAAGAATCCAATTTCGGAACTTGTCACCAATTTGACTTTTTATTTTATCTGAGGCATAAGCTGTCATGCCAAACCTTCCTAGTTTTATTCTATTCTAGTCTGTTCCAAAAAGAAGGAAAAAAGGTGAATTACTTTCTTCATTAAAAAGAACAATCTTTTTTTAAAACTCAACATTCTGGTTAATTGAGATGGATTATTCATAAAGGATTCATTTTGGCCAATAAGGTAGAAAAAATCTTTTCCAATCCAAAACTCTTTAGAGGGATTTTCTAAAAGTATATTTCCTTCATCAACACTCACTTTGATGAATGACGAGAGCCATTATCAAATAGGTTACTAAATTGGAGAATTAAATATTAATTTTTCCAGGAAAGGAAAAATCTCGAACGTAGTCATTAATTCTCGTCTTCATCGTAGATTCGTTGACAATAATTGGTTCTTTTACAAAGGAATTGATAATTTTTTTGTTGTAAAAAGCTAGTAAGCTCGTTTACACGTTGAAGGTTAGCCACTAAATATTGCTTGAGTCACATTTTTTTTTTCATTTAGACTTTGTGGTTTGCATCTTTTTATTTATTTGAGGTGTTTTTAAAAGCATCAAGCATATTTTAAAATTTAGGTTGTTTTTTAAAAGCCTCGAGCATGTACGGAACTAATATAAGCGGAACTGGTTTTTTTGTTGATTTAAAGTGACAATATCTGCAGCTCCTAAAGCATTAGTCTCTCAACTGTTGATTTGGTTTAATATATAAAAAAAACTTAGAATGAGTTTGTTGCTTATGAGTAAATTAATAGGATTGGTGAAAACTACATTTGCATATTTCCTTTTTACAAACTAATTTTAGAGAAAAGCCTTAGGGACCAAAGCTTCCGGTATTGCACCTAGGGCCATTAAAAAGTTATAGTATTATATTATATATTTTATTATTAAGAATACATAATCGTTTCAATAGAAAGTTGTTAGTATAAAGATACCTGCTTAAAAGTTACAAACTTTAAATCAGCTCAGTTGTAGATTTATGGGGACTTTAAAAAATCCGTCCCTTGGGTACACATTTCCAAGAATCATGGCAATAATGAAAATTATCAGAAATTATATTTTACAAGAAAAGTTATCTATAATAAAAACTAAGTTATTTAAATAATAACTAATATGTAAATTTGTTTTTTAATTTACTTAGCCTAAATATGAAAGTTATTGGTAAAACATTTACTATTAAAGTTTATATAGAGCTTAGAATGGCAATGCAGTTGATTCCCTGTTCATGTCCACTGAAATTTTTACTAATTTTTTTGGTGCAGCCAAAATGTCCGACGAATAATACCCCGTGTAGAGGGAGTGCTCGTTAAATAAGCTCCAAAGCCCCAACGCTGCTACGATGTCGCCCTTAAAGGTTGCGTTGGGTGCCTACTCAGGTGTCGGCTCGTCACTTGACTGTGGTTCTAAAATACGACGCCCGTCGCCAATAGCCCTCGTGTAGCTCTTGTGCGACGATAATTCAAAACTAAAACTAATTCTTTTGAGAATTTATTTGAAAAAAAATCGAAATAAGTTTTCTATTCAAAGCATTTACCCTTCTAACCTTTAAGAGAAATATTCATACTGCGTAGTTGGTTTACTTTCGTGTGTAACTAAGTGTCAGTGGGTTAAATAAAAGACCACTTCCTGCCTCACCCAGACGCCCATAAAACAATTGTGCAACAATGGCGTTATAAGTAACAGTACGGCAAAAGAAGCGTAACTAGTCCAATTCAAATTATTTCTGCTTCGAAACTACGGAAGTAATAGGTATAAAATATTCTCCAAGTTTCGTCTGTTTTGCTAACCAATGCAGTTTAACAAAGTTACAACTGATCATTTTAGTCAACTTTATGTATGCACAAACGCAGAAAATTTGTTTTGTTAAATTAACAATCACTTAACAATCAGTTGTTAAATTAACAATCAGTTGTTAAATTAACAATGAGTTGTTAAATTGACAATCAGTTGTTAAATTAACAATCAGTTGTTAAATTAACAATCAGTTGTTAAATTAACAATCAGTTGTTAAATTAACAATCAGTTGTAAAATTAACAATCAGTTGTTAAATTAACAATCAGTTGTTAAATTAACAATCAGTTAACAATGAGTTGTTAAATTAACAATCAGTTGTTAAATTAACAATGAGTTGTTAAATTAACAATGAGTTGTTAAATTAACAATGAGTTGTTAAATTAACAATGAGTTGTTAAATTAACAATGAGTTGTTAAATTCCCAATCAGTTTTAAAATATGCCAGCGGAAATCAAGGCTCCGATTAAGTATTACATGGAGCCGTTTATATGGAGATGACGACCGGACTTTAGGGGTCGGTAAGAAGTGTTCAAAAATACGCTCTTACTGACTCGAGTCTCATTTCATTGCCGGTCGTACACCGTAATACAGCCAGAAATGGGGATGGAACTCGGAAAACTTATGAGGTTTGGTTAAATTTGCTGACGGACCCGTCGTAATAGGCATCGTAATTCGGAAGTTACGAAGCCGAACATGGGGAATTAGGAAGAAAAGTAATTTTCTCGGTTTTAAATCTTCTTACTTCTTTCTACTGCGGTATTGCTTCTAACGCGGCCAATTACTCCCAATTATTTTTTTCCATAATTTTTATTGTTGGCATATTTAAGTAAAATTATGTCGGCAAATTAAAGGATTTGAAGAAGTATAGACCGGCCCGGTTTCGATCTGGGGACCTCTTGCATGCGAGCCCAATACTGAACCGTCTGCGACAAAGTAATTACTCGGTCGCGAGGTATTGGGTAACAAAAGTTCAGTTGTTACAAAAATGCTGATCGCCACAGATTCATACAATGTAAAAATATCAGTACCTGATTGTATACTCTAGGCATCAAAGGGTTAAACACCATTATAACTCAGTTGCAGCAGTTTCAAAGCATTCCATTGCAATCGATGGCAAAAGACCAGCATCTCAATTCACCAACTAAAAGAGTTCTATGTAATTGCCAGAGACGTGCGTGCTTAGAAAACTTCCATATTTGCATGCACTTCGCCAGGTTTTTTCTCTATTTTACGATACATTAATTCTTCATACTTTAACTCATAGCTTCATTTTTAATAAGGATATTTAAGGAATGGTGGAAGAGTTAAATTTGGCCACAATTCGCAATAGGGTACTTGACGGTATCGCTAAAATACCTTCCAATATTAATTAAATTATAGTTTGAACCCAAATATAACAAACGTATATATTTTTTTGTAAAATAAATATTTAAATAATTAATAAAAATCATTTTCAAATGACTTTTTTTTTCATCGGTACGTCACGTGATCACAAACACGTCGATTTGGCCGACGTCACTAGTATGTATAAACAAACCGGTGTGATGTGTTTTTGTTTGTAATTAAACTGGTTTTAATCTAACTTACTATTAAAATAGGAATTATATAGATAATGGGTGGAGGTTTTGCAGAAGCGGATTGTTCAAATTTGCTTAAAGTAGATTCCAAAATGGTGTTTCAAAGTTTGTTTATAGTTACTAGTGACATCATAGATACCACGTGACAGCCACAAAGCGTTTTCGGGAGTGATTTTTTCGTCCTAATTTTAAAATTCATTTTTTCCCCTTTTTATGGGGTATTTGAAAAAAAGAAAAAATACGGGTCTAATATTTTTGGCATAAGAATATTTTAAGCCAATAATTTTTTTTTAGTCAAGTACCCTATTCAAGCATTTGCCATGCGGCGCTGATGTTATCCAAGCAAAAAATACACAAATGGGATTGCGTTTACTTCTCAGCTTAGGCCTTGTTTTAGCGTTATTATTAGTGAGAATAATTTCTTTGAGAAAATGTCGGCGTATAAAATAAACTTAAGGACCATGAGATCGCAAAATAAATACACACGGGTCTATGAAAAGAATATTTTGTCTAAATTAGCGTAGTTTTTACTATGTGCCGATAGAAGACGCATTAAAACGAATAGTGAATAAATATGGATAAATGTGTTTGCGTGTCTGAGTTGTGAATATTTAGATTCTTTATGCAAATATCGGTTGACCAAGCGTATTTCATTTCGCAGTGCACTTTAGTTTGTTATTCAACTATCTAACTATGAAAAATGTGAAAATATAGTCTCCATTTGAACAAAAACAAAGTAAATAAAATATGATTTATGAAAATTTAATGATGATTTCATAAACGAAAAGTTAATAACTGAAACGGATCTGGTCAGGTTATGCAAACATGTCGCAATGCGTAATTCCCATATAATTTCGTGGTTGGTTGGTTGGTAGACATATTTTCAGGCTTGTGTGCTTGGTCACAAAGACCAGCTTATAAACCTTCGTCAAGAAGGACGGACACTACATACATACACATATAAGACAGATGCTGGCAAATATCGCCACCTCCACAATTTAGACATGTCCCTGGTAGATTTCAGTGGTACCGGGACTCGATCGCGGACCTCCCGATCTCGAGACCTCCCGATCTCGAGACCAAGACGCTGACCACTAGGCTCCCTACGGCCCAATTTCGTGATTTTGTGGTATGCGCGATGATGTTGTGTTGCTAATAGTCTAACAGATAATGAGAAAAGTGACTCATTGATTTGGTGTTGTTGATTAGATAACGACGCATTACAGCTATTCGAGTTCAGATGTCAAAAGGCCTTGTAATTTTGTACAACAGTCAAAAGTACCCTAGTAAAAGCAAAGAGAGAAATGAAGTGTTCGATACAACAGATATTTCGACCTCCGCCTTAGTATATTCGTAATCTACCCCAAAAAAACTGAACAAGATGACACCTCAGCTGGCTTTTACTAGGTCGATTTTGACGGCTGCATAAAATTACGAGTCCTGTTGGCATTAGACCTCGAGTAGCTGTATTGCGGACGTAAATCTTACCAATCGAACTAACCAATGAGCCACCTTTCTCATTATCTGATAGACTATTAGCACATTGACGTCATCGCGCAGGCTGTCAAAAGCGGAAAAGTAGAATGTCCGTTTATAGACACAATAAATAATAGATGTCAAAGGAAAGAATTGTTTTAGCACACAAAAAATAACAGACATTAATTTGAGGGAAAAACAAATACAAATAATACAGTAGACAGAACACCAAGGTCACAAGGACCATATTGGGACATAAAAGTATATGATGTAAATTTACACAAACACAAAAAAAGAACAAATATTAAATCACAAGTAAAAAATAATATTATGGCAACAGAAGTGTCGGGGGTACATTTAGAATGGTTAGTCAATACAAAGGAGTTACTGTACAGTTATTTTATTTCAATAATTGATGTATACATAATCAAAAATAGTTCTATGTATCGGGAATATCAAACAAAAGATTATTTTAATTGCTTTTTGAAGGAAGTAAGATTATTTAAAGATTGTATTTGAAGCGGAAGACTATTAAAAAACTTTGGTGCAAAATATATAAAAATTTTACAGAAAATGTTATTTTTTAGGTTTAGGAAATGATGTAAATATTATTAAGTCTTCTTGGGTTCATACATACCGCTCATTGCACACATCAGGATTATTAAAATATATAAACAACTTTAAAGAAATAAATGTACGAATTGGTAGAATATTTAACAATTTATAATTTTCAATTTTACGCTCACATTTGCCTTTAACAAACATTAACAAATTTATTTGTATGTTTATAATCTTTTGAGGTTTGTTACATAATCCCCTCCCCAGCAGATTCCATAATAAAAAAGGATGTACAAAAGCGTTTGTAAAGTAAAAACATAAAGGGGGCTGATTCGGTGCTTGAACCAGGGAGAAAAACAAATTGTTTTTTTTTTGAAAAAATTTATACGTTTAAGAAAGATGACATTTTTCATAAATTATTTCTCAGAAATAAGATAAAATTGTAGGATTGAAATCAAACACGAGATTAAATTTGGTAGCGAATCTTGACTTAATTAAAGAACACTCTTAAAAAGCTGTTTTTAGCAGTTCTCTAGAACTATGTCCCTCCAGAACTATACAGTATATCCCATATATAATTGAATCTTGCTTCAGAAGAAACAACATGAACACCTTTACACATTATGAGACATTCTTACATCTTCACCGGCCACAAGAATCAAGATTCCACACTTTTATCACATGCGATTCTGCATCATAAAATCGCACAGAACCCAACTGTTTGTTTCCTTGTCAAGAACAATAACACTTCCATATTTCGCAAAACAATCCATTTCATGCGTTCAATACGAACTGTTTTATTCCTTACACACTGCTGTGTCATAGTAATTGTTCGTTTTTCTTAAGGTGACGGAAAACTTTCCGTAAGAAAAACGAACACTGAGTAATGGTAAACAAATGAGGACAAATAATCATCTAGTTTACAGCAAAACGAATTGTCTTAATTTCAGACAAAAGTGTTTTAAACGTAAGGCACCAGATTCAGACACAATTTGGCGTCTTTACACTTGTGACGTCTGAAACAAATACTTTTCAGACTAAAGAACTGGTGGAACAATACTCCGTAAACTCGGTGGTTAAAATATCCTGACACCTTGTTTACAAAGTAACGTTTAACCATTTCTTTTTACAGTGAGCCACTTTTTTAAAGAAATATTTAATTATGACAAGTTTATTTTGCATTAGACAAAATAAAAAAATTATTTTAGAACATTTTAGAAGCATTTACATGCAATTTTTCAAGCATTCGGTAGACAGAAACAAAATCGAAACATTCATTTAACACAGCTTTCAGAAATATTTTATCAGAACTATAGGATATAAAGTTAAATTAAAAACCAATTCACACTATCACCAACTCACTATCGAATTTGAAATATCATTTTCATTTTACGTACTTATTTAAAACCCCAAAAAGCAAATACTTTAAAGCAAAACAAAGCTGTTAAAGATTAAATTAAAATAATAATTAAGGCATATTGTTAACTATTTACAAGTACCATAAAAAAAACCGTTATAGAAATATGTTGCATCATTGCACAAAACCAATTTCAGCCTTCGATTTAAAATATTTATAATTATATGAAATAAAATTTAAGAACATAAATTATGCATCGTTACTTAACTAAAGTTACACGACTTAAACTAAACTTATTAAATTTTAATAATAATCCAAATTCTTCCTAACAAAATAATTTCTTCTATTTCTATAACTCACATACTTTTAAATTACACATTGCTTCATATAGTTCATACTTTTAAACGTTGAATTTGAAATAATAGAGTATCGAAGTTCGAATTCATATTAATACGTTCTTTAAAAAATCTTCTCAATAGGCACTAGTCAGTTGGTTCCTTTTAAAATATTTGTGGTAGTGTACCATACACTGTTAAAAATGTGGTGCTAGGTTTCACCATGATATTGGATGGTTTCACCATGATATTGGTTCCTAGTAGCTGCAACGGCTGAGTGGTGAAATGTTTCACCTTTTTTTCGGTGTTTGGTTGAACCATTTTTCTGTATTTGGAAACAAAAACCTGAGAAATGGCTCAACCGAATACCAAAAACATGGTGGAACGTTTCACCATTCAGCCGTTGCAGCTACTAGGAACCAATACCATGGTGAAACCAAGCACACAATTTTTAACAGTGTATTTCTTTGAATAAAGTAGCAACAGTTAAGGCATCGGGCGATGATAGCACAGTTTGCTGGTGATTGGCGAATAAAAAGCAACTCGGCTTATTTTGACGGCAAAGCGAACTTTAATTTTCATGTTTATTTTTCAGACCTTCCGAGCGATCACCTGCCGATTGAACCCATAACAAAGTGTGGTGTAATGAAATTGGTTTCTTTCTTTTAGTTGACTTGAAACTATGTAATAACAACTTATTACTATTTTATTTTTGTTATTTCTTCTATTCAACTTCATATATAGAAAACGAAAGAACGTCGTTATTAATATTTTTAAAAAATAAGTGAAGATGTTATTACATTCTTTTAAATCTTTTTTTAACAGTTAAAAATATTTCAAGTAGTTTTAAAAATAAAATGGTTCTATATTTAATGTGTTCTGTTTATATACTCATTACTTGATTTTTTTAAAACAAATACTGCCTATATTAATATGCGATTTTAATTAAGTCATTTGGTTAGAGTTTCTCAACTGCAAAGTCTTCTTTGACTGCGTTATAACTCAATTTTAGAGTGTAGTGTAAATTGTCAGTTGAAAAGCAGTAGCAATTGTATATAATAGCTTTAATTTCGTTATGTCTTTATAAAATGTGCATATTCTAATAAAAAGTCAAATATTTTCATCATTAGAAACATGTAACTTATTATTCTTAATGTGAAATTTAATGTCAGATCTGCTTGTAGATAATATGAACGTGTAAGTTACACCTATTTAAACTTCCAAAAATCCGCAATTATTTATCACACACTTGTCATTTCTTCAAAATTAAATAGGGAGGAGTGGGGGGCAAATGGGACAAATTTCTATTAACCTCTGCAGTTCAGCAAAAATACAAGAATCTTAATTTCTTTCGTTACAAGCTAATAAACTAAACATTCGTTCATTTAAAATTCATTCATTTAAAATTCATTCATTCGTTCAATTCATTTAAAATTCATTCATTCGTACAATTTATTTATTCGTTCATTCGACAGATGTCAAAACATTACAATATTTTAGTTACTGAATATTTTAAACAAACATGTAAATGTCCCATTAGCCCCTATATGCAGGGTGTAATGAGACAGGGTGCAGGCTAATAGGACATGGTAAATGTTGTCAATTAATATTTCAAACAATAGAAAAGTAATCAGAAAAGGACCTGCATTTTTTTTAAAGCAAACACTATTTACATAATATATACATAATGAAATGTAATTTTTTAAAAACATTTCCCATTGAAAGGTGAAATATCAAAGTTAAAACTAAAAATAGAAGATGTGCTCCCATAATTTTTGTTCAATCACTGGAGTAGTTTGATAACTAAATCTTCTAAAATTATCAAAACTTGTCCGCTTTTTCAGGGTATGTGAATTCAAAATGCACGTCTTTATTCTTCAAATAGCTTATCAGGAGTTCACCGCTTTCTATTTCAGAAATCAATTCCAACGTAATAAAGAATAGTTTGCTTTCTAGGCAATTTTATCAACAACAAATCATTTATCTCCACCAAGCTCATCTTTATTCAAATCACAAATCTCTCTTCATATATAATTAATGAATTTGCAGGTGGCGAAATATGTCATCAATAAAGCTACCACAACAAGTTTCGAGGCAAAAAGTTCAAAATTAAAGGTTTAAAAAGTTTTGGAAACTTGGCTTAATAAGATAGAGATTTATATAGAAATTCTAACAAAACAAAAACAAAAAAACAAAAAAAAAGCTAGGTTTAGTCGGGTCCTATTTAATCCCCACATTCTCTGTCCCATTATACCCTACGGTGTTATTATTTATAAATGATCCAACACAGAACCACGTGTAATTCACCACGCTATTTGACACATACCTTTATCTATGATATGTCTACGACCTAAAACTATAGTTTTATTCATGAAATATTGTTATTTAATACTTTAAAAGTAAAAATACAAGTAAATAAAAAATAATTATAAAATAAAAAATAAAAAGTAATAATAAAAGATAAAATTTTAACTTGCTTTGGATTCTCAAAAACCAACAATGCTTTTAATGGCTGATCTTTAATTGATAAAATGTGAAGTTCAAATGTGCTATAGTGTAAAAATATTTGTAAAAAAGTATATTTTTCACCGCTTTTGGGCCCTCATCCCATTAGTAACCACTTACCGCGTGTCTGATTTCGGTAAACGTCTTAAACTGGCCGTTTTCTGGCATTTTCAGTCACCAATCGTGTCTTAATTGACGTTACAGCATTTTTCAGACTGGTTTGATGTCTTAAATAATGAATATATTCTATATTTAAGATCCTTATTGCGAATAAAATTACGTTTAGGACACTTTTTGTCTTAATTTAATACATAATGATTTGCTGTGTGCTACAGGATTATGGTTAGATGATCTTTTTTTTTACCTAAACCAAAATCTAAAATTATTTTAAAATTATTTGTCAAAATTTTAATATAAAATGATTAATATGAAAAACGAAAAAAAATTGGAAAACATTTTTCTTTTCTCATAAGACTAACAATGTTTATGCAGGTATGACGTGTCAAGCTGTCCACACCACAGGCTTACAATAGCAAATAAAAGAAACAAATCTAATCCATAGTTGACAAATACCATAAGTTATTACTGAAGAATGCTTATTTTCAATTTGCCTATTTTCTCATATGATCGCAAATAACGATCCGTTGATCCTTTCATATATGCTTTTAAAATGATACACTCTTAAAACAAAAGAGTGAAATTCACTCCTATAGGAGAAGTGCATTTTCGGCACCGGAAAGGAGTGGACATTAACTCAGACTGAGTTAAAACCGCTCGTTTGTTTTAAGAGTGTACTTTCTTTTGTTTCAAACTTGAACGGCCGATTTTCCTAATTGTAGTCAACTTTTTGGGAAAAGCAATATAAGTTTCCGAAATGCTTTGTTTCGTTCTCCCAGATTATAATAGGCTTTGTATAAAATTTTTGACAAAAATAACAAATATTTTTTCTATTATAATTTATATAAAATATATCTGCTAACTTTAAGGGGAATCGGATGGTCCTATCTCGCCATGTTAGTTTTTCTAACTTTAGGAACATTTTTCTTTGGAACTATATGAGATATCACTATGAACTTTTTTATATTTTGTTAATTACCTATAGCTCTTTGATTTAAACTCAGAATATTTCAAGTATAAAAAAATACTTTTACAGTGATTTTTTCAAAATATATATTAAAAAAACACAAAAAAAATCAGATTTAAATTTATATAATTTTTTTGAACAGATATATTAAAAATTCCTCAGTTTAAATCAAAGAGCTATATGTAAGGGACAAAATATTTAAAAAAAAGTTCATTATGATATATCTCATATAGGGTCAGGTGGGGTAAAATAGGTAAAAAAACAGCACATTTTGCATTCACACCTTCAGAACAATAAAATATAAATTTTACCAGTGTAAAAAATATTTAGGATATGCAAACGAACATTTCTTATAACATTTTAAGGGAAATTTCCCGGAATAAACAAATCATTGGTATTGATTAGAGTCACTAGAGAAGGTATAAATGTTTTGTTTTACCCCATTGGGTGGGGTGAAATAAGTCATGCTTTAGAACATCCTCAATTACTCATTTTTTTTAATTTCTTTTTAACATTGTTTAGAACGCAATCAGGTAAGATGATATAAATCTTCACAGGAACTAATACAGCCCCCTGAGGATCAATTATGGGTCGGGAAGGACTTTTACAATTTAAGAAGCATCTCCATGCGAAACATCTCTTTAAGAGAAGATGAAATTTTCTCTTGAAAATATTGCTGTGCATTAGTCTTCTTCAATTTGGGAAAGAATACCAAGAAATAACTTCTTGGTTTTATCCCCAAAAACTTGACCTGGACCCACTTTCTTATTTGCAGTGAATTGAAATTGTCAAAACTATCTTAGCTCAATGTCGTTTTTACACATGTAATGGTTTCATTTGTTCTCTGCTTCCCTATAGATATTTTTGCAGATTTCTTTTCCGTTCTTACATTTTTTGATATGTAGTCTATTTAAAGAAGTTGAAGTAGTTAAAATTTCTCCCATTTATTGTTGCATACACTCTTAAACAATGGGTGAATCCACTCCTATAGGGAATGCTATTTCGCACCGAAATTAACTCAGACTGATTAAACGCTCGTTTACAGTGTAGGAGTAATTGTTTTCTTTTATTCTTACCACTCCACAAAAAGAGTGAATCCATCCTATAGGGGAAGTGCATTTTCGGCACCGGAAAGGAGTGGAAATTAACTCAGACTTAGTTAAAAACCGGTCGTTTGTTTTAAGAGTGTAAGTTTTTCTTTTCTGTTGCATTCTTCATGGCTTCCTTGCAAGCAATTGCTAACTTCGAGAAGCGTCTCTACGATTGCAGATTTGATGTGCTGTAAAGGAGAACCTATACTTGACTCATATTGAAGGGTAGCTCTAACAGTCTGACGTGCTGTGGTTTCCGCCGTAGATGACGCTGCTGCAACAGCTTGACTTTTTTTTAATTGATGATGCGATTGCCATTGATTCAACTATTGGAATTGTGCCTGGAACATGGTTTTTAAGCATTTGTTTTAATACAATATCTTTTGAGGAAATATCCCACTTCTTTTGAATCCACCAACACTGTTTTTGGATTGAAATTCTTAAAAGCGGTTTTCAATAATGAAAGGGACAATGAATTTCAAATTTGCAGTCATTTTTGAGTAAAATAGTGACAAACCAATATTAAAAGCAGTTTATAAGAATAGTAGTTATCAGAAAGAGATTTAAAAAGAAAAAATTATGTTGGTTGTATAATGTGTGCTTAGCTCAACCTTTAGGAAATGACCTATTTTACCACACGCAGGATTTTTTGCTACAAAATATGTTTCTTTTTTTTTTACTTTGAATTTTTCTGAATTTATTCTTGAACAGCATCTGTACACAATAAGATAAAAATTTAATATACACGGACTTCTAAACTTTCCAAAAACAAAAGTTTTCTACAGCCAGAATTTTAAGTTTCACAAATAAAACCATATAATGGCAAAAAACTATAACTGCACAGTAGAATTTACAGTTAGTTTTGTATATAGAATGATGAACAGTGTCAATAAAATATAAAACTGGCATCAGGAGAAAAAAAAATCTCGTTTGTTTTTAAGGATCTCGTTTGTTTTAAAACTGACCTATTTTACCCCGTGACTTATTTTACCCCACCTGACTTATTTTACCCCCTCGTTCCTGAGAAAAATGTTCCTAATGTTAGGAAAATTAACATGGACGAGATAGAACCATCCGACTCCCCTTAACAGTAATTCCTCATCTCCTTGAAAGGCTATAATTCTCCGAAAAATTAATATTTTGCTTTAGAATTTTTAACTATTAAAGAAAATTGCATTTCCAACAGTAGAAGAGATAAGATTTAATATATTATTTACTAAAGATTCGTCAAGAATTTGAAAACATTTTAAACATTTTCTGACCAATTATTTTGAAAGGCTCTTTTTTTTCTACATGATATTATTCCCTTCGTTAATGCATGAGTGACGTAATCTGCCTGTTAAAATGCGTGAAACAAGGCTGTTTTTCTGAAAATTATTCTTTATTTTTTGCAAATGTCTCATTAATAATGGTCACTACTGTATATTTGTAATAGTTACTTACAGCACTGGCTGAATATTTTATTCTTTTTTTTCATAAAGGTTACATAAAATACAAAAACAAATCTATAAATAGACAAATTAAATTGTTTAAGTTTATATAATAATTTTTATTCGGGAAGAAACAATTTTTTTTTTAGCATTTTCGGCTTACTTTCTATCATTATTATATTTGGGAGAACTAAAACTGGTCTAAATTTTTGGTTATCTGTTAAAATTAACGGTTTTGAAGCAAAATCAAAGTGGACATAAGTCACTCATTTGATAGGGGATTCTTATTAATTAAAAAAAAAGTCGTTAAACACTTTTAACATATTTTTGTTGTTTTGTCTATTCCAAGTTCTCGAAATTTAATCTTATTAATTGAATTCTGCTTAAAATACAGTTTACATATGGCTTTCTTGCGATTTATTCTTTTAAAGTTTAGGTGTATTTCAGTGAATTATTATCCCACTGTCGATCATACTGCAACATAACGAAAACAAGTAAAAAAAATGCTTTTTTCCCATTAAGGGGACCGGGTAGGCAAAAATTTCACAAATATCGATTTTTTTTATTTTAGTGTGGAAAAATAGCTTATACGTTTAGCTTTCCATACATAGCATACTTTAAACAATCTGAGCAGATTTTAAATCACAATTTCATTTTTTGTAAACGCGCCAAGCGAAACTCGTATGTTATTCTGTCTCGGGCTTTATCTTAAACAGCCTTTTACTCAGCATGTATATTTTGATATTTTTATTATGTTCAATTGGTCCCTTGCGATTCAAAAGTTTGTATTTTTTTTTTGAAACTTAGAGTAATTATTAATTGTAATGTTTAAAAGACTATTGTGCATTTATTTTAAGATCTGATAATTATGTATTGTTTATTTGCAATTTTTATAATTTATGTAGTTGAAACAAAAAATGCAAAATCCATACCCAATTTTATTAAGTTGTGTTCAAACTGTTTGTATAAAAAGTATTAACCAGATCAGACAAAAATTGAATCGCAAGGAGCTTTTTAAAAATGTCCAATAAAACGTTAATTTTTCCACTAAAAATTAAATTTCTGAAAAAATAGTGTTTTTAAATTTTTGAAATTTTGTGTAGTCTTTAAAATTATTGTTATTGAACTGCAAAAAAAATTTCATGAATTTTAGGCAAAAACTAAATGATTTTTTCTTTTGACTACCCAGTCCCATTAAGAATTTTGAAAATAAATAGAAATGAATTCCTAAGGCAATAATGAACTCATAGATCGTTTGATAAAAAAACAATTTTATGAACAGGGATGAGAAACACGGATTTCTGTGAAGTAGCATATTTCCAGATCACAGAGGCAGTGGAGTACGAAGGAATTATTTATCCTTAACGTAACTATTTTTCTTAAATAAAATGATTAAGCAAATTTTAAAATTTTTACCAATTTTTAAACAAATAGTAGTTATCAAATAACTAACCAAATATTAATATGTCTACCAATTGATAAACAAATTTCATAATTTGCACACAAAAAACTAAACAAATATAAAAAATTATGTCAAATATTTAAACAAATATTAATATTTTCCCCGAAAAACTTAACAATCGTTTCTTATGTTTACCAAATAATTTTTAAATTTTATGTTTACAAAAGAATTAAAAATATGTTTTCCAATAAGTAAAACTAATAAATGTTCAAAATAAACAAATATTGTGATCAACCAAATTGGGTGATTGTTTAGCAAATATTTGTTTGACTCATTAGTACGTATAAATAATTCATATCTAGGCGAACAGTTTGGCTGATAGGGTTACAGTAGACAAAACAAAATCGCTCGGCAGAATCCCCGCCAGAGGTCGCTCTATGGAAAAAGTTCGAATCTTCTCTCATACCTCAGCGCACTTCTATTCCCGCAACATTCAAATAGCAGTCAGTCGTCAATTTTTTTTATCAGATATCGAATCGGAAGAAATACAAAACATTAAAAAATTTAATATAACAAGTCAATGTGTGAAACTAGAAAAATAAGTCAATGAGCAACAAGAATATCAGGTCAATTCGTTTCAAAATATTTTTTTAAAATTTAAAATGATTTTCTAAAGTAACTCATTTTAGTTCGACTTTGTTTGACATATGTTCGCGAGTGACTGTCTAAAATGAGCGATGGAGGACTTTGAATTTCAAGTGATAAGCGATGAAATCTGTTGGGATTATTCTTCAGCTGTGTATTCATCTGTTTCAGCCGCTTTTTGTGTCCCTGCTCAACACCCAAAATTTGACGTGAGTAACATTTTATTGATGAATGCAATTATAGTTCCATGTCAATTCACACTTAAAACTTATTTCATTTTTTATGCATTCTAAATATTTCATTAAATAAATTGCATATTGTCTAAAAGTCCGTATATTCTTCAAAATTTAGGTTTCAAAATATGCCAAAGCAATCGGCATAAGACATAACATATGTATTTTAATATGTCTGTAATTGGATTAACTTATTCATAATAATACGGGTCCTTTATTTGAGATTTATATTATAAATAAAAATTGGATATATTATTTTGTTGAAAAATGATTTTACAAGTTAAAACTTCAGGTTTCTGAATGACAACAAATATTTGATAGGTAAGAAAATTTATCTATTTTGATACAAATTTTATAAAAGGCAGACACATCCTAAAATATTCAAATTTTATGGCTTTACTACTAAACCGTGTGTATTATAATAATGACAAAACTAGAAACACAGCAAGTAAATAATATTTCTCATTATTTGATAGAACAAGAATGCACGTAAATATTTTGTAAGAATAAGAGCAATTGAAATATTTTCGGAACTTCTCGTTTGCTAAAAATTATTTAATAAATATTTTCCAAATTTTCTTTTATTGGATCTTTGACTGCTTTCTAAACGTTTTCATTTGCATATTGTATCAGACCTCAAAGACAATACAAAGTAATCAAACAATCAAGTGGCTTTCGATATAATAATGGAAGTTTAGACAATTTTTGCTTTTGGGTCATTGGGTCACTTAAACAATTTAACGTGTTTTTTTTTAGCTCCTGCCATTCAAAATGGCCTCGACAACTAAAAAAAAATGTTATTTTTGACGGCAATTTGAACGAAAATCGAAAATCGTTGCAAAAAAAATTTAAAATACATCGGTAATTTTGATAAATGCAAATTATTTCATATGTAGAACATGTAATCATTTGCGTACTTGAAATTCGCCATGCATAGTTCCATTCATAGCAATAATAGATTCTGTTTTAAATTATGTGAAAAACAAAATTATTTAAAAATAATTCTTCCTTGCAAACTTGGTCAGGGTTGTTTTGAATTTTCGTCATTTGAAATTGTACACCTGA
This sequence comes from Oedothorax gibbosus, assembly GCA_019343175.1. NCBI lineage: Eukaryota > Metazoa > Arthropoda > Arachnida > Araneae > Linyphiidae > Oedothorax > Oedothorax gibbosus. Next base: position 2,548,615 of record JAFNEN010000006.1, read on the forward strand.
AGAAAAAATAGAGTAGCAGTTTCAAATTTATTATTTTCTATTTAAGTATCCTTAAATATGATATGAAAATGCTTTTATACGTATTATTTCAATTTATATGAAGATATCCAATTCCTAATGCATGCTGTTTTCCGTTAATTCGAATTATCATTCGTTTTTTATCAGTTAATTAACAAATATATTTCGTTAAATTTATTATTTGCTGGGAATAACTGGTTTTTAGCTAGTGGAAACTAGTTTTTAACTAATGTCCTCAGTTAAAACTAGTTCTCGGTAGTTAATTCTAGTAATAAATGATTTTCGGCTTTAACGATAACAAAACGAACGTATTTACATTTATTTGTGAATGAATAAAGTTTGTAATTTACGCGGCAAATTAATATGTCTCAATTAAGACAAAAAAGTGGCTTGAACGCAATTTCAGTCATATTAAGCGTCTTAAATGCCTTATCATGTCTTCATTATTCAAGAAAAATAATTAAATTAATAATTAATTACTTAAGTCGGATATTTAAGACACCAAACATGTCCGAAAAATCCTGTTACGTCAATTAAGGCACTATTGGTGACTGAAAAGACTAGAAAACAGCCAGTTTAAGACATTTTCAAATTCAAACGCAAAGTCATATTTGATGCTTAGCGTAATTAATTTTTAAGACATGACTTAAGTGTCTGATTAATGGCGGGTTCTGACTATGGCGGGTTCTTGAAAGTTTAGTTAGGCTTAACATACAAATTCATATTGTGTACAAGCCACTGGCATTTCAGAATACCTGTTTACAAGGATAAAAATATTCGCCTTTATTTGAATATGTAAATGCTATAAAGATAGTACGAATTTATAGCTATTGTTTAATTATTTCTACTGTTTCCCAACTGTCAATTTATACTGCACTTTTAAATTGAGCTATAACTCAGCCAAGGAACTCGTCGCACTTGAGAACTTCGATAAACGACTTGATAAGAATCTAATAATAAAAAATCCAAGCAATGTTAACAAAAAAGAAATCAATTAATAAGAATATAAATAGAATATCACATTAAATAATAAAATGTCGTAAAGCTACTTAAAATATTCGAAATAATTTAAAATGCTTTTGAAGAATGTATTTTGCAGATCAAATTCTCTTTTTAAAAATTTAAATAATAGTTATTTTTTTATCTACTATGGGATATTTTTGCAGCAAATGGAGTTAAAAAGAAGAAATAATAGTATAAAATGTGTTATTATATATAATACTTCGAGACTAAAAAAAAGATAATTTCATAACAACTCTCTTCGTTATTAGTTTCACCGGAGCTGAGATTTAGGTATGGCTAGATTTTGCAACATCAAGATGAACAGCTGGTATTTATCGTAAGAGTTGAAGAGAAAATAATCATGAAATTCGAATTTGTTATAAAACTGCAGTGAAAACATAACTGTATGTTTTTCATTTGGCAAACATATGTTAACTATTTTCGCTATTCGACCAGGAAACTGTTGTCGCAGCCATATTATTGCTAGAAAAAAAGTCCCATCATCGCTTCGATATTCCAAGTATCATACGCAATTTTTAAGTATGCATAATGTAGCATAATGCGTATTTTAAAAATATAAGAGTTAGAAAAAGTGAAAATAAATTATTTTGTTGGAAAATTTTAGCTTTTTTTGTTAAAAAATGTCGTGTAATACTTTTTGGGTTAAACTAAAAATATATTCTAAAAATGCTTTGGTTTCTACATTTAACTAATACAGATATTATTGTAGAATAATTTAGTTATTATTTGTTACAACTTTTTTAAAAGTTAAAAACAGTTGAAAACTTTATAATCTCTGTGTCTTTATAGTAAAAAGTATTATTTTAACGACGCATAATTCGTGTCTTAAATTTTGGTTATTAATTAAAAATGTTTTGTATTTAAAGATAAAAAAATATATGGAAGGATTTGCTTAAATTACAATTTTTCTTTCAAAATATTTTATTTTGGTAGTTGTTAGGGTTTTAAATGTAACTTTATATTCTATAGTTATAATAAAATATTCGTGAAAGCTATTCTGTAAAATAAATGTTTTAATTATGTTTAAATTTACAGAATGTTTAAAAAAAAGTAAATGATTTTTTTCTAAAATGTTCTTAAGTTTTCTACTCTTTTTAATTTTTTTAACCACAGTAAAATAGTACTGAATGAACTTGTCATATTTAAATATTATTTTTTTTAAAAAACCTTGAAGGTGTTGACTCTAAACAATTGGTATGACTTTTACCATGTACGAGGGCTGTTTTTTTTTTCAACCTCCGATGGGCTGTAACAAAAAGACGGGTCAAGATACAAAAAGATTTTTTTACCATAAGTAAAGTACGATACTGCTTATTTCTCCATAAAATACCTTGACGATTAAAGCATTTGTCATATCTGTAAACAAGCTTTGAAATACCCTCTTCATAAAATGTAGCCGCCAATGATTTGAAGGGAGTTGTGACGGTTTCTTTGAGCTCAACGTCAACTTGGAAGCGCTACAATCCAAGCCACTTTGCTTATCAATAATTCACTTATGGTAAACATTCGAGTTTCCCTAAACACTTGGTTAACTCGCTGAACAATACTGACGTTCATGAAGAAGGGGACCAAGGAAGCAAGTCTGTCGCTACAGACGGTATTGTTCAGCGAGTAGACCAAGTGTTTAGGGAAACTCAAAGGTTAACCATAAGTGAATCATGGACTAGCAGTGGCTTGGAGGACAGAAAAAAATTGACGTAAAGCTTCCAAATTTACTTTTTTAAAACGAAACCATCGCAACTCCATCCCAATCATTGGCGGCTACATTTTATGAAGAGGGTATTTCAAAGCTTGTTTACAGGTATAACAAATGCCTTAATCGCCAAGAAGAGAAATAAGCAGTGTTGTACATTACTTTAGGTAAAAAAATCTTTTTTGTATTTTGACCCGTCTTTTTGTTACAGTCCATCGGAGGTTGAAAAAAAAACGGCCCTCGTAAATACGGTGGAGGCTCATTTTGACGGCTTCTACCGTTCCACTAATTTCTTATAAGTATTGTTATAATTAGATATTTTAGATTAAGATATATAAGTGTCTGAAAGGAATCCCATTTTCAGACGCATTAACTTCTGAAACGTAGCTGTTTTTCACGTCACAAGTGTCAAACTTTCAAACGCGATTTTGTGTCTGAATCTGGTGCCATCAGTTCGACACTTTTTTTTGTCTGAAATTTCTACATTTTATTTTGCTGAGTAGGGTATAAGATTAAATAGTAAACGTTTTAAAGATGTTAATGCATGTTTAACACATGGATCACAATTTACTTTAAAGACCAACCGATAACTATTATTTAATCATTTGAAAGTTTTTGAAATCGTTCTTTTTTCATTTCGAAATAACGTGCAAATATAATAAATCAGGAGAAACCTAATTTTTTCTAATCTGTGTAATATACTTGAGATTGAGAAAACGGAAGAACTGGTGGTTTATTATAGTTAGATATTGTAAACTACTAATTATATGTTTATGACGTATTCCAGTCTTTCAATACAAACAAAACGAATTAGGCTGTTTGTAAATAAACAACTGTTTTAAATCATTATAGTTTAAGTGGAGATGCATATATAAAATTATTTTTTAATTTATCTAGTGACATGTAATTGAACTAGCAAAGAGAAAAGTTCTAACCAGAATTTTTTTAACATTTTATTTAAAAATGTGTATAGGAATTGTTATAAATGAAATATATTTCCTTAATCTAAAACTAAATTTCTAAATGCTTAAATTTTAAAATCAAAAGTCATAATCGTCCTGTTGAACCTTTAATACCTACGAGAGTGGAAAAACATTGCCCAAATCCAATTTGTTGCGAACTTCCGTTCTTGATAGCGATAGGTTGCTAACTACCGTAGGGTAGACTAACCAGTGAATGAACGCTTAAGCACAATTTGTTTTATGAAAATTCATAGATTTTTAAGAAAATATAGCTTCTGGTGTATGACAATGTGATTACATCTGTCATTACATGTAAATTCTACAAAAAAAAGGTGACTTTATATTGCATTGCTTTGGGTCTTTTGGGGGTCCAAATAAAAAGTGGTACAAAAGCCAAGTGAATGAACAGTTTTTATACCAGTGAATGAACACAAAAATGTCCAGTCAATAAACATGTTGGATTTTAATTAAAAACTAGATTCAACCAATCAGATGTCAGATAGCTTCCTACTAGATGGGAGGAAGTCAGTGTTGCCAATTCATCCAGTGGAATGATTTTCAATCCTTATTTTTTAAATGTATTTACCAACTGTTCATTCACTGGGGCCTGTTCACTCACTGGTCAGTCTACCGTACTTAATATTTTTTTTAGTTTCCTAGGGTAACTTTGAGATGCTTGTCTTCATATGTGCATTTTCTCTTATTCAAGTTTTAACGATCATTTGAATCTCCATTACGTGACAAAACTGAGACGATTTGTGGCGCCAAGATACGTTAAAACACGCAACGCGTTTAACATGGGGAAACTCGTTTACTTCTTAACCTTTTTCCGGTTTTCAAAATCGAATGTGACTCGGTTATTTAAGTGCATCTGGGTAAGTAGGACACAAAGAGTTTTTGAATTTGTGTTGTAAATACGACCATATACCCTATTTTTGCCGATTCTATATAATGGCGTTTCTTATTTATCATTCTAGCTTTTAGGGCTTTTTAAAGTTATTACCCCATCAGTATTACTACAAATGCATTTTATTTTTTTTTACTATAAATGCATTTTAGTTTAGGACTTAAAATTGTGTCTAATGGGACAGGCGAAATTAGTTCTTTATCTTTACAGTGACAGAGCAGGTCAAAATATTATGTTGTCAATAGTATTGTACCACACAACAAAGTTGTTGTGAGATTCTGACCGGTTTAAATAAGGAACAGTTTTCTTGTTAAGCCTCTAATTATCAATTGAATTCAGATAATAATTAGAAAAACTAGATAATTATTTGATAAATATTTCCTACAAATTACCACCTTCGCATCACTAAAAATAACAAGAATTTAAAATGCAAATACTTACCTAAAAAAGAAATATGTACGAAATCGAAAAAATTATTATCTAAATTGTATTTAAATGTTTAGTAAATTAATGAGTTACAGTCCCTGGACAAATTATTAGGCGCACTACAAGATTTCATGTAAAATATTAATTACCGGGTGATATTGTACCGTTTTATTATTTTTTTTAATTGATTTGCTTTTTTATTTTTATATTATCCAATCAATTACCGATTTATTTGACATAAATAAAACAGCATTACTTTAGAAAAGCATAAGTTTATTAAGTTTTAAAGAAAAGTGAAATTAATGTTTGTAAAAGTCAATATTTAGTTGAGCCACCTTTAGCCGCTATGCAAGACTGTACTGTCTCCTGCATTTGAGGATGATGATTTCACACATAAATAATCTTTTCTAGGAGCTGATACAGGTTTGTACTTGCTTACGTTCATGTATCACTTTGTCAACACAGTGTTGCCATGTGTTAAAAATAAATACAAATATGAAGTCTACAACAGTTCTTTTAAATAAAAATCAAGAATATTGTAGTTTAAATATACCATTATTGCATAAAAACTCTTAAGAAACATAAAATTACTAAAAAAAAAATACAGTGCGTCTAATAATTTGTTCAGGGACTGTATAATAATATCACGGATATACAACAGCATTGTATACAAAATGATTTTTGCAATTTAAAAAATTGTACTATCATGTAATCTGTATCAATAATTAGGTTAATGGAAAAATCTATTTACCAACTAAAAATTACTTCAAAGTGTTCTATATTGGGGCAAATCACTCCACTAACTCAAAACAAAGGATCATGTGTCACTGCAAAGAATAACTTTGCATCACACACACGTAACTCTTTCTCGACCAAAATTCATTTACCCTGATTGCCACCAACCCCCTTGGGGTTAAAGCAATCGGATCAAAATGTTTTTAACCTTGATTTCCATCGCAATTGCTCGTTAAATATTTTTCTATACACTCGGGAATCAGTTGACGATATTACGGTATTGCAATAGAGATCCATTCATTACCAATATTACCTTTGAAGGTTACAGGACGTTATTCGACTAAGATTATGTTTCATTATTTTGAGTTATTGTTAATTATGCATGCATATTCATTGTTAATTATGTACATTATTAACTATGTTATGTTTAGTTTTTAACCACGTTCAATTTGGTTTTTAACTGTGTTAGTTTTTAAACTTTGTTATTAACTACGTTATTTACTGTTTTTAACCACGTTAAATTTGGTTTTTAACTGTGTTAGTTTTTAAACTTTGTTATTAACTACGTTATTTACTGTTTTTAACCACGTTAAATTTGGTTTTTAACTGTGTTTGTTTTTAAACTTTGTTATTAACTACGTTATTTACTGTTTTTAACCACGTTAAATTTGGTTTTTAACTGTGTTAGTTTTTAAACTTTGTTATTAACTACGTTATTTACTGTTTTAATAATGTTAACATTATGTTTCGACTTTTTATTCTTTTCACATGCTGAAAAAGCCTACAATATGTGAAAGTTGATTCGGTGCAAGTTTTGCGGATATATAAGTTCTCTAACAAACAACACTCTCAAACAAAAGGTAAATTACCAGAGGATCTGGCAATAGCTCCGCGGTCTTGTTTTCCTGTCTCTCGAATGGTTGGTTGGTTGGTAGATTTCAGGTTAGTGTGCTTGGTCAGCACACAAACCTGATTAACCCTTATTCTCATAAAGTAGCATATATGCTACCTGGGGTTTTCCCCTACTTTCTGTTTGTTAAGTGATGTCAGCGAGTATGTTGCATTGTTATTTGTTAGAAGAGCAGTATAGAAGCTTCGTTCAGAGTGAAAAAATTTACAAAGTTAAAATTATTTTTGTTTTAGAGGAAGGTAAATTGTTGGGTTGTTGTGTTTGTGCATCATGTCTCGTCGTCTGTACAAGGAAAGTTCATTGAATTATTTTTCATATTAATTTTTTTTTACTTTGAAAAATATTTTTCACGTTTCTTATGTTCTATAGTTTTAAAAAATTGCTTAAGTTGTTGGATTACCACTGTTTTTGGAAAAAATACAAGCTAAAAACTGAAGGTTCCATATATGCTACCTTTTATAAAACTAATTAATTACTGCACCAATTATTTTAGAAAGGTTATGACACTAAATAATCTTTATTTTAGCTGTAAAAAAACAGAAAAAATTGAAAATTAGAAAAATTAAAAAAATCGATGATCATGAGAATAAAGGTTATCTATACCAACCAACCACAACAAAAAAATTTGAGAAACACGAAAACAAGATCGCGGAGCTATTGCCAGATCCTCCGTGAAACAACCCCATTGAAACTTGTGAACTTAAAAGAAAAATAAGCAGTAAAATTTTCTTCAAGCTAAAAAAAATGTTAAATACAACAAATCCACTAAACGGAGTTCTACATTGAAAATCTACACAAAAGAAAATTCTGCTTTATTTAACATCCTATACTGTTGAGCATCCCCCCTCCCCCTATGATATTTCAACTTCAACATTTTAACTTATTTACAGAAAAACAAAACTTTTGAAACGAGTTTTTTTTTAATTTCTTAATATAAAAACCTCTTTTAATTCTACATCTAATAAAAAGAGTCTTTCTTCAGACAGTGAATTTAAAAATATAAAAAAAATATACTTATAAGTCAATATAAAGCCAAAAATATAATTTAAAATTTCTAATATAGCAATGAAGAAACGCAATTTGTATCAGCACTCTTACGTGAGTAATCACATTTAAACTGTTCAATGACTAGAGACACATTTTTTTTTCTTAAAAATTATATTTTTCAGTTGTATTAATCATTTTTTTCATCGTAACCAAGGAAGTGGCCTTTAAATATTAAGCAAAAAAGAATTTGACGAATGAAACGTCACATCTTAGTGTATTTATAGACTTTTTTTCGAATATGAGAATATTACCTTTGAAGTAAAGGGACGGTACCAAAAAAGTTATTTTGTGATTTTATAAATAAAAGTAAAATAAGTACGTAATAAAATAATAAAAATAATGCAAAATTTAAAGCAAAAAGTATTTAAAGGAAACATTATTTTTAAATTAAAAAAATATTTTAAGACATTTTTTAAATAAGTATATTTAACAAATATTCACAAACTTTGATATATTTGAATAAAAATGAGAAAAAATAAAACTTATGTAATGCATTAGATTGCAAAGGAAAGTAATACAGCAAATGAATCCTAACTGGTTTTTCTACTTAAGATGCAAACTATACAGCTTTGCAACAATGTTTACTGTGTGTTACTTTTTTAAAAAAAATACGCCTAAAAAACATTTTTGAGGATTTTTGGGTGATTATGGTGTCCCTTAAGCATTATAAAACCCGATAGAACTTATATTTTTTTTATGCCTCACGTAATCGTATTTCAATGGCGAACAACTAAAAATGTGTCAGCTTAAAAATGTGGTTAATGTAATTCATTTAATAATTTTCCAGTTAATTAAAATATAGAAGTTATATTGTAACATATTTTATGTTTTTACGGTAAAATCTAATTTATTTTCTAGAACAACACATTTTTATAATATTTTGTTATATTTTTTTTACAGGTTAGCTGAAAGAATTGAGTTTATGACAAATACAACTAAACTTCTAGACAGCCTCCTTTCCGCCAAAAAATATGATAAGCAAATTAGACCTGGTTTTGGAGGTAAGTACATTTTAAGACAGTGTCCAACATACCTAGTTTTTAAGAAAATATTTTACACTTAATCATTACGTGTTCTTCATATATGCTAAAATATATCCTTACTTGGTTCTTGAATATTATTCACACAATTTCCATATTCGTATACATTCAAGAGCTTTTCAAAATATAGATAGTTTTTATCAAGTGCTTTTACCACAGCTTATTGTAGTGAGCTAGAATATTTTCTTTATAGATTTTCTTAAAATATTCTAATTCATCACCACTTTTTGCTTCTATAGTGGACTTTGAGAAATAACGCGACAACAATGATTTTCCGTACTGTTAAAAATTTTCACAGAACGTCACACATGGCATTGCATAATGTGCAGCTTAGTGTACTCTGTATATGAAACTGTACACTCTTAAAACAAACGAGCGGTTTTAACTCAGTCTGAGTTAATTTATACTCCTTTCCGTGCCGAAAATGCACTTCCCCTATAGGAGTGGATTTCACTCTTTTGTTTTAAGAGTGTACTGTATATGAAAGATATAATTCCAAACACCTAAATGAAATCTAATATAAGCAATGCCATATTTTTACATTAATCATCTTATATAATAAATCACAAATCTCCGCCGCTTATTTTTTCTATTACCGCTAATTGGGAAATAAAGAGTATTTTCTGGTCGTTTTTCATTAGAATGGCCAAACTTATCCTTAGCTATAGTCTGTCTATTTACTATGCGAGCCTCGAAAAGACTGTCTTCCCCCATCCCTTCGCCTGGTTTTCTAGAAAACGGGGGGAGCATCGCTTTTCTAAACCTAACGCGTTTGAGGTTCTGTTGTGAGGTTAACAATCCGAACAGTTCAAACCCAAGAAGGGTGGGGAAAAAACGGAAACCGCGACGCTCACGCCGTTTCGAAGAAAACCACACGCGGGGATGGGGGAGGAAAATGCCTTCGAGGTTCGCATTCTAGATAGACAAGGTATAGTGTGTGGAAGTGCATGTTTATTTCTATAATCCTAAATAACGGTGCGTCTCGCTTTTTGCGCATGCCGGTTAAATCATGTTAGTACGGCAATTTGATTTGTTATCTAAGTCACATCATAAAAAACATTGAAACCTAGAGAACAGATAAACTTTAAGTAGCAAAAATTAGTATGAGATGGTAAGGAAACTATACTTTACCAATGCTGTTATTATATTCAAAATCGTTAATATAGTAACATTCTTGTATTGAAAAAGGTGACCGTGAAATATTTGGTTTATTTCCCTTAGACAAGGAAACTTTGCTTTATTTTGAAAGTCAAACAAAGTGTCTTATGGTTTAATAAACGTGTACTTTATTTGTTATATAACAATCAGTGTTGGGCATTAATCAATTAATTTGTCAATTATCTTGTTATTTGACTAAAAAGTAATTGCAATTAAATTAATTACAATTAAATTAATCGCAATTGAACTTTTAATTGCACCTTGTAATAAAAAAAAATTGATTAACGTATGTAAATTGTAACTCACAATTAAAATAATTGTAATTAACTTTTAACATGTAGTAACATGTAATTATCATGTTTAACATGTAATTAACTTTAACTGAAACAATTAAAACTAACAATTAACTTTATGTATTAAAACGAAATGAGTAAAGATTTAGGAAAATTAAGCTGTGACAATGACAAATCTGCCAAAGAGTCACAAACTGTCAGATAGTATGTTCGAGAAGAGAGTGGTACTGAAAAAAATTTTAATTATTACAAGAAATTTTAAATTGTTATTGTCTGTCTAATCATGTTTAATTAAAGATATTGATGATTATTTGGATCGTTCTTTTATTTGTTGCCAACAGATTTATTTAACCGCAGGAAAAGAGGGGGGTGGGAAGCACTATTCTACTACCCAGAACCACACGGGTATATTGTATATTTATATATACCGGCTTTATATTATACAGCAGTGTTTTTATGTTTAATTAAAATTAACAAAACAATTGAAAACTAATTGTTAATTGTTACTACTACAGTTAACAATTGAATAATTGTTAATTGTAATTTTCCACAATTACAATTGATAAATTGTTAGTTGTTGTGGTTACATTTACCAATTGTTAATCTTTAATTGTTCTTGCAATTAAAATTTGGCCAACACTGATAACAATACATAATAAATATAACAATATACTTTTACTTGCAAAAGTACGACTCAAACTTTATGTTGCTCATTTTCTTGGAGTCTTAACTACATCTGGTAGAAGTCTCTAACTACATCTAGTAGATAATAAGGAAACTGGGCATTTTGGTTATGTGTCATTTAAATTACTGTATCTATAAATAGCCGTAGACGGTACCCGGTCCATTTATGCAATAGCCCATCTTAAGATATTTTTAAGACTAACATTGTACTTACTATTTCTTTTTAGACGATCAAATTTAATTACACTCACGAATTTTTACATTGCTTCATAACTTTTGAATGTGATCATATCAAAAGAATATCTTACCCAATTGTTTAAAAGTATGAACAATTTATGTGACCAAAGAAGTAGAAAACTTGTTTTCCTACGTCGGTACTTTTTATAAAAATCCTCTCTGCAACGATAGATAATCTAAATGGCACGCTATTTAGACCCGATGGCGAGAAACGTTGTTACAGATAAAATGGGCATATGGACTTGCTCTTCTTGTGAAGCATTTTGATGTGTTAATAATAGAACATGAACGTTGTAACTAACCAACAGAGATAAATAAAATACCTTTTGCTTAAAAATCTGGCATGTATCCAACCTAGTATTTGTACAAGTTATGAATATAAAATGACATCGTTCGTTTTTCTTATAAGAACGCCTATCAGTATTATTTTCTAAACTTAAGGGGTTAGATTTTTTTTATTTATTATAAAGTACACATTTCGTTTTCTGTGACACAGTAAGTATTTCAAGATCTTTTTATTAGATAACATTTCTTTGAAACTATGCCGCTTTTTGCCCAGCCTTCAAATTATAAGAATTTTTGTCAGATAAATACCGGGTGGCCCAGCGGGTAGTGTTTGAAACAAATGAAAAAAGATGAAAACAAATAAGAGACATGAGAAGAATTTAATGACGTTTATTGAATGGACATATTGGGCAATTAATGATAAAGAGGTTCGAAGTGCCCGCCATCTTTAACAAGGACAACAGTTAGGCGGTTCGCGAATCCAACAATACTCCATACTCCTAACAAATACCTTCCTCCTTCCTCCATACTCCTTTTGTTTGACCAATTCCTTTTGTGGGAAGCTTTTTTTAGCTTTTGTGAGAAGTTCCACAAAAAGAATTGGCCAAACAAAAGGAGTATGGAGGAAGGAGGAAGGTATGGGTAAGGAGTATGGTTGGATTCGAGAACCGCCTAACTGTTGTCCTTGTTAAATATGGAGGGCACTTCGAACCTCTTTATCATTAATTGTCCAATATGTCCCTTCAATAAACGTCATTAAATTCTTCTCATGTCTCTTATTTGTTTTTATTTTTTCATTTGTTTCAAACACTACCCGCTGGGCTACCCGGTTGTTTAACTATGTATATTTAGGGGAAGCTCTGGGTTATTTTAACTTTAAGGTAGAAAAGGTATGTATTTTTTTTGTAAATGTCTATTTTACTGAAAAGCTAAAGATGTTAATACTATATGTCAATCCATATATTTTCAGGGCCACCTACTTCAGTGCTGACTAATATAGAAATTAGAAGTTTTGGCTCTATTTCTGAAACTGATATGGTATATAAGGAGCAGTTTTATTGAAAATTCCTTTTTGAATAAATTTATGACCTCTTGCAATTTTGATTTATGCTTTTAAAATGTGTTATTTATAACAATATGCACAGTTGAGTATGCGATAAAGAAAAAGATACAAGTCTAATTGGAATTCTATAAGGAACTTTCTCTGTTATTTAGATTCTCACCTATCTAGTTTATGAACGAATTCAAAATGTAAGGTTCATGGGCTTTTATACAAACTTTCATTTAAAAAATTAGAAAAGTGAGTATCCGAGTTAGAAAAAACTTAAATTTTTGTAAAGTTAAATGACAAATCTTTTTCTAAAAATGTAAATTCCTGATTTGGTGTTATTTTTTGTAAATTGTAAACCACATCTTAATTTTATCTTACTCTGCATTATTTTGTGTTTTGATTTACCTTTGGGCATTTTTCTCTAACGTGGCTGTTTTTAGCGGATTAGCCTTTTTGCAAACTCCGCCAATTCCACGGAACCGAGGGCCATTTTTTTTGTGGCACCATTTAAGTGGCTCCTGCCACCAATATTGACGATCAGATTACCAAAATTCTGATATCTTTGTAGATGTTCTAGTATGTCGAGATTAAATTTTGCCGAAAGTACCAATTTTTATCGGATACTTTCTTTTACATTCTACAAAATCATATAAGAAGCGTGACTAAGATTTTTCCATCCTGAAAATATTCCATTTTAGCCGAGACCGAACTCACATGGGTTTCCGCAGGATTATAAAAAAAAGGCATGCTACTTCAACGTCAAGGGCGGAGGAGGAGCCCAGTCGTTAACGCGATTGCTTTGCATGCGAAAGGTCCAAGGTTCGAGACTGAGCATTGCCAAAATTATTGCAGACCTATAAACGGTCTATGCAGCTAAGAAGACCGACGAATAATACTCCATGCAGAGGGAATGTACGTTAAATATGCTGCAAAGCCCCGACGCTGCGTACGATGTCGATTATGAAGCCCTTCACCAATATCCCCCGTGTAGCTCTAGTGCGACGATATTTCACCTCAACTACTTCAACGCCACTGAAACGACTATCTTGAAACTAAAAACAAACAAGTCAAGGTTTTTTTGCATAAAGTTTACAATAATTTTCAAACAATTCAAATTATCATCCAAACAAAGAGTGACAACGTGAGTAAAATCTATACAACCAAAATTAAACGTCTACGTGACTTCGAGAATGCAGATTTCAACGCCTCTATAAATCAAGCCAATTTTATGTTCTTTTGAAAACTTTCTCTTGAGTGATAATTTTCCGCCACCCAGACACACTTCCCCGCATTTCTAAGGTCAAATGATGAGCTTAGTGGAAGAACGCGCTAAGTGACAAAAAGGTGAAAACGAGAAAATGAGCTTTAAGGGGGTTTTAGTTTGCACTTAAATCAGTTAAAAATTGTACTTGCAAACGGTAAAAAATATACTTATCTTTAAGTTTATGAAATAGGGGAAACTTGTTATCTTTAAAGGATGGAACAATATATTAATTGAATCAAAAATCTCAATTTTTTCAAAAATGTCACTTAGCACGTTCTTCCACTAAGCTCTTCAAATAATCGGATTCCACCGGAATTCCAACACATCTGGAATGCTTTCGTGCGCGCTCACGTGACTCGGAAAAGCTGCCCAATCTGGCACGCCAATTCGTTGCCATGGCGATGGACAAACACAGACCTCACCTGCACACGGCACGCGACTTTTTTTATTTGTCGCTGGCAAAGGGGTCTAATGGGGATGTCCACAATCTTCTCACTCGCGCCAAGACGCATGCAATATTGACAGCCGCGAAAAACGCTCGAAATACACACAAACCACGTGTAACAAAGATAGCCGACCGAATGAAGTACGCAATATTAACAACTTACGTATGCCGCATGCAATATTGGTAGCCGAGCGAAATGCTGACAATACTAAGCACCACACAAATCACGTGCAATGAAGATAGCCTACCGAATGAAGTATGCAATATTGATAACCTACGAATGCCGCATGCAGTTTATAAACAACTCGCGTGTTACATCCGATAATGCATGATGCTTAAATTACCGAGTGCCTCACATGTTTCCTATAATGAAAAAAGTTTACGCAATTGACACTCAGATGTAGCATGCAGCAGTTATTGTCGTGCATGAAGTATGCAATGCTGTGTAACTTTTCGCAAGCAATCTATACAGATTGCTTGCGAAATACAGCATTTCAAGTCCACGCATGCTTGGTATTATAGCCTGTATGTTGCATGCGGTACACATCGCAGAGTGTCATGCATGACGCAGGAGATAAAAAGTGCAAAATGACAGTAAATGAATGCAAAAATGACAGCTTAATCGTGCACACATGACAAGTCCTGGCGTTTTAAACTAGGTCGCAGAAGTACGGGACGTGATTTCTGGCATGATACATGCCTTGTGTGCGTTCTATATAATTTTATTTAAAACTAGCTACATATGATATCGGAATTATCAAAGTTTTAAGACGTCATATGTATCAATCAAATGAAATACATTTCGGGCATTTTGTGTCAAAAATTCAAGATTTTGATTCACGCATACTTTGTTCATCTACAGACGTAAAATGTAACGAATGTTTAGATTCTAAATTAACAAACATAAATCACAATTTACCACTCATGTCTCCTTTCGTAGCTCTTCTCCATCGACTGCTACTTTCGGCAGACTTGGTTCGACCGGCGCTTGCAGTTCCGCAGCAAGAACTTGACCGTCCTGTCTATGGACTGGAAGTTCTTAAAGCGCATCTGGACGCCGGACACCTACTTCTTGAACGGAAAAAGCTCCTACCTGCACAAAGTGTCGGCACCGAACAAGTTTGTAAGAGTAAGGCAGGATGGTCAGCTCAAGTACTCCATGAGGTACATAAACCACAGACACATCAGTACATTGAATGCTTTATGGGTCTCCAAACTAACAAGAAATTCCTTCGAAATAAAGACGGAAACAAAGTGGATTTGTTTGTGAATCTGCATTTATGAAGTTACAAACTTTAAACAAATTTTCAGTATCACAAAGAAATAAAATGGGGCAAATAATCTTTTTTAGGTTATGCTCGATAAAGAGTCATCGCATTTGCAGCCCTATATACTTGCACACCATCAAACCCCTTAATGTACGATATTTGCTTTTAAATTCTTGTTTTAAATAAACAGGTTAAAGATTGTCACAAAATAAATTTATAAACCACCTATCTGGTGGTTAGCAGTTGGCCAATCCATTACAACCAGCAACTGAGGACGGCCTTCTATGAACCACCCTAAATCCTTATTTTTTAATATAGCGTTAGGAAGAAATTTCGCGTTTTTTTTTTTCATTATTTCTATTAAGAAGCCAATGAATTCCTGATTGAATTGTTAATTTTTATACACTGCTCAAAAGAATTAGGGGAATTCATGGTTTAAACCCTTTCACCCCCAATGATTCCGTTATCATCAGCTTCCGATTTTTTTTTTTCTCGCTAAGTTGAGCTCGCTCTTATTTATCGTTAGATGGAAGAATCATGTCTTTAGAAGAATTAAATAATGTTTATTTTAATTAAATTAAAATATGAAAAACATGGTAAAATAAAATTCACTACCAAAAAATTTTATGAAATAAATTGACCCTAAATTCTTCATGCTTGCATTCTTAGATGTTTGAAAATTGATTAACTTTTTTAACAAATAGAGTTTTGAAAAAATTGTTATAATTTATTCAAAAATTATTATTCCAATTTCCCCCCCCCCCTTAAATTTTAGTTTAAAAAATGGATTTTTTCCCCTATTTTTTACCATATCATTCTGGATACATAATGAATCTATTCCACAAATTTTAGATTTTTAGAATAAAAAATAAAACGTTGGAACTAAGAGAGTTAACAAAAGTACGCAAAGTGCTCCCCTAATTGTTTTGAACAGTGTATGTTCGCACTCAAAGCGTCTTTTTATTATCTAACACAAGGATATATTTCTTCATCACTCGACTTTCCTACGGTTAGGGTGTAAACGTTTGGGGACCCAAAATGCGCAATTGCTACTTATCACTTATTTCAATCCATCATTTTGCAGACTTACTATCCAGACAAATTGTCCTATGCATCTGAGAAAATACCCATTGGACAAGCAAGCCTGCCCTCTTCTTATAGGGAGTTGTGAGCTGATATTTTTTTTTATCTTTGTAGTTTTTTATTCAATGTCAGGTGTTGTTTAACTTTCTAAATCACGGTAAAGTCAGACTTTACAAAAAATTCCGATCATATTTTTTTTTAAACTTTTATAGAAATAACAGAAGTAGGCATAAAAGTAAATAACATCTAAGCCATTTTCACAATGCCTTCATCATTTTTAAAATCAAAATTCAAAACAATTATATTCAAAAAGAAAATAACATATATGTAAAATAAGTCGACAGGGAAACTTCGGAGTAATTAAAGATCTTTTATTTTTAAGAGCTATCCTCAGGAGAAGGTTGATTTGTCGACTGCAGTCGACGAGAGAGTGTCAACGAATGCTCACAAAAATTGCAAAAAATCTCGAGCTCTGCTTCACTGACCAATCAGAGTATGAGAAAGTTTGAATGTTAAACTTTAAAATGTGATGACTAAACAGTTTCTGTGGGAACGATTGATCTAGGCGACTGTTTGTCGCCGACAGGGTGTGGATGGGATGTTAAAGTTCTAAGTGATGTTAAGGATATATGAAAAAGATAATTTAAGTTATTAAGTTTAATTGAGGTACAAAATATAAGATTTTAAGTTATAATGTGTCATACATCCGTAAATATTATAAAAGGTCTCTCTTTTCAGTTGCTTATACATCGAAAGACGTAATCTACCAATGGGATGGGCCAAATCCAGTTACCGTAGCAGATGACGTAGCTTTGTCGCAATACGATTATCTCAATATTACTTTAGCAAATCACACCGAAGTACTACCGAGAGGTAAAAATTTGCAGCATGCAGTTAAAAAATTTGGTGCAAGGTTGCACCGAAATCCAGAACTTTCTAGCTGCCACTACTATTTGGAACATTGATTTACCAATTTTGCGGTGTATCAAAGTGACGATTTTACCACAAAATTGGTAAATTAAAGCTACTAATAGTTCCAGGATTCCGGTGGAACCTTGCACCAAAATTTTTAACAGTATATCGTCACTTAAGTTCCCACATGTGCTATCTCATTTTCTCAACTTTTCAGGAGAGCCGAAAAACGTGTTTGTTCATTTAACACCGGCTGTTCGGACTTTCTTGTTACATAATATCGGTCTACATATATTATAATAAGATCGATATTATGTAACAAGAAAGTCCGAACAGCCGGTGTTAAATGAACAAACACGTTTTTGGGCTCTCCTGAAAAGTTGAGAAAACGAGATAGCACATGTGGGAACTTAAGTGACGATATGCAAAATAACTAATACTTAATAAGAAACTGAAAAATGAAATGATTCAGTGCCAGTGAGACGAAATTTCAGGATACGAACCATGATTTTGCCTAGGCGCAGAAATTATGGTTCGAATACACAATAACCATATCCAAACTTTTTTTATTAAGCGAGGAAGTATACTGTGTTTTTTGAATATAACTATATTGAAATTTCTAATTTCTATTTCCTATATTTTCTTTTTTGCAGGAACGTCTTCGTTATCAGCGCGATTTCTTTTAAGGAGGCGCCGCGGTTATTTTATTCTGCAAATCTACGCCCCATGCGCCATGATTGTGGGTGCGTCGTGGGTGTCTTTTTGGATCAACAAAAGTGATGCCCCTGGAAGAGTTGCAGTCGGTAAGAAGTTTTTTTATTAGCCCATTCATGACGACTTTGTGAACACCATTAACACCTTCGTTTAGTTTAGTTTGAATTATCGTCGCACTAAAGCTACACGAGGGCTATTGCCATTAACAATTTCATTTTGAAATAAAAATTTCAACTTTAAGTTTTTTCTGAATTAGTTTTTCGTGTAACTTAATTTGTACAGGACAATGGTCTTCATTTCTATGAATTTGTTTTTACTTAGATAAACTTAAGCAGAAATCTCATTTTCATGTGGCAAATTTTCTTGCCAACCGTCGTTAATAAGTTATCACCTTATAACCTTATCACTTTAGTTATCACCTTATCTACGACAGATTCTTGAATCAAAAATGTTCAAATACACTCTTAAAACAAGCGAGCGGTTTTAACTCAGTCTGAGTTAATTTCCACTCCTTTCCGATGCCGAAAATGCAATTCCCCTATAGGAGCGGATTTCACTCTTTTGTTTTAAGAGTGTAGTTGGCAACCATTTGCGAATTTTCCAGTGCATACCCCATACGGAAAACATTCAATTTTAATGCGAATACTATTATATTTGAAAGATTAGTAAAAAAAAACGAAGAGTTCATCTCACTCTCACGCAAATTTATTTTGGATTTTACTTAAAAGAAGTTAAATACTTTTTGTTCGGTTTTCACCTTAAAGAATTTGGCGTTTGGCAATTTTTTTGTTGGTATCACACAAACCTCTAAAAATGATCTCGCAAAATTTACTTACAAGTGTTATTAGATTAAATAATTACAAAGAGATTAAATTTTAACTCTTTTTTTTCCTTTCGAAATCCGCCGTTTTCTGGGCACTTATTAATTTTATAATGTATATTATAATTAATTTTCGCCCATAAAAAGGTGTATCGTATATGAATTTCGGTGAAAAAATGACTTTGACTAGCGCTATAACAAAGATCATATTTCAATATTCCCACTCTATTCCTTCTAGTATTGATTTAGAATTATATTTGCAAAAGATATAATTGAATGATGATTGGAAAAATTACAAAACCATTTGCCCCTAATGTAAAACGGGTATTGCAAATTACGATTTAATATACATGTCAAAATGTATAAACTTTCGTTAAATATCTAATTAGGTGGAATGTTTAAGTTTATCGACAAGAAAATCCACTTTCAAACGCAACTCACATAATTTAAGTATAGAAGTTTGCCCTTCGCCACATTCACTAACGTTTTAAACATTCGACGTTAATTTTTACTGATGAAGTTGGACGTAACTTTATCTCACTGCCCAATATTTAATCAGTCAATTTTAACCACTAACATTAGTTAAAACTACAAAGAAATGAGCGATGAGCAAAAATTAAGAACTCTTAATTAAAATTTTACTTTATTCTGTCAACACAAGAACCAAAGAAAGCCTTTTCGTTAATTGAAATATTTTCTCATTTTTCAACTAGATGTACTACAAAGAGTAGAAAATTGCTTTTTATGCATTTTCATATCATATTAAAATAGAAATTTTTAATATTAAACAAATTCTTCATACACAATGGGTAATTTAACAGCCTTACAAATATTTTTTCTAAACACTGATTAATATAAAATGCATATCATTTCAACTTTCATTACTTTTTAGTATGTAAAAGATAGATAGTCCATTGGGACATGTTGATTAGCTGTTGTAACCGTTGCATAGCGGTGTATTTTCCAAATCTGACTAGAAACGAGTGAATAAAAAAATATTTGTTTTGAAAAAGTGGTTGATAATTATAGACAACTATTCAATAAATGTCCGAGATTACATTCTTTACTTAACACAATGGAAGCAAACTTGTCGCATAAACTTTACCGTGCATTGTTATCGTATATTCCTTTATATTTTTTCATATTTAACAATAAGTATTATAAGGTTTTTCCATTTTAAAATTAAATTCATGGATAAAAATATAAAGATATTTCTATAAAGGACTCCAAATTCTTAATTTTTACTGTGATTTTTTTTTAATTGCACTACAAAGGATTTATTCACTTCACAAGCATCTTTTCCTGACAGGTTCTGCAGATTAATGCGTAAATGTAATATACACTAACCATTTTGTCCACAGGTGCTACCACAGTTTTGACACTGGTGACTATGGGATTTGGCGGTCGGTCTTCTTTGCCCCGAGTAGCCTACGCCACCGCCATCGACTGGTTTGTCATCCTGTGCTTTTCCTTCGTCTTTGCAGCTATGGTTGAGTACGCTTGCGTCAATGTCTTCGACAGGAAGATGATGCTTGCTCAAAAGCCTCTACAGGTTTAGTATTCAATTTTTTTTGTCGAGTGCCTGAATTGATGAGAAAGAGACTCCATAATAATATGGCATGGTCAACAGCCAAAAATATAAAACCAATACTACCTTGATATATATAGAATATGACATCTCATTTGAAGTCAAATGAAGAGTACAAGGGAAAAACCGCTTAATTTCGTAGAAAACTTTCCTCGTCGGGCCTCTTTGGCTATGAAAGCGAGTCATCGCCTAAACTGGTGTGAGGAAATCGGTTACTCACTTTGTTTTTCTCTCGCGGCAACCCTGATTCACGCCAGAGATCAGCGGACACGAGTCACACGTTGGTACCCCGAAAGAAGAACCGAAAGGAAAACCGGTTTTCTGTCGCCAATGTCCGCCAAGCAGATACAATTACGGCACTACTCCTAATAAATAAAGCGGTTCTTCCCCTGTACTCTTCAAATATCGAGGTTTGAATTGAAAAAGATTTGATATCTTGTTCTTTATGAGCTAAGTAGTAATGAAATATCAGCGATTCAAACTTTTGACAGAAGAACGACGTCCCACTGATCAGTGCTTATGTCTTTACTGCACTCTTTTTGCCATGGATTAAACTCCTTTTTTAACCTCACAGACAAAGTCTCTAGAGATTCATTGGCAATGCAGGTTATCGAATCTTTACTTTTTAACGCTAGACAGACTTATTGTATACCTATATTGCCCCAAAGCAGTCATATAGCAAGTTATTATATAGTAAGTATTGTGGGTGGGACTCAGTAAAACTTGATGCTTTAAATGAAACACTGATGCTTTAGATGAATATGCTTTATTAACGGCTCCTCTAGCCGGCAAGTGGCAAACGTAGGACTCTCTCTGCCTACGTCCGCTCTCCAAGTGTGGGTGGATACAAGGGGGGTGTTACAAAGATCGGGGATATGTTGCGGCTGTTAGCATCAGTGCCCTCTGCTGGTGTCTAGGGGGTTTAGTTAATCGTACAATTGTTTAGAGTTAAAGGGGTTAAGTCAATTACTTCCTACAGTATTAACAATTAGCATAAAGGTATCACCCATTCAAGGGGAACGAGGTGCGTGGCAAGTCTGGCATAAAGATTCGAGTGACAAGTAACGAACAAGTGTCGGTAATAAAAAAAAATAGAAAATGTTATTACGAAATCGGAGCCGATCTGATTTCATATGATCATATTGGCTCCGATTTCTTATAAGAAACTTACTCATTCAATACTAAAAGTCATTATTTAAAATCGAAGTCGAAATGACTGCTTTTAGACAATACAGGTATAACGCATATAACGGGTGGTTATAAAATAACGCTCGCTATTCGGAGAGGTCTGTAGCTTGAATGAATAATCCGAATGCAACAAACTTCGAGACAGTTACTGATCAAGGAAGGGGGAAAAAAGAATGGAATCATAAAAAAAACACCCTCGTCTCTTGACCAGGGTTCTAAATTACGAGGCGTAATTGGCTTCGTTAAAGCTCCTAAAGGAGGCTAGAAATAGGCAGCCGGAATCGATTACATAACATTAAAAAAGAAATAGTTACAATATCAAATGATGCAAACACAATATTGTAAGCATTAGCAAAACCAAGAAGCGGTCATTTCTTGCATTAATGTAATGTAATCGATTCCGGCTGCCTATTTCTAACCTCACCGGGCTGGGGAGCCCAGTCGGTTAGGCATTCGCCTAGCATGCGGAAGGTCCCAGGTTCGGGTCCGGGCATCGCCAAAATAACTGCCGACCTATAAACGGCCCGTGCAGTCAAAAATGTCCGACGAATAATACCCCGTGTGGAGGGAGTGCACGTTAAATATCCTTCAAAGTCCTAACGTGGCGTACGATGTCGTCCTTAACGGTTGCGTTGGGTGCCTACTCAGGTGTCGGCTCGTCACTTGACTGTGGTTCTAAAATACGACGCCCGTTGCCAATAGCCCTCGTGTAGCTCTAATGCGACGATAATTCAAACTAACCTAACCTATTTCTAGCCTCCTTTAGGAGCTTTAACACAGCCAATTACGCCTCGTAATTTAGAACCCTGGTCAAGAGACGAGGGTGTTTTTTTTTTTTTATGATTCCATTCTTTTTCCCCTTCTTGATTAGTAACTGTCTCGAAGTTTGTTGCATTCGGATTATTCATTCAAGCTACAGACCTCTCCGAATAGCGAGCGTTATTTTATAACCACCCGGTATATACTGGAAATGAGAGGGGGGAGGCAACTACAATGATTAATAAACGCATTTATATGTTGTACAAAGAGTCACAAAATTCTAAGAAGCTGTGTCATTATATACACAATTGTTTTTCTAACTGAAATTGAAAAGCGGTCAAAATGACTGCCTTAGGCAATCTAGTGTTAATTAAACGTTTCAGACTTAGTAGAATTAAAATACCTTGTTTGCGAGGTTCTATAGTGTTTACTATTTTCAGATAATTGTAGTATATGCATTGTACCATAAAATTCAGTTATTTTACGAACGTATAAGCATGACATATATTATGTTAGTTGTTTAAATACCAATATAAAAGTATGCAACATTTAAGGTTAGCCGTACCAACGCACTTTAGCGTCAGTAAATTATACAACTAGCATTCGTAAATCCCACTAAAATTCATATCTGCCCTACCTAATTATTTGAATAAATTTTCACTGCCTTTTACAAACTTATCAATTCGTATTTCAGGAGGAGAAGAAAAACGACATCGCGTCCATCTGTGACCGTCTTAACCGGACCAAACCGGACCCGGTTAGCCGAATGGCTTACCGCTGGCAAAAGAAGAAGCGGTATTCCGAAATCCGAACAAATGCCAAACCCATTATCGACAAGGGCGGTCGGATCGACGCCTATGCCAGAGTCTTGTTTCCATGCGCATTCGCGCTTTTCAATGTTCTGTACTGGACCTTGTATCTGTATACCATTGACGATGAAATATCTGAAATATGAATCCAATGTACGAGTTCCGTTGGACGATTCTCTAATAGGCAGGGCCTGATCCACCACAAGGCCCGTTAGGACCAGGCCTAGGGCCACCAAATTCTAGGGGCCCCTAATTTTGAGTTTCTGGTGTGCTAAATGCTATAGACCCCAAAATTTCAATAAATGTTAATTATTTTTAAATGGAAATTAAAAAAAATTTTGACCCCTTTTATATTTAGTTTGTGTTTGTGTTTTAGTTTGTGTCTCTTAAAACAAAAGAGTGAAATTCACTCCTATAGGAGAAGTGCATTTTCGGCACCGGAAAGGAGTGGAAATTAACTCAGACTGAGTTAAAACCGCTCGTTTTAAGAGTGTAGGGCGCAGATTGTTTTCTTTTATTTCTTTTACCCACTCCGAAAAAGAGTGAAATTCACTCCTATAGGAGAAGTGCATTTTCGGCACGGAAAGGAGTGGAAATTAACTCAGACTGAGTTAAAACCGCTCGTTTGTTTTAAGAGTGTAGGACATTGACCTAACGTGACTAGTTTTATCGATGTTATAAAGAAGGCGATAAAATAGTAGTAAAAATATGGTACATCGGACAACTAGCACCTTCATTACGGGCAATCATACACAACATTTTCCGTAAAGGGACCCCTAAAATTTGTTGTGCCTACAGTGAGTTTTTCTGGATCAAGACCTGCTCCAAGGATTCAAGTTGCAAACATATCCAGATAGGCATACTTATAATAATGCCCTTTTTTTTAACCCCCTTCGCTACCAGGACGTACGCCTTCTCAAACGATCATCAACGTACAGGGCGTGCAGGTACACTGCGTACGGCATTCACAGATGCAGCAACAGTTTTGCTAGCTTGGTCTATTGACCCTTACTCGAGAAATTAAGCCTGGGAATGAAGGGGTTAAAAAAATATTTAATTTTTTTGAGTTTATTAAACTGAGTATCAATTGTATTTGAGAAAAAAATTGACAGAAACGCAATTTTCTTTACTTTTTATCCATGAATTGAATGTTTCAAATTAGTTGTAAAATAAACTGCGTAAACAGATTTCTTTTGTAAAAATTAAATATTATTTCAATTACTTCAGTTGCACATGCTTCCACACTCCAACTATAAGAATTATCTCTAAAACTTCATTTAGTTATTGTTTACATTTGAAGAGTACAGGGGAAGAACCGCTTAACTTATTAGGAGTAGTTCCGTAATTGTATCTGCTTGGCGGACATTGGCGACAGGAAACCGGTTTTCTTTTCGGTTCTTCTTTCGCGGTACAAACGTGTGACTCGTGTCCGCTGATCTGTGGCGTAAATCAGGGTTGCCGCGAGAGAAAAACAAAGTGAGTGACCGATTTCCTCACATCAGTTTAGGCGATGACTCGCTTTCATCGCCAAAGAGGCCTGATGAGGAAAGTTTTCAACGAAATAAAGCGGTTTTTCCCCTGTACTCTTCATTTATAAAGCAATCGGGCGCAATGGAACTTATCTTATTTAAAGTAATAAACAGCAAAGATAAATTATTTAATTTTAGTGAGACACATTGAAACCGTGAGTCAAAAGTGATATTTTTATAAATACGTAATAAGTAGATGAGGGGTTTGTTCGGAGGACTTGGAGAATTGTAAATTGTACCAATATTCTTACACTGTTAAAAAAATGTGTGCTTGGTTTCACCATGATATTGGTTCCTAGTAGCTGCAACAGCTGAATGGTGAAACGTTCCACCATATTTTTGGTATTCGGTTGAACCATTTCTCAGGTTTTGTTTCCAAATCCAGAAAAATGATTCAACCAAACACCGAAAAAAAGGTGAAACATTTCACCATTCAGCCGTTGCAGCTACTAGGAACCAATATCATGGTGAAACCTAGCACAAAATTTTTAACAGTGTAGACCAAAAATCTGTTGTTGATCATCTAAATTTTTGTAGTTGCATTAGCCGTTTTTATAGTGTTCACGCGTTTTGTCAATTCTATTTTTTGCCAAATTGGTTGGTCAATAAATAACCATTTTCGCCAATATTGGTACAAATTGTATTCGCTCAAGTCTCACCAACTAGTTGCTGAAAATTCAAATAATTAAAAAATTCTTTTGCATTTAACAATAAAAAATATATCTATGAATTAGTAGTTGAATTTTGATGTATATAAATTACATATAAATACTATCCAACATAACAGTATATTCAAATATTGATTTGTATTTAAAGTATATTAAAGTTATATTTACGTGTGATATACCTGAATGAATTTTCTAATAAAATGTAACACATAAAACTGTCTTATTTATTTACTTACATACATGTAAAGAAATGTCTAAATGCTTTTTCATGAAATAAAATTGGTGAAATAAATTATGATAACACCTAACTTTTTTACGCAAGCGCAGTTACATATTATTTGTTGCTGCATAAGGTAGGCATCTTGTAATTATGAGATTTTCGATTTTTGTATATCTACAGACCTAGATTATTAAAGAAAATCTAAAATTATAAAAGTACATAGAGGGTAAAGAATAAAATGTCACTGATATAACATTAAAAAAATTTTTAGGAAATGTACACTGCTCAAAAGAATTAGGGGAATGCATGGTTTAAACCATTTAACCCCCAATGATTCCATTTGGAATCATCAGCTTGCGATTTTTTTTATCACTAAGTTGAGCTCGTACTTATTTATCGTTAGATGGAAGAATCACGTTTTTTGAAGAATTAAATAATTTTTGCTTTATTTAAATGAAAATATGAAAAACATGCTAAAATAAAATTCACTACCAACAAATTTTACGACATAAATTGACCCTAAATTCTTCACGCATGTATTCTTAAATGTTTAAAAATTGATTTCAACTTTTTTTTAACACAAAGTTTTGAAAAAATATTGTTATAATTTATTCACATATATGATTCCAATTTTTTCCCACTTAAATTTTAGTTAAAAAATTAGAATTTTCCCATGTTTTTTACAATTTCATTCTTAATGCATACTGAATCTATTTCACAAATTTTAACTTTTTAGAATAAAAAATAAAAAAGTTGGAACTGAAAGGGTAAACAAAAGTACGCAAAGTTCTCCTCTAATAGTTTTGAGCAGTGTATTTAAAAACATTTTATAATTATAATGATAATATAACATATATTAATTGTATACATTTAAAAGGACAGGATTGTACGCGAACTAACCTAAGGCTAGTGTTCAAATTTAGAAATATTAATTGTATACATTTAAAAGGACAGGATTGTACGCGAACTAACCTAAGGCTAGTGTTCAAATTTAGAAATATTAATTGTATACATTTAAAAGGACAGGATTGTACGCGAACTAACCTAAGGCTAGTGTTCAAATTTAGAAGTCTTAATGAATATCAATAGCTATTTTGCTTTAAGAAATATTTAAATAATCCAGTCATCACAAAACAGCTAAACGTAGACTCTGATGACTGTTTTTTACTGACGCCTTTCATCTGGATAAAAAGAAAACTAATGGCGGGTATAATTTGGCGATGCATAATTGAATTTCAATCCGAGAAGAAAGGAAAAACCATTCCGAATTATCCACAGAAATCAATTTGTGGAGCTCCATCACAATATCAAGAGATTTGGAATGAATTCAAAGCTGTGCCGCAAAATTATTTCTGGTGTCAAATCATTTGCGAAAAAGTTTTTAAAAAATTCATCGATTGAATAATTGAAGTGCATTATGACAACGATTTGCAGGAAATACCGAAAATTCAATTATAGGTAAAAGGTTTTGACATTATAGTTAGTAAAAGGTTAAATGTCCAACTCTAAAATTATCTAATTAGACCATGTTTAACGTTTCGGTCATTTGGGGAAAATGGAGGTTTTTTTATAAAAAAATAAAAGCAGTTAGGATCAAATTATTGTACACTGTTAAAAAATTTTGTGCTTGGTTTCACCATGATATTGGTTCCTAGTAGCTGCAACGGCTGTGTGGTGAAATGTTTCACCTTTTTTTCGGTGTTTGGTTGAATCACTTTTCTGGATTTGGAAACAAAAACCTGAGAAATGGTTCAACCGAATACCAAAACTATGGTTTAACGTTTCACCAGTAGCTGCGTTTTCCTAGTAGCTGCACAGCCGTTGCAGCTACTAGGAATCATATTTTTGGTGAAACAAAGTGCCTAATTTTTAACAGTGTATTTAACTGAGTAGTAATGATTTCTTTATCGCATACTTTAAATGACCTTAAGTTTCACAGCATTTTATTTTCTTTTAAATAACTAAACCACTTTGTATAAAATTGCTTATGAAAACAAACGGCATAATACTACCTGCACAGTTACAATAGTTACATAGTTACTACATACTATATAGTATTTTTAAATGAAAATGTTCATTTTACTTTTGAAATTCCCATATCGATTTCAAACTAACTATTAAATTACTTTAATAATGAGTAAAGTACACTCTTAAAACAAACGAGCGGTTTTAACTCAGTCTGAGTTAATTTCCACTCCTTTCCGTGCCGAAAATGCACTTCTCCTATAGGAGTGAATTTCACTCTTTTTCGGAGTGGGTAAAAGAAATAAAAGAAAACAATCTGCGTCCTACACTCTTAAAACGAGCGGTTTTAACTCAGTCTGAGTTAATTTCCGCCTCTTTCCGGTGCCGAAAATGCACTTCTCCTATAGGAGTTAATTTCACTCTTTTGTTTTAAGAGTGTAAAGGACAGATTTTACGGGTACACAAGTTTAAAAATAATTTATAATCAATCTAGAAACTTAAAATTCACAGAACATACATACTGTTGTACTTCAATTATTTTGACTGTTTTTTTTTAATTAAATATAAATCAATTTCTGAATCAGTATCCAAGTTAGTATTATGCTCGCATAGTAAGAACACCATGTTCACATTAGCGAGAAGTGGCAAGTGTGAAATTTGAAATCAAAATTTTAAATCTATAAATTAGTTTTAAGAAAATGTTAATGAATTTACCAGTAAAAGTAACTCCTTAAAACTGTATTTTAAAACCAAATCTTTTTTTTTCAAATATATACAGTTATAGAATATGATATATATACTGCCTTTTTCCCGATGCTTTTTTTATATAATTGTAAGAAAAATCTTAAAAAGAACTTCAACTTTCTAAAGAGTCGGCAATATGTTGGAATATAAACTACACTCTTAAAACAAAAGAGTAAAATCCACTCCTATAGGGGAAGTGCATTTTCGGCACCGGAAAGGAGTGGAAATTAACTCAGACCGAGTTAAAACCGCTCGTTTTAAGAGTGTAGGACGTAGATTGTTTTCCTTTATTTCTTTTACCCCCTCCGCAAAAAGAGTGAAATCCACTCCTATAGGGGAAGTGCATTTTCGGCACGGAAAGGAGTGGAAATTAACTCAGACTGAGTTAAAACCGCTCGTTTGTTTTAAGAGTGTAGAATTGAAATGCGTGGAATTGAAATACTGATTCCAAAGCATAGTTCACAATTTAGTGACATTGCAACGTTCCAAATATGATACAAAAGAAAAATTTATTGACGATTTTAAAACGATTTTTATATTTTTTAAAAACCTATTCTTACAAACTGCGTCAGGAAATTTGATATATTTGGAATTAACTTTAGTTTAACATTGCACGAACAATGACAGACATTTGACCACAATGGGAAGAACAATTTATTGCCGCAAAAACTTTTCAATCAAAGATATTTGGAAATCTTTTGAACCATTGTACAAAATATAATTAATGTTGTTAACTATTGAAAAATTGCAAATTTCAAGAGTTTTTTTCAAAGTTTCATTAAAATGTCGAAATTGGCCATAAGTACATGTACTTAATATTAAACTAACTTTTTACTTAATATTAACTTAATTCAAACTGCAAAAATAAATTGTATCGAAACTTGTAATAAAATTAAAAAGTACTGTGCATATAAAATTTCGAAAAACTAAATTTCTAGTGAAAAATAAAACATTTCATGTAAAAAAATCATTCTGATTATATACTTTTTAGTTATTTATAATAACCGAACCAAAGTGCAACCCTAAAAGTAAATTTAATTATATTAAAAACTTTATACGTCATAAATTTATGGATATTATTTAGTTTACGTTTAATGAAGTCATATTAAGATTGAAATATTTGATTATGGGTTTATTGTGCTGACTTTTTAAAATTGATTTAGTTAACTAAAAATATTTATTTATTCGATTTGTTCCCAATAGTTTTCACTGATATGTTACCGAATGTTTAAAATTCATTCGCAAACTGTATTTGCTACATTTGATTTTTCTCGATAGATTTTTTAGTTTCTGTATTACATGTTCTATGTCTTATTTATATCTTCCGGCGAAACAAATATTGTTAAATAGTAAACACTGACCATTAATGCATATTGTGTTTTAAACCCCTCAGTAAATTGTCGTGGATAAATTTTTTTAACACTTTTTGAAATAACTTTGAAAACCTCGTCAAATATTATGCTCAGATAGTTGAAATATCTTTTATTTGGTGCTGCCCTCTAACGCTTTTCAGAGAAAATATATTCTTAAAGTAGTTTTTCAAAACGTAGTGTTTCGTTTCTTTTAAATTTTAAGCAGACTATTAATAAATGCAGAAAAATTCCGATATTACAAGAAATTATGCATTTTTTATGTATATTTTCATAGTTCTATCATAATGATTTCCAAAAAATATAGTTTGTAAAAATATTTTTAAAGCTTGGTGCCTAAGAGTTTAATTCTGCTATTTTTTTAAAGTTACGAGTAAAATATGCTTGCTTTATTTAATATATTATCGTTATTAAATCGTTTATCCTTAAATTTATTGTTAGTTTTCCTAATATTTTACCCAAAACTTTATAAGTTATAAGTTTTGTTTAAACTTGTTATTAAATAGGTAAAAATACAATTAGTTTACTTAACACATTTGATTCATTCCAAGTTACGTTTGTTTTTAAAATAATTATTAGCGTTTGGAACGGAAAATTATCTGTTTTTCAATTTTTATACTTAATTAAAAGGAATTTTAATTTCCACTTTTTTTCTTTCAATTTTATGTATGTATACATAATGGATAAAACAAATTTGTCGAGTTTTTCTAAAACTGTTTTAGAATTTTCAGAGATGGATAGAATACATTTTTTACACATTTTCCTTGCAGTTCCTGTCACCTATGCATTTACGAAGGAAATAATTGTATCGGAAATTAAAAAATGTTAAAACCTCTGGGTCAGAAAAAATTTCAAATTTTCAGACAATATTTAGTATAATAAATAGAATCTATCTTTTGGGATACACTTTTTTTTTAAAGTTTACACAGAGTTATTTTCAGTTTTTCACAAAAAAATTTTAGAAAATTTTCATTAAACCTTAGAAATTATAGGGCAAAAAATTATGGATTATGGTGCATATCATATCAAATCGTAAAGTAAAAATTTAATTTAAAAGAGATTTATAAGTATTTGAAGAAAAGGAGGGGTTAGTGCTTAAGGGGTAAAGTTAGCCGAATTTATTTTATATAAATAAAAAGCATTTGGTAAGTTATCAAAGTTCCGATATAAGGCTAATAACAATAAAGGAGAAAGAGACAAAACAATTTAGAAAATATTGTTTTTGTCATGCCGCGGCTACGAATGTTTATGCAGGTGGTGTGTCCTGATGTCCACACCACAGGCTTACAATAGCAAACATACAAAGCTAATCCCTGATTCTGACCAATGCCAAAAAGTTACTGGCCTGTGTTTATTTTCATTTTTTTAATATGATTGCAAAGAACGATTCTTTATTCGTTATTAAAGTAGTATAAAGTAAAGTAAGTAGTTTTAAACAAACTCGAACGGACGATTTTCCTGATGTCAGTCAACTTGTTATATCAACAAAAATATTTTTAATCTCATTTATTGTTAAATATTCTTTATTGTTAAATATTCGTCTAAAAATTTTAATTATTTGAATCATTTTCTGATCCATTGGTATATAAAACACTTTTCTTCCCTATTATTTACTTCGTAAATGCATGAGTGGCAATACGGCAAAGTATGTAAAAAAATATTCTATCATCTTAAAAAACTCTAAAACAACTTGACAAAATCTGTTTGAGAAATCAACTATTTTTTTCGCAAGGTGTCTCATCCATTATGTCTAATGCTCCAAAGAAAATTAGGTTTAAATTTCAATAACTTAAATATTGTATTAAATTAGTATTATTATAAAATTAAATACAGTGGTGCAGTTTCTGCTTGATATAAAAACACTTTAAAATTTAAAGAAAGGTTACTACGAGTCTTACAAAACCCTACCCTAGGCTCGTAGCCCGAATTGTGATGGTAGACAAAAGACTAACTTAAATAAGCAAATAAAACCCACACAAACTCGAATTATTCAAGAAAAGGAACTCTTCAAAAAACCCTCTCAAAATCAAATAACCACTGGGTTTGAACTTAGCAATTTAGATCGTCTCTTTTTCTCTTGGTCAATCAAATATCAAATCAAATACTATTTTGGACTCCAAACTGTTAAACCACTTCTTTTTAAAGCAGAAATTAAATATATTTTAGTTTACTTAGCATACACTATTTAGAATTATAACTTAAATGGAGATTGATGCATTTATCCATAAGGAATCACATATTTTCCCCTTGATTTAAATCGACTGCATGTAGTCACAAGTTGTACAAAAATGGACTTTTTACATTTTTTTTAGACCTCTTTCATTTTAACCCTTTCAGTCCCAGTGATGCCATTTGGCATCATCATTTTTCTGATCGTAATTAAATATAATAATAGAGCTGACATCTCTTGGGATTAATAAAAAATATTTTCTAATAGAAAAAAGTTTGAAGAATCGAATGATGTGCTTTTTGATATCATACATGGCTATAGACGATCGGAAATTTTTTTCTAAAATGATGATGCCAAATTGTCATTGGGACTGAAAGGGTTAAATTAGCAAATTTCGATATCAATCTCAAACGTGAAGTCACGTGATATTCTCCAAGTGATTTAGAGATTTTCTCGATTTGTCAGTGGTTCCTTCTATGAAAGTGTTGATGTTTGGTGACATTCAGATTGCGCAAAAACAGTAACTGCTCTAAAAAATATTGGTGGAACTTCACACCAAAAATGGTGGCAACAAAGTTACCACCAAAAGTGGTGTAGGGAAATACCTCCAGTAAATCGGTGCAATAAAACACCCATTATTAACTGATGTGTAGAAACACTACTTTTTGGTGGCAACTTTGTTATTTTTTAAGAATTACTTATTTACATAGAATAAATATAATTGTTTTGTTTACCTTAATGCGTTTTCAAATCCGAACAGAATTAGCAACTGGATGAAATTAGGTCGGCCATGTCTCGAACTGGCTTTTACACCGAATTTGGTGTTTTGTTTTGAAAATGTCTTTGAAAGGGTAAAGTTAAACCATTCTTAGTGTATGTTAACACCAATTTTTCGAAGTTTTAAATAAAAAACCCTCCGAGTGAATTATAACACTTATTTCGGTGCTGACACCAAAAGCAATGTATATTTACACCTCCTTTGGCATTTTATAAACCCAAATCAAGCGTAATATTACTCCCTTGGTTTTACCATCGAGGTAGGAAGGAGGTGTGGAGAGGTCCACCAGTTGAGAGAAATTGAAGCAGTGCTGTCAGGTTTTTCGAGCTACTGCGCATAACATACTGACACCGAAGTATCCCAAGATGCACCGCTCTGTACAGGGCCCCTCCAATTGAGATGACTTGAAGCAAGGCTGTCAGGGTTTTGGAGCTACTGCGCACAACATACTAACACCGAGGTATCCCAAGATGCACCGCTCTAGACTGCTTCATTTGTGCGCTACTGCGCATATACAAGGACCTCTCTATTCTCCTTCCTACCTCTATGGGTTTTACAGTGTAGCACTAAATGAGTCACGATCAACCGGAGCCTCATCTCGTTTCCAGCTATTTTTAAATATTTAAAAACGTAAATAAATAAAATAAAACGCAAAAAGTAAATACATTTTTAACTCTACATTCAGATTCCTGCCTTTTCTACAAAGATAATCTAATTAAATGAAAATTAAAAATAGGTTGTAATTCCCTATTGCATTTACATTACATAGTTAAGACGTTTTAATTTAATTGTATAATTTTTTTAAAGAGCAATTTTATCCAGCTAAAAAACTGCATTTAAGAAGTTGTCTTCGATTTTATTCATAGGCCTCTTATTAATAAATTCAAAACGTAAGGTTTGGAAAATCGTCGTTTTGAAGTCATATTTTTCTTTCTCACCCCAATTCATTTTAAAAATCATAAAAAGGCGTCATTTCTACAAAATTCCAACTACATTGTCAAAATTTGTTGATACGAAAGAAAATTTAACCGTGTCTTAAACCTCTGTCCGTTATGAAATCTTTTTGTTACCCTAAATCTTCAGAATACTGAATATTCTTAGCAATAATGTACTTAACCAGTTGTACCATGATTTTTCCAAAATTAATTAAACAATACATAGTTAATTTATATTTAAAGTAAACCAAATTGCTTTTGTTAGTTTTTGACTATATTTATATATTGCAATATGTGTATTACAGTCCCTGGACAAATTATTAGACGCAGTGTATTTTTTTAGTAATTTTATGTTTCTTAAGAGTTTTTATGCAATAATGGTATATTTAAACTACAATATTATTGATTTCTATTTAAAAGAATTGTTGTAGACTACATATTTGTATTTATTTTAAGATAATTATGATTAATTATGATTAAGATTAATTTATACTAATTATTTATGTGTGGAATCATCATCCTCAAATGCAGGAGACAGTACAGTCTTGTATTGATAGCATACCGCGCAGAATTAAAGCTTTGATACCGGCTAAAGTTGGCTCAACTAAATATTGACTTTTACTAACATTAATTTCACTTTTCTTTAAAACTTCATAAACTTATGCTTTTCTAAATTAATGCTGTTTTATATATGTCAAATAAATCGGTAATTGATTGGATAATATAAAAATAAAAAACAAATAAATTTAAAATAATAAAACGGTACAACATCACCCGGTAATTAATATTTTACATGAAATCTTGCAGTGCGTCTAATAATTTGTCCAGGGACTGTAAAAAGACTTTTCGAAAAAATTATTTTCGAACCAATTTTATATGTTTCGGAAACTTTTCTCTATAATGTTTCTATATAACTCTATACTATGACAATTTCATTACTTTCGAAGTGTTTTGACCCCACCCCCATTACAATATGTGTATAACCCCTTCCCCGAGGTTCTTCATATCAAATCTCCTCCAAGGCATGTCAAAACGAATTGTACAAATAGATATCAATCCAATCCTCCCCCGCATCATCGATAATACGCTTCCGTCAAGTTTGCAAAAATTCAAACTTCTCGCTGAGCTTAATTTTGATTGATTTGATTTGCAGAAGGTAATGATCATAGATATCATAGTTAAAGTATTAGATTGGCTGATCACGTGACCTCCAATGCTAACGACGTAACGCGCATGGAGGCAGTTTAAGAGGGCAAAATTGACAGTGTTGCTGCCACTTTAAAAAGAAAAATTCTACGAAAAAATACCATCTAATTCTAAAATTACAAAAAAAATACTTGAAAAGGATTTAAAGTCACTAAAAAGATTCCAAAATGCAGCTAGTATTTTTACGATATTTTTAAGGAGGATATTAGTATTTTAAAATAATTCTAAACTTACAAAAAAATATCGTAAAAATACTAGCTGCATTTTGGAATCTTTTTAGTGACTTTAAATCCTTTTCTACCATTTTTTTTTGTAATTTTGGAATTAAATGGTATTTTTTTCATAGTATTTTTCTCCTTAAAGTGGCAGCAACACTGGCAATTTTGCCCTCTTAAAAAGCCTCCATGCGCGTCCCGTCGTTAGCATTGGAGGTCACGTGATCAGCCAATCTAATACTTTAACTATGATATCTATGGTAATGATCGAGTTAGTTATTACCGGGAAGCTGGAACGTGAGATTCAGACATGTTTTTAAGCCACAACGGTCATTTTTTTACCTAACGAAAAAAAGTGGAATTAGCGATGGGGGCTAAGAAAATTTAAATTTGCTTTTTGTAATATAATTATAGGAACTTTTGAATTATTCTGCTCTAAATGATCAATTGTAAAACTTTTTTTAATAAATAACATCAGAGGAAATTTGACGTCATCATTTTTAACATCAGATTAATGATATCCTCATCATTTTCAACATCAGGTTGAATTTTGCTTATTAAGTTTAGAAACTATCAGACATGTCATAAAATTATAAATTAGGAGGTGTTTTGAAAATTATTTATGACGAAGAGTTTAAAAGTAAATGTAAACATAATAGAGGTGGACGAATTATAAAAATCTGTTTTGATTTGCTTTCTCGTATTCTACAAATTCTGTTCAAAATAACATATTTAGTTAAGTATCGCTTAGTCTTTATTTTGTTCAGATTATCTTTCTTAAATTGGGATTATATTTCATAAATAGAATTCTTTTTACAGAGAAAAATATTTACAAAATGTTTTATAAAGCATGAAATTTCAAAACAAGCACTTTCGCTCTAGAAGGTTTCCACAAGTTCATTCATGACTGCATCGATTGAGTACAATTTAAAAAAAATAATAGTTAATAAAAATAATTAGAACAAATAATAATTGAAGTTATAACAATATAACAACTACACTACTCAAAACATATAGGGGAACGCATGGTTTAAACCCTTTCACCCCCAATGATTCCATTTGGAATAATCAGCTTGCGATTTTTTTCTCACTAAGTTAAGCTTGCACTTATTTTTCGTAGATGGAAGAACCATGTCTTTAGGAAAATAATAAAATGTTTGTTTTAATTAAATGAAAATATGAAAAACATGGTAAAATAAAATTCACTCCCAAAAAAATTTACGACAGAAATTGACCGTAAATTCTTCACGCTTGCATTCTTAGATGTTTAAAAAATGATATTAACTTTTTTTAAACAAATAAAGTTTTGAAAAAATTATTGTTATAATTTATTCAAAAATTACGATTCCAACTTTTTCCCCCTTAAATTTTAGTTAAAAATTTAAGATTTTTCCCCTGTTTTTTACCATTTCATTCTAAATGTATAATGAATCTATTTCACAAATTTTAAATTTTTAGAATAAAAAACAAATTTTTTATGAAATTATGAATGAAGGTTAATATAAAACGCAAAAGAATAAAAGGTTTAGGAACGATCTTCTATTGGTTTATTCATTCAACTGCTTTTAACAATAACCTCCAATGAGCATTTCTTATCATTTATATGAGAGCTCATTCATATTTGGAGATAGACACGAATTTTCTCCGACATTTTGTGGACGTCATAATAAACCATTTCCAGTTGAAACGTAAGAAAGGGATTAAAAGTTTTATTGCGTAAAAATAATCTGCTATAGTTAAAATTGATATTTTCCTATTAAATTAGGTTTGGCCATTATTTATGAATTAAAAATACATTTCAGATAGTTAAACAGTATCATAGTACAAACTACATTACCTAAGAAAGAAAGTCGCTTAGTTCCTTGCTTAATGATTCAATAGCAACGTCATCATTTTTTGAAAAATGCAGTTTTCTCAGCTGTAGAGCGGTAACAACTGTCACAAATTGTGTCTTTCAAATAATTACGAAACTTTTCCAAATAATCGATGAGATCAGTTTTGGGACCGTGAACTGTGAAAATAGGTTTTACCTCAAAAGGTCAAATCCTTTTTTATAATATGTTTTTACACACACAAAAAATCGTAAAATTTATTAAAACAACTTAAGCAGATAAAAATAGCATGTTTTCATTTTCAACGTTGTTTATTTGAAAGATACATCCTTTGTAAGGGTTCTTTCTTTGCCAAAACATTTATATTTAATCGAAAAAATAACTTTTAAA
The DNA here is from genome assembly GCA_019343175.1 of Oedothorax gibbosus. NCBI lineage: Eukaryota > Metazoa > Arthropoda > Arachnida > Araneae > Linyphiidae > Oedothorax > Oedothorax gibbosus. The sequence continues at coordinate 2,585,956 of JAFNEN010000006.1, forward strand.
ATAGTATTCTGTCGATATTAAATTAGGTTGGTTCAAATTGGCAACAATCAAAAAATTAGATATGTTAAAAATGTAATTAAAATTATCATTTCTAAAAATTACTAATAATATGCAGTATGCTTACTGCATATAAAACATTTAAAGATTCGAGAAATACATTTATTTACTTATGGTACATTTAACATCATTATTAAGTGTTTCTACTTTACATTTCAATCGCCCGCATGGACTAACATTCAACTAGATTCAAACTCATTTCAAAGCATTTCATGCCTAAGACAAATAAGATTATTATGGTTTTTTTTACATTTTATTGATCCTAAAAATCTAAAAAATGTATATGTGTTTACAGACAAAGTGGTACAACACACTAATTGTTTGTTACTAATTGTTTGTTACATTTAATTTCATTTCAAAACAAAAAAAGTTTCTTATAAACTAATCATTTTTTCCTCAAACTAAGACAAATAAGATTATTATGGTTTTTTTACATTTTATTGATCCTAAAAATCTAAAAAATGTATATGTGTTTACAGACAAAGTGGTACAACACGCTAACTGTTGTTACTTTATATTTCATAGAAGCTCCTCTTAAATATCCTTCATATAATACAAATCAATCCAGTTTAACTGCGCATGGCGTCAAGCAGAGAACGAAACTTTTGACAAAGTTTGAAATCTGTCGGTTTGATATTCCTTCACACTTGAAAAGTAAGCTCATTTAAAAAATTTCAATTGACAAAATCTTAATTTTTAAAGAAATTTTTGCGATATGGAGTTATACATTTAAACATTAAAATGGATTACAGCTAATATTATTAATTTATGCATAGTTGATTAATAAATTAATTGAATAGGTTTTTAATAATTCTTAAAATTTTATTGTAATTAATTTTATTATTGGTGATATTTTAGATAAATTTATTATTGGTGATATTTTAGATAAATTTATTATTGTGATATTTTAGATAAATTTATTATTGTGTGTTATTTATTTTAGAGATATTCTTCATATTAGTTCACAAACATCATAACAAAACTTTTCTTTACTTTTTGATTTATTAATGTAAACAATTAACAATAAAATAAATTTCTTAAATTTAGGTATAGAGGAAACTATATGTTAGTACATTCTTATTGATTTAATAATAAATCCTATATTTTTAAAAAATAATACTGTTTTTCAATTTTAACATATAACACATTGTAACATTCAGTTTTTTTCTCAGTATAAATGAGGGTCCATTGCTAATTACGTAAAAATATTAAAACTCATTTACAAAATATATTGTTAATGTATAAATAAAATTATATATTTTATCCACAAAATTAAACTACACAAATATAGTGTTTGTAACTTAAAAACAGAAATTTGTAGGACAGTATAAATTTTCTATTTTTCAAAACAAATTAACTTAATAAATATGTTTCGGATATTTCAAGCTACTTTTCAAATAGAAACTTGGTCTCCGAGTTCCTTAAAAGTTGAAGACAACATGTTACGGCAAGTAAGGACCACTGCAAGAAACCAATTCTTCGGAGGCGTAAAAAAAGTAACGTTCCCGCCGAGACACGCACTTTCGAACAAAGGAAAATGACGATTTCGGGCTTTCTTCAAAGCTGATTAACTAAAAATTCCAAATTGATTACAGATGTTTTTCAGTTGTGAGTAGCATGCGAAGTCTTGAAGGATGTTAGATCGCATTTACCACATATTCGATTAACGCCATCGTAAAATTTAGTAAACTGTTAAAAAATAGTAAACTGTTTATGAACGGAGCTGATTTGTATGTAATATATTAGCTAAGAGCTAAATCTTTTTCAAGATTAATACTCAAAATTACTGGCTTAAAATATTCTTATGCCAAAAATATTATACCCGTATTTTTTCTTTTTTTTCAAATACCCAATAAAAAGGGAGAAAAATGAATTTTAAAATTAGGACGAAAAATTACGCCCGAAAACGCTTTGTGGCTGGCACGTGGTATCTATGACGTCACTAGTAACTATAAACAAACTTTGGAACACCATTTTGGAATCTACTTTAAGAAATTTGAACTATCCACTTCTGTAAAACCTCCTTCCATTATCTATATAATTCTTATTTTAATAGTATATTTTAGATTAAATCCAGTTTAATTGCAAGCAAAAAAAACATCACACCGGTTTGTTTATATATACTAGTGACATCAGCCAAATCGACGTTTGTGATCACGTGACGTACCGATGAAAAATAAGCCATTTTAAAATGATTTTTACTAATTATTTAAAGTTTTATTTTGCAAAAAAATACATAAGTTTGTTATTTTTGGGTTCAAACTATAATTAATTTAATATTGGAAGGTATTTTAGCGATACAGTCAAGTACCCTATTTAATAGCATATTTTTACACAAATAGGCTATCTAAACTTGCTTTACGTTGTTCAATTCACTAAAATTTAAATTTCATAAAAAACATTTTATTATTCGTTTCGTTTTCTTTCCCTTTCAAAGTTGTGGTAATAAGGGATGCAAGATATAACACCAAAATAAATTATGATGTTCCATTAATAAATTTCTTTTTAAAAAAATTATTTTCGGGGAAAACTTGACACCTTATTAAAAAAAATAATTTAGCTAGAGTAGATGCTCATAAAAAAGATTGTCAATTAAAAAATTATTGATTCATCCTTTAAAAAAATACTAAAATCCTTAAGTCAGTATTGAGCGATTACCAGAAATTTCCTTAGTTAGTCATCATTATTTTTAAAAAATATCTTACAATTGAATTTTTTTATTACTCAATATAATATTACCTTTCACAAAACATAAAAGTAGTTTTATTATTCAAAACTATGTTCACACATACCCTTTAACAAAAACTTGCGAGAATTTATGATCTCTGTTAGATGATATCCCTATTGATGTTGTTTACCCTAAGGAGATATCCAATCCTAAAAGCTTTAAACGAAAAGTCGAGAAAGATGAGATGGTCTTCACTAAAAATATGAGTTCAGATTTCTTCAAATATTTCTGAAGTTATCTTAGTTTAAAATAGCAGAACCAAAGTTTCATTCATGCAATAAATCTCAAAAGTCACACTTTTTAGGACAATACAATTTATTTAAACTTGTCTCGCTTAAATAAAAATTACAAAAATAAGTACTTGGCTTATATGATTACCTAACAGCCCAACCTTAGTTTTATTTAATCTGAATGTTATTTTTAAGATTATAATCTTCATATATCACGACTTAATAAAAAGACTTTTTGTGAAAGATGAATAAAGTTTAGTTTAGTAGTTTAGTTTGAATTATCGTCGCACTGGAGCTACACGAGGGCTATTGGCGACGGGCGTCGCCAATAGAACCACAGTCAAGTGACGAGCCGACACCTGAGAAGGCACCCAACGCAACCGTTAAGAGAGACATCGTACGCAGCGTTAGGACTTTGAAGGATATTTAACGTGCACTCCCTCCACACGGGGTATTATTCGTCGGACATTTTGGCTGCACGGGCCGTTTATAGGTCGGCAGTTATTTTGGCGATGCCCGGACCCGAACCTGGGACCTTTCGCATGCTAGGCGAATAGCCGACTGGGCTCCCCAGCCCTATGAATAAAGAGTCGGCTAAAAATCACTACAGGTTTTAAAATGACAACATCGAAACAAAATTACTTCAAGGAAATTACTCTAAACGAATAATAATTTGAAATATTAAAAACGAAGGAAAATAACTATTAGGCTGAAAACTTTACACGATTAAAACTTTACTTGCAGAGACGCAAATTAGATTCTTCAAAATATAACCTAGCATATAAGGGCGTATTCAACCACCTTTTAGCATCATTTGGTACAAGATTGCTCTGGATGTGTTTGCTGCTTTGGTTAATATAACAAGTCCAATAACCCTCAGAATTCAAAATGCAAAATATTTTTCAAATCCAAGAAAATTACTTTTATTTTTAAATCACAAAATAATCTTTCATTCGTTTACCCTTAACTTACCAGTGTTTATGTCTCTCACCGATAGAAAAATTCCACCTTTTCTAATTAGCGTTGATGAAAAAAGACGACCAACCCTCATTAAATTAGAGGTTTTCCCATAAACAATAGATCCTGAAAAAAGCTTCACACTAAAAATAATGTTATCGGCGTCGTAAATAGTCAATTTATTAACACTTTGGATGAGGAAGCATAGTTGAATGTTAACACTTTTTATAGCGGAAGTCAGCCCAAGAATTAAATCTTTTTTAACTAAACTTTTGTTAAATTTTGTCATTTGATGTTAAGTTATGGCTATTTAATGGATAGGTTAAGTCATTTTATATAATATATGGCAAACAATTGAGCAGTGGACATAATAGGAAGTTATTCTGATCAGTTGCACTAAGCATCTGTCAAAAATTCGTTCTTAAATTAATTTAATTGGTTTTTTAAAAAAGTCAATTAATGTAATCATGTTTTAGGAACTTACCCTTAGGACCATAAAAAGCACTGGAAAATGTGAACTTATAGGTGATGATTTCATATTATTATTCGCTTGAAGAACTTTAAAGTGGAAAATTTGTACACCTTAGGCCGACAACGTAAAGGTTTGTCTGCAATAACTAGTGAAATATCCTAATTTCAATGATACGGAAAATTATTTAATTCGATATTAAAAAAACTAACGTTACACTTCAGCAACTATACAAATAAATAAGTTGTTAAAGTATCTTCTGATTACATAGGTAGGTTGGTTGGTTGGTGGACATATATTTTCAGGCTTGTGTGCTTGGTCACAAAGACCCGCTTATAAACCATCGTCAAGAAGGACGGACACGACATACACACACAAAAAAGACAGATGCTGCCATCTATCGCCACCTCCACAATTTAGACATGTCCCTGAAGGGGAGGGAAATAGTGTCCAGGGACCTGTACCCGCGGGAAACTGCGCAATGACCGCCCACAGGACTTTCTGACCCAACATATTTAACGAGCACGTACTCCGCATATACTTGACAAACACAAACCTTACCGGGATTCGAGCCCGAACCCAGAGGCCCCAAAGGCTAGCTCCCTAACCGTTGCGCCGACGAGTCGGGATTACATAGGTAGGTAAGTTAATCGTTTCTGGCTGTCTATATTTCTAGCCTTCAGTGAAGAGCTTCCACACAGCCAATTAAGCCTCGTAATTTAGATCCCAAGAGATGAGTACGACACCTGAGCGGACTTCCAACGGAACTCCGAGCGACGGTAGGGCGCGTTTACATGAGCCATCGAATCCATGGAATGAAGAGCAAACTCCGCAATTTTTCCCTCTTGGGGATTTTTCACCCCGGCAGAACCGGTAATTGCAGGGTTCATTGGGGGGTTTCGCAAACCTTCCAATCAAGGAGGGTTTGCATTTCATTCCATGGTTTCCGCCACTTATACTTCTACTTCGACTTCTTTGTCTGTGGTTTCGGAAAAAAACATTTGACATAGGGCCGTAGTGAGCCTAGTGGTCAGCGTCTCGGTCTCGGAAGGTCCTGCGATCGAGTCCCGGTACCACTGAAGACCTACCGAGTATATGCGGAGTACGTGCTCGTTAAATCTGTTGGGTCCGAAAGTCCTCTAAGTTCCCATACCAAATCAATACCTCTGGGGGTGACAAGCCAATTCTGGGGATCCTCTAGTTGGCCTCTGTCTCTAAAAATTAGATGGATCCACTTATGTGTGTGTGTTGTCTGTTGTGTGTGTTGTCTGTTGTGTCTGTCTTACTTGACGAAGGTTTATAAGCGGGTCGCTGACCAAGCACACAAACCTGAATATATATGTCTACCAACCAACCAACATTTGACATAAACACCTTAGCATGTAACCATCCTAAATATATTTTTAATTTTAATTTTTATATAACTTAAGCTCTTAATTTATATAACTTTTGTTCAATTTGTTTTTATATAACTTAAGCTTATTTTTTATATAGCTCATCAAAATATTGCTAATCATTATGAAATGAAGGTTTTATAGAAAAGTATTTCCAGCTAAATATACGAGCCACAATTAATACATTACTCAAGTATAGTTGTCAAGAAATGTCAGATGTCCCGCGCTTCTACGTCATCACTCCCGGTTCCCATGTAAACGCCTTATTTTACGAAGGGGGGGTTGATTGCGGAGTTTGGGTTAGAAATCCTGCCTTACCACTTTTCCCCTAATGGAGGATTTGGTATTCCATGGATTCGATGGCTCATGTAAACGCGCCTAGTATATGCTAACGGGACTTTGGTCTCTCCTCAGATTTAACGAACACGCTTGTAGCAGTGTACTCGGGAACGACAGTGATGACGGATGGCCTAGTGGTTTGGATGGCAGACCATTACGCTAGCAGTCTGTGCGCTGTAACGGGTGTGGATTCGATTCCCGCCTTTGCCCTGGGTGTACCTTCTCTCTCTGTGTCAGTAAAAATTCTGTCTGTGTCTGTCTTACTTGACGAAGGTTTATAAGCGGGTCTCTGATCAAGCACACAAGCTGGAATGTATATGTACCTACCCTACCCTAATATTATGTTTGATTTCTATAAGAGTGTATTAACTCAACTAGTACTACTCTCTGTTTTAGGAAAAAGAGCTTCCTCTCTTTCACCCAAGGTGTGGCATACGTTTGAAAACTCTTCATGGTTACACGCTGACAACAGAAAAGGGACAACTTAAATCTATGGGATACTTGTAACAATATATTTTCTGAAAATGACTTGACAAAAATACTTTTTTAACTATTTTAAAGGAGGGCTTGGTAGCCCAGATAGGATCGCAAGCGTTAGATACTGGTTCGATCCCTGTGTCAGTCACTGCTTTCCTATAGACGGAAATAGCAGCCGGAATTCAACTAAACTACCCGAGTATACTGGGATAGAGATCCTCGTTAAATCTGTGGAGTTCAAAGTCCAGATGGCGTTAGCGTAGGATGTCGCTCGAAGTTCCATTGGGTGCCCGCTCAGGTGTCGACCTCGTCTCTTGACCAGGGTTCTCAATTACGAGGCGTTATTGGCTGTGTCTCCTAAAGGAGGCTAGAAATACACAGCCGAAAACGAATAAGTTACCTAAACTACTATTTTAATATGAAAAGGACAGCATCTAAGCCTCGAAAAACAGGGACAATTTAAAACATCATGACTGTATTTTAAACGAGTTGACAGTGACTTTTTTAGACGAAGCCTACATAAACTAATTATATGTCTTAAATGAACTGTAGTATGATTCTGATTTAAAAGAAGTTAATTAATAAAAACAATAGGTCCAAATTCGATTGAGCAATAAAAACCTACGTACTCAATGTGCTAATATTCGAAAGTACAAAAGGTCCTAGTTGAGTAATAGATCTAAGTCAAGTCTTGTGTGTTATCAGCTTCTAAACTAGAGTTTTGTACTAAAACTTTGTACTACCAATCCGCATGATGCTTCTAAACACTTATTCGAATGTACATTTAATTCCTTAATTTAAATTGTAGTTTATAGACATTATAGACCATAGATTTAGGAAGAGGAGCAGATATGCCCCTAGGGGAAAATGTGAAGCCACTTTTCAACCAGTATCCCATAAGGCAGTTCGCAAGCCAAACATCCCGCTCGCCCATGGCGTGCCGTAAGCCACAGATGGAACCTAGATAAATTCGACTCGTAAATATATATTAAATATTAACTAGTTAAAACTTTTTGCCAGTTTTGCTAGCATAAGTTTCACTGGATAGCATTTTAAAAATGCAATTTTTATTGCATGTAACTCTTCGGCAAAAGCAGTTTTTTGTCAACCAGTATCCCATGATGCATTGCGAAAACGGCGAAAAGCGGCTTCATCACACAATCGCGGGATTTGTATTACGTTGTACGGGGATTACGCAATCGATGGGCATATCTGCTACTCTTCCTATATCTATGTTATAGACAAATACAACAAAAAAATTTCATAGAACATTTAAAGTACTTTTTATTGGACAACAGTAACACAAATTACAAATAACTTTTCAGTTTAAATTAATTTCATAGTCACTTAAATAATCGTTAAAATACAAATTCCAGAAACATGGATATATATTTAAAATTAAACTTTTTACAACCATTTATGGCAATAATTACATATGTCAACATGTGTTTTATAGTGCCGTCAAAATAAATTTAAGCTAAATTTAATGTCCTGGATCCAAATATGGCATTAGGTTTTGCCAAGAAGCTCAAATGTCTGCAAAATAACATTGTATTGAAATTACGCAGCCTTATATTAGCTTAACCTTATTTTTCAAGTAAAAAAGTTCAATTTAACTTTTATCATACAATATTCTCATGTATTGGTTATTGTCTTTCATAAATCTAAAATCCTGATGAAATATTTCACCGCGTTCCTAACTATTGTTTTCTAAGTTTTTAATAAAATACATCAAAAATTGGATTGATGATTGATGACTGACTCAAATAAAGACTTACGAATTCTCGTATTTGTGATTTAGAACTGCACAACGTGGAGTTATAGTTAGACATTTTGACATACACTGACACCATTCATAAAGTAGTGCTGATAAAAAAAAATTAGGCAGTAAAACGCGATTTATTGGCCCAAAGTAGTGGAATAACGGGGCTCCTGGACCAGATGCAAGTCGGTGTGCTTAAACTATCTTCAAAAAGGGAAACAAGTATGCCTCTTGTGAGTTACCTCAGGCTACAATTTGCAAAGAGCGTTCCCACTGTTCACTCGTCCAGAGGCAGTGTAACGATTTGGGATTGTTTCTGTTTAGCTGGACTAGACTCTGCTGTGTTGTGCGTCAACAAAATAAAGTCTGCACAGTATCTAAACAGTAAACATCTTTGATGATCACGCTGTGCCAGCAATGGACTTTTAATCTCTGACGCCTGATTGGGAATCTTTGTTTAGTGAGCACGGTACATCCTTTCAGCACTTGATTTGGCCATCACATAATCCAGACCCGAATCCTATCGAGAATCTGTGGGACGTACTTGAAAGAGTTAAAAGTACATACCGCTCTTCCATCATCCATTTAGGAGACCTCTTGGTGAAATTATAGCCTAAATAAAATAGATACCGGCTAGAAACTCACTGCAACAATGCCACGATGTATGAAAGCTTTTATTCGGGCTAAAGATGTTCCAATAAAATGTTAAAGCGTGCGACTTTTTCTTGTACACGTAATGTATATTCGAAACCTTCGAAAACTGTTCATGAGAAATAATCAAAACTTGAGAGAGTTTGCAAAGTATACCACAAGGCATATATCTTACAACTTTGACGGTCCATTTAAATATCATGTTAAAAATTTTTAACTAAAAATGTTTCACAAAAAAAAGGTAGTTAAACCAACTATATAGATATTCTAGCTATAAATTATACTCCACTGTATAGTATGCAGGGTGTTCCGTTACTATTCGGACAAACATGGCATGGAAATATGCAAAACATTCGTGTATATAAATTAAATTAGGCTGAAAGGTAGGAAAGACTTTCTAGTCCTGCAATGAATGAGTAAACATGTGGAATTGTGTCACAAATTTAAAGACCCGTTTATACACGGAAATCCCTCATTTTTTAAAAAACAATACAGCTGATATAAAATATAGAAATGCAGGTCTTGTAAAAAAGAAGATCAAGTCTAAAATACTACATTCTTATTTTCTTCAACTTTATGAATCTGAACGATCTTCTGCTTCTTTCCTTTCGGAGACAATATCCAATTCAACATAACACGATTCTAAAAAACGAATGAATAATTCATTTTCCCACTAAGTTTGTAAAAAGAGTTCCAAAACACCCTGCATACGCTTCCGATGATCTTGAAGTTAGCTGCTTCCAACGAGGTATGTCACCCAGTAAATGAAGTTGATGATGAGAAAAATGAACGGGAAGCCAACTCTGGAAGCCTTATCAATCTTGCTCACACTGTTGAGGTGGAAGTTGGGCATCGAGACCCGCCGATGGAGGTACGACTTCCGTCTCTCGAACAAAGTAGGTGTGGATCGTCGCTCGGCTGGGGTGGGAGGGGTTGGGGGAGCATCTTCCTTTGGCACCCCTTCAGTACAGTACACTGCAACCTAAAATTAAAAAGAAATCACCATGGGCAGAGATAGTGCAACGAACTGGTAAAGTCATCAAGCCTGCCGTGGGCAGGTAAACTGCAATAATCGCAACAATGAGTTGTACCATTTTTGATCTGAAATCAAAAAAATTCCAGTATGTTTTCTTAATTGTTAGACTAATTGAGTGCTTGCAACAATGGTCCAAGTCATTATGGAAGTTACTGCAGTTTACCTGCCCACGGCAGAAGCGTTACCTATGCTGCAGAGATGGAGTTATACTTTGACAAACTCGTTTTGTAGCAACCCAACTTAGATAAGTTTCTCACCATGTCACATACCGATTCCTCTTACCAACCTATCTTTTTAATATTACATAAGCCAGTCTTACTTATTCCTACGTTGGTTGTAAGAAGCTTTCTCTGAATATAATAACAAATGACTGTTTGTTAATACAATATTAGTATTTTAATGATTTGGAAACAATTAGGAAAACTTTGACAACTAAAAAAAATTGTGCAGTATAAACAAGGAGATAATTTACCTTCGTAGTAGCATTGGCAGCAGTATTGGCAACAGTAGCATTGGAAGAAGAACCATTTGATTTCTTTTCTTCATCATCACTCGGGAAATCGTGAGGAAAATAATATTCTCCACTTCCCACTTTTGTAAAATGATGAACTACAGCAAACTGGATAATAGTAGCAAATATAAATCCAAAACTGATGGCTACATAGTAGTCAAGTGCTGTACAATAGGGAACTTTAGGCAAGTTATTTCGACATTCCAAGCCCAAAAATGTCATGGTTAAGACAGTTGTTACCCCTAGAATACAAAGTTTTAAAAATAAAAACGTATTAGTTTTGTAGCATGAATAGAAGAAATTCATAAATTCTGCATCAATCTTCCAAGAAACATGAAGCAATTAAATATACATTTTATGTGCTTAATTTATTACACAAAGATAAATATTGTCACGTTTGTTTCGGATGACGTGTGCCAACAAACACACCATGCTCCGCCTCTTTCGAATTGGCCTTTAAGAATTTAAAAACAATTTGATTCTTTCGACTTATGCCAATTGTAAGTAACAAAAAGCAATCTAGCTCACTAACGGCGTGCATTCTAGAGAGCAAGGGTTTTTTTTACTAAGATGTACGAGTTCACTATCTGGTAGATAAAAGGTAGATAGGAGAAATAAAACGTATTGTTTTTTCTCAAAACTACTGATGTTGTATTCTATAGTCGACACTAGCTTATAAGACGCATTCGGTACCAAAAACCCGTTTATAAGCGGGTCGCTGACCAAGCACACAAACCTGAATATATATGTCTACCAACCAACCGACCAACCAAAAACCCGTCAGAGTGCGGAATGAAAGGGGTGGTTGGTTGACTTTAAAATACGTCGAACTACAGCGTACCCCTGATCTATGTCCGTGGCTGTCCTGTGTTTGACCAAAACATTTATCATCAAGTCATATGGAAAAAATACAACATCATATAATTTTATTTGTACAATATCCGACTTTTATTACGGAATACTTCAAATGGTTTTTCTTTTCTAGTAAAAAAATATTCTAATAGAAAATTTTCTTCTGGTAAAAAATAAAACAGTTTTATAATAGGGTACTTGACTAAAAAAAATTATTGGCTTAAAATATTCTTATGGCAAAAATATTAGACCCGTATTTTTTCTTTTTTTCAAATACCCCATAAAAAAGGGAAAAAATTAATTTTAAAATTAGGACGAAAAATCACTCCCGAAAACGCTTTGTGGCTGTCACGTGGTATCTATGATGTCACTAGTGACTATAAACAAATTTTGAAACACCATTTTGGAATCTACTTTAAGCAAATTTGAACTATCCGCTTCTGTAAAACCTCCACCCATTATCTATATAATTCTTATTTTAATAGTAAGATTAAAATTAGTTTAATTACAAACAAAAAAACATCACACCGGTTTGTTTATACATACTAGTGACGTCAGCCAAATCGACGTGTTTGTGATCACGTGACGTACCGATGAAAAAAAAGCCATTTGAGAATGATTTTTATTAATTATTTAAATATTTATTTTGCAAACAAAATATATACGTTTGTTATATTTGGGTTCAAACTATAATTTAATTAATATTGGAAGGTATTTTAGCGATACTGTCAAGTACCCTATTAATACGTTGTTTTTAACGATTCCTTACCTAGAGCCACTCTGTCCGCCGTCGCCTCCCGGTTGATCCAGAAGGCTACCCACGAGAGCACCACAAGCATTGTGCACGGAGCATACACTTCAATGATGAAATAGCCCATGTGACGTTTCAAGTGAAAGTTCACCATTAGCACCGAAAACGGACCTAAATCACACAAGCATTGGCAACAAATTCATTGGATGATTATTTAAAATAATTGAAGCGTACAGGGGAAGAACCGCTTGATTTATTAGGAGTCGTCCCGTAATTGTGTCTGCTTGGCGGACATTGGCGGCAGGAAACCGGTTTCTCTCTTTCTTCTTCGCTTGGTCCAAGCGTCGGAATCGATCGTACTTTATTTGTAAAGCTTAACATGATGATGAACACAGTCTTTTGAATAAAACGCGGAACTGAATTTCAGGGTTGCAGTGAGAGAAGATGCACAAGAAAGGGAGAAACTGGTTTCCTTACACTAGTTTAGGCGATTACTCGCTATCATCGCCAAGCCTGATGAGGAAAGTTTTCTACGAAATTAAGCGGTTTTTCCCCTGTACTCTTCAATTTTTTCTTACATTTAAAGAGTACAAAGAGGGAAAACCCCTTCATCGACAGGGAATCTGCCAGAATTGCTTGGCGAGTTCTGGCGATCGGAAACCTATTTCTCTCTTGGTTCTCCTTCGTCGATTCAAGCGTCAGATTATTGTCTGGCGTGAATTTCGATCACAGAGATAGTAAACCCGTGCACTACATGATAAGAACCAATGCAAAACTGGTTTCTTTGCATCAGTCTAAGCGATGACTCGCTATCTTCGCCAAACAGACCTGATGCAGACAGATTCCCAGGCAATGAAGGGGTTCTTCCCCTGTACTCTTCATTTGTATAAAGTATAGCTGGTGGGATTCGTCATAAATATTGGTTGACATGGAGTAATATTCCCTTTTAAGAATATCATAATGTACAGTTTTTGCATTCGCAATGTTTAAACTTTTAAAGCCAGAAGAGATTTTAAAATTTGGGAGCACTCAAAAAGCTATAATACTTAAAATTAGCTCTTTATTAAAAAAATTAATTGCATTATATGATTTTGATAAAAATCAAACATTATTAAATCTAATAAATTTTCTTATTATATTCACCGCTATTCAGGTTTTAAGACACCTAGAAATTTTTAATATCCTTATACATTGTTAAACTTCATATAAATGGCTAAATTTGCAAATCTCTCTCGACAAATAATAGGATACTCGCTGTGAAAGGCATTCTAAATACAATTCCTCCCTGCCATAGATTCATATACTACAAGACAGCCATATCATCGATTTTAAGTTTCGATAATAGTATATAAAATAACTTTAAGTGAGGCTCAAGTTTAAAAATCCAATATCGAACTGAAGATTGCTTGACACATGCCTGTCAAATGAGAATACTTCAACCAAACTACTGAAAACAAGCGAATATTAGAAACTGAAGCCGTTTCGACAAGCAATCGAAAAACTTTTGAAATATACGTCTTTCGGAAATTTATAATCTTGAAATTTGATGAATATTAGATAATGGCAAACCTTATAACGGTATCTTTATCTAAATGTGCTTGACGTGTCTAATTACATAGTTATAATTTTGAAGTTAAGTTAGTACGAATTGTCGTCGGCACTAGAGCTGTACAAGAGCTATTAACGACCAGCGTCGTACTTTAGAACCACGTTATTTTACAAATATAGTATAAACATTAAACATTATTTTAAAAAAACTTTTAATGTTCATCGATTTCTTCTTGTGTTTTTTTTTTGTTTAAAACATAAGAATTTCGATTAAAAAAACGTAATTCCTCACAACTACATTATTAAAATTATTAATAATTAATTTCATTATATGGGTTCATTTAAGAAATAGAAATAAATTTTGTATGGATCAGTTAAATACGAAATATAAAGGAAGAAATGCAATTTGAAACTTATGAAATTTTTTTTAGGAATATGGTATTGTGTTGACTCATTGTTTAGTAATTTAATCACCATAGAATTAAAATAAAACAAATTAATCACAACACTATCACAATATTTCATAGAAACTGGTTACACACCAACACTTTTTATAATTTGTAATATCTGCAGTTAGCATTTTAAACTTTAAAATGAATTGCGAATACCTTAAAAAATTACAAATACCTTAAAATCACGACAAACTTAAATCGTTTTCTACTTTGGCAAACCAGTATTTCGCACCTATATATAAAAATATCTTTAAAAATTACATAAGTCTCAAAAATTTATGAGAATTGAATACATTTTTATATAGTAGTTTAGAATAGATAATCCTCAATTGTTCTTTTTATGTTTAGATAAAACTCAATTCCACGCATTCAAATATTCTTAAAATGTCTTTTAAGTATTGAACTGCGAAGTAAATTGTTTTGTTGAGATCCTGAATAAATAAAGACTCTGAAGTTGCATACCTTTTCTCTGCTTTTCTGAAAAATTTCCAGTCGGAGTATCTGTGACATCAAACATAGATAGTTTCATATCAGAGGCTATGACAACACTTCGAGCAGGATTCCATCGGTACTGGATATCACGCTCGGAATAACCGACTACAATGGGGAAAAAAAATAAGAATTTAAAAATATAGTACCTGTACCCTTACGGGGGAGGAGGGAAGATTAACAAAGGGAAGAGGGACCTGTACCCTACGGGAGGAGGAAGATTACAAGAGGAAATGACCTTACTTACGGAGAGAGATTAACGAAGGAGGGAAAGGGACTGCCCTAGGGAGAGGGAAGCATAACGAAGAGGAAAGGACCTGACCTTACGGGAGGAGAAGATTAACGAAGGAAGAGGACCTACCATTACGGGAGAGGGAAGATTAAATTCTTCAAAAGTGCCCTTTGAAGGGTGGACATTTTTTTGGCTTTCTAAGAACTTCAAAGTGCAGTAATGTTACTAATATAAAGATTAATTTATCATTAATTAGCTAAATATTAAATAGATCTGTTACAAATTTTAATCTGAAGATTCATTTGTTGTACTTTCAATTGGGACAGAAGGCGTCCATATTGGGAATCAGGAGTAGTCTTACACTCTTAAAACAAAAGAGTGAAATTCACTCCTATAGGAGAAGTGCATTTTCGGCACCGGAAAGAAGTGAAAATTAACTCAGACTGAGTTAAAACCTTCGTTTTAAGAGTGTAGGACGCAGATTGTTTTCTTTTATTTCTTTTACCCACTCAGAAAAAGAGTGAAATTCACTCCTATAGGAGAAGTGCATTTTCGGCACGGAAAGGAGTGGAAATTAACTCAGACTGAGTTAAAACCGCTCGTTTGTTTTAAGAGTGTACTAAATCGTATAATAAATATACAAATAAAACATTACCAAGCAATACATGCAATATCAATCGAAAACATGTTTTATCGGCTTTCTAAATCACTCCACTTTTCAATATTTAAAAAGTAATTATACAATATATCATAAAAATTTAAACTTTTCTATAATTAAGATCAGCACACACCACGAAAATACAAATTACCCTCGAAGGGACGAACAGCGCGCTTTTTTGGACTTTCTTAGCTAAAATATTTTAACTGCTTTTCTTCACAGACATGTAGCAATATCTCTAGATTAATAATTTAATTCGATTATTAATCTTTCAATTTATTAGGGGTGTCCATCTTAAGATCACTGTCCATATTGGATACAAGTACTATACATATAGTACCATCCACAGGCAAAAAAGAAACCTTAAGTTCTGCTCCATGTGACTTTACATTAATAAAATGATATTGATGATTTAAAAATTGCATTTAAGACGCCATCTCCTCTTCTTAAGATTAAGAAGATTAAACTATTATTGGTTAACCCTTTAAGTTCCGATTAAGTTTCTCTACCTAAAAAATATTGCTCATAATTTTTATTATTGACCTATTTAGTTTGAAATAATATTTTTAATAACTAATTTCATTAATATTTTTTTCCGAAAAAAAAATGCCGATATATTTTAACGCTCGTCATTTTTTACAAAAAATCTGTAAAATGCAAAATGTATAATTTATGTAATATACAGGACAATAGTTGTCCACAATCGTGTACAGTAGCACAATTTTTTTTTAATAAATCAGTCTATGTTGCCGCTGCAAGACAGAAGACCATATCAGCAGCTTTGGCGTTTCTGAGTTATAAACATCGATATAGATAAAAATGGATAATCTATCTTATTATAACATAAAATACTTCATATAATTCATTTTTGAAATCGCATATTCAATCAAACTTATGAATGTATGTTATACTTAGCGTTCGATGAAACGAGTTTTCTTCATTTTCACGAAACTCAGTTTTTGCAGATACGGTATTTTTTCTTACAGCGGCAGTATGTGACCTCGCACGTGTCAATACTTAAGCTTTTTCTTAATCTAGGTGGTATTATAAAAAGCTGTTGAAGTAAAATTGGGACATCCAATCTCAACGTGGAAAATATTGACCCTGTGGATTATACGGATATTTGTCATAGGATTATACGTTTTCTTTTTTTCATCTAGTTTTAAGTCAACTTAAAATAAGATAAGCCACATGTATTTTCCATGTAAGAAAATTGCAATTTTATGCCTTTTAAAACGCTACTAAGATTTGGAATAAATACTACCTAAGGAAAAAGAAATTAATTGTGGAGAAAATGCAAAAAACACTACTCTGTTTTTCCTGAAGGATCCAGAATTTTGAACCCATAAATCAATGACATTTTACACCTAAATATAATATTTTATGACGTAAATATCAATTATGTAAAGAATTACTCAATTAAGTTACCGGGTGCCCCAGCGGGGGGTAGTGTTTGAAACAAATGAAAAAATAAAAACAAATAAGATACATGAGAAGAATTTAATGACTTTATTGAATGGACATATTGGGCAGTTAATGATAAAGAGGTTCGAAGTGTCCGCTATATTTAATAAGGACAGTAGTTAGGCGGTTCTCGAATACAACCATACTCCATACTCCTTACCCATACCTTCCTCCATACTCCTGCCATACTCCTTTTGTTTGGCCAATTCTTTTTGTTTAACTCTCACAAAAGCTAAAAAAAAGCTTCCCACAAAAAGAATTGGTCAAACAAAAGGAGTATGGAGAAAGGAGGAAGGTATTTATAAGGAGTATGGAGTATGGTTGTATTCGAGAACCGCCTAACTGCTGTCCTTGTTAAAGATAGCGGGCACTTCGAACCTCTTTATCATAAATTGCCCAATATGTCTATTCAATAAAAGTCATTAAATTCTTCTCATGTCTCTTATTTGTTTTTATTTTTTCATTTGTTTCAAACACTACCCGCTAGGCTACCCGGTATCTTAGTTAACAAGAAATACTTACATAAATTATAAGTTACATAAAAACTTACAACATTCGTTTCTTGCGACCACACTAAAACTGTAATAAAACTCCATTGTAACAAAAGATAAATCCTATATCTTTTGTGAGGAAGTTTATTTTAACTGTTAGTTTTATAAATGGTCTATTGAACTCGCCTTCAACATCGCTCTTCAACAATCAATAAGAGGAAATTTCTCCTCTTTCCAATTCTCTGTTGACAGAGTCAGCAAAAAAAAAATTGGGAAAATCTCGTAGTTCGTTACAAAATGAGAACTATGAATATGTTGTATAAAAAAAGTAAAATCAGTTGCTGAAAATAATGGGGCTTTGTATTAAATTTCCAAGAAATATAAGACTTTAAAGGAATGTGGTATTTATTCAATTCTAAGAATTCGGTTTAAGGGGGGATTTTCTGTTATTGTTTTTAAGCTAGAATTACATTTCAGGAAAATACTTATCAATAGGACAGTGGAATATACAAGTCCCTGGACAAATTATTAGACGCACTGTATTTTTTTAGTAATTTTATGTTTCTTAAGAGTTTTTATGCAATAATGGTTTATTTAAACTACAATATTATTGATTTTTATTTTAAAGAATTGTTGTAGACTACATATTTGTATTTATTTTAAGATAATTATGATTAAGATTAATTTATATTAATTATTTTTATAAGATTATTTATGTGTGGAATAATCATCCTCAAATGCAGGAGACAGTACAGTCTTACATTGATAGCATGCCGCGCAGAATTAAAGCTTTGATAGCTCAACTAAATATTGACTTTTACTAACATTAATTTCACTTTTCTTTAAAACTTAATAAACTTATGCTTTTCTAAATTTATGTTGTTTTATTTTTGTCAAATAAATCGGTAATTGATTGGATAATATAAAAAAAAAAATCAATTTAAAATAATAAAACGGTACAATATCTCCCGGTAATTAATATTTTACATGAAATCTTGCAGTGCGTCTAATAATTTGTCCAGGGACTGTTGAAGGTTATAATTCAATTGTAATCCAATGTAATTGTTCATTATTGTTACTCATTGCATGTATTTTCAGACATCAATGGCGTGCTAGAAAAAAATATTCGAAAAAAAATCCCACCAATAAATAACGTCGTGCATATGGGACTACTGCTCGTTACCTGCCGTGTACGATATCACTATAAGACTGCGTTGAGTGCCAGCTCAGATGTCACCATTGTCACTTGACCGCGTTTCTGAATTACAAGGCTCGTCGCCAATAGCCTCGTGTATATCTAGCGTGACGTACATTCAATCAAAACAAAAAAGAAATCATTATTGGAAATTTTAACACTAAATGGAATCAAACCTTTTGACCAATGTATAGCTTTCGCTATAAATATCTGATTAGTTAAATATCCGACCATTTTGATACAAATTTAAAATTTAGAATTTTACGTTATATTTAGAATGGGCTACTTTTTTTTATCTCATACATTTATTTGGCCTAAATTATTCAAAACTCAAAAATTTAAAACTTTCGGCAAACAAAAATGTTGGTTAACGATGCATTAAAGAGCTTACGAATAAAAAGAGGAATAAATTCTTGTTTCAGAACGGAAATCATTGACTAAGATTCTTATACTAATGCATATTAGACATTCAATAGTTTCTATGTATAAAAGTAGCTTCAAACTTTTTAAACTTTATATAAGGACACTTTAATTTAAATTTATTTAATACTTACAACTCCCAATATGAAGAGGGCATCTTTGTACATCCATGGGGAAATTTTCTAATTTCATTGGGCAACTGGCTCTTATAGTTAGTCTAATGATAAAAAAATGATATAACACAATCAATATTAAACTTCTTAAACAGATTTTAAAATTATATTAATTCTAAAGCTAGCTGTTATGAATTTAACGGACAATGAATTGCAGAAGTATGCAATAATAAATATCGAAACTTGTACAGCATTGCATCGGAGATGTACACTCTTAAAACAAACGAGCGGTTTTAACTCAGTCTGAGTTAATTTCCACTCCTTTCCGTGCCGAAAATGCACTTCTCCTATAGGAGTGAGTTTCACTCTTTTTCGGAGTGGTTAAAAGAAATAAAAGAAAACAATTTGCGTCCTACACTCTTAAAACGAGCGGTTTTAACTCAGTCTGAGTTAATTTCCACTCCTTTCCGGTGCCGAAAATGCACTTCTCCTATAGGAGTGAATTTCACTCTTTTGTTTTAAGAGTGGAAATAAATATAATCTTGGATATCATAATCTTAGATTGGATAATCTTGGATTTTCTTATTGTAAAAAAATCATTTCACATATTTAAATCCATAAACTTATATTATTTAACACATATATATATATATATAATTGAAAGCTAAAAAGTAAAAAATTGCTTAATGGATAAAAAAAAAATTTGAGTTAACAAAACTAAAAAAAACTAAAAATGCAATTTACAGCAGTGTATCTTCCTATTATTTAAATTCGTCTTACCTTGACGAGTATAAAACTCTTCCATCTCTGTAGAGTCTTACGAACTTATTCGGCGTGGTGATGGTATGCAGGTAAGAACTCTTCCCATTGTGGAAGTAAGTGTCCGGCCTCCAGATCTTCTCAAGCATTGAAATCGATAAAGCGAGGGTGGACATTTTTTTGCTTTTGTAAGCAAGCCGTCTGTCGACCCAGCTCTGGCGGAAGTAACAATCCATTGAGTAAGACTGTAACAAAAGAAAGGGGCCACAAGAGACAGACAAACAATAAATAATTCAAATTCAAAGTCATCGGTGAAAGATTTATTAGCAAAATTAATTTCGAAGTAGTTCAGTTTAGAAAACAACAGTCACTAAAACAACTAATCCATTGAATAATTAAATACTATATCATTTAAATTAATTATTTATCTTAATTTAAATCATGATTTGTTAGTTTAAATAGAAGTCAAAATTTTTACGATGAATGGAAATTTAACATTTGTCACAAAGCAAAATATTTTATTATTTTTAAAAAAATGAATCAATAAAGAGATTAGAGTGTCAGAAAGAGTTATAAAATTCAGAATAAGAGTTATAAAATTAACAAAAGTTATAAACGTACCAGTTAACACCAGTTATTAAGACGTAAGTCGATGTGATCTTCAAACTAATTTAAAAAAAAAAGGTTCTGAAATATTTTAGTAAACTTACTTTGGTGTATTTAGGATTGTCACATCAGTAGTTGCGCTCAAGGTTGATTTAGTATTAAAACTTTAAGCACACATATTTGTTTTAAAATAATAACGAAAATACTTACAAACCTGGTTTCTAATTGTAAAAAATGCGTTCTTAAATCAATAAAATTTACGTTACCGAATTCTAAGAAAACAACGAAAAACATCCTCTAAAATGTACTAGTGAGTTTCACCTCAGAAATCAAATCTATAAAATATTACTTTCAGCTATTTATTTGCCTTAACTTTAATTTTGTTATTAATAGCAATTATAAATTTATTTTATATTTAGAGGTATCAGATTTTTTTTAATGAAAAATAAGTTAATGTATAATTACCATGTCTACTTCAGATACTGGCCCCATGCTTCTCACTTCGATGTCCACTAAAACTTGTGTCGCAGGACCTAAATGAAAGCACAAGGTCATATTTCCAAAACACTTACTTTTATATAGAAATGAATATTCCCTTGAATACTTTACTTTAAATTTTGAGCTGTTTGGATAGTTAGTCATTACATTTTTAGTGGGTTAAATTTATAATATAATAAGTCTTACGTTTTTTAAGGAGAAAAACTTCAAACCTCTAGTTTAAATCCTTTAAAAAACTAAACTATAAACAAGTAGGTTTGTAACAGAATCTGCCACTTAACCCGTTTCCACACAACAGTTGTATTTAACAGGTAAAAAGACGCCAAACACAGCATAATTTTTATATTAAACATTTACATGCTAAATTTGGCTAGTTTCATTTATTTTATTTCGAAAATTCAATAATTATTTTAAAAAATTATTATTAAATTAATTATATTATTAAATTAATTTATATTTCAAAGAATAAGTATGTAATATTCCTCGCTTTTAAATAGAATAAAAATATTTCATATCAACACACAAAGAATCTCGTAGTGAAATATATTTGACGTCATTTCAAACTGATCGATGTCGCAAAAATAAATTTATTTTAATTTATTGTCTAAAAGAATTAAAGTTTCTCGAGCGATTGTTGCGAATGGCAATGGTGATTTAATTCCAATAAAAATGGCTTCCTATGCATTTTAAAGGAGCATTAAATTTTGCAGTTTCAAGTACTTCGAATTCGAATTCTTTTCTGAAATTTTCAATGAATTCTAATTTCGATGCGCTGAATTTTTTGACGTATCGCACTTGTCCATGGCATTTGTAGTTTGGGCTATGAAAGTGGGTGACGGACAGACAGACGGACTGAACTATTATAATATCTTCCACTTTTACGTTATAAACGTTGTGTAGAAGCTAAAATGATTAACATACTAAAGTGAAATATCAATACATTGTTATTACAAAGCTACTAGATCAAGTATTTAGCCGTTTCAAATATTTAATTAATAAAGATTGACAGTAAATACCATACTAATTGAAGTTAAATTATAAAACTTTTACGAAAAAGTTTTTGGAAAAACGTATTTAGAGAAATAAAATAAATGATTCAAATTATTTTAATAAACTCCAAATTCACATTGAAAACCAAATATAGTGTCAATGAACAACATGCAACTTGTAGCTCAAATTCCAAAACTTTCAAAAACAAATCTTCTACAACTTTACGCTTACCGAGTCAAAAAGTTTTTCACTTCGCTTAACAATGAAATAGTTGAAGCGACACAAAAAGTTTCAATAGTTTTTTAATCAGATGTCCAGTTTAAATAACAATAAAATGAACCTTTTTGTCAAACGAACAAACAAAGCATCAAAAAGATGTATTTCCTTCCTTTCGTTCGTATTTTGTAGAAGAATTAAGTAACCCAATCATATAGCTAGGAAGGAGAATAGAGAGGTCCTTGTAGCGCACAAATGAAGCAGGCTAGAGCGATGCATCTTGGGATACCTCGGTGCCAGTATGTTATGCCCAGTAGCTCGAAAAACCTGACAGCCCTGCTTCAAATCATCTCAATTGGAGGAGCCCTCTACAAAGCGGTGCATCTTGGGATAACTCGGTGCCAGTATGTTATGCGCAGTAGCTCGAAAACCTGACAGCCCTGCTTCAAATCATCTCAATTGAGGAGCCCTCTACAGAGCTGTGCATCTTGGGATAACTCGGTGCCAGTATGTTATGCGCAGTAGCTCGAAAAACCTGACAGCCCTGCTTCAAATCATCTCAATTGGAGGAGCCCTCTACAGAGCTGTGCATCTTGGGATAACTCGGTGCCAGTATGTTATGCGCAGTAGCTCGAAAAACCTGACAGCCCTGCTTCAAATCATCTCAATTGGAGGAGCCCTCTACAAAGCGGTGCATCTTGGGATAACTCGGTGCCAGTATGTTATGCGCAGTAGCTCGAAAAACCTGACAGCCCTGCTTCAATTTCTCTCAACTGATAGACCTCTACACCTCCTTCCTACCTCTATGAACCCACTTTACCTACCAAAAAAAAAATTACTTTTTACTTTATTTTAAATAAAGATGCCATAACGCTAGTAGTAAATCTCTCATCTTCTTTACTTCATTTTGCTTCTAAGAAGCTCGACTAACAGAAATGCTGCATAAGTCATTTATTTATTCGATGAAGTCAAAAGAAAATGGTAGAAAAGAACAAGTTTGGAAAAATATTCGATTTTGTGTCTTCCTCTTTAAGGGGGCCTAAAAAAAGATTTTTTGTATGTTTCACAATAAAATAAGTTCGAGTTCTGGTTTATTTAAAAAATAAATGTAGTTTCATTTACCATAATTAATTGAAACTACTCAGATATGTTAACGGATATCCGATGTGCTAATTATTACTAATTAAAATACTAATATCGTAAGTTCATTTTTTTTTCTTTTTTCATACGATATTTATAATTTAGCATTTTTTTACTCTGCAGTGCTTGAAATTTACTGATTTTAGTAAAAGTTTTATATACTGTTAAGTTTTCATGGTATTTCTCTATCCAAATTAGTTTTTACCATGCGATAAAAAAAATCACATAATTAGTTGTCGGTTTCAGTCACTTATCATATATGGCTGCGCTTCTGCAACAAAGCAAATGTGATATTACCTGTAACAGTACTAGATATCTTAAAAGAAACTGACGCTTACAAAGGTTTTGAATTCAAATATTTGAACTTCAACAGGTTTAAACAAATATAAATTTTAGACCAGATTTTAATAATAATAAACTGTTTAAAACGAGTTTATGTTCCATTTTCAAACCTAATTATACAATGTAACACCTCAAAGAATTTTATCAGCTCCAATTCAGTCCAAAGTTTAATTTCAGTCGGCAGGGATTCATTAGAGCAAGTATTCCGAGCTATCGGCTGGATATACTTCCCATTAAATATCTCCACAAATGAACGGGTCGGAGGAACCACGACGCATGATGCCACGCCTAGCTGATAATGCTCTCAAAATCTTAATAATACTCCGATAGACCATTCAAATATTAAATATTCAACTGATTTAACGATTGCATCATTGCTAACAATAACAACAAATATATTAATGTCCTTTTATGAACAATGTATAAGAAGCTATACTGTGGTTAATATTTAGTTTTAAAAAATCGTGCTCTTATACTTCACATAAATCTTTCGTGTTATAAATATAAAGATGTAAACATTCCTTATAAATATTATCCCTCTTAAAAGGGATAATATTGAGTGATGTGTGAGTGATACGCAGTTTGGTTGAAGTTTAATCTTTTTTTTCACTGAATAAGATTAAAATTTTTAATTTTAACTAAAAATTTAATTTCTTTAAATTGTTTTAAATTTTATTAATGTAGCTGGTGGTAATCAACGACAAATCCCTATTTTAAACTTTTAAATTTAAAAATCTTATAATATTTCTATTTTTTTTAATTATTATGTTGGTGTTAAATTGGTTGTTTTAGTTTATCCATGTCTTTTTGTAAACAAACCACTTTTGTCTCATTAAAAAATACCATATGTATAAGGAGGAGTTTGGACATAAAATAATATTTGAGTAGCTGAATCTGAATAGTCACGGCATACTTGAAATATTTTAGGAGTTTGATTCTAATAATTATTTTATTATTGAAGGCATTATTAGATTAATGCATTACTTACATTTATCCGATACTTCAAACTATTGAGGTGGGACATCTCAACCATAATCCCCACACTTTTCACGTTATTTTTCTTCATGGCAAAAGTCTATATCGGGGATTATCTTTATTTCCAATAAAAAAAATTAATGTTGGTGTCAAGGGAACGCCATAGCACAGGATCCTAATACCCCATTATCAATTTACTATTATTATTCCCTTAAAATGAAACAAGAGCAAATTTTATACAGTTAACGTAGTTAAAATCCGGTTTTTTACAGATAAAAAGTATACCTAGACAAACAAATTTCAATCAGTTAGCTTGGTAATAAAAATACTTCAATCTCATAATTATTTTTTTAAAGTCCAATTCAACTTAAATCGACTCAAAATAAGGAATAATTTTTATGTACAAAGTGGAAATAAGTATCCCTCTATATCTATAGAAGGTCCACCCTTTCGCAGTAGCAGTTCGTCAAACTTAAAAATCCGTTCTCAGCAATTCAAACCCTGCGAGAAAGATGCTGAAGTCAGCAAACCGAATGCGCAGCAGGCACGTACTTTCACTTGCAGATCATCTCTTTGTCTAGTTTCTGACCTTTCGTTTAGCGTTTAACTTGTAAAGGTTTTTTTTATGTGGCATGGTAAATAACTTCACGTTAACCTAGTAAAAGACTTTAAAAATTGGATTTTCAGTTTCTTTAAGAAAGCAAGTAGTTTTAGACCAGGGTTCCCACTCTTATTTCAAAATAAAAAAATCAAGGAGTTTTTAAGGACTTTTCAAGGACTCCCAATTTTTTTTTCAATGACCCTTAATCATAATGCAACGATTATTTTAATTACCGTAAGGAAGAAGTTAAGAGAAACTACGAAATGAAACGGCAAATCGTAATTTTAAAAACAGATGTTTCAAGGCGACAAAAGATGCATCCATAACAAAGAATCGGAAAAAAAAAATCTGCGTCTGCAATTGTAACATTAAAAGTTTGTTTGAAATATCGCCAACGCTAGGTGTTTTGGCAACCATATCAGAGGAAAACACAGAAGGATTTGGCAAAAATGTAACTGTTAGTAAGCATCATTTTGTACAATGCCGAAGTGCTATGCGTGCCATTTAGTGCCGACTTGGCATTGTTTTAAGAAATGACTTCTTGAAATTTGAATGCCGGGAACGAAGAAAATCAAGGACTTTTCAACGATTGTTTGTCAAAATTAAGGAGTACTAAGGGGTACTTGAAATCGAAAATCAAAATCAAGGACTTTTTAACGATTTTTGCTAAAAATCAAGGAGTATAAAAGGGTCCTTGAAATTAATAATAAAAATCAAGGACTTCTTAAGGACTTTCAAGGACCCGTGGGAACCCTGTAGACTATACAATATGGGTTTCTTTTTGTTTAAAATAATCAGAAATAAGGTATTTATTGACTTTTAAAGCAAAATTTTAGCGATGTATAGTTTATTTATAGGAAGACAGATACTTTGGCTCATTTCTTGTGAATGGAACGAGTAATAAATATAAATTACTAAAGCCGGGTAAACACATATAAAACATGAACATAAACGTTTCTGTCACATTTCAAAAGTTAGACTGTGCTTTTAATTTTTATGAATCCACTCACAATGTTCTATATCATAGATATCGATTGTTATTGCTACATAATGCCCATTTTTTTAAATATAGGACGAAAAAGAAAATTTTGCAAAAAAAAATATCAAACCAAATTGTTTTAGAAATTTTTAGAAAGTTAGAATCATAAATTGTTTTTAAAAACAAATCGAAAACTTTCACTTAATTTATATTATTTTCAAAGTTTTGTCATACTTTAATTTTAGGTTGATGTCTACACAAAAAGGTAGTATCTCAATATACTATATCTATTGAATTCATTTGAAAAGCGCTTTGGATTACGTAGGAATTTTTTTAAAGAATATAAAATTGCGATATCTTAATTTTAATAAATTCAAATTTGCAAAAAAATATATGCACGTGCAAAAACAATATTTACATTTTCGAAATCAGCGTCCCAAAATAATCGGAAAAAAGTACCAATGATAGGCGTCTGATAACAAATAGAAACTTTTAAACCTTTAAATTACATAATTTAGTTTTACCAAATTATCGATGATAAAAACCAAAAATTGGGGTAGAAGTTATTATTTTTAGGGTAGAAGTTTTAATGGGGTGTAGGATTGTCCCCTGACTGTTTTTCCCGGTTTGCCAAACGAAATTCTTTCCGAAGCATGCCATTTTGAAAAAAATTACAAAAATTTAGGAATTTTGTTCAGTTTCCTCTTAACTACTCCCAAAAATATCCATTTTATTAATATTCTACTATTCATTGATTGTCTTTATATAAGATTTTTTTACACATATTTAAATCTTAATTTCCCCTTGGAGTATTTTTTCTTCGCATTTGAAAACTGTCAATATTTATAAAACAATCCAATAATGAGGAAAGTATCAAAAGATGTATTTCGTAGAATTATAATTATATTTAGTACTCTAGATTCAAGTTCTCGTTTTTAAATAACGCTTCAATCGAGTTTGAGATATCGATCAGAAAAACTTACAATTCTTTTTTTATTGGTTTAAAAATTTCAACACCTTCTGGATCTGGTCAAATAGGTCCTTTATCAAGAACTTTATTGAAAAGTGGTAAAAATTCCACTTTAAACCTATACTACTTTATTAAGAACTTTATTCCATAAAAGTAGTTTAAATATATATTTATAAATACAAATTTTCAGTTCTACTTGGAGCAATAAAAGATCTCTACGTGTTCTAAAATACAGAGCCCTACAGTTATAAAAAAAACTGAATCGAACCATTCATCAAACCACTCGCCAATATAAGAATATATTCTTTTGTAATTTAAAGTGGGCTGTCAATCTCATAGGAATCCAAGTCATAATTGAACTGACATCTATTTTACGATATATGTAGTGCGTTCCTTTTCTTAATCTTTTTAATACTTGACTATTTGATTTCATAGTAGAAATCTGAACTTTGGTCAATAGCATAAACTACGTCATTGGTCTTTTTATATTCTATGGTACATCATTATTATGAACATTTTAGAATTACGCGACTTAAATTGGACAACATTTTAAGATGATTTTTTTGCACTAGATTGAAAACAAGTAGGTTTGTAACAGAATCTGTCACTAAACCCGCTTCCACACAACATTTGTGTTTAACAGGAAAAAACGCTCCAAACACAGCATTAATTCTATATTAAACATTTACACGCTAAATTTGGCTAGTTTTATCTATTTTCTTTCAAAAATTAAATAACTATTTGTTATCGTTTGCTAAAATAATTAATATTTCAAAGAATAAATATGTAATATTCATCGCTTTTAAATAAAAAGAAAACATTTCATATCAACACACAATCAAAGAATCTCTTTGTGAAATATTGTTTTTGTTGTTTTTAAAGTTTCTCGATGCGATTGTTATGGCAATGGTGATTTAATTCTAATAAAAATGGCAATCAGCATTAAATTTTGCAGTTTTTTAAAAAATTGAAGTACTTCGAATTCGAATTCTTTTCTGAAATTGTATTATAATTTCGATGCGCTGAATTTTTTGACGTATCACACTTGTCCGTAACATTTGTAGTTTGGGCTATGAAAGTGGATGTTGGACAGACGGACAGACTGACTGAACGATTATAATACCTTCCACTTTTTACGTTATAAACGTAGTGTGGAAGCTAAAAATACCTTTGCTTTTACATGCACACGAATGAATTTTATTCATTGACTACTGACTAGTGTACTTTTTATTACGTAAGTTCTTCATTTGAAAACTGAAAAAGATTGGACATCACTAATGTGCTTATTCACAAAAAGTTGGGTATTCAATTTAAAAATATTGGAGAGTGGAAAAGTGGAAGGAAAAGTGTTTTTAAAGACATTGTAGCAAGACGATGTTGTAATTCAGAGAATACAGTTATTTCAACACTTCGTACATTACAGTATACCTTAGGGAAGAAACTTTTCTTCATGTTAATCCTATAAATGACAGAACTTCTATTTCTGCAACTGTATCAGCACAACACTTGTCTGACTTAACCCTTATTCTCATAAAGTAGCATATATGCTACCTGGGGTTTTCCCCTACTTTCTGTTTGTTAAGTGACGTCAGCGAGTATGTTGCATTGTTATTTGTTAGAAGAACAGTATAGAAGCTTCGTTCAGAGTGAAAAAATGTACAAAGTTAAAATTATTTTTGTTTTAGAGGAAGGTAACTTGTTGGGTTGTTGTGTTTGTGCATCATGTCTCGTCGTCTGTACAAGGAAAGTTCATTGAATTATTTTTCATATTATTTTTTTTTTACTTTGAAAAATATTTTTCACATTTCTTATGTTCTGTAGTTTTAAAAAATTGCTTAAGTTGTTGGATTACCACTGTTTTTGGAAAAAATACAAGCTAAAAACCGAAGGTTGCATATATACTACCTTTTATAAAACTCTAATTAATTACTGCACTAATTATTTTAGAAAGGTTATGACACCAAATAATCTTTATTTTAGCTGTAAAAAAACAGAAAAAAATTGAAAATTAGAAAAATTAAAAAAAAATCGATGATCATGAGAATAAGGGTTAACATGCACGAATCGTAGCACTTTCTCAGCTTTAGAACATGTTACCAATGACGCATATTTCTTAAAATCTAGGAATTAAAATATCATTATTAATGTTAATTACCTCCAACGCCGGGCCTCAAATGGTAATCGTAACCTTCTAAAAGGCTGTCCAAGAGATCCGAAATGTTCTGAGTTCCAGAAGCACCAACCCTGAAAAGTCAACACAAATTTAGAAATAAAAATTTAAAAAATGTATTGCTAAATAAAATAATTTTATTTAAATGTTAAGGACAATTGAAGAGTACAGGGGAAGAACCGCTGGATTTATTAGGAGTCGTCCCGTAATTGTGTCTGCTTGGCGGACATTGGCGACAGGAAACCGGTTTTCCTTTCGGTTCCTCTTTCGCGGTACAAACGTGTGACTCATGTCCACTGATCTCTGGCGTGAATCAGGGTTGCCGCGAGGGAAAAACAAAGTGAGAAACTGGTTTCCTTACACCAGTTTAGGCGAATACTCGCTTTCATCGCCAAAGAGACCTGATGAGGAAAGTTTTCTACGAAATTAAACATTTTTCCCCCTGTACTCTTCAATTGTTCAAAAAATAGACTTGAAAACCAATATGTAATTTTTTTAAAAAAAGAGTTTCTTAGGCATAGCTTTTTTAGTAGTGTAATAGTATAAAGTATTTTTTAGTCTTAAGATGGTTTAGGTGATTAGTTTTAATGTGTCTGAAGATCTTGCCATTTGAATAACACAAAATTGTCATGAATAGTTGATAGCCTCATTGTAAAATAACCATGTTATATTACAATCTCTTTGAGTTACACTTATGCCTCCAAGACAAAGATCCGAACTTCAAATGTTCTCTAAAGCCTATGAGAAGTTTTCAAAGGCCCCTGCTTTATTTTTTGCATAAACTAGTAGTTTTTCATCATTTATCGGTGACAGGTTTCTGATTTAAATCATTCCTCAATAATTCCCTGCAACTGAAGTTTGGTTTCTAGCAACAACTATATTTTCTGACGGAAAGAGCTAATATGTACTTTACTTTTTTGTTAAAAAAACTGTTACAAAGATATCACAACTTTAAATTCTCTTAAGTTTATCTTAAATTATCTTTATAATACAAAAGTATTATAAAGGTACCTTATACTTTTGTATGTTTTCAAGTTGTGTGTTCGTATAATTTCTGTCCTTCTCTAACCCCTTGTTAAAGATAAAACAGTAGTTGTTTTCCAATTGACTATGCATTTATTTATTTCCATTTGGATTTTCGATGCTGCGAAATAATTTTGTCTTCACGTATGTAATTTAATGCAATATTCTAATTCACACATTTTAGTTAACTTATTGGTTCTTTATAGCATCTGCATCCTGAGTAAATTTAACTTTTAATTATTAATGTATTTTCTTGCCATTTTTTAAAAATTAAAACTCTATTATTTAACCCTTTCAGTCCCAATGACAATTTGGCATCATCGTTTTAGAAATTTTTTTCTGATCGTCTATAGCCAGTTATGATATCAAAAAGCACATCATTCGATTCTTCAAACTTTTTTCTATTAGAAAATATTTTTTATTAATCCCAATAGATGTCAGCCCTATTATTTTTTTAAAATTATGATCAGAAACATGATGATGCCAAATAACATAACTGGGACTGAAAGGGTTAAAAAAAACTTTTTTGGCCAAAAGTTTATTATATTGCATGTAGAAAATATAGTTTAAGGTTATTTTAATCTGCTTTCACTACCCCATAATTTATTTCGGTTATTTTCAACTATAAAATTCACATCAAAGTATTTTTAGGTATAGTTTACCGCATCTAAACATTTTTTAAAAAAAGTTTCGTTTTAAAACCCTACTCCTCCTAGAGTTGAAGGAACTTTAGGCGAGTTTTTTTAATGTTTCTTTGACAATAGTTGACAAAACTGAAGATAAAGAAAACAAAAAAAAGATGTTTTTGTAAAGGGTCATGTGTCAAAGTGTCATTGATTTTTCAACTGAGACATTTTTTTATAGAAAAAAACTAAATTTAATATAAACCCCTCTCCATCCACAGTTTTGTGAAATTCACATGTGTCAATGCAGAAAAAAAATATCAAAGCTCTAGTTATTTTTTAAAGCATTAGGTATTTTGGTATTGTACAAAATTTAAAAAAAAAAGATACTTTCATAAGTTAATTCGTCGACAGACAGGTAGTCCGTCCTTACGTACAGACAGACGGACAAAAAGTATAAAAGATAGGTGTTGGGTGACATGCCTTTCTAACAAAAGATTTTTTTAATTTTTTTTTTAATTAAAAAAGAAAGAAAGTAGGCCAAAAACTTAAAGCCACAAAACTTTTATACTTTTACGAATTCGTCGACAGACAGGTAGTCCGTCCGGACGTACAGACAGACGGACAAAAAGTATAAAAGATAGGTGTTGGGTGACATGCCTTTCTAACAAAAGATTTTTTTAAATTTTTTTTTAATTAAAAAAGAAAGAAAGTAGGCCAAAAACTTAAGAGGGATTGTCAGTCCCATAGAGCTAATGCATTAGTTTTCTAATCATAACTTCCGCAGAAGTATTGCTTTGCCATGTTAGCCCTTTTTCCCCAGGTATGGGAATCAACATAACATCGAAATGAAACAAATTTTGAAACGAAACTGTTATCTAGTTATTTAATTAATTATTTTTTAGTTTTAAAATGCCACAAATTTCAGCAGATGGCGACACTATTTTAAAACTTTATCATTTAATAATTAAATAACCGGATGTTATTTTCTTTTCAATTTTGTTTTAAATTGATGTTATGACGATTCTCATACCTGGGTGAAAATGGGATAACATGGCAAAGCAATTCTTTTGAAGAAATTATGATTTCAAAACTAATGCATTAGCTCTATGGGACTGACAGTCCCTCTTAAAGCCACAAAACTTTTACAAAATTTCGAACCACCATGGGACGACCTTCAAGCTAACCTGCTTTTAATGATGAAATAGTATCTTACATAAAAAAAAACTTTTAATTTGGATTCGTATTTCGAAATATTTCATCGAATAATGCGAGTGCTTGGAGCAAAATTTATGTCTTTCACAAGCTTCAAAATTTCAGATAATTGGACATCGATTGTCTTGAATTATTGAGTATTTCTGATAGAAAATGAAGCGGAATTTATAAAAATAAAAACGTATCCATTTGTTTACCAATAACTTATAGTCAGCGACAAATAAAAAAAGTGATAATTTGAAGTTAAAAAAGTTACATTTATGGTTTTTTTTCCACCCTTCCTTGGACCAAAATGGTTTTAAATTAGATTTTTCTCTTTCACAATGATTATCCTTTCTGTAGCAATCTGCGTTAAAGACTCTTCAAAATTTCATTTTTTTTAATTAAAAAAAATTAAGGAATTTATCTAAATAATTAAATAATGTATATTGTTAGAAAAACTGGTACATCTTGGATGAAATTAAAATTAACGTTTTTAAAATTTCACAATTAAGTTCAACGCCGTTAATGTTATAATAAATTGTTTAAATATGAACTAAGGCCTAATATATGAAGGTAACGCACAAGTAAGGTGTCCTATTCATTCTATGTAAGCAATGTTTGAGAAAAGTATCCGATAGCATAGTAAGGCTTCTGAATATGTTTGCCTATATTTAGCGGAACGATAAAAAAAATAGATCTCTACCGAAATTACAACACTCTTTATTTGTGAGATGCGATGCTTTGCGAGAGCTTCAATATGGAAGTCACTCAAGTGTTTGCTTCAAAAGAAATGTACTTTGAATGCTCTATGACTTTTTATGCATCTTTCAATCGACAACCGAAAGAGGAAAACCTTATGACTGTTATCACGAAGCTACACTGTTAAAAAATTTGTGCTTGGTTTCACCATGATATTGGTTCCTTTCACCATGATATTGGTTCCTAGTAGCTGCAACGGATGGATGGTGAAATGTTTCACCTTTTTTTTCGGTGTTTGGTTGAACCATTTTCCTGGATTTGGAAACAAAAACCCGAGAAATGGTTCAACCGAATACCAAAAATATGGTGGAACGTTACACCATTCAGCCACTAGGAACCAATATCATGGTGAAACCAAGCACAAAATTATTAACAGTGTAGTCATATAAGTTTTGTAAAAGCTACCTAGAAGCCATGTTCATTATTTTAATTGAAGAAACTTGCTGGGAAAACAGAGGTGAATATAAGGAAAACTTTTGAACGATATGCGGATATTTTTTCAACGTCCCCAATTATTACACTTTTGCTTCGATTAAAAATAATGCCACGTAGTACTATAAAACAACAAAGCAAATCTTATAGGGTATATTGGTTTTTATAGTCAAATAAAGTGCACTCTAATGAGAAATAAAATTCAATTGCTTACCATATGGGTGAATATACAGTTAACATCCAGCATCCAAACAGTAATGATACTGTGGAATATAACATCCCCTATGTAATAGACATCACATCCTAGAAAATAAATATGACATTCTTTATATTGGCCTACTATGGTAAAAGCTGTAATAGACATCACATCCCTAGAAAATAAATATGACATTCTTTATATTGGCCTACTATGGGTAAAAGCTGTAATAGACATCACATCCCTAGAAAATAAATATGACATTCTTTATATTGGCCTACTATAGGTAAAAGCTGTAATAGACATCACATCCCTAGAAAATAAATATGACATTCTTTATATTGGCCTACTATGGGTAAAAGCTGTAATAGACATCACATCCCTAGAAAATAAATATGACATTCTTTATATTGGCATACTATGGGTAAAAGCTTTTTATTAAATTTACTTTAGAAAACGTGAACCACATCTTATCAGTCATTCAACTCCTTTATTAAGATATATAGTACATTTCAATAGTTATACAGTATTGGCCATAATGAATTAGTTGTTTTGCATAGTTAAGATTTTTTTTCTTAAATACTTCATGTGGATTTCAAATCGGAAAGAAAAGTTTCATTTAATTCTATTTTTATTCAATATTTCCACTGTTGTCATTTCGTCAAGCGCACGAGATACTCTATTTGAAATGAA
This sequence comes from Oedothorax gibbosus, assembly GCA_019343175.1. Taxonomy (NCBI): domain Eukaryota; kingdom Metazoa; phylum Arthropoda; class Arachnida; order Araneae; family Linyphiidae; genus Oedothorax; species Oedothorax gibbosus. Next base: position 2,620,401 of record JAFNEN010000006.1, read on the forward strand.
TATAAAACTGAAAGAAATATTTATTTTTATAATATAAATCAGTTTGGAATGACGTCATAGTAGAGTTCTTTTGATGTTCATTATTATATGCGTATTAGGAAAGTGGTAGAGAAAGTTCTACTTTTGTTATGCATAAATATTCGGGTCATTTTTAATTTACGTTTCAGCTTTTATTAATGTGGGAGAAAAGAATAGAAAAATATTAATTGTATTTGCGAAAGAAATTAAATGAAAATAAGCAATTATGACGAGTAAAAAGTTTAAATTAGTATTTAAATGCTTTGTTTTGTTATTTAAATGCTTTGTTTTTAAAGTTTTTATATCTCCTGAGGAAGCCGTTCTGTGTCACAGTTTCTGATACAAACTTACTTAACTTAAAATATTAAACAGATTTCTCCAAATTAACTATTGCATTCAAAATGTACAATCTAAACATTAGAATCAATCCCTAAAACAGATTGTAATTGGATCGTACGAAATTCCCGGGAAACATTAGAAATGATAAATGAGCCATTTTTCGCTCTCAAAACGACACCCGATACTTATTGATGATCCGGTGTGAATTATTTTAAAAAGTTATTACATCCTGTGGTGTCATCTAATTTAACTCATAAACTAATTTATTCGTTCCTGGCGCCGAAATTTGTAACGCATCAACGCGGTCCAGAGATCCAGATCGATAAAGATGGCGAAATAAAAAGATAATCACTCACTGACCGGCAACGAAGGTAAAAAAAAAAACCTAGGGACACTTTTACTAAATTCTTTCCGCTTTTTAGAAAGGAATATGACATTTAAAAGATTTAAAATGGTTCCTTGTGGGTTTGAAAAAAAAAGTTGTGATCTTTTCCAAAATTCACTGGCTTTTTTAAAAGGTGGCTGCGCCCTAAATTAGTTTGATGGTTATCTTGTATATAAACGGATAATATGGCTTGATTTCAGTACAGGCTTAAGTCGGTAGGATATAATTTCACAAAAAGTTATAATAAATTTCAAAATTAACGTGCATTTAAATTTTTATTAGAATTTTTTTTAACTAAAATAGATTATTATATAGGAATCCCATAACAATCATTAATAACTTGCAGTTATTGTAGGGTAGGGTTGGTACATATATATTCCGGCTTGGTGTGCTTGATCAGAGACCCGCTTATAAACCTTCGTCAAGTAAGACAGACACAGAAAGAATTTTTACTGACACAGAGAGAATTACACCCAGGGCGAAGTCGGGAATCGAACCCGCACCCGGTACAGTGCGCAGACTGTTAGCGTAGGCAGCTATCTTAACCACTAGGCCACCCGGACCCCTGCAGTTATTGTTCTCGCAGTAATGATATTAAAGAAATTGTTGAAAACGTTTTATTTGAGTCTATTTTATTTGCAATGCATTCATTTCCAATGGTCATCTGTGCACCAGACCTTACAGATAAGTTTTAAAAAAATAAGAAGCAAATATTTCTCCAATTCTTTTAGAGGTAAAAATAAAACTAAAAAGCACATTTAAACAACACAATGTCCACAATCCAAAAATTTCAAGAACTAAGAAAAGCACGAACTTAATCTCAATTCAATTGTTTGGATCGTGTTTTCTTTCCGATTTGGTAAAGGAATCTAAGCATTCCCAGTGAGAAAAATAATGTGCAGTTTTACTTGTTTGTTCTGTGTTAATGCATGGCTTGGCATTTCAATGCATACTGATTACACAGGAGAGGGTAATAAATTAGAACAGGTAGAAAAAGAGGACTTCTTTATCTGTGGATGTGTTAATCGAATATTTGATGACCAAGAGGACATCTTAAGGAGGAATGGGTGCGCTGGACCGGGAGTCTCCAAAGCAAAGTGCATCAGTGTTAATCCAATGGGCGAAAAAAATATTTTCTATGCCACATTTCTCCGGCTGTAGTGAATATTTTTTCAAGCGGATTTTTTTATATGATGCATGTAGCTGACTTACAGGTCCCGACAATCCCACTTTTTGAAATTGGTTCGAATATTTTTTTATAATTTTCAATAAATAGTTTTACACAAAATATTCGAACTGATTTCAAAAAGTGGGATTATAGAGACCTGTAAGTTATCTATATTTATTATTTAAAAAAAAAAAACGTTTGTAAAAATATTCAATACAGCCGGAGAAATGTGGCAGAGAAAATAGTTTTTTCGCCATTGGATTAACACTGAGGCACTTGAGTTTGGAGACCCCCGGTCCAGCGCGCCCATTCCCCCTTAAGTTTTATTTTTTAAGAACTAGTTACCAGAATGATAAAAAAAAATGAAACTTATTATAAAATCTTAACTGTTAGAGCACATATTTCATTATAAAGCTTTTTTAAAGTTTTTTTTTTATTTACTAGATTAAATTTTTAAATGCTAAATAAGTTTTCTGACCATTTTTCCTATTCATATTCATTTTAAAAAATCTTTTCTTAACTGGTTTTAAAAAATTATGCATAAAATAAGACACATGTAAACTATTAGGTAACAGTATTAATTTAAATATAATCAGTTATACATATCATGCCAAATTATTGTTAACTAGTGTCAAAGTATGTCATTTAAAATATTAATATATTTAATAATATATTAATAATATACAGATAATTAAGTGTTTGTCTGTTATTGTATTTTTTTGTATTATGTGTATGTGTCATGTTATGTAAATGGAATTGGTTTTTCTGTATGACGGTGTAGGAAAATGAATAAATAAAATCAAAAGAAAAAAATTGTGTTTAAACATTAAACCAGCACACTGGATTATCATTAAAGTGACATAAATACTTGGAATATCATTCATTTTTCTAATATCAATCTTACATTTTGTTAAAATATAAATCGCATCCTAATATTATCCCGAATAAAGGAAGAAACTGTCACAAATCTATCAGACAAAAAGAGGAACTAAAGTGTTATCTTTCAATCTTGGCAAAAGTTTGAAAGACAATACCTTGACAGAAAAATAATACTCTATTCGTTTTGGTTAGTTTCAATAAATATTTGAATAGAAAGTATCTAAAATTCATTTAAAACCAAACGACTTAATATGAATTTCATTTCTGTTAAAAATTGAGCTCTTAAATACACTCAATCTCGTTTTATTCTGCAATAACACAATTGAGAATGAAACAAATTTGGGGGAAATTAGTTTCTATCTTCATGGAAAATAGCAAAAAATAATCATTTTGCATTTATTCTATATTATGAAACTTTCCCGTAAATTTTCCATATCAGAGAAAAGATAATTAAGTGTAATAGAGCAATTTTGATGGCATGCAAGTATAGCCTGACGTTCGCCACAGGAACATTATTTTTAAGTTACCTTATCTTACGTTAAATAATAACTTCTTTGTTTTTTTTATGTGTAACTTGTTAAGTTCTCAAATTTTAAAACTCAGTTCGACTTTCGTTTTTGATTTAAAAAATTAGAATTTCTCAAAACGATATAACTAATTATATAATTCACCTTCATTGAAATGTGTCGATATTTATTTAGGAAACAATTCATTTACTTAATTTAAAAGCTCAAAACCTTTCTTACTACAGAAATAAAAATAATTTTTTTTAATTTATCTTAATCAGATACATTAAATAGAATGGATTTGTAGGTAAAACTAATGTATTTTCTTATTTATAGTATAACAGTATTTGAAAGGTGTTCAATCCATATAGTGGTTATTCCTTTAAAAAATTGTATGTCAGAAACCAACATTGCTGAAATAAAAAATGTCAACATCCCCAACTCATCGAAACAAATTTAGTTAACCAGGAAATTTCGTTTAATTTTTAAGTATATACTACAATGGAATAAGTGTTCATTTTCGCATTTAAGACCATTTGTAAACTGAAAATAACACAGCTATTCTTAAGACCGTATTTTTTTTTTAATTCAAACCCTTCTTAGCACAAAATACATACGAGAATTCGTCGCCCTGGATGGATTTTTCATTTTGTTATAAGATCTTTTTTTTTGCTTGTTATCCGGACTTTGGATCGGGCAAGCTGGTGTTCTGGAATTTGCATCGCAAATTGAGTTCACCTTTAGAAACCGACTTTTTGGAGTGGTTGAAAAAGAAGCGCTTCTCAAAGAAATCAGCAAGGTGAAGATTTGAGTTCAATTTAAAGCGCAAATAGAAGAACCTTTAAAAAAACAACGAGCAAAGGCGTAAAAAGCCTAAAGATTATAAAATGACATGAAGAACGATAAAAATGTGTTTTTTCTCATGGTCGAACAGATTTTGGAACAAGATCGATTAAATCGGGTGAACGAATGGGGTTTATTTTGACAATCGTTTTTCGGATTAAAAAATAATTTACATATATTATTCTTATCACTTACGATTCTTATTTCAATTGTTTAACTCTCTTGCTGTCAGTCTGGTTGGGTCTGAGCTCCGACTATAGTCAGTACACCATTACAATTAATTCATTTAAAAACAAAGGAATATGTATGATTGGTGAAGTTTCGTACACTCTTAAAACAAACGAGCGTTTTTAACTCAGTCTGAGTTAATTTCCACTCCTTTCCGGTGCCGAAAATGCACTTCCCCTATAGGAGTGGATTTCACTCTTTTTGCGGAGTGGGTAAAAGAAATAAAAGAAAACAATCTACGTCCTACAATCTTAAAACAAGCGGTTTTAACTCAGTCTGAGTTAATTTCCACTCCTTTCCGGTGCCAAAAATGTACTTCCCCTATAGGAGTGGATTTCACTCTTTTGTTTTAAGAGTGTAGGTTATAAATTCCAGTGATAAAATATGTATGCTAACATCTGTAGCTTATCTGCTTTGGTCTGATGAATGTCAACTATTGTTATAATTTGCTGTTGTTACCAATTCAATTAAATTTCAGAAAAAACATACGATAACTTTGCTTTTTATTCCAGAGATGTATTTTGGATAAACACATTAAGACTGTTTCATGTATGTTTCCTGTCCGAGTGGACATAAGACTTTCACAAATAGTTATTGGTTTGCTGTAAGTTAATCTACCAACCAATCCACCGGCCTTCACTAAAAAGTGAATTAGTTATAAATACTATTTTATGAACGCTGAAAATAAAGATAAGTTTATGGACAATCTTTCAAAATGCCGGTCACTGCAGTTGCGTACAAAAACACTAAACTTTTATTATTTCAAAAGAAATTCCCTTAAGCTCCATTGCATATGATGATCTCTGACGTTAAATCTACATTTCATAAACCTCTGGCACCAGTGGACATTTCTTGAATCCTTCTTATGAAGAGAGTGATTAATTTTTAATCAGAGCAGAACATAAGTAGTTTGAAGAGTAGCGCGAAAAGCAGCTTAGTGCCACCGAGAGAAGAAAGAAGCGTAGGCCTAATTGATTCAAACCGAACGTGTTTTATCTTCAAACTGGCACTTCGTCTCGAAACCCCTTAAACACGCCTTTCAAGCATGAGGAACTTTCCATTGCGACAAAGATTCGATGCAAAAATGGATTTCCAATTGATTTTTTTTATCTTATTTTATTCAAAAAGACGAACTTTAAGTAGAGAACTGGATGAGAATTTCTTAATTGCGCTTGATAAGAATATCTAAATGTAAATTAGATATAGTTCTAATATGAAAAGTATATATTTTATCATGTATATTTAAATCTTTAATAAAATAAATCTCTCAGTTATACACAAAATACAAGTGTCATATCCAGTTATTTCAAACGCTTATTCTAAAAGTCATGCGAAAATTTGATCACATTTTACCATTTATATACAGGGTGGCCCAAAAGTAGGCTAACAGTTAATGTTGTACCATTGATAAGAACTTTAGGTTATTTAGAACAAGTATTTGACATAGTCGTGCTTAGTTTTATTGGTTGTCTAAAATAAAGTCGTACTACAGCGTATCTTATCCAAAGAGTAGCGAATCGTGGACTTCGTTTGGTTTAGTTTCGAGAAGGCTTTGGAATATTTATTTGATGCTTGAGGAATAAACAAAAAATGTTTTCAGAGTATGAAACTTCGAATCTCGCCATCTGCCAGCTATCCTATATAATGATTTGTGCTGTTGGAAAATTTGTGCTTTTGTTTGTAAGTGCAAAGCACTGCTGGGAATCTGAGTGAGGAGCACCGACGGTGAAGACAACTGAAAGTATGAAAAATGCGGACACAGTGCGTAGCATAACATTCATAAACATAAAAAGAAGTCCACTCGCGACTCGACTAGCTGAGCTGACTAGGGAGCTGATTATCCCTACAACGCCTGATGGACCAGCTGAACCGTACCGCCCAGTTACGAGGCCTTCTTGAGGAAGATCCTAATTACAGTTCTGTGAGATAATGCGCAATCAACTGACTGAACAACCAGACATGCTTTCGAAAAATAACTATTGCTGTATATATATATACCTAACTAACTGTAAGCCTACTTTTGGGCCACCCTGTATAAACGTGTTCAAGTACTCAGGTGTCGACTCATCACTTGGCTAAGGTACTAAATTACGAAGCACGTAGCTAATGGCCGTTGTGTAGCTCTAGTTCGACGGTAATTCAAACTAACCCTGACCGGATTGGAATTTTTTACCACCTAGCAGGGAGCGCGCGGTTTTTTTCTATAATCCTAAATTACGGTGCGTTCGCCTTTTGCGACATGCCTGTTAGTGCAGGGTATTACGGTATAATACACTGCTCAAAACAATTAGGGGAGCACTTTGCGTACTTTTGTTAATCCTTTCAGTTTCAACTTTTATTTTTTATTCTAAAAATCAAAATTTGTGAAATAAATTTATTATGCATCCAGAATGAAATGGTAAAAAACAGGGGGGGGGGGGGGGGGAATGTTAATTTTTTAACTAACATTTAAGGGGGGAAAATTGGAATCTTAACTATTGAATAAATTATAACAATATTTTTTTTCAAAACTTTATTTGTAAAAAAAAGGTTAAATCAATTTTTAAACATCCAAGAATGCAAGCGTGAAGAATTTAGGGTCAATTTATTTCATAAAAAATTTTGGGAGTGAATTTTATTTTACTATGTTTTTAATATTTTCATTTCATTAAAATAAACATAATTTAATTCTTCAAAAGACATGATTCTTCCATCGAACGATAAATAAGTGCGAGCTCAACTTAGTGAGAGAAAAAATCGGAAGCTGATATGATACCAAATGGAATCATTGGGGGTGAAAGGGTTTAAACCATGCGTTCCCCTAATTGTTTTGAGCAGTGTATATGTTTTTATAGCTTAATTTATGATTATTCAGTAAGATTATAAAATGCTGTGTTTAGAACAAATAAATTGTTTTGTACCACTACTGACAATTGAAAGTAAGTACTGTTCAGCATGTATTTGAAATCGATGTGTGTTTTAAAATTACCGTTTGCTTTGTTGCAACAAGCAAATAAAGTTTTAAAGACATCTTCATCGGACTCCACACACGACCCAAAAATAAATTTCCAAAGAAAATCGGCGATAAAATACGGTTGTTTGAATGAAGAAAAATCCCCGAAAAGAGAGATGTGTTCGTAGAGGCTTTAAAAGTTTGTTACTTAAAGTTCCGAACTGATTGTATACACTTCGCAATTTCTATCAAGCGAGAGTTCTTTTGTGAGAATACTAAGCATTTCATGAGTTTCTTCAAAGTTTTTTTCCCCAAGACAACTCGATCAGAACAAGCTTTTTTTATTGACATTTAATGCAATATTTTGTAAAATCTATTCATAACATATAAATGTAAAATTCTACAATAGGCAATCATTGCTACATATGGTAATAACAGCATATAAATGAAATCAATTTTGGATTCATGTAAATTTGTTTTAATATCGTTAAGGATATTTTGGTCTCTATAGTGGTCTCTAATGAAGTGTCAATGTTTAAAACAAAAATATCATTTGCCAATTATTATTGTTAAAGGTTAAATATTGTTAATAAGTTATGGCATGTGCATTAAAGTTCCTTAATTTTGATTTAAGGTTTTAATTTCAATAAAGGTCATAATAATGAGTTTTTTTAGGGTCAATATGAAAGTTTTGATATGTTATAACTGGCATTATTTACATATTGTGTAGATAAAAGTGTGAGAAAGTGGTATTGATAGAATATAAGTTTAGGAAATAATAGATAAAAGTTTAAGGAAAGCAATGATGCAATGGTATCCTGTTTTCCTCAAAATATACAAAAGTAATAAACAAAAAGAAAAAAAACATGGAAAACTAGCCCCCCCCTCCCAAAAAAAAAATAATAATAAATATGCTAAAATTTCGGATTATAATATATTTTAATATATAGATAAGAGGATGGTATTATGGAATACCAATTATATTTTTAAGACTAACCATTTTGGTTTTAAATAAAATTCCACAAAATCATAAAATTAGTAGTCATTAAAGTATGTACTCTAATGGTAATGAAGTGTCAAACGTGAAACAAAACAACATTTAATTTTTTTTTTGTGAAAAAATGTTAATATGGATAGTCGGGTAATATGGAATAGTTGTTTACAATTATTAAAAATTTAACTATTCTTCACAGAACAAAGTTATTTTAACTAAAAAATAATATTTCAAAATTTACTTTCAAATTGCTTTGTTTGAGTCTATTTACAAAAATCACAAACATAATCTTTTTCTGCTCCAGTATAGTCAGTATAAGCCAGTAAAGAACATCTAATGCTTTTAACTCAAATTTCGTTGATCTTCGGAAAATTTTCCGTTACAAAAGATGCATTCAGCATCGTTGTTTACCGATTCTTTGGTTGATGTTATGAAGGCAATTTCAGATGATACATCAGGACGGAACGATACATCAGAATACCTAGTATTACATAATACCCGACACGCCCTTTTGGATTATGATCTATTTTACTGACGGATAAAACACTGATAGCTAAATAACGACTACAGCATAACAAACTACTATTCTTTGAGTAAAAGTATTCTTAACAACAAGATTAAAGTTTCATAATTACTGGTAGATTAAGATATTTGAACACTTTCCGGAAAAAACTTTCGAAATTCTAAAAACTCATTTTGTTTTGCAGTACTGCATCATGGGGGATTTCTTAGGTCTTTCAAGGTATTCCCATGTAATGGCAGCTCGAGAGAGGGCTGAAACTTCGGTATTCCATAATACCCTCCTCTCCTCTATTTATTATCATAGAAACAAACATTACGTAAAACTATTATTTGATAAATTCTCAATTGTGTGAAAACTGAACAAACCAAATTAATATGCTAATAGTTTGTTTTCTTAGGGTTTACCTTATTTATATTTCAGGAAACTTTGCATCATAAACAAATGAAGCATAGACCATATCCTAATTAATTTTATATACAGTACCATACATAAAAATAAATATTACAACTAATTAGTTCTTTAGATTTGTAAAACTTTTATAAACATTTGTTATTAATAGCATTAATTATTCCATTATTGTGGAATATAAGATTGATTTTTTTTTAATATTGTGAATGAATACTTTTTATAAAAAACCGCATGTTTTTCGTTAGAAAACTGTTTTCTTCACATTTACTTTGTTTTTTCGAAAATATTTATAAGTAATATATTTTTAACGTACGACCACCAATAAAATCAGAAAAATACCAGAACAGCTAATCACAAAAATAAAAAAAAACACTAAATAGCAATTAATTCGTGTCTCTTACATTATTAAATTGAATAAAGTAAAAAATTAAATTGCAATAAAAGAAATTCGGCACGTAGAATGACGGATTTAACTAAGCAAAAGAAGAAGGTTTGTAACAGAATCTGTCAGACCGCTTCCGCACAACATTTGTACTCAACAGGAGAAACAAAATCGAACTCAGCATTTAAATATATATTAAACATTTACATGCTAAATGTGGCTAGTTTCATTAATTTTCTTTCGAAAATTCAATAATAATTCCTTGTCGTTCGATAAATTTTTTATGTTTCGAAGAATAAATATATAATATTCTTTGCTCTCAAATGAAGGCAAAAAAAGCATACATCAGCATAAGACAACATTAAAATAATAAATCGCCGTCAAAACCTAACTACAACCAAAATTTTAAATACCATTTGAAAAACAAATAAACTTTTAAACATCAAATTCATTGAAAATTCAATAAATATTACTCATCGTTGGCAAAATTTATTTGTATTTCGAAGAATGATTTTGAAATACCATTTAAAAACAAAATCGAATGAAGACCGAGCCAAAAGGAACAATTTGTAACAAATTCAAAAATGCTTAAATGTTAACAAAAATTACGTCTTTAAAAAAATAGAACGTCGAGTCCCTATTTCCAAACAAATAATACGAATAATCAAAAGAATCTAATTGTGACATTTGACGTCATGAAAGACTGATTTATATTTAAAAAAATCCTTTCCTTTAAATCTATATTTAATGAAGTTTCTCATGCGATTGTTGTGAGTAGCAATGATGATTTAATTCTAATAAATATGGACTTCTTATGCTTTTTAAATGAGTATAAATTTGAAGTTTTTTTAATAATTACTAGTACTTCGAATTCGATTTTCCTTTTTGATATTTATATTTTTTCAGTGTCATCTAATTTAGATGTGCTGAATTTTTTGACTTACCACACATGTCGTTAGCATTTGTAGTTTGAGCTCGAAATAAGGTAAAGGACATACGGACGGGCATAGCCTTTATAAAAGCTTTTACTTTTTACGTCTTAAAAATTAGTGTGGAAGCTAAAAAAGATTTTTTTTTCTTACTCTCTCTATCTTACAACTCTTTATAAAGACAATACAATTCCTTTCACCTAAACAGTTTTATACAACCTATTACATATTTTTAAAAATCGCTTATTTCTATTTGAGTATTGTAGAAATTATAGACCAACATTTTGCACAATCATAACTTTTGGGTATTCATATTTGCAAAGTTTTTGCATCTAGGAACTTATAATCTTAAAAATTTAACTGTTTTCATAGCGCATGATAGACAGTACTTAAGTACTTATTATCATGAATAAAATTGCAATTATTTTATGCGAAATTATAGCATTAGAACAAAAAATGTACAAACATGTACCACTTGCACATTATTAAACCCCATCAAAATTTTGCACTGATCAGAAAAAGTGACCAAGGCAGAAATGATACATTATTAAGGAGGTCCAGTACCTAGAAATGGCAAAATTGCACTTTTTTGTTGCATGTAAATATAATATAGCCAATAGTTCACAATTCACAGCAAACCAGTTAACAAAACTCTTTTTACCTAAGAAGTTTAGAGAACCTAGAATGTTTAGCTATTTTGACATGCTAAGGATTTTTAACTATGGTACTTTAAACTGCTTTCCTTACTTATAAAAAATAAGAATATTTTTAATTAAAATATGCATTTTTTTGTTCATTTTTGTCTGATTTTTTGTAAACAATATTCAAAGTTGAAAATTCATTTTTTTTTCCATGAAAATTTCAGTTATCTTTCTTTAATATTCCTTTTAAATAAAGTTGTGTATGTTAACTAAAATTGGATAAGTTCTATTCTAAATTGGATAAGTTCTAAAAATGCATAAGTTCTATTAAGATAAAGAACCTCTTACAAATTTTTGATTACGCAAAATTGAAAAACCGTAAAAGAGTAAGATTTCGAAAAAAAAATTGATGAAAAATTTTAATTTTGTCACATTTTACATAGAATTTAAAGCTCTTTTTGCTAAAGAGTAGTTTTTAAAGATGTCGCTTACGTATAAAAAATTTGATAATTAGCAAGTGTAAAAATGAAGAAAAAGTTGTACGACGTACCGGACGCCCTTAATAAGTAACACACTGCTCAAAACAATTAGGGGAGTGCATGATTTAAACCTTTCACCTCCAATGATTCCATTTGGAATCATCAGCTTGTGATTTTTAGCTTCCACGCTACGTTTATAACGTAAAAAGTGGAAGATTTTATAATCGTTCAGTGCGTCTGTCTGTCACCCACTTTCACAGAAAGAACCACAAGTCCCACAGACAAGTGGAATACGTCATTTTGAAGCACAAAATCAGATTATGCTACATTCCAAATTTCGTTAAAAATTTTAAATTAGAAGTTTATTTAAAATTTAAATAACTAAATTTTTTTTATCTACATTGAAATAACCATGCAAATTCCATTTTTATTCAATATTTTCACTGTTGCCATTTTGTTAAACGTACACTTTATTTAAAATAAAAATAAACACTTTCGAAAGAATATTTATTTATGTGATATAATTCAGTTTGGATTGTTGTAATATCACAATAGAGTTCTTTTGATGGTTTATTATATATGTATGAAGAAAAATGCATAGAGAATTCTAACTGGCATAAAAATATGCAAAGTTTTGCTTTTATTTTTAAAGCTTCAATTGCACTAATTATATATTTTTCGAACTGTAAATTAATTTAACAAACGATAAATGACTGAATTTTCGAAAGAAATGTAAATGGTAAATTGTGACGACACAAAGATATTTATTAAAAAGGATAACATTATTATTCTTCGAACTTCAAACAAATTAAGCAAACGATAAAGTCTAATTATTAAATCTGAGAAAGAAGATTAATGAAAATAATTAATTTTATCGTTTAAATGTTTAATTACAACTAGCTAAAGGCTCTGTTTGCCGAATTTCTTTCTGAGGTGTATAAATAGTTTGTTTCCTGTTGAGCACAAATGTTGTGTGGAAGCGGTTTAAGTGACAGATTCTGTAACAAACCTACTTGTTTTTTCTCACTAAGTTAAGCTCGCACTTATTTATCGTAACAAGGAAGAATCATGTATTTTGAAGAATTTAATTAAATGAAAGTATGAAGAACATGGTAAAATAAAATTCACTTTAAAAAAACGTTATGAAATAAATTGACCCTAAATTCTTCACGCTTGCATTCTTATATGTTTAAAAATTGATTTTAACTTTTTTTAACAAATAAAGTTTTGAAAAAATTATTTTTTATAAGTTATTCAAAAGTTACGACTCCAATTTTTCCCCTAAAATTTTAGTTAAAAAATTAAGATAATTTCCCCCTGTTTTTTAAACATTTCATTCTGGATGCATAATGAATCTATTTCACAAATTTTGGATTTTTAGAATAAAAAAATTACAAAGTTGGAACTGAAAGGGCTAACAAAAGTACGTAAAGTGCTCCCCTAATTGTTTTTAGCAGTGTATAATAATAATTAATATGTCTATGCACTTACCTAAAAATGTGAAAAAGGGGTATCCCAGTATCGGCCACCTGTCGCCCGCTCAGAACATCCACAAAAGACACGACAAAGAACAGTTTGAGAGTCCGAAGCTGCGCGCGCACACCGGAAATGACGTGCCAGCCTAACTTCGAGAAAAGACAGATCTTCACGAAGATCACGACTTAGGCCGACAAGATCTTGGGATGAAGGGGATAATATTTGCACTTTGTTTGAACTTAGTATCGTTAAAAAGTACAAGAAAACAAGGAATGTTTCGAAGTTTTAAAGCATATTAATTTGGTTTGTTGACTATTCGCAAAATTAAGGGAACTTTAATGATAGAAACCATTACTCTTATCAGGGCCGGATTTAAAGATTTGCCGCCTGTAGGCTACGATTGAATTTATTTGTGTGTTTTTTTTTGTTTGGCGTCTGAATTGTGTTTTTCCTTCCCTCACTCCAGTCACTCCCGTTGCAAGATATCCCAGATATAGGTTCCTTGACTATTTTTTTCTGTTTACATATTAGAATCATCTATGTAACTTAACACTGTAAATCGAAAGCGAAATAATAGGCGAATTTTTTTAATCGTTTTACAATTTTTCTTTCAACTTCCATGGGAAAGGGTGCTGTTTCCCTCGCAGCAGCCATGTTTGCTACTAAATATTAGTACTGTATATACGTTTACGATTTACGCATTAATGAAAATTATGTGTTTTCTTTGTTAAAAATATCAGTATCTTTATAATAATTTTTGCCGAATGCTGCTTTAATTGGTCATAAAATTTGCCGCCCCCAAAAATTCGCCGCTCTAGGCTACAGCCTACTTAGCCTATTTAGAAATCCGGCCCTGACTCTTATTAATTTCCCAAAGTTGATTCTCTTACAAAATCGAAATTATAACAATAAATTGGTAGAATATACCTCCAGGGGGTAACCTAAAGATTCCTCTAGGGTCTATAGGAATAATATACTTATTCTCTTTAACCAATTGTTCATCAAATATAAAATATTAAAACTTCCATGATGCTTTTAAGCTTTAATTACTTCAAACTTTGTTTTTCAATTTTATCTTTTGTCTGGAATCAGAGTGTAAATTTCATTGAAAAATCGAACGTTAGGGTAATTAAATATCAACAACTGCTAGCTTATAGTCTGAAAAACTCGTAATGGAGATATATTAATTCGTTAATAGATATAATAATTAATTAAGAAATAATTAGTTTCTATTTTGTTATTAACTAATTAAAAATTCCATTTTAGATACAACAGTTTCTTGCTTACTCTTTTTTTATACCTAGTCTGTTTAATGGTACAATTTTATAGTATAATTAAGATTTGTTATTTTTACACGAAAAATAATATCTGCCAAGAATTTTATTTCCATAGACCATCTCACGTAAGAAATCTTCTCTTCTTAAAAACTAACCATTTTCAACCTCTCAAAAAGTTATTTAACTTACATGCGCTAACTAATGAATTATAAGGAAAACATAAAACTACTATGTATTTTTTTGAGATAGACATTATGGGGGAAAAGTTCAATTATATTTTAAGGGGACGCATTACCCAAAATTTAGGGCTACTCAGAAAATAATTAAAAATGCTCGAATGCTGTGATGTAAGGATATTGCAAAAAAAGAAGGAATACTTAATAATGGTGGAGGTTTATTGAAAATGATATAGTGGCTTGGTAAAATGGTTTATGAAATTTTATGTTGATGTTTTCAATTTTTAATTTTTTCAGCTTGTGAATCGTCAAAACCCTAAGGCTTTTAGGTAAATTAATGTAGAGCTCCAAATTTTTTTGCTGCGTTGAGACATGTACGATTAACAAAAGTTGGTATGGGATAATGTCTAGTGTGAATAGATTTTAAAAAAAAAAGATGAAGTTGAAAATTTATAAAAAATCTTAAATGTTCTTAGAGCTGTTTGAAAAAATTAGATAAAATTATATTGTAGGCTTTTTCAGATGGAAATAACATTTACATTAAACTTTTTACACATTCTGTAAATGGAAACGTAATCAAATCCTTAATTAAACAGAATAGATTTCAAAAATATATTTATAAGAACTATAGAATATAAAGTAATTTAAAAGCAATGAATACATCACCACTGTAAGATATCACTCTGTCACACAATTAAATATTTATTAAAAACCCAAACGAAACTACTTTGAAAGGAAACAAGGTTTTATTAAGGTAAGCAAGGTAAGGTATTAACAAGGTAACATTTAAAGAAATGTTATTTCGGCATTTTATTTACTATACTTCGCATTAATCTTATTCACACTGTTCTTATACATTTCCCCAGTCGAGTTTTATTGCATATTCCTAAAGACAGTCTCGCTTGAGGTCAAATAAATATTTAAGTAGATAAATAAAATTATAAATGAATAAAATAATAAATATATAAAAACATTTAAGTAAACAAATAATTAAATTTATAAATAAAAAATACATAAAAAATAAATTAATATTTGAATAAAAAATGTATTAAAAAATAAAATTATTATTGCGTATTCCTAAAGACAGTCTTGCTTGAGACCAAATAAATATTTAAGTAGATAAATAAAATTATAAACGAATAAAATAATAAATATATACAAACATTTAGGTAAATAAATAATTAAATTTATGAATAAAAATACATAAAAAATAAATCAACATTTGAAAAGAAATGTATAAAATAATAAAATTATTATTGCGTATTCCTAAAGACAGTCTTGCTTGAGGCCAAATAAATATTTAAGTAGATAAATAAAATTATAAGTGAATAAAATAATAAATATATATAAACATTTAGGTAAATAGATAATTAAATTTATGAATAAGAAATACATATAAAAAATAAATTAATATTTGAATAAAAAATGTATAAAAGAATAAAATTAATCTATAAATTAAAAAAAATATATGAATAATAAATTGTGTTTTTTGATTTTTTTAAAGTGTTTTTTGTTGGGTCTTGATCTGAAAAGTTTTTTTACTTGAATGATTCGGTAGTACTAATTAAAAAAAATCACAGGTTAAAAATTTAAAACTGACACACCAATACTTTTTAGGTGCTGCCATCTATCCGAAAATTATAACATTATAAGTAACTTGCCCAATTCGTTAAAGTAAAATGCCACGTTTTTCTGAAAAAAGTGACGATTTTTTTAATTACTTCATTTCAGCTTTTTAAAAACTTAAAATTGAAGTTATTTACGTTAAAATTATGGATTTTATTTTCCTTAAAGTATGAATAGCGGTAAAGCATCGACCTAGTTTTGACCGTTTTGTCTCCCTTCTCAACCACAATTACCACATTATAGATCTACATGAATCTAATGTGGTTAAAATGTGATCTTAATAACGTGTTTATTTCGTCACTAAATCGTGTAATACATACGTGATTAAAAAACAAGCACAAATTTCAATACGACCAAAAAAGACCTTTCGAAAGAAGTGAATTCCACGAATAAATGAATATTATTATAGCGCAGTGTGTTGTTCATATTCCTTTTTATATTACATTCATGTTTTGGATTTGCAACCTTACCCTTAGCAAAAATTTGAAAATTTTTATACATGTTATGAATTTTCCTGAATTTGATCAGATTTGGGAAAAGGGGAATTAGGATCTCTTATTTCAACATGTTTTGTATGGTTTGAAGAAATTGTTTAATTAATTATTTTACTCTACAGTCCCTGGGCAAATTATTAGACGCACTGCAAGATTTCATGTAAAATATTACTTACCGGGTGATATTGTACCATTTTATTATTTTAAATTGATTTGTTCTTTATTTTTATATCGTCCAATCAATTACCGATTTATTTGACATCAATAAAACAGCATTCATTTAGAAAAGCATAAGTTTATTAAGTTTTAAAGAAAAGTGAAATTAATGTTAGTAAAAGTCAATATTTAGTTGAACCACCTTTAGCGGCTATCAAAGCTTTAATTCTGCGCGGCATGCTATCAATGCAAGACTATACTGTCTCCTGCATTTGAGGATGATGATTCCACATATAAATAATCTTAGGTATAATAAATAATTAATATAAATTAATCTTAATCATAATTAATCATAATTATCTTAAAATAAATACAAATATGTAGTCTACAAAAAAAATTTTAAATAAAAAGCAATAATATTGTAGTTTAAATATACTATTATTGCATAAAAACTCTTAAGAAACATAAAATTACTAAAAAAAATTCAGTGCGTCTAATAATTTGTCCAGGGACTGTAGGTTAATATTTCTGTTAATTTGTTAATTTCTCAAATGCTAAAAGTACATAAACTAAGGATTTTAAGAATCAAATTTATATATTCTACCCTTAGATTTATTTCACTCACCAACATAAAAACTAACAAAAACTTGCAACTTATTAATGATTTTTTATATATATTACAACTAAACCATCATTAAAATGATTGTCTTATGTGTAAGAGAATCTAGAATTTATATCTCTAGGGTATTTAGAAAGAAACTTATGAGTACACAAATTGAATTACCTGGTTCCAGTAGTAGTATTATAAATTAAAATTGAAAATTATTACTATAATGTTGGCTAAAGTACAAAAATTATCGAAAAGTACAAAATGGATACAGTACCAGGGGCTGGGGAGCCCAGACGGTACGGCTGTCGCTTTACACGCGAAAGGTCCCAAGTTCGGGTCTTGGTATTTCCAAAATAACTGCTTACCTATAAACTGTCTGTGCAGCTAAAAAGTCCGATGAATGATCCACCGTGTAGAAGGAGTGCACGTTAAATATGATCCAATGTCCCTGCGTATACGATGTCGCATTTAAAAGTTGCGTTGGGTGCTCATTCAGGTGTCGTCTCGTCACTTGAATGAGGTTCTAAATTATGACGTGTCCTAGCTCTAATGTGACAATCATTCAACCTAAACCAAACATTATCAGTGACAGTTAGAGGCCCGGGCGATGACGTCAGTGTTGTAAATATCTACCAGATATTAAGAAAGTTGGCTCATTGGTTTGGCTAGATAAACGTCGCACTAGAGCTATTCGAAGGATAATGCCAACAGGTTTAGTTTAGTTCAGTTTAAATTATCGTCGCACTAGAGCTACACGAGGGCTATTGGCGACGTGCGTCGTATTTTAGAATCACAGCCTGAGTCGACAGTTCCTGAATCGACACCTGAGTAGGCACCCAACGCAACCGTTAAGGGCGACATCGTACGCAGCGTTAGGACTTTGGAGGATATTTAACGTGCACTCCCGCTACACGGGGATTATTCGTCGGACAATTTTAACTGCACTGGCCGTTTATAGGTCGGCAGTTTTTTTTTTTTTTGGCGATGCCCGGACCCGAACCTGGGACCTTTCGCATGCCAACAGGACTTGTAAATCTATACATTCTTCAAGTGACGTAGTACAGCCACCACTGTAAGTAAAAACCACATTAATTTTATCGAAAATAGCCCGGTGCCCAAAAAATAGACGGTGCCAGCAGTTTTGCTATTGTTTTACAAATTTTTTATGCACATAATATAGTAATATAGCGTAGTATATTTTGCAGTATTTCTTGCTGTCAATTTTACAGAAGTTTCGTTTTCCATGTAAACAGCGAAGTCGTTCATTTCACAGTACGTTTTGCTATTCATTTCACCTCAATTTTGTTTTTACATAAGCAGCAAATTTCACAGTACGCTTATATATTATTATCTGTCATATATTATTAGGACATTTTTGACTCGACAAATTAATATAATAGAAAGTTCCCAATTTCGATATCTGAATTCAAATTATATATAAACATCTACTTTGAGATTAAATTTTCAGTAAATGTTTAAACATAAGGAAAGTTAATTAAATGTTTATTTAACAAGGCTTAAAAAAATTGTAAGAATAATATATAAATTGTTAGATTTGAAGATATATAAAAAATATAACATATTTATTTTCTTTTTCATTAATTTTTTATAATTTGGATTTGTTTTAACTATTTTATTTACTAATATAGAAGTTACTACGAACTTTTCTATGGGAGTTAATAAAAATTATTTAATGTAACATTGCCTCCATCCCACAATAAACTTGTTGACTGTCATATATTCTTAACTACTAATATAATCAAAGTAAAGAAATTCCAGTTGCCGACGGAATTTTCTATTCGCGACGTAAATGGAAAATCAGACACTGTATTACTGACGATGTTTAAATCAAAATTTGAAAAGCGTTTTGTGCTGCCATCTGCATTCAAAAGATCACACTAAATGATTGTATGTTTTAAAGATAAAAAAATGCAATTATTATTTTTAATTATACGATTTTTACTAGTTTTACATAAATATATATACGGCAACGGTTCGGAAAAGTATTATCTCGTTTTCGATTCAGTAATGCATTATATTTTTATCTAACTATAGTTTAACTTATGAACTTTTTTATTTTGGATAGTTGGGGAAATAAGTTTTGCACAATTGGTAACTGAAACATTTATCACCAGATGGCAGGTCAATAGAGATACCATTTCATACTCGTTGAATAGTAAAAAGGAGGATTAAATTATTTTAAAATGGCTTTTTTGTAAGCAACAACCCCACTATACATATTGAAAAGTGTTTTGTGCTGCCCTCTGCATTCAAAAGATCACACTAAATGATTGTATGTTTTAAAGATAAAAAAAATGCGATTATTATTTTTAATTATACGATTTTTAGTAGTTTTACATATTTATTTACTAATATAGAGGTTACTACGAACTTTTCTATGGGAGTTAATAAAAATTATTTAATGTAACATTGCCTCCACCCCACAATAAACTTGTTGACTGTCATATATTCTTAATTACTAATATAATCAAAGTAAAGAAATTCCAGTTGCCGACGGAATTTTCTATTCGACGTAAATGGAGAATCAGTTTCAGACCCTGTATTACTGACGATGTTTAAATCAAAATTTGAAAAGTGTTTTGTGCTGCCATCTCCATTCAAAAGATCACACTAAATGATTGTATGTTTTAAAGATAAAAAAATTCAATTATTATTTTTAATTATACGATTTTTACTAGTTTTACATAAATATATATACGGCAACGGTTCGGAAAAGTATTATCTCGTTTTCGATTCAGTAATGCATTATATTTTTTATCTAACTATAGTTTAACTTATGAACTTTTTTATTTTGGATAGTTGGGGGAAATAAGTTTTGCACAATTGGTAACTGAAACATTTATCACCAGATGGCAGGTCAATAGAGATACCATTTCATACTCGTTGAATAGTAAAAAGGAGGATTAAATTATTTTAAAATGGCTTTTTTGTAAGCAACAACCCCACTATACATATTTTTAATTGTTCTAACCACTCTACTAATAGAGGTGAACTATTTAAAATAATGACTGAAATAATTTTCAAACATTTTTTATCCATTTCAACACAATGACTGAGACATAAGTAAAAGGTGATACATAAATCAAGAACAAATGGGCTTTTTTTTTATTAAAAAAAGTTATTTTAAGAATTTAAACTTGTGAAAGTGTGAAAGAATACTTAAAATTTGCTTCGAAATTTGCAGTGAGTAAAATATCCTATTTTGAAGATTAGAGTGAAACATAATGCCAGTTTAAAATGAGATGAATCCACAGAATTTCATTAATTATACAGTAGAAGAATAAACAGAGGAACAAAATGCTGTTTTTACAAATGCTTTTTTTAAATGGTTTACGTGATATCTTACGAACGCATAAGTCCATAAATAAAATAAAGCGACACCTAGTCCTAGTAAAGAAATCTCAGTTTTTTTTATAACGGGTATGCTTTAACATTCATACTATAAAAACAAAGAAAAAAAACCAGCTTAACCCAGAAAATAATAAGTAGTGGTGGCAGCTGTTTAGCTCCAATTTTAAAACATATTACAATACATTCAATTTTAGACAAACAAAAGAAGATTTTCGACATTTGGGGTCACAATAAAAAAAATTAAATGTTAGAGCAAAAATGAATTAATAATAGTTACATTTATGTCAAACTTTTAAGGACAATTTTATTTTCTAGTTTTAGAATACTTTTGTGTCATTGTGGATTTTTTTTAATCTTTTATGTTTAATTTTTATTTCAGCTAGTATTTAGTTATTAATATATAGTTAGTGTATAGGGAGAGGAATTAATCTAATAAATTTTATTTAACTAAGATGCTAATTTAAATGTATAGTTATTATTATTCTATTGATGTATTTGATAATTAATAACCATTAACGATAATTAAAATTTAATTTATGGTACTGGATAATTAGTTAGTGATAATCACCAAATAATGATTTAGATAATAACTACTAAATGGTATTAAGCATTTCATAGCACTTCTTGAGAATTAGTAAACATTTGTCATTAATCAATAGACCAATTCAATTGTGTACTTATTTAAAAAAGAAAAGTTTATAATCTCTTATTTTAGTTTTTTTATTCATTTTTTTTTTGCTTTTTTTTATACATTCACCAACAACCAGGCTTCTTTATTGGCTGAAAAAAATTCTTTTGGGGATTTTAAAGAAAAAAGTTTCGCCAAGTGGCGTCCATTTTATTTTCAATGTAACCCTGTTTACATTTGAAGTCACAGATCAGTACACAGTATTTGTTATTTTGATGACCTTTTAGCTCGCCTAAAAACTAGCCCAGCGTGTTTCGCTCAAGTAGTGTGATAAGGACTTAAAGTAAAGTAGTAAAATTAGTTAGTAAAATAACAACTTTTGTAAAACATCTAAGTACAATTTTTGTAATAAATAATCATGCAGTAAAATAACTTTTGTAAAAAAAATATATATTTCAAATTTTTATAGAATTGTGTAAAAATTGTATGAAATGGACAACTCGAACGGCTACGCCTAAATGGACGTCACAGTTAAGTCTTTCGTTGTCTTAAAAACTACAAACAACCACCCGGCAGCTAATTCGTCTAAAACAGAACGGCGACTCCTACAATGACGCCACAGTTGAGTCAAGCCTTGTCTTTTTCCCGCAAACCAAGCTCCATTGTAATCTTGAATCAGGGAGTAGAAAAAACAACACAAATTTAAGACGGATTGTCAGTCCCATAGAGCTAATGCATTAGTTTTCTAATCACAACATCCGCGGAAGTATTGCTTTGCCATGTTAGCCCTTTTTTCCCAGGTATGAGAATCAACATAACATCGAAATGAAACAAATTTTGAATCGAAAAAGTTATCTAGTTATTTAATTATATATTTTTCAAGTTTTAAAATGCCAAAAATTACAGCAGATGGCGACATTATTTTAAAACTTTATCAATTAATAATTAAATAACCGGATGTTATTTTCTATTCAATTTTGTTTTAAATTGATGTTATGATGATTCCCATACCTGGGGTGAAAATGGGATAACATGGCAAAGTTATTCTTTTGCAAAAGTTGTGATTTCAAAACTAATGTATTAGCTCTATGGGACTGACAGTCCCTCTTAATGATACTTAGTTCAGTTTAGTTTGAAATATCGTCGCACTAGAGCTACACGAGGGCTATTGGCGAAGGGCGTCGTAGTTTAGAACCACAGTCAAGTGACGAGCCGACACCTGAGTTGGCACCCAACGCAACCGTTAAGGGCGACATCGTACGCAGCGTTGGGACTTCGGAGCGTATTTTAACGTGCACTCCCTTTACACGGGGTATTATTCGTCGGACATTTTTGGCTGCACGGGCCGTTTATAGGTCGGCAGTTATTTTGGCGATGCCCGGACCCAAACCTGGTACCTTTCGCATGCTAGGCGAGCGCCTAACCGATTGGGCTCCCCAGCCCAAATTTAATGATACAATTTCTAAGCTATAAGTGAACAACAAGTGCTGTTGTCCTGACTGATGCACGTTAAATTTGTTCTTGATGCAAATTCCGTAATATTTTGAAACACGAATGTTTCTTTGTGTGCCACCTCTTGTGTCCACCTCGTCACTTGACACTACTGTTCACAATTACGAGGCATACATGGTTACGTTGTATCTCCTCTCAGGAGCTAGAAATAAACATCCGAAAACGTTCAAATCAAATCAAATTAAAGAGCTTAGCGTTTACCACGGGTACAGGTCCCTGGAGACTATTTCCCTCCCCTTCAGGGACATGTCTAAATTGTAGAAGTGGCGATAAATGGCAGCATCTGTCTTGTATGTGTGTGTATGTCATAGAGTTAGGAAAGAGAATAGAGAGGTCCATGTATATGCGCAGTAGCGCACAAATGAAGCAGGCTAGAGCGGTGCATCTTGAGATACCTCAGTGCCAGTTTCGGTCACTATGTTATGCGCAGTAGCTCAAAACACCGCTAGAGCGGTGCATCTTGGGATACCTCAGTGCCAGTATGTGATGCGCAGTAGCTCGAAAAACCTGACAGCCCTGCTTCAAACCATTTGAACTCATAGACCCCTCTACCTCTCCTTCCTAACTCTATGGTGTATGTCGTGTCCGTCTTTCTTGACAAAGGTTTATAAGCGGGTCTTTGTGACCAAGCACACAAGCCTGACAAAATATGTCTACCAACCAACCAACCAACCAAACAAGAGCTTAGCGGAAGAAGGTTCCAAGTGACAAAAAGATGAAAACGCGAAAAGTTTTCCGCTTGCACTTTGATACGTTAAAAACGGCAATTACAAAATGGCAAAAATAGATTTAACTTAAAATTTATGAAATAGGGAAATCTTTAAAGGAGGGAATGAAACATGTTCATTGACACAAAAATCTCAATATTTTCAAAAATTTCTCTTAGCACGTTCTTCCACTAAGCTCTTCAATTCTTCTAGTGACATATTTAAAAGAACTATGGATTGCACGCTTTATTGGTGTTTATGCACGGTGAGCAAAAAAAAAAAAAAAAATAGGGCTTAAAAATAAGGCGTTTAAAAGTTTAACAAGTACCCTATCTTCATAAGCGAAACAAAGCGCTTGAAAAAAATTATTATTCTTCAATGAATTAAATTTCTTGTAAAATGTAAATAACTTCTAAATAATGATAAAGGAACATATTATTGAAGATATTTTACTAATATGCTAATACGCTACATTTATACTTTCAAAAAAGCAAAACGTTGCTAAAATATCTATACTTTTATCTTATCACACGTAAACTTAAATTTTTCTTTTGAAAATAAGCTCTTTAATTAATTTTATGAAAGAACATGTACATTTAAAGTGTAATCATTCTTACAAGCTTTAAACAACTCAGATTTTGAAAACAAGAATTAAAAAATCAATAAAATTATGCTAACAAAACATATTTGTTGCAAGTTAATCAGCTTACAGAAACATTTAGCCCCTCAACGCTGTAATATAATAATAAAAACAATAATTTGTTAAAATATCATATTCAATTAGAATCATTTCTTCAATTTCAAAAACTGGTAATTAAAATAAATCTGTATTGGGAATTAAAATGCTTTTAACTTTATTTCTTGTTTTCGCACAGAAAATAACTAGAAATAAAAATATTCAGAATTAGTTGGTAGTGTGATAATTATTCTAGAATATACTTAAGCCCATTAATGTAAATATATGTTTAGTATTAGAATAATTATAAAAAATAATGCTTATTAATGATTTTTAATGGTTATTTATTGTAAATCAATGTTCTATTCTCTTTAAAAGACATTCTACAGAAACTAGTGCATCGTCTCGGTCTCGGGATCGGAAGGTCCTGCGATCGAGTCCCGGTACCACTGAAGACCTACCGAGTATATGCGGAGTACGTGCTCGTTAAATCTGTTGGGTCCGAAAGTCCTCTAAGTTCCCATACCAAATCAATACCTCTGGGGGTGACAAGCCAATTCTGGGGATCCTCTAGTTGGCCTCTGTCTCTAAAAATTAGATGGATCCACTTATGTGTGTGTGTTGTGTCTGTCTTACTTGACGAAGGTTTATAAGCGGGTCGCTGACCAAGCACACAAACCTGAATATATATGTCTACCAACCAACCAACCAACTAGTGCATCTTATTAATATATTAATATTATTAAAAGTCGATATATTTAGGATAGGAAAACTAATATTTGATTGCCTGGCAAAAAATAGAAAGTTGGTTTTTTTGAACTCATTATGAGACTTTAACGAACAGTGGGATTTCACACTAGGTATGCTCTGTAACCACTTGAAGAGTCATAAATCGATCATTCGTATATGCGATGGCGATTTTATAAGAAAAAAAATCAAAATGTTCATATAACCCAGTTTTAAAAGATGAAGGAAGACTTGTCAATGGCCGACGGGGTGGCTGAATGGTCAGGCAGCTGACCAGGCAGTCAGAAGGGAACGAATCCGGTATACCGCCATGATATTTGTAACGTGTGTTGTTTGTTGTTTGGTCTATTGCGAAATAGTGCTCGTTAAATCTGTGGTTTTTAAAGTAATGGTGGGGCCACGGGTTACCTTTGGGTGCAGTCACTTGACCCGAGTTCTAAATTACGTGGCTTAATTGGTTGTTCTCCAATCATCTAGACGCTAGAACGTAAACCTAACCAATTAGCGACCGCGACGCAACGGTCAGGCCTGTTCGAATCCCGTAAGGCATGGTTTGTGTTTGCGAGATATCCCAAGTAGAGCTCGTCAATCTGTTGGGTCCGAAGTCGGGTCGGTCATGGCAGTTTACCAGTACAGCCTGGAGATATTTCCCCTAGGACAGTCAATTGTGAGTGGCATAGATGAGCTTAGTTTGTAGTGTGTGTGTATGTCGTGTCCGTCCTTTTTGACGAAGGTTTATAAGCGGGTCTCTGTGACCAAGCACACAAGCCTGAAAATATATGTCTAGCAACCAACCTCAGTCACTCAGAAAGTCCGTTGTTTTATCTGAACCCGACTGTCCTTTGTAGTAGTAACTTTCTTTGTAGGACTTAGATTTACAAACTCCCGGCTTAAAATTTTAATGTAAAAACAGTAATATCTGCAGAATATTCGTTCTATTGAGTAAAGCAAATTGAATTGGGTTTGCAAAATAAACGTCAAACTTAATTTTTATAAATATTCTAGGAGTTGTGTAGCGTTATCACAGCAGGAACCAATATAAACCTGTTTTGATGGGGCCCGGATGGCCAAGTGGTTTGGATCGCAGACCGTTACGCTAGCAGTCTGCGCGCTGTAACGGGTGCGGGTTCGATTCCCGCCTTAGCCCTGGGTGTTCTTCCTTTCTCTGTGTCAGTAAAAATTCTTTCTGTGTCTGTCTTACTGACGAAGGCTTAAAGCGTTCTTGATCAGCACACGACGGATAGATATGTACCTATCTTACCTCTTACCTAGTGTTCTGATTTTCATACAACCATTCTATAGTTCTTAACACTAACTAAATAAACTTTTAGAGATTATATGTCAAACTTCAAACTTGAAAAGCTTACAATTTATTTATTGCCTATAAACATTTTTTTATTATTATAATTTGTAAAAATCAAGAAACACCTAAATAATTTAATAGTTCGGTTATAGAAATCCTAATCGTTTGATTTAAGACATTTTTTCTAGATTAATGAATAAATGTGTTAAATTCCAATGTTTATACTTTGACGTAATTGTATTGCTGGTTGTTGTTTTAACATTACATGTTTTTATACACAGTACAATTATTTTCGATTATTTTGAAACGAATAAGAATACATTGAGTATTCTGACAGTTTAGGTTAGATTGAACGTTTCGGGTTGTCTATTTCTAGCCTCCAAGGAGCTAATGAGTCAGTTCATATTTTTTTTTCTATTTTTGCGGCTTATTGTAACTCTAAAGCACTTAAGTACTGTTGTTGCACAGTTCGGAAGTTCAAGAATCGAAGATAATAATCGCACATCCGGATAATTCCAAAATCCGGAAAACCTGACCCATTTAATAAGTTCCACAGAAGCTTAGTGCAACAGATTTCCGTCATAGAGTATTTCAATAAAAACAAGTTCCAAAAATAATTCCTTACTTAAATGAAATTCTTTCCAGACATCAAAGTTAGTTGAATACCAAACAAAAGACTCCTGTTTCAGTAAGTACTTAATTCAACGTTTTTATTATCATAATTTAATTAGTATGTAAATTAAAGTTAATTGAAGTTTTTAGATTAGGAAACGTTATCATTAAGTATACAGCAACCACAAAAGCGAAGTTTAAAATTATTTCTGGATAAATCAATGTAAACAAAGATACTGAATTAAGCGTATTGTGTTTATAATTTTAGTTTTTCATGTTTTGAAGTCTTTCAAAGGATTTCTAATTGTTTTGTAATGCTTTATGATTATATTATAAAATTTTAACTATACAATTTGCGTGGTGAATAAATATAGCAAAAAATTCTCGCCTTGTTTTTAAAGTGCGGTTTTAATTTAAAAGAAATTTTTCAAAAGATTTATAAAATGAAAATGTGTTTAAAACTATAAATGTGAATAATATTTACTCAATGTATTTGCTTAGTTGTTTTGAACTATTACATATTTTTAATACATTCACAAATATTTTAGATTATTTGGAAACAAATGAAAATACATTCTGGAAATGGTTGGTTGGTAGGTTGGTAGACATTATATTCAGGTTGTGGCTTGTCAGCGACCGCTTATCAACTTCGTCAAGTAGACAGACAACAGACAACACACCATAAGTGGATCTCTAATTTAGACAGGGCACTAGAGGATCCCGAATTGCTTGTCCCCCGAGGTATTGATTTGTATGGGAACTTAGAGGACTTCGGACCACAGATTTAACGGTTCGAATATCGGTAGGTTCGTGGTACCGGACTCGTCGCAGACCTTCGATCGAGACCGAGACGCTGACCACTAGCTCATACGGCCACATCTGGTAAGGGTAAGTATCGCTTCGCTGCCTATTTCTAGCCTCCTTTAGGAGCTTTAACAGCAATAACGCTGTATTTAGAACCGTCAAGTGACGACCCACATTCTGGAAACTGAGGGTTAGGTTAGATTGAACGTTTCCGGCTGTCTATTTCTAGCCTCCAAGGAGCTTTAACACAGCCAAATTACTCCTCGTAATTTAGATGCGGAAACCGGAACCGGGCACATTGAGGTTCAAGTAGATTGTAGTATTAATACGAATATTTAGTGTTAGAATTTTAAAATATTCGTGGCCCTGTAAAAATGTTTTGAACGAGTTGTCGAGTGCTGACATCTATTTAGAGAGCTAGCCTTTGGAGCTTCTGGGTTCGGGTTCGAATCCCGGTAAGGCATGGATGTTTGTGTTTGTCGAGTATATGCGGAGTACGTGCTCGTTAAATCTGTTGGGTCCGAAAGTCCTGTGGGCGGTCATTGCGCAGTTTACTACGGGTACAGGTCCCTGGAGACTATTTCCCTCCCCTTCAGGGACATGTCTAAATGTCCCTAAAGGGTCTAGATGGCAGCATCTGTCATATGTGTATGTCGTGTCCGTCCTTCTTGACGATGGTTTATAAGCGGGTCTTTGTGACCAAGCACACAAGCTTGAAAATATATGTCTACCAACCAACCAACCACAAACAAACCACCCGGCAGCTAATTCGTCTAAACTAGAACGATCACACCTACAATGGAGCCATAGTTAAGTCCTTACATTGTCTTCTTTCCCTCAAACAAACAATGCTCAGCCCCGTTTGAATTATCCATATGCAGGGTGGACCAAAAGTAGGCTTACAGAGTTAGTTAGGTATACAGTTACTTATACAGCAACAGTTATTTTTCGAAAGCAGGTCTGGTTGTTCAGTCAGTTGTTGCGCATTATCTCACAGAACTGAAATTAGGATCGTCCTCAAGAAGACCTCGTTACTGGGCGGTACGGTTTAAGGTTCAGCTGGTCCATCAGGCGTTATAACGTTGCTCTAGGGATAATCAGCTCCCGAGACACTAGTCGAGTGGACTTCTTTTTATGTTTAAGAATGTTATACTACCCACTGTCTCCGCATTTTCTTACTTTCAGTTAGTCTTAAGGATCCACCGTCGGTGCTCCTCACTCATATTCCCAGCAGTGGCTTATAAACAAAAGCACAACTTTTCCACCAGCATACAAATAGGATAGCTGGCAGATGGCGAGATTCGAAGTTTCATACTCTGGAAACATTATTTGCTTAATCCTCAAGCATCAAATAAATATTCCGAAGCTATCTCGAAACTAAACCAAACGAAGTCCACGATTCGCTACTCTTTGGATAAGATTCGCTGTAGTACGACTTTATTTTAGCCAACCAACAAAACTAAGCACGACTATGTCAAATACCTGTTCTAAATAACCTAAAGTTCTAACCAATGGTACAACATTAACTGTTAGCCTACTTTTGGGCCCCCCTGTATAAGTAAGAATGTATTGCTCACAAGTGACATAATGCTCGTTGTACATATAATGTTGTTGTTGCATAATCCCGGGAAGAAATAAGAATTTTCGACAAAATTCAGGGTTCGCATTTTATATGGGAATCATTTTCAAATGTCAAACATCCCTAAATTATTATTTAATGATTCCAATTCGTTAAAATGGATATTATTACATGAAAGGAATATGCTTTCTACCAATCAGTGAAATGGGGAAAACTAAAAACAAAATAATTCGTTATTTATTTTGATAATTTAATATTTTCTATCTAATCCTCATGATTAGATATCTTTCCTACGCTTCAGAAAAGGTTTCTCCCCAAACATAGAGCGATAAATTCTTGTTTTATTCAAACCAAATCATTCGATTATTTAAGACGTCTCCTATTACGAGAGAATTTTCGATGGAATTATTAGATAACAGGACGCTCGGATGAAATCAATACGATTGATTACTTTTGTTTAATTGATATAATGCATCAAATTAAATGGAAAAGTACTTGAAGATAGTTGACCTTACGTCATTGCTTGATACGGTTTATTTTTTAAGGTAAACTGAATATTTCTTCTAAGGCTTACGTTAACCTTGACTCAGCGTTAAATGCGCATGGAACTTTGTCTAGAGATGATGATAAAATGGGAGGGCGATTATCTCAATTTTTGTGAATATAATTTGACAGCTGGGAATATAATTCTTATAAGGCATGAAAGATTACTTCTGTAAAATGATATCTTAATAAGTTATACAATATTAGAAATATTTTTTTTAATTTTGATTTGGTGGAATGAACGACCCACTAAAGTCACACGAGAACTATTGGTAATGAGCATCGTATTTTAGAACTACGTTTGGAGCCTACACCTGAGCTGGCACACAACGCAACGTTATAGAGACAGGTTTAACATGCACCAGTTCCATATACTACGCTATATATTGCCCCTTTTATAAGATGGCGATGACAGAACCCCATAAGGTATTCCCAGTGTCCTTAACCGACCGCTGTTTGAAGTTACATTGTATCTGGCCTTTAGGAACTTCTGTCTTTCTAATTCTTAAATTCAATTAGGGTTTGTACAGAGTACTTTGAAATTGCACTGTTTATTGTTATCTTGCCAAACTTTATACCTTACCGTCTCTAGTCACATACTATCGAAGTTTGGAAGTTTTATTAGTACTATATTAGCCCCGGCTGAGTCGTTGGATTTTCTGGATGAGAAAATCTTGGGCACGCATGTCATATGAAGAGTACAGGGGAAAAACCGCTTAATTTTGTAGAAAACTTTCTTCGTCAGGCCTCTTTGGCGATGAAAACGAGTCATCGCCTAAACTGGTGTGAGGAAAGCGGTTACTCACTTTGTTTTTCTCTCGCGGCAACCCTGATTTACGCCAGAGATCAGCGGACACGAGTCACGCGTTTGTACTTCGAAAGAAGAACCAAAAGGAAAACCGGTTTTCTGTCGCCAATGTCCGCCAAGCAGATACAATTACGGAACTACTCCTAATAAATAAAGCGGTTCTTCCCCTGTACTCTTCATATGATTATGTGGCATGTAAAAGATCCCTAGAGGGCCCATTTGGCTTGGGTTCTCTCGGCAAAATTAAATCTTGGCATACTTTAAAATCCACCAAGAGCTCAGATTCATTGTAATCTGAGCGTCAAAATTGATAGCGAGAGTCGCCTAGATGGTGTCGCAGAAAAATGGCTCTCAGTTCTGGGGAATATGCCGAGTCGGCAAAGGCTTGAACGCCAATGTTTCAGCCCTATTGGAGAAAAAAAAATAGTACTATTGAATTTCAAAGAAAATCAGTAATAAGTATATAATCGTTATAACTTTATGCATCTAAAACCTGTTGAGAAAAATCAAACATTTTCAAAATGCCTTAATAATAAATTAACTTATTTCCACAACAGTGCAATTAAAAACAAAGCTTCGTAAAAACCATTAAATTCAATGTAGCTCAGCAAATTAAGACTAAGCGATAATAGCGATTTATTTTGATACAATTAAGTCTCCTCTGAGACTATCTCCTAAGCCTAAAGAAATACTTTGTATGGTTGAATATTCAAAATCTATGCGAATGCTGTTTAAAATCCATTCGAGTAATGGTGATAGTTCAACTTTGTTACAGTCTTTAAGGAAACTAATGCTCATCTAGAGATTTAAACTAAGCTGTAATGCCACTTAATCTAATGCTTATTAACATCCAATGGAAAATAAATAATAGTCATTTCCCTCACACACAGTTAGTGTTGATTTTTAACCTCAGAACACATACAGTCCCTGGACAAATGATTAGACGCACTGTATTTTTTTTAGTAATTTTATGTTTCTTAAGAGTTTTTATGCAATAATGGTATTTTTGAACTACAATATTATTGATTTTTGTTGAAAAGAATTGTTGTAGACTACATATTTGTATTTATTTTAAGATAATTATGATTAATTATGATTAATATTAATTTATATTAATTATTTATTATAAGATTATTTATGTGTGGAATCATCCTCCTCAAATGCAGGAGACAGTACAGTCGTACAGCAGAATTAAAGCTTTGATAGCGGCAAAGGTGGCTCAACTAAATATTGACTTTTACTAACATTAATTTTACTTTTCTTTCAAACTTAATAAACTTATGCTTTTCTAAATGAATGTTGTTTTATTTATGTCAAATAAATCGGTAATTGATTGTATAATATAAAAATAAAAAACAAATCAATTTAAAATAATAAAACGGTACAATATCACCCGGTAATTAATATTTTACATGAAATCTTGCAGTGCGTCTAATAATTTGTCCAGGGACTGTATATTCTTGCTAAACTCAAGAGGAAGAATGAAAGAAAATAAATCTTAAGGCAGTTCAGTACCATGTAATTTTCAAAAAATGATTTTTTTATTTTAGTATTTGTGTAAAATACGTTTCAAGAGCTTTCCAACGATGCCCTTTGTATGTCATTCAGACAAATTTAACCTAGTTAAATTTTAATTTGAATATGGATCAGCAGTATTTTCATAATGTAAGTTTTCAACTTTAAATCTCATTTTTCTCAGAATGGTGTTTTTTCAGGTTTATGTACCTTTTTCTTAAAAACTATTTCATGTATAGACCTAAAATTTTTACAGGATAACTGTTTCAGGGTGTTTTGCTTACTGGAATGAGCATTTCTCAAAATTTGAAGGAGAAAAAAAATATGGGTAATTTTGTGATGTAAAAATGTTTTTTTCTTTTAACCTGACACATTACCTTAAATAATATTTTTTTTAAAAAAACTACTTTATATATTTATAAAATATCATTTCAGTGTATTGTTCAAAGTGCATATAATGCACAAAAAATTTTTTTTGTTGTTGTTTTGTATGTTAGTTTCAAAGAAAAAGGAACATGAAAAAGGTCAATTTAGCATAGCCGTATACAAGGTTGGTTGGTTGGTTGGTAGACATATATATTCAGGTTTGTGTGCTGTATACAAGGTACCGACCTGCCTTAAACACACATTACTTTTATAAGTCGACACAAAAAAAATTATTGAAGGTCTAAGTACAAAACCGGAGTCAAAACAAAAGCACAGAGTAAAGATGTATTAGAGGTCTCTGACCTTGGGGTACAGAAATCAAAAGATTCTTTTTATAACCAGTTATTTTTATATTTTAGACAAGCATGTTGTTGAAAATTTATTTAATAACAAACAGGATACCAGTCCCAAATCGGTGTCATTGCTATTTCCGTTGCGGAATGTACGAAATTTAACCTAAAATGCAATAGAGTAGCTATTTATAGGCATTGAAATATTTGAATGCAGAAGTACAGCTGCGCAAAATATAACCCGCCACACATTATTTCTCGGCTGTAATTGAATACAAGATTTAGAGATGTGTCATTTCTCAAAGCAAAAATTGATTTTTGGCATTTGAAGTTGGCATAAGGGATCTACTGCATATTAAGATGAGAACCAACTTTAAAAAAAACCAATAGCAATATCCATTTTTTTTACATAAAAATGTTAAGCACCGTTAAAATATCTCAAATATCAGTTTTCGTTAAATTTTCATAAATTATTTAAATGAACGCATAAAATTTAGGATATTATGTTTGGAACAGTAAGAAGTAGTATATAAAAAGACAATTAGCTTTCCTGTTTTTTTTTATTTTTGGAGATATAATAAAAAGTTTATGAAAGTTTCTTTAAATTACGAAGACGTTCAACTCTGTGAATGTTTATAAAACAGCCAATATTCCAAGCAAGTTAACGAAAATTTATACTTGGTGTATTTTGACAATGTTAAACATTTTAAAGTAAAAAAATGAGTTTTGCAATTGGATTCTTTAAAGTTGGTGCTCATTTTCATATGAAAAAAATCCATTGTTCAAATTTTGATATCGAAAATAAACTCTTTTTTTTTCTTTGAAATATGATATATCTCTCAAAAATGCCTGTCGAATAGCAGCCGAGAAACATTGGACGGATTGATTTTTTTTCGCATCTCTACCATTGACCTATAATTATTAAATTTAATTATTTTCATATAATCAAACTCAGTATTACAAATAAATTAGTTATTAAATGTTATTTTAAAAGAATGGGTTTTTTTTACTAGATGCTTGCAATTTCGCAATTTCCTTTGAATGCTTTAATCAATACCCTACTTGATTCACTCAAGCAATTGCAAAAACTCCAATACGTGAACTATTAATATTTGTTTTTAAAAGACGAAATGTATAGTTACTTGAACAATATAATTTCTTTGTGATAATCTTTTAAGAATTTATTCAATTTACTGTATACAGTCCCTGGACAAATTATTAGACGCACTGCAAGATTTCATGTAAAATATTAATGACCGGGTGATATTCTACCATTTTATTATTTTAAATTGATTTTTTTTACTTTTATATTATCCAATCAATTACCGATTTATTTGACTTAAATAAAACAGCATTCATTTAGAAAAGCATAAGTTTATTAAGTTTTAAAGAAAAGTGAAATTAATGTTACTAAAAGCCGCTATCAAAGCTTTAATTCTGCGCGGGCATGCTATCAATGCAAGACTGTACTGTCTCCTGCATTTGAGGATGATGATTCCACACATAAATAATCTTATAATAAATAATTAATATAAATTAATCTTAATTAATCATAATTATCTTAAAATAAATAAAAATATGTAGTCTACAACAATTCTTTTTAAAAACAATCTATAATATTGTAGTTTAAATATACCATTATTGCATAAAAACTCTTAAGAAACATAAAATTACTAAAAAAATACAGTGCGTCTAATAATTTGTCCAGGGACTGTAAATATCCGATTCACAATGCCCCAAACAAAACACCTCAAGCGATTGATATGAACTTATAATAAGTTATGTGAAATACCTAACTGTAAAAGAGATTCAATGCACAATTTATATAATAGCCAGGTAACTATATTTGACTTCACGTTTAAAATGTAAACTCTTAATAAATGAGTTTATTATATTAAAAGTGGTACAATTCACTATTTGCTCTTATTTGATAAAGATGCATAATAACTTGTTTGGCATCTTCATACTTTTCTTCGAATGCAAGACATTAAAATAGATTAACGTAGTCAAATAATCTTTTTAAATAATAAGTACAATCTAAGAATATGATATATTTAGTAATTTTGATCAAATATAACCAATTCAACTCGTTTTAAGAGTTTATTGAATGAAAATATTTGTTTCAATTAATTTTAGAATCATTTAGTCGGTTTAAGCAAGTTTGTGCATACTTTTAGAGCAATCTTTTGAATAGTTTGTTATTAAGAAATTGTTAAAATATAATAAATGAGAAAATAATGTTTAAAAGTCAAGCTTTGTAGTTCTATTTTCTTTTCGGGTGATTCTTATTGAAGAGCCAGAAGGTAAAATTGGGAAATAATCACGGATATTTTCTAGTTCTAAAGATATGAAAGCTATTCAGTGATCTTCTTCATATGAAGAATCAACCCTGAAACTCTTAAAATACAGGGTGAAGCAAATAAAAGTGGCCCCAACTTGGAGATAAGAATACGACAGAAATGTTGCCAAGTCAAAAACCAATACAAAAACAGGTTTGCTAACATGAAGCCATTGATCGCTGCCCAAACAAACGCTTGGCGACTTATTTGCCGGCAACTACGCTATGGTATGAAAAGCTAGTTGAAATGAAATATAAACAAGGTTTGTAGAGCTGATCAAAAAAAGTTCCCCCCTAGTGATTATTTCGGTTGTTATTTATCGTAGAGAATCTGACCTTTCTGTTTTTGTTAATACAAAACCAAAACATTCTAAATTGATTGCAAGTCCCAGAATCTGGTGTTCAGACCCGTTTCGGATTGTTTTTGAACTTGTTGACAGCAGATCCTGTCTGACGCCATTTCGTAACTGATCGTTGCCTAGTTCTCTTTTTTGGCACTTTTACACATTTATATTCTTCAACAAACAACTGGTTCACATTTTTTCCACGAATTCGTTTTAATAAAATTTTCTACAATGAACACTCTCTGCTGTACTATGAGTTTCATCTTCACCTGATGTGAATTGATCAACTTACACTCACACTGTCGCACTACGATCCGAACTGGCCAATAGTCCATGAGTAGCTCTAATGTGATGCTTATCCAATCCAACCAATGCAAAAACAGGTTTGTCAAGTGAAACCATTGCACGCTTGAATAATCTTTTATTTCCACTTGAAAGCTTTCAGGTGGCTTCAAGAGTTTTTCTCGCCAAGCATTTCAACGTATTCCTATCTCTAGACCGGGGCCACTTTTCTTTGCCTCACCCTGTAGATTTTCAATGATGGTACAAATGGAATGGCAAATGCAATTAAAAAGAAATAAATAGAATGAGAGAAAGAGGCTTTAAAGAAAGACTAAGTGCATTAACTCAATTAGTAAGTACTGTAGGAGAAGACACAAGTTGAAACTAAAATATAGATTGGAAACATTTTTGGGGCACAAAGAGTTCATAGAATTCTTTACAAAAATTCAAGATATATAGTCTAACAACCTACAAATGACTTACCGCGTACGGATATATAGGACTGTAATAAATGGATAGGTAGTTAAGTAAGTGCCAGAAGATGAATACACTGTTAAAAATTATGCACTTTGTTTCGCCAAAAATATGGTTCCTAGTAGCTGCAACGGCTGTGGGGTGAAGCGTTAAACCATATTTTTGGTATTCGATTGAACCATTTATCATGTTTTTGTTTCCAAATCCAGAAAAATGGTTCAACCAAACACCGAAAAAAAGGTGAAACATTTCACCACACAGCTGTTGCAGCTACTAGGAACCAATATCATGGTGAAACCAAGCACAAATTTTTTAACAGTGTAGTTGACTGGATAAACTACAGTAATCTTTTGATATCGCAATCCGTTTGTTCTTAACAATCAATATTGAAAAAGTCCTAATAGTACAAGTACATTAATAATGTTAATTTTAGATTAAAAAATTGCCTTAACAGCAGTTTGCATTTGTTTCAAATGAGGCCTATTTGCGAAGTATGCTTCGCTTTTTTCTACTATCCTTACCATCGCTAATTCGCAAATATTTTTTACCAATCATTGAATTGCTCATATAAAAAGTAGAAAGTTGTACAGATGCTATATTAGTGATTTGTAGGAGTTTTTGGCATATTTTTTTTTCTAATGTATTTCTATAATTTCACATATTATTTTAAACTAAATAGCTTTAAATATTACTGAAAGATAATGTCATACACTCAAAATTTCACTCCTATCCGTTGTCCCCCACACCGTGTACTAATCTTCTGAAACATTTTTTAATGCATTGATTATTTTTTAAACTTATTTTACCACTCAATATAAAATAAAAATTATACTTTAATTTGGATTGTACACATGGATTATAACATATCCATTCTTTAAAAGACATAGGCATACTTCAGAACGTAAGCGCATAAACGTGGATTATAAAATTTAATACAAAAATGCATCCTAATTTTGTTCAAGAATTATCCTTTTGAGAAAATTTGTTTTTAAATAAATCTATCACATTTTTTTAAAGTTTTCAATAAAATCTAGACTGGCATACATCACAAAGTTAGTTATTTTAAGATTCGCTATATCTTAACAATGATATATGGTAGAATGAGTTGTGACAGAAAAAATTATAACGCAGTTACTTTCGGTAATAACTGCTGAACATCAATCTTTGTATCATTTTTGAAAAAAATTGTCTTCCTAAATAAAATTGTTCTTTTTCTCTACTCTTAACACAAACGAGCGGTTTTAACTCAGTCTGAGTTAATTTCCACTCCTTTCCGTGCCGAAAATGCACTTCCCCTATAGGAGTGGATTTCGCTCTTTTTGCGGAGTGGGTAAAAGAAATAAAAGAAAAAAAATCTGCGTCCTACACTCTTAAAATGAGCGGTTTTAACTCAGTCTGAGTTAATTTCCACTCCTTTCCGGTGCCGAAAATGCACTTCCCCTAGGAGTGGATTTCCATCTTTTGTTTTAAGAGTGTAGTAGTTAATCAAAAGCTTATTTATCTTTCTATCGTTTTGATAACTTTGATAAACTATTTTTCATGACCAAAATTCCAAGTCAAATAAGTATCAAACCAATGCGAATGCGGCGCATTGCTGAGCCACACATTCATTTCTGGATAATAATTGTTGCGCTGCGTGGAAGAAAGCAGTCAGTCGCACATTCAAAGACAGATAATTCCAAAATTTCCTTCGCGCGTCTTTCTTGACAAGCGTAATCTAAATGAAAAATATTCCAGCATTTTAAAAGGATTTCGGAGAAAAGAATTCTACTAAATGCTAAGTTAATCACGGCGGAAAGTTTTATTGGGATTCAAACTCATGTTTAAAGAGACTTTTAGATTCTTGAAA
The DNA here is from genome assembly GCA_019343175.1 of Oedothorax gibbosus. Classification (NCBI taxonomy): domain Eukaryota; kingdom Metazoa; phylum Arthropoda; class Arachnida; order Araneae; family Linyphiidae; genus Oedothorax; species Oedothorax gibbosus. The sequence goes on from JAFNEN010000006.1 coordinate 2,658,679, forward strand.
AGGATTTATTTTCAAAATATTAGTATGGAATTCATTGAGTAGAGTACATCTGGAATTCAATCATTCATTTAATAGACAAAATTAGCTTGTTAATTATTTTGATTAATAATTTTTCATTAAAGAAATACGAAAAAAAATATACTTTTAAATAATTAAAACAAAATTCTGACTTAAGCTACTATTACAACAAACTTTTATCTTGACAACTTAGAGCCGATACGTAGAAATTGAATTATTCTTTTACAGACAGATTTTTGCATACTTCAAGCATTAAATTGCTCTTATTTCTGAACTAAAAGCATATGCAGGTCTTTTTTTCAGAAGAAAAAATAATAAATGGGGAATATTTGAAACATCGTTGGTCGGCATGCAATTGGTTTCGAGAAGTTGTTCACGCATCATTCGACGTTGAATATTAAATCGAAAGCCGTTTTGCCCGAATTTATCAATTTGGTATTGAAATAGTTTTTGGAAGATAATGAGTGCACAAATAGAGTAGGGAGGGAGATATTTGAAAAAGAAGAAGACCGTATATCGAATGTCCTAGCCTACTTTTCTATAAATACCAATTCTATTAAATCTTTTCTGGAATTGTAACTCGGCATTACCTTTTGTTCTAAGAAATGTATGCTTTTCTAAGCATTGAGAAGATTCTATGAAATCTATGGTTCTTGTAAGTCCACGTGCAGCCTTCTATTGTACTGCAGCACCAATTTAATGATATTTTACGATGGAACGATTTAATAAAAAAATTTCTTAAGAAGATTTTATTTTTACGCATACATTTTTCTATAAATTGTTTCCGTAAATAAATATTGATGACTATTTTTCCAATTTGCTTACCGTTAAAGAAAATATTGTTTAAATTGGGCATTTAAATTTATACATACATTTACTTAGTGACTATAAAATCTATGATTTTTCTAAATCATGTATTAAAATTAATTTCCTTTTTTAGTATATGAATGTCATCCCGTCAGTATTTAAGTGTTATTATACACGGATGACCAGTGTTGGGAGAAACGCGTTACTTGTAACGCCGTTTCTTGTTACAGTTACACTCTTAAAACAAAAGAGTGAAATTCACTCCTATAGGAGAAGTGCATTTTCGGCACCGGAAAGGAGTGAAAATTAACTCAGACTGAGTTAAAACCGCTCATTGTAAGAGTGTAGGACGCAGATTGTTTTCTTTTATTTCTTTTACCTACTCCGAAAAAGAGTGAAATTCACTCCTATAGGAGAAGTGCATTTTCGGCACGGAAAGGAGTGGAAATTAACTCAGACTGAGTTAAAACCGCTCGTTTGTTTTAAGAGTGTACTTTTGCGAGGAAACGCCGTTATATTTTTCAGAAAGTTACTATAACTTAGTTACTTTTGGCGGTAATGAAGTAAAGAAAAATGTCTTTACTTTTCTGTTACTTTCCGAAGGCTGTCGGATGCCAATTTTTAAATGCAACTCCTTGGTAATTAAATTTTAATAAAATTTAATTAATTCTAATTGCAATTGTTTGTTTGCGATGATATCTCTTTAATCTTGGGAAAAAATGAATTAAAATCTCGTTGAAAAAAAACTAGGTCAGATGATTTAACTGAAATTTTTCTTGTAACTTGAAATGTCTAATGGTATCCGTGATTAGTTACTTTTTCTATTAATTTACTGTACCTGAGTTAAATTTTTTATAAAGTGACTGTAATAGGGTACTTGACAGTATCGCTAAAATACCTTCCAATATTAATTAAATTATAGTTTGAACCCAAATATAACAAACGTATATATTTCTTTGCAAAATAAATTTTTAAATAATTAATAAAAATCATTTTCAAATGGCTTTTTTTTTTCATCGGTACGTCACGTGATCACAAATACGTCGATTTGGCTGACGTCACTAGTATGTATAAACAAACCGGTGTGATGTTTTTTTTTTGTTTGTAATTAAACTGGTTTTAATCTAACTTACTATTAAAATAAGAATTATATAGATAATGGGTGGAGGTTTTACAGAAGCGGATAGTTCAAATTTGCTTAAAGTAGATTCCAAAATGGTGTTTCAAAGTTTGTTTATCGTTACTAGTGACATCATAGATACCACGTGACAGCCACAAAGCGTTTTCGGGAGTGATTTTTCGTCCTAATTTTAAAATTCATTTTTCCCCTTTTTATGGGGTATTTGAAAAAAAGGAAAAATACGGGTCTAATATTTTTGGCATAAGAATATTTTAAGTCAATAAAAAAATGTTAGTCAAGTACCCTATTGTAACATTTTGAAATCCTTGTGTATGACATTTGTATTACAATAGTCAGGTAATTCATTAGAGTACTGTATTTCGAGTTGCTTATCCATCCCCATTTAATAACATCCTTCATTATTCATTCCTGTCTAGCTGGACACTTTCTAGTGACTGGAATCCCAATCGCTCGACACTTGACAATCGCGACCGAATTCAGCTTCCAGTGGTAGACCAAACAGTGATTGAATTTGCTTTGCGGCTAAAGTAAATTTTCGGGAGTTTGGTAGGGGGCTAGACATGAAATGAAATCAGTTTTATCAATATCGGAGGGCAGTCGAGCCTTACGCATTCTGTGACAGGAATCGCAATTTGACTGGTCGCTTATTGTAACTGTTCGGTCGGGTGTTATCTTTATTGACTGTGCTAGGTTAAAAAGAATAGGGGAATGGTATGTTTGATGGTCGGAATTTGTTTCCTTAAGTCTTAACAGATGTTTCCAGTGTCTGAAATAGCTTCTAATGTAAGAACAGATTCGTAAAAGTTCTTATTTTTTCAAATTATGTAATATTTTAACTATGATTTTTGATCATGAAATTCTTAAGTTTCTCACAAAACTTTTTCAAAGAAAGATAGGTTTTAATTATTTTTTACATGGTTGGTTGGTTGGTTGGTAGACATATATATTCAGGTTTGTGTGCTTGGTCAGCGACCCGCTTATAAACCTTCGTCAAGTAAGACAGACACAACAGACAACACACACACAGTGGATCCATCTAATTTTTAGAGACAGAGGCCAACTAGAGGATCCCCAGAATTGGCTTGTCACCCCCAGAGGTATTGATTTGGTATGGGAACTTAGAGGACTTTCGGACCCAACAGATTTAACGAGCACGTACTCCGCATATACTCGGTAGGTCTTCAGTGGTACCGGGACTCGATCGCAGGACCTTCCGATCCCGAGACCGAGACGCTGACCACTAGGCTCACTACGGCCCATTTTTTACATAAAGTTTATTGACTTTTTTATAAACGCTAACCTAGAACGTAATAATGTTCTATCGTCAACTGTTATAGAAAAATCCACAATTTTTTACAATTTGGGCGTAATTTTAGTGAACTGTAGTTGCCAAAAAATTATCACATCCCACCATACTAAAAAAAATCACTTGGTTATAGAAACTAGATCACCTACTAGAGCAACGTTATCCGCAATCAGTATATTAACCATGTTAAAGTAATGAAAACCTACTCCTGAGCAAAAACAGATCAATAAAATGTAAATTTATATAATAATGCAATTCTAGTATAGGTAAGGTAATCGTTTCCGGCTGCCTATTTCTAGCCTCCTTCAGGAGCTTTAACACAGCCAATAACGCCTCGTATTTTAGAACCCTGGTCAAGTGACGAGGTCGACACCTGAGCGGGCACCCAACGAAACTTCGAGCGACATCGTACGCTAACGCCGTCGATACTTTGGACTCCACAGATTTAACGAGCACGTCTGTCCCTGTGTACTCGGGCCCATCCGTGATGAGGATTTTCTACTATTTCCAGCACAGATCTGATTTATAGGATGACTGGCAGTAAGTGGGATTCGAACCCCCGCACTCCTGAGAAGGTTGAACCTCTAGGCTGATGCCTTAACCACTCGGCCACGGACGGGCCCTAGTATAGGTACATAAAACTCTAAAAGCTGTTTATTATTATTTCAAAATATGGCAACTCATTCTAGAATACGTTGAACCCAATTTTTTATTTATTATTTGAAGGTGATTTTTATTGAGTCAATGTTTTTAATGACGCAGTATTTCCGTTCTAATACTGATTCCGGTACATCATAACATGTGTTAAAACTGCACAGCGTATAAGACCTTCAAATATTTGTTGATATAATTGATTTTTAATCCTCTTTTGTTCTCATTCTTAGAGCTTTCGTCAAGTAATACAAATATTTGCGATTTGTATGCAAGTGAAATTTAAATATGGATAAATCTAAACAAAAAGGTAAGTTCTAAAATCTTTTATTATATGTATTTTATAATATGTGTATTTATGAGTAAAAAAAATAGTTTAACGGTGGTTTTTTTTCTAAATACGTGACATATTTTTTTCTAATTGATAAAGTGATGTATCTTAAATATATTCAACTTTTTAAAGTTTACATGTGGTATCTACCATTATTTTATTTAGATGGAACATTGTACAGAACTAAGATTATATGAATAACACAAATGTGGACAAACATAATTAGCCTTTAAAATAATACATAATTATCTTACAAACATGCTGTTGTCCTGAAATTGAGATTCATATCTTTACTAGATTATACCACGTTATTTCTTCCTTAAACTACTGTTTCAAAGTTTTCTTTTAGATCTAAAAACACAAACATTCGTTGTTTTTATACACGTGGCATTTTCTTAGAATAGTTATTGGTTCATTCGACAGCTATATTTTCTAAATTATATATCCTAGTGTTTTAATTCATTCGTTTCGGGAAAGCTTGCAGCTTCCTATTTTATTGCTCTTGATATTATTGTGACTGTATTTATAAAGAATTACGCTGAACTAAACTACAAAACATAAGTTTGCTTCGTCAGTATGAGAAGTTTCAACTATATGACTTTTCCCATTAAAAATAAGTTACATAAATTGTGTTTAAAAGTATATTAATTCTGAAGGTTTATACTAAAACAATAGTTGGTGTAAACCTAAGGGTAAATATGCAGTACTCTATTGTATATAGCTGTACTGGTTGTATGTTTTCGAATACTTTTAAAATGGGCGGGTTTTTAAAGCATAGGTATATGGCCAAATGAATTTTCAAAATATTGAAAAAAATGTTTTTTGTTTTATTGTTTTTTGTTCATTGACTGTTTACAAATTAGTATGAAGGATTAGCAATTGGATAATTCCGACTACATGCTTGTCTTAGATTCGCCCAAGGACCGTTCACAAGTCGAGAGCTTGAAGCTCGAAGAAGAAATGAAGGAATTTCTTCCGAATTCTGAGGAAAACGAATGCAAAATTTGTCGGTGCCGCAAGGAAGACACGGCTGTTGTTGTGGAAGCTAAGGTAAGAATGGGGTGATCAATCGTGTATAGTAAATACGGGGGAATATAGCATCGTATTAATCGCCTATGCTGAAATATGGAACTATATAGCAGAAATATAAATGCAGGCTATTATTAATTCAATTATTTGACCATAAGGAAAAGTTAATTTGGGTGTATTTTTACGATGTGGAAAAATTTAATGTCAATTAATATTTCCATTTTATTATTGTTTGGTGCTTGTTTTAATATGTAGACGACCCTTTATGTAAATTTTGTGACCGGAAAGTCTCGAAAGATAACACAAAAGTAAACCAACAAGTCTTTCGCGCTTCATAACAAGCAACTTATTTACAAACCATACACAACGCATGGGTATACTCCACTATCTTATTGCTCTCTAATTTACTTTAGATCCTAATACATCTAATGTCTACTCAGAAATTTCAATCAACGGAATTTCCCGAATTCAATAACTAAAAAAACTGTAAAACTAAAAACTTTAATGCGAGATATTGCTGACTATATATTGAAACTTAAAATTTGAGCAACTAGTAATCAAATAATTGTTTAAGTAGAAAACTCTTTAAAATAAGTGCTCCAAATTAAAATAATACATTCAAATTAAACAATGTAATGATTCATTTGAAAGCATAAATCTGATGTAAGTCTGCATATGCAAATACACTTTAGAAATCTAATCACGCAGTCATTTTGCTAAGTAGGTAATCATTTACCATGCTTTATTAAGATTATGCTTGTGGTTTAATGTACTATAACTTTCTGGGAATTTTGTCAAATGGCTTTTATTTATATTCATTATAATAAAATATTTCCATTTAAGTGCAGACGTAAGAACTGGATAAATAATATTAATTTTATGAGATAGCATATTGATGTATTGGGGGCTGGGGAGCCCAGTTGGTTAGGCACTCGCCTAGCATGCGAAAGGTCCCAGGTTCGGGTCCAGGCAACACCAAAATAGCTTCCGACCTATAAACGGCCCGTGCAGCCCAAAATGTCTGACGATAATACCCCGTGTAGAGGGAGTGCACGTTAAATATCCTTCAAAACCCTAACGCTGCGTACGATGTCGCCCTTAAGGGTTGCGTTGGGTGCCTACTCAGGTGTCGGCTTGTCACTTGACTGTGGTTCTAAAATACGACGCCCCGTCGCCAATAGCCCTCGTGTAGCTCTAGTGCGACGATAATTCAAAAACTAACCTAATATTGATGTATTTTTCATAGGACGAGCTGATTATAAAATAAATTTCAAATAGAATGCTTATAGTTTCTAAAACCCCTGGCAAAAAGTATCCAATCACCAAAAGCAGTAACCACAACACATTAACATCAGTGTAGTTATTTTTTCTCAATTTCAATATTTTTCAAACTTTGATAATTTTTTTGTGAAATAACGACTAATTTAATCAAATTATACTAAATAAAGCAATTCGAATTAAGAAACTGAATCAAGCAGAAAGACAAAACGCTCAATTCCTTACTTAAAATAACAAAAACGGAATTTTTTAATGTTTTGATTGATTTAGCTTATCAGTTGGTAACATATCACTTAATTTCTAAAAATCTCATTAGTAGTTTTTCTATAGAATATTTTATATGAAACAAAGCCTCTCCAAACAAATTTTCACTATCTGCTAGTTTGTTTGTTTTTTCTCTTTCATCAGAATGCCTTAATATGTTTAACACCTAAGTAACTTATTTCTTTTGCATTTAGCTGTTTTTGGTATTGAATATTTTAAGCCAACGGGAATTGAGTGAACTTTATTATCATACAGACATACAACTCTAACACTTTTAACTGTGCTAAAATATGTATTTAAGTAATGTACAAGTTAGTTAATAATGTTTTAATTTAACTTATTTAAGAGGAAAATCTAACTTAATTAAGAGGGATTGCCAGTTTGGGAGTTTTAACAATTTATTTATGTTGTGTAAAAAAATAAAACCGTCGCGTCGTAAATAATTACGGCCTAAAATAGTACGCTTTGTGTCTAAACTTCAAAAATTACATGGCTGCTTTCTCTTTAGTTATAGCTTAAGATTATTATTAAACTTCAAAACAATTCTTTTTTTCGTTATAATTTGGTCGGCAAACATCTTCAAGAAATAAAAAAAAAAAATTCAAAATATTTTGAGTCGAAACGGATTAAAGTACTAATGATTCTGTCTCGATATAAGAATTTGGCAAAATATTTTTGTATTATTCCCTTTTCGAATATTTGTTTGTACTAAGGATTTCCTAGAATTGACGCAATCTTTTCCTTGGAAAATTTTGTGTGTATCCCTAGTTTCGTATGACTAGATTGTCAAAGGTTTTTTCGATATTTTTATTGATTATTAGAATTAAGCCGTATTCTTTTGTAAAATAGAGTTTAATTTTGTTATTTATTTCTCCATATCATGCATAAAGTTTCTGTAGAAAGTTTGTAAAGTTTCTCTTTAAAACACTTTATGAAAATTTAAAAAACAAAAAATACTAAGTAAAAGTATTTCAGTAAGTCAAAGTTGTCTTTAATTGGACTTAATTTTTCCTATATCAACTCTTGATATTCTCTTTAAAATTTATCTGATTCTTATTTATACAAATTACAGTATACGCAGAAATTTTCATATATGCTATGTTTTCTTTCAAATAGTTGTAAATGAGTTAAATTGGAAGTAGGCGTTTAGATGCGGAAGTTATGACATTTTCGAACCTAATTAAAAATTTTATTTAATTAGGAAACGGCTCATTTGTTTTTGTGAAAGGTGTCTGAGTTTGATTTGTCAGAGTTTGTTGTCTCAAAGCATTTGATTTTAAAATTTAATGTTTTTACACTTTAAATACCAATACTATTTATATTTATTACTTTAGCAAATTATATAGATATAATTAAATCTAACCCAAATAGTTAGTTTATATAACATGTCGTAAACTTTTGATTAAGAGTTTGCTTCTGTTTGTCTTTGCAAGTCTTATTTTACCAGGACCGACAATTTAAAATAGATTTTGATTGAGTACAAATTCCATACAAGAAGCGGGATTCTATTACACTCACTTTTTTTACTATTGAGGTTAATTTTATTCCCATTTAAAGCACGGACATGAAATAAGGGGAAGCACGATGAAGAGAAAAGCACATGAAATAGGGAAGCACAATGAAAAAGACACATGAAATAATGGGAAAGCACATGAGCAAAAAGCACATGAAATAAGGGATTAGCACATGAAAAGCCACATTGCAAATAAGGGAAGCACATGAAATAAGGGATGTTGAAAATTTAATGCAATATTTTTTTTTGTTTTTATTTCAAACTGCCCTTAAACGTGTCCGTATAGTTAGTCAAAAACTTTAGTTTTTTCATTAGATAATTGTGTTAAATTTTTTCAGGTAGAGATGTCCAACCTTACAAAATCTGCAGGAAGTCATGTGATGACTCGTCGTATTACTATAGCTGGTGGTTTTCTAGACATCGCCCTGTTCACTGCCAATTGCGAGCAATTGAAATTTGTACTGGAACTCGGGAAATGGCATATATACTACAACGAAGTGCTGGGCCTTCTCATAACTTCACTGGTACTCCAGGTAAGGTTTTTACAAATAGAAATGTATTAATTGTTAACTTTGATATTTCGAATTATGAATTAGATTTAAAACCTCCGGAAACAAAATAGTTTTATCCCAGTAGCTTGGGTAATTTTAAGTAATGAGTATATTTTTGTTAAGCTATGTCCTCACTACGACATCAAATGCCACAAAGGCAACAAATGCAATAAAACTTGGCGACCGCCAAGCGATGCAATGGCTTGGGGGCTGACTCTGCCAAGTCGCCAAGTTTTGTTGCCTTTGTGGCATTTGTGGCGTAGTCAGGACACAACCTTATGTATGTCTTGTAATGTCACTGTCAAAGAATTGTTTTATCCCTGAGGCCCCAGAATTATATATTTGAAGAAACTTAATGTTTGGAATAAAAATAAGATTCGGAGGAAAAGGGTTGCATGGCACTTTGATAAAGGTTTACTGGAATAAACAACTTCAATGAGGGTGATATAATTTTGTAGTTCGTGATCTTAGTAAAGCCAGTTTGGGCACTTTTTTCGCGTTGTGTATTCCCGTAAACATTAATTTAGAAAGGAATGACAATTGAATTATAGAGAAAATTTCGGTTTTTTTTTTATCTCCTCAAAGATTGGCTCATAAATTATACACACATTAACGATGCTAAATCTATCAACACTCCATGGTATTTCCTTGTCTTTAAAATGAGATTAGATATTGTCTGTATAAAATAAAATACTGTATATTACCGTTGCTTACAAAAAATAGTATGCTGCAGTGTTATCCACAACAGGAGTAACTTTAATTTCCACAAAAACTATAAACTAGTCAGTTCGGAAAGTTCTTTATGAAGCGTTTTTTTACGTAAATGGCACATTTGAAATGTCTTGGATAGAGACCAACCAGTGATTAAATGGATTTGTGATTGATCATATATAACTATTTCTGAAAATAGTGTGTAACATGTAAATTCGCCGAAATTAATCTTATCGAGTTATAAGAAAGTTTAATTATTTGAAATGTATCTACTTGTACCGTCTTATTTTTGTAAAATTATGCATTCGTCAACTGAAAAATATTTCGCAATAAATGCAAATCCTGTTTTGTTAAATTGATTTCTTGATATAGGTATTTTGTTTTAAAAAATATTACACAAGCTTGAATTGTTTTCCATACAATTTTGTTTTCTATACAAATATTTATATTATTAATTAGAATGACTTTTGCATACACTTTGAATTTTGCTGTTATCGACTTTTAATTGCTTCACATAACCTTTGATTAGTATTGGTTTAATTCAACTGCAATTCACAGCTTAAAAATTACTTTTGGATGTATATTTGCCCTTATTTTTAAATTCCATCTTTATTCGCACTTTTTCAACCAATAAATTACATAAAAAATCTTTTTTAGTTATCTTTATCTAAGACTCATGTGGGCAATAACAATTCTTCAGTGTTATTTCAGCATTTCCTAAATTTTAATAGATCTCTTTGGCGTTTCCTCCCTCTCTCTCTCTCTGCTTTTCTTTATGAACAAAAATCGCTTGTTATTGTTTTAACTGATTATGAATAAATCTGTGTTCAATTCGTTACCCTTACCAGGTATTTATACACTGCTCAAAACAATTAGGGGAGCACTTTGTGTACTTTTGTTTACCCTTTCAGTTCCAACTTCTTATTTTTTACTCTAATAATCTAAAATTTGTGGACTTGATTCATTATACATCCAGAATGAAATGGTAAAAAAACCGGTTGAAAATACTTAATTTTTTAACTAAAATTTAAGGGGGGAAATATTGGAATCAAAACTTTTGAATAAATTATAACAATAATTTTTTAAAACTTTATTTGTAAAAAAAAAGGTAAAATCAATTTTTAAACATCTAAGAATGCGAACGTGAAGAAATTAGGGTAAATTTATTTCATAAACTTTTTTTTGGGGGTGGATTTTATTTTACCACGTTTTTCATATTTTAATTTTATTAAAACAAACATTATTTAATTCTTCAAATGACATGATTCTTCCATCTAACGATAAATAAGTGCGAGCTCAACTTTGTGAGAAAAAAAAATCGGAAGCTGATGATACCAAATGGAATCATTGGGGGTGAAAGGGTTTAAACCATGCATTCCCCTAATTGTTTTGAGCAGTGTAGTTTGAAAAAAATCGTTTCATCTTTTAATTTCAGTTGCTTGTTGGTTTGACCATGTTCCTTCTTGGCTGTCAAGTCGTCCATAAAGTCAGTGACGAGACCTACTCCAACTTCTTAAACCATGCCACGATGGGACTGGTTGCTCTCATCACCATTGTCAACATATTCATCAATATTTTTGGACCAAAAGGAAGTGCTATAGCCTATTGCTTAGGAGCTTTTTCGTATCCCAACACTAATGGGCCCATATGGAATTCGTATCTAAATTATACTTGGACTATCATGAAAAATATGACTGTCCCGACTACCATGGACACATGAAAATGACTGCTGATACACATGATACAAAAATATGACTGCCTGACTACACATGACTACATGAAATAGATGCCTGACTACACAAATAACATTTAAGAAGAATCGTCACCCTATGCCTTATATTTGAAATCGTAATAATTGTCAATGTATTGCTTCAAAACTTTTAACATATTTTTTTAAACATTTTTTAAAAAAAAACGAATTTGATGGACAAATGTAATCTAGTTATTTCATTAAATTATATTTTTGTATTTATTAAATTTATATTATTTTATTATTATTAACTTCCTTAAATTTTTTTTAAAAATTTCATTTTTTAAAGTGGTGTCAAAATCTATTGATAAACATCGATAAGCATACCTATATATAAATAATCAGATGACGTTTCCTTCAAATTTTTTGTTATTACTATATTTATACTTGGTGAAAAGATGCATATTTTCCAGCAATACTTTGACACATACACTATAATTTAAAAAAATAACGCATTAAATCTAGAATTGACTACCATTCTTAAAATAAAAAACATGTATAAAAACAACATGGCTAAAATGTAAATATGATTCTGATACATCAACTTGTATTCTACGAAATCTTTTATTCTGAGAAATAGGGCTAAAGCAATTGAATGTTAAAGTCTGCCTTTCCCAAGAAATATTTGTTTCTAAAATACTATCAGACCAAAACGTTTCAAAATGTGAATTCGTTTAATGTTACATACATAACTTTTTTAAGAATAACGGTATGCAATTTCCTATTCTATTTGGACGTTTTCTTTGTAGACAACTTTTCTGTAACTGAACTATTATTTAAATAAAAAATATTGGATACAATTTAATTCTATAACAAAACTGTCCAGGCCATCATGTATGCTGTTCTTGTTTCTTGACATGTGTGTTTTCTGAGAACCAAGTAACTTACTAATATTAAGTTAAAAAAAAGTCACAAAAACTTAGACGGTACCTTTATCGTCCAGGAGATTTTATGTTCTCTAGACATTTCATATACTTTCTAAACTTCAAAGCTGCTTTTCTCTTTGATTTGCAATAATTGTCGATGATTTTCTAATTTTAAATGCATGTAACTCAAAATCTACTTGGTATTAAAAAAATTCCATACACATTTTTAAAACATATTAAATGTGCCTGCAGGGATTAGTCGTAAATGATTTTTTTTCTTTTATTAATTTTTAAATAGTTGAACCAATACAATTTTTAAAAAAATCAATATTTAAAAAAATTTGTTTGTAAAAATTACTTAAATATTGAATTGTAAAAGGCTTTTATGATTAATCATAAAGCGTATAAATGTTATGCGTAAACATTAAGTAAAAAATAAATGTTTCAACGCTTTTGCTATAAGATTTTAGCCAATGCTCTCTTGACTATTTTTACTCTATGTCACCATCCCGTATACGTATTGCATTGTTTCATTCAATTTAACTTCCAATTGACAGGAGTATTTATGCTTTAAATAGGCTGACAATATGACAGTAATAATTATCGAAGAAAAAATTGTTAGAAAATTAATAAAAACAAAACCAAATTAAAAATCTAATTAACAAAAGGATTAAAAAATTCATAAAAATATATATTGTAATATAAATTATACCTTCTACATATAATAAACTAAATAAAAGGTAGAACAATTATCTAAAAATATTAAAATAATAATTTTTAAAATTAACTTTAATTAAAATTACCTATTTGTGCAGAGCGACAATGAAAATTATAACCATAAATGGAACGAAAATTTAAAACTGGTGGTTTATATTAAATAACTGGACTTTATATGCAATCTTTTGATGGGGCTCAAACAAGTGTGAAATATCATTCCAGAGAACCGCTTGGAAAATAGATGTCAATTAGGTTTAAATTCAAATTAATTTCGATTGCTTAGCGATCATTATCGGTTGGGAACAACGACCATAATGATGTAGACCGCCTATCTAAGAGTAAAATAGAAAGTTGAGGTAGGAATCAATATGAATCTCTTGATTGGCTTGATAGGCTGCTACTTTTGGCTACTTTTCGGTGCCGTTTTCCTTTTAACAAAAAAAACTCGAAGACAATTGGTTTTTAAGACTATTTGAGTTTGAATTTTCGTAGTATAAATTTTCGATATCTAATTTATTCTGTTAAAAAAATTAAGGTCATTTCCACCACTCGAAAGAGGAATTAGTTTAGAGGCATTGTTTAAAATTACTCTGGTCTAAATTCTCAATCATTTCGCCAAACCCACGTGACTTAGGGAGTGATGTTTATGGTTTAGGCTTGCCAATGCGCAGTCTATTCTTATCTGTAATTTGAAATTGATCTCTTAATTTCAATCACGCTTAATGGATATGCACTTGAAGAGATGGATTGTCATCCATATACTTGTGGAGTGTCTGTTGTCATATTATGGGCACTTTATGTTTAGTTTAGATTGGCAAAACTGTTCCCGGTTTGTTTAGAAGATTTAAGATAATTAGCACCTAGAAAAAAATTAATCTAACATGTTTTTTTTGTTCCAGTAAACAAACTAAATTTTAAACACTGATTTCCATTTTCTGTTTGTTGCTGTTAAATTGGTGGCTACTTCCAAACTATTTAAACTTTTTTGACTGCATAAAATTGTGCATACTGCTCTTACGTATTAAAATTTAGTGTTTTACTATGTGAATTTTGAAATTACTATGTGTTAAGACCTTCTTTGTAGTCTTGGTGGTTAAACAGATTTTCAAAAGTGCAGCAATTTTTTCATAGATTTTTGAGCCGTCTTTTAATGTGGATAAAAATTTCAAATAATTTTCAGAATATCTTTCATTTACCGTGTTCACATTATTATCTGGTATACGTGACAAATCTCAGAATGTATTATTTTTTAACAGTTTAGGGTACCTCTTGAGTGAAGAGGTTAGGTTTCTTTGACTTAAAATCTTCTAAAAAAATGATTTAACCCTCTATGCACTTAAGATTTAATTTTAAATATTTGAAGTTGCCTATTTTAACCCTTTCAGTCCCAGTGATGCCATTTGGCATAATCGTGTTTCTGATCATAATTTTAAAAAAAATAATAGGGCTGACCCTCTATTGGGATTAATAAAAAATATTTTCTAATAGAAAAAAGTTTGAAGAATCGAATGATGGGCTTTTTGATATCATAAATGGCTATAGACGATCAGAAAAAAAAATTTAAAATGATGCCAAATTGTCATTGGGACTGAAAGGGTTAAAGCTATCTGTAAAAAAAACCCGGTAAAAATATTTGGAATATAAAATGCACTTCATAATGGATTTATTTTTGTTCTTCCACCTTTCTATTTCTGATAACTCAATTACACTGAATGAATATGATTTCCCATTTCAGTCTTTAACGTTTTGAAACTGCATTCATAAAATCCACACTACCAGATATTTTCCTTTAAATGAAAAATGAAAAGTTAAAAATCATTATTTATATTTTTTAATATCTATTATATTAAGTACCGTCAGGGCATAACGCATTGACGCAGGTAACTGAAGTTAAATATTTCTGAAGAAATATTTTGACGGGTATGATCTTTAATTTTTTTTACGTTTCCTCGATGTTCATGAAGGACCTGCTACTAATCCTAGAATTAAAAAAAAACGAAGAACATTGTTACTTTGAAACGAAGTTACTTTGACTAAAAATAGTTTAATCCACAAATTTTTTCACTTTTCTATGAACAACGCTTCTAATTGTTTTATAAGTATCCATTTTCATTCTTGTCAATATCGAAATACATTAACTTAAACATTTTTAGTTCAAATGAGATCTGTACTACTCAGACTATTGCATTTTTAAAAGCAAATAATTCTTTCAACTTAAAGTAATGTTTCTTTTCATTTTTAATCAAAGACTTCTAGAAATATTACAATAATTTGATCTCAAAGAAATTTATTAACTGTTATGTTAAGTTACAGAGATCTAACAATTCATGGATATTTTCAATACAAGCTATCAGTTTCTATATAAGAACTCATTAAGAAAGAAATAAGAATAATTAAACATTTTCTTGAACTACAAAAGATAGAACTGTAAATCATATCAAATTATGCGAAATATATTTAAAACAAATTCTTCCATGATTATCATTATTATTGAAGAAATTTTATTATATGCTTTTATATATATATATATATATATATATATATATATATATATATATATATATATAATATTATATATATATATATATATATATATATATATATCGATGTCATAAAATATTGAAACTATACTTTGTTATTTAAAATATTTGTTTTCATTTAAAGAATGAGCAGATTGTTTAATTTAGGCACTGTAAATATTTATTATTTTAAATGAAGAATTAATGTTGGAAAATATTAAATTAATGAATTCTTAAGTTTTAAAAGCAAAACAAAAAATTAAAATTCTAAGATAATTCAAAGGAATGTTATTGGAATATTTACAATTAAAATACTTTTAAAGAACTGTATCTATAGAATACAAAATTTCGCTTTAAAAAAATTTATTTGATTTTTTAATTTCATAATTACGTAAACAGGGCTAATTATAAATTTTAAGAAATAGAGATAGTAACCAATCTAGTTTATATTAATTCAAATAAATCTCTTTGTAGACAGTTTATCCTTCAATTCAGTAATCTGTTAATATTTTAAACTCAACTCTTAAAATATGCAATATCAAACCATTATATTAAACAAATATTTCACTCATCATATACATAATTTCTAAAAATAATTTTTGATACAAAAAATACATTTATATTTCAGTAACATTCGATACATGATACTTATAATGTTATTTTATTTCAAAAAATATTTTTAATTGTGTATGTTATAGTCATATTCGATATATAAATAAGTAATTTTTAAGTAACTTATGAAACGTTAATTATTTCTTTGCTTGATAGCTCGCAAGAGCATATTGAAAATGTTCACAAATTGCTATTTTAAATTCCCATTGCAATGTAACTAGCCTAATACCGTAGCCCTCAAAACGCAGGATATGCGTCACAGTCTGAAGATTCAAAATCACTTTCGAACCATCTAAGTTCAATCCTTTCCTTCAAGAAACAAGTTCTCATTCGTTCTTCCATTTCTTGAAGTTCTGGAATCCTTTCATGTTCTTCCCGTGGACGTTGGCCATCCAGAAGGGCTCTGCCTCCGCCAACCTTGGTCCCGCAATACCTCGGAATGCGTCGTTCACCTTACGAAGCAATTGGTAACACTTGGTGATAAGGGACATCCTCGAATCCACCTTGTCTTGAACCACCTTGCCACCTCCTTGGGATCTTTTACCTAAGCCTATGAATACCCATCCGGGGTTGTATCGGGGCCTGTTCATGTCTATCTCTCCAATGCTACGCTTCACCTTGTAATTCTGGGCTCTGGCTTTTACCACAGGAACCCCAACTTCAATTTTTTGGTTGAGTTTTTTCATCAATGTTGGGTTTGTGTCACCGAAGTTGCTCTTGGGTGATTTAAATCGAGGCTTCAGAAGCGTACTTCTTTGTTTTTTGAATTCTCTTAAACCTCTTTTATTCCGATTGTGGTGGGCGTACGGGGTATCAGAACGGTTGATCCGAGAAGCAACGCCAGCAGAAATGATAGCGGGTGTTTGAACTTGGCTTAAATCCCCTTTCTTACGATGATTGTGGACATATAGATACGAGTTTGCAGAACGTTTAACCTCAATATCCGTATCAGAAGAAATAGTGGCGTGGGTTTTCACTTGGCTTCGTTTTTTGAGACGATTGTTGTGGAAGGGATATGGTTTTCCAGAAAGTTTTACCTGACGAGTCGTTCTAGTAACAATTGGGAATATATCTTCGTCTAAATTTCGTTTTTTGCGAGGATCAGTGAAATAGGAATATGGAGTTCCAGGACGTCTATGTGGTATTAGTTCTTCTCCCATGTGAAGAGGTTTAGTGGTAGTACTAGATAAAGAAGTTTCCATGTCTGGTAATTGCATTTCTTGTTTTTCTTCTGTTGGGACGATAGGATAACCGTTGGGGAAAGGTTTTTTATTTGTTTTTGCTTTGTCTCCATACTTTTTAGGAGATCCCCCATACAGAGTAGTTTCCTTGGTTTCTTCATTACATGGTGTTTCACTGCCTTCACAGTCTGCAAATACTGGGCTTTCATCATAATCGAAAACTAAATCAAAATCGTCATGTTTGTCTGATAGGTTCCCATTAAAAATCGTAATGCCGTGGGGATTATCAATATTATCAATTCTGTGAAGTTTAGGATAAGCTTCTGGATCAAAATATTCATCATAATCATCGTAATCAGGTTTCTCATCAGGTTCAGTATCTTCTCTTTCTATTTCTCTCTTTGATCTCTTAGATTCATAAAATACTGTTTTTGATGGCCGAATATCAGTGGAAAAATCATCTTTGAATTCTGGGTAATTCGTATTCTGCAATGGAATACTAAATTTGGTTGACATGGGATCTAACTCTTTAGATTGTGTCATTTTCGCCGCCACCTTTAATTCATTTTTACGTTTGCCAAGTCCTAAAAATTGTAGAGCCGGATCATACTTTCCTTGCTTTAAAGAGCCGCGTTTCCCTAATCCCATATATTGAAGTGCTGGATCATAATATGAACTTCGTTTAAATTGTTCACTCGTTTCAGGGGTGTCAAGAGAACTGGGCTTTGAGAGATAAAGTTGATTGAAAGAACTTGATGCCGAATTATCATTGAGAAGATTGTCTCGTTTTCCTAGTCCCATATATTGAAGTGCCGGGTCATAATTTCCACTTCGTTTTATTCTTTGATTTGCTTTAGCATAAGAAATTGGTTTTGAATGCACATTATAATCACGAGTTGATGAGCCCTGGATACCATAATCGCTTTTCCCTAACCCCATATAATGAAGTGCTGGCTCATTGTATGAACTTGTTTTAGATTCTTCATTCTGTTTATTAGTATAATACGGTTTGGGAAATGAAGAATTTTGATGGTTAGCATAAGTTACCCAGTTGGTATTTCTATTCCGCTTTCCTAAGCCCATGTACTTCAAAGCTGGATCAAAAGATGATTTTCTTCTGATAATTTCAGTTCTTTTTCCTATCGCTATATTTTTGAAGGCTGGATCAAAAGATCCCTTTTTTGTCATTCCTATTTTGTCGAATCCTAATTCCTTGTGTATGAATTCAGGATTATTGACAAACCACATAAGACGATTGAAAGAATAATTTGACCCATGGTTAGAATTTACTACATTATTTATTCTCTTTCCTAATCCCATGTATTTAAAGGCAGGATCATATGAGTCCCTTTTAGATCCAATTTCTGCATATTTTCGCTTTCCTAGCCCCATATACTTAAAAGCAGGATCATATGATTTCTTTTTGTCAGTTTCATAAATATCAGCATTGTCCCTTTTCCCCAATCCCATATACTGAAAAGCAGGATCATATGATTTCTTTATGGCATCATTGTCCCTTTTACCCAATCCCATATACTGAAAAGCAGGATCATATGATTTCTTTATGGCTTTTCCAATCAATTGTCGTTCTTTTCTTTTCTATCAATCTCCTTCCCAATCCCATATACTACTTAAATTGCAGGATCATATGATTTCTTTTTCTCATTATCGTAAATATCAACATTTTCCTTTTTTCCCAATCCCATATACTGAAAAGCAGGATCATATGATTTATTTTTGTCATTTTCATAACTATCAACATTCTCCCTTTTCCCCAATCCCATATACTGAAAAGCGGGATCATATGATTTCTTTATGGAATCATTGTCCCTTTTACCCAATCCCATATACTTAAATGCAGGATCATATGATTTCTTTTTGTCATTATCATAAATATCAACATTTTCCTTTTTTCCCAATCCCATATACTGAAAAGCAGGATCATATGATTTATTTTTGTCATTTTCATAACTATCAACATTCTCCCTTTTCCCCAATCCCATATACTGAAAAGCGGGATCATATGATTTCTTTATGGAATCATTGTCCCTTTTACCCAATCCCATATACTTAAATGCAGGATCATACGATTTCTTTTTGTCATTATCATAAATATCAACATTTTCCCTTTTCCCCAATCCCATATACTGCAAAGCAGGATCATAAGACGCCTTTTTAAAATTTAATTTGGGAAAATTCTTTTTCCCTGATCCCATGTAATAAAAGGCAGGATCATAAGATGCTCTCTTAGACATTTTTCGAACAGGAAGATAAAGTTTACTTTTAGGGCTTACATTTTCTCGTTTACCTAATCCCATGAACTGAAGCGCAGGATCATAAGATTCTCTTTTCCTACTACCTAGATCATTATTTCGTTTACCTAATCCCATATATTGAAATGCAGGGTCGTAATTTGAAGAGAATCCTCTTCTGAATTTTTGACGTTTACCTAATCCCATATACTTCAAAGCAGGATCATAAGCAAACTTTTTAGTCGATTGACGAACATTTCGCTTTTCTCTATCAGCGTCTTCGAATGGTGTTTTACTGTGAACTTTATTTGAATTATCATACACAGTATCTTTCTTGATGGGAGCCTGTGTTTTAGTTTTATAATTTTCCATTTTGTTTGATTCATACTCCTTATTACTATGTAAAGATCGTTTATTTCTTTTAGCATTGTTATCTTCACTCAGTTTCTTTTCTCCACTTCCATTGGGTAATGACTTTATTCCTTCTTGTTTTAAATTGATGTCACTATTTTTAATTTTTCCTGATAAGGTACTCTCAAAATCGTTTGCTTCTTTGTCTAACATGGAATGCACTGCACTTCTTTTAAGTCTTTCAGAAGACTTGATGTCAACATTTTCATTACCTTTATGTTTTAACAACATGCCAATGTTCTTTTTTTGTTGTAATGCGAAATCCTTTTGTCCATTGGTTACTCTCTCCAAGACAGAATGCGTTGCGCTTCTTTTAATCTTTTTCGAAAAGCTGGTGCTGGAAATTTCATTTTCTTCTGATTTTGGGGCCAAATATTCTTTCTCAGTTTCTTCTACTGAAAAATCCCGATACACATCTATCCCCTTATTCGAAAAGGAAAGCGGTGTGGTTCGTTCATTTTTTGCCGAGGATCTTGCACCAGAAATTCTATTTCCTTCTTGTTCTCCAATCCCTGTGTCAGTAGACCTTCTTAGTCTCAAGAACACCTTCTGCGCTAACGGGTTATCCGTAAACTCATGCTCGTGAATACCTACACTCTTATGCTCGGGATAAAAAGTATTGATTCTCTTTCCCAAGCCCATCATTATAAGTGTAGGATCATACGTAGATCCCCGGGTGCTACCATCACTGGGTCTTTTGACCGGTTCTTCTGCTATACTGTCATATGGTTCAGATGGTTCTCCTTCTTTGACGTTGTTCTTCATTTCAGAAACCTCAGTCTTGGTCTTGCTAGGTTCCGAGGCCATTGGAATGCTTGTTAAGGATGTAGACTTTTCCTTGTCGACATCGGACATCACAGAGACTCCAAATGTATGCTGCATCGGGGTGGAATCTATCTGGTAGCCATCGAAGGGGTAGCTCCATCTTTCTCCAGGAAACCAATTTGGAGTAAACTCCGGATTAGCTGAAAATGACAAGGACGTATTAGTATAGCATTGTTTCATTTCATAGAGTTAATTTAAGTACATGTTCTCTAAAACGTTGTACACTCTTAAAACAAACGAGCGGTTTTAACTCAGTCCGAGTTAATTTCCACTCCTTTCCGTGCCGAAAATGCACTTCCCCTATAGGAGTGGATTTCACTCTTTTTGCGGAGTGGGTAAAAGAAATAAAAGAAAACAATCTACGTCCTACACTCTTAAAACGAGCGGTTTTAATTCAGTCTGAGTTAATTTCCACTCCTTTCCGGTGCCGAAAATGCACTTCCCCTATAGGAGTGGATTTCACTCTTTTGTTTTAAGAGTGTACTAATTGAAATGATTGAACATTTAAATAACCGCTTAACAGTTTCAGTCATTCTTTTTCTTATTCATTGAGTCAACCAACATAAATTGCGTATTAGATGTGTTTTAACATGTGTTTCATTGCAAACAGGAAATTAATTGAATGTGCCTTAGAAAGTACTTCTAATATTTTCAATCAATTTTTAATCATTTTGTTGTGTATTCCTTAGATCTCAATATTAAGCTTAAAATATTAGAGCACATTCCAGAAAGAGGATTTTTTACAGAGCTTTAATTCCTTTGAATAAAAGTTGCACTTATTAAATTGAACTTTTCATTAAAACTTAATCTTTGCTAAAAACCACGCAAATTTCACGCAACTGCTCATTTTCACAAAAACTACGCAAAAAGACTAGTTTCACTCGTAATTTATGCTTCTTGAAACATCTGGAAAATATTAAAGGGAGAAGAATCTTTTAGATTATTTTTATTTATACTTTTATTTCATTTTTTAACACTTGTTGATAATACTTTGAAGCTTGTATTTTTATGGGATTTTTTTATTATTCTGCGGTCGAATTTCCAGGAGATGTAATAGCTAATTTAAATATAAGGAAGAAAAAAATAGTTTATTTAAGCATTCTCACCTGTGTGAGAAATGTCTTCGAGGAAAAGAAAACTTTAATCATAGTTTCTTTAAGGTACCGTTTCTATTAAAGCTTTCTTTTGGAACAAAGGAACATAAAAATAAAACAGGGTATTTTTTTATAGAGAATAAAATCTATTTTACCTCATATTGTGTATTAATAAGCAAATATAAAAGGCTAATTCCATGTAACTGTAGTGTAAGTCGCATTTTAAGAGGAGCTTACAAGCTTTTTTTAATTTGAAAAATAAATCAAATTTAATATAGCACGTTACTTTATTTAGTTTTAATAAATGAAGATCATCTATTCCGCTAATTTTTTTTTCATTTAATGTTAAAAGTTGTAGTGACAATCACTTTTTACACACGCTACAGAAAGGGTGGTTTTGCATGGAATTAGCCAAAAGTTGAAGAGACAAACTTTATGAATCGACGTTTTTTTTTAATTTTTCATTTACTTTTATGAAATATTATCTTTAATATTTTAGTTTTGAAGAAGGAAAATGAGTTTATTTAACTAATTACTTTTCTAATTTGATAGGCATGACAAAATTCTCCATATGTAACCTTCATCCGTGTGAAAAAACTGCTCTTTTATGTCATTTTAAACATTCTCATAAATACTACACCAACTAAAAACTGTTAAACTATATCTGAAATGTCTTCTCGTTTGTAATAAAAAGTCCGTAATTGAATTTCGAAACCCCATTTAATATCTCAAACAAGCTAATAATTTCCCCAAATACTTAAGTCCCGTGTGTACAATTTCACAAACACGTTTAAATGCTACAATGGAAAGACACTAATCCAGTCTAAAAGAGACATAGCTCGTGTCGTTTTGTCCTTTTCTACTCGATGAAAGTTATCGCCGGGCAACCATGATTACCTTACAACTTTCCAGCATTGCAAAGATTTTGAGGTTTATTTCGGAAATCTTTGACACTGTGAAATTGGACTCGTATTCAACTATAATCGCAGTCACAGATCCAAATAAGCAATAATATCACATTTTCGACAATTCGTTAGAAATGTACAGTTCATCGGAATTGTCTAATTAAATATAAAGGGTTATTTAATTTAAATGTTGAGTTTTTGATGTGCAGAAATTTTCATTATCCCCCCAGTTTGCAACTATAATGAAAAATATAGCCTGGCAGTGTTATTAACAAGTAAGTGTGTTCAAATCCGGCTTGAAAATTCCTTCAAAGAGCAAATGGTTATTAAAAATTTCATTTTAGTTGATGAATTGTTAGGTTTCCGGATAATTAATAATAACTTGGTTAAGCTTGGCTTGGCTACAATGTAAGCACAATTGCCGTACGTACTTGCCATGCATAGTTTATTGTGTTACATACAAGTAGTAAAATGTATAGAAAGTACATTTTAGATTTAAAATTTAAAAATTTAGATTTTTTAATGCTTAGGTTTAATTACTTTGTGTCCCTGTCGAATGTTATTAATTTTTTTCTAGAAATTACAATTACCAAATCTTTACCACCTAAAATTTTTCAATTTAAATATGTGCTATAAAATAAATATTATACTCACTGTGTAAATCAAAACAACTAGTATTAGTTCCCTAACAAGAAATAAACTTAAATGTTCTGTTATTAAACTTTGCATGCTTAAATATCTTGTCAGAAATTAAAGTATATAAAAAATATTTACAGCTAAAACAACACCAACAGCTGAAGATTCAAAAATAGCATTTCCTAATATGCAATATCCAATTTTCGTTTTTTTTAATACAAATGTATATTAATAAACAAATATTTATCATTGGAAAAAACAATAGTTGTAGGCGAAGGCTTCCGAAGCCATGAAAACCATGTCTACTTCATCTATTAAAATATTAACTTATAGGAAACCCACTATACCCATTTCAATAAGTTTTAATAGAATGAAAATGAGATACAGGACTTTTCAATGTAATCTCAAATTAGCAGTCAATCTAAAGTGATATACGGAGTTAGCAACATATAATAGTATAAGCCGGTGGTCGGCAACTTATAACAGAAGGGCCAGAATGCTATTTTGCATACATTTTTAGTATACAAAATGGTTAGTATTAGCAATTTTTAATTTAAACTGTAATACCAAACATATTGGTTTTTAGTGATATTCTAAATTAAAATTAATGGGAAAATAAATTTAAATGCAAATTCTAAAAGAAATAGGAGGCACATAATTTGCTGTTATTATGTCCCTAAACTAATTTACTCTACACTGTTAAAAATTTTGTGCTTGGTTTCAACATGATATTGGTTCCTAGTAGCTGCAACGGCTGTGTGGTGAAATGTTTCACCTTTTTTTCTGTGTTTGGTTGAACCATTTTTCTGGATTTGGAAACAAAAAAACCTGAGAAATGGTTCAACTGAATACCAAAAATATGGTTTAACGTTTCACCACACAGCCGTTGCAGCCACTAGGAACCAATATCATGGGGAAACCAAGCACAAAATTTTTAACAGTGTACAATAGTTGTTGATAAGTGAATGCTAAGACCTGAGTAGGATAACCAGCGTTTGAGAAGTCAGCCATCGAATAGCGATGTCCCGTCATTTCAAAGGATGAACCAGGTTTTGAATAATTAACAAGAAATGTCGAATATAAATCTATTAGCTCCTTCCGTTTTTAAAGATATTTCATTCTTTGAAGTAAAAATGAAAGCATATTAGATATTACTTTTACTTCAATTTTATGGAAATACTCCTTTATTTTATTTATATTGGGTACGCCAATCGAGTTTTAATACTTACACTCTTAAAACAAACGAGCGGTTTTAACTCGGTCTGAGTTAATTTCCACTCCTTTCCGGTGCCGAAAATGCACTTCCCCTATAGGAGTGGATTTCACTCTTTTGTTTTAAGAGTGTAAAAACACTTGTTTATAACTCCAATAATCCTCTCGGCCATTAAAATAAACAAATTTTGTTTCACCATAACAATAACTTTAAATAAGTCAATTTGTTTCTCTCTCTACTAACTTTTTCTACTACTACTTTTAATTTATTTACAAAATTGTTCAATGCGTTATTTGAATTAGAAAAATTAAGTAAATTGACGAAGTGATTTTGTTACTAATTATTTTTGATGTGCCTATTTTTACTTGCATCAAATAAGAATTTTTTTTCGGAACTCTAGTAACTTTACTTATTACTTTTCGATATAACATTTCTTAATCCTAGTACGAAGATAAGATTAAATAGCAAAAACAGTTCTAGGATAAATCAGTATTTGTATTAAATTGCAAAAAAAGTAAATAGAAAATCAATACTTCGGCCGTTTTATGCATATCAGTTTTCATTTTCCTAATTGAATTAGTGCATTTTCGAAAGCTGATACTTTAACAGTCGAAGTAAGAAATACCTTAAATAAATTTTTAAAAAGATAACAGGAGTATTTTATGGAAAGCAATTATTCACTCAAGTAAGAAATGCATGGAAATTTAATCTTCGCAATTTTCCAGCTTTGGATTTTATCATAATACAGTGAACATAATAGCTGTAATTTGTGTACAAAAACAATCAAAATATTGAATTAGGTAGAAATATATCGACAACGAAAATACTTATTTCTTGAATTTTTCTTTTCTTAGTGCAAATTTTCTGAAATTGCTGGATTAAGTTACAAAAAACGATGCCTAGATCTTGAAATCGGCATTCTAAGAAATGTTATTTATACAGAAGAAACTTTTTAATGTAATTAAATTATAGAATTACATTTCATAACTAAAACTAGAAATTAACTGTAGTACTTGAAAACAAATTGAAAATCTTTTTTTTCTTGCATTATTTTTTTATTTAATGTAAAGGGTCTAAATTTAATTTCCTTTAAATAGTTTAAACGAAAACGTAAGATGTTATAGTAATAGTAAAAATTATCTATAATATTTGTTTACTTGCTAACATACGATAATAATTTTAAAGTTTTCAGTTGTTGAGTTTTAAAATGTTGAAGGCAATATTTCAGTTTGAAATATGTATGTGGTATTTGGTATGTGGTATTGGTATTTGGTATGTGGTATTTGGTATGTGGTATGTGGTATTGGTATGTGGTATTGGTATTTGGTATGTGGTATTTGGTATGTGGTATTGGTATTTGGTATGTGGTATTTGGTATGTGGTATTGGTATTTGGTATGTGGTATTGGTATTTGGTATGTGGTATGTGGTATTGGTATTGGTATTTGGTATGTGGTATTTGGTATGTGGTATTTGGTATTTTCATGTATGTGGTATTGGGAATATTATTCTTCCAAATATACCCACAA
Source organism: Oedothorax gibbosus (assembly GCA_019343175.1). NCBI lineage: Eukaryota > Metazoa > Arthropoda > Arachnida > Araneae > Linyphiidae > Oedothorax > Oedothorax gibbosus. Next base: position 2,684,788 of record JAFNEN010000006.1, read on the forward strand.
AATTCCTCTACAATTCTATTTGACCAACGCAACGTAAAAATTGTCCTGTTTTTAAATTATATTTTTTACGCCTAGCATGCATTGTGAAAAAAAACCCTATCAGAAACGTTTTTAAGTCCACAACTGTGTGTCCATGCATAGGTATTTCTGAGAAAACTGTCCTTCCATATGAAAATGTTGTGATTTTATATTAAATTCTTAAATGTGTCAATAACTAGTATAATTAAAATATATGATAAATATTATCTTTTATATTCAACTAACTATTTTAAAGCGTTCTTTTGACATAATTTCTGACCTTTAACAAACATCAATTCCTGTCATTAACAAAGCGGAATTTATTAATATACCATTCTTGCAGCGAATGTTTAGGTACACAAGCAACCTAAGTCATTTAAATTTCATAACTTAATTAAGACTCTTAAAGGGATAGATAGATTTAACTAAGATCAATAAAGGAATTATTAAAAAACGAATGAATCAAACTTAGATATAGAACCCAAAACAATTATTCTGAACTTTATTGTAATAGCTTCGAAATCTTATATGGAACTTACTCCAAGTTAAACAAGTCCCATTTGACTTGATTCATTTTTGCTGTACATCATTGAAATTTGAGTTTAATGTCATTGATTTTATCACGCTTCTGGACAAGGCCAAAGATTTTATATATTTAATGACCAAAGTGACAGTGAGTGGTTTTAAATTGGACATCGCGTCAGACTGCTGCTCAAAACAGCTTGCAACAGTGACCATGCCATTATCTATTCCGGCTTGAAGATGCAATTTGAAACCGAATCTACTAATACATATTGTACAAGTGCCAGATATTGCTTGTCTGCAAAGCTGAACAATAAAGCTCGTTTGGGTTCATATATTGTCGGCGTCTGATGAGGGCGAGGTTTATACGAGCGATAGAAATTAAGTAGACCATATATTTAATAGTTAAACGGGAACTTGAGGTAGTGTTCAAGATGAATCATTGAATTTGCCTGAAAGGTTGCTACTTTTGGCTACCAGCACAAAAATAAATGAAGATATTTTTCGTAAGTTCGTAGTTTATATGAATGATGAACAATTTGTTTTGTAAAAAATGAATTTTACACCCATTGTAGACTACTTGAAAAGCGAAGGGATTTTTTTAGAATTATGCAAATTTTCTGAGGTTCGGGCAATTCTCCAGGCCATTTGAATATCAAACCCACGTGACTTGGACTTGGATGTTGGTCAATTTTTAGGTTTGCCAATGCGTAGTCTATTTTTATCTAAAGTCTCTGGTTTATATAGATGTTGTTTAATCTTAACCGTCGAAGGTTGAGATTTGGATTGAATAACAATTTATTGGAATAATGAAACTAATTTAACTTTTTGTTGTTTTTTTTCAAACGGGGAATTAATGTTTCATTTTGTTTAATTTAATATAAGCAATTAAGTAAAATATTGCTTTTAATACTAAATTATTTTAAAGAAGACGCACATTACTCGCGATAAGATTTAAACTTATTTTTTATAACACATTTTTAAAAAAAATTTATACTATTGCCTCAAATCATAACAATTTATTTTGTGTTGAAATGGTTTTATATATTTATTCAATTTTAAGTAAAAGCAATAAGTAGTTTCCAAACTAAAACGTAATTGTTAATTTTTTTTATGATCTATAATAATAGCGGTAAAAGCTGGACAAAAATATTTTAATAAAATGTATTCTGAAAATGTAACAATAAAATCAAAATGATACAACAAAATATAAAAAAATAATAATGTTATTAGTTTTTTTATTATAAGCAAATTTGTTATACAAATAGTGTTGCTATACAGTTCTAGATTTTTTTTAAACGTTAATTTACATACCGAAAAAATTACTTCTAAAATTCCTAGGTCTACTTTAATCCACTTACAATTATTTAAATTACTCTACCCACGAAACGAAAAAGTTACTACTTAATACACAAAAAAGCTCCTCAAAAAATACTTCTAGGCTTGCTTATTTGTATACAATTAGCTACTTCAATCTTTTTTTAATGAACAAAAAAGTACATTAAAAGTTTTTATATATATATCAGGATAAAACATTAAACTTAGTAGTTACGGAAATCCCAGCTACGAATTGGAATACTTTTTATAGAAGTTAGTTAATTTTTTTTAAAAAATGCCTGTATTAAATGACTAATATGCAATGTTCACAAGAGTTTTCGTGGGATTTTAAAATCTTTTATTCTAAAAAAAATCAAACCATTTGGATTCAGGTTTTTGATTAACATTACACAGATAATTATTTTCATTTCTATGATTATTCATACAAATTATACGGTTTAATTATTAATTATTATCAATTCCGAACGAATAAAAACAATACATTAATCGAAAATTTTATCCCAACTAACTGGTGCACAGTATGAGCCCTGGTTTTCCCCACACTACCTTAATGTACCTCAACCCAACATAGTGCAACTCCTTAAACTAAAACTAAACTAACATACAAATAGACAAAACTTCCCCAAATAACCAAATTGGAAATTTCAAAATCAAGATATTTGTTAGATTTAATGTACACTCTTAAAACAAACGAGCGGATTTAACTCAGTCTGAGTTAATTTCCACTCCTTTCCGTGCCGAAAATGCACTTCTCCTATAGGAGTGAATTTCACTCTTTTTCGGAGTTGGTAAAAGAAATAAAAGAAAACAATCTGCGTCCTACACTCTTAAAACGAGCGGTTTCAACTCAGTCTGAGTTAATTTCCACTCCTTTCTGGTGCCGAAAATGCACTTCTCCTATAGGAGTGAATTTCACTCTTTTGTTTTAAGAGTGTATCTCATTATCTCATGGTTTTTAAAGCAACAAAGAAAGTATTTTCTTACCATTGATTCGTTCAAGCTTTATCTTTTCAAATATCTGTTTGTTTTAAAGGCCGATAAGAGCCGCAGATGCTTAAAACACCGCGAATTTTAAATAAGAATTTGTGATTCATTTGCATACAAATGCCAAATGTACGACGATGAACAAAAAGGGACCTTTTATCATCACAATCAGATAACGCTTTTAAAGTTCTACGAAGTCAGTTCCAATCCTTTCATATGCAACTTAAATGCAATTGATATTTTACAAACAAACAGGGCTGGCTATTTTTATGAAACTTTTTTTTTAGACTACCACCCACCTCAATAAATGAATAAGGAATAACTTCGAAACTACTGTAACTTAAAAAATGACAATTTTGTGGGTGTGAATATAATTTTAGAACATGTTAAAACAAATGTTCTCGAGCAAATTCATATATGGAGATTGGTTATGTAAATTAGTGGCTCAAAGGTACAGATTTATAAATATAGGAATTGCATTAAAACCAAAATTCTTTTTGATGAGTGCTCAGTTATTTTCTGGGTTTATGAAAGAAAATTTCGGGAGCAAAACACACTTTCAATATTTTTCGAGGTTTTCAACTTCTTTAAAAATTTAATTGTGGAAGTTTTTAAAACTTTATTTTATCTTTTATGTTCGAAAACTTAGTGATACTTCCGCTACATATTGATACACATAAATCTGATATAGAAACGGCAAACACTTCACTAAACAAAAAACGAATGTATCATCAAAATTTTACATCGTATAACACTGTTAAAAATTTTGTGCTTGGTTTCACCATGATATTGGTTCCTAGTAGCTGCAACGGCTGTGTGGTGAAATGTTTCACCTTTTTTTTCGGTGTTTGGTTGAACCATTTTTCTGGATTTGGAAACAAAAACCTGATAAATGGTTCAACCGAATACCAAAAATATGGTTTAACGTTTCACCACACAGCCGTTGCAGCTACTAGGAACCATATTTTTGATGAAACAAAGTGCCTAATTTTTAACAGTGAAGTTCTTAGAAGTTTGATGCCTTTTAAAACAATTCCACCTGAACCAAAGGAGAAATGGAGATATACGAGCTTTCTTGGAAAAGGGATGATTTTTAAAAGAAAATATAATTTGGTTCTTTAATTGTTAATATTTTAAAGAATATTTATTTTTAGAATCGTGTCGATATCTACTTATTATTTATAGCATCAGTGACACGAATCTATTTTAAATAAATATAACCTTTTATAAATATGCTTTACAAAGTAATTTCAAGGACACAAATAAAAATCCAAATATTTAAATTTCAGCATAAAGATTTTTTAAATCGTCTTTCTGACCATTAAAGATGTGAATATATTTTTTTGAGTAAAAATAAAAATTCATGCATTGAGGGTTAAAAAAGCCTCGCCCTGGTTCTCTAAAAAAAAAGGTTCGGCTTAAGAACAGATTTTTTTTTTAAAACTAAAAGTGATTTTACGGTTTACAGTATTTCATTCCTACCACCAGTAACCCCTTTTGTTTTGAAGAACTCTTTTCTCCTGGGAGAAGTGTTGTTATGGTTAATCCTAATATTCCCTTTTAAACAACATTTTGAAAGTAATAAAATCCTAATTTTTTAGCTTTTTTTTCGAACACTTCACACACAAAAGTATGTCATATCTTTAGATAAAAACAAAGATATTACCTATAAAGTCCTTGGAAAATTTCTTTTTTTATTTTAAAATTTAGAACAAAAATGACCGTTGCTTTGAGATAACTTGCTGAAACGAAATTGTAATATGTTTTGGAATAAAAGTGGGTAAAAATATTTCCGAGAATGGAATCGCAGTGACAGGACGACACCTCCTTGGCATTTTCATCAGCAACTTTTGTATTCCAAAACAAATGGGAACTACATTTTGATTTAAAATAATCGAAAAAAATGATAAAGTAATTTTCTGTCTTGTTTTGACATTTGAATGACATTTGATCTTAATTTTCGATTCCGTCATGCATAACTGAAAAAATGGTTTACTCTGTATCAGATGTACAAATAAAAATAAATAATTTGCAGTACGAACTATTTCTTTGTTTGCCAATCATTAATGCATTTAAGGAAGATTATTTATATACATGGTTTGGGGCGGTAGCTTCTATAGCTTGACTAGCGACTTTGAATTAACTTTGATCAAAGGTATAGTATTAATCAAACATTCTCTAATGATAATTAGTCTAACTTAAAATGAAAATTCAGCAATAAATCCTTAAGGCAACTTCAATAACATTTTTTAGCTTAATATATCATCTTGGTAACATATAAAAAGCTATATGGAGATATTTATATTGACCACGACAAAAAAGTTGCTTTTTAAAGAGAATGGGTGTATACTAAGTTCTTTTGAGTCATCTTCATATCTATGCTCTAATAAGTACACTCTTAAAACAAAATAGTGAAATCCACTCCTATAGGAGAAGTGCATTTTCGGCATCGGAAAGGAGTGGAAATTAACTCAGACTGAGTTAAAACCGCTCGTTTTAAGAGTGTAGGACGTAGATTGTTTTCTTTTATTTCTTTTAACCACTCCGCAAAAAGAGTGAAATCCACTCCTATAGGGGAAGTGTATTTTTCGGCACGGAAAGGAGTGGAAATTAACTCAGACTGAGTTAAAACCACTCGTTTGTTTTAAGAGTGTAGTGAAGCAGCTTACAAACTCATAGGCCAGATTTACTATAAGAATACAAGGTATTTACAATATTGTATAAAAATGCTAAAAAAGCGCAAAAGGTATATTATATTTAACAATTACCAACTTATAAAAATAAGAATTTTAAAAAATAATGAAATCCGAATTTTAATAACGGTTTCTTACCGAAATTGTAAAGCAAAGTGTTTCTTACAATAACACATTGAATATCTTAAAATAACATTTGAACCATAGATTTACACATATTTTTTTATTTTACTAAAAATGAAGAGTTTTTTTGAATGAAATTAAAATAACTTCGTGCGAAATTAATGTTTACGTAACGAAAAAGTGCGGAAGATTGAATATTCGATAATGTATCATCTAGATACTAAAAATTAAGTTAAAGAAAAAACCTAAAAGAAAACATTTTTAGATTTCATTATGTGTCCTAATAATTGTTCAACTCTTTTGTCTTATTTCGAGATTCTTATCAAAATTTTAAAAGTAGTTTTATTTCCTATTTTACGAGAGTTTGAAAGTCATGGTCATAGTTTGTTGTTATGAAAAACAGGGTGGCTGCAATTAGAACTACGAAACGCTGTAAATACGCATCACTGATCAGAATGATGCACGGCCTACTCAACTACTAAGGCCGAAGAAGCTTTCCCAAAGAAGCTCGGGGACGGAAATTTTGACTTCATAGTTCCGAGTGACGTTGTTCCGAAGATGAAGACAACATGTCGTGAAAACTGTTCGGAACCACTCGTTCACGGCTGACCACAATTTTAGGGATCCGAATGCGTCCGAACTAGTTTCTCGATCTTCGGCACTGGGAACAGTGACGTCAAAATTTCCGTCTACGCTCAGGTTTGGGAGAGCTTCTCTGGCCTTGTTATTGAAGTTGGCCGTGGCTGGCTGCAATTAGAACTACGAAACGCTGTAAATACGCATCACTGATCAGAATGATGTCAAATTTCAAAAGGATATTATTATAGGAGAGAAAAAAACGTATGAGCATAAAAAAAAAGTTCAAAATTGTTGCGACAGAAGGTGCTGTAAGCATCATAATTTATAAGGGTTAGAGTACAAATTGGAGGCCCAGTGGCTTAGTGGTAGTGCTTCGCATTGCCACGCCACGGGTCCGGTGATCGAATCCCGAATCGGGCGAGATTGACTCATCCTTTCATCCCTTCAGTGGGTCGATAAAGTGGGGAACAAGCATTCTTGGGAACTAAACACTGGGGGTTCCGCGTGAGCTTGACCTCTTAACCGGGACATACACTCTTAAAACAAAAGAGTGAAATCCACTCCTATAGGGGAAATGCATTTTCGGCACCGGAAAGGAGTGGAAATTAACTCAGACTGAGTTAATACCGCTCGTTTTAAGAGTGTAGGACGCAGATTTTTTTCTTTTATTTCTTTTACCCCCTCCGCAAAAAGAGTGAAATCCACTCCTATAGGGGAAGTGCATTTTCGGCACGGAAAGGAGTGGAAATTAACTCAGACTGAGTTAAAACCGCTCGTTTGTTTTAAGAGTGTATGTCTAGCACTCCAGAGCCCTTGGTCACGTAAGCAGAAATGGACACTGCAGGCCTCTGCCCACTAATGAGCTGTTGTGCCGAGGAGTTTAGTTTTTAGAGTACAAATTACAACTAACTCGTAAAACAATGGCTAAAGTGCAAGTTACATGTTAAACTAAACTGATAGGCGAGTGGCCAACGTCCTACCTATTGGTAATGATAGGGAGTTACACGTTTGCAGTGTTGAGGACAAACACCCATGGACATGAAGGAATGCCTGAGCTGCATGTAAATGCTAATCCCCTGTAATTCGTTCAACCAGGCTTGACGTGACTCGTAAGTTGGGTAGATCTGTGTGCGTGGTCGGACTCTGGCTTGTGGCGGTTGTCCGGTTATAACTCGCATGCCCTTTTCAGTCAAAAGTGCCATTTGTCGCAAAAATTTTAACAATTTAAACTTTTTTCTCGCGCCATGAGTTTTCCCTCCTTCGATAATAGTTTAGTTTGAATTATCGGTGAAAAATATTGTCTAACAATGTATTTTCAATAAGTAGAAGTTACAAAGTAAGTACAGGGGGAAAATAAGCTTTTCCTTAAATTTAATATAATCAATCTATCTAAAGTAACAAAATCGTGTTTTTGAAGGAAGCAAACAATTGAAAGAAAAAAGGGTTTTATATAGAGTCCCTAGATATTGGCTCTACTCACCAGTCATACCGGAGGAATGGTTTGGTTTGAATTATCGTCGCACTAGAGCTACACGAGGGCTATTGGCGACGGGCGTCGTAAATTAGAACCACAGTCAGGTGACAAGCCGACATCTGAATAGGCACCCAACGCGACCGTTATGCGCGACATCGTACGCAGCGTCGGGACTTTGGAGGATATTTAACGTGCACTCCCTCCACACGGGGTATTATTCGTCGGACATTTTTGACTGCACGGGCCGTTTTATAGGTCGGCAGTTATTTTGGCGATGCCCGGACCCGAACCTGGGACCTTCGCATGCTAGGCGAATGCCTAACCGACTGGGCTCCTAGCCCCCCTTCGATAATACTCACTTACAATGAGACGTCATTCTGATCCATGTTTCTTCTTTTTTAAAGCGTTCTGTGGTAACTTAACTTGTGGCCGTATCCTGTACACTTTACAATTTTAGCATCGTCTTTATAAAAAGGATTTTTTAAATTCAATTGGGTTTTACGATATTTGGAATTAATCTAATTACGAAGAGTATTTTAGCATGTGTTTATGTTTTTATTTGATTTCAATAAATGGCGAATATTTAACTTTCTACAAAATTTATATTATTGAATTCAACAACTGGAATAGTATTTTAGTATTTTTAAAACCGTCTATTATCGTCTATTCGTCAGCCTATCTCTTCATTATATTTGTCCTTAGGCGGGAGCAAGAAGACAAAAAGTACGTTTTTTTTAATGACACTTTTTCCGTTGTTTGAGAGAAGAAAGAAGCGTTCCAAGTATTTTTTTTATTGAAAATAAATGTTTATAAGAACTACCGCCTGCAATTTTCTTCCTAAACCACACAAATACAAGAAATTTTTTCCGAAGCTTTGTTTTGTTATTTTAATTTTTTAGTAGATATTACCACAGTAGATTGTATTTAAATATATGTGTGAATGCATAAAATATCTAAAACAGAAAGTTAAGCAATTTTGACATTTCGTTTCAGAAAATGTAATTTATAGTTTACGTTAATTATCATTTTACCGTTCTAGTGATCAAAATCATTAATTATTTAATATTTCATAACACTTTAAAATTAATTAAATTTTAAGTATATAGTTCAATATTATCTGATTTATTTATTAGTTGCACTGTTCAAACAGAGGAGTGAAACAAATAAAAAATGAAAAAATAAAATAATAAAATAATTTTTAAAAAAAACATGCGTTTTTTTTCAGAAACTCTCATGTATTTTAAAATGTATGATTGTCCTTACAAAGAATTGTTGTCCTTTGACCGCGACTCAAAATTATGAGGTCAGTCACCAATAGCCATTGTGTAATGCGTACCTGCCGTGTTACTTATAGCCGTATCGACTCACTTACAAATAGCACTTTAATTAACAAAAATTTATGACCAAAATGTATTAAACAGAAAAAATTAACGTTTTTTTTTTTAAGCTAATTTTTTTTTTTGCTTTTTGTCATTTTTATCGAACAAAAATGGTTTGTAATTTAAAATATGTAAAGGATTATGCAAATATTAGAATAGATACAAGCATAAAAGGTCAAGTTTCACAAATATGCTGTCTCTATATAAAATTATTGAATATTAAAACATAAATAAAACTCTATGTTAAAAGATAAAGAATTTGGAGAGAAGAGTGCTGCACCTTCAAATACGGTAAAAACAATAAGTTTCAACACGATGTCTTCATAGCCTAGTGGTTAAGGCCTCGTTCTCGGAATCGGAAGGTCCCGCGATCGAGTCCCGATACCACTGAAGACCCACCGAGTATATGCGGAGTACGTGCTCGTTAAATCTGTGGGTACCAAAGTCCTGTGGGCGGTCATGGCGCAGTTTCCCACGGGTACAGGTCCCTGGAGACTATTTCCCTCCCCTTCAAGGACATGTCTAAATTGCGGAGGTGGCGATAGATGGCAGCATCTGTCAGCGCGATGCCAAGACGGATTCCTGCCGTGTAGTCTCTACACGGGCATCTCTCCTCAGGAACCGCACCCATTTGCCTTAATCTTTGGGTTCCCAAGTGGCATTAGTAACAACAACAACAACAACGATGTCTTCAACTATGACAGCTTTTACATATTTTTTTTTCAGTTGGTTCAAATATCGCCCGAAGAAAAATACCTTCGCTTTAAAATTAGCCTCTTCCTTCTCGTTCCCGCAATATTTCCGGGCTTTAGTGTTCAATGATAACGCGAAAATAATATGAAAACTTATTTAAATCCACCCATTAAAAAGCACTCATTAATACACAAATAAAATTAAAACTAACTTAAAAATCCACCCATTAAAGCGCCATTAACAAAAAAATTAATTTTATGCTAAAAACAAATGAAAAATTACAAATGAATTATTGTTCATACATATACAGGGTGTCCGTAAAAGAATGTCCGAGTTTTAATGGTATATTACCGGGAGTTTATTTTATACTAAATATAACAAATCATACATGAAATTGAAGGAAAACTAACCTAGTTTTTCCTATAAGTGCTCAATGTGTGCGCCTTTAGTGATACGGCACACATCCAAACGAAAATGCAATCCTTCCCATACTGTCTGCAGCAAGTCCGGAGTAATGGAAGCAACAGCCTGTGCAATTCTACCTTTCAAGGTTGGTAAATCGTGGGGTAGGGGTGGAACGTAGACCCGATCTTTTACGAAGCCCCAAAGGAAGAAATCACAAGGCGTGATGTCAGGTCACAGTTTGAAACTCTGACATTCTTTTACGAACACCCTGTATTTTCATTTAATTTTCAGGCATACCAATATACTCAGTTTAATGGCCGTTTTCTTGATCCGATAATGAAGGGGTTAAAATTATAAATTCTTTATCTTATTTTTTTATATTTTCGACATAATGCAAAATGGATATTTTTGTGCAAAACATAATCAAACGAAGTCACTCACTTCTAAAGCTAACAAAAAGTGGAACAAATTTTAGGTCTAGGTGACTGAAGTGCTTCATCTACAAGTCTAATCTTCAGATATTCATAAGTGGCATTCACTAAACTTATTGCCAATGAATAACGTAGAGGGAATTGAAATAACAAGTGCGGGATTTGAGCAGGTGGATTGAATATTTTTCTTGTTTCCATCTTTCAGTTTCTTTAATTTTGTTTCTCTTTCTAGCATTTCGGCTTTAATCAGCTTCATTTTAAAAATGGGATGCGATGCGAATAAATAGAAGTAAATGTTACTTTACCTTTTTTTATTTATAAAATTTGTTTATTCTTTTATCAAGTCAAGTAATAAGCATTGTTCTATGATGCAATTTGCGATTAAAAACGTGGAAATATTTTAATAATAAAACTATCTAGAATTTTTTTGTTACATTAATGCATTTGTTGCATTATTTTTGAGTTCTAAAACATTGAGTTTCAAATATTTTTCTTAGTTTAGTTCAAATTATATTTTAAAATAATCAAAATGTTACTCTTTAAATTAATTAAAGATGTTGTAATAGTTCCATACTATAACGATATTTATAAAGCTAATCAGTCCATAATGTCATGTTAATCAGTCCATAACCATCTGAGTATACAAGTGTGATTCGGCTATACGCTCCCCATTACTTAGTGACCCATTGTGCCCCACTATTCCATTTCAAATTTAATGTTTTCTATTATTTTACTTATATGATAATATGTAGTTAATTTTTCTACATAATAAATGAAAGCTTAAAATGTATACTTTTAAATGTATCTTAGCTTTTTAGATCGAATTTATTCGCTATTTACTTAGAAATGATAACTGTTATTTTATTCTACAATAATTTTAAATACCGTCAGTGCGGGTAACTTTGGTCCAAAATGATAGGGTTTTTTTACAAAAGAAGAAAAATTAAACTACAAAAACGAGTTGAACACTTAAAAATCATTATGCATTCTAATTTAGTTTTAGTTTGAATTATCGTCGCACTAGAGCTACACGAGGGCTATTGGCGACGGGCGTCGTATTTTAGAACCACAGTCAAGTGACGAGCCGACACCTGAGTAGACACCCAACGCAACCGTTAAGGGCGACATCGTACGAAGCGTTGGGACTTTGGAACATATTTAACGTGCACTCCCTCTGTACGGGATATTATTCGTCGGACATTTTTGGCTGCACGGGCCGTTTATAGGTCGGCAGTTATTTTGACGATGCCCGGACCCGAACCTGGGACCTTTCGCATGCTAGGCGAAAGCCTAACCGACTGGGCTCCCCAGCCCTTATGCATTCTAAGAATTGTACTTTTAAGAATAATTTCCAATCATTTTTGTTAATTTTTTTAATTAAAATAATTAGTGTTACGTGTTAGTTTAAAAAATTAGGACAGGATTAGGATCCGGGCGGGTAACTTTGGTCCAAGCATAAAATACATAAGAAACATACTTTTTAACATCCTTAAAGGCTGTGTTACGGAATTAAATAGCAATATTAAAATGTTTAAACATAAAAATAACAATGTTATAAGATACATAGTTATTAAAAAAATGGTATATAACTTAACATTTACATTACAGTGCATCGCAGAATGACATTACACTATGAATACCATTGATTGTAGCTTAAAAGAAAAGTAAACTTCATTTTTAATAATCGAAAATAACTTATTTTTAGAATCAAGATTTAATAACAAATATCTTTATAAAAAAAGCAAACGGTTTTATTATAAAAAGGAAAAAAATAATGTATTCGTAATTAGGAATTTGTGAAAATGTGAACATTAGCCATTTTGAATGTTGAACGTTTCTTACGTTTTATCTTTATCTTTTTAATGATTAAAATCGTTTAATTTTTTAAAAAATCATCTCAAAAATGGGTAATCATAAAATTAAGACTTCTTCAAAAATAGTTAAGCAGAATACACTTTTACATACAGTTTTGAAAGTGCAAAGTTCCATAAAAAAATCCTTACATCTTGGACCAAAGTTACCCGCATTCATCGGCAAAAGTTTCCCAGTGACCAATAATTAAATATAGCATAAAAAATATTCAACTTAGATTAAAACGAATGGTGTAATATTCATCTTCATAAATAAAATAATAGTATAGATTGTTTTATTTAGCTATTTTCAATACTTTTTTAGGTGTTCCAGACAAAAGTTGGAAGTAATAGATTTTTGTCATTTTAGCTCTTAAGAATACAAACGTCATTTGTAGTATTGCCAAAATTAGAATGAAATTTTTTTACGTGAAATGAAAGGCAATGTTTCCACCTTTCCAAAAGTGTCAAACAATTTAAGATGGGATCATTTTATGAAGAAAAATTAAGAAACAAATCTTTTTCCGACGCGGGGACCAAAGTTACCCTCCATGGCCAAAGATACCGCTTCGACGGTATATATTTTTATTACATGTAAATATAAGGCATTTCTGCATAAACTTTGGTAGAAATTTATTACCGTTTTAAGTTTTTGGTAAATAACTTTTTACCATTAGTTAAAAAGTTTATCCCAATGTCCCCCTCTCCTTTATCAACTTGTTGCACAGTGTTAAATGGAACAAACCCGACAAAACCACTAGTTGATTAAATATTAAGTTTCGATAATTTAGAATTGTATTCCAGAGCTTTCGAGAACAAATAAAAAACTCGTATAAAGGACATTTTATTCATACCTCTTCAGAAGCCATTTCCATCGAGAAATATGTGTCTTAATATTCTGTCTTTTAAAACTTCCTCAACAAAGTAATTTATTCTTTAAAATGAGTTAAATGTAAAACGAAATTGATTACAATTGCAATCATTTATGAAAACACCTGTTGAATAACTGTGGTTTTTTTTACTCTAACTAATATGCTATAAAAGTTATTTGAAGTAAGAAAAATAAAAATTGCATTTTAGAATGCTGCAGCTATGAAGTTATAAACGCCGACGAAACGTAAATAAGGTCTTCTCTATGGTTAGAATAATACTAATACTTTAAAACTTTTTAAGAAACTTATTTATGGTCGTTTTCTTGCAATTTAACTACACTGTTAAAAATGTCGTGATTAGTTTCACCATAATAATGGTTTCTAGTAGCTGCAACGACTGCTTGGCGAAATGTTTCACCCTATTTTTGGTATTCAGTTGAACCATTTTTCAGGTTATTGAAACAAAAAACCTGAGAAAGATGTCACCAAACACCGAAAATATTGTGAAACACTTCACCATACAGCCGCTGTAGCTACTATAGTTTAGTTTAGTTTGAATTATCGTCGCACTAGAGCTACATGGTTCTATTGGCGACGTATTTTAGAACCACAGTCAAGTGACGAGCCGACACCTGAGTAGGCACTCAACGCAACCGTTAAGGGGGACATCGTACGCAGCGTTAGGACTTTGAAGTATATTTAACGTGCACTCCCTAGACACGGGGTATTATTTATCGGACATTTTTGGCTGCACGGGCCGTTTATAGGTCGGCAGTTATTTTGGCTATGCCCGGACCCGAACCTGGGACCTTACGCATGCTAGGCTGTAGCTACTATAGGAACCATAACGTTGTTGAAGCCAAGATCCAAATTTTTAACAGTGAATTAAATAGACACTTCATATTATATTTCAAAAAAGTAATTGTCACTTTTGAAACTATTTTCTGAATTATCTAAAACTTATTAATGAAATACTCCGATTAAAGAACTACTATAAAAAGTTAGCTGCTCTAAAGATTACTATTAACGCATTCGTAAATACTTTTTGTAAAGGTCAAAAAGTAAAGGTCATGATAACTGAACTGCCTCAATCAAAACGCCAAATAACAGTTTCGAAACCCAAGAAAACACAAGCATTTAAAAACGCGTTAATAAGTTGATTGCACAATTGTAGAAATATTTGATTACATAAAATTGTTAAATTCTATTTATAACTTACCATATCATTTGAAATCACAATTTAACACTTGATTCAGATAATTTTAAGTTGCTTTATTTTTTGGGGGGAATTTAAATGACTTTTTTATTTTGAGGTGTTTTAATTTGCAGAAAAAATTACTGTTGCATAAGAATAAACTTTCTTTTATTGTTGCTTAGTTTCTTTTCCAATTTCGAAACTCCGCCCTAAATATCTTTGGTTCAATTCGCTGGTGAGATATTATGTGGATTCTAATAGTGACAGAAAAATAAAAAAAAATTATGAGCTTTTTCTGTATCATTTTTGCTTCATTTGCAGGAAAATTGTAATTATCTTTTCTCTTTTCTTTGATATTTATGTCAAAATATTTCATAAAGTCGATAGTTGTGAAGAACAAAGTCTATAGTTTTTACATAATTGTTTAGAATACTTTTCATTTTATTTCCGTTTTTTTTAAACTGTCATAATTTTTCCATGTTGAAAAAGATAGTCAAGTACAAATACCCATATAAAAACACCTACAATATATATATTAGTAAAGATGGCCTAGCCTATTTTTCAAAAATCGACCAAAAAATTTCAATATTTATCAATATTTAAATACCCACAAAATTTTTTAAAGATATCTACATTTTGACAAATAGGAAGAAAAGATTTGTCACAAGGCCTAAATTGGTAATTTAAGAAAGTTAATACATCATAACTATTTATGACTATTTTATAACATACCTTGAACGATCGAAACGAAAACTTAAAACAATTTGTGCATTAGTAAAAGGCTTACTTAAAAATTATTTTCAACGGGAGTTACAATACTTTGTAGAAATACTGAAAAATGAACTTGAGAAAACTAAAATGTTTCGTACCAGTTAAAGCATCATGATTATTATACCAAATACCATACAAATATAAAATTGAAAAATATTTATAGAGAAAGAAAAGTTTGTAACAAAGAACCATTAAATTCAAGTCCGCTATAGAACTAAAAATAAAGCACAACAATTAAATACACAAAAGTGAACTAATTTACAATGGGGGCTTCCTAAACCTCGCAAAATACACACAATTAACTTTTAAGTAACACATAACATTAAATTGGGATATGTTATAGGATGTTTTATGTAAAAAGAAATTTTAAATAATGAAGAGAAGATTCATTTAAAATATTACTTAACTGGAAAACTTTTGAAACTTTCTTAAACTTTCTTTAGTTTTTTAAAAAAGTAATTTGAGTTTTAAAGAACGCAAGAATGAACGTATTCTTTTACAAAGTCGAAATGACAAAAAACTACACAATAAAAACTTATTTTTAAAACCAATAAAATTATTTTTTTTAGAAAGGGGATAGAAAGTGGACAAAGTCATAATCTCAAAAAGTAGGTCATAAACACTTAGTCAAAAAAAATACATTAAAAAATAATATAGAAAGTTCCAATACAGGAATATACAATTTTTTTTTTCAAATATAAAAAAATCTAACCGGACTGAAGACGATGGTTCTAAAATACGACGCCCGTCGCCAATAGCCCTCGTGTAGCTCTAGTGCGACGATAATTCAAACCTAACCTAACCTAACCTAACCAGACTGAAGACGCTGACTAGGTCCAGATCTTAAAAAGTACATAAAAAACACTTAGAAATCGAAAATAATTACTTACAAAAGTGATCATTATTCCGAAAAAAACCCGCTGAAAAGTCGGTTATAGGTCATAAAAAAACACTCGACTTACCTGGACTTTCCGTGGTAAAAACTGCCAGACCGCAGATCAGAAGAACGCAGCAGAAGATCTTCGTGATCGGCATCTTCATCTTCTTCATCTTTGGAAGAAACTCGCAAGTCAAAGACGAAGAGAAAATCAGTGAAGACATCACGGCGGGATCCGCCGTTAAATAGCTCCACGGGGGGGCGGAATCCGGCCCTGCTATTGGTTCGGGGTTGTCTGGTTCTATTGGTGCATTGTTTCGGTGACTTTTAGGGGGTTTAAGTGTTTTTTGGAATGCAAAGTTATTTTAAGGGGGATGCTGGGATTAAAAATGAAGGGGTTGGAGTGAAGTAAATTGTTCAGCTAGATTTTCCTGGTGTTGGAAATATACTTTGGATACACTCTTAAAACAAAAGAGTGAAATCCACTCCTATAGGAGAAGTGCATTTTCGGCACCGGAAAGGAGTGGAAATTAACTCAGACTGTGTTAAAACCGCTCGTTTTAAGAGTGTAGGACGCAGATTGTTTTCTTTTATTTCTTTTACCCACTCCGAAAAAGAGTGAAATTCACTCCTATAGGAGAAGTGCATTTTCGGCACGGAAAGGAGTGGAAATTAACTCAGACTGAGTTAAAACCGCTCGTTTTAAGAGTGTAGGACGCAGATTGTTTTTTTTATTTCTTTTACCACTCCGAAAAGAGTGAAATTCACTCCTATAGGAGAAGTGCATTTTCGGCACGGAAAGGAGTGGAAATTAACTCAGACTGAGTTAAAACCGCTCGTTTGTTTTAAGAGTGTACCTACTCAACTAAAAAAGTTATTTTAAGGAAGATTAAAAGAAAGAGTTTGAGTGAAGTACATTTTTCTGCTAGATTCCCCTAGTGTTGGAAATATGCGTTGGGTGCCTATACTCCGGCGTCGACTCGTCCCTTTACTGTGGTTATAAATTACGGCGCCAATAGTTCTCGTGTTAGCTCTGATGCGACGATACTTCAATCTGACCTAATTCCTAGTGTTGGCATAATAACTTACATGGCTTTTGATCATTGGCATTTTAAATATAAAATATTTAGCTTTTAAATAATTCGTTTTCTAAGGGGCTTCTGAAATTGAATTCAAGCTATTTCAAAGGTGAGAATACTTTGCATGTGCATCAAAAGAGTGGATGACCATCGCACTGCATGGCGCATGCGCCATTCTTGAAGAGTGCAGTCAAATTTATATAAACGAGTGCGTCACTTGACTCGAAACAACAAACAAAATGACTGGCCACGAAATTAAAACTGTTAGAATGTCACTCCTCAGAAATGAATGCTCAACTTTCACAATTATTTCGTCATTTTTGGCATAATGTCGTGAAAATTACTCCGAATAAATCATTCGTCTAATTGTGGTGCATGAGAGTACGCGCATCGTGTTAAGTAAGGTGACCTCGCGAGGAAAAGATTTTCAAAGGGGACGGTTTTTTTAATTTTTTTTTTATTTTTTTTATTATTTTTTTTTTAGATTAAAGAATCTTCAGTAGTAAAAGTAAGTAAATATGTGACATTGTTAATAGGTTTGACTCAAAAACTTACTTTGTGACTTTTTTCATAAAATATACCTATCACTGTGCTCTGATAAAATTAATGTGAATAAATTTCTAATAAAAAAAAGTAGTTCACTTGGACATATCTTTAAATCCTAATTTTAGTTCCTCATTTCCTCTTGACAAATAACGTTATTACTGATATTTTAATATCAACTATTCAGTTATAAGTAAACATAATAAACTTTTGTTTGTTCCTATTTTTCAGTTTTTGGTGGAACGAAAAGGTTTAGTATTTCATATTCTTATTTAAAACCTGCATTATCTTCCTTTCGAATATTTTTTACCTAATGTTTATCCTATATATTCAGTAATAATTCTTGCATTCAGAATATTTTTTTCTCTGTAGATTAATTATTTTATTTATAAATATATATTTTTAAAAAGAAAACGTTTTTATACTCTCCATTTCTTAAGCTGATTTACAATTATTTTGGAACAATATGCATGCTTCATGGAAAAATTGTTCATTTAAAGAATTTTATAAATGTTTTAAATTACAAACTAAGGACTAGAGGAAAACAGAACTAAAAAAATTAATGCTTTCTTATTCGCGCTTTTTTTTAAAATTATTACAAATTTGTAGTCTCAAAACAATTTCAAAACTTGTTTCCTGTTTAAAAGAATAAATCGTAATATATACATAATTTTACATTTTTGTGGCGTCTCAACATGATAATGTAATCGAAACTAACTTTTCATATTTACATCAAGCATAAAATATTTCCCAGTAAATACATATATTTCAGAAACTCGTTAGCTATTGAGCTAGAACTTTTCAAGTTTGACGATTTCTAAAATAAAAGCACCCCCATAAGACGTATCATCGACGTACTAAAAATAAAGTGAGTTATTACTTCTCAAAGGTCCTTTAATAATAAGGAAAAATGAGCTGTTAGTTTAATAGAATTAAAATTGTGTATTACATCTCTCAGTCAAAACTCTTCTTGTAAATTATCGTTGGACTAGAAGCTAAAATTACATTTAGGACCTTACCCATTTCAGTCCACAAAAAGATAAATATTGGAATTGTATTCAGTTTTTAAAAGTTGAAGATTAAAGGGAGTCGCCAAGTTCCATTAATATTGAGAGAAAATATAAGATTTAATTAATAAAGTTGCAGTCGCGCGCGTTTGTGAGAGATACACCATATACGAGTTTAGATCAACTCTAATCAAAACAGCTATACAAATGTGTTTTGCCTTTTTTCTAACTTTGAAGCATGTTTTTTAAGTTTTTTCTGTTACAATAAATCAAGTCGCAATAGTTTGTACCGCACTAAAACGCACTAATCGACGATGTTTAAATGTCTTGACATGATGACAAGGCTTTAAATTTATTGACATTCCTGAATAACTATACAGGAAATACATTACGTTTATTATTTCATGTCTTAATTATCTATTAAGGTAATGTAAACATCGAATAATTTTTGTACATAAGTCTTCATAATATATTTCCAGTATAGCGAATCAATTTTCTAATAAATTCGTGATAACATTTGTTTTATTTTAGATTAGTTCAATTTATGGTTACTAAAATTTGAAATATTTAATCAACTAGAACTAAATTAATTTACAAATTTCGACATGTTTTTTTTATTTTCGCATTACTTTACAATCCTTTTTGTTTCAATTTCTTAAGACATCGAACGATTGCTTTTCTTTCAAATCAACTGAATTTTAAAAGGCAACCATTTAGTACTTTTGTTCACTTGTAAACGTTTGTAGTTTCAGAGACCATTTAAAATGTTCTTATTTTAAAAACAGATGCAACAGAAATTATTTTCAGTTTAAATATTTTGTATTTAAAACTTTCTCGGGAAAATCTTCATAGAATAACTCATTTAATTATTAAAAACATTGGCGTTCAAAATAAATAAACTGCTTTTTTTCGTACTATATTTTCTGATAATTATATAAAATTATGATTTTCTGACAATGTGTATTGAAGAAGGGCCTTCTGATGAAAACAATAAAAAATTTTAAACGTTTAATGTTTAATTGACTGTGTAGTGTGTATATGTATTAAATTTTCTATTCCTGTCATTGCTCTTTTTTTTATTTTAATTTCTCATTTTTTCTGTATTATTTTTTATCTATATTTAATGACAAGATTCATTTAGTCATGATTTTTAAAAAAAATTATAAACATTTCCTATTGATATTTCACTGTTGTTTCTTGAAGCGATGTTATTATAAAATGTTAACTATTCAAGTTATCATTGGTTAATTTATGAATAGTCATCATTTCTTATTTGTTCTTTTAATTTTTAATCTTTTATTTTCATCACAAAAACAATAGTCTTAAACTGCAAAATAAAAGAAATTATAATAAATGTAATTTTTAATTTCGCTTCAGTTAATCTAATTAGAATTTTAAGTCATCTGAATTTTTTTTTAAAATTGAAATTTTCCAAAATGTATTGCTCAAAAAATCACCAAACTTCTTTTAATCACTATTTTCACAGCAAGGTTGTCTACCCCGGTTTGATCTTACAGGAAAACTCCATCCAAATTCTTATTATCTCCGTCCCTGACCGCCAAAAAAGTGTCCTCTTAATTAAAAGTGTGTATGAAGGCGCCTCCTTAATGACATACAGTAGCGATAAAGATGTAAAGATGCTTTTTATGGACGATTAATGAATGAAGAATGCCAGGCATTGCTTACTTCACTAGAATGGTTAGAACAGATTGGTGGAGTACGAAAGAGAGCCTTTATTCCGCAGTTCAAAATGTAAATGTTGGATCTAAACTTTTGATAAAATTGAGATGTTTTAGCTAAAATCTTTCTCTAAGTTTGTATAAATTAAAGTCGATGTAAACATACGCTACGGTCTTGTACTCTTTAGACAGTTCCGTTCAAGGAAACGATATTGTAATACTTCAACTTATTCGCTTCCGGATATTACGAGGGATGTTTTTTTTTCAACCTCCGATGGGCTGTAACAAAAAGACGGGTCAAAATACAAAAAAGATTATTTCACCTAAAGTAATGTACAACACTGCTTATTTCTCTTCTTGGCGATTAAGGCATTTGTTATACCTGTAAACAAGCTTTGAAATAACCTCTTCATAAAATGTAGCCGCCAATGATTGGGAGGGAGTTGTGACGGTTTCGTTTAAAAAAAGTAAATTTGGAAGCTTTACGTAAATTTTTTTCTGTCCTCCAAGCCACTGCTAGTCCCTAATTCACTTATGATGAACCTTTGAGTTTCCCTAAACACTTGATCAACTCGCTGAACAATACCGTCTGTAGCGACAGACTTGCTTCCTTGATCCCCTTCTTCATGAACCTCAGTATTGTTCAGCGAGTTAACCAAGTATTTAGGGAAACTCGAAGGTTTACCATAAGTGAATTATTGATAAGCATAGTGACTTCGATTGTAGCGCTTCCAAGTTGACGTGGAGCTCAAAGAAACCGTCACAACTCCCTTCAAATCATTGGCGGCTACATTTTATGAAGAGGTTATTTCAAAGCTTGTTTACAGATATGACAAATGCTTTAATCGTCAAGGTGATTATAGGGAGAAATAAGCAGTATTGTACTTTACTTTTGGTAAAAAAATCTTTTTTGTATCTTGATCCGTCTTTTTGTTACAGCCCATCGGAGGTTGAAAAAAAAACAGCCCTCGTATAATCTACGGAATCTTAAAACTCTTCAAAACCATTAGCATTTTCTAGTTTCGTTGACATATTTTACCTCGTTCTAATACGTCACCTTATTCTGTATGTTTGTCCAAAAAGCCAAACACAGATATTACAAGTGCACTTACTCACCCCCATAACGATATGAAAATTTATATATAGTAAACAAGGCATATTAATATTAATTTGTACGAAGCGACCTATCCTAATGGGCATAATATGCGCAGTTTGAATGAGGAATAGCATTAGTTAATTTCGAATTAGCTTACAATCGTATATCAGACGGTGGTTTGAAATTACCGAAGCACTTTATCTCCTCTTTCTAGTCTAACAAGACTTCATAAAAGTCGTAATTTGACAAAATGTCATAAAATGAAAAGTTGAAAAGAAGTTCAAATACAGTAACTACATTGCTCAAAACAATTAGGGGAGTGCATGGTTTAAACCCTTTCACCTCAAATGATTCCATTTGGAATCATCAGCTTGCGATTTTTTTTTTATCACTAAGTAAGTTCACACTTATGTATCGTAGATGGAAGAGTCATGACTTTTAAAGAATTAAATAATGTTTATTTTAATTAAATGAAAATATGAAAACATGGTAAAATAAAATTCACTCTGAAACAATTTTAGCAAATAAATTGACTCTAATATATTCATGCTTGCATTTTTTTAGATGTTTAAAAATAGATTTTAACTATTTTTAACAAATAAAGTTTTTGAAAAAATTATTGTTATAATTTATTCAAAAAAAATTCCAATTTTTTCCTTTAAATTTTAGTCTTAAAAAATTAAGATTTTTTTCCTTTGTTTTTTACCATTTCATTCTGGAAGCATAATGAATCTATTTCACAAATTTTAGATTTTTAGAATAAAAAATAAAAAGTTGGACTTGAAAGAGTAACAAAAGTACACAAGTGTTCCCCTAATTGTTTTGAGCAGAGTAGTAATTTTATAAGTCGGGGATTTCTTTCAATTTTAATATCACAAATTTCTTCGGTAAATGATGTGATTAATTGATTAATTGGATGTATTCATAGATGATGAGAATTTCCAATGTTTGACACGCATTTAATTAAAATTACTCTTTTCTCTTTATATATGACTATATTCTGATATATTATGAATTCTTCGGAATATACCAATCACAATTTCCTATACCCTGCGACTAGAGAGACGTTAATTTAACCTAACTAATAGCCTTTAGTAATAATTAGTAAGTTTAGTTTTTGATCTTTCGTCTTATCGACGACTCATTCTTTGGTCTACTACATGTCATTTCATACTTTTGTTAAGGTACCCGACTACGTTGAAATGACCATTTTTGATAAAATTTAACATTTTTCTTTAATTATTTTAAATTATAGCGAAGATTTTTAAGAATCCAAAACTGTCTCTATATTGACTCTGCATAAAATAATCTTTCTTTTTCTGCATAAATGAATCTCCTTTATACAGTTAGTTTACTTTAAATTGATTTTCTGCAAAATGAATTTTTTGAAAATTTTCTTCTCGACAAAACATATTTCTCAAAAAGTACTTAACCGAATGTTTTGAAATTTTTTGTGCATATTTTTATACTATTATCTAGGGAATAATAGACTACAGACTAGTAATTTAAAGCATTATTACAGAAATTATGACACTTACTATCATAAATGGTAGAAAAAAAGTACATAAAAATCTTTAACTTAGCTTCGACAACTCATAACTTTTTATTGGTGCGATAAATATCTTAGATTGTAGTCTATTCTCTAGGTATCAAATGAAGATTTATTAATTTATAGTTGTTTTAAAGAAATCTTAAATATTTTTTTAGTTAGAAAATCTATCGTAAAGGCGAAAAACATCAAAATTTACACTCTTAAAACAAACGAGCGGTTTTAACTCAGTCGTAGTTAATTTCCACTCCTTTCCGGTGCCGAAAATGCACTTCTCCTATAGGAGTGAATTTCACTCTTTTGTTTTAAGAGTGTACCTAAAAATTTCTAAATTACAAAAAATATATTTATTTAAAATAAAAATGGTCACTAATTATTATTATTAGTTGTGTTATGGTTAACATAAAAATACATCAAATATATGTATTAAAATTTATTTTAAAAAATGAGTGTCCAACGTAGTCGGATACGTGTTGAAGACATTTTCTGCCACTTGTATCATCCAAGTCTGACCATTGCGTCAATACCACATCCAAGACACGAGTGCGTCTAGGACAATATTAGGGCAGGACAATTAGTGTAAAAGTGACCAAGAGAATGGCCTCTGACTCGGGCAATTAACACGAATTATCCACTCCGAGTGCATTTTAGCAGTCAAAAGTGATGGAGATTTTCATAAACCTCATGCTGGAACTGCTGCCTACAATTAGTGGGATTTGGAGATTTCCAAGGGAGTGATTTAGAAAACGATTGCAGATGGTTTAATTGGGATTTGGTAATCAATGTTCTAGAAGTTTCCAGTAAATAATGCTTATAAATTTTAATAGGACTCTCTAAATATTAATTTACTTGAAAAGGACCACTTTACGTGAAAATGCTAACGAAAGTGTATACATATATGTTTTTTATGCCTATATTTTTTATGCCAACAATATCAAAATTTTGACGAACTTTTTACTTCAAATAATGTCAATTAACCATCAAACATCAAAAACGAATGCTATTTATACTAAACTTTTTTTTTACTTATGAATCTAGTAACCGAAAATTATGAATTATTTCCTGTTAATGTTTCGAAGTTAATTTAAATGGCAAATAAAATTTGTAGTGTTGAAGCAGAGCTAATTTGATCTCACAAAAAATTTCATACCCCTTTCTTTTTGGCTGATTATTTCACACGGAATACTGGTTCTGAAGAGTGATTGTTTTCGCTTTTAACTATTTAAATAAATGTGATAGTTATTTTAAACATGCTATCTTGAACATGATATTTAACTTGCTATCGAAATAAAAAAAAAATTACTGCTTCAAATATAGCATTATAAAAAATTACACATAATAACTTAAAATGTTACTTTAGCTAATACTACTGTGAACGACTATTAAGTTATTAATTTTATTAAAATATCACTTTGATAAAGACACACGAAAGTTGTTAAAATCTAAACTTTCAACCTTTTAAAAACATCCTCAAGACATAATAGCTTCTGCTCTCTGATGCTGCCTGTTTCTGATAATGCATAACATGGGCTTCAATCACATAATTTATTAACTTTCCAAAAAAACATCATCAACGCTTAGTGGCGAAAAGCGAAACATATTTTTCAGTCCTCCCTAGACAAAAAGAATAGCTCTTAAATCAAAAAAGGGTGTCCACTTTGAAACGTTTTTGCTCGCAAAAACTAAACATTTGATGCCCCAACTTCGATTAGATTTCTACTGTTGCCATCTAAAATTTCCGATATGGTTTAACTCCATTTTTCTTCCATTGAGCATTGCTATCCCAGCTCTATTCCCCGCTCTGTTTTGATGGATTCGTCTCTTGCAACAACTTTGAAGGTTCGGGTTACACAATTCCAGGTTCTTCGGATCCTTTTCGGTAATTGTTTTGATGGGTTTGTATTTTATCTGATGTTTTGATGCATTTTAGAAGAGGGACTTCTTTAGCGGGTTAAGTTGCCAGGCAACGATCGCAAAAATCCAGCTTAATATTTTATTGAAATTTTCGACTATATATACATGTTAGTTTTTAACAATGGATTAAAAACATACAAAGGTATATGGAAAATATATATTTCCCCATTAAAATATTCACATCTATGTTAAATGAAAATAAATTTAGGAATTTCAACCTTAATTGTTTGCATGTTATCAAAGTGTCTTCGAACCAAAAATAAAAATTGGACGATTTCACAACAGTCAGTCATTAAGCTATTAAATTGTTATTTACAGATTATTTTTACTAAAATTGTGTAAACAATTTTATCATTGTTAATTTCAGAGTTAATATTTTTCTCATTAGTATCAAATTTTAAGGTCCTGGGCTAGGCAATTCAGCTATCATCCATTTCAGACATAAAGGTAACTACTGTTTTCTTTTGTTATGGAAATAACTCCTACTCAGCAGTTTATAATTGATGCCATAACAGGTAGCTTAAATTTTATAAGAAGCTGCCATCAAAGCGAGGTACAAATAAAAAATATTTGAAATGCATGCTTTCTTTTTAATTTTTTTTCGTTTTAAAAATCAAAAACTTATCAGTGCATGCACATAGCCTTCAAAACAAAAAATCAAAAATAAGCTCAAATATCATAATATCCTTACACATGAAGAATTTTTAGGAAATTTAAAGCTATTTTTTTTAATTATACTTGTGAAGGTAAATTAGATTGACCTTCACATCGCTGTTTATAAATTTCTCGTATCGTGATCTCAACTTTTTCTAACATGTCATTTGCCCAACTATTTCCTATTTTATCTTCACTCCGATATTACCAGTCTTTGTATGCATGGTAATGAGTTTTCAGCGAACTCTTGACTACTACTTTCAACAAATTTAAACGCATGGAAATCCAGATTTTACCCAAAACCCGTTATTACCTTGAATTTTGTCGTGTTTTTTCTACCTTGATTAAGTACCCGATGACCGGTGATGAACTTGAAAATTCCATTTTTTTTTTCATTCCAATGGAAAAGGGTTAGTTATTGTTGACGAATTTTAGTTATTCTATGAGTTTTAAATTAAATTGGAGCGCTAGGATGGATGTTAAATTGGATGGTTGTGCCCTTCCGTGATATAGGTTAGCTTTGATATTGCCGGAGTTTTAAGTTAAATTAAATTTAAAATTATTATTTTCCTGTTATAGCTTTTGCAGGCACGAGCAAAGTCAAGATGGCTATTTTGGATGTTTGTATCCTAATTGGTGGTACAGGAGGTCTTTATGCTATTGAAATTTGATTTTAAATTACAACTGGCGAGGTAGGGTTTGGTTCTTCAGGGCTCTGCTTTTTCTTTCAAAAAAGTAATTGATATGCTGAGATTGAGGAGAAAAAGCACTTTTTGTGAAAGCGGATGTGTCTTTTGAGGGTAATAGGAATCGGCATCAAATTAATTATAAATATGGTTAAAATGGAAGTGTACTTATTTCGATATATTTGCTTATCATTATTCGGATGAATGTATTTAATTTCTTATCAGCTTCTTTTCCTAAGGCCCGTTTTACACACAAGTGTTCTGTTAATTTTTACCGTACTTACACTCTTAAAACAAAAGAGTGAAATCCACTCCTATAGGGGAAGTGCATTTTCGGCACCGGAAAGAAGTGGAAATTAACTCGGACTGAGTTAAAACCGCTCGTTTTATAAGTGTAGGAGGTGGATTGTTTTCTTTTATTTCTTTTACCCACTCCGCAAAAAGTGTGAAATCCACTCCTATAGTAGAAGTGCATTTTCGGCACGAAAAGAAGTGGAAATTAACTCAGACTGAGTTAAAACCGCTCGTTTGTTTTAAGAGCAGCATGGTTGGTTACAGTGGCATTGTTAAGTCAATTGCACGTCTCACATGCGGCGGGGTAAATATCGTACTAACGAGTTTAATATTCACTCAAATAGGGGTCCAAATTTACCACATTTGTAATGTGAAAGTTTTAATTTACCATTGCCACTATTTGGGCAAATGTCATGAATAAAAATATACGAACGATTTTAGAAGCTCCAATTGACTCATCATTGCCACAGTGAATATCATGGCACCTTAAGAGCTGCAAAAATTACCGGAATCTTTGTGTGAAATGGGCTTAACTCTTTGAAGATAATAGCAACATATACTCGTCAAACTAAATAAATTGAAATTTGATAATGGTTAGTATACTAGTATCAAATATACTGTGAAAACAATTTGTAAAATGCTGCACATTTGGCGCATATTCACCACACATGTTTCTGTATTTTCTTGTAGCTAGTTGCTGTAAAATCAAGTTACAGCGTGCTGTAACTAACAACAAGTAATTAGCTAGACATTACATAGCAAATCGCTCTGCCTTAAATTGGAACAGAAAAATGTCGTAAACTTTATTTCAGTCAGAATAAGGGTTTTAAATGTCGAATATCTCCAATATTTAAGACATCAATCCAGTCTAAAAAATGCTTAACTTCAATTTAGACACGATTAGTGATTGGAAAGGCCAGAAAATGGCCTGGGTAAGACGTTTTCAGATTCAGACGCGAAGTCACTTCAGACGAAAAGTGCTATTTATTTTAAGACATGGCAAGTGTCATTAATAATGTCGGGTCTTGCAAGTTTAATTAGGCCTAACATAAAAATCTATCATATGTAAAAACAGCTCGAATATTAAATATTGAATGACAGAACAATAAATGACATGTTTCTAGAAATAAAACTGTTTGTTTTCATTAGAATATATATAAATGCTAGAAAGAATGAAATTATAGCTATTGCGTTGTCGTGTTGTTTCCAATCCCTCAAGATTTAGCGGAAGTTAGATCACATCCGTGATGCAATCAACTCTAGCGACGTCGAGCATAAGTAGTAGACTAAAGCGATTGTTATTGTTTACTATCAATACAGCTTTCCAACTACCGATTTACTACACTCTTAAATTGAGCTATACCTCAGTCAATTAAGGCCTTTGCAGATGAGAAACTCCAATCAAACGAACAGAATTTAAAAAAAGAAATTAATGAGTACATGAATAGAACACATTGAAAATACTTTGTTTCAAAGCTACTTGAAATATTCTAAATTGTTTTTTAAAAAAGTCTAAGCAGAATCTATTAAACAGCTCAAATCTGTTTTTTTAAAGAATAATTATGTTCTTTCGTTGTCGCTTTATGAAATTGTATAGAAGAAATAATAAAAATAATAAGTTGTCATTCTTATGTTTTGAGCCAACTTAAAAAAAGACGATTTCATAACACTACACTTTATTATGAGTTCAATCGGTCATAGCGCAGCTGATCTGAACATTAAACCAGCAAATTAAAGTTCGCTTTGCAGTGAAAATAAATAGGGTTGCTTTTTATTCAGCAATTACCAGCAAACTGTGTTATCATCGCTAGATGCCTTAACTGTTGCTACTTTATTCCAAGAAATATGATATGCTAACAAAAAAATTTTTTAATGGACCAGTTGACTTGACTATTGACCGCCTATTCACGAGATTTTTTTTAGAACTTATTTATATAAATTCGGACTTCTATACTCCATGATTTTATACTCAAAGTTTATACAGTATGCAGTAGTATCTCAAAGTATGCACGGTATGCAGCAATGTTTGTTTTAAAAATATACGAGTTAGAAATATAGAAAAGAAATTTTTCTGTTAGAAAGAGTGTGCATTATTATAAAAAATTAATAAGGTAGGTTTCTGTAATAAGACGTAGGTTTCTGTAGTTCTATAATGTTTTTATGCCAGAGAATAAAGATTTATTCTAAAAAGGCTTTGTTTTTTTCATTCAAGTAATATGATATTATATGGTTATTATTCAGTTAACTACTTATAAAAAAAGGAAAATAGTTGAAATAATTTATAATCTATAGTAGTTAAATATTTAATGTTAATAGTTAACAGTAATATTTTAACGATACATAGTTTGTGTTTGTCTTAAATTTTGTTTTTTATAATTAAAAACATTTATACGAAAATATGAAATGTGTTCTGTGCAATGATGCTTTTCCATAACTGTTTATCAACTATGAAGATACTTTTAATGTAAAAAGTAGTTATTTAAATGCCTAAATAACTTTTGTTTACATTTTATCTTTAACAACCTTGTTTACTTTTAAAATAGTTGCTTTAGGATTTCGAACAAATATGTCATTGTTTGACAGCGATATGTTACAGCAGTAGTAAATTGGTTTTAAATTTAACTTTATATCCTATAGTTATGATAAAATATTTCTGAAAGCTATTCTGTTAAATAAATGTTTTGATTATGTTTCCATTTACAGATTGTTTTAAAATTTTAACGTAAATGTTATTTCCATCTAAAATGTTCTACAATTATTTATAATTTTGTCTACTACTTTAAAATACCATTTTATGAAATTTCTCTAATTAAATATTTATTTTAAAAAACTTTGAAAAGTTGCTCACTGTAAAAAGAGTGGTTGTACTTTGCTTTGTAAACTAGGTGGCAGCATATTTTGACATCTTCCACCGTGTTTAAGGAGTAACGTTCCACCAATTTTTACTGTCCTGTAATATTTAGATATTTTAGATTTTTCCATCCGTTTAAAACAATTTATTGTCTGAAATTCATGCATTTTCGTTTTGCTGTGTGGAACAAATCACCGTCGAATAGACATGTACTTGAGCCGTTTTGCCTGTTCTTTGTTTGATTTTTTTTATATTTGATATAATTAATAAGTGTATATGAGGGTACGTGTAAAAATCTTTTTAAAAAATTAAAATGTTAATTAATTAGCATTTTATACATTAATTAGCATTTTTTAAACACTCATAACTCAAGAACTAATTAACTTAGACCTATACAATTATCATGCAAATTAATCACCAATTCATTTTCAGGCTCAGTTTGTAATGTTTAAACAAGGGTATCATTTCTATATGCTATTTTGTTAGTGGAAGTTAACATATATTATTGGATTATTTATATCTGATTGGTGTCCAAATATATAAAAAACATAAAATGGATTACTATTATAAAATATTAATTATTCACAGTTGTAAAATTCCGTCGGTATGCCATCTTTTACTTAATGTTTGCTTTTAAATGTTTAATTTTCAACTTTCTTACAGACGAAATAAATATTACGTTATTTTTAAAGCATAAAATGACGTCTTTTATACTCATTTATTTCCATATCTTTAATCATTTGAAATTCTTGCCTTTAAAAAGGCGTTATGTCGACTACTATCGTTTTTTGCATGTTTTGAATATCTTTTGATGTATTTTCACCATCATTATTCCAATAAACAAGAAGAACATGAGAATTTGCTGAAAAAACATCAGCTTACAAAAAAAAAGGGAATGGTACCAGACGCAATATTTACCCCCACTGACTTTCTCCAAGAGTTACTACAAAAATACATTCACTTAAAGAATAGAATCAAATCGATGTGGGCCCGTTTAAAAGGGATTTCTAAGGTAAGGCTATTCGAAAGGAAATAACAAAGGCTAATTCCACTTTATTTATGTGATCAATTACATTGAGGATGCACACACAAAGGAACGCTTATTGTTTCCAAAGCTTTTCTTTTAAGAGCAAATTTTTCATGCATAAAATTCAAATCTATGTGGTACTATTTTAAAAAGGTAAATATATAGTCCCTGGACAAATTATTAGACGCACTGTATTTTATTAGTAATTTTATGTTTCTTAAGAGTTTTTATGTAATAATGGTATATTTAAACTACACTATTATTGATTTTTATGTAAAAGAATTGTTGTAGACTACATATTTGTATTTATTTTAAGATAATTATGATTAATTATGATTAAGATTAATTTATATTAATTATTTATTATAAGATTATATTTATGTGTGGAATCATCATCCTCAAATGCAGGAGACAGTCTTGCATTGATAGCATGCCGTGCAGAATTAAAGCTTTGATAGCGGCTAAAGGGGGCTCAACTAAATATTGACTTTTACTAACATTAATTTCACTTTTCTTTAAAACTTAATAAACTTATGCTTTTCTAAATGAATGCTGTTTTATTTATGTCAAATAAATCGGTAATTGATTAGATAATATAGTAAAAATAAAAAAACAAATCAATTTGAAATAATAAAACGGTACAATATCACCCGGTAATTAATATTTTACATGAAATCTTGTAGTGCGTCTAATAATTTATCCAGGGCCTGTATACTACTGGTTAGTCACTCTGTGTGCACCAATACTAAATTATAACAAAGCCATTTCTAATGCACTCATAATCAGCATTATTAAATATGTCTTAAGACATTGGTCCTTAGAAAGATGCTGATTTAAGTCGTTTATATTGAAAGAGAAGAAGTTAGGTATATTAGGGAAGCAATCGATTTATCATAACGGAAACTTTTTAGCCTTCAATAGCATTATTGCAAACCCGAATTTATCCTTTCAAGAATTCCTTTCAATAAAAGCAGATCTTTTATTCACGTTAGTTTGAATTGGTTCAATAATGTATTGCTTACATTGTACACTCCCTGGTCAAATTATTAGACGCACTGCAAGATTTCATGTCAAATATTAATTACCGGGTGATATTGTACCGTTTTATTATTTTAAATTGATTTGTTTTTTTATTTTTATATTATCCAATCAATTACCGATTTATTTGACATAAATAAAACAGCATTGATTTAGAAAAGCATTGAGTTGAGCCACCTTTAGCCGCTATCAAAGCTTTAATTCTGCGCGGCATGCTATCAATGCAAGACTGTACTGTCTCCTGCATTTGAGGGGGTCTGGGGAGCCCAGTCGGTTAGGCGTACGCCTTGCATGCGAAAGGTCCCAGGTTCGGGTCCGGGCAACGCCAAAAATTACTGCCGACCTATAAACGGCCCGTGCAGTCCAAAAATGTCCGACGAATAATACCCCGTGTAGAGGGAGTGCACGTCAAATATGCTCCAAAGTCCCAGCGCTGCGTACGATGTCGCCCTTAACGGTTGCGTTGGGTGCCTACTCAGGTGTCGGCTCGTCACTTGACTATGGTTCTAAAATACGACGCCCGTCGCCAATAGCCCTCGTGTAGCTCTAGTGCGACGATAATTCAAACCTACCTACCTACCTGCATTTGAGGATGATGATTCCACACATAAATAATCTTATAATAAATAATTAATATAAATTAATCTTAATCATAATTAATCATAATTATCTTAAAATGAATAAAAATATGTAGTCGACAACAATTCTTTTAAATAAAAATCAATAATATTGTAGTTTAAATATACCCTTTTTGCATAAAAACTCTTAAGAAACATAAAATGACTAAAAAAATACAGTGCATCTAATAATTTGGGTACTGCTAGCGTATTCAGGCCGGTCTCGGTTTGGCGGCTTAACTTTTGCAGCCAAGTAGCGGAAACGTACTTAATTTGGTAAACATTCCAGTTCAACTCAGTAGATGTTTACATCAATCTTGTTGCCAAATCTCAAAAACTAATTTATTTTTGAGTTAGTTGGTTTGTTTGAAAATACAGTAATATAAAAAATAGTAAAGCGTGAAATGGGTTTATTTTGAAATTTCGGGTTTTTGTGTGTATGTGAGTATTTGTTCGAAATGCAACGTGGGTAAGGTTTGGTTGGTTGGTTGGTAGACATATATATTCAGGTTTGTGTGCTTGGTCAGTAAGGTTTGGTTTTATAAAATGCACTAATATCGATAGAATGGTTTAAGGCTTATGATGTATTTCAGTGTTTGGTTTGCTTTTTGACAAACGCTTTAATCGAAACTACCAAATGTTAATTTTGTCGTTCTTATCTGTCCGATGTTTCACAATAGTTTTTTTTATGAATTTTTTAATAGTTTTTGATGAATTTTTAAATTGAAAGTAATTATCTTATCTTATTAGAGTAATGATGTAACGAAATATGTGTAATTAAATTCCTTTTTTTAAATATAGGATTTTTTTATTAATAAGTATTTTTGTATATATTATTTTGTATTATTTTATTATTGAATGAATAATATTCGATTTTTTTATTCAGTGTTGGATTCCCTTTTTTATTATCAATGATATATTTGGATAATAATCGGCCGTAGGCCGATTATAATTCAAATATATCATTGATAATCGGCCGTAGGCCGATTATAATACTAAGATTTAATTGGTGTTGTATATTAGTGTACATTTCATTAATGATCAAAAATCCCTCAAAATTAAAAACTTAATTAATAACTTACTAACAACTTTGGATTAAAAGTAATTAAATAAATTATAATCAAAACGTAGTTTCACATGTCTAGTTGCAACAATAGACCCCAGCGGTTTTTTTAAGTATATCACGGTTCGAGTGGCCACAATCGACGGCCCTGAGGATTGCCGAGTAGCCGCAATCGACGGCCCGGAGGGGGTACCAGCGGTTTTTTTAAGGATATCACGGCTCGAGTGGCCACAATCGACAGCCCGGAGGATTGCCGAGTAGCCACAATCGACGGCCCAGAGGGGGTACCAGCGGTTTTTTTTAAGGATATTACGGCTCGAGTGGCCACAATCGACAGCCCGGAGGATTGCGGAGTAGCCATAATCGACGGCCCGGAGGGGGTACCAGCGGTTTTTTTTAAGTATATCACGGCTCGAGTGGCCACAATCGACGGCCCGAAGGGGGTACCAGCGGTTTTTTTAAGGATATCACGGCTCGAGTGGCCACAATCGACGGCCCGGAGGATTGCCGAGTAGCCACAATCGACGGCCCGGAGGGGGTACCAGCGGTTTTTTTAAGGATATCACGGCTCGAGTGGCCACAATCGACGGCCCGGAGGATTGCCGAGTAGCCACAATCGACGGCCCGGAGGGGGTACCAGCATATTTTTTTAATTGTGTCATGGGCCGAGTTCAGTGTTGGGCATTCAATTAATCAATTGACCTGACCGACCAGTGTTGGTCGGTCGGTCGGGAGGTCGGCTTGAACGGTCGGTGTGTCGTCTGACGGTCGGGTTGTCGGTCTCGGTCGGTTCGGTCTGTTTCGATTGGTCGGCTTGTCGGTCTTTGTCGATTGGTCGGTGTGGTTGTCGATGGTGGGTCGGGTGTCGGTCTTGGTCGGTTGTGGTCGGGGTGTCGGTCTTGCGTTGTCGGTCGTTTCGGTCTCTGGTTTCGTGTGGTCGGGTCGGTCTGTCTTGGTTGGGTAGTCGTTTTGGTGGGATCGGTTGTCGTCTTGGTCGGGTTGTCGGAGTTAACATTAGTTAATTGTTAATTGTTACTACTGCAATTAACAATTCATTTCCACAATTACAATTGATTAATAGTTAATCGCAGTTTTCCACAATTACAATTGATTAATTGTTAATTGCAGTAGTAACAATTAACAATTAATTGATAACCATTAATTGCTTTTGCAATTAAAATTTGCCCAACACTGGCCGAGTTTCTACATTCGATTGTCGAAGAATTTCCGAGTTTCACAACACGCGGCGCAGGTGGGATAATTTCGTAACGTATATGTTATATTGCGTACAACATTTTACGTTTCGACAATTAAAACATTACTGAGATTTCAAGACATGTTAGAAACAAAAAAAAATCATATGAAACTATTTCCTCACGCTACCGACAACACCACTCCGTGAGCAAAAGCAACGAATTCGAGAAATGCAACCGAGAGATTTACGTCACGTAAAAAAAAGCCATACCACAATGACAGGAATAAGCCCGCATCTGGAAAAGCAACAAACCAGCTACGAAACGAAAACAAACAAGTAACCAGAAGCCCATAAAATATATGTCTACCAACCAACCAACTAACGAGCTGCGTAATTATTATTCTAAATTAACTAATCTTAATAAATTTTCAACGTTTTGAAACAAATATTGATGTTAAAAATTAAAATAAACATTTTTCCGAAGTGAATTTATTGATGCCGTACCGAAATTAATATAAATATTTCGTAAAATACTACTAACTGTAGCAACCCTGTGTTTACTTTTTCACGAACGCCAAAAGTCGCCAAATAGCATTCCGGCCTGAATACGCTAGGTGTTCCATAATTTGTCCAGGGACTGTAAATTTAGTCTGAAAGAAGACTCGTAATGTATTTAGAAACGCTTGGTACAACAATAGGGGAAATAGGAATACAGCCGCTCTCCAGGGCAGGTCAATATGACGCGTGGGTGCAGAGTAAAAAAAAAAGTCTGCTGTTTTGCAGAAAATTACCTTACAATTTACAGAAAAATATGTTTATTTTATACAGACAATTTGTAATTTTAACGCAAAAGCTATTTTAACAGACAAATGGTAAAGGAAAACAAATACTACCTCCCTTCGGCGAGATATAGAATCCCCGGTCATTCCAGTGATAAGTGGAGATAGTGACCACAATGCTACCTAGCAACTACCAAACACAGGCTCGAACCACGAACCTTTCATTCTTCAGTCTAGCGCACTCCCAACTGAGATATTTTGGCACACAGAGTTTCAACAAACAGTTAAGGTGCTTGTTAAATTGCAGTCTAGTTCTCGTCGAGATTAAAAACAGAAAAAAAAACTGTTTTTACTTTAAACAGCACATTTTTTTTACAAAAAAAACTGTTAAAAGAAAATAACAGTATTTTCGGTACAATTAAAAGAATTTTTGTTACATTGTGCATTTTTCTCCGGATAATTTTGATGTGCGCCTTCAACTATGCATCATTTTACAACAACATTTCACACAAATGTTATATAAAATTGTATTGTCTTTAATTTTATCATTGGGTTTTCTTTCTAAATTCGATAGTTTTTACGTTATTTTGAAAACACTGAAAATGAATCCCTAATTTTTCCTTCTCATTTTCCGGAAAAGATGTCTATAATGTATATATATGTATATATATGTAGTGAGAAACTACGGATTCCTAATCGCGACCACGAAAGCAATAAAAAACCGACACCAAAACGTTCCCCTGTTTGTCTTTTATACGGACGAAATGGCTGGACTATAAAGAGAAATGTCAACAAAAGGAAGTTTGCTAATGAAGGAGATGAATCGAAAACTGGCATATCCACCACTTCAATTGCAGAAATCGAATTAGTTAGTAGAACGGATCGAAATGACACATTTTTTTAATGCTCCAGCCAGACTATTATGGCTTCATTAGATTTGAATAGTACTCAAAATTAGTAATGAGAATATCAGTCATTGTATAGTTTGAAAAGTGGAATTCGACACTTCTTATTCCAAAACTCTGAATATGAGGGAAAACTCCCATAAATCTAAACTGCCGTTCGCAGGTAAACCGCAGTATCTAGACTAATAACTTGAACCATTGTTGTAAGAATGCAATAACTTAAACCTACAAGAAAGTATACTAAATGACTGATTATTACAGGCAAAAATGGTTCAACTCATTGTTGCGGTTACCGCAGTTTACCTGCCCACGCAACCTGCAAAAGGCTTGATTCAGTTACTAAAAATTAATTTCCCTTTTCCCAAATGCTTGCCAACAATTCTTTAGAAACTGAATAAACTGAATAAAAATTACGAAAACGAAAATGATAGTTTGAGGTGTTTGGTAACGCATAACTTTTACACTTTGAATTATACTGGGTGGCAATCTGCAAAAGGCTTGATTCAGTAACTAAAAATTAATTTCCCTTTTCCCAATCCCAAATGCTTGCCAACAATTCTTTAGAAACTGAATAAATTGAATAAAAATTACGAAAACGAAAATGATAGTTTGAGGTGTTTGGTAACGCATAACTTTTACACTTTGAATTATACTGGGTGGCAATCTGCAAAAGGCTTGATTCAGTAACTAAAAATTAATTTCCCTTTTCCCAATCCCAAATGCTTGCCAACAATTCTTTAGAAACTGAATAAATTGAATAAAAATTACGAAAACGAAAATGATAGTTTGAGGTGTTTGGTAACGCATAACTTTTACACTTTGAATTATACTGGGTGGCAATTTCAAAAGAGGCATCCATCGACAATCCGTTATTCCCTTTGAAGTCTCGTTCTAAATTTGCCACCCTGTATAAACTAATAGGGGAGATTAAGTGATGGGGTCTTGTATTATTTTATTTCACGAACCTTAAAACTTTGGGGTATCTTTGAAAGATGGTAGGCTTAATTAATGTGTCACTAAAGATACCTTTTAAGATAGGCTTAAAGTTATCTTTAGTGACACATTAATTTAGCAAAACTAAAATTTAAAATAGGATGGGAAGTGCTGGAAAATGTATATGTCTATTAATTTTCAAGCCTTTAAAGTGCTGGAGGAGTTAAAATGAACTAGTTCATTTTCGACCTGAAATGATCGATCTTATTGTATACTTTCCTATAGGTTTCAGTTATTAGGTGCGTACAACAATGGCTCAAGTCGTTGTAAATACTGTAGTTGACCTGTGGGCAGGTAAAATACAGTAAAATACTAACTAATATTGTTCCGTTCAAAATAAAGTTCAATTTTGTGTATAAATATTCCATTTTAAATAGCTCCAACTCCTTATTACGCTTGT
The DNA here is from genome assembly GCA_019343175.1 of Oedothorax gibbosus. Lineage (NCBI taxonomy): Eukaryota > Metazoa > Arthropoda > Arachnida > Araneae > Linyphiidae > Oedothorax > Oedothorax gibbosus. Next base: position 2,722,361 of record JAFNEN010000006.1, read on the forward strand.
CTTGTACAATGTACATGGACGCCATGGCAATTTTTACGGAATTCATTTTTTCCCTTGACAATGAATCTAAAATATCTATTGATCCATTAACAATCTAGATAAATTTGTGTTTACTGTTCAGTCAACATTCTTAAAAATAAAATTAATTTGGGGCTGGGGAGCCCAGTCGGTTAGGCATTCGCCTAGCATGCGGAAGTTCGGGTCCGGGCATCGCCAAAATAACTGCCGACCTATAAACGGCCCGTGCAGCCAAAAATGTCCGACGAATAATACCCCGTGTGGAGGGAGTGCACGTTAAATATCCTTCAAAGTCATAACGCTGCGTACGATGTAGCCCTTAACGGTTGCGTGGGCTGCCTTCTCAGGTGTCGGCTCGTCACTTGACTGGGGTTTTAAAATACGACGCCCGTCGCCAATAGCCCTCGTGTAGCTCTAGTGCGACGATAATTCAAACTAACTTAAAATTATATTTGTATAGATCATTCATCAATAGCCTGTTCGTGCATTTAGTAAGTGGAGAGACGCCGATCCTACTGAATAAGAATTTTGGACCTCTTGCAACGAAAACTTCGAAAAAATACTATCAAACTTAACCTGAATAATAACTTATTTGAAAACTTAAATAGTCAGTCTGATAGTAAGTCTGGTCTGAAAGTTAGAAGATAGGTCTGAAAGTTATTAAATCTAGCTTTTATAGAGGTTGTACGACATAATATTTGGGGATATACTAGTTTCTTAATATAAGTTAACGCTTCTTTCATGACAAGGGTTAGCCTATACTGACGTAAATTGTAAACATTGAAGGTATTGATTATTCAAAGCTTGCCAGCGCTTTTGTCTAAGTGTTTATCCGCTAATTAACTTTGAATAAGCAAAAACTTCTTATTCGGCAGATATTTGTGTTTATGTAGAGAGAACTACATGTGGTCTGTTGGTGAAGGTTTTCTATATTCAAACAAAAGAATGGGTAACTTTAGTTAACATTCAAATGCTACGCTCAGTTCACAAGGAATCCGGATAAACATTCGCGTAACACTGTTCAAATATTAAACAAACTGGTTTTAGTACGAAAAATAATTAAATTTTAGATTGTATGTATCGGTTACTAGTAAATGAGCTACAGTCCCTGGACAAATTATTAGACGCACTGCAAGATCTCATGTAAAATATTAATTACCGGGTGATATTGTACCGTTTTATTATTTTAAATTGATTTGTTTTTTATTTTTATATTATCCAATCAATTACCGATTTATTTGACGTAAATAAAACAGCATTCATTTAGAAAAGCATAAGTTTATTAAGTTTTTAAAAAAATGAATTTAATGTTAGTAAAAGTCAATATTTAGTTGAGCCACCTTTAGCCGCTATCAAAGCTTTAATTCTGCGCGGCATGCTATCAATGCAAGATTGTACTGTCCCCTGCATTTGAGGAGGATGATTCCACACATAAATAATCTTATAATAAATAATAGAAATTAATCTTAATCATAATTAATCATAATTATCTTAAAATAAATACAAATGTGTAGTCTACAACAATTCTTTTAAATAAAAATCAATAATATTGTAGTTTAAATATACCATTATTGCATAAAAACTCTTAAGAAACATAAAATTACTTAAAAAAATACAGTGCGTCTAATAATTTGTCCATGGACTGTATATAATATTATATGCAATTAACGGTCTTAATTGCATATAATATTTGCATATAAAATTGCAGAAAAATATTTAAATGGCGACGAGAACACATTTTTCTCTTTTAATCAAATTTGAATCCAAGTTTGGGGTTATTTGGTTAAGATAGAAATTGTACTTTTTGGAATGCATTAAGTTATTAAAACTCACAAAAAGGAAATATTAAACGATGAACTACTGCCTACTCCAATAAAACTTTCAGCTTGCTAAAATCTCACTTGGGTCGCAACTTATAACGGTAATGAATATTAAACGAGTTTTGGAAGGCTGATATTGATCCCAATAGTATTTTCAATCAGTGAGCAGACTTGGTTTTCTGTAGATAGAAAATATATTCAAATTTTAAAGAAAAATAAAAAAAATTCATAAATATTAGCTTTTTGCTTTCATAGATTTCATCTCTTCAATCTTAACTGTAGCAGTTAAGATATGTTAAGGTAAAGAATGCCAAAAAGTTTGAATTGAAACAGGTTGACATAGATTAACGCTGTTATTTTTTCTGGTTTCAGCAATGGGTTTTGCATTTGTTAAAATTTAAAATCATTAACAATTAAAACTAAAACTAATACAGACCAATATTGCGGGACAAACTTTTTTCCTGCGTATATCCCCGAAAAAAAATTTATTGTTAATGTTTTTTCTATTGATTCATTAATATTGATTAACATTAATTTTAATTCCTTAATATTTATTCAAGTTAAATGAGCATTTCGTAGCATTCATTTATGGTTAAACAAACGAACTATTTGAAGATGACTAAGCCTAGGCCTACAATTAAATTCTTAGACATACGATAAGATAGTATGGCTTACACGAATTTCTAAAACTAAATTAAATTAGATGTTAGCGCTAAAAGATGAGGACTATATGCTCAATATTTTAGTCCCACTGTAGTTTTCCTCTATTTTATAATATTAAATTTTAATGCTCAATATTTTAGTCCCTCTGTAATTTTCCTCTATTTTATAATATTAAATTTTAATGCTCAATATTTTAGTCCCATTGTAGTTTTCCTCTAATTTGTAATATTAAATTTTAATGCTCAATATTTTAGTGCCACTGTAATTTTCCTCTATTTTGTAATATTAAATTTTAATAAAATATAATTTAGTTCATGGGTGCTAAGTACCAACACAGCATACCATAAAGTATAAAACTTTTAACTATTTCACTTTTTGATGTCATAAAGTTTCAGATGTGCAGTTTAACAAACTAAGTTTTGTTTGAGGTAAGGAATGTAGCTCGAATCATCTTGGCATAGTATTCCAAACTTTGTCAATTGAAAAATGGCGATAGCCAAGATCAAATGTAGGCGTTTGAATATTTTCGATTACATTGTTTAAATCAAATATGTCGGACTTAATATTCACTATCAAGTTAAACAGTTAATTAAATTTAAAGAATATTGCTGATTTCAGTTTCATCGACTCTATTCCCGAAGGCACCTGCTGATTGCGATGAAAATGTTCAATGTCTAGAAATGTTTCTCATGCTCTTAAACCCCATTTTCCGGTCTCGTGCTTAAAATTATTCACTTATTGGAATGAGGTTAGAAATGTTGGTAGCATCGATTTAATACTTTCTCGGTACACCAATTCGCAATCTTATAAATACTGTACACTTGTTATCCGTTTGCATGATCAGGTGTCAGAATAGAACAGTCTTAATTATTGTAATATTACTGAATAGGTAAAGAAAGGAAGGGAGCTTAGTATATGGAGTTATCCTCCTACCTGCTGACAAAACTAGGGGTGTGTAACACTATACGACTTTCAATTACCGCTCAATAAATCAATGCATACATTTAAAGGTGTTCCTTATAGGGTAATTTCAATAACTTTAAAACCTAAGTTCTATGGAAGCTACCCCTTGAGCAAGGCAATTTTCTCGAAACCTCTATTAGGACGTCCGACAGGTACTAGGAACCCGTATTTGAAGTTCGTAGCTCTTTTAGTTCGACCTGTAGAGTGGTTTCAGACAGACAGTGGAAGCAGTGAAGCCACTTTTTTCGAATCGGCATTCTTCAAAAAGTGTAGAAAACACAAAATCTCTATTTTAGATTTCCTATAAACGGCCCGTGCAGCCAAAAATGTCCGACGAATAATACCCCGTGTAGAGGGAGTGCACGTTAAAATACGCTCCAAAGTCCCAACGCTGCGTACGATGTCGCCCTTAACGGTTGCGTTGGGTGCCAACTCGGGTGTCGGCTCGTCACTTGTTGTGTGGTTCTAAAAGACGACGCCCGTCTCCAATAGCCCTCGTGTAGCTCTAGTGCGACGATAATTCAAACTAAACTAAACTAAACTATTTTAGATTTTCGACCCCATCGCAATATTTTAATTACCTTATATTTTATATTAGGTAATTGAAAATAAAAAATGTAAAATTTGCCAGCTAACTACAAGAAATGTTGAGCCTCTCAAAGGTCAAAAGTTTTTGAATTGAAGGTTATTTGAATTTGAATCAAAAGGTTATTTGGGAATTTGGGAAACCATACCGGTGCCAACGAAAGCTGATAAAATAGAAAAATTCTGGGAGGATATTCCTTATAAAAGAGTACATAAAAAGAACGGTGCAAAGAGTTCCATAAAATACTTGCGAATCCCTACAGGAAATATGGTTAAAAAATTAATTTCGTTCAAGGTTTTTCAGAGGGTTAACGTTTAAGGGAGTCGGATGGGTGTTTGGGTCTGTTTTTTTTAATCTGTATATTTTTAGCTTTAATTTAAGACCAAGGTTATCGATTTCTGTTTAGTGGTTTCCTTTTTAGAAGCATTTTTGAGAAACTCTGAAAATCAGTTCTTACCTATACCTTACTTTTCTTTTGCTTTTCCTGAAATATAAGGTTTTTCCAAGAGTTAGGAAAATTTTTCGCAGGAACTATAAAATATATCAACATGTTTCGTTTTATTATGTATTCTTCATTAATAGCTCTTTGATTTTAACTGAGGAGTTTTATATATCTCTGCTCAAAAAAAAAATGTAACTTTAATGTGTGTTAATGATTTTTTTAATGTTTTTTTAATACATATTTATTAAAAAAAATTACTGTGAAAATATTTTTCATACTTTGATATATTCTCAATTTAAATTAAAGAGCTATATGTAAAGAACAAAATATTAAAAAAATTCAAAATGATATCTCATATAGTTCCTGAGAAAAATGTTCCTAAACTTAGGAAAATGAACATGGGCGAGATAGAATCATCCGACTCCCCTTATGGTTTTGCAAAATTATTTTTGCAAATCTATTGCATGAATAATTTTTATGAATATTACCTTTAAAAACTTATTGAATCCCCCCCCCCCCCCCAAAAAAATAATAATAATAATAATAATAATAGTAATAAATAAATAAATTTTCCATCAAACAACGAATTTTTGAATCATCACTATTTGGTCTGTTTTTAGAAAGCATTGTATAACTGGTCTGTTTCAGATGACGTAGTTCCTTCCGCTTTTCATTCCTGCACTTTCTCTGATCGGCTTTCGTATTGGTGATCTGTTGCCATGTGGTATTGATTCACCAATCGAGGCACGAGAAAGAATTTATTAATTTAGCATTTCTGTTGCTACTCAAGACCCGAGCTCCATTAGAAAATTATTTTGAATAAAGGTAACATAATTAATTTCTTTTGACTTACGTTATTCATGTTATATTTATTATTTATATATTTTCAACTGTTTGGCACTTCTTATTCTATTATTTATGAGGGGTTTAGGATACTAGGCTTAAAAAAAGTGAGTGTCCTCAGCTGGACAAGTGGTAATTTCGACATTTTTTAATAATAATTTTAACTTAAGAGTAATATTTTTTTAAAAAAATGCCTATGGTTGAAAAGTAATTACTTATAGTTAAAAACTTATTAAAATAAGCTTTAGGCAGTTCCGCAACTTAACTTAAAAAGGGCAAAAAAAAATAAGTGTGTTGTGTTCTTAACTATAGTCATCTACATTAGTCAAAGCAGAATATAAGACTATTTGGCTTTCTGTCTTTGAATTATCAACTACTAATTTAACATACAGATGGCGCCATCAACTTTCGCTTTATACATCTGGGAAATACAAAATGAAATAAATCATTTAAAAATATTTTTATTTTCAATCATAAATGAGAAAGTTTTTATGACAACAGGTCAAAATGTATTTAAACTGTAGGTTTCAAAGCATAACTTTTAATACAGTTGAAAGCTGAACACAGTTAGCCAATTTGGGAGTTTTTATTTATTAGATTTTAAACAGATTTTAGATTTTAAACAGTTATTAGTCTCATACTTTAAATAATAATACAAAAAAGTGACTGAAATTGTGCATTTTTGACACAATGCTAACAAACAATTGCAAAACCTTCTCGAAAAAGAAAAACTCAAATCGCTAATTAATCGCTGAAACATCATAGATTGCTATTGTTTATAGCTTGTTTTTGATTTTAATGATGCATAAATAACATGACTATGCATTATGACAATAACATAACATTATGACTGAATAAATAACATGAAATCACTTCCTCAGCAAACAATACTTATTGTGTTGAGTCATTATTGATTAAAATTCTGTATTACCAGCAGAATCTTTGAAATATATTTCACCGTGTTGTGTCTAGTTGGTATTGTGTGGCAGTGTCAGAACTTATTTCTATTAATACTTTTTTAAAAAAATGCATAACATAAATATATAACTTTTCTAAAATATTTATTTTCTAAATATAAAAGAAATATTTATTTTTAGAAAATAAATAGTATTGAAATAAAAATAAAATATTTATTTTCTAAATATAAAAGAAATATTTATTTTTAGAAAATAAATAGTATTGAAATAAAAATAAAATATTTATTTTCTAAATATAAAAGAAATATTTATTTATAGAAAATAAATAGTATTGAAATAAAAATAAAATATTTATTTTCTAAATATAAAAGAAATATTTATTTTTAGAAAATAAACATTATTGAAGTAAAAATAAAATATTTATTTTCTAAATATTTTTCCCTTTTCCGAAAATATTTTATTTGTTTAATTTGCAAACAATTGTGTTACTGGGCATGGTGTCTTTTTAAAGAGCTAGTCTCGACCTTTCTTCCACTTCTAATAACGTCCCCGATTAAGACCAAAGACTTTTAAAAAAAAAAGATTCCCACATTTTTTCGATACCTGGTGAAAACATACGAGTTTTGTCATGCACCATTAATACTCTGAAACTTATTTTTCTACGCTTTCTTAGATTTCCGTGGCTGATGTTCGTAAACAAAAACGGGTCCTTGTGTGTGACCCTTGGTGTTCTGACTGCTTTATTATTATTTTATTTGTTTATTTTCCTTCAAGTTCTTGTCTGTATGTTTGCGTGCTACAAAAATTATTATTTATTATTGGCGGGAAAAGGTACAGATTTGAGCCAAATTAACGTCAACCATCAACCAAATTGCTAATAATTGTGACATATATACAGGGTGGTTATAAAATAACGCTCGCTATTCGGAGTGGTCTGTAGCTTGAATGAATAATCCGAATGTAACAAGCATTGAGGCACTTACTAATCAAGAAGGGGGGAAAAGAATGAAATCATAAAAAAGAAGGCCCGGGTGGGGCTCCTGGAACTCGTCTCTTGACCAGGGTTCTAAATTACGAGGCGTAGGCAATTATGGCCAATTACGACCAACACAGCCAATTACGCCTCGTAATTATAGAACCCTGGTCAAGAGACGAGTTTCTTTTTTTATGATTTCATTCTTTTTCCCCCTTCTTGATTAGTAAGTGTCTCGATGTTTTGTTGCATTCGGATTATTCAGACCTCTCAGAATAGCGAGCGTTATTTTATACGGAGGTCTACGTACACGGCACCGTACAAGCATTGCGCGTACGGTAGTGACTGCGCAGGACGAGCATTATTAGCATTTGAATTCATTACTTCACGGAGTCGTAGCTAGTGGTAGCACAAGCGGTCGTATCAAAAGGCCGTGTTCAAATCCCCTCTCTGCAGAATGCAATGTTTTACAAGTTTTTTATTTCCCAAGAAGATCATCGTTTAAAGTTGTCGGAAAGTTCACTTGCATTTTTAAGTTCATGATTATTTTAATTTATAATTTTTGACGTTCGTTACAAATGTCTAGAAGTTCACTCGTGATGTTTTTAGAGGATTATTTCCCCGTTCCCAGCGAGTTTAAGCTTTCAATGCGCCCTACATATGCCCCAGTGTATATTGATGTTTTTTAGAGAACAAATTGCCCGGGGCCAAAAAGAGTAATCTCAACTTTCAAGCATAATTCCGTGCCCGTGCACGCATGTATACATGGTTCCACTAAGCCTCGTCTTGAGCATGCGCGTTATACCCGTACACATAATGCGTGAACGGTGCCCGTGCGTGTAGCCTACTGCTATTTTATAACCACCCGGTACTTATATATAATTTGACTTAACATAGCAACGATCCACTATGCTTCTACAAAGTGCCTCCGTGTTAATCCCCAATGCCACATTGTCATTACTTCGGCTGTATTGAATATTTTTACAAACGGTTTTTTTTTATATGGTAAAATTAGCTGACTTACAGGGCTTTGTAAGTCAGCTACATTTACGTATTACATTAAAAAAAACGTTTGTTAAAATATTCAATACAGCAGGAGTAATATGGCTTCGAACATTATTTTTTCCATTGAATCAACATTATGGTGTCTCAGTAGTCAGTGTTAATCCAATGGAGAATCCGGCTGTATTAAATATATGTAATAGCATAACATCTACTACACATGAGAGTATAATTCTTATTTAGTTAATCTAGAAATGAAGGAATATTGGACGTCCAAAGAGGGGTTTATTGTAAAGAAAGCATATTTTAGAGTTTGTAAAGAACGGGGCCGGAGCCGAAGCTCGGCAGCCAAAAAACACACAACCTTACATCTCGAAGTCTAATTAAAAAGTGACTATTTTTAATGGTCATGAGAAGAGTGGATCAGAAGTCAAAACAAAGTCTGCTGCGTCTGCAATTTCTGTGGGAAAAGCATGTATTGACGCCTATTGAAACGTGGGAACTGTTCGATAGATCGGCAGGACATTAACTGAGAGTTATTAAGAAAGAACTGAATATTAGAACATTATAGAGATTTGTGTGGTTAATATTATAACTTTATAGAGATTTATACGATATATCACATATATTTATACAAACGGGTTTTTTTATGTAATAAATGTAACTGACTAACATGTCCCTACAATCCCACTTTTTAAATGGGTTCTAGTATTTTTAAATAAATATAATTTTACGCAAAATATTCGAAGCAATTTCAAAACGTGAGACCTGTAAGTTAGTATAGAGACCTGTAAGTTAGTATAGAGACCTGTAAGTTATCTACATTTATCATTTTAAAAACACCGTTTGTAAAAATATTACACTGCTCAAAACAATTAGGGGAGCACTTTGCGTACTTTTGTTACCTTTTAGTCTTAACTTTTTTTTTATTCTAAAAATCTAAACTTTGTGAAATAGATTCATCATGTGCATCCAGAATGAAATGTTAAAAACAGTAGGAAAAATCTTAATTTTTTTAACAAAAATTTAATTGTAAAACAAATTGGAATCATAACTTTTGAATAAATTATAATAATGCTTTTTATCAAAACTATTCGTTAAAAATAGTTAAAATCAATTTTTAAACATCTAAAAAATGTATGCATGAAGAATTTAGGGTCAATTTATTTGCTAAAATTGTTTCAGAGTGAATTTTATTCTACCATGTTTTTCATATTTTCATTTAAATAAAACAAACGTTATTTAATTCTTCAAAAGAGATGATTCTTCCATATGCTATAAATTAGGTCGAGCTTAACTTAATTAGAAAAAAAATTGCAAGCTGATGATTCCAAATGGAATCATTGGGAGTGAAAGGGTTTAAAACATACGCTCCCCTAATTATAGTGAGCAGTGTAGTTATAATCGGAGTAATGTGGCTGTTTTTTTTTTTCAATTTTATTAACACAACAGAACTGTAGTTTGAAGACACTCGTCCATTCCCCCTTGCTGTAATGCGGAAGTTGGATTCTTCCTGTTGCACCTGGAAGATATGGGTTAAGGTAAGAGCACTTGAAAGTGAAACCTCCTTTACAATCAGATCTGGGGCTTTCTCGTGTTTTCTTCGGTCAGGTGATGCCCCCGAGGAAAGAACTTTCAGGCTCACACATCGCCTTAAGAGGGACTGTCAGTCGCATAGAGCTAATGCATTAGTTTTGAAATCCCAACTTTTGCAAAAGAATTTCTTTGCCATGTTATGCCACATTCACCAGGTATGGGAATCATCATAACATCAATTTAAAACAAAATTGAAAAGAAAATGACATCCGGTTTTTTAACTATTAATTGATAAAGTTTTAAAATAGTGTCGCCATCTGCTGTATATTTTTGGCATTTTAAAACTTCAAAAATATATAATTAAATAACTAGATAACATTTTTGTTTCAAATTTGTTTCATTTCGATGTTATGTTGATTCCCATACATGGGAAAAAAATGTACTTCTACGGAAACTGTGATTCCAAAACTAATGCATTAGTTCTATGGGACTGACAATCCCTCTTAAGGAGGAGTTCATCAATTTGCGTGATGCGTTTAGGGTACAGAAGAAGGGGTTCGACCCGAATATCACCCAATCTCAAGTACTGGGAGGGGGGTATTGTCAAATATCAATATGAATTTTTAGTCCAAAATGATCAACTTATAAAATTGCGAGAAAATATATTTAAATTCCATTAAATAAGTTCCTCGCCTTAAATTTGGCAAAATCTTAGAGGATAATATCTATCGCGGCATTCCGAACCCTATTTCATAATGTTGGAACTTTAAAAACTATTTAAAACTCATCAAAAAGAATGAAATAAAAAAAATACGAATTTTGAAAAAATGTCACGTTAGATTAAGAGGGAGGGGGGGGGGGGTCGAGCCAAATTTCCCGAAATATCACCGGGGGATTCGGAAAATATCGTCAAAATCGTATCACGTGATTAATGGAAGCCCCCTTATTGGGGATTATGAAAAGTACTTTTCTACAGGGCTTTTGCACTCACTCAAAAATGTTTGTTTACCCCTTAACGATCAAGAAAACGGTCATAAAAGTGCCTATTTTTGTATCCCTGAATATTATATAAAAAATGAGTATGAACAATAGGTCTATTCATGTATAATTTTTCATTTATTTTTAGCATGAAATTTTTAAAAAAAAGTTAGTTAATCTCATTGGCGTTGATGGATTTAAGTTAGTTTTAATCTTATAGACGTGTTACTACTACGCACTCCAGCCCGGAAGATCGAGTGGTTCATCGAGAATACTAACGCACGGTGCTCGATCCGTGCCTTCTCGGACAGTATTTTTACGAGAAGATAAGGGTTTGAAAGAAAGGATATAATGTTAATACCTCACAAAATCACGGATCACTCATTTTCACGAGAAGAAAGGGGTTAAAGAGGATATACTATTTTTTTTTAAATTAAATCAGTATTTTTATTTTGAAATTTTATCGAAAAATTTTACTTGAAACGTGAAACATAACAAATCTTCAGTAGAGATTTTTTTTTTTTTTTTGCTGATACAACCAAAACGGCTTAACAAAAAATTACTGTACGTATTTTCCTGATGCAGAATACAAATACAAAAATTGTCGACCAACAACAGGCCAGAGGCCCAGCAAGGTTGGTCCAAAATAAATCTAATACATTACCAGTTTCCAATGACTATCAAGTTTCTTCTTAAAACCTTCAACTCTCTTCGAATGCACAACATAACCTGGTAAAGCATTCCACTCATTGACAACTCTATTGTAAAAATAATGTTTTCTTACCTCCCTTCTAAAGCACTATTTATTCAATTTCTGATCATGTCCTCTGGTCCGGCTATTTAAGGTAAAACCTAAGCCCTTCATGTCTCTCTGTTTTATGAACTTGAATCACTGTATTAAATCACCCCTAGCTCTCATATTTTCCAGGGAATACATGTTTAAAGATCTTAATCTGTTATCATAATCAATACCAGATAGACCCTTAATCATTTCTGTAGCCCTATGCTGAACTTTTTCAAGCAACTCTATATCTTTTCTGATGAAGGGAGACCAAAACTGAACAGCATATTCCAGATGTGGCCTTACCAATCCCCTATACAATGATAAAATAATCTCCTCAGATTTAGAAGTGATACTTTTTCTAATATATCCCAACATTCGATTGGCTTTCTTACTTGCCTCAACACACTGTTATAGAATGGACAGTTCCGATTTCGTTTCTGAAATCAATGCTCTCAAGATGACATTCGCACAGAACCTCGTATTGGCTAATAGCAACTATAATGGTTAATTAGCAACTTAATTACCGAATTTGAAGTTGTACTTTATGGAATTATTTCGTTACCACATGGTTTCATAATCTACATAACACAATTGTATTATATAAATATTGTTTCAATCAATTCAGAATTCCTCAATCACAAGCCTTCAAAAAGAAATACATGTCATAACAAAACTCTTGATTAACCATTTTTTTAATCAATCAATCAATAACGCATTTCATTTTGGCCGTGGTTTTGCTCTATGAATTAAAAATATCTAGAGTGGTATATTTTAAATTTTTTACAGTTACTATATGGTACAGGGATTGGAGTAACGCGTTACTTGTAACGCCGTTACTTGTAACAGTTACTTTTTTTAGGTAACGTCGGGTAACGCCGTTACATTTTTCAGAAAGTAACTGTAACTGTAACTTAGTTACTTTTAGCGGTAACGAAGTAACGAAAAATTGCGTTACTTTTCCGTTACTTTCCGAAGGCTGTCTGATGCTTATTTATAAATTCCACTCCTAAGAGAGAAGGGAACATTTCGCATTCCCGAAATCTGAGCTTTTCTTGGGAGGGAAAAAGCAAACTAGCATTGTCCACTTTGGCTGCTGTTACTTTTCATATTAAGTAACTGTAACTGTAACAGAGTTACTTTTTTAAAGTAACTTTCCAATCCCTGATATGGTATATAGTTTTATGGTATATGGTTTTTAATAAGATTACCAGAAATCTAGAATCGTCTTGGGCATTAGTGAATTTTTATATCCTTTAATTAAAGAAATCGGGATGTAACAATTTGTCAATTTTTATTGCACATAGAAATGCATGTGGACTTTAGCACAGCATCTTTCTCTGCACGTGTAAGAAGCTGTTACGTCAAACTTTTACATACATACAACATTTGGCGATTCAGTTTTGAGTCTAGAGTCCAACGGTTACTGGGTATAGGTTTTAATTCTTTCTTGAGTACGATAAAAATAGCTACTTTTCACCGAGATCATCTCATTTACTACAGCGGCGAAAACCGAGGCTGTTTCTTTTCGAACCATTTTTAGAATCCCGACTGATACAATATGCAATGTCCAAAGTTCACTTGTCTCTCAACTTGAATCGAGTCGAGATAAATTCGAAATAATTAGTTGTTGCAAATTTTACAAAATCCAAGTGAACTTTAATCGCATCGAAGCCGAGAGGGATATTTTACAATGTTCCAAAGTTCCTTTTTTATCTGTTACTTTATGTGGCAGTTCGGCCCTAAAGTTCCGATAAACCTGATGTTTAAGAATTTGATGATTATAATCAAATATTTATCGCATACATGTCTGTTCGCTTAAAGCAAGTTGTACAAAAATCCGATGACTTTCATATGTGACCTGACACATTATGGTTATCGACTCGCCCTATTACAAATTTCAAAATGCGTGCGACATTATGAAAATGGGTTTTCATTAGAAAATTAATTGAATGCATCTTTATTTAAACACTCTTTGAGTACCACTCTTAAAATTAATTATTAGAATTTTTTAAGGGGGTTAGGAGTTTATTTTTTATGGCAAAAACAATGAGGAAGTTCAGCATTTTTTTAAATCGAAACAGAACGATGAGAAACTTCTATAAATCCAAAATATTTATTTTGTGCAATATTTACTTAATCATAGCGACTCAAAGTCACGATCCGAAAAGCCCGCGAAAGAATACGCCGAAACGGGAATATTAGCAAACTGGATTCTAATTATTTTCGCTGTAATACAACAATATAATAGATGTTATAAAGAGAAACTTGTAGTTGGCATTTAAAATGACTGTTTCCGACTGATTTGGGAACCGTTTCTGATTGCGTCATTTTTTTTACGTTTTTGTTCACGTTATAACTTTTTTTTGTAATTTCGTTTACGGATTAGATTATAGACCAACTTTTTCATCTAAACTACAACATAAAATCGTTAATCTATATATGTATATAAAACATGCTAAATTTTCTCATTCTTTATTTGTTTGGATATTTTAATCAAAATTTTTAACTTATTTTAAAATTGATCATTTCGCAAAAGCTGTGTATAATCTCTTTCGGAAACATAATGAAAGTATTCACGCAGATGTGAAACAAAAACTGATTAATGAAGCAAAAAATCTGTTCGTTTACACAAAGTAATACTAAACTTTTTTTTCCCAATCAGTGTTGTTGATGTTTTTCCATTTAAGTATCCAAGGCAACATTCAATATTTAGTGTACGAAAAAAAAATATTGTGCTTATTGGAGTTTTTATTCATATATAAGAATAAATATATTGGAAGACCGTATTAGACTTGTATGTTTATTAAGCGACCTGGATAGAAAAAGTCTGGTTAAAATGAAGGGAATTTTGGATTCCAGTATGTACACTAACATACAAGATCAAGGGAAGGATGCGTTAAAAAACCTTAAAAGTTATATTTTATAAAGTATTTTATCTGTATTCAGCAAAAAAAAGTAAATAGTTTATTTGAAAACCTTAAATGGATGAAAGATTGTATCTGAGTATCGATAGAAAAAAAAGTTAACAACGATTACTACTCAAAAATGTACTTAATATAACGAAATTCCTCTAAATTATTTCATTTGTTTCAAAGATGAAGGGGTGCTCATTTGTATTAAAAATATCTTAATTTCGATGTTTTTTAAGACTTTGATAGCTCACATTCCTTTGAGCAATGTCATATTTTTGAAAAATAAGCTTCAAAGAAAATGTCAGGAAACTACACTAATTACATCAACCTATCAACTAAAAATCACTTTTGATTGATTCATATATCCTCATCGACTACTCCATCTTGACATCTGAATACTTGATTCTGCAAAATCACTATACAACAACGAATGCAAAATCTTTTAGAAATATGCCATTCTATTCAAATCAAACTAAAATTAAAGCAGGAAATTCTGTAAAAATCAGAATCAATGGATTGATGATTGATTGCGAAGAGACAAAAGGGAGTTTCGATGCGAAAGTCAAAACGACGCTCAAATTTATCTACTACGCACGTCTAGAAATCAAGAAGTGTATGCACGTCATAGTTGGAAAAAAAAAACGTAGGATAGGACATTGAAAGGTTTGCTCTCTATTTATATAGAATAAAGGATATTCTTTATTCGGAAATATTTCCTGATGGATATTCAGAAAATGGAACTCGCGTTAGTTTTTTTGTCATCCAAAAAATAAAGAAAATCGCATTATGAAATACTATGACGAAAGTTCTGAAAAATTATCATTTTATTAGATAACTTAGTACTAGATAATTTTTATTTTCAAGTTTGTGTTGAACCATATTTTATATTAGGTTTAATTTAAATGAATGACACAGGAATAATATTTTATGAAATCACTGTATTCGATATAATCGGAAGAAAACAAATTACTTTTAACTGGATTAATTGGGTTTATAGCAAAATAACAAACATGAAGTTGCACAAAATCTTCTTCAGGTTTAGTCCGACTGAGCATTCATGGTACTCTGGGTTGGGTCAAATACGTTATTAAAATTTAAATGGGATAAACTATTATTACTTATTATTTTCATAATTTATTGCTTTTTTTCTGCTCGTTTTCCAATGTTTTCAACCCAACCCAGAGTGTGCGGTCGGACTATAACTGAGGTTTAGGTTGGTTGGTAGACATATATTTTCAGGCTTGTGTGCTTGGTCACAAAGACCCGCTATAAGACAGATGCTGGCAAATATCGCCACCTCCACAATTTAGACATGTCCCTGAAGGGGAAGGAAATAGTCTCCAGGGACCTGTACCCGTGGTAAACTGCGCAATGACCGACCACAGGACTTTCGGACCCAACAGATTTAACGAGCACGTACTCCGCATATACTCGTTGGGTCTTCAGAGGTTTCGCGACTCGATCGCAGGACCTTCCGATCCCGAGACCGAGATTTTAACCACTAGGCTCCCCACGACCCCAAAACTGAGGTTTTAAAAAAAATATATCCCAAGGAAAATGTTAGACATTTAAGATTACCAAACTGAATCATAAATGTTAACTTTCTTCTACTGACTACAAATAACCTAGTAATACTGGGGCTTGGGGGAGCCCAGTTGGTAAGGCTCTTGCCTTGCTTGCGAAAGGCCCCCGTTCAGGCCATTGCTGTGTATGATGTCACTCCTCCTAAAAGTTGAGTTATGTGCCTACTCAGGTGCCGACTCGTCACTTGAATGAGGTATAAATTATGAAGCCCGTTGCCAATAGCACCTCGTGCAACTTTAGTGCGACGATAATTCAACCTAACCTACCCTTTTGGAAGGTGATAGTTTAAGTAGATTTTTTTATTACTGTAGTTGTAAATTGCAAACATTGTCCGAGTATTATATCTAAGGGGCCGGGATAGCCTGGTCGGTAAGGTCTTGGACTGGCATCCCTAAGGTTGCGAGTTCGAGTCCCGCTGCCTTCGAAGGCCCCGTGTACCTAATGGTGACTGGTGCACGTTAAATCCGTCGTGGTCACAAAGTCCTCCAAGTCCCATACCAAATCAATACCTCTGGGGGTGACAAGCCAATTCTGGGATCCTCTAGTTGGCCTCTGTCTCTAAAAATTAGATGGATCCACTTGTGTGTGTTGTGTCTGTCTTACTTGACGAAGGTTTATAAGCGGGTCTCTGACCAAGCACAAAACCTGAATATGTATGTCTACCAACCAAGATTATATCTAAGTAACAATCTAACATTGATATCTTTTAGGTTGGTGGATTGTGAAATCAAATAAAACTGTTCATCGCTTCCAAATATTTCCATAAGAAGGACAAACCCTTATCCTAAAGTGAATGTGTCTCCTATCACTTTCTAAAATAGGATATTTAACTTTAAAAAAATTTATTGGCTTAAAATATTCTTATTTCCAAAATATTAGACCCGTATTTTTTCTTTTTTTCAAATACCCCATAAAAAAAGGAGAAAAATGAATTTTAAAATTAGGGCGAAAAATGACTCCCGAAAACGCTTTGTGGCTGTCACATGGTATATATGATGTCACTAGTAACTATAAACAACTTCGAAACACCATTTTGGAATCTACTTTAAGCAAATTTGAACTATTCGCTTCTGTAAAACCACCTTCCATTATCTATATAGTTCTTATTTTAATAGTAAATTAGATTAAATCCAGTTTAATTACAAGAAAAAAACATCACACCTGCATGTTTATATATGCTAGTGACGTCAGCCAAATCGACGTGTTTGTGATCACGTGACGTACCGAAGGAAAATAAGCCATTTTAAAATGATTTTTTATGAGTTATTTAAAGATTTATTTTGCAAAAAATATATACGTTTGTTATTTTTGGGTTCAAACTATAATTAATTTAATATTGGAAGGTATTTTAGCGATACAGTCAAGTACCCAATTGAATGTAATTCGTTCGTCCCTACAGAAGGGCAAACTATAGCTATCACAAAGTGTATTGAACTTTTTTCGGCTAAACTTCAAGGTGAAGGTTTGATTAACCCTTTATATAAATAAAGATCCTTTATATGTGTAAATAAAGATAAAGGCTCCGACTTTGAGAGGGGGATAAAATGCATTGTTTAGAGGCTTAGTTTAGATAAGAAGAAACCTCATCCAATTAACATTCGAATGGAACACAATTCCTTAATTAAAAATAATATGGGTTGAATTAAATTTATTACCGATACTTGATAAGCTTTTTAGGAACCTTGGTTATTAATTGTTTGTAACGACACAGAATACACTGGTAGGATTGATTAATTTAAGTGCGAATGCTTGTCTAACTCTTTATTAACTTTGTATGTTCCACACTAGCTCTATAGCTAGTGTGGAACAGAGTAACTGTTTATTAACTTTGAACTGCTTAGTTTCAGCAATTTGTATTTGGTAAATATCCCAGCTGCCTGTCTATAACTAGTCTTGCTAAGATCTTCAGTAGTTCAACACACCAATTGCCCTTCTCTAGTGTGACGTTAATTGAACCCAAAACCCCCCAAAAATTGAATTCGATATAAAAAAAAAAACTATAACGCTGAACTGCCGTATGCAAATAAACTGCAGTGTGACTTGAACAGTTGTTGCAAGCACTCAGTTACTCAAAACGATAAGAAAGTTTGTAAAGGACTCATTTTTTCAGGGCAAAAACGGTTTACAGTACCTGGACAAATTATTAGACGCACTGCAAAATTTCATGTAAAATTTCAGGGCAAAAAACGGTTTACAGTACCTGGACAAATTATTAGACGCACTGCAAAATTTCATGTAAAATTTCAGGGCAAAAACGGTTTACAGTACCTGGACAAATTATTAGACGCACTGCGAAATTTCATGTAAAATATTAATTACCGGGTGATATTGTACCGTTTTATTATTTTAAATTAATTTGTTTTTTATTTTTATATTATCCAATCAATTACCGATTTATTTGACATAAATAAAACAGCATTCATTTAGAAAAGCATAAGTTTATTAAGTTTTAAAGAAAATTGAAATGAGTGTTAATAAAAGTCAATATTTAGTTGAGCCACCTTTAGCCGCTATCAAAGCTTTAATTCTGCGCGGCATGCTATCAAATCCAAGACTGTACTGTCTCCTGCATTTGAGGATGATGATTCCACACATAAATAATCTTATAATAAATAATTAATATAAATTAATCTTAATCATAATTAATCTTAAAATAAATACAAATATGTAGTCTACACAACAATTCTTTTAAATAAAAATCAATAATATTATAGCATAAAGACTCTTAAGAAACATAAAATTACTAAAAAAAAATACAGTGCGTCTAATAATTTGTCCAGGGACTGTAATTCATTGTTGTGGTTTTTGCAGTTTATCTGCCCACGGTACTGAAATTATATACATGATTAATTTAGAAAAAGATTTTTTTAATTAATAAAAATTATAACACTCCTCTGAGTAAATGCTGTACCTTATTTTTATTTTTTTTTTAATCTTCTAAATGTTTATTTTACGTGACTTGGAACCATTGGTCTTTACTCGGTTGAAATGCTTTGTAAACGCCCAGCAATTGAACCGAAACACGTCTAGAAAAACCGCATCACATCTCTATATCGTAGGATTTGCTTTCTAAGAATAGATGTTTCGGAATAAAATAATCTTCTTTTAAGCTTCCTGCTTTTCGTAATTCTAACCTTCGAATTTCTTAATGATTTCTTGTCTGGTATACAGTTTACTTATAAAAGATTATGATGCCACTTATAACAAACAGTTTCTGCAAAGTAAAAAAGTCGAGAAACGCTTATTCAATATAGGTGTTGGCAACTTTGAAAGCTTGATGCATAAGTTACGGAATTATTTTTATGGAAAGTTTACTTATTAGGTTTGTAAATAATTTACTTCCATTAATGAGGAGTACAATTTTTCGAATTTAGAAAAGTTCTTATAAATTGGCCTTTAGGAAAGTATAAATTTTTCGGTACCTCTGCCAGTAAGATTAAACCATTGGTAATTATTATTGAATGAATGTGTTTTTTTGATTTCCCATTGTTAGTTTAAACTGTACCTAATTTCATAATTGAATAAATTTTTCAGAAACCCATGAGTCCACGAACCATAGTTTTAGAGAAATTTAAAAAAACTGTTTTAACATCAACCTTACATCGAAATTACTGAACTGAAAATTTAACAACAATCTTTTGAGCGGGATGCTTTATTACAACTTGAAAGATATAAAAAAAATTATTTAAAATTAAAATTTAATAAATAATAATATAAATAATTATATATAATAATAATTTAAATAATTATATATAATAATAATTTAAATAAGTATATATAATAATATATATTTTATAAAATATAATAATTTAAAGTTGCTCACTGTTAAAAATTAGGCACTTTGTTTCACCAAAAATATGGTTCCTAGTAGCTGCAACGGCTGTGTGGTGAAACGTTAAACCATATTTTTGGTATTCGGTTGAACCATTTCTCAGGTTTTTGTTTCCAAATCCAGAAAAATGGTTCAACCAAATACCGAAAAAAGGTGAAACATTTCACCACACAGCCGTTACAGCTACTAGGAACCAAAATCATGGTGAAACCAAGCACAAAATTTTTAACAGTGCTGGACTTCTGAGGTTTCTGCAAAAAGCAACAATTATTTGAGTTTCAAGTAGAAAAATAATACTAACGCATATTTTGTTTATTCAACTCAAAACAAGTTTAGGCCAAAATAAAGTAAAAAATTTAATAAAAAAATCGTATATAATAAGGGACTTATGGGGTTTCTGAAAAACAACACAAATTTATCTGTGTCTCGCACCCTCTTGTTGCAATTCGCGACAAGGTCTGCGACTTATAGGGTTTCTCCCCGAAACGCTATTTTCGGTTGCTTCCCATGGCAGTGCCAACCACTGGATTAACATGACTTCTTCACAGAATGTGCACTGTTAAATGTGCACTGTTAGAATGTACACTGTATGCTTGGTTTCACCATGATATTGGTTCCTAGTAGCTGCAACGACTGTGTGGTGAAATGTTTCACCTTTTTTTCGGTGTTTGGTTGAAAAAATTTTCTGGATTTGGAAACAAAAACCTGAGTAATGGTTCAACCGAATACCAAAAATATGGTTTAACGTTTCACCACACAGCCGTTGCAGCTACTAGGAACCATATTTTTGGTGAAAAAAAGTGCCTAATTTTTAACAGTGTGTGTTTCCATAGTATGAATTGATTAACATCAAAAACTCAATTTTGACAAAATTGTGACTTAAAGGGTTTCTGAAAAAATGGATTCAATTCCTAATCTTCAAAATCCCAAGCATTACAAAATTTCAGGTTTTCCAACCCTTTCAAAACGTCTGTGTCGAGCGCCAGTATTGCGTATGCAAATTTTCGAGTTCAAGATCTCTCGACACTGGAGAAACACTTCGCTTTCTTCAAGAAAATCAAAGTGCCCTTGATTTTTCTTCTTCTCGTTTATCAATTGGATAAGAGATATGGTTGTTTAAGGTCAAGTTCATTACACGTCGCTCGGTAAACAGATTTGAATAACTTTAACACTGATGTTGACATGGCGTCAAGTTCTTAGAAATATTTGTAATAAGTTACATTATGTCGATATGAATAATATATATTTTATAATTAGTAGGGAAGTATTAGATGTTCTTAACTTTCTAATATTCATATCTTTTTCGTTTTGGCGAATATTTTATCGGTCAGTTTAACAATAGAGATAATAAAGTGTAAAGTTAAACTCGTAGTTTCCTCGCACAGAAGCCACGACCATGGACGGAGCTATAAAACGCGCGGAGCAATCAGATAAAGACAAAATAAAACGGGTGAAATTTTCTCTTCATCTGATTTTCCACGCGTTTTATAGCTCCTCCCATGGTCGTGGCTTCTGTGCAAGGAAACTATGAGTTTAACTATAGTAAATTCTATGTTTATAAAGCAAATCGAATCTGGAGGGTCTAGACATCGTTAACAGTATCGTAGCCTGATGATGAAATATTTCAATGACTACCAATAAGTGATACTATTGATTCATTTTTATCACCATTATTTATTGACTGAACATTAAAGGATTGTATAAAGAGAAAGGTTGATAAGTAAATAATGTAAAAAAATACAAAGGGTTCCTTAATCTACTCTTCAAAACATATGATACTATCTTTTCATTCAGTGTGTATTCGTTTGCAAGCGTGATCATCAAGGTTATGGTTTCTGATATGATAAACCCTCTTTTTTATCTCTATAAATGATACCTTGATAAGCTTTAACTGTATATTTAATATCTGTTTACTGTTAATTGTATATTTATTTGTATTGCATGTTGTGCCGTTACTACATGGATTTGTTTAAATAGTTTTTTTTTAATTTAAAAATGATACAACCCTTAAATTATTATAGGAAAAACCAGATTTTTTTTTAAAAAAATTTAATTTAAAAGATGCATCATTTTGTTGACAAATATTTGTCTTTTTCTAACTATGTATTTCTTACCGTAGCACTTATTTCTCTAATGGTATTCAAACCCGCAAAGTACAGTGTTCTCTATTTGGACAAAGAACGCCTACACTGTTAAAAATTTTGTGCTTGGTTTCACCATGGTATTGGTTCCTAGTAGCTGCAACGGCTGAATGGTGAAACGTTCCACCATATTTTTGGTATTCGGTTGAACCATTTCTCAGGTTTTTGTTTCCAAATCCAGAAAAATGGTTCAACCAAACACCGATAAAAAGGTGAAACATTTCACCATTCAGCCGTTGCAGCTACTAGGAACCAATATCATGGTAAAACCAACCAATATCATGGTGAAACGTAGCACCAAAATTTTAACAGTGTACTTAAAGATTTGTACTTATATCGATTGTTTAAATAATGCAGGGGCAGGAAATGAGACTATATCACCTTTCGAAATTACAATATACCTTATATATTCAATAATTTAAAAGAGGCCGCAAAACGAATGGCGAATAACTGATTGTGGTGTGAGGCCTTTTTTAAAAAAATTGCCACCCACATACGATGTCTGGTGTATGAAAAAATAAATTGTGTTCAAAGTTATCTACATTATAAACTTATTTCTTCGCAATAAAAATTTTATAAAGTGTGTCAGAAGCAATACAAAAAAAAAATCTTTTTTGAATAAAAAGAAAACTGTGTATAGGGAAAATGAATTTCTTTGATTAATTTGAATTTGGCCTTGAATACGAAATGCCGATGTCAATTGACGACTAAAAAATCAAAAAAATTAATTGCGTTCCAAACAACGGAACATGTCTGAGTTTTTTTTATATCGATCAAAACATCCGGTTAATGCTGCACTGAAATATCCGGTTAGTATTGACTTGATAGATGAAGCAATTTCTGTCTGTTATATTTGTCTCATTTTATTTTAGGGGAAAAGTTTTGAACAGTTAAACTAATTTTTTTTCTAATTTTTACCACAACTAACAACCTTAATTATCATTATCCTTATTATCATTATTACCATTATCATGATCTCTAATACCATCATTATTCTTATCAGTGTCATTATCAGTGTAATTATTATCGTATTTACCATTACTATCCTTATCCCCATTATCATCACCGAGCAAAAGACGCTGGTGCACGTTAAATCTGTCTTGGTCAAAGCTCTAAGTTCTGAAACTGCATTCGATATCGCTACCACGTTAGGTTTAGTACCAGCTCATGTCTCATCCTCGTCATTTGACCATGGTTGCAAATGACGAAGCCCCTCGTTAATAGCCCCCGTATCAGGGTTGTTATGATTTTAAACGATCCAAAAAACCCGGAGGAGTTTTTTTTAAAAAAACACTTGAAAAAACCCTTTGAAAAACCCAAGTGGACAATTGAACTTAAAATTACCTTTACCGAAAATTAAAAAATGTAAAAACTTTTTTTACAACCGAAATATATATATATTATCATATCGGTTTTAATTAATATTTTAGTAGTGTTCTTAATACACTTTTACATTTTTGTAACTTCAATTTTTGAAATATATTTACAAATTTAAATTTACACTAATTATATAACAATTAAATATAACAAATAAATTTTTAATTCCAATTTAAAAATGTCTATAGTTACAATATTCCAGTTTATACAGTTTTACACATACACAAACAAACATTTGGTTCAAGACATTTTATTTATAAATTTAAATGTACATTCATCTAACAACTATATGCAATTATTAGATTTTTAATTATTCTAATTTAAATGACATCATTCCTGATTATCTCTCTCTAAATGTTTTGTTGGTCTTGCAAAATTGTAATAAATAGATGAATAATGAAAACTTCCCTAAATAAACCACAAAACACTGAATATAAAACACAAAATATTGAAAAAAAAACTCAAACCCTGAAAAAAAAATCAAAATCCAAGTGGTTTGGGTTTTTCATGAAAAAAAACGTGTTTTTAACAACCCTGCCCCGTATAGTTCTAGTGCAACCATTAATTCAACAAATCAAAACAATATCGACTTGTACCACGACCTACTCAACTACTAAGGCCGAAGAAGCTTTCCCAAACAAGCTCGGGGACGGAAATTTTGACGCCATAGTTCCGAGTGACGTTGTTCCGAAGATGAAGACAACCTGTCTCGAAACCTGTTCGGAACCACTCGTTCACGGCTGGCCACATTTTTAGGGTTCCGAATGCGTCCGAACAAGTGTCTCGATCTTCGGCACTGGACGTCAAATTTTCCGTCTACGCTCATGTTTAGGAGAGCTTCTCTGGCCTTGTTTTTTGAAGTTGGCCGTGCTTGTACATACAAAAGAGTCACGGCAAAGTCGTAGTTTTGGATACTTTCTTTTGTCGCCAAAATCAATTTAGTGCCATCTAGGCCAATAATGATTCACCAGGCAAATGACCTTGGTGAACGCGGGTTGTCATTCCTCCGGTATGACTGGTGAGTGGAGCCAATATCTAGGGACTCTAAACCCCTTTTTTCCTTCAATTGTTTGATTCCTTCAAAAACACAATTTTGTTACCTTAGATAGATTGATTATATTAAATTTAAGGAAAAGCTTATTTTCCCCTGTACTTACTTTGTTTGTAACTTCTACTGATTGAAAATACATTGTTAGACATGTGCTGCAATATTTTTCACCGAAAAGATTTTTAAAAAAAACTTTGACTTAACCCTTTACCTACAGGCGGTACTTATAAGGCCACTGTTTTACTTTTCATTGTTTATTTGGAGCCAATGGGGCAAGGGGGAACTTTTTGATTGAATTGTACCGTTTCAGCACGTTAAGTCTACAAAGGCAAAGTAATTTTTTTCAGAAAAATGTTAACTTTAAAAACCTGCTCCAAATTGTTGTGCCCTGACGGTACTTTATAAATCCCATCTAAGGAGAGTCGGGTGGTTCTATCTCGCGCATGTTAATTTACCTAATTTTAGGAACATTTTTCTCAGGAACTATATGAGATATCATTATAAAAAAGTGTATAGTTGGTTCCTTACATATAGCTCTTTGATTTAAACATAGGATATTTCAAAATATTACAAAATACTTTTACAGTGATTTTTTTTAATTTGTGTTGAAAAACAAAAAAAAATCATTTTTAAAGTTATATAATTTTTTTTTGAGCAGAGATATTTAAAATTCCTTAGTTTAAATCAAAGAGCTATTAGTGGGGAAGAAATAACAAAACAAAATATGTTTATCTTTTATAGTTCCTGAGAAAAATGTTCCTAACTGTAGAAAAACCTTATATTTCAGGAAACGCAAAAGAAAATTAAGGTATACGTAAGAATTGATATTAAGAGTTTCTCAAAAATGCTTATAAAAAGAAAACCACTAAACAGAAATCGATAATCTTGGTCTTAAATTAAAGCTAAAGATAAGCAGAATACAATAAAAGGAAAAACAAAAATCGACATTTTTGACCCAAACACCCATCCGACCCCCCTTAAAAAAACCTTTGTTTTATTTTCATTGTACGTTTAAGGGAAAATAGATAAGAGTGGGTGTTTTAATAATGCAGAATTCAGTTTCCAAATATTAAAGACTAAAATGGTAAATCATATTCATTCAACAAAATTTTGTTTTTGGTCAGTGCAATTTAGTTATTATAAATAGAAAGGAGGAAAAACAAAAATAAATTCATCATATAGTGCATTTTCTGTTCCAACTTTTTTTTTACCGTATTTAAAATAGTTAACGTCAAATAATTAAAATCAAATCATAATTCAGTGCGTAAAGGGATCATTTGGAAACAAGCTCTTTAAGTGACCCTGCAAAAATACGACGTCAGATTACACAAATGACGCTCTTTTAACTCTCTTGTACGAGTGCCAATAACAAATCGTTGCAAGTGCGTCGCGTCGTTTCAAAAAGTAGAAGATAGCGAACTTGTTTACGCAATACCCAGCTGATCCTTTTCCAAGATCTGGTGTTTTACGCTTTAAATACTGAAATATTTTCCTTATAAGCATCAGATTTTAGAAAAAAATCGGGGTCTCTTTTTGTTTTTGCTTTAAACACAGATTTTTATAATTTAATGTGTAGAGTAACAATTGTCAACTTTCAAGGACAATTTCGTATTTGGACAATACTTACACCTAAAACGAAAAGATTTTTTTTAATATATTTTATTAGTAGTCGAAAAGAGACAGTATGATTTTCAAAACATTTTTTGACTTGTAAATATTATTAATAAGTCCAAACAAAATAAAAATAAAACATTTCTTCCAAATTTCTTAGGTATATTCCTTAGACATAAGTTTGCAGTTTAACTAGGTGGTATTACTTTCTTTTTTGTCGAACATTTTTTTTTCTAGCCTCATTGAAGTTTTTAACAAAAACTGCAAAAAATGCATAAAATTACCATATTTTAAAAAAATTGTATGTATGCAAAATTTTACATGCTAATTATAGTTATTTCTTTCACGTATACACAAAAATACCTTCCAAAATTGTTCGCTATTACATATTTTTAAAGAAGTGCTCCGAACGTGTTCGGATACTTTAAACCACAAAATAAAAACCGACTTTCAACCAAAAACTACTTATAGAGTTTTATTTGAAATCGTGACGTCACACTGTTATTATTAAATTAATAACCGACGAATAATACCCCGTATAGAGGAAGTGCACGTTAAGTATGCTACAAAGTCCTAACGCCGACAACGATGTTGCCCTTAAGATATACGTTGGGTACCTACTGTTGGCTCGTTACTTGACTTTGTTTCTAACCGCCAATAGCCCTTGTGTAGCTCTAGTGCAGCGATAATTCAACCTAACCTAATCTAACCTTAGTACTTAGCTTGACACAGCCACGAATGCCTCATAATTATAAAAGCGCTGTCAAAATGACGTTGTTGACACCTGAGCTGGCACGAAACGCAACAGCATGACATTAGACCATTCATCTCCCCACAACCTAAGACTCCGAGCCGTCGTTGATTACTCTATTGTCCAATTGTCCAATCATCAAAAAACATGCTCATATATGATATTTTTCATCTGAATACAATGTCAAAAATACAAAACTATTCCTGGATCTTTCACTCAGTCTCGATAGACCTCTAAACTGTCGTAAATAACCAAAACTAGCTCTAGTGGACGCTTCCCTTAGCGACCATATATTTTATGCCTACGTATCCTTTGACAGCGCCCTCAAGTGTCGTTCTACAGAAAATAAAACAAGTGTTCGAAATCCTCTGAACCCCTCTCATGGTATGGCCTCTTACTGATGTGGTGGTTGTGTGTTTTCCGTACTCATGCACTAAATTAAAAACTTATTTGTTATTTAGTTCGTGTTTACTGTGTTGTGAAGTTACAAATTCTCTAAGTGAAGTGCGTTTTTGGATGCGTAATCTTTTTTAATCAAATATTCGTGTTCTTGCTTACAAAATTATTAATTTTTGCTGTGCGTAAAAGTTGAGTTTGACGTGGGAACTTTAGGTGCAATAATATAAAGTATATAACTACAGGAGCTTGGTGTTTCTGCACTTTATACGTAAGTCTGCTTTTTTTTCTATTATCTTTTTAATAATCTCTTTTGAAAGTCATATAAACATTTGCAGCAATTAATTTAATCTTCTTTAGGCTTAATATTGCTCCAAAAATCAATTTGTAATCTAAACCAAAAAAAAGACAGTGTGCACGTTTGATTTCATAATCTAGATACTTCACGATCTTTTAAAATCGTGAAGTATTCATTCTTATTTATTTCCATTTATACGTTTGTTAAAAATATAAATTAAATATGTGTCTTAAAGATTAAAGTATGTCCATAACAATATTAAAATATAGGTAAGTTGCAGTCATCATCAAAAACATAAAACTAACAAAAAAAGCATTATAAACGAAATATAATACGCAGGTTAATTTCAAACGTGTGCTTGTATTGGTGATTTGAACAGATTTTCTAAATAAGTTTTTGTATAATGCAATTATACTAACTTTAACAGCCTGTACCAACATAGGTACACTTGCCTCTCACTTATCTAAAACTGTTAAGTGCGAATGACCGGGGTCCCCAAACCAAAGTGCCTGTGTTAATCCAACGGGAAAAAATTATTTTTTAAGCCACATTTCTCTGGCTGTATTGAGTATTTTTACGATCAGGGTTTTTTATATTATGTCAAATGTAGCTGACGTACAGGTATCCATCCATAAACCCACTCTTTGAAATCGGTTCAAATATTGGAAGTTTCAATAAATAATTTTACACAACACTACATTTATCACACTCTAAACACTGTTTGTAAAAATAATCAATGCTGTCGGAGAAATGTGGCTTAGAAAATATTTTTTTCATTGGATTTTCATATAGGCACTTTAGTTTGGAAGCCCCTGATCATTCGGGCTTATTTGCCCTTAAGATGCTGAAATCTCTTTACCAACTGTTGAAATGCACATGCTTGAATTTAATTTATTGGTAAATTATTACGGTTATTGGTTAAACTGGAATTAGCATATAAGTGGCTAAATCTTTGTTAGGGCAACGTTTTATCAATGGTGGCTAATTCATGAACAAAATACCTCCTAAATTATACACAGCTGGAACACATTTTGTAACAATTATACACAGCTGGAATACATTTGGTAACAATTATACACAGCTGGAACACATTTGGTAACAGAATTTTACTGGAATAATATTTCTATTTAGATGTTTTGAACAGAAGAACAAAATATGGGCAGTTTCAAAATGTCTAATAAATAATCCGTATTCAAGTTTAAACCCCAAGACTGATTACACAAGTTTATCAAATTTGCTTAATTATGGCTTTAGTGTGACGTCAGTACAAGCAACTCCCCTTATTTTCCAGATTCCCGGCGCCAAGAGAAAGTTTAATGTTTTCCTCTTCAAAAATCCTAGAATTGTTACATGCGACAAAGAAAATAAAAAAGTAGTTAAAAAAATCAGGTATTTCCTGGTTAAATGGGAAGAGTTGGCCAGTCTGGTCTCTGTTTTAAAACCTGTTTTGATAAGTTTATTCTAGGTCATTAACCTGTCTGGTGATCCAAATGTTTGGTCCTTTCTTTAGGAAAGATGTCATTTTGCGTGTAGATTGAGCACAACATTAGCATCTTAACAAAATGCTTGAGAAAGTCTCAACTATAGCCTACAATGGGCTAAACCTTATTTTTTGTTTGAGGTTGATTCATTTTATTGATTGTAATGAAAAGTAAGACAACTATCTGCTTCTATAACCTTGTATAGTTACTCTGATGAACACTGACTCGTCGCTTATTGAACTTAGCAGGTTATTATTTACTCCGAAAAAAGAATGGCCTGGAATTTCTCCATGTTTTCCTGATGAAACTGAAAATTTTTTAAAGAGAGGTTTCCTTGTTGCTGAGAGTATGACAATGTTTCCGACATTTGAAACATGTTAATGCTAGACTGGCTAGGATTTTCCTCTTTAGAAAAAGAGTGTAGAAAGAATGATCCAACTTTTGCGATGAATTTCTTTTCTCATATATATCGTGTTGATTGAAAGTACGAGTGCTTTGTGGTCATTTGCTTAATCGACAAGTAATCTACCTTGCTTTGTCAATTTTTATCAAGTTTTTACCAATAATAACCATGATCATTTAGATTTTAAGTACTTTTTATTGTATTTACAACTCTTAAAGACTCTACACTCGTATAAAGTAAAAGTAATTATTAGTTTAAGTGAAAAAGTATTTTGGACCAGTACCATAGTATATATTATCGACTGCTGGAGCAGTAGTAGACAATATTTGGCTGTGTTGGTGATAGTCGGGTGTTTTACTGAAAGGGACAGGAATTTTTGAAGTGCAAGAAAACATGAAAATCACTGAGAGCAAGATCAGGGCTGTAAGGTGGATGATCAAACAACTCCCAGACGGCTCGATGTACAGCAGCTGCGGAATTTTGCTGGAAGTTGTTTGATCATCCACCCCACAGTAGGGTGGGCCGAAAAAAGCAAATTTTCGAGTACAAACTTCTAATGGGACTCAAAAGTTGTGTATTGTCATGCTGATTACTGGAAAATAATAAAAAAAATTCCATTTGATATTAAGTGCTGCCGCAAAGCGGTTGAAGTTTGCAAAAAATCAACTCATTTAAATTTTACCGTCAGAATTTACTGATTAAAATTAATGCTTTTAAAGATAAATTATATCGTTTAGTTATGTATTGTTATCAAATAAAAATTAGAATAAAAATTTTATATGAAATATTTTATTTGTGAAATTTTTTTAAAAATATGCAATTTTGAAGAAAAATCACAAAATTATAGCTATGCAAATTGGATCGCTTTTTAAGTTAAAGTTGTGTAAAAGTACTCTTAAACACATCAAAATGGAATTTATAATATATTTACTCGATATAAATAGCAGTTTATCGGGTAGCAGTATGAGTAGACACTTTAAAAAGCGGGGCCGTCACGCGGGTAATAGATCGTACATTTTTAAAACTATTATTATTTTAAATATCGAATTTTTGAAGTTTAAACGAAGTTCGAGGTGTTTCCCTGAAATTAATCAAAATTGAAGTTCAAAGTTTAAATTTACTCAAATATCTATACGTAGCAATTTTCATAAACATCCCTACATGTATTTTACCATGTTCGAAATAAGCGCTGTGCTGCATATATAAGTTGAGAAACATTCTAAATTTTTACTATCAAATTTGGGCATAAGTGATCTCGAAATCAATGTCGCTCGAATGAAACTAAACTAAGGTCACTAACTAAAGCCGTTGCTTTTAAGTTCACCCTCATTTGAGACTAAGTTGAAGCCAATCCAACCTTACTGTTAGTGTTATCTACACTTTGAGCACTTGTGACAGTACTTGCATTAGCGGCAGTACAAGGAGCATTGTGAACTGCAACAGTTTTTTTCTTCAATGTCGCCCGAGCTCTTTCATTTCTTTTCATAATTTTCATAGTTTCCATTTTATCCATGTTTCCAATAAATGCCAATTTGGTTGTTCTTTGGTCAAAAACAAACATTCTCTCTAATGGTGGGATCTTTTATCTTTTGCACACTTGCATTCCACAACTGCAGAACAGTCACAATTGTCTGCACTTCTTTCGCATTTGCACGAAAACATAATGGTGCATTTGCACGCTGAAATATCGAACAGCTTGTGTTTTGCATTATGTATGAAATTTTCCAGTTTAAACTTAAAATTATCCTTCCCATGATCTCGTTTGAAACTTCTTTTTAAATTTTGGTATTCATCATGAAAAGATTTTATTTCGATAACTCTCGCATGACTCACCACTGGGATAGAAGCTTTTCGATATATATTTTCAATTTCCATAGCAATTCTTTCTGTTACTGCCAAAACGGCTAAATCCTCGTTTCCATTCGTTAAAACTTCTAAATAATACAGCAACATGTCTTCATACGTTGGGGGGTTTGCTCAAACTTCAAAAATTCGATATTTAAAATAATAATAGTTTTAAAAATGTACGATCTATTACCCGCATGACGGCCCCGCTTTTTAAAGTGTAATCGTACTGCTACCTGATAAACTGCTATTTATATAGAGTAAATATATTATAAATCCAATTTTTATGTGTTTAAGAGTACTTTTTCACAACTTTAACTTAAAAAGCGATCCAGTTTGCGTAGCTATAAATGTGTGATTTTTCTTCAAAATTGCATATTTTTAAAAAAATTTAACAAATAAAATATTTCATATAAAATTTTTATTCTAATTTTTATTTGATAATACATAACTAAACGATATAATTTATCTTCGAAAGCATTAATTTTAATCAGTAAATTCTGACGGTAAAATTAAAATGAGTTGGTTTTTTTGCATTTTTTGTAAACTTCAACCGCTTTGCGGCAGCACTTAATATCAAGTGGGAATTTTTTTATTATTTTTCTAGTAATCAGCATGACAATACGCAACTTTTGAGTCCTATTAGAAGTTTGTACTCGAAAATTTGCTTTTTTCGGCCCACCCTACCCCACAGCCCTGATCTTGTTCCCAGCGATTTTCATGTTTTTTTTGTTCCTCAATCACTGTTAGCGTTTTAGTACCAGCAAAGAGCTGAAGATGTCTGTCAGATGCTGGTTCCATTCACAGTGTTTTGCGACAAAGTTATACACAAATTGATCCTGAGAAGCGTCTCAATTCTGGGCGGGGGAGGGGGGCTTTATTAAAAAATAGCTGAAACATTGTGGTACTTAGTTATCTATAAATAGGTTTCTGAAAGTGTAAGTTCTTTTTTTGTATTAAATAGGGAAACTTACTTTCTTGATGCCCCTTGTACGATATACTAGTTCGTTCTTTTATTTAGGCTTGTTAGTAAATGCTAATAACTTTTTGTGTGAAATTATCTCAAAAGTAGCCTTGTCTACTTTCCTTTTCTTATCCCAAACTAAAACAATTTCATAAAGTATTTGCTTTAATAAAAAGATTATCGTTAGCTGCATTGCATATTAATTTAACCATAACTTTATAATGTTGTTTTTTCTTGTAGAATGGCAGAGCCAACTCTAACGGAAGTTCCTATAGGAGTTGTGGACCTTCCAATTCCTGAAAATTTGTCTGAGATGTTTGATGACCTTTCTTTTTCTGATAGCTCAGAATTTCTAGACGCTGATGAAGAGTCCACCTTGAGAAAAAGGCTCTTTCCCCAAATTCTGCCAGACAATGATATATTAAATCCAAATCTGGTATGTATGCTTGAAATCTTTAAATTTATTCGTTAAATGCAGGGGCTTTTAACACGGGTCCCCATGTCTATTAATGTCCCTATTTTATAAGGGGTCCTTAAAATCCCCCTTTTTTGTAGTCTCGCATACTTCTTAGTTTGTAGTTAACTGGCACATACTTGAAATATGAGTCGGCTTGGTTTTGATCCTGGAACCTCTTGTGTGGTAGCCCAATGCCAAAATGTAGTTAATATAAGAGTTTTCTGCTCATTTTTTTACATATAGCTAAAGAAGTACTCCCGTTTATGAAAGAAGGTAAGTTTGTGAAACATGTTGGTCATTCTAAATCACTAGGTCAGGGTTTCATATGTCCCAAAATGCACCTAAACTTGAAATGGAACCTTCAAAGGGGTAATATATTGGCTTCAAATGACTTAAAGGGTTTGGGTCCCAGTTCGTAAGGCACTTGCTCTGCATTGGAAAGATTCCAGGTTCATAACCAAGCATTGCCAAAATAACTGACTTATAAACCGTCTGTTCAACCAAAAAGTCCAAGTAATACCTCGTACAGAGGGGAGTGCACATTAAATATGCTCCAATGTCACCGTAAAATAATTTTGTTACATGAACTCGGGTGTCGGCTTGTCACTTGACAAATTTATAAAAAAAATTGGTGCCAAGTGATAAATCAGTATATACTCTAATTGTGTACCTTGGATGACTGTATATAGCCCTAAAAAATCTTGTTTCCCTGAATATCCCCTAAAAAACCAGGGTTGGGTTTTTCCCGTCCAAAACTAATATTTCCCGTCCCAGCTGGAAAAACTGGGAAATACCTTTCTGAGAAAACTGGGAAAATACATTGCTTTCTGAGATTACCTTATCTAGGAAGTTCTTTTTAATTAATTGAAAAGTTTTATAACAGTAAGCATCAGTTTTCTTTTTCGTTTACATCGTAATCTTTGTATTGTGGCTGTCATTACAATTGTGTCACTATCTGAGTGGGGGATCGCTTGTTAAGCTCACGCTTTTTGGTCCC
Source organism: Oedothorax gibbosus (assembly GCA_019343175.1). Classification (NCBI taxonomy): domain Eukaryota; kingdom Metazoa; phylum Arthropoda; class Arachnida; order Araneae; family Linyphiidae; genus Oedothorax; species Oedothorax gibbosus. Next base: position 2,755,983 of record JAFNEN010000006.1, read on the forward strand.
CTTTATCACAACTATAGCCGTTATAGTTTGCTAAAGCTTAGTAAAGTTGTTTGATTTTATTTCTAGATTTAGTAGACATAAGTCAATGATTATTTATCCTATACAATATTTTAATGAATATTTGACACGGACAATGTTTTATTAATTATTTATGTTTATGCAAATAGGAATACTTAAAGGATCCATGATAAATTTTTATTAAAATTATTCAAAATTTAAATTATTTTAATTAATCTCATTAAATAATAGTCAGTAATTGTTTCAACATTGTAAAAAAAACTTACATTCGGCTGAAAATTTGAGTGAAATCCCTGGCAAGGTAAAGAGAAAGTAGTTTCATTTTGAGTTAAAATTAAATTTTGCTTTGCATGTTCAACTAGTTCAAAATTTTAGAAGTGGTATCTAATTCCTACTTTTTAATGGCTCAAGCTGCTAAAAGCCTTATAATTGCATGCAGTGTTTGAGGTGTTTTAAGGATCTTGATAGACCAAGAACTGAAAGCCTTTTCAGGGAATTAATAAAATATACTGTTATGTTAATGTTTTTATTTAATCCTGCTTATACTTATAACTTTTTGTAGTTGATGTTTTAACATATCGTGTCTGAGTTTCTATTTTATCAACTCATAGGAGCACAGCGACTCTGATGATTTTGGTAGCATGGACATGTCCTTGCCGGCACGAGCTGCTGAACAAGCCGAACACATTGTACGAAAAGTATTAGAAGAAGCTGAAAATGCAGAGCAGTTAGTTAGGAAACTGTGGGGAGGTGCCTGGAAGGTGTGTGTTTTACATATTTGTAATAGTATTATATATAATGTGTGATTAGTAGTTGTATTGGATATTTCAGTATAAAAGATGCAAACTTTCAAGAGGTCAAGTTCATCTTGATGATTCAAAATAACTTAGGCTTTTTTAATAATGCATTGCTTAGTATTCACAAACATCAGAAAATTTCACCAATGTACTTGCTACAAGATTTCAATGAATGTATTCAACCTCTGTAGGAAGTTTGTCACTTTTATCAAAACACTGTCTACTATACATTTGTGCATGATTAATTTATACATTTTCTATAAAATAGGAAAAAATTATTTTCTTTGATTATCTGTTAGTATTACTTTTCCTTGTTTTTAATAACTAATTTTCCAATTAATATTTTTAACTAATTGATTATACTATTATGCATAGTTTATAACAGGGCAACCATTCCCTCTGTCCATGGAAGTGAGCACTATCTGGGTGCATGTAGAATTTTCAGATATTGTTTTTTCCTGATGACTGCCAACTATCCAGCAAGCAGCCTTTGAGCCAATCTGTGTCTCCCAGTGTTTTAAAATATTTTTTATAGTTAATTAAAAGGAAACTGAATTTAATAATTTGATAGCATTCTTTAGAAACTTAAATTATTCAAAACGGTAATATTCTTACAATTCACAGATTTAGTTCATCTAAACGGGTTTTTTTTATATTAACAGACTGTTTTTACTCTGAAATTAATGATATAGATATTGGCAAGTTATATTAATTCATTTAAAGGTTTTTTTGTATGAACATCCTTAAAATAAATTGACTTATTCAACAACTAAAATTCTTTTTAAGGTGTGTCATTTCAGTCATTTGCCAAAATGGCTTCAAGACAATGATTTTCTACACAAAGGTCATCGCCCTCCCCTTCAATCATTTAGTGCTTGCTTCCGATCAATTTTCAGAATTCACACAGAGACTGGCAATATATGGACCCACTTACTTGGTGAGTTTTAAATTTCATAACTTATTCATTAGTAATATGCAATCGAGTTTATAAATAGGCACTTCTAATTCGTCTCTCTGTATAGTAGAGACCCCCCCCCTATCCAACATTCTGTATTATCCTATACTCCAGCAAAAAAAAAACTTAATCAAGGCAAATTAATTTTTTCTGTTCTGTTGTGTAACATGGTTAGTAGGTTCATGATGTGTAAAGTTTATAGTAGTATATATACAACGCCCTTTTTATTTTCCTGATGTTTTGTCATTCCTTTTATTTTACTCTATATAAGTTGGAATTTTCCGTTTTACTTTTTAAAATTTAATTGTTAAAGAGTAGTAAAAGTAAAATTGTGTTTTTTAGGATGCCTTCTGTTTGTTGGTATTGCTGCCTATTTTCTTTCACGACCTTCTGTGCTTATCCCTTGGGAAGAGAAAGCTGTATTTGCTACATTTTTTGCAAGTGCCATAATTTGTCTAGGAATGTCTTCCATGTTTCACACTGTGAGCTGTCATTCAGAACATGTTGGGAAACTATTCAGCAAGTATGTTATCCAAGTCCTGTGTATATGATGTTTGTTAATAACATTGTTTTACTTCATTCTGTACAAAATTTTCATAAAATTTGTTTTCAAACTTCAATATTTTTATATTTTGGTTTATGAAGAATGTTTTTTACTGAATATCACATTTGTATTATAGTAAATTTTTAAGAACCCTATCTTTTTCAATTTATCCTTTGCAGAGATGATCTTTAATCAATTAACCCAATATTGTGTTTATTATATTTATTTCAATGTTCTTCTAAATTGAGTTATTTATAAATATACAATACTATTTAATTATTTATATTTTAATGTACTCCTTTTCGTATTGATAGGCTTGACTACTGTGGTATTGCAGTTTTAATTATTGGATCATTTATTCCTTGGCTGTATTATGGCTTCTACTGTGACTATCAACCTAAAGTGTTCTACTTTGTGCTTGTTAGTGTACTTGGTGCTGCCTCTATTATAGTGTCTATGTGGGATAAATTTAGTGAACCTCAGTTCCGATGGTTAAGAGCAGGTAATTAAATTTTTAATATTTTTTGTACTCTGAAACTTCATATACTTTTTGCATTTCAAAGCAGTTAAATATTTCATCGGTATAAGTTTTTTTTTTTAATTTTGCTTGGTGTCTTTTGACCATATTTAATGTTTTAACACTTCAGAGTGTCATGTTTACCATATATACTCGTGTATAAGTCGACCCCCCATTTTTAAACCAAATATCCTTCCAAAATCGGTAACCTGTGTATTAGTCGAGGTAGGAAATAAAGTCAGGGCCTTCTGAAGAAAATAAGAAACCGGTTAATGATGGGACGTAATTTTTCTTATTTATTTTGCAAGTTAAATTTCAACCCCAATGAAAATAAAACAGGTTTCGGCTCCGAATGTCCTTGACATTGCTGATTATGAATAGAGAAGCTTAGTTGAAACTATGTTCCATGAAGTGTGAAGACCACGCTGCCAAGGTCACGTACCGCCATTGTTTTCTTTACACCTTGAAAACTGGTTGTCTGAACTGCTCTGTGCCAGAGCTACACGTGCAAAATACGCATCACACCAAGAACTAACAATAAAGCATCACATGGTGGATACCGTGAATAGATACCAATCTTATTGCATCTTCACAATTTAACTGCTTTTGTCGTTATATTTTTAATAGATAGTATTTAAACCTTAAGTTTGATTGAAATTCAGTTTTAGCTTAAAGATTAAGGATTTATTTTTTTCGGAAAATCGATGTATCCTGTATAAGTCTACCATTTTTACGGCACAAAATTCGTCCAAAATGTCTCGGCTTGTACACGAGTATATACGGTAATTAATATTTGAAGTGCTAATAAATGACTGTATATAGGAAAAAGCTATTGTCTTCCATGTTTAACATTTTTTTCCTCTTAGATTTACCTTAGTTTTTGTTTTTGGTATGATGAAAGTACAATCTATACTTGCTTATCTGAGCTGTGGTAATCCAAAGGATCCTTTAGTGCCCTGGAAGTCTGCTTTATGTTTCACAATCTTGAATCTAGATGTCTGGTGTAAGTGCCAACAATGATTTGTGGCAATTACATAGAAATTATCTTTATTCGTGAAATGCAGGAAGGGAAGGGAATACCGCCTTTCTTTTATTTCGCTATTCGTCATTTGCTTGTGTGTAATTATAAATAATTTTTTACTTGATCGAAGTTCAGTTACAATTGCTGCTCTTGGTAATATTTTCTAAGATGTGTGTCACTGTTATGGTCTCAAACAGGTACGCTTCGGTAGACTAAAATCATAGCCATCCAATTCCTATTCAGAACATGTTAAACCATAATAACAAGTTGAATTCATTATGGGAGTTTAGTAATCTGAAAACCCTAGTTTTAAAAAAGGGATTTTAAACAGACTTGTTGTGTAGCTAAAAATCCTTTTAAATTGCAGTCCAACATTGCGCAATGTTTTTTTTTTCATTTAAAAAGAAAATTATTAGAAATAATTAGCCTTTGTAACATTGGGTTTCTTTTTTTGTGTATTACATTACTGAATTTAATTCTTCATATGCATAGTATGTTTTAATATTTCAATTCATTTGAAATTCATCTGGCATTCTAACGATATTTTACATTTTTAGGAGTTTTTGCTGGATTTGGTCTAAGTGGTGTTATTCCTGCAGTGCATTATTTAGTAGTGAAAGGTTTCTTACAAGCTGTATACCATGCTTCATTTGGGTGGTTATGTTTGATGGGTGCTCTTTATCTTCTTGGAGCTTGCTTCTATGCATTAAGAGTACCTGAGCGCTTCTTTCCGGGAAAATGTGACATTTGGGTGTGTATTTTGAAGATTTTGATGAAGTTATTAAATATGAACATCTATAAAGGTTTATTATTTAAAGTGTCCAGGGGAAAAACTCTTTATCGGCAGGATATTTGTCCTTATCAGGCCTCTTTGGCAACGATAGCAAGTCATCGTCTAAACTAGTGTAAGGAAACCAGTTTATCGCTTGGTTCTTCTCTTGCGGCAACCCTAATTCACATAAGACACGAGTCCCACACTTGTACCGCAAGAGAAGAACCAAGGGAGAAATCGATTTACAGTCGCCACTAGCCCCTAAGCAGTCCTGAGCAGATTCCCATTCGATGAAGGGGTTCTCCCCCTGTACTCTTTTTTTTTATATAGTAAAAAAAGTCACTAAGCTTAATATTTTTATTTGGACTTGTATTAGCATAATAATGTATTAATCTAATTTCTTCTTTTAGTTTCACAGTCATCAAATATTCCATGTATTAGTTATTGCTGCTGCCTTTGTACACTACCACGGGATTTCGGAAATGGCTATTTATAGACTATCTATGGGCACATGTTCTGCCGAAGATGCACCAATTGATTTTGAATACTAAATAGGAATGTTCATAAAACAACTTGAAATATAATATCACCAAAGTGGCTGAATATTTCATTTGCCTTATTTCCTTGTACTATACCTTTGTATAACGTTTATGCCATTACATGGGAAATGTTGAGCAATTTCATCTAGAGTATTTTTTATAGCATTATGTGAGTCGTGATATCTAAAGTTTATGGCTATCACCACTTGAAGAATCTGTGATAGCATTTTATCTTGAAAGAACTTGTATCTTTTGAATTGTTACAAATAGCAGTAAGTTGTTGAAATATATATTGTAAAATACACAGAGCAAAAACTATTTATAGGAATAAATCTAAACTTTCTTTTTATTCTTGCATTACATAAACAACTTGCCAATTAGCATCTGAATTTCAATATTTAAACTATTTATACTTGCATTATCTAACTTTGTCCTTTGTCTGCATTGGTTATATTTTTATTGCCTTTTTTTTATCTGTATTTTTCCATCTACCATTGTTTAACTTTGAATGTTTAGTGTATAATGACTTTTCAGCATCTGTGAGTCATGTTAAGCCAAGCAATGTTTTTTATCACTTTTATTGTTTCAGGGAGGTAAAGTTTGTACAAGTTACTTGCTTTTTCCACGTATTTAAATTCTAAAAATATCTAATTATAAAATGTCTTTACTTACTGCATTCCATGGCTTATTTATAAATAAAACGTATAGATTTTTTTAGAATACATTTATAAATAAAAGACCTTAATATTTACTTATAATTTCGTATCTTCATAAAATCTTACTAGAATTGGTATTTTTCGCCTTTTAATTTGTAGAAAGCTATTACTTTGTAGTATGAGTATTTCAAATATGTAATCAGTTTTAAAATATTTTACTGTAACAATAATATGGAGCATGCAAATTGCTCAATATATAATCTAAATTAAATATGGTGCACAAGTTATTGTAAAATTTAGGTATTTGCATGCGGTTTTTGCGCTCGCTTGTATACTTTGAAATAATAGCCAAAACAAAATATTTAGCAAATGTTTTCCAATCAAAAGCTGCCCTACTTGAATTTAATATTTATTATTGCAGTTTTAAATATAATCTTGTACCCATTTGTTTTACCCTTTGCGCTCTATTAACACTCCAAATCCTCTTGAGCATGCATGCTGACATTTTTAGTATGCATATGTGACCATTTGTTTTTAAAATAGTGCATAAATAACTTGCTTTGGTGTGTTGTTTAGTACTTGTATGTTTATATTTTATTAATGTGATTTAAGTAGTAATCCATATTTTGCTGAGTTTCCTCTTTCAATGATCTTGGCTGCATGTAATGTTGTACTAAAACTTATTAAAGTTTTAGACTTTTCAGTTTGTGAATATTACTTTAAAAAGTTATTTTCCCACCTTGCCTTTAAATCTTAATTTTTAATTACTTAAATTAACTTAATAATTTCTAAGTAATTGATAGTAATAGCGTTTTGTTTTTCTGTGATTAAAGTTGTACTTTTCTATTTTTATTACTGCACATTTAAATACGAGTTAAACCTTTTTATGATAACCTTGCTATTGAATTTAACGTTTGAAGAGGTGAAGTCAGTAAAAGTCCACTTAATTTCAAAAACAACTAAATAAATGTTTAAAGAATAAGTGCCCAAAGTTAGTGTTGTTAGTCTTAAGCTCTTAAACATGTCTGTTGAATGCTTAACTTATAATTTTAGTATAACGAAGGTTTCAATTGCAAAGGCCTAAATATTATGACTGTCATTTTCAAGTGGCCTTAGTTATACTAATTTAAGTTACTTGTACTTCAGGTAAACCTACAATCTCTTACATAACATAATTTCTTCCAATTAAATGGTTTTCGAACACCTTTAACTTAACAATATGCAGTTCATGAAAGCTTGTAACTTTGTGTGCTAGAGCAGAAATAGTTGTAAGTATTCATTATTAACTAATGAAATCCTCTTGATTGAGAAGATTTATAATATATGTCATAGTTAACTATTTGAACAAATCACATTTAGTGAGATATATTTATATATTTTAATGTAATAATATGTAATAAAATTGGATTGTTGATATTTAGGTTGACAAACAATGTGTTTGGTAGTTTGTTTTGTAAATTAGTTTTGTAACATAACTTTGTCTATCATACTAATAATGGGAGGGAGAATTAAGGGATTTCCTCGTGATTTAAAAGGAATTCACTGCATTATATTTACTAGAACTAAGATCAGATTTACTCTCATCTGAAAATGAATAAGTATTTACCATGTGTTAAGTGTTTAAGTTATTTGGTTATAAGTATGAAACCCGGTGTTGTGTTGCACTATTCAAATGTAACATTATTATTGTGTATCAATGGTCTTAAGGGGATAATTTATGTATTCTTTAAGATTGCAATGCACCAACTATGGGTAAGGTATGTTGAATACTAACTTGTATGTTTAGGTCATATCTGTATGGGTTGAGAGTTCAATAAAATGTTTGAAAGTTTTTAAGAAGCTTTAGTTTTTCTTATTTTCCAAAAACATTTTAATGGTTTTAACCAAGGATTGGAGTAACACGTTACTTGTAACAGTTACTTTTTTAGTTAACACCATTTGATTTTTCAGAAAGTGACTTAGTTACTTTTAGCTAGTGGTAACAAAAAATTTCTTTACTTTTCCATTTATTTCTCATGCCGCTCTTCAGATATTTTCGGCAGTTCGGCGTTGTGCTTAAATTTAACTTTTAACAAAGTTGAATTTTTGTTCCTGGGTTTTTTTATTGTTGCTACTATTTCTTTAAGCTTGGTTATCTTTAGTAAAATGGTTGAATTGCATTTTTAATAGCGTGTGTGTAATTTCCAAAAGTAACTGCAGCAGTTACTTTTTAAAATTAAATTTCCAATTCCTGGTTTTAACGTTGTTGATGTATTCTCAATTTCATGGGAGGGCTGGGGAGCCCTGTGTGTAAGGCGCTTACCTTGCATACGAAAGGTCCCAGGTTGGGGCCGAGCATAACCAAAATAACTGCCGAAATATAAATGGTCTGTGCAGCCAAAAAGTCCGACGAATTACCTTATGCAGAGGGATATCATGTCAACTATGTTCCTAAGTCCCGGCGACGAGTACGAATACGATATCAGGTTGATTAAGGAATAGGGGAACGTATGTTGAACAATATATTTAAAAATGAAATACGAAAAATTTAGACTTTTTGCAAACACACCCAAATTTTTTAAAAATTTACAAATCGGAAAGTCAACACTTGTAAGTTTAAAATAATAGCCATTAAAGAATCATACACCACTTGAAATAGTATTTGGATATTTCATCATCTGCAAGCTTGTACACAAAACACTGTAACTGGCGCCAAGAAGAAATATATTGTGACTGATATTTTGAACTGGCATAGAGAATGAATCTTTATAATATTTTTTTTTTTTAGTTTGTGGTTGTATCAGTTCTGGCGCCGGTTGTAAGGTTTCAGAAAAATCGAAACCAATGAAGTTGTGTATAATGAAATTAAGCTTCTTTTTTCTTATATTTTTAAACGCCGTATTCCGTAAGTTAAGAAGTGTATATAATATTTAGTTAGTGTTGTAGCAAGACACAAAGTAATAATAATAAGATTTGCCTGAAAATTAGCATAAAATTACCGGTAAAATTTAGGAGCAATTTACCGGTATACCAATCTCTAGTGTCCTCTAAATTTTATTATATTGGGTAAGTACTCGTTTGCAGTTCCAGCCAGATATCCATTATCAGTTAATACGAATCAAACAATATGCTCTATAGCAAACTAAAAGGTATACAATACAGTTTCAAAGCCCAAATCAACATATCGCTTAAAAAGCCTCGAATGCGGAATGTTTACTATCGAAATGTTTTATATATAGAACCATTTTCCTTTTGCAAAACTAATCTTGCTTAACTACTTGTGGTTTGAACGAAAGTCAGGTTGTATTTTCTTTAGCATATCAGGTAAAGGAAAGGATGTGTTCGTACATACGGCTAAACCGGAAAACAGTCTCGAAACTTAACCACAGGTTCACAATGGAGGCAACACCTGAACTGAATCATCAGCGTAAAACTCGAAAAAATTCCTATGGTTTTCTCGAGTTTTACGTGGCAAAGTTAGCTAAAATTACATGGCTGTGCAATATTCATAAAATACTTTGGAGAAAGGTAGAAACAGAAATATTAATACATTTGTTACTTTAATCACCTGTGCAAGACGTCACATTATTAATATTATATTTACTAAATTCGAAAGCAAGATCAGCTGATGGACGAAGGCTATGTCCTAACTACGCCACAAATGCCACAAAGGCAACAAATGCAACAAAATTTGGCAACTTGGCAGAACTTGGCAGAGTCAGGCCCCATGCTATTGCATTGCTTGGCGCCTTTGGCGGTCTTTTTTTGCTTTTGTTGCCTTTGTAGCGTTTGTTGTCGTAGTGAGGACATAGCCTAACAGTTAAAAATGTTTGTTTACAAAAGGCGGTCTATTTGAATATTTTGATTTGAACGACGGAATTATTTTCTGTGTCTTACATCTGTAACTTTCCGAAATAAACTGTAGCTAATGATTACAGCAGATAAGCATAAGTGTTCAATCATCATTGAAGAGCTTAGTGGAAGAACGTGCTATGTAACATTTTTGAAAAAATTGAGATTTTTGTGCTAATGTGGAACATTCTTTGATGATAAGTTTCCCCTTTTTTATAAACTAAAGTGGAGTATGTTTATTACTGTCTGCAATTTCTTTTTTAACGCATCTGAGTGCAAACTAAAAACTTTTAAGCTCATTTTCTGGTTTTTCCCCTTTTGTCACTTAGCATGTTCTTCCACTAAGCTTTTCAATTATATCGATCAAGGCCACAGCAAATCACGCATATCTCTATAATCTTTCATACCTCAAATGTCATAGGTTCGAACTTTGTGTCGCGCGACGCAGGTGTCACGTTTTGCTAGATTGTGATGTTTGTTATCACTTCCCCGGAAATATAAACAATGAGACTTGGCTTAATTATATGTTTCATGTTGGAAAACGGGAAAAGATACCATGAGAGCGTATGCTTTCCTAACCGTGATAGCTATTTTCGTCACTAATTGTAGCTGTCAAAGTGTATGGGATGATGTGACGGATCTTTTAAACTTAAAGAAAGATCCTGACAGTGGTCGAAATGTGGTAAGTCAGTTTAACTAACAGAGTTTTAAACAGTAAAAAAGTGCTGCTAAAACATATGTTCCCTCTTAAAAACAAGTTTCTATAATTATCCAAAATAGTCATGTCATTATTCAATTAAAATAAGTTTCATTTGTTTTATTTACCAGTGTTTAGTAATTAGTATTTATAATAGCAAGAAAATCTCGCTTATTTAATCTAATTATGTATTTATTATTTTTAAGAAGTTTTGAAAGTTAATCTTTTTTTTTCCAATGGAGCTGCAATATTAATTGACGGTCAAGCCTTTGCAGACTCGGCATATTCCCCAGAACTGAGAGCCATTTTTAATTGGCATCATCTAGGCGAGTCTAGCTACCAATTTCGACGCTCAGATTACAATGAATCTGAGCTCTCTGTGGATGTTAAAGTATGCCGAGATTTAATTTTGCCGAGAGTACCCAAGCCAATTGGATACTCCAGGAATCTTTTAAATGACACTTATTCATATGACACACGTGCCCAAGATTTTCTCATCCAGAAAATCCGACGACTCAGCAGGGGCTCAAACCCGCTTGGGCGTTAAACCTCTCATCCACTGAGTTAATCTTTTAGATCTGTAAGTTAATCTTTTTGGCCTACTTTTCTTTTTTTAATTCGAAATAATTTTAAAAATGAAAAAGTCGGTATTGACATGCGGTCAATGTCCGTCTGTCTGTCCGTACCCTCCTTCCAAAGTCGGTTCTATCAATCGGATCTTAAAACTTCTTTTTTGTTAGAAAGCTATGACCTCCCAGACCCAACTTTCATACTTTTTGTCCGCCTGTCTGTACGTCCGGACGGACATCATTCTATCTGTCGGCGAATTTCCCATTGAATTAGCATTGAAATTCAATTTTGAGTCATTTAAATCACTGTTGCCAAATCAACAATGGCCGCATAAAAAACTTTATTTAAAAACATTTGAATAATTTTTTCATGAATAATTTTGGAATGACGTCATAAAATGTAGCACAATGTGATTCTTTGATTGTTTATTAATTGTTCACCAAGAAAGCGGCAAGGCATATTTTTTGCATACAATTCTGCTTAGTTTTAATTTACATTTATTTTTTTAATGCAGTTTGGAGTAGTTTCATTATTTTTGTTATTAATAAATATTTAATTATTCTTCGAACTACAAATAAATTGAGCAGACAATAAATAATATTAAGTTATTTGTGAAAGAATATTAAAGAAAATAGTTGATTTTGGCTTTTAGAAGTTTAAATTATAGCTGGATGCTGTGTTTAGCGATTTTTTTCTAATGTGTGTAAATCTAGTGTAGAAACGATTGTTGATGATATTTACTGTTATGAACCTAGTTTTTGTGTTGATATCTATCCCTTTCCAGACCCAATTGATTACAAGTAAAGGTTACCCAGCGGAAAATCACATAGTCCAAACCAAGGATGGCTACCTACTTTCTATCCAAAGAATTCCATCTGGCAGATCAAAGTGGCTTTCAGAAAGACACAACCAAAACAAGAAAGTTGTATTTCTTCAACATGGACTTTTGTCTTCTTCAACAGACTGGGTCCTGAACTTTCCAGATGAAAGTCTAGGTACTTAAATTTTTTATGTTGAAAGAAATAGATTGTCTTGATATTCCAGTTAAAATTTCAAAACTGAGCTAGAAAATCATGATAATCCATTTTACAATTACATTTGAAGAGTACAGGGGAAAACCCCCTTCATTGCTTAGGAATATATCTGCATCAGGCCTCTTTGGTGAAGATAGCGAGTTATGGCCCAAACTGGTGTAAGGAAACCGGTTTCTTACTTGGTTCTTCTCTAGTGACAACCCTGATTCACGCCAGACACAAGTACTAAGTATGTACCACGAGAGAAGAACCAAGAGAGAAACCAGTTTTCTATGGCCAATGTCCGCCAAACAGACCAGAATACGCAAAGATTCCTAATCAATCAAGGGGTTCTTCCCCTGGACTCTTCATTTATATAATTAAATCTGATTTATAAATATAATTGAATTTTAACTAAAGTATTAGGCTAGTTTGTAATTGGTTGGTTGGTACAGATATTTCTGGCTTGTGTGCTTGATCAGAGACCCGCTTATAAACCTTCATCAAATAACAGACACAGACAGAATTTTTACTGACACACAGAGAAATTACACCCAGGACAAAAGCGGGAATCGAACCCGCGCCCAGTATATAGTGCGCAGAATGCTAGCGTAATGGTCAGCGATCTTAACCACTAGGCCACCCGGGCAACTAATATGGTCTTAGCAGTTAGCTTACTTTACATGTTGCACACAATGGAACCTATCATTCTTTTGAATTTGCCTTTTTTAATCAGTAAGCAGTGGTTGATATATGTACTTTTTTAAAATCAGTTTTAACTGAATGGCTTACTTTTCTTCATTAAAAGTAAAATTTTGCTTTTTACAATGCAATTTGAACAGAAACATTTTCTTAAAGATTAACATTTTTGTAATCACTTACACTTAGGGATTGGAATATCAGTAAACCGGTTTACATTTTAATGGCTAATTATGGTCCCAAATTTTTACCGTTAATCTTTTACTAATTTAATGGAAAATCTTTTTTATTTTTACTTTGTGTTTTTCTACAATGATTTAACTAAATATTCAATGCACTTAATACAGTGTTAAAATATATATATATATATATAATATAGGATTCTAGTTTAATTTACACAACCTATAAACAAATCCATACAATCAGATTTATTGATTTCGATTCTCCTGAAATGATACAACCAGTATCTGAACTAATGCAGCATATATTAATTTATACAAAGATTCATTCAATGCTTGTTTGAATATTACTGCCACAATAAATGTCGTCTTGTTGGCGGCAGTTACAGTGTTTTGTGTACGCACATGCAGATTATGAAATATCCACATTCTGTTTGAAGCGATATATTATTCTTTAAGGGTTATTATTTTGAACTTGCAAGTGTTAAATCTGCAAAATGTCTTTTCAGCCACAGTATTACTTTATACAGAAAATCATTCTCATTCTAATAATAAACTGTGCATAAGCTGTGTTTCCTACATTTAGATTTTAAAAAAAACCCATTCAAATAGTGAAAACTTCCAAGTCAATTGGTGAATCATGATAGTTTTGAATGATGCCAAAATATAACAGCAGATTCTGATTTGAAAAGCCTTATATATCTTAGCCTTATGGTACAAAACTTATAAATTAAAAGTTTATATTTTCTAAGCAATACCACTTTCTTGTGGGCAAATTTATCACATCACCTGTTACAACATTTTCCTTGTGTTTAATTCATTGTTTTTTATTGTAATTTTCAGTGTAATACACATTCTTTATATTTTTCTTGGTAAAAAACAGGGATTGGAAAGTTACTTTTAAAAAGTAACACTGTTACAGTTACAGTTACTTAATTAAAAAAGTAACTCTGTTACAGTTACAGTTACTTAATTAAAAAAGTAACTCTGTTACAGTTACTTCATATGAAAAGTAACGCGTTACAGTTACTTTTAAAAAAAGTAACGAATCAGTTACTTTTCGAAATGTCAAGTTATAAGAAAAATTGAAATTTAGCCATTTTACCATTTTTCAAAGAGAACCACGATAAACGAAACATAAGCTCAAACAAAACACTGAAATTATAATTAATAAACATTTTTTTATATTTAATTTTAATCCTTTACCCTGATACGAGTCCATCTGTCTCCTTCCTCCCCACCCCTCTTCGAGAGGAAGGACTTGGTCATTGTTGTAGAACCCATTCAGGCAGGGGGGCACAAAGGGGTTTGGACTGAGGGATCCAACCTGCTTGGCAGTTAGCGTGATTTATTTGAAAACCCTTCTTTTCCGTAGATGCCTGTAATTGTGCGGGGCTTATAATGTGATACTTAGAAAGGTAAACAGACAAGGAAAAACATTCGTACTGTTACAATTCTGTCTGAAAGCCGCTGTCACGCCTTTAGCAGTCAAAGTGGATATTATACTCGTATATTGGACTCATTATACTCATTGGTGGACTATTATATTCTTTACTTTTACCATCCCAAGAAAAGCTCTTATTTCGGGAATGCGAAATGTTTCATTCTCTCTTAGGAGTGGAATTTTAAAATTGGCATCAGACAGCCTTCGTAAAGTAACGGAAAAGTAACGACGTTTTTTGTTACTTCGTTACCGCTAAAAGTAACTAAGTTACAGTTACTTTCTGAAAAATGTAACGGCGTTACAAGTAACGCGTTACTCCAATCCCTGGTAAAAAATATATTGCTGCCTAAAAATAAAAAGTACAATAATAACGATTATAAATTGATTAAAAACTATATAGATACATATATTTTTTTTCACGCCATTAAACTGTACATTTCCATTAAAAAAACTAAATGTAATTAATAAAAATTTCTGCTAATTTACTGTTAAACCAGTTTGGTGGTACAAAATTACTTGTAAATGAGAAATGTCAGTAAATTCCAAATCCTACTTACACTCATGGCAACTGATAGAAGAGTTTCTAGGAAGGTCAATGTTTTCTCCCTTATTTCTATTGCTTGCTACACAATTTACAGTTCTTAAACCCTTTAAAAAAGCCCATTCTTTAAATTTTATGTATGTAACAAATTAGAAACTTACTTCAGAAGAATTTCAATGTAGATTGGCTGTATAAACTTAACTATTCAAAAAAAAACTTTTACATAGTGTAAAAAATCATTACTGATACATTTTATTTCTTAGCAAATGACCATTTGTAGACTTATGATATTTTTCTTTTTGTAGCATTCATTTTAGCTGATGCAGGGTACGATGTATGGCTTGGTAATATTCGAGGAAATACATATTCAAGACGTCATGTTAAATATTCACCCAAGTCTAAAATTTTTTGGCAATTTAGGTATGCATTCTAGCTAGCTATTCTGAAATTTTTCTTTGTTTTTAAAGTATGTTTCCAGTGTGATCTAAAAGTCAATTATATATTTAAAATTAACATACATTACACATAAAAGTGGTTTTCCTTAAATTAACTTAGTGAAAGTAAATAGCTTTACATACCAATCAATCAACAAAAAATGTTTCCTGTGGGTAGAGCAAGTATCTTGAAATAAATCATAACTTTAATTAAAATAATTGGAAATTTGAATGTTTAGTTATGCTTTTTATAAATACAGTCAAACCCCGCTAACTCGAATTGAGAACCGAAACATTTTGTGTGAACCGAATTTCATGCTAACCATCAGGAATTTATTTACATTGAATCAGTGAATAGTTTAAAAAAATAAAATCTAAAAATTCGCTGCACATTTGCTTACAAACACTTCCATTAGTTTCTTTACATCTCGAGAGCTAACTATTTGAGCACATGAAATCAGTTACACCGAGAACATTGGCAAAAAATTGCCTTCTATTGTAAAATTGCCCCTGTTACAATTAGATTTTGACTTCTTGCATTCTTGATCCAGTTCATTAATGCGTTTTCTATGTCATGTTTTCCCAGTTCGTTTTTTTTCCCTTGCAAGTTTAAATTTATTTACTGCATAGGCCGCTTCAATTTATCGCAATTTTTTTTAATCGTTCAAATGATGCTTTTAACTACAACATATTTAGACTCAATTTCCGCTTTCTTTTTTAAACATATGTCGTCAATATCATTAAAAAATTTGTTTTGTCTCTAAAAAAAATACTGCTGCTTTTGATTCATTTTAGAGGAAAATCAATTAGTTTAAATGGGAACTACTTCTAATTTTATATGTTCTTTAACTTTGACCTCTCTACAGGAACACATCTGTTTTTCGTGAGTCATAACGTAATGGATCATTCTACACTTGCTGCCTCATCCATTGGATTAAAACTGACGGATCATGGGAGATCTCATAATTTTCTCAGAATTAGAAGACAATTTTTTTTTATAATATTCGTTGCCCATTTTTTTTAATGTTTTGTTTCATTTGTTTTTCAAAATTTTGAATTACTAAGAATGGGGGGGGGGGGGGAGTCAAATTATGAATTTTTTGTTCGAGTGAAGCTTGATTTCGCAGCATTAGCTCAAAGATTTATAGGCTTATAATGATTTATATTTATAGATATAAATGCTTTCAGTTCATCTTAAGGGAAATATCAGGTTAAGCAAGTTAGTGATAACGAGGTTTGACTGTATTAAGGAAATATAAATTTTATCACAGCATTCTTTAAAAAGCACTTGATGTTGTTTTATAGTTTTGACGAGATGGCTGAATATGATCTTCCTGCTATGATTGATTATGTACTGAATATAACAGGTCAAAAACAATTGTCATACATTGGCCATTCACAAGGAACTACAACTGCATTTGCTATGCTCTCTCAAAAACCAGAGTATAATCAAAAAGTGAGTATTTTTCAAAATTATAAAAACTTTGTATTGATTCCTTCCAGAATTGTAAGATTAAAACATTATGTTTTAGCTTTTAACGACCATTAGGGTGGCGTATTACCATATTATTGTTGTTAACTTACTTTTTGATATTTTTAGTTTATTTTTTCCTTTTGTCTTTTAAGATTGTAATTAGTTTAACTTGATCTACCTCTTCAAAAGCTCGTTTAACCATAGACAGGCAGGGTTGATAAGTTTTTGCCAAAGCGGTTAAAACCAGCATGGCAAAAACTTTTTTCTGCTGTACTTGTGACAGAAACAATAACACACTCAAAAAACCGCAAAATAAATACTGGCATTACCATTTATAATGCAGAGAGAAAACAAATGTTTACCAAAGCTCAATTTAATACCAATCTTCAATGCTCAATTTTATGCTGTTCGCACTCTGAAAAAGTTTTTATATGGTTCGATATCTAAACTAATTCCCAATCTGTTATGCATAAAGGGAAAGATTATCTTCAATTGTAAAAAAACTAGCAGGTATTGCCATACTGGAATGAGCAAAGTTTGGGAAACTTTCATCTGTCACAGATTTTAAAACTAGACCCCCCCCCCCCCCCATGTATAATTGTGGTAATCGATACTTGACTCCAACCAAGCTAACATTGCTAATGCAGAATAATTCCAAAAATGATCAATTAGTTCAGATTGAATTGCTTCAGAAATTTCAATCTTGTATTTTAACTATTAAATATTGTTAATTAACGCATCAAGTTTTTGAAATTATAGAAGGGAGTTGCAATTTTTATATAATTTAGTAGTAATTACTAAAACTAGGTATAAAAGACGTGTTTTAGTTTCTCAGATATTTTTAGGGGTTTTACCGCTTATAACCAATTTCTACCACTGGAAAGACAGAAACCAGTTACTGCCAGCAAAAAACCATGGTCTCGTTAACAACAACTTAATTTTAAAATTATAGTTTTATAAAAATTTTCTTTTTTCAACTTTTTTTTCTATTTTTTACACACATCTAATATTTTGTTTTAATACTCATTTATTGTAAATCTGATTTGGAGAATATTAATTTACTTGGTGGTTTTAATTTTTAATACAGCAATTAAACAAGAAAAACTATACTTGTTAAAAAAAAATTATATTTTAAATATTTATTAAATTAGCTTTTTGCTATACAGATTTGATATCCATTATAAGATATTGTACTTGAAAAGTCTTTTATCTATACATTTTTGCAATATGCTTATGTATTTTTCTACAAAACTTTTTTTTTATTTAAGATAAATATTTTTATTGCTTTGGCACCTGTGACTACTGTTGGACATATGACAAGTGCTATTCGCTATTTAGCTCCCTTTACAAAGGACATTGATGTAAGTTTAGCTTTTGATGTTATTTTTTCATATTTTTTAGTTAAAAATATCTCAATATTTCTATACTGACAAATAAACTCTTTACAGTTTCTTTTTAAAATTCTGGGAGTTTCAGAATTTTTGCCAAATAATGCGCTAATGAAATTTTTGAGTGAACTTGTCTGCAACACCAAAGCCAAATTTATTTGTGAAGATGCAATCTTCCTACTTTGTGGAACTGATTATTCTCAACTAAATCAAGTAATTTATGCATCTGATTTCTCCATTTAATTGAATTAGTTCAATTTTTATTTTTTGTTAAGCTTTTATTACTTATTTTAGACTAGATTGGAAGTTTATGTTGCACATACCCCCGCTGGAGCATCGACTCAAAGCATAATTCATTATGCTCAAGTACGATTGTATTTATAGTATTAAAAAAATATTTATGTAAAAAAAATATTTTTAAAAACCTCTTCTAAATTTACCTACATACTTTTTCAGATGGTAAATTCAAAGAAATTTCTGAAATATGATTTCGGTAAAAAAGAAAATTTGAAGCGCTATAATCAAGTGAGTTTTATCTCAACTTTTTTAGTTATTTTTATTTTAATTCGTTTTCTTATTCATCCTATGTTTAAATATATTTTATTATTTGCCAAAAAAGTGAGGAGGACAGATATGCATTTTATATAAAATATTATTTGCCTAAATATTTTAAATAAATAATTAGCATAAACATTTTATTTCTTTGCAATTTTATTGATCATACTTCATCAGTTTTGAAAAAAGTAACTTTTTTAATTATGCTCATTGTTTTTACATTATTTTTGTTCATAGTAGTAACATGGTACTACTCGTCTTTTGAGAAATGCAAATATATATTAAGAGAACAGATTTGTTGATGTTTTAATGCACTGTAGGAATTATCATAATTTATAAAATGACTCTTAATTCATTAATTTTTTTGCTTTTTTTGTTGGTTTACAGAAGATATTAAACATATTTGCACATTTATATTTTAGACAACTCCTCCAGAATATCATGTCCAAAACATTACCACAAAAGTTGCTCTTTTTTGGTCTAAGAATGACCAACTAGCTGATCCTCAAGATGTTGAGTTACTTCATAAAAGTCTTAAAACATGTGTTTCAAGCTATTGTATAAAATTTAATTCTTTCAATCATTTGGATTTTGTGTGGGCTATTGATGCTAATACTCTTTTATATGGTGAGGTTCAATCCTTACTAAAGAAGTATTCATAATTTTTTTTTTAATATTTTGAAATCTTTGTAGTTTCAAAATGTTTTTTTTTTGTTTATTAAGTTTGTAACTGTTGTTGCTGTTTTATCTTTTTAAATTTAATGATTTAAAAATATGTTTTAAATTGAATCAAGTTGTCTTTAAGGCCTGATATACAAGAATAGAATGTCACTAATTTTACCTAGTGATATCTATTGAGATTGAATTATTTTTTACTACTATTAATAAACTGTATAATATACAAAACTTGATTCAAAACACTTATTCTTTTACTTATTATTGTATTAATGTGCCAAATTTATACTAGAATTTCAAAATACTTTTCTGATGATTATTGATAAAAAGCTATTTAGACATGCTTTGAAATTTTCCAATATATAATGTATTTCAATGGAGGGTCAAATGTCAACACAACTTGAGCAAAGACTGTGCAGATTAAAAACCATTAATACAAAACTTAAGGATTTAGGTCTTTTTTAAAAGCAGTATGCATGCAAAAAAGAAAGTATCTAAGCTTTTACAGCCTCATTTTCAAATAAAATTTACCAAAGGAATGTTAAACAGACTTTAGATCCATAAAAGAAATCATAAACTATTTCCTTCAGACAGAAAACTTTGGCAGTTACATTAACAATAAAAAATACTGGTTATTCATCTGCAGACTTTAGGTCTTCAACTTTCTGGGCTTCTTACTATACTAATGAATATTTATGCAAAGAATCTTGGTTCAATATCTTAGCTGTTTAGGTTCTAAATTCATCTAATCATTTGACTTTTAACTATGTTAGTGCCAAAGAGTTATGTAACCAAATGAAGAGTTTATTTATGTAGAATGTACTTACTATTTATACATATATTGCTTTAACTTTTTTTAACCAAAGAAACATTATTTTAGTCATTTACCATTGAATTTTGATTTTGCCTATTGTATGTCGAATTAAATATATTATATTTTATCCTTTCATCATGTGTAAAAAGTCATTTAATTGTGTCTTTAGTGTTTTAAAAAAATAATTTTAGTCACTTATTGTTAGATTTGAAACTAGTCAATTTTGTGTTTGTCAAATGTTGTTTATAAACACTTTTGAACATGAATGATAAAAATTATACATTTGTACACAAAATTATATTTGGTTTATAATTAATTTTAAGCCAGTATATTGTTGATTGAATAAATTATATTTTAAAGTTCAAAACTTTGTTTTTGTAATGTGATTTTTTTGAAAAACAATGTTTTATTTTGATTTGAAGTTATTTTACTTAAATAGAATTCAGGAATATCTATCAAACTTCTTGTAAGCTGTCTTGTGTTTAAAATATTGATTAAGCAATTCAAATCCCTATAAGCTACATAATTTCCTTTTTAGAATTATCAAAAATATTTGCTTGGATGACAGTCTTTAATACACTATTAACCAGCAAACACTCACATGGGGTGTTTTACACCTCAACAGGATTCGTTTCATTGCTAATATCCTTATTTATCTGATTTTTCAAAGTGTTAAGCCTTTAGATTTCTTTAGAAGGTCAGTCAACCAACTTATGCCCTAAGTGTACGGCAGAAACACACCTAAAAAATCATTATTGAAATGTCATCAATAGCCTGTGCATGCTCTCAAGTAAGTTTTTTATTCACAGGAACTAACCTTTACTGATTTATAAGTTGTTTTCTAACCAATTGATGCAAACATATCAATGTTTTGTACAAATGCTTGGTAAATGATCCCTGTTTGAAAAACACCATTCCATATTTATTTGCTTATTGGTGCAAGGAATGTAATCAATTGCCCCATTTGTGCTCTATAACCAACAGCATTCTTTGTTCAGTTTATTCAGGTTTCTTCAAATTACAAGAGATCTTCTGAATGTGAATTTCAAATCAGTTTTTAAGAATTTTATCTCTATATTTGGTAAAATCAAATACTGAAAATGTAAGTTATGAAAAATCAACATAAACAATAAAGAAAGTTTACTTCCATTTTAGTTTGTAATAAGAAAGAAAGAGAAAAAAGTGGAATAATGAGAAAGATAAAAAAAACCCGCTTAACTATAAATTTGTGTTGCAATTAAATTAAATTAAGTTTAATTACTAATGTTACATGATGGACCTAGGGTTAACCAGCCATCCTTCAGCCACTGCTTTTGTTTCTGGTAATCCTAGTAAAAGATATATACAAGATGAATATTTGAGTAGTTATTCCATGTTAGTAAAAAACATGTATGAAGAACTAACTTTAGTTGAGTTCTATATTTTTTGGTGAATTTTTTTTAAATTAATTTTTTGTTATGATACAAACTAAGCTTTAATCCACTACCAAAACAATCATTTGCAAGTGAACATAATGAAAATTTATTTGAACTATCTTTTCGTGTATTGTTATTGGAAAGCCTGCACATTATTTTAAACATGTTTCTAAAATAAAACTTTTGTGAAATGGAAACGGGAATTTTTAAAACAAGAGAAAAATTGAACTAGATATTTTTATTCAGTTTGCTAATGTGACAGTAATCATCTGCATGTACTTGTACATCTTGTATATTTTCCTACTTGAACAGCATTTTCCTTCTAAAAAATTCAACAGTTAATATGAAAGGAATTTCACAAATATATTGCGTTTGGTAGCTAAAAGTGTTTATTTTGTGAATCATTTTTAGATGCGTCTTAATTTTCCCCAAGAAGTTAGCTTTTATTTATGTTTCTAAATGGGGTTTTTAAAAGCATTTTAGTGGACTTTAAACCTTAATTATCGTTATAATTTTTAAAATTAAAATAGTTTTAACCATTCGAATTCCGATTATTTAATAAAACTTTTGCACCAGCTACAATAACGGTTGAGCATAATAGATGTTATAAATAAGAATATCCAGTTATTTAGAATCCTTGCTTTGAAATTATTTGAAACTACCTATTGTAAAAATTTATCCATCCATTCATGGTTTAAAAAGTTAATAATGTACTCAGCTACTTTAAACAATGAAAATTGCAATCAATCAGCACGTGCCCTCTCCTTTCATCCAGTGATAAATTATAGTGGATGAAATTGTATTTATGTATTTTAAAATAAAGTAAGATTACCGTTAAGAATAATACTTAGTGAATGCCACTAAAAATTATGAGGATTGATCAATGAGTTAAGAATGAGGATTTGAATGAAATAAATTTAGCTTTTTTTTTAAATAATTTAAAATTCATTAATGTAATTTTAATTGTTGTTATTATATGTTTTTAATAGTTGTTAAGTTGTGTATTGAGTGTAATAATGCACAAAATGCTATAAATAAATAAATGAATTTGATATCCATATTATTAATTTGTTGTAATACTTTATTTAGTTATTATTAGTTAATACTTTATTTTTTTTAGCTCATTAACGCCTATATATTATGTCCAAATTAATACAATAATCACTAATTCTAGAAGACTAAGTAACAATAATCCTTGGTTTTTTCATTGAAAAATTACGTTTATATTCAATAAGAAAATGTAACGCACTACCGTACTATAACTAAATAAACAGAGAAAAATAACTAATAAATTAATGGTAGTTATATGGTAGTTAGAAATAAAGCATCAATATTTGAGTTTGTTTCCATAAGTTCCAGCAGCTAGCTGACCACCTGCTTACATTGTTTTTAAATTCAGGATTAATATGAGAGGCTTCCTATTTTATTGCTTGAAAAGGATTAATTTCAGTTTGTTTTTAAAATATCAAAAACCTATAAAAAAAAAATGTCTCGTTTGTCATTTTATTGTTAATATTTTTATTGCATAAAATGAATCAAATTTTATTTAAAAAAAACCCTGAAATTTTGTGATTTATTGTTATAGATAAGAGTATTCAGTTATTTAGAATCCTTGATTTGAAATTATTTGAAACTATCTATTATAAAAACTTACCCATCCATTCGTGGTTTAAAAAGTTGTTACTAATGAACTCAGCTACTTTAAACAATGAAAATTGCAATGGTATCGGCACGTGCCCTCTCCTTTCATGAAGCGATAAATTATAGTGGATAAAATTGTATATATATATTTTTTAAAGTTTGCTTACCCTAATAATTAATACTTAATGAATGCAACTAAAAATTATGAGGATTGATCAATGAATTAAATATAGCTTTTACATTAAAATTATTTAAAATTCATGTAATTTTAATCAAGTTATATATTGAGTGTAATTATGCCTAAAATGTTTTAAATAAATGAATTTGATATGATTATTTATGTCTTTAAATATTGTTAATTTGTTTTAATTCTTTATTTAGGTTTAATTGTTACTAATGTAAAATATAGTTTTTTAATGCATTAACGATTATGTATTATTATTTTACCTCCTAATTCAATATAATCAATAGTAATAGAAGAATAAGTAATCTATAATTTTTTCATTGAGAAATTGCGTTTATATTCAATGTGAAAATGCATACTAATATGTTAGAATAAGACGTTTTTATGAACTTATGTTACTTACCTTCACACAATTGAAAAATATCCAAGAATCTCGTGTAAAATAGACTTTTCACCTGAAAAATTTATAAAAATAACTACTTCTAAACGATAGCGAGCCTGTATCATAAAATTGTTAAATGTAATGATAATTGCTTACAAACATTGTTAAATGGAATAAGTGCTTGTAAACATTGTTAGAAAAATTGTCAAGAAAAAAACTGTGCTAATTTTAGAATATTAATTTGAGATATAATTAATAATTGTATAAAAGATTTTTTTTTTTTAAAATTCCAATTTAAGAAAAATATATTAAATATAAACCGGATTCGTGACAGCAAAAAATTGCTCTCCAAAAAAAAATGCTATCAAAAATGATTAAAATAGAAATATAAAATGATTTTTAAGGGATCATACGATGGAAGATGCACTTACTCATAATATGATAATATCCCATCTAAAAATAACGTATTTTGTTTATTTTAAACTCATTGATAAAAATTTCATTCTCTGGTTGGATTTGTCATGCTACGATAGCGTGTTTCTTATGATATTACACTATTTAAAATTAACTTTTTTCATGACTTCCCTCCTGGTTTAAGCGTGCTGAATTTGTATTTACTTTTGACGTTATCAAATCATTCTATCACGCGTGATATTCCATGTCGACATTACAAATACAGAAATTATTTTCAAACAGTTTTATTCGTTATTGAAATTGGAGAGATCGTTTACTTAAGTTTTAGTAATGAAACTTATTTATGTTTCAGAAATACGTTAACTTTGAAATATAAAAAGGCTTAAGCGAAAATTATAGTCATACCAATACAACTATTAAAATGGTTGTTGATAAAGGTAAGTCCCTTTATTTTTATATTTTTTTTCAATTTTGTATGATTATGTTTCAACATCAAAGTAGAATATTATTTATATTGTAGATAAATTATTTTTAGCAGTTTCAGATCTGAGCTATTTCGTTATATGTCTTGCTAATTCACGTTGGTAAAACTAGAAACTATTTTTTGTTATTAACTTAAGAATTGTTTTCACGAGGAAAGACTAATTTAAATGTGTTAGCAATATGTATTTTATAAAAAAAAAACTAAACCTACTTAGT
The DNA here is from genome assembly GCA_019343175.1 of Oedothorax gibbosus. Lineage (NCBI taxonomy): Eukaryota > Metazoa > Arthropoda > Arachnida > Araneae > Linyphiidae > Oedothorax > Oedothorax gibbosus. The sequence goes on from JAFNEN010000006.1 coordinate 2,780,851, forward strand.
GTTAATATGTCATACTTCCAATATATTTCACCACCTCACTTTTAATAATATCTATCAATCATTGATGATTGGTTAAGAATTTTAGTTGGGGTACTGTATATGACCCTTAACTCCTCGGTCACTTTACAAAAATGCCTCCTTGAATAATCCTGAAATTTAAGACTAATATACGACAAATAACCATATATTTTTTTGTTAAATTTCCCAACATTTGACTCACCCTTTTTTTGTACTATCATATATTTAGATACTTCTTAGTATAAAACATTTTGAACTTATAGTTATAATATTAATAATTATCTTTATTAATAAATTTATTAGTTTAGTTTCATTAATTTAATTTTATTAATGTGATTGTATTAATTCAACACCCAATATTATATTATGACTAGTGAATGTAAATCGACTATAAAATATAGGTCTCGGGTGCGGGGGGAGTACATATAGTTAGTTTAATAAAATATCGTGCTCTAGAACTTTACAGTTTAGGGGAGGGGGCGTACAACTTTATTCATAGTATAATGGAGTCAGAATCACGGTAATGTGTGTAAAATTCATCCATAAGACCCTTCGCGTCTTGACAATGAAATTTGTGTAGTTTAAAGTTAGTGATAAAATGATTTATTTAGTTAAACTTTGATTTCAAACAACAGAAACTAATGCATTGTAAAACAGTTAAAAACACTTATTGACTTTAACTACTCAAATTAAAACTTTATTTATTCAAAAGTAATAAATAGTTAAAAACCGTTTCAAAACTACCATTCTATTAACATGAATAAATAGGAAAAAATAAAATAAGAAATTAATAGTAGTTCTGTACTTATATTTTTGCTATAATAGTATAAACTTTCTGTGTTAGAAATAAAGTGTCAATATTTGAGTTTGTTTCATAAGCAGCTATGGTTGACAACCTGTTTTAAACTCTCGTGTTTTACCATTGTTTTTAAACTCAGGCTTTGAATATCAGGGACTTCCTATTTTTATTGCTTGAAAAGGATTAATTACAGTTTATTTAACAATATCAAAAACCTTTGAAAAATCTCTCATTTGTCATTGTTAATATTTTTATTGCATAAAATGGATCAAATTTATATAAAAAAAACTTATTGAAATTTTATGATTTATTGTTTACATTTAGAAGCATTGATTTAATATAGATATATTATTACTGATATCATACTACTGACATTATTTATAGTACCTATTTTTCATTTTTGAATTCCGTATGTTATAAAATAGTTATTAAAAAACATTTATGCTAATATATTGGATCCGCAGGTTTCAGCATATTCTGGGTACCGATTTATATAGCTGTTTCTTTATTTCAATGGTTATTGAAAAGTATGACTGTGCGCCAAAGTAGACAAACAAATGCATATTTAATGCCCCTAAACTGTAAGTACTTACAGTTTAATAATTACTTACAGTTACTTACAGATGTATTATTTTAATTAAAAATAAGTTAATTTCATGCTTCAGGACACCTTCAAAATTAAGATATTACCTCAGTATTAGTACTTAGTACACTGTTTCACACATTTTAAGCAGCTGGTTTTTGACTCTTTTGTGGTCTCTACAAAGATGGCCGCAGCTGGTTTTCTACTATATATCTTAAATATACTGTTTAAAGAACTGTGTAGCACTAGTTGCCCTCGGAGGAAGATAATTGAACACTTTTAAATTTGTGAAAACATGGTATTTTAGAAGCTATTCAAAAACTAATTTAAAATTTTATTAGTTTGTTTTAGTTAATTTTAATTACTCGTGTAGCTCTAGTGCGATGCCAATTCAACTCAGCTCGTTGAACATTTCCAAGTTTCAATTTTCTTCGTAGTTTGGTAACCATCAATTAATAGTATAACCGATATAATATGTTAAACATTGTACCCATTTCCATGATAGAAACATGTTTTATGCTTTTTGTTTCTCCTTTAATACCTTTCTTTTTAACTGCATTATTAAATTAAATAATATAAACGGTTGGTTAAAAACATATACATCAATATATCTTCCTTTAAATAAAATAATAGGCTTTACTACTTCTTTATATGTAGAAATAAAAGCGGGCTTTTTAAATAACATATTTGCTTTCTGCTCATTCAAGACTCAAATGGTCGCCCACAAACATTTTTCATTGTTTATATGTGTAATTAAATTTAGAGAACAGAAGTCTGGATATAAAACTGATTTTAACTTGTAACTTTATTTATACCATTTTATTTAATTTAAAAGCTAACATTTAAAAAGAAAGGCGAATAAAGAGTATACTATATTTTAAGGAAAGTTTTTATCAATTACTCAAACATTTCATTTATGCGTCTTTAATTGTTATTTTAAAATGTTATAAAATTTATTGCAAACTAAATTGAAATTTATATATTTTAACTTAAACCTTACAAAATTTATTATAACCTTAATACATTTATTAAAGAAAGAATATTTTTACTTATAAGTACATAAATACATTCCATAGTTTTACTTATGAACTTATAAAATGTCATTGATAACTGTTAAGTACAAAGAATCCCCTAAAGTTTATTGCCGTTTCATTACAATTTTTCACAACTATACTTCCCCTCCCCACCCCCACCTCAAAACATACAGAGGCAAGTCTTCCGCATCCAAAGAGTTAGGTAGACGGAGATGCTTGGCAAGAAAACAAGTGAAGCCGTTTAGAAAGTCGCCAAGCAATCATAGTAAGCACGAACAAACTGCCCACTCAATGTTAGTTCAGGCTGATACACATCATTTTATTTCTTAAAAGATATTAATGAAATTAAAAAATTAGAAAATGACTGTAAGAAAAATTCGTTGTAATTATACACTGCTCACAATAATTAGGGTAACGCATGGTTTAAACCCTTTCACCCCCATTGATTTCATTTGGAATCATCAGCTTGCGATTTTTTCTCACTAAGTTGAGCTCGCACTTATTTATCGTTAGATGGAAGAATCATGTCTTTTAAAGTAATTAAATACTGTTAGTTGTAATTAGATGAAAATACGAAAAACATAATAAAATAAAATTCACTCCTAAAAAAATTTTATTAAATAAATTGACCATAAATTCTTCACGCTTGCATTCTTAGACGTTTAAAAATTGATTTTACCTTTTTTTTTATAAATAAAGTTTTGAAAAAATTATTGTTATAATTTATTCAAAAGTTTTGATTCCAATTTCTCCCCTTAAATTTTAGTTAAACAATGAAGATTTTTCCCCATGTTTTTTACCATTTCATTCTGAATGCATAATGAATCTATTTCACAAAATTTAGATTTCTAGAAAAAAAACAGAAAGTTGGAACTCAAAGGATTAACAAAGGTACGCAAAGTGCTCCCCTAATTGTTGTGAGCAGTGTAGTTTATATTAGAGAGTCAGAAATCGCCAAGTCGATGTAACAAGCCAATACAAACTCCACTGTAAAAAAAAGCGCCAAATACTTCGCCGAAAGCTTTTGTTTGGGCTTACTACAAAGCGATCGATGGCTTCACTTAGCAAACCAGTTTTTGTATTGGTTTTTACCCTGGCAGTATCTCCATCTTCTTAAGGGGACATTAATTTCTAGCTACAACTCAAAGTGCAGCAAAAACCACCCAGGATACCTGAACATCTAAGTTAAGGGAGGAGTTGGATGTCAGCCTTTACAATAGACCAGTGACACGCCGGACACGCCCCACTTTGGTGTAAACCCCCCAATTATGTTCTGAACAAAATGATGCCTGCTTTGACAATTGAAGAAGTCACCTTTGGGTTTAGTAGAGGATTGGAAAGGGTTTTTCCTGTGTATAGATAACATTTGAGTCATGTAGAGTTTTTCATTAAAAATGTATTCAAAAGTTTTATAAAGAGTTCGAGGAAATGTACTATTGATTATTGAGAAATATGCTTAGATAAAATATTTATTAGGTAGAACTCTAACTAAAATTAATTGTGGCAAATAATTCAATTTCGTTATGATTTGTTTGTTAACAATATTTTAATCCGTAGATTATTAGGAAATCCAGTACCATAAAATATTCCTTCAGAAAACTGTCAAAATCAAACAGTATTTTAGAAGTAAAATTCAATTATTTATTAAGAATATGGTATTAAATATTTATTTTATTATTAGAACACTACTATGTGCGAATTAATGTTGGAAATCCAAATGAATTTTGAATTTAAGTAATAATTAAAATAGCGATTCCTGTACAAGGGAGTATGAAATCTATCTTATCTTCCCCCGCCCCCCCCCCCCCCATTTCTTTCAGGATTTGTTGGGTATACACCAAGAAAAAGAATTGTTTGTTTTTTCCGACAAAATTGGGTTTTTTTAGATAAAATTGTTTGATATAACAAAAATTGCTTTGATTTGACAAACATATTTCTGGAATAAAATATTTTCTATAGTTTTTACTCTGCAGAAAACAGTAAAAATAAGGAAAGATAACATTTAAACTTTTAGCATAAAATTTATTCATTATATTTTGCATTTAAACTTATTTGGAAATAAGACCTTTTTAAATTATCTTTTAAAATTTTGGTTCTTGTTTTATACTAGTCAGATCGGTGCTATTATCGTCAGTCCCATAGAGCTAATACATTAGTTTTGGAATCACAACTTCCGCAGAAGTATTGCTTTGCCATATTAGCCCTTTTCCCCCATGGGAATCAACATAACATCGAAATGAAACAAATTTGAAACGAAAATGTTATCTAGTTATTTAATTATATATTTTTTAAGTTTTAAAATGCCAAGAATATACAGCATATGGCGACATTATTTTAAAACTTTATCAATTAATAATTAAATAACCGGATGTTATTTTCTTTTCAATTTTGTTTGAATTTGATGTTTTGATTATTCCCATGCCTGGTGTAAATGGGATAACATGGCAAAGCAATTCTTTTGCAAAGGTTGTGATTTCAAAACTATTGCTTTAGCTCTATGGGACTGACAGTCCCGCTTAACTCTATAGCCGTATCTGCGTGATTGGAGTGTGATCCTCTCCTTTTGCATCCAGTAGTGGGATCGACTTTGTTTCCATCGGATGGTTGAATGGGGCTGTGACGTCACTATCACGCCACTGATTGGAGGGCGGTCGGGTGATTTGTCTGTGAAGGTCAAGTACCTGATTCCGTCAGTCGCGCGGTTTCGGCAAAATATTCTTTTCAGGCAATCGGGTTCTTTTGAGAACACGGGTGTTTTACAAAAACAGAAATTGGCGACCAACAACAGGCCAGAGGCCCAGCAAGGTTGGTCCGAAAAATTTATAATTTTTACCAGTCTCCAATAACTCGAGATTCTTCTACTGTTTTCGAATAAACCACCAGGGCCTGTTCTAGGAAATCTAAGACTAGGCACAACCTATTTTGGGGGCCCCTTTACTGAAAATGTTGTGTCAAATATGATATATGACTATGTATCAAATTTGTGCTACTATTTTATAGGCTTCCTTATAAACATCGATCAAAACAATCACGTTTTGTCAATTTCTCAGTCAAAATTGAGCATAAAACGAAGTGGAATATCAGAATATTTGTTTAGTTTACTGATATTTTGGGGATTTACAGCATTTAGCATAAAAGAAACTGAAATTTAGGGGCCCCTAAAATTTGGGGGCCTAACGGGCCTTATGGAAGAACAGGCCCTGTAAACAACATAATCTGGTAAATCATTCCACCCATTGACAACTCTATTGTAAAAATAATGTTTTCTTACCTCCTTTCTGAAAGATTTTTTTTTTAAATTTCTGACCATGTCCTCTTGTTCGTCGATTTGAGTTAAAACCTAAGCCCTCCATGTCTCCCTGCTTGATGAACTATACGTGAACTTTCTAAATGTATTCGAAAAGTGTATTGGATTCAACAAGGCCTCAAAAACAAATTTAAAAATAACAAATCTACATTAGTCTTTCTATCTTATTAAAGGTAACCCTTATCGTGTTTACTATATCTACATATTTTAGTAATTTATGAAGAAAATCAGAATTTTCAGTTGTAAATTATTTGAAAGTGAAAACTATTTTTAAAAAAAAACATAAAGGCACTCGTTTATATTTGTAAGAACATAGGGTTAAATTTAGTTTAAAGTAGCAGGTAAAAAAACCCAATGTTATGTGGTTTAACATCTATATCTGCATTTTAATGAAACTGTTTTTAAGTTTTCCGTTTTCATTTCAAAGATTCGCTTACTTATGGAATATCTTGTTTTTCGATACTGATGTTTTCTAACGGAATTTGACATTATTTTGTTAAAATAAGGGTTTTTTTTGCTATGGAGTGTAATTTTTTTAAAATTCATTTTTCGAAGCTGTCGTTTTATCTGTTCCAATCAGTTGTATGTCATAGGAAATATTTTAATATCGCCGTTGTGATTTTCCCATCTGTCTTATTTCATTTCTTCCATAGTATAGTTTTGAATTGTAATTTTTTTTTATGTTACAAAAATATTTATTTTATTTATTAATTTCTTTTTAATAGTTTTAGAAAATATTTAATCTAATGTTCTTTCAATAATGGATTTATTTTCACTGAGAATTAAAAATTTTCAATTTACTTTTCTTGTTTTATTGATTTGAAATATTTTACTTTATATAGAAATTCTTTTTAATTAGAAAACTCAGTTAGTTTAATCAGCATTTTTTGTATCACTCTTGATGTATTTATATTTGAAATATATCTTTAAAAGATTAGATAAGGACAAATATGATTAAGATAAGGACTTATATGGAACAATTTATTTGTAATAATGAAAACATTTAACTTGTATTGAAATAAAAAATTATGAATCATTAAATAATGTTCAATTTAACTTTACGTTAAGAATTCATTTAAGAAATTAATAACTATTGTGTATCAATTTTAATTTACCGAGATTTAAAACTTCTCTTGTTTACTTGTAGTGCAGAAAAATAAACATTTTTAGTATGTAAAGATAATAACCGCAAGCAATCAGTTTTTTTAAAAACCATTTTATATAAAGGTTAGGTTTGAATTATCGTCGCACTAGAGCTACACGAGGGCTATTGGCGACGGGCGTCGTATTTTAGAACCACAGTCAAGTGACGAGCCGACACCTGAATAGGCACCCAACGCAACTGTTAAGGGCGACATCGTACGCAGCGTTAGGACTTTGAAGGATATTTTAACGTGCACTCCCTTACACGGGGTATTATTCGTCGGACATTTTTGGCTGCACGGGCCGTTTATAGGTCGGCAGTTATTTTGGCGATGCCCGGACACGAACCTGGGACCCTTCGCATGCTAGGCGAGTGCCTAACCGACTGGGCTCCCCGCCCCTTTATATAAAGGATGTGTACACAATGTCTGAAATCCTAAGGTGTTACTTATGTTTCCAGATTTTAAAGACTTTACTATTTGAACACGCGCACGCTTTTGGCGAAGGAATTTACATTAAACAGTCAAATATATCGTTATCAGTTATCATACGCGATTATTTTCGCATAAAATGTGTGGTTTCTAAATGACGACGTACGTCGCCATTATCCCTCGTGTACACTCTTAAAACAAAAGAGTGAAATTCACTCCTATAGGAGAAGTGCATTTTCGGCACCGGAAAGGAGTGGAAATTAACTCAGGCTGAGTTAAAACCGCTCGTTTTAAGAGTGTAGGACGCAGATTCTTTTATTTTATTTCTTTTACCCACTCCGAAAAAGAGTGAAATTCACTATTATAGGAGAAGTGCATTTTCGGCACGGAAAGGAGTGGAAATTAACTCAGACTGAGTTAAAACCGCTCGTTTGTTTTAAGAGTGTAGCTCTAGTGCGATGAGGATTCAACCTAACTCAACTTTCTAATAAATTTAAGGAATTCTCCTTCTTTACCGTAAAATAGGATTGCACATTTTTGTAAATAATAATAAATGTATTGAAAATAAAATATATTTTGTGAGATAAAATATGTTTATGTTCGTTTAAATATTTTCGTTATGGTGTTTCTACGATGTTTCTACGACCTGTCAGTGTGTGTATTAATGTATAAAAATCATACTCTTTTATAAGTTATGAATAAGAATTTGAAATAAGTTTAAACCCTATTTCCATGGACTAAGCTAAGCGTAAAGATGAAATCCCGATTGCATTAAAACTACTTTTAATCGCTTAAAAATATTTTCAACTCATAGTCCTGAATCGTATCTTTGACGGTATGATAAATAATTTACTACATAGCTAATTTATTTAAAAGTACACTCAAACAAATTAATACTAAAACTTTAGGCGTATACGATTTTTTGTTGTGTTTATATTATATTATTCATTGGTTGTGGTCATTATTAAAAGGTTTTTCTGGATCCACTTAAAAAAAAAACATAAAAGGGGTTGGGGATCTTAAATTAAATCAGTTATGTTAGAAAGAAAGTTTTGTTAAAAGAAAACAAAAACAAAAAAAAACCTTTAAATGTTATTGTGTTTAGATATAAAAAATATCACAAATAACACTTTATTTAAGTTGTTTTTAAGCTTTCAAAATCAAAGATAGCTTATTTAAACAAAATAATTTTAAATACTTAATTAAAATCTAAGTGGATTTTTTTTGTAAACATGCCACAAGATAAATTAAAAAAAAGAACAATTACTATTATCTGGACAATACTGTATATAATTTCAGTTCACCGAAAAACATTTAAAATAAAACACTTCAAAATAAATATATGTCGTTGTTGCTACCGAGTAAAAAATTATACCACTAAAAGTCGGGCTATAGTTTTATGTACTATTATTCATTTATCAGTATTTTGTATGGTTTTCAAACTCTAGGAAATTGTTTTACACAAATACTATTACACTTTAATTGATGAGACGTTTACGCCTATTTCTGAGCAGAAAGTAGTTGCATTTAACTTCCGCTTAAATTGAAGTAATTACCTGCATTAGTTAATGTAATTGCCTACATTAATTGATGTAATTAATTATATATCTGTATTCATTGGTACTCTCGTAATGAAAAAAAAATACTGCACTGCTCAAAACAATTAGGGGAGCACTTTGCATACTTTTGTTAACCCTTTCAGTTCCAACGTTTTATTTTTTATTCTAAAAATCTAAAATTTGTGAAATAGATTCATTATGCCTCCAGAATGAAATGGTAAAAAACAGGAGGGGAAAATCCTAATTTTTTAAATAAAGTTTAAGGGGAAAAAATTAGAACCATAACTTTTGAAAAAATTATAACAATTTTTTCAAAACTTTTTTTGTTAAAAAAAATGCTAAAATAAATTTTTAAACATATAAGAATGCAAGCATGAAGAATTTAGGGTCAATTTATTTCATAAATTTTTTTTTGGAGTGAATTTTATTTTACCATGTTTTTCACATTTTCATTTAATTAAAACAAACATTATTTAATTCTTCAAAAGACATGATTCTTCCATCTAACGATAAGTGCGAGCTCAACTTAGTGAGGAAAAAAAAAACGCAAGCTAATGATTCCAAATGGAATCATTAAGGGTGAAAGGGTTTAAACCATGGATTCCCCTAATTCTTTTGAGCAGTGTATATCGTTTATAAACTCAATATTTGATTTAGATATACTTGTGAAAAACAAATTAATAAAAGTTCTAAAACGAAAATTCTATCGAAAAGGTAAAGAACAAAATATTTTAAAGTAAATTATTGAATTCGAAACGTATATATAAATGATTAAAAATTACTAAAGAATGCTAACGGATACCATGATCTCATATCTCTGACTGGCAAAAAAACGCACCTGCAAAATTTCGTTTTTTGTCACTACATTTTTTCTTAAAATAATTTTTGAACTTCAAGCAAAAATAACTTACTGATTATGATGTCAATCTTCTGAATATTAATTGTGTATTCGGCTTGCAGTATTTTTCACAATTAGGTCAAACCATCAGGCAAATAGTACAAACGTCCTTCATTTTACTGTTCAAATATTATCTAGTCATCATCTAATACAGGGATGTTGAGTAATATAAGTAGACAGTGTCAGATGCGAGGTTTCCGCTTCATTCCCAAAACAAAAATTATTTTGTAATTTATTTTACCATTATAGGAGATTTTTTACTTTCATTTGCACTACCAAAATATATTATTCATTTGTTTACGTATTTTTTTTTTAATTTAAGGGGATACGGTACCCAAAAATTGGTCAAAACATCGATTTTTCAGTTTTTACTTCTTATTATTTACAATATCTTTCTGAACATTTACTGAAAGTTTCATAATGATATCTTTTGTAGAAAAAAAGTTATTAAATATTTTCTGGAGTCATTCCTATAAGTTTGAATACGTATTTCGTCTGCTTTCAACCTTTTTTCTCTGATTCGCGTTTTTCAACTCTTGTGTTTAATAAATCCCTAAGGCTTTTTTACTAATTAAGTTAGATTTTTGAAATTTTTAACCTGTGTTCTTATATATATGGTGCACAAAATTGTGCATGGAATAAGGTCTTCTATGTATAGTTTTTTTTAAATTTGAAGTCAATTATTTGTAATTTTTTTGTGATTTTTTGAGATTTTCAGTGTAAATGCATGTTACTTTTTAACTGTAGCTCAAATTTTAAAATCCATGCACAGTTCTTGAACAAGTAGTTCTAAAAACAAACTATAAAAGTTTGGTGGAGTTATTCACAAAACTGAAAGAGGAGTAGCGTTTTAAAAAAGTTCAAAATTTTGACTTAAAAAAATGAAAAACTACTTGTAAATATTTGTTTTTATTGCTAGAAAATGTTTATTTTGAGTGAACATTATATAAAACCACTATAATTTACTAGTTTATGTTATTATTTCTAGAAATAATGTTTGGGTACCGTATCCCCTTAAGTTACGGTCTGTTTTGTTACAATCAAACCAAGATCTACTACTCAAAACCGATTGCAAAAATTCAAGACAAAAGTGGGAGTCGAGCCTCTGACTTTGATACCGATAGTCAATGTTCTTATCACGCCTCCGGCTAAATTAATAAACTAGAAAATACACTATTAATTTGCTATAAAAAAAGAGTTCTAGGATGTCTTAATTTTATTCTGAGAACAATGTCTTCTAAAACAAATACGTTGAAATGTCAAATTTGAGATCATACTTGTTCTTAAAATTTCAATGCGTTATGTACGTCATCGCTCTCTCCCTCATTACAACACTCGCGCTCCGATAGGAGCAGCAATGAACTGCTCAACTTCTAAAGTTTCGGTTCGGGATCTTGAGTTTCGGTTCCTGTTTTTTTATATAGAGACTTTTTCGATGTTATATTAAGTGCGTAGTATGTAGTTGTAGTTGCGTCCTGTCCATTAAAGAGTGAACATGTGTATCAGTGATCTACGTGTTTTGTTCTTCATGGTAGAATGAACCTGTGAAACTTTTAGGATCTTGCTTAAGTGTAAATAGGTCCCGCAACACGTTAAGTACTTCAAATTCCCATAAGACCATTTTCCTCCGAAACGGCCCCGTGATTTCAGTGCCTCCATCTACTGCTATTCACTGCTATTGCAAGATTGTCACCAACTCCACAAGACTCTTACAGATATACGCTACATTTTTTAATCATTCTCAAAAATAAGAAAATGTATGAACTCAAATTTGAAAAAAATGCATGATCTAAAAATTTGAGAACAATGTATTCGTAGCTATTATGAACCAATGCTGTTATTAAAAATGAGAATATTTTTTTCAAATTGAGAATAAATTTTTAACAGTGAAATAAAAAAAATAACTGGTTTTTGTTTACAAATGCAAAACATCAATATTAAGAAGAATTGAAGTTTTGCGCAGGTTTGTAAAAACCCGGACATATTTGTAATTTGTAAAATTTCTTATTTGTAAAATCGCACATAAACCTCGTGTATTATAACCACCAAAATACTTGAGAAAACCATGCATTTTTTGCGTATGGTTATTTTTGTTATTTCCTGTTGCAGTTCTTGATTATCATTGCAATCATTCTTATTACTGTGTGCTAAAATAATTTTGGATAGAAAAAGGAAAATATGTTGAAAATGAAAATATGACATAATTGATATCATCAGCAAACAATATACATAAACTTTTTTAATATTAATGAGTTAATCGATTGATTATTATACATATTTTAGAAATTTTATTCATTAACGTCTTTTTCATCAAATTTGTTATTCTGTACTAATGCAACTTCAATGTAGGATTATGAATTTCATTTTTGTACAAATAACGCACAACTTAACTTTTAGTTATTTTTTTCTTTTGAAAAATTGAGTTGATATTTTTAACGGATCTTGGAGCTATATTTTTCTTTTTATAATTATTATTTAGCGTGTGATTTTTTTTAAACTTCCTAATTAATTTCTTCATTTAATTATACCTATTTTATTGCTCTATGTTGTGCTTTATTACATCCTTTTCCATTATTCATAGATTATTTGCTGTGTTTGATGGTATGGCGGCATAACCCCAGGTACCGGGGTAATACCGCCACTTTGCAAGCTTTTAGAAAAAAAAAAATCACTACAAGATAGGTTATGAAATGTAGTATGCTATGTTTGTTACAATTTACAATTATTCTAACACAACTCTGCATGAAAATTCAATTTCTCTTAAGGTGGCGCGATTCCCCCGGTCTACCCTAAACTAGAAAAGACGTCTAAATAACGTTTTATGATGCCCCATATAAATCGAAACATATTTATATTGTATTTTATATGACTAATATTCAAATAAAATGTGTTACATTTGTATGGATATTTACTTGAGTTTTAGCATTTTAAGTGAGGGTCTACAATTTTGGGGGAGGGGAAAAAAGCGTTTTTGTAGTTAAAATAAAATTGCTCAGAAATAAAAAAAAAAAAGGTGGCATAATTTGAAACTTTGTGAAAACGTACAGGATACATTAATATCGTGCAAAAAATATCGGAAGTGAAGTATAGGAAAAAAATAAAAAAAATTCCCACTAAGTTATTCCTCATTTACTATTTATTAATTTGAGTGATAAGATATATTATTTTGTCCGACAGCATAAGCGTACATTTTTATTAATTACCATACATCCTCTACTGAGACGGACGAGAAAATTTAAAAAGGAGATGAAGAGAATACTGTTTACTTTTTTTTTTTCATGAAAGACTGGACACAAAACAATTTTCCCGCACTTTTGAATCACAGCGAAGGAAAGATTGACATATTTCAATCCAAAGCCCCGTTGGAAGGAGAAGATGCTGTCAATCATTCTGTTATTCCTTCAGATCCTTCCTTCCCTGAGGAAAAAACCATCTTAAAAGGCCGAGGGGAAAGTGCAAAGAAGGAATTGACGTCACCCATAGTAAGAGGAAAGCGAGCAGGGAGAGACGAGAGCAAAAAAAAAACTGCCAGTTTGTATCGTGGCACTTGTTTGCTTGTGTGTGTATTGTTGGTTTTGTAGTGGATTATCGAGAAAACTGTTGTGTGATATACTGGGGGCTTTGCAAGCGAGGCAGAGTAAGTTGCTTTTCGTGTGATTGTTTGTAATTCAGTATGTTGTCTGCGATAAATCGAGGCGAGACACGTACGTTTATTTTGACCTGTCACAGCTCTTGTAAGTTGAAATACCGACCGCTCTGGGAGAAACATGTGCATGTGTTTATATCAAAGTTTGGGAAACGTCGCGTCGTGAAGTATGTACTTCTGTTGATGATATCTATTACTTTTTATATTAAGTAAAAGCCTTCTCGATTATAATCTTATTCTTTTATTTTTTTATGTAAGATACGCATTGAAATATTTAATTTAGATTAAAATTGATAAAGATATTTTATGATTTTTTGTGCCTTTATGGACTTCTTAAAAGGTTTAAATTTTTTTATGGTCATCAAAAATTAAAAAAAATCTTGAAGTATGCACTTCTGTTAATGATATCTATTACTTTTTATATTAAGTAAAATCCTTCTTGATTATAATCTTCTTCTTTTATGTAAGATGTGTGTTGAAGTATTTAATTTACATTAAAATTGATAAATATATTTTTTACAATTACTTTTTTTGTGTCTTCATGGATTTTAAACTGTTTACATTTTTAATGGTCATCAAATATAAAAAAAAATTAGGCGATTTAAATTGAGGAAGAAACCCAGCGAATCTATGAGTCACTGTTTACTTCGAATAAGCCTTTATCTCCGAATTAATTTTTTTACTTCGAATGTCTTTATCTCCGAATAAATTTTTAAGAATGAAAAAATTTCTTTAAAAAATTATAACTAAGTATACTAGTCGATAATAATTATTAGCCTCCTGAGTTTTCTTTACAAATTTGAAAAATTCTAAACTAGAATTTTTCTACTAAACTTTTTTTTTATTAATAAATCATGTTTAAATTGATAAACCATGCTTAAATTGATAAATCATGTTTAAATTAATCAATTCTGTTTAAATTAATAAATCATGTTTAAATTAATCAATTCTGTTTAAATTAATAAATCATGTTTAAATTAATCAATTCTGTTTAAATTAATCAATTCTGTTTAAATTAATAAATCATGTTTAAATTAATCAATTCTGTTTAAATTAATAAATCATGTTTAAATTAATCAATTCTGTTTAAATTAATAAATCATGTTTAAATTAATAAATCGCAAATAGTAAAAATAATAACTTAAAAAAATAAAAATAATAATTGCTTTCATAACATACATTTAAAAGTTCCATTAATCACGTGATACGATTTTGACGTTCTTTTGACCCCTCCCCCCTCCCAAACGAAATTTATGGACGCCCCCATATCGCTTCCTTATACTTTTATATATTCCTTATAGCTTCCTTATACTTTTTTAATTACTACTTTTCCAAAAAGTAAATCTAGTTTTTAGCAGCAAGTGGTTAAATGCAAGCATGTTGAGATGGAAAACGTGCGTACATTTATGCAGCCAGCCAAAAATGCATGGGGCACATTTTCCAACTATTCTCAAAAAGATTAACATACATAAAAACCTTTTTGGGTGGATGTTAATTAATTACTATTTATTTGATATCGATGCTATTAACCTCGCGAGAGAGATAATCTCGTAAAAAAGAAATTACCAAAATTTCCTATAGGAAATAATCGGCGCCACTGATGTTATTTCATGCCTTGAAATACTATTGCGAAAGGAACCCTTTCAAGCCCAACTTTTTTATTTTTTCTTCTAAAAATCTAAAATTTGTGAAATAGACTCATTATGCATCCAGAATGAAATGGTGAAAGTAGTTTAAAGTGTTCAACAACTAAAATATGGTAATGTTTTAACATCTGTCTAATGCTTTTTTAAATAAATGAATGTTCAGTTTATGAGCTTGTAAAAAAATAATTAAAATTTGTATTGTATTTTTGCTGAAATACTACGGTTTATAAAAATTTGTCCCATTAGCCCCCACTCTCCTCTACACTTCAGCTCATGTAGTTTGCTGTGCTATAAGTTTGGAAATTGATCCATTAAAAAAAGTGAATGATTCTATGATCAAAACTGCACAGTTTAGGATGATTTTTTTTACATGAAAAGGAAAATACACGTAGGGGGACTTTTAGGTCTTTGATATGGGGCCCCCTGAATTACCTTGAGCATTTCCTGATATTTTAAACCTCAAACGACTTGCTAGAGGTCTATGACCTAAATGTTTGAAACTGAGCTCGCGTGCTCGACACAATACAACATATTTAAGATTAAAGGATTCTTGTTTGACGTAAACATTAAATATAATCTTTTTTTTGGGGGGGGGGGATAAATAATTTGAAATTGGTAATTTAAAAATAGTTTTGTTTCTAGTGTAAATAGAAGAAATTATCACTGTTTTAGTTGGCATTGACCTGACAAGTTTCCTGACAAGAGCTAGTTTATATAATTGAAATATACATATTAATTGCAAATAAAACTTTAAATATAGTCTGGATAATACATTTGTGTTTATCGACGCATTAAAAGAGTTAAATGTAATTAGGAATTAAGAAATTGTTTTCTTAAAATTGCCATCTAAATTACATTTTGTTCTTTATCTCAAAAAAAGATTTTTATGACTATCGCAAAATACATTTTCTCCAAAACTATCGATTAAATTTTTTTTTGTACACGCGTACTCGGAAAGTAAATGAAGGTTTTGGACCTTGGTCAAAGTCATATCTTGTAATCATTTGATTTTGTGTATTTGAAATTCAGCAAATTTTTATCTTGATTTCTTGATATTAAATGCTAATGGAGCATGTAAAGTTTATGACACATATTTAAGTGGCATAAGAGTGGTTTAAGACCTAACACACTTATTTGTTTCGAGTTTAAAATTTACCGAATTTAAATATCTCTTTAAATTTTTTAGTTTTCGTGTTTTGGTCAAAGGCCGTTTTTAGGCAAAATTTTAACTAAAATCCTTTAAAAAATTATCAATTTTTTTTTAATTTTAATGTTTTGTGTCCATTTTACACCTTTCCAATTCTGGACATAATGGCGTATGCGCGTAGCACTCAATTATGGACAATCATATTTATTCAGCAAACTCGAACTATTACTCCTAATCACCTGAGATACAAATTCTTGTATTTATAAAAACTGGAATTCGAACAATACAACTGACTCATATCGACTGATCAAGTATCGGCCACTTTTCAAAACAAGAATTTAATGAGTAATATGTTTCTAGTGAGAGACTGTTGAGGCGGCGGAAAGCTTGTTTCTCGTCTACTGCTAAAAAAAAAAATTCTCTAAAGATGTGATTTTTTAAGGCAAAAAAAAATTATAATAAAGTTAAGTTTCGGTATAAAAAATGTGTATAAAGGGTCGCCAACATATAAAATGAGTACAAACTACGAAAAATCAAATAACACCCAATTTTGAGTTCGTATTTCAAATCAATGAGTAACTTTCACCCGAAATACCAAATTTCAAAAACTTTTGTCTGTTATTTGTTCAATTATAGATATGGAAAGCTTAGCCACTGTAATGTTAAACGAGTTGCTCTTAAAAAAACTATCCTACTCACACAATATTAAAGATATCAAAAATATTTTTTCAGGGTATTATTGCGATGAACCTAACGAAAAACTTACACTTTTGTAAAAAAAATTATATTTTAAAATTTTATTTTAAAAAATTATATTTTTTGTTTATTTCAATTTTTTTTTAAATTAAGAACTTACCCATCAATTTGTTTTTAACGTAAATGAATTCAGCACAAAAGTTAACAATAAATATCAATTATTTTACATTTCATCCATAATTTATCGATAAAATCACTAAAATGCAAATTTTTTATCAGTACGCTGACCGTATATGCTAATATGCAGAAACTTAAAAACCTAATAAATGTCGAATTAAGCTTATTCTTATAAATTTAAATGCAAGAAATGCAAGAAAATAGTTTTTTCGCCATTGGATTTACACTGAGGCACTTGAGTTTGGAGACCCGCGGGGAAAGAAACCAATACAAAATCCAGTTTGCCAAGTGAAGCCATCGATTGATTCGCCAAGCAAACGCTCTCGGCGAACTATTTGGCGCTTTTCTACAATGTCGTTTATATAGGCTAAACTACATCGACTTGGCGATTTCTGACTATCTAATAAGAACTAGAATTGCAACTTATTTTTCTTACCCGTGAACCTCTCCTGCTACAGCCGAAAACTGCGTTATTTTTTGATTTTTAAGAAGTTTTTTAAGGACAAGTTCCTTAAAGAACTAAAATAATCTACTTTCCTGTTACTTACTGAAATTCGAATCGGGAAACAACTAGGTTCCTAACAGTAAATATTAACAACAATCGTTTCTACACTAGATTTACACACATTAGAAAAAAATCGCTAAACACAGCATCCAGCTATAATTTAAACTTCTAAAAGACAAAATCAATCATTTTCTTTAATATTCTTTCACAAATAACTTAATATTATTTATCGTCTGCTCGATTTATTTGTAGTTCGAAGAATAATTAAATATTTATGTTAATAACAAAAATAATGAAACTACTCCAAACTGCATTAAAAAATAAATGTAAATTAAAACTAAGCATAATTGTATGCAAAAAAATATGCCTTGCCGCTTTCTTGGTAAACAATAAATGAACAATCAAAGAATCACATTGTGCTACATTTTATGGCGTCATTCCTGACTGATTCATAAAAAAATTATTTTGCTTCAAATATTTTTAAATAAATAAAGTTTCTCATGCCATTGTTGATTTGGCAACAGTGATTTAAATGACTCAACATTGATTTCCAATGCTAATTCAATGGGAAATTCGCCGACAGATAGTAAATTTATGTCCGTTCGGACGTACAGACAGGCGGACAAAAAGTATGAAAGTTGGGTCTCTGAGGTCTTAGCTTTCTAACAAAAAAAGAATTTTTAAGATCCGAATGATAGAACCGATTTTGGAAGGGGGGTACGGACATCGACAGCATGTCAATATCTACCTTTTCATTTTTTTAATTCTTTCGAATTAAAAAAAGAAAATTAGGCTAAAAATGATGTGTTACATTGAACTCACGTTGGGTGAGCGATTTGTTTGGGCTTACTAGGGTTACTTGGCGACTTTCTGGCGGCTTCACTTTGTTTCTCCGCCAAGCAACTCCATCTTCTTCTTAACTCTTGTGGGGTTAAGTATCTCATTTTGTTGGCAGACATCTGACCGATCCCAAGTTCATGGTCGACTTATCTGTCGACCTCTTTTGTTATTTCTAACACTTTATGCTTGTCTTTTTGTTCGATAAAATTTACTTAAGAAAATATACTAAAACTGCAATTAATTTTGAATTATGTTTTCTACTTTTTATATGATAAAATATTACTTATAAATATACAAAACTAGGTGTTAGGTATAAAAATGGCTAAAATATTCAGTCGTTTCCTCGCGCTTTAAATAAGTATCTTAACAAAAATTGAAACTCTAAAATTTTTAATTTTGTGAATTTGCACACAATTCTCAAGGAATAATCCTAATTTCTCTCTGATTTCAATTTTTATTTTTACAGGCTATGTCGTACTGTTACAGCCACAGTTTAATCAAAACGTTGTTGGTTAATTCATTTTTTTAACGTCTCTAAATAATCTATTTTATCTTTTCTCCTTTTTCCATAAAGTAAAATACAATATTGGCGAAATTATGGATACATGGCCGCCTTGAAGTTGTAATAAACATAGAAATAGTCGGTTAAACTATATATAAATGCTAAATATGTTTATCAGTTGTGAATAATTGATCTTTAAAGACTGTGAAAGTATTGGATTATAAACAAGTGCCGAAATTGGTAAATACGCTTACAGAAAATTAATTTAACAATTTTTAAAAAAATAAACAAAGTAACACAAAAAGAAACAGGCTGTAAACGTAAAGCAAAATAGGCGAGATAATAGAAACTTAGCAAACAAAATATTTATTTTTCATGTACTTTTTAAAAACTGACTTGGTTTCTTTTCCTTTCCAATTTGGAGTCAAATTTATTGCCTTCAACACTTTCTTTATTTGCACCATTTCTTTTCTTTCGAGGAATAGAGGAAACATGCAACTAAACAATAAATCCATCTAATTACTAGCTTACTTAGAACATTACTGAGTGTTTATTTAAGTTGCTATTATATGTGATTGAATTATGTAATTTGTAAACAGAAAGTTAAAGTGTAGAATTATCTTTTTCTGTTATTGTTATACATTTAGTGTGGTGTTTAGTATTCCATACAAATAAGTGTGCTTGACTAATTGCCATTTATTTTCCTTTTTTAGTAGATTATTTTATTTTTGTGGTTATAATAATGTGTTTAAATACTTTTACAGTTTTAACACATTAAGGGGGAATTGGACCGCGGGTCTCCAAACTCAAGTGCCTCAGTGTTAATCCAATGGCGAAAAAAATATTTTCTCTGTCACATTTCTCCGGCTGTATTGAATATTTTTACAAACGGTTTTTTTTAAATAATAAATGTAGATAACTTACAGGTCTCTATCTTCCCACTTTTTGAAAATGCTTCGAATATTTTATGTAAAATTAATTAATAAAAAATATTCGAACCCATTTCAAAAAGTGGGAAGGTCGGGACCTGTAAGTCAGCTGCATTTATCACATAAAAAATTCGCTTGTAAAAATATTCACTACAGCCGGAGAAATGTGGCAGAGAAAATATTTTTTTTTCGCCATAGGACACTGATGCACTTTGCTTTGGAGACCACCGGTCCAGCGCGCCCATTCCCCCTTAACGCCGATTGATAAGAAAATTTTCCATGCGAAAATAAGCTCTCTGCTGAAGTCTATCTAAATTAACAAAATATAAGAAAAATGAAGACCATAGTACTGGACAATTTGTGAAGGACAAATTCAATGACACGAAAACTAATTTAAAAAACTTAAAGCTAGCGTTCTTATTCGGAAATGAAGGAGTTAATGGTTTTCACTAATGGGTCGTTCATGGTTTAAGAAAACTATGATAGAAAAAAATATATTGAAGTCTATAAGAGTGTGTTAGTTTTTACAACACAGTTGTGTTGTCGATTTTACTCTTTAAAACTATTCTGAATATAACTTATTTTTTCGGATGCTTTTTTCTAAATTTTACCGAAATTTTCAAATTATTATTAAGTTATTATTAACAGATACACTGCTATGAATTTATATTGATAGAATAAATTTTCATAATTAAAAATGTATTTATATTAAAATTTCAATAAATAATGCTTGCATTCATGTGTCCTAGCTAACTTGGACACGTCTAAGTGGGAATTTATCATCCACACTTTCCCGGGAGCTTTTAAAAGTCACGGTAATTGGTTTTAAGCCTAATGTAAAGTCTGCCAAAGATACGTCACTTTCTTTGAATCTGGAATAATTGAAACAAAATTAAAATAGACTTTTACTATAATGATAACAGGTTTAGTTAAAAAAAATATTTGAGAAAAAAATGAGGAAAATACCATATCATGATAAACATATTTTTTTTTGTATTTTTTTTAAACTAATAAATAAAAAAAGTGTAACTTAAATTTATGCTTCAAAATGTAATCTGTATTGAGATATCTTAAACATAATCTTTGAACTTTAATAAAAATGCTCACTTTTTCGCAAACATTTTATGAAATATTTTTTGTACTTAATTTTTATTACAATATTATAAATATTTAGTAGCATTAAAAAAAGTTCAAATAAATTCAATTAAATAGTTTCTTTATTTAGTTAATTACTCATAAATATGAATTAATTAAAATTTAATACTATTATAACGGATTATTAATATTATTAATTAAAAGATTAACAATAAGAAAAATACAACTCACTGAATTATAAAATATAACAAATTTTATTATTATTTTATTTTGAAAGAAGATCATAGTATACAACTATAAATTTATTTGGTGTTCTAATAAGTTATTTTATATTAATCCCCAATTTTAAAATACTACACTGTAAAAAATTGTTGTACAAATACAGTACATTTGCCGCATATTCACAGCGCATTCTGCTGTATTTGATTGCAGCTGGCGCTGTAAACACAATAATTGTACAGAACTTTGCTACAGTTTCTTATAGCTTGTACATGCTCAGACGCTGATCGATGTTCTTCTTTTCTACCAAACGGGGAATTTAAACTGGATCAAGGCTGAGGCACATGTGCTTTAAAATTACAGCACACGTGTAGGCGTTCCGTTTAGCAGTAAATGTGCTTTATACTATCTGAAATTCTTTTACACTGTATTCAGAAACTCAAATACTAAAAAAGTATATTTAATACTACTTATACTAAATCTATAATAATACTTAAAATATGCGAACAAGAACAATAATAATGTATTATTAAAATTATAATGTATCAATTAAAATTATTGAAAGTGATGCCATTTTGAATAATCGAATTCGATATTATTTTTCAGTGAGCTAAAAGCGTGTTTGATACCAAAATTTATAATTTCCGCATTTTTCTATTTCGCATAAATTTTGTTCTGGTTAACAGATGGTGTTATTGAATTTTTCATAAAATTTTAAGTTTTACTACATTTTGAAGAAGTTGGAAATTTTACTATAATTAAATTATGGTTGATTTAAATAAAATAATCAGACAAAATGTTTAAAATATATCTCATTGTCTATCCTAAAGCAACATTTGAGTTGAAAATAACGTGTTATAATTTTTAATTTAATTTAATGAAATTAAAACATTTTGGGTTAGAAATATACAATTTTGCTTACGCTGACGAATGTTATGCTACTCAATTTTTATGTATTCCTATTGGAATCACTTTAAAACAATATCTGAACCTTATCTGAAGATTATTTGAATTTTAATCTGGACATTTAAATTAACTTATTTTTAGAATGCCAGATTTTTCTTATAAATAATAATAGTAAATGTTTGGTATTGAAGGAGTTAAAAATTCCAATGGGGTATGCAATGTCAAATACTAAAAAATAATTATTTGAATTTAAAAATAATCTAAAACTTAACGTAAAAATGGTAGAACAATTATATATTTAAAAACAACTAAAATATGAAAACACATAAGAGATACAAAGAAATACCTAATTGCTATATTTTATCATTGGCTAATGACAAACATAAACCCCGAATGAATATATAAAATGCATATCTACTGCTTTTTTAGGGTATTATTTATGGAGAGAGAGAAATCGAAATAATAATATATTATTATTATATTGACTTAAAAGATAATTCTTTTTTTAGAAAAACATCAGTTAACATTTAGAAAAACTGTTTAATATTATTCAAATTATTTCCACCATTACTTAATTATTTATTTTTTAATTTGATTACGATTATCACTTACCTGGCGCATTTTTCAAATTCATTATTTTTCTACATCTGATATTTTGAAAAACTATAACAGAACAAATAAGTACTTATAAATTATTTAATTTATCTTAATTTTAAAATTAGACAATTAGACACTTCTAAAATGCCGCTTTTAGGTAGAGTAACGAACACAAAATTCACATCTGCATATTTGAAACTCAACTCAATAGAAAAGAAAATCACTTCTCCTTCTAAATGATTCTCAATAATAAGTAGGTTAAAAAATGGTGTTGCGTGTACCTATTGCATGGTGTTGCGTGTAATTATTTATCAACATTCGCAAATGACTCTTCATTGTTCCAATTATATTTTTTGAGGGCTTTGAACAATGAAAATCTTTAATGCAGTTATTTTCTATCAATTAAAAGTTATTAATGTCTATTGTTAATTATTTTCAATGGCAGTAGGCTACTATCGCGATTTCATAAGGTAAAGTATCAAGAACAGTATAATCTTTATACGATCTACTAACAACAGACCCTAATTGAAGGCATACTGACGGGATGCTTTAAATCATGATGAAGCAGAATTTGTTACCAAGGACATAAACTCGTGTCCAAAATTATCCTTATATAAATTATTTTTCTAATTTTTGACATCTCTTAAAAACTACATGTAATTTGCTCTTGAAAACTTAACATGCATTACAACACATATTTTCGCGCATTTATACTGTTTCTAAAAATAAAAAGAATATTGATAAAGCTATAGATAAATAGATCTGAAAAACTGTAAAATATGGAATTGTACACTTTTTTGTTTCCAAATTTTTTTATAGTATTGACCACTTAATTTTTTAGCTTACCACTTAATAGCGATATAAAACTGTTTTCGGGTTAGATTGGAACATAATTTTCTAAGCTGAATACGCATTTCTATAATTTTATATCTGGGGATGTAGTAGAAGATTAGATACAATGCGAGAGCATACGTTTATTTTTGAACAACAATAAAAGAAATTAATATGAGTTTTCCTGTTTTCGTATTTCACTTCCCAGAGTAAATGCGTAATGATTTAGGACTTGATTTTAACCGTTTGATTATGTCCTCATTTTCCGGATACTTTTTTTCATTACATTTCTTTCTTCTAATATGTCACTTAAGAATTGTCTAAATTTAATGTTATTATCTCATTTGTATCTGGAGAGTATATTTATACGGATTTTTTTTTTTTAATAATTAAAAGAGGGGAGATTTTGATGGTAGTCCTCGATCGTTGGTCCTTGCGTGCCCTGGAGCGCGAGTGGTTAAATTGCACCATTTCTTATAAAAATTAAAATTCATACGTGGTACTTTATTTAGGGATAAAAAAATACTTGTAACCGGTTTAGTTTATGAATCAAATTCCATATATATATTTGTTAGGTACTTAAAAAAACAAATAAATCCCAAGATCAATGTCTTTTCCTCGTCATAACAAGGAATCGAAATAAGAAATCCCTATGTACGTTATCTGACCATTCAAAAGTATGGAGGAAATCCACACTTTCCCCCATAAAAGTGATTGATACCTAGTCAGTTATATTTATTGTCCACTGCCATTCAGTTGTCTGTCATATGCCTGGATCTGGGTGAAGGTTTGCTTTTATAGCTCGGAGTTCGTTATCCGTCTTATGATCGAGGCGTGGAAAAGAGATCTATTGTGTAACTGACGGATGAATTGCTCCATTCCTATGAAGGTCAGTGGAGTGGCGAAACTAATGGAGCAAGTGAAAGTGAGATTTAGCCTGACCATTTCAGTGATTTACTTTTCGACTATGAAAACATCGTTAAATTTTCATAGTTCATATTTTATTTACGTTGTTTTTGTTTGAAAAAACTATTAAAAAAATACAACGGAGACTATTTGCAATTTTTTATAGCTAGATAGTTGAATAACAAACTAAACTGTACTGCGAAATGCAGTATGTCTGGTCACCCTAGTGAGATGGGCGAGTAGATGTGAGACCCTAGTAGATATGAACGATCAATTTGCTCTATCATGTTGCCATCGAATGAAAAATTTAAATAAGTACTCGCCAAAATAATTAAAATTTATTATTTTAATTTTATTTTTTTAAAAATTCCAATAAATTTTAACATTTTATGACGACAAGAGGCTATTTCTTAAATATTTCAAATAAAACGCAGTAAGTTTAAACATTTAATGTGTATCAATAATTCAAATTTAACTGTTTGTAATTCTTGATCAAGTTCCATTTTATTTCTTCGTTCATAGATATTAACGACAATTAAATAAAAACCTATTACCTATTAAATTTCGGGTTTCTGTTCTTTCGGGAGAAGTTGGTCGAAGTAAGAACGCGTTCATGTTAATATAAATTTTTAGGAAATATTGGAGAATTTTTTTTGTAGTTTGAGATTTAAGGGGGGAGGGTCGTGTATTTGGGACACAAAATATGTAACGGTAGATATTAGGATTTAAACTTCTAGAATTTTCCAATGTCGGAATATGCATTTTCAAACCAGATATGTGAACAACTGGCCAAAGTCGCCCATTAACGCGTCAATGGTGCTAAAGGTAGTTTCTGGTTCAAAAAAGATGTTTTCAACTGCAAATATACATGTACTGGTAGCACACTAGTGTGGGATTCGTATGGGCCAATTTGGTTAATGTATGCAATACCCATATGTGGCCCACAAAAAAACGACCCTTTTATTTTTGGTCTAACCACATGGGCCCACCTACACTCGTAAAACAAACGAGAGGTTTTAACTCAGTTTGAGTTAATTTCCACTCCTTTCCGTGCCGTAAATGCGCCTCCCCTATAGGAGTGGATTTCACTCTTTTTGCGGAGTGGGTAAAAGAAATAAAAGAAAACAATCTACGTCCGAAACTTCTAACTTCTGAAGAGAGAAACTTCTCCTTCTTCTACGTCCGTTACTAATCCTACTCTTAAAACGAGCGGTTTTAACTCAGTCTGAGTTAATTTCCACTCCTTTCTGGTGCCGAAAATGCACTTCCCCTATAGGAGTGGATTTCACTCTTTTGTTTTAAGAGTGACCTAAGCTATGCCACGTAGGCACATGTACAATTTTGCCCCGCTTACAATTATTTCTAAAAAACTATCAAAAATAAGAATTAGTTACATTTTTAAATTAACAATTAAGCACAATTTTAGATTTAAATTACTTTATCCTAATAAAAATTAACATTGTGTCTTAGATTCTTTTCAATAACACATATGGGTAGCTTATAACAATCATGATGGTTTACCCATCACCAACCTTAGAATCTCATTTACGACTTTTACAAACAAAATCACGTAGATCAACATGGGTCAGTGTGGGCAATCCATAAAAATTGTTGTGGGCTACCGATATATAGCCCAAGTTATTAAGAGGAGGTATCGATTTAAATTTTTAGAGAATATTTAACAATTAATGAAACATATTTAATTTAATTTATTAAATATTATTTCAGCTATATTTTTAGATTCATTAAAAAAAGTTTAAAATAATTCGCCAGATTTTTTCGCTTGATTTTTAAGGTTTTTTTTAATGCTTAGAAATTTTAGGATAAAATATCAAAGCTTTTGATCGATATCGTAATCAAATTGAAAAAAAAATAACTGAGAGTTTTGAGTATTTGAAAAAAATGAGTCATTGCTAAAAGTTAAAAGTTAGCGAATTTTTTATTTTCAAAATTAACACACTTGAATGGACGATTTTCCAGATTTTAGTCAACTTTTTGAGAAACGCAAAATAGTTTCCAAAATGCTTTGTCTCGTTCTCATACGTTTAAATTTCCAGTTCTGATTTTTTTTCTCTCTGGTATCAAGCAAAGTTTTGTAGAATATTTAGCTTAATTGGTGATATTTCACTTTTAGATTCACAGACCCCGATGTTGAATGGGGAAAGTTCTGAGACCCAACCTGAAGCCACTATCCTAGAAACATCATTAAGCATGGACCCGAATTTGAAAGAAAATGGGATAAGCCTGGAGAACAGCCATTCTCTGTCAGATGGGGACGAAACGCAACAAAGGTAAAAACACTTTTTTGCGCACTGTTAAAAATTATGCACTTTGTTTCACCAAAAATATGGTTCCTAGTAGCTGCAACGGCTGTGTGGTGAAACGTTACACCATATTTTTGGTATTCGGTTGAACCATTTCTCAGGTTTTTGTTTCCAAATCCAGAAAAATGGTTCAACCAAACACCGAAAAAAAGGTGAAACGTTTCACCATACAGCCGTTGCAGCTACTAGGAACCAATATCATGGTGAAACCAAGCACAAAATTTTTAACAGTGCGGGATTATTCTCTTTGAAGTCATTCATAACTCACGTGATGTGGTTTTGGTGATTTCTTGACCCCCCCCCCCCGGTCATATTTCGTGATATTTAGCCCGGGTACCCCCCCCCCCCCCCCCATCCCTGTAATCTGACGTGAGATTTTTCAAAATTCGTATATTTTTATTTTTTCTTTCTTGGTGAATTTTCAATATTTTTTTATAGGCTCCTACATTTTGAAATATGGTTCGGAGAGCTACGATAAATATCATGTAATATTTTGCCAAATTTAAAAAAAAAAACATTTTACTGGATTTTAACCATATTTTCTCGCAATTCTATGTTGATTTTTTTTCTGACGAGAAAAATTACTTGATATTTGAGGAGACCCACGTAGGGGGGCTACGAGAAGTGGTGATATTCGGTTCGACCCCCCTCTCTCCTTAAACGCATCACGTAATTTATGAACGCCCCCTTTTTATTCTCGCACTGCTTTCCTACCGTGCTGAAGAAGTCAACGGGTCGATAAAGGAGTGCCTAGCCTGCTTTTATTACAGTAGAACTCCTATTAACCGAAGATGTGCTGATTATCCGAATGTCAGAAAAAAATCCATTTGCCTACCTGTTACTGTTCGTCTTTATTTCATGAATGATAGGTTTTTTGGTCGGTACAAAAAAATTACTGGGTATGATAATTATTAGGCATGGCATCCAACAGAGATGAAAATAACAAATGGGCCGAATATAAAAGTTTTTCTTGTGTCGCATATAAATTTTTGTCAAAAACCAGGATTCTAAAATAAGTTGAATAGAAAAAACTAGATATTACAAAAAGCTATAACTCAAAAGCACAGATTGCTCCTAAATTTCTTTATCCAATTTCGAAGACTGGTCCTAGTATACTCGGGGAACCCTTGATTAATTGTGGATTTTTTAAAATTGTTTTTCTGCAAAAATATACAGTTTCTGCGTTTTTCAGCACAAGTGAAAAGATCAAATTTGTGGTATCAGAGGAAGATGATGAGTTTACAGACGCTATCGAAACATCCAACTTCAACGGTGCCAAAGATCACTTGGACGTGATGCGGTTCCCCAAACATGCGCCGCATTTGAGGTAAGGACCCTCTTCAGGGTACGCTGTAAAAGAAAACTGTTAATTTTACAGAAAATACCATATATTTACAGAAAAATACCATATATTTACAGAAAAATACCATATATTTACAGAAAAATACCATATATTTACAGGGAAAATTTGTTATTTTCTTTTAACAGTTTTTTCCGTAAAATAAAATACTAAAGACTTTAAGCAAAAGCAGTTTTTTTCTGTTTTTAATCGCGTAACGATGTATTAGACTGCAACCGAAGAGGCATTTCAACTGATTGTGAAATCCCTGATTGGCGAACTAGCGTAGTAGGTTGGACTGGAGATCTAAAGGTCCATGGTTCGAATCCGGGCTAGGCACTTTGTTAATCCTCGTTAGTACTGCAGTTAGTATCCACGTTTGTGACTGGGGCTCCCCCCAGTCACAAACGTGGAATTTTTCGTGGTAACGTGGTAAAATTTCGGTTTTTTTTTTCCTTTTGCATTTGTTTGTTAAAAAACCGCATTTAGCGTTAAAATGACAAATTATTCGTATAAATAAACAGATTATCTCTTTCAATTTTACGGTATTTTTTGTCACACCAGCTGACAGTTTTTTCTGTAAACACAACAGACTTTTGTTACAGTGTATGGTGCGTCCCGTCCTCTTAGTCCAGTAACCAGGTAGTTTTTTCAGGAATAAAATACAGGAATTGTTTTCTCAATGGTTTTATATGTTTTCGAGGGTGCTGAATCCGAATATAAACTTTGTGAACAAATTCGGGCATGGGAACATTAAAAAAATCGAAAAAATCCCAAAATGTTACCCCTTTTTTTGGTTTTTTCCTTCTAGCAGGAAAAGTCTTGATTTCTCAACAAATCCGTCAATACAAAAGTTTAAGTACTGCATAATAAATCTCGTTATGATGGGGGACGGTTAGAGGGTAACGTAAATTGCAATCGGAAGTGTGAGATATCCTTTTGGGACGTTTACAATGTAGCACATACACATCTCCTCAATCGTAAACACTTCCATTACTTTTTAAGGGGGTATGACCGCGGGAGTCTAAAAAAGTTATCTTCTCCGGCTGCATTTTTTTCAACAGACCGTTAGTGGGCCATGGCCTGCCGTGCCCATCTCAGCTTACTTGACCAAGGGCTCTGGGGTGTTAGGCAAATGTCCCGGTTAGGTGGTCAACCGTACGCGGAACCCCCAATGTTCAGTTCCCAAGCATGCTTGGTCCTCATTTTATCGACCGACTTAAGGGATAAAAGGATGAGTCAACCTCGCCCAATCCGGGACTCGATCCCCGGACCTGTGGCATGGCAATGCGAAGGAACTACCACTAAGCCACTAGGCCTTTTTTTTATTGAAACATAAAAATCCCTGTGTACCACAGGGCGTACAGAAGTTAGTTCCGGCTGCATTGAATATTTTTACAAAGTTTTTTTTATATATGTTAAATGTCGCTGACTTAACTACAAACAGTAAACTTATGTCCGTCCGGACGTACAGACGGACGGAAATCGTCGGCATGTCAATGACTACTTTTTCATTTTTTTTAAAAATTCTTTTGAATTAAAAAAAATAGGATAAAAATGCTACTGCAGAGTCCAGTGACCAAGATTAATTTTTAAGTTTTAGCTACCCCAACATATTCGGAAGAGGGCGACACTATTTTTAAACTTTATCAATTAATTATTCAATAACCGGATGCTATTTTCCTTTCACATTTATTTTATTTTTATTTTCTGTTATGACGATTCTCAGACAAGACACACAGATCTCGGATTTTTCCTTTAAAATTATACCTCAAATTTGTTGCTAATACTACCTGGCAAACTATTTAAACCAACGACTTAATACGGAGATAATAATACGACTTAATACGGAGACCAACGGAGATAGATTAATTAAAATCTTATGATGAAAAGGGGAAAAGAGACCCTTTTCCAAATTCAGCATATTGTTTGCTTTATTATCTATATTCTATAAAAAAATCCGCTTTCTTTTTTAATTTTGATTAATTTATTCTATTCAATCTGTTCTGTATTTAAAAAAAACTAACTTCCCTTAATAAGGTAAATTATAGTATAGCTTTAAATACAGGGTGATTATAAAATAATGCTCGCTATTCGGAGTGGTCTGTAGCTTGAATGCATAATCCGAATGCAAAAAGCATTGAGACACTTACTAATCAAGAAGGGGGAAAAAGAATGGAATCATAAAGAAGAAACTCGTCTCTTGACCAGGGTCCTAAATTACGAGGTGTAGCCAATTATGGCCGATAACGGCCAACACAGCCAATTACGCCTCGTAATTTAGAACCCTGGTCAAGAGACGAGTTTCTATTTTATGATTCCATTCTTTTCCCCCCTTCTTGATTTAGTAAGTGTCTCGATGTTTGTTGCATTCGGATTATTCATTCAAGCTACAGAAATCTCCTAATAGCGAGCGTTATTTTATAACCACCCGGTACTTACTCAAATTGAAACTAGTATTACAACTACTGTACTCTGTACTCCACCAAGGCACCACGCAATCGGGACTCTATTGCACAATAGGGCGTGCGCAATCTGGGACTCTATTGCTCACACCCTATTGTGACACTTAATGGACTGAAACTAATTGTTTTCCGTTTATATAAGTTTTTTATGATGTGTTTGTATTTTTAAATGGAATTACCTTAATGATTATTATTAGCTTAGAACATCGGTGAAACAAAGATTGAAAATGAATGTCATCTTTAATCTGCGACTGCGCACCTTTCGGTTTCCCCCCGTTCTCCTGACGGTTTTTCCATATTTAAGGGGGCGTTCACGAATACATTTTGTTACAGAATACAGAGAAAGAAACCTAGGGCAAAAAACGCTTGTAAAAGGCATAAAAGAACTCGAAAAATTGAATTAGAAAGAAAAATCTATATGGCGGATTCCGCCATTTTGAATGTTTTATTTTTGAGTTTTTCTTGATAATTGCGATTCTTTATTACTAAATGCATCTATGAAGACAAAAACTATTCATTTTTGTCCAATAGATCGTCAAATATTAAGATTACAAAATTCAAGATGGCGGAGACACCACCTTGAATAACTAAAAATGCTCAAGGGTACCAAAAAAGTACCTTCCCTATTCGTAATCTACACCCTCGAATCTATAAGAATCATCAATAAAAAAAACTTAACCTCTCAGTGCAGGGTTCCCCCCCCCCCCCCCCCTTCCTTGGCGGCCTGACTAAACGCACGCCATTTCTTACTGTACTCGGAAAAATACGGAATTTTTTCCTAGCTAAAAAATTGCTCCTAGGTAATGTGCATTTGCGCCTAGTTTTTAAATTAGTCGCACAGACTGCTCCTAAATTTTTTGCATCCAATTTCGAACACTGCTAGTATTTTTTGCATCCAATTTCGAACACTGCTAGTATTTTTTGCATCCAATTTCGAACACTGCTAGTATTTTTTGCATCCAATTTCGAACACTGCTAGTATTTTTTGCATCCAATTTCGAACACTGCTAGTATTTTTTGCATCCAATTTCGAACACTGCTAGTATTTTTTGCATCCAATTTCGAACACTGCTAGTATTTTTTGCATCCAATTTCGAACACTGCTAGTATTTTTTGCATCCAATTTCGAACACTGCTAGTATTTTTTTTATATTGAGTAACTGTAACAGAGTTACATTTTTAATTAAGTAACTGTAACTATAACAGCGAAAGTAACTTTCCAATCCCTGAAAAATAGAGAGTCGACCAAAAAAATTGAGCGTTTCTATTGAATTTATTTGTGGAAAAGTGACACATAGTTTTTTTGCAACCCAACTTTTGTACCTATAGCTTAAAAAATTCCACCGATTAATACATATTCAATTGTTTTACATACTTAGTCATTTTAATTCAACCAAGCGCTAACGAACAAGTGCAAGGGATGTCTTTAAGTTAGCAATTGTCTTTTCACAAAATAGAACCGACGTTTTTGATATCAAAACCCTCTTTAGGTTTTCAATTTACTAAAAAGTAACAACAGTTATTGGATAAAAGTAACGTAAAAAGTATATCGGAAACACTTTTTTTTTATTGTTTTAAAGAAATTATCAGACTATTAAAAAAATAATTAACAAAATGGTAAGTTGTTTTAGTTCTTTTTCCCTTCCCACATTTCCAGTTATGCATAAAAGGTAAGGTATTTTCAATTATTTTTAATAACAGACATTGCATCCTTGGACAAAATAATCTTAGGAAAAAAAATAACTATGAACTATTTTTTGCATAAAACTCTAGATATTAATTGCACGTTTAAAAAAAGTCTTGCAGAAATCATTAAATACATATTTTTCAAACTAAATAGCATTGAAGAAACATTCAAAAAAATTTAAATATAACATTTAAAAAAAATCATAAAACCTAAATAAAAACAAATTTAAAATAAAATAATAAACGACTTTTTTTAATTATGCAAATTTATTGAAGCCCGATCATAATGAATCTTAAAAAATCAAATGAAATAAAAGTGTTTAGCAAACTAAAATAAATTGTATTTTTTTTTTTAATTCTGATACAATTTAAATATTTTGCTATACTCCAAAAAGTCAGAGTCATTGAAACCAAATTTCGTTAAAAACCTCCTAACGGAATCAATAGTCCATTACATAAAAAAAATGTAAACAGCAGTATAAGCAGTTCCTTTTACATTCACAACCAATTTTTACCTACATTTGTGAGCGACCCCTCATTTGCTTCGACCCGAGTAGGGTTGCTAGTTCATTCCCGCAGCAGTTGCCAACGCGCGACTTTGGCGAGATATTTTGATCGAGAGACCTTCGGAGCGACAGCTCTGCAGACACATTCACGCGATATGAAAATTAAATTTGAATTTTGTCAGCATGTCTGAGAGGAGACGCGTTCGAAGGTAATATTTTTAAAGATTTTAGAGCTCGATTTTTTCCAAATTCATTTTTTACACTCTGAAAGACATTCTATGACACATAAATCGTATTTATAATCTGTCTGTGTTATTTTAGTAGATATATTAGATAATTTGCACATTTACTAGTGTAAAATGTGTTTGTTGAAACAATTCTTTAGTTAAATTCACTTCAATGGTCAAGAATATCCTGTTTTATTTGGCTGTTTAGAAAACGAAACTGGTCGATAGAGATAATAAATCCGTGCGCTGTCGCACGTTTCTAGATGAGACACGAGGGGGCAAACATCAGTTTCCTTTCTCCCGCTAAGTTGAGGTCTGCTCGGGGAGTTGCGTAGAATATTAAAAAAAAAAAAAAATTAGAAGCTTTTACATCAGAATTTATGGCTAGTAGCTTTCTAAAAAAAATTTAGATGTTGATATTACTTTTGTGATTCCTAAACCAGAATCATTTTTTGGATACTTCTATTTCTATTCAGTGAAAGTTTTTTTTTATTGTCGAACTAATTTTTATTCAATACTTATTAATGGAACGTAATTCAACTCTATCATTGTTTTTTTAATCTGTTTTTGAAAAGATAAATTATGAAGTAGATTAAAATTCGTATTTTATTTTCATACTAGGTGATTAATTAACATTTCAGGTTTTGATTATCCTGAATTTTACGATGCATTTTAAACAAATATAATTAACCATGATTTAAAGACATTTTTAACCAGTTTTTTTAATGGAGGGTAGTTAGTTGCGGAATGAATATACCCAAATATTTCTAAGGATTTTAATAGTTTCAGAAAACAAATTCTTTATACTGATTTTCTCAATAAATACATACAAATTGCTAGAAATCTTCTCTCTAAAATATCAATTAGTTTAGGCTTATGTCATTTTTTTCTTATCATATATATATATATATTTAAGTAAAAAGTGTATCCCTATAAAGTTAGCTTATAAAGTAGTGTTAATGCAATTATTTCGGAGAAAAAAGTCAATATTTTACATTATTCAATTACAGTCGAACCTCGTTAACGAGAACTAGCTTAACATGAAATTTCGCTTAAGATGAACTAAAACCATTTCCCCAGCCTGTAAAGCTTTGAGATAATGCTAAAAAATCTCTTAACGCGAAATCGTTTAGGCGAAATTCCGCTTAACCCGAACACAAATTTCAGAATTTTACTTTTTTCCCCTTAGTAATTCAAAGTGAACAAATGAAACAAAACATTTTTAAAAAAAGCGTCAAATGAACATTTTAAAAATTAATTGTCTACTCCTGAGAAATGTTTATATGTATTGTTAGTGTATCACATTATAAAATTAACGGCGTTAACGGGGTTTGACTGTATATAAAAAGAAACCAATCCCTACCTACTCTAAAAAATTCGGACATTTTTGATACACTAACAAGCAAACCCTCTCTCATCGTTAATTTAATGTTTATTTCATTCCGTGCATGCTTCTTGGTGACATGCTGTATAAGAATTTTTTTTATAATGTACTCATAATTTTGAAATAGAACTAGAATCGATTTCTAAATAATTCTTTTACAACCTTTCATATAGTTAAGCAAATTGAATTTTCCCCCTCCAAAATTGTTTTAAAAAATAGTTTTAAAAATTTTAATAGTAAAACTCAACAAGACTTTCTAAGTCAAGTTTTACAGTTTTTATTTATATTCAATGAAAGGCATAGTTGTATGCATTCAAAATATTTTGCAACTTTTATTGTTTTGTATATTTTTTTTATAAACCCGCGCAAAAGCTTTTTCAATTCAATATAATCGTCTCTTAAAGTAACTCTTTTCATTTGCCGGTTTGTGAAAACTTACTTTGCGAACAAGTACGTAAACAAGTTTAATTATACACTCCACGTGCAAATAAAAAATTTAAATGTTAATGCGAAACAAAAAGAAATATCAGCGATTACTGGTCAACAGTGAAAATGCGACTGAGATGAAAGTACCCAATTCTGAATGAGTTCAACGTGATAAACACGAATATTACCTTAAAAAATGTTTGTTAGCTCTAGTTTTTGAGGTACGGTCGTTTTCTTTTTCATTACATAGAATACGGCGTAATGAATGGGCTCACCAAACGCAAAATAAATTACAGTCAATTTTGTTTATAGAAACCCTTCGAATTTTTGCTCATACAGGTTTTATTTGATATTATCAACATATAGGTGGAAGGAGTTTTAAGGTTTTTGCCCCCATATTAGCAGCTTAATACCCCTTCGTTAAGTAGAATCGTTCTCACGTCAAGAGGTGCAGAAAAAAAAGAACAATAAATTCCTTGTATTTCGTCCTCGGTTGTTTTAGAAGCTGTAGAATATCAAAAATTAGTGTTAGTGACTAATCTATAATTGGTAATCCCTTGTAAATGCATTAATAGCGCTAAATAAGTTCTGTTATATTTTCGGCAGAGTACCATTTTCTGCACAAAAAAGGAGCATCACTGCAAGTTAAGAAAGCGTTTCATTTGTATTTTGGTTACAAGATAGGGGACCAGGAAAAATGCTGGGCCCCTCAAGTATGTTGTTAGACTTGTGTAGCAAATTAGTCACTTCGGCTTCATGGGGGAAAAAAGGTAATGAAATTTTCCGCGAAGTGTATGTCATTTAATAAAAGGAGATGGAATGCAATTTCATGATTAGGAGGTAACCAACAAATCATGTTAATGACTGTTAATTCTGCATCATCTCACCAGTTAAAGGAGGTGTTATTTAGAAAAAGATAAAAATTAAATAGCCTAACATTCCTTCCACTCTGAGTCCGGTCTAACATATGACAAAGGACTCCCTGCTCCAAAGTCTCCAATATTATTTTTTAGTTTTAATGAGGATAATAGCCATGCGTCTGCTAAATATGCTACAGCTTCTAAAAACAACCATGGACGAAATGCAAGGAATTTATTGCTCTTTTTTTCTGCACCTCTTGAAGTCAGAACGATTCTACTTAACGAAGGGGTATTAAACTGCTAATATGGGTGCAAAAACCTTGAAACTTATCATACCCTCCTACCCTTATGTTGATAATATCAAATAAAGCCTGTATGAGCAAATATTTGGAGGGTTTCTGTAAACAAAATTGACGAATTTATTTTGCGTTTGATGCGCCCATTCATTTCGCCGTATCCTATTTAATGAAATAAATGACCGTAACTCAGAAACTACAGCTAACTAACAATTTTTAA
The DNA here is from genome assembly GCA_019343175.1 of Oedothorax gibbosus. Classification (NCBI taxonomy): domain Eukaryota; kingdom Metazoa; phylum Arthropoda; class Arachnida; order Araneae; family Linyphiidae; genus Oedothorax; species Oedothorax gibbosus. Next base: position 2,816,998 of record JAFNEN010000006.1, read on the forward strand.
GGTGCTATTCGTGTTTAGCACGTTGAAATCATTCAGAATTGGGTACTTTCATCTCAGTCGCAGAAATTTTTTAAAATTTTGTTATCCAGTGTTATTGATTAGAATAAGAGGGAATTTCTTCACGTGTTTATAAAAAGCCTTGTTATCGAGCACCTTGTAAGTTATGCTAAAAAGATAATTATTTTACTGATAACAGATTTAGAATAATTTTCCTGGTTATATTTATAATATAATTTGCTTCGTAAATTAGCGGAGACATTTCAGGTAGCAAGTTAAAAGTGCATCCTAGCGGCTTTTACAATTTCCGCAGGCCGCAGGTATTCCGATATTCTCTTTAGAATTCATGTTACTACTATAGTAACTTTTAGAACAGAAATTACTACCTTTATTCCGGCAAATTTTCAATGCCAATCTATATTTAGTAAAATACAATATAGAAACATTCTCTTCATCGCCGTCTCTTCAAAAACGCCGATATATTCCTATTTGGTACAATATAGAAATAGTATCCTCTTCAAAAACGCCAAAAAAGTATGTCCCTTCAACATAAATTTCTTCCACACCATTACAAACGTCCCACCTTGATGCTAGAGTTTTGTAGGTGAAAACCGAGAGATGTTATCTTGTAAATGTGAAGCAAATAAGCCAGTAATATTTCACAGTAAAAAAGTTAAAACGGCTATATTGGTTGTTTGGTATAAAATTGAACCAGGGGTGTTACTAAATATTTTTATTCACCGGATACAGTGTTTTTTTAAAAATTTATTATATCAAAAATGAATAAAATTCAAGCAATAAAAATGCAAAAATGAGGCCATTAAACGTGCAAAAAATCTGTTTTCTCTGAGACAAATTTTTTTGGTACTTTTCAATATTAGTTCAAATAAAATTTATTATTTTTACAACTTTTTTCAACTATTCCTTTTCAACTATTCAAAGTTCCCGTTTCGCCCACTACGCATGCCGTCATTCGCTTGTGAGTTCCGCGCTCTAGGCGCTAGTTTTAGAAAGCAAAACATTGGGTAGGCGGAGCGTAGAGAACGCACCAATAGAAGCGGAAGCTTTACTTTCTACTGTTCCTCTATTCAGGAAAATTTGCGAATCTATTCTAGAAAGTTTGCGAAGCGCACGGTTTTACTAAGAACTGGTTACCTTGATACCTTCTCCGATTAGTCAGTTCAGTTTTGTCGCCAAAGTTGAGTTGCCAAAGTTTTTATTTAATGGCAACTTATAGCACTTTGCGAGCCAAATTCAATGTCAGTAAAATAAAATGGGAATCACATAATGATGAATATCCTATATCTAGCGATGTAGGATAATTCTTAGTGAAATATTTTAAGTAGGCGGCCTTTATTTTTTGTTGTGCTTTGTAACAAGAATACAACTATGTTACCGGAACAAAAAATAGTGTGAGTGTTTGTTTACTATATTCAGCGTTCATGTGTTATGTTTATTTTTTTTGCAGTAATGTTAATTTTTAAACGTATACCCTTATAAATTTGCTCAACATTTACGTTGGTTTTCGCATACACATTTCATGTATTTATGAAGGATTTAATTATAAATTGTAGCATATATGTGTAACAAAAAAGATTTCAGCAAATTGGACTGGTTTCGTTTTCAAATACTAACTGGGGGGAAAGTATGTGTACATTCAATTCAAAATCTCTTATTGTTTATAAAATGCAATAGTATTTTATAAATACTAATACCAGTTTTTGTAAAATTATGAAATGTGTGAAGGTATTTAGACATTTTTTAAAAACAAACATCTGCCATAGTAAAGGGTTGTGTACGATTCAGTAAGATATATATTTGTACCTTTGAATAAATTATCTGATTTGGATGTGTGCAGTTTTGTTCTAATCAAGGAACAAAGGCTGTGGTTATTGAAATCTTCATTATCTTCTTGCCAATTTTGAATATAAGATGTTTGTCTAATTTCTTCTCCGTTTTCTTGATTGTGTTTGATATCAGGCCTTCATTAACAACTTGCTTTAAAACTACAATGTTTATATAAATCATAATTAAGTCTGTAGGGACGTAGACGAACATTTATCTTAATCAACATTAATATTTTTTGTTTTGAAAAATATTGCAAGCGCCTAAATGACACTTGGTAGGGGTAATAGTAGCATTAACAAAATAATTCAAAACTAGGGGTGTGTAACACCATAGACTCAATTACCACTCAATAAATCAAAGGTAATTATGAACCCTATAAGGTAGTAACTTTAAAACCTAAAAAGTTCTATGGCAACTATCCTTTGTGCATGCACGACTTTCTTGAAAACCTTATTACAATATCCGACAGATACTAGAAACTCGTGTACTAAATTTGTAGTCCGTTACTCTTTGAGTTTGATCTGCAGAGGATTGACCAATGTTCGAAACATTTTTTTAAAAAAATTGGCCCATTCACAGGCCTCACTATTTGTTCCTTTTTTTCTCTAAGAGTCCTTTTTACAGTTTAGTTTAGTTATCGTCGCACTAGAGCTACACAAGGGCTATTAGCAACGGGTGTCGTATTTTAGAACCACAGTGACGAGCCGACACCTGAATCCTTTTTCCTTTCCTGAAGTCCTTTTTACATCTCGGGTCCCTAAAGCTTATTTTATCAAGAACCTGGTCCCTATTTTATCTTTCATAATAAAAAGGTGAACACTTTTCTTTTTTTCCCTGCTAGATAGTAATTTTTTTTATTGACCAATAGGATTTTGTCTTCCTACTACAGTCCACATCTGATGTCTTTAAAGATGTTATTATTGCATACTTCGGCATAAATTCCCTAGCGAAGCACTTAACCAGCTACGCACAACAAACACTTGTTTCACACCGCAAGAAAGTTTCTGGCACAGTGTTTTAATCAATCGAATTTTAATCCAGTTTTATAAAATTTGAATGCAGAGATTGTGTCAATATGGTTTACACAACAATGGATTTTCACAACAATCTAATGCAGAAAATTTCAGAATCGACTGGAGTTTCTAATCAGAGTATATAGTATTCAAAGCAATTTTTCAACCAAAGGTTTATTTTCAGTCCCTAGAAAAAAAAACCAAGAAGGGGAAAAAACTGTTCTTGATGAGTATGATTTGTTTACTAAGTTCGTCGAAACAACTTATTTTATAAGAAATGTATATTTATGCCATGGAGATTACCTTTTCAGGTTTTATCGGCATGCTAAACATCCTATAAACAGATCATGCATGTAAGGGAAAAATATCACCTACAAATAATGTTGCGTATATGGGTCTGGTGCAAATTAAATCGGTCATGATTCAATGTCCTGGCTCCCCGTACTATGTCACTATTGGATTGCGTTAGGTACCCAATCTGGTGTCAGCCCCTTCATTTGACTATGATTTTTAAAATAACAAGGTCCGTCACCACAACCAAATTAATCATATCATGCGATTTTGAGACTATTTTTTGACCCCCCCTCCCCCCTCTGTAATCTGGCATGACATTTTTCAAAATTCATATATATATATTTTTTTTTTGGTAAATTTTAAATATAGGTTTTTAAAGCTCCAACATTTTGAAATATGGTTCGGAAAGCCACAATAAATATTTTGTAAGATTTTGCCACATTTTTGTCGAGAAACATATTTTAGTGGAATTTAACTATATTTTCTTGCAATTTTACGTCGATTTATTTACGAGGTATAATTACGTGATATTTTATGTGACCCCTCCCACCCCTAAACGCATCACATAATTTATAGATGCCCCATTATGCAAGAATTGTTATTTACATAAAAAGTACCTTTTAGAGAATATTCCGAAATATGAATTTTTCGTATCTACTCCCTAGTGTATAAAATTTGTTTTAAAAAAATCCTATTTCTTTTCAGACAGTCTATGTCTGGAGCGCACTTGCTCCAACTCGAAAAGGACCTGGCAGCCGCTGAAGGTCGAGATGTGGGTGTTGCAACGCCAGAAGAATTCGTCAAAAGATTTGGAGGAAGTCATGTCATTAACAAAGTTAGTATTAACATCCTTTTTTTGGTTGATATGAACCTAATGATTATATTAAATAATCATTAAATTATACATTATTTTTTCATAGGTTTAATTTTGTAGGGAATATAGTAACAATGCAAGAAATATGCATAAATCCTTCAAAAGATTAGACTTTTTTTTTGTTACAATGAACAACATTGGAAAAATCATTGAGAAATTTGTATGTTACCCTAAATGTTTTCACAACTCAATACTCACTTTTAATGATTTTTTTTCTATAATTTAATTGACTATTTTAAAAGGTATTTATATTATTTAAAGTATTCATAGACATTTTATATTGTAGTTTTGACTATATTGAATATACCATTCCTATTTTCAGGTGTTGATAGCAAACAATGGAATTGCTGCAGTAAAATGCATGAGGTCTATCAGGCGATGGGCTTATGAAATGTTCAGAAATGAACGAGCTATTAGATTTGTTGTCATGGTTACTCCAGAAGATTTGAAAGCAAATGCTGGTAAATGTCTGCTTATTTTTATTTAATATTTATGTTTTGCAACTTAAGTTGAGAATATAGTGCATGTTTTTGTATTGTAGAGTATATCAAGTTAGCTGATCATTATGTTCCGGTTCCCGGGGGAGCAAATAACAACAATTATGCTAATGTTGAGTTGATATTAGACATTGCCAAAAGAATGAATGTGGAGGTATTTGCTATTTTAAGTTTGGCTAAACTGACACCTTTACTTGAAATGTAACGTAATATATAAACAGAACATAATGTATAAACATAAAAATTTCCTTTATGCTTAAAATTTCTTATTTGCAAATTAAAAAGTTTTTACTTAAATATAGTTGTTATGCTGTTTACATATAAATACTTTTTCTCCTGAAACAGTTGATATAGCTTACTTCAGTATTGAGTTTTTATGTTTTTATTATGATAAACATTGTACATTTAAAAAATGCTGATTAAAACATACTGAAATATAAAGTTTTAAATGAAATATTTAGTTGTCCTATTGCAAACTCATTTCAATTTGAAATGTGTTTTAAATGTAATTTTCTCAAACTATAAAGGTTTTTAGGTCTATGAATTTTTCATACAGTAATCAAAACGCTAACAGAATATGTTGTAAAATTACATATTTCAAATTTTGAGAACTGGTAATTTTTTTCTTGTTGTTCCCTAGGTTCATATTTTAATCTTAAGTTTAGTATTGTTTTTTCTTAACCGATATTATATGCTGGTGTATATTTATACTCAATATTTATATTTTAAAATTTATTTTCTTAGGTTGTTTGGGCTGGATGGGGCCATGCTTCAGAAAACCCAAAGCTGCCAGAATTACTAAATAAACATGGAATTGCATTCATGGGTATTTAAATACTGTATTCCCTAGTAGCATTGTTTCTCGAAATTTGCTCGATCGATCATCGATCGTTCATCGGATTCAGCGAAAACTCACCGGTGATCGCATCCGTATTCCGAAAGTGCACGAGGCGATATCGGCAATCGGTGAACGAAATTCTATCGATAAAAGTGATCGATTCGATATCGGTCAAAGGTGAAAATTCAATCAATGTACGTTTCATCGGAAAATTATGACGAATCGATATCGCAACGATAAGAAACCGAAAAATGTGGCTTTTTTTTTTATTTTAGTACATACAAATTGCGTTAAAATATTTCGAAAACTTCATATGCGAAAGCTATTATGTTCAAACTGGTAATAGTTATTTTTTATTTACTTACACACAACATTTTTAATTGCTTGCGAAGATAAATATTTTTACTGTGTGATAACTATTTCTTTTATTTACTTAGAAATTAATTTTTAACTTTTTGGCCTTGATTAATTTTTGAAAAACTTAACTTAAAGAAAATAGATTTTTGAATAAATATTATGAACCAAACAACTTTTTAATACGTAAGTTACCAAGAGTTATTTTTAAATTAAACATATTTATTTTAGTATTGTTAACTTAAATTAATATTTAAAAGGAATTTCCAACTTGCAAAAGAAAAATCAAAATTAAAATTTCTTAATCAATAACACAAAACTTCTTTAACGATCAACCTTTTGAGCTCTTTATTTAAACGCTATGTCCCTGCAAGCCTCCATAGCCGAGAGGACTAACGCCTGGTTGCAAGTCAAAAGCGCGGATCCCGAGATTGTTGGTTCTGTCCTCCTCCACCTAAAATTCGAAGTATTACCTGCCTAACCGAAAAAATAGTGGCGCCATCTCGTTTAAACCTTTTGTACTAACATGTTGTAAATAGTTCGGAATTTTATCGGAAAGTGTTCGAAATTCCATCGGACGATGAGATTTCGATTACTACTCATCGGATTCTTATCGATTTCTTCTTGACTTTTGATCGTAATCTCATCGGAAAAACTCATCCTAGGCTGGTCGATCGAGCGGACAGAACCGAGCTGTTATCGAGCAATCGGGCAATTTTCTACGAAAATCCGATATTCGAATTCTCATCGGCTCACCGGTGAACGATGAAAATTCGATTATCGGTCGATGAAAAATTGCTACTAGGGTTGTTAATTATGTTTCTTAGACTTTCTTTGAAGAAAATTCTCATACTTTTGTTTGTTTTTTCAGGCCCACCAGAAAAAGCTATGTGGTCTCTTGGAGATAAGATTGCTTCCTCAATTGTTGCTCAATCTGCTGGAATTCCTACTCTACCATGGAGTGGTTCTGGTGAGTTTATTGCATGCTCTTTGTATAAAAATGTGCTCTGTGCATAAAAACATAAAGCTGGTGTTTTGCTATATTTTCTACTCTATTGTTTCAAAGTACAAAGAAGAGCAATCAAGCTACAAGAAGTGCAATTTAAAAAAAAATTATAACATTTGAAGTTATTTTGACTTTTAACTATGGTGCAAAAGTTTTATTTAGAATTATTTTACCTTTTCTTCATATTCTATGAATATGTCTTTCAAATTCTTATTAAAATGATATAATGAAAATGTTTAAAATGATTACCTACTTATTCTGCATTTCATTGTCTATAACTAGGTTTGAAAGCCGAGTGGCATGAAGGTCAAGGTAGCAAAATCAAAATTCGCCCTGAACTTTACAAAAAAGGATGTGTAACAGACATAGATGATGGTATGAAAGTAAGTTAAATATTTTTTTTTTATTCATACCAGGCACCTATATACCTCTTTCTAAGTTCTCAACTTTTAAGAGGGCAAATTAAAATAGTTATGTGTTTTTTCCAATTAATTATTGTTTGTTTAAAACTTATTCAAAATAATATCTTAATAAAAAAGTTGCAAGCTGTAAATGTTTATGTAAAGGGGGGAGGGAGAGAGAGGGTGCTTTCTGTCTTTCATTGTCTGTTATGTACTTACATCATCTGTTTGTCTTTTAATCTGTCTGTCTTGTCATTGTCCGTTTTGTACTTAGATTTTTTTGTACTTTTTCTTCAGGTTGCTCAAGAAATTGGCTTTCCGGTAATGATTAAAGCTTCTGAAGGAGGTGGAGGCAAAGGGATCAGAAAAGCTGTTAGTCTTGATGATTTTGCTGTACAGTTTCGCCAAGTATGCACGATTTAATCTATTACAATGTTTTATTATTAAATAATGTTTATTAAGTAATGTTTATTAAATAATGTTTATTATTAAATAATGTTTATTATTAAATGTTTATTATTAAATAATGTTTATTATTAAATAATGTTTATATTAAATAATGTTTATTATTATTAAATATTATTATTAAATAATGTTAAATAATTGAAAAAAAAACTAATATTTGAAAGATTTTGTGTCTTAAAAAAATTCAAGTTTTCATCTGAATTTTATTTTGCTTGTGAGGCTATTTGGTGAATGCTACTTTGCTCCTTTCTATAACTCATTTTGCTAAAAGATTATTGCTAGAATTTTCTTTAACTAATTCAATAAAAATACTTAATTGGGACACATCAAAATAAAATAATTGCTGCATTTAAACAGTTTCTGCAAATAAAATGTACTTTGAAACGTTTTGAAATTGTTAGATGAAACAAAACTTCAATATAATTTTTATTTCTAAGTCACGAAGTTTTTTGATGTAATTTTTTTTGTTCTAGACCTCTTTGCTGTCACAGCTCATATTTTTAATAATATTTTTAATAAGTTAAATAAGCTGTTGCTTATTTATGTACTCAGTTAAATGGTGGCAACTCTTTCTTTGAGAACCCAACATACAGAGTTTTTTTTGCAACTGTTAAAATGTTTGCCTCATTTTTCAAACAAACACTTTATTAACATAAAACAAACATTACAATAATTTTTTTTCGTCACAAGGGGTTAAAAAAACCATATATGTGACTAATTAATTATAATTATAATTGAAAGAAACAATCTATCAATATTTTACAATCTAAAATCCAGCAATAAACTTAACTAAATTATTTACACCCTGTACCACTATCTCCAACTCATTTTCTGAAAATTATTAACTTGGTCCCCTGAAAAAGCATGGAACCATGTATATCTAGACAATCTTTCATCGTCTTCTAAAAAATCACAGACCCTATATTGACATGGCGTAAGATTCTGGAATAAGGTTCTTTTGTCATCTTCCCTTTTAAAATAATGGTGCAAGACAAAATACATAACCAGTCACAATGAATTTTTGCACCTTTTCATTTCTCAGACAGATAATTATTAAAAAAATATATAAATTTAAGTAATAATTTATTTTTTTAGTCAATTCTATTAGATCTGATATTGCACCTAGTCCAATTATCTGGAATCCATGTTCTTGTTGCTTATCCTCAATAGATCTGACATATGTCAGATCAACTCTGGAAGGTTGTTGACCGCCAGAAAATCGCTGACAATTAGGGGGTTAGATGTTAAGTCCACCCTGGAAAGTCAGATGCAATTCAGCAAATGTTTTGGTGAGGCTGGATGCTCACTGCACTTTGTGTAAGTGGCGTAAATTTTTGTGCCATGTTCGAGTGACACTTTAGGTGGTTAGGAGAGTCTAGTCACAGGTCTAAGAACCAGGATCGCATATGATTTCCAGAAGAGTGCCAGGAGATGTTCCAGTGTACCATTGGTGGCAGGTGGAATATGCCAGATTAAGTTTTGTTTAGCCTTTTCATTTGAGCAAAGTTCCTGGTAAGTAAGAGTGTGACCACCTCTTCTCCACTGCCCTCTTTGGACAATCTATCTGCGATCTCGTTACCACTAATATTTACATATGATGGAATCTCCATTGAAGATGGACATCGTGATTCTGAGAGATCCGTTTCAGTTTGATCAGAATGTGTTTTTATGTGATTGGAATTGTGTTTTCCATGTGATTAGAAATGTTGAATTTATTCATAGAATTTTTTACTACTATAAATCACAACACTAAATTGTCCATTAAATATTTATTAAAATTGCTTTATATAACATATATTTTTTTCTAGGTTCAAACAGAAGTTCCAGGGTCTCCTGTATTTATAATGAAAATGGCAGCTTGTGCTCGTCATTTGGAAGTTCAACTTCTAGCTGATGCTCATGGGAATGCTATTTCTTTGTTTGGAAGAGACTGTTCAATTCAAAGAAGGCACCAAAAAATCATTGAAGAAGCTCCTTGTGTAATAGCAAATCCAGAAGTCTTTGAAAAAATGGAAAAAGTAATTTTAACTATTGTTATTAATTTTGTCTTTTATAAATACATTTTGAAAAAACTCACATTTATTTTATTTAATCTTTTAGGCTGCAGTTCGTTTGGCAAAAATGGTGGGATATGTGAGTACAGGAACAGTTGAATACTTATATGAAGATGATGGAAGTTTTTACTTCTTAGAATTAAATCCGCGTCTACAAGTACGTTATTATTCTATTATTTTTTATTGGGTACTCCAGATAATCAAGAAATTTCAAAATCTCGCCTTGAACAACAGAGTCGGCTTTGACACTAAGACCTCAAATTTTCCTGAGCATTATTAACGCTTTCAAAATTATTTCCTTCATTCTTGATCTATATCGATGAAAATTTTGATAAATTACTTACTTAAGCTCTTCACGCCTCGCTGGCACATAAGGCATCTAGCCTACTCCTCCAAGCAATTTCACGAGTGTACCATGAATATCGATAATCCAGTAAAACATTAAAACTACGACACAGCTGCGGCTTAAAAAATATCATGCAAAAACGGATCATCGACGACGGACGAAAATTATTAAACATGATATATTGCGGATACATGGTATATACGGCTCCAGAAGGTCCATATTCATCTCCACCTCGGAGATACATGGATATGGAATTCCATTTCTCAACCCCCAATACTTTCAAAATCCCTTCAATTTTCATAACCTGTCATGATAGCAGCACATAGACGCTGCTGAACATAGCGACGAACTTTGATTGGTCTTTATTCGCAGATGTATGCCTATACCAGTTATTTTGGCTCTTCAGTGTATGTAGTCCAATTATGCTTTCTGATTTGCTTATTTTGCTGCCTAGTAATTTTCAAAAAATTCACCGTTACAGATGACGTTGCATTGCCTCATAGTGATTGATAGTTCTCTGGCTCTGCGTGATCGGAACTCTCGTTATTTTTGTATCTCCAGTTCAGGCCTAATCGGCCCCACCAGAATATATTTTTTTCTAATCTAGCGCTCTTGAGTTGTGACCCAGTGATCACAAGAACAGCTTGAACGTTATTTTTTTGTTTATTTTTGAAACTTTCTAGGCATTTTTTTGTAATTTCGGCTTATATACAATTTTGATTTGGTTGATAACGATGGGAACTAGAACTACATTATCTCCACAGCCCAACTATACATTGAGTAATTGATTATACCCTTTTTCCCATCAACTCCAATTATCTGAATGTGGTTAGGTCCCAATCGCTTCAAATAATTGGAGTCTTACTATGATTACTAAATAAACCAACACACAAATCCTAAATAAAATTGCATGGTCGTGGTTAAATCATACTTTTTTTTTGGCTTTCACATTAGTTAACTGAATATTGTATTTGATTTTTTTTCCATCGTATTCAGCCGATTGGAAAAAATAATCTGTCCATCGGCCGATGTCATTTTTTAACAATCAGCATTGGCCAAAAAGCGCTATCCGTCGAGTCCTATTTTTTTATTATAAGTCGTGCAATTGCAGATTTGTTGTGTTCTAAGTGCCTATTTTTTTTGTAAAAAGGGTACTTAAAAAGAGCTTAAAGGTGCTTAATTTTTATAATGAACTTTCCCTATGCACTCTGAACCATATTTTTGTAATTGTAGGCTAGTAAATGCTGGTCGTTTCCCCACTAATTTAGCTAAAGCTTTTAGTGTACAAAATTCGACTATTACTATCTAATGTCTATTTACATACAGTTAAATCGCTATGTGGTTTAAATTTTTGGTTATATCAAACAGCAAATATGTTTGAAATTCTGGAAAATACCTGCCTTTTTAACAGTTATGGTACTTATAGGTTGAACACCCATGTACAGAAATGGTTGCTGATGTAAATTTACCAGCTTGCCAGTTACAAGTAAGCTTTTTATTTAATCTATCAAGAATATAACTAGTATTATATGCATCAGGCAATTTTTAGTTTAATTATTTAACAATTTTATGTTTAGATTGCCATGGGAATTCCTCTACACAGAATAAAAGATATAAGAATGTTATATAAAGAAAATCCATGGAGTGATAGTCCCATAGACTTTGATAATCCTTCACATAAACCTCGTCCTTGGGGGCATGTTATTGCTGCTCGAATTACTAGTGAAAACCCGGATGAAGGATTCAAACCAAGTGCTGGTACAGTTCAAGAACTAAATTTTCGCAGTAATAAAAATGTTTGGGGATATTTCAGTGTAAGTGCATCTGGAGGATTGCATGAATTTGCTGATTCACAGTTTGGTCATTGTTTCTCATGGGGTGAAAATCGAGAGGAAGCAAGAGAGTAAGTTTTTTTGGCTTTAAGTTTTTTTTTATTCTGAATTATTTTTGTAGCAAACTATTATAATTTGCTAAGCAATTTTTTTTCTAATTTAGGAATTTAGTTGTTGCTTTAAAGGAATTGTCAATTAGGGGTGACTTTAGAACAACTGTAGAATACTTAATAACACTGTTAGAAACAAACGACTTTCAAAGAAATCATATAAATACCATCTGGCTGGATCAACTGATTGCAGAAAAAGTTAAAGTAAGGCTTAAAATAGTTTCCGTTTGGTTTTAACTAAACATAGTTTCATAATTTGATTTGTATCATTAAAAGAAATCGTAATGAGAGAGATGTGCCATGTCTTGAAATTTATGGATTTTTTTTAATCTTATAAAATGTCTTAAAATTTATTGGAAGTGAATATTCTGTAAAAAGAATTGATGCATTGCATTTTACTCATTTTTCTTTATTACATTAACTGTACCTACTATTATTATAACATGAACCACTTAGAGCTTAGCCTGTACATTATTGGGCAATGATTTCGCTATTTTTCTTGCCCCTGTAAACGATGCTATTTCTTAATTGTTTCCTCCCTCAACTTAGTTTTAATTTATAATACTGTTTACTGGTGTTTCCCTTGATATCTAATAAACTTTTTTGTTAAAATATTTAACAATTTATGTAAACTATTACTTTAATACAAATTTGAATAATATATTTAACTAAATGCAATTATATATACTTTTAAATTCATTTAACTTTTTAGGCTGAGAAACCTGATACTACTCTTGCTGTGATATGTGGATCATTGCATGTTGCTGATCGAAAAATTCTAGATAACTTTCACAATTTTCAAACATCCCTTGAAAAGTAAATAAGAACTTTAATGTATGTTTATGTAGTTTGTACATGCATGAAATTATAACTTTAGATGTTCAAAAAATGTAATCCCCAACACATATTAAACAAATTTTGTAAAGGTAATTGTGATACATATATTAAAATATTGCTAACATTATTGGACCAATAAAAGCCTTGTTCATTTTCTATAAATTTAAATTATATCCTAATTTCTTAAGGCATGAATCGCTAAAATTTTAAAACTAAAAATACATATTTTTAAAAAGTTGAAAAAAAATATGAATTTTACATTAATTACATTTAATTGCATTTAATTACATTTAATTGCATTACTCTGTTATAAAATTTTATAAAGGAATAGATAGCTATAAAAAATTTCCAATTTACTGAACTTTTTATATTTAGGGGACAAATTTTACCTGCCAATATTTTAAGTAACACAGTTGATGTTGATCTTATTTACGATGGCATAAAATATCAAATTCAGGTAACTACCTATTTATATTATCTTCAAGTTTATATGTACTGTAACATGATATAATAAATGAATACTTTACATTCAAGGTTTCAAAATCTGGTCCAAATCGTTACTTCTTAGCTCTGAACAAATCCTTCAAAGAAATTGAAGCTCACCGTCTTAGTGATGGTGGTCTTCTTGTATCTGTTGATGGGGCAAGCTACACAACTTACGTCAAGGAAGAAATAGATCATTACCGAGTTGTGATAGGAAATCAAACATGTATATTTGAAAAGGAAAATGATCCTACAATTCTTAGGTGTGTAAAAACTTTACTATGATTTCATAAGTTAAGTTTTTACTTCCTTACAAGTTAGCTTAGTTATTACTTTCCCAAGAGGCCAAGAAACTCCTAATTTTACGCTTGTAACTCTTGCTACATCTAAATGCTTTCCTAGATATCCTTATCATACTCGTGTAGCTCTGGTGCAACTTTAATTCAAACGAACACAAAATGTCCCGTATTGCAATTGAATACTCTTATTAAAATATATATGTATTTAACTGATTGTATTAAATAATTGTAATTGGTGGTATACATTAGTATGGTTTTAGAACTTTCTAAAGGTTAATCTCTGGTTTATTGCCTTTTTTAAATACAACACGTTTCTTAGTCTATTGGCTGGGATAGCACTAAAATTTTGCTGTTTGATATTTTCAAGTTTTTAATTAAAAATTTTATTCTCCATAGAACATTTATATTGAAATTGTTAATGACTTTTTTTAGATCTCCTTCCACTGGCAAGCTTATTCAGTTCCTCGTTGAAGATGGTGCTCATGTCTATCGGTCTCAAGTATATGCTGAAATTGAAGTAATGAAGATGGTCATGACGCTGACAATAAATGAAAGTGGCTGGTAAATGCATTTTACAATTGAAGGCTGAAAAGGCATATAGGTGAAGGTGATATGTAAAAAAAAATTTAATGACTTCTCCATAGTGACCAATCCTTCTGACCAATGAAGGTTGTAGGGCCAACTTAGTTCTGTATCTTTGTTGCATCTTACTTAATACTTTTAGTTATCTTTAAACTTAGTTGATACTGATGACTTTGCATTGAAAAATAAACAGTTAAAAAAAAACTTAAGATATAATTTTTAACAGTTAAAACTTGCATATCATCTTCATCTTGTCCCTTCCATTATGAAACAAATCCTTGATAAAAATAAATTTTGAAAATCTATTTTCTACAATCTAATTGAATTTTTTAATGTGTAATATACTATATATTTCAAAGGTTATGGTTTGTTTTTGCTCATAAGGATAGATAAGAATGACGTCCAATAAATTGTTCTCAATTACCAAATTAAACACTATGGAGTAATTTATCTTTTTGCAAATTTGTCCAAATAACTTATATTTTTATTTATATGATTTAATGTACCTAAACTTTTAATTACCATTGTTCTCACCTTAAATTTGGGGTTCTCAAAATGTGCAAATGTAAAACTCTCTGACACAGTCACATCCTCATAGAGGTATAATATATATAAACAACTACCTTTTGTGAAGTTTATCTTTCTTTATTTTAGCATTCACTTTGTTAAACGACCTGGTGCCGTTTTAGAAGCTGGGAGCATATTAGCTCGTATAGAATTGGATGATCCTTCTCAAATGAAAAGAGTATGTTATCTTGTTAATTTTATTACATTAAAAAAGTCACCTAACCTTACAAAAATAATCATTTTGGAGGACCAGAATTTTAAATGCTGAACTTTTTTCTTGCCCTCTATAGATTTAATAACATAATACTTTTTTAAACTTTAAATTATGGAATATGACAAAACTACTGTTGATTTTATACTATGGAATTTTCTACCTTTTGAATTTGCAACCATTTTACTTTGATGGTTATGACATTATGATAAATAGAATCTTACACGTTCGTGTGAATTTTTGTATTGTATCTCAACTGAAGAAAATAATCCATTTTCCCTTCATATATACCCTTTATATACAGATACTTATGCCTTTTCATTAATAAGTTTAAAATAAATTATTTTTAGTATTATTTTTAAAACTTAAAAATAGATTGAAATACTTTTAAAATATATTTTTGTTTTTAACAGGCCCAACTGTTTACTGGAGTGTTTCCAAATGACGAATCTATTATAAGCTGGCATGGTGATAAGCTTAATCAAGTTTTTCAGAGTGCTAGAACAGAGCTTGAATACATTCTAGCTGGTTATGCTCTTCCAGATCCCTATTTTACTACCAAAATGTCTTTAGCTATTGATACATTTATGCGAACTCTTAGAGATCCAAGTTTACCTTTATTAGAACTACAAGTAGGTATTATGCCTTTATATAATTTTTTACTAAAATTTAGATCATTAATTAAGTGTTGATATCTAAACTTAGATATTTTTAATTTTACAGCAGATTTCATTTGATCTTTTTTCAGATTTTTTTTTCATGTTAATAATTGAATAATATTTTTGCCATTTTACCTTTTTATTTATATATTATGAAATTTTTACTTGAATAGGACATCATTTCTTCAATTTCTGGAAGAATTCCACCTAATGTTGAAAAGAACATAAAGAAGTTAATGGCAATGTACTCCAGCAATATTACATCAGTTTTAGCTCAATTTCCAAGCCAACAAGTATGTTTATTTTCAAAGAGAAATTTGTGTCTGGCATTTTGCAAATTTTAGAAGATTAACTTGTATGGTTCACGCCAGCATCGCGACATTTGTCAGCAGTCGAATAATGTTGCTTAAACCTTAGGCAAGAGGAACAAAATTTTTAAAACCTTCCTATTTTACAACCCTATATTTTTTGTGCTTATTACTATAAATGGTGTAAAAAAGTAAGTTTAAAAATTCTCTAAATACAAATACTGAATTCGGTTGATCTAATTTACAAATCACCAACACTCATATATTCATAATAATCGATAGCCCTTTCTTCATGCTTGTCAATTGATGAGTACGACAAGTTTCAATATTAAACTGATATCATTCGAACATCATTATTTTATGTTTAAGAAAACTTGTATTGTTAGACTGACATTGTTGTAGAACAACTTGTTAATTTTTTTTATTGATAAATTATTTGTAAAGTAATGTATTTTCTATATGGTCTGTTAAGTTGCGTAAGACGAATGTAACTTTGGAATAGATCTATTGAAAAATTTGTATTCGTTCTGAGTGTTCCAAATATGATTATCATTGACGGACCTCCAAAAACAAGTAGCCAACTAATTAGACACACTTTTGGTTGTTACTGGAGTAGTTATACAAGGGCAACACACAAGTGCATTTACAAAGAGATGCATTTTTTTTTTTGTGGATAAGGACTATTGGACCTGGACTGTTTTGCTGGTCATTTTTGGAATATCTTGTAATAACTTGATTTAACCACAGAAGAATATTTAGCAACAAAATTTAGGCTATTTAAAAAGCCATCTTCAGCAGTGATTCTCTTTTAAAAGTGTTAGTGATTAATGGCAGTCATGATATATTTAAATATATGCCCTGCTGTTGCTTCATAAAACAATTCCTGTTGTCTTCAGCTTGAAGAAAAATAAGTATCTAAACTTTATTGAATTTCTGTATTTTCGTTAAAACATTGATACATGAAGTATTTCAAAACAGAACATGAACACATAATAGAAGTTTTGTTCATTTTTTTTACAAGTAGCACTGCAAGAGTAGAATGTTTTATTTGTCTACCAAGTTATAGATTTGGATCACCAAATGAGGGCCATAGAAGACAATTTGTCCACTAAATTTCTTTTGATGGCGTGAACCCTGTTAATTTGTTTACATTTCAATATTTCAGATTGCTAGTGTTATAGATAGCTATGCAGCAACTCTTCAAAAACGGTCTGATCGTGATGTCTTTTTCATGACAACCCAAGGCATTGTGCAGCTAGTACAACGTTATAGAAGTGGCATACGTGGGAGAATGAAGGCTGTAGTACAGGATCTTTTAAAGCGATATTTATCTGTAGAAACAGAATTTCAAAATGGTGAGTGGCCAAACTTTGTTTCTTTTATGGAATTGAGTGCTTATTTCAAAAGTAACATACCACTACACCACTATACAAGCTTCTATCATCTGGAAACACTTTAAATCTGAACTTTTTGGCGGGTTTGCATTTTTTGATTCTTTAATTCCCTTTTTATCTATAAAATAAATACTGAATCAGGGAGTAGGTTAAAAGTTTGGCAAGGCAAAACTTCCGATTCAGCTTTTATTGTCCAAAATATAATCTAACATCCAGCCCATTTTCCAATTCTCTCTCTCTATATATATGACATATTATAACTTACCCCCTCAAAATCTTATATTTTGTACCCAATTAAACTGGGGCTGGGGAGCCCAGTCGGTTAGGCATTCGCCTAGCATGCGGAAGGTCCCAGGTTCGGGTCCGGGCATCGCGAAAAATAACTGCCGACCTATAAACGGCCCGTGCAGCCAAAAATGTCCGACGAATAATACCCTGTGCAGCGGGAGTGCACGTTAAATATCCTTCAAAAGTCCTAACGCGGCGTACGATGTCGCCCATAACGGTTGCGTTGGGTGCCTACTCAGGTGTCGGCTCGTCACTTGACTGTGGTTCTAAAATACGACGCCCGTCGCCAATAGCCCTCGTGTAGCTCTAGTGCGACGATAATTCAAACTAACCTAATCTAACCCAATTAAACTTAATAACTTAAATTATCTTTTTCATATATCCTTAATATCACTTAGTACTTTAACATCCCAACCAAACCCTGTCCGCGACAAACAGTCGCCTAGATCAATTCGTTCCCACAGAAACTGTTTAGTCAGCACATTTTTTTAATTGATCTTTCAACTCTCTCATGGATGTAATTGGTCAGTGAAACAGAGCTCGGAAGTTTTCGCCATTTTTTGTACACATTCGATCACTCTTTCGTCGGCTGCAGACGTCAAATCAATCTCTTCCTGATGAATAAGTCTTAATAAAAGATCTTTAATTTCTACGAAGTTTCCCTGTCAACTTATTTGACATATATATTTTCTTATACTTTCATAGAAGTATATTTTGATCACTAGAATGATAAGTATAACATAAAAAGTTGTTTTTCAGGGGAAATATTCAAATATCTATTGGATGCAGAGTGACTGAAATTCACATTTCGCTGTTGCGATCTGATGCGAACTAAAATAATTCAAATGAACAATCATCAATCTTAAAAAGTATTTCGACAACCTTTGATCATAAGATGCAATACTGTAAAGAAATTTAACTTTTTTAGAAATTTCCTGTACTTTCGACAGCTTAAAACCGTTTGGCTTAAATAACGTCTGGTTTCTTAAACTCGTTTGCAGTTTAAAACAGTTTTCTCAAACTTATTCTAATTAAGGCTCTATTCGAAGCCTTCTGACGAAAATAAGAGAACGTTTCATGCTGGATTGTGAATTTTTTGTTCAGTGAAACATGAATGCCTTGCAAGAGTGCAGTGCCAAATAGTTGTTTTCTTTGCACACTTGAAGCAACCCATTAATTTCTTTTCTACTTTTGCCCAAACAAGGTTACTAGACAATGCGACACATAGCTAACTGCCCGGCACTTTACCACGTAATAAAAGCAATATTGTTTAAATGAAACATTTTAAGTAACACATTTTTTTTATAACGATCAAGTCTTTGCATAGCGATGGAAATCTACATATTTTGTATTGTAAATGAGCTTTGAGGGGAAAATAGTCACTTTGTACTTAATTCAAAAAGGGAAAAAGGTCCATATTTTTTTTTAAAAATGCAAACATTTTTTGAAGGTGTTAACATTTGACTAATGCAAAAATGTTTCTGGCAATTTTGCAAATATTTTTTCTATATTTTAAGGTTTACACTTCTTTAAAGTTAAGTAATAATGACGATAAAGTAGAAATATTGATATTTTTGATTATTTTGCCTTTATTTGGTCATTCAGAAATTTATTTCCTTAATTTGTAATAATCCCATATACAGAAACTCTCAGGTCCCTGTGATTCCAGATTTTGAAATCTTTAACTATAACCAATTTTGGTTGTAAAATATTATATGAAGTAGTTATTCATTGTGTTTTTAATTGAAGAAACACTGATGCTTTTTATGTTTATACTTTTAAAAACTACTAATCAAACAAACTTTACTTTTAAAAAAATACTTTCTAAATTATGATTAATTTGATTTTTTTTAAATTTATATATGTATAATCATATTTTCTTTATCTCTTTCCATAGGTCACTATGATAAATGTGTTGCCCTTCTCAGAGAAAAATACAAAGATGACATGGCACCTGTAGTAGGAAAAATATTTTCTCACTGGCAAGTTAGCAAAAAGAATCAACTTATCATAAAACTCATTGTAAGTTGTTTTCGTTCAATTTGCTATACATAAAAAAAATTTCATCTTCTAAAAAGTTATCAAATCTCTTGTGATAAAAGTTTATTTCTTGTAGTCTTTATTGCTGGGTTTATCTCGTTAATAAATAAAAGGGTATTTTTTTAAAGAAATGTTTGAATTATAAATTACACTTGAGTCCAAGTAATTTAACATGCTTCAATTCCACTGGGCACATCTCCATCCATTCTTCCTTAATGGAGAAATCCTGCAAAGCAACATAAAACCAAGATTCAAATAAAAATTGTAATGATATGCATATGACTCCAGGGTGCATAGCAGTGCTTAAAGGTGCTTATTTTTACTTTGAGTTTGTAAAAGGTGAATATTTTTAAATTTAGGTGCTCAATTTTTAAAAAAAACGATTTCAAGAAACAAACGCTCAAACGATTTTTCCCTGAGTTTCAAGAAATCCTGAAATCATAACAAAAAGCATTCTATTATGACACCTAGAAATATTTGCCACTTCCCAGTTAAATGTCTTTTTTTTTACATTTTATATCCCAACCAATCTATGTTCAACCAAACCTCAATGCCTCGTAATAAATGCTAGTTTGTGGCAAAATGGGACAGGGAACTCAGTTGGTGATATGCCTGCCTTGCATGCAAAATGTCCCAGTTTTGGGTCGGAGCATGTGTCAATTTAGTGCACGATTTTTATACTTTTTATTTGGTTTACTAGTTTTTATTTAGTTTTCAAAATTTTCTAAAGGAGTTTTAACTGGACTTCAGGTAAAACAAGTCTAGGAATATTGGTCCTTATGAAATTCAGGTAAAACAAGTTAAGAAGTATTTGTCATGAGATTGCAACTGGACTTCAGGTAAAACTATTTAAGTAGTATTGGTCCTGATGAAATTCAGGTAGAATTAGTTAAGGAATATGAAAGATGAAGTTAACTTGATATTGTGTGTTAAATGCCTTTTTTTTGTAAAAATTATCATTCCATGTGGGTAAGTCATGAATTGGATAGTTCAATTCTTGTCTAAAACTAACGGTAGACAAAAGGGAAAAATCTGCTGTAAATACACAAGAGAAGAATGAATTAGAAAACACTAAATTAAGGAAAAACTTGGAAAACTACTTTTTAAGGGATGGGGGGGGGGGCGATACATGTAAAAACTCATTTTTTTTTCCTTTCAGAAATAGCTAAAATGACTTTTAAAAAATGTACCTGTAAATTTTTAGAATAAAATTCACATTATTTATTAAAAACTCTAAAGTGCTGTACCTCAACACAGCGCTTGAGAGCTTTTTAGCCGTAACTGAGCGCTTGACTCTCACTACCTACTTTTCAAATTTCTAACCCTTGGGGTCTATTATATGGTGAACTAATGAAGAACTTAAGAAGTAAAACTAGGGCTGCGAACCCACTAAAAAAAATTCTGTATAGCCCTGGAATCGCTGACTTGTTGGTAAGCCACTGTAATCATACAGTATCTATGTGTCAAAACTTTAAACACGTTTATCTCAAAACTACTTTTTCAAATTGGCAGGCAAGATAACTCAAAAACTTCTCAACAGATTCTTATGAAATTGGGCCTGCGTCTTCTCTATCGTATTCTATTCATTATTTGCTTCTAGTTGAACATCAAAAATGCCCAAAAAATTGAAAAAATTTGTTTTTTTTACCCAAAAACCATTGAAAAAAGGGTAAAAATCGAACTTTGTGCCAATTTACGATTTTTTAGACTTTTAAATTTTTTACTGATTCAACTAGAAGATATATGTTTTATAATCATGTTCAAATCAAAAATTTTGATTTCCAATCACTTTAGGAAAAGCTAAAAATCCGTCGATTGGTACCTTTTGCTGCGAGAGTCTTGGGAGATTAGTTACTACGGCAGATATTTTGAAAAATCAATATCAAAAAATCAGATTCTTGTATTTTAATATACAATAAATAGACATACTTCATTTCAAATCGATTAATGTATTCTCTTTTAAATAAATAAACCTCTGAAACAGAGAACAGGTTCAACATTTAGGTGGTTACATGTATCGCCCCCCCCCCCCCCCCCTTAAGTTCAAAGAAGCAAATTTACCTTTGATAGTAGTTTTAACACTAAAATAAATGCACTTAATAATACATATTTTCCAAAGTGTCTTGTGTTTACAAACTATACTGTAGTGTAAAAAAAGATTAAATTTACTTAAAGCTATTTATATTTCTTTTGTCCCATTCATGACATGAATGGACAGATTATCAGATCTAGATTTTTTCAATTTTTTTTCACATGTTAAATTTATTTGAAATTGGTGATATATTTAATTTTGAGTTAACATTTCAATGTTCCTTTATTAGTTAGTAAAATAAAAATTAATGCATTTTAAAAATTGTATTTAAAAAAATGTGCAACTCAAAATGTCCCATTCATGCCACCTCTCCCCTATCTACACTACGTGTCCAAAAAAAAGTCGCACCCTTTAATATTTTATTGGACCACCTTTGGCTCTAATTACAGCTTTCATTCGCCTTGGCATTGATGCAAGGAGTTTCTTAAGAGTATCTATTTTTATTTTAGGCCATAATTTCATCAAGAGGTCCCCTAAATCCTTAATGGATGTTGGTAAAGGAGTATGTGCTCTTAAATCCCTTTCAAGAACGTCCCACAGATTTTCTATTGGGTTGAGGTCTGGACTTTGTGGTGGCCAAATCAAGTGTTGAAATGATGTATCATGCTCACTAAACCAAGATTTCACAGAATTAGCACAATGTATTGTGGCATTATCATCTTGAAACACACCAGTGGAGTCAGGGAAAAAATAGTCCATTGCTGGCACAAGGTGGTCATCCAAGACGGTTAGATAATCTGCAGCCTTCATTTTATTCGAGCACAAGACTGCCGAACCTAGTCCAGCTGAACAGAAACTTCCCCAGATCATTACACTGCCTCCAAAAGAGTGCACAGTGGGAACGATGCATGCAGGGTCCATTGCTTCGTGGGGCTCTCTTCGAACTCTTACTCGACCATCATTTTGAAATAGCGTAAATCGGGATTCATCCGACCACATGACCTTTTTCCAATCATTAACAGTCCAATTCTTGTGGTCCCTGGCGAATTGCAGCCTTTTCCTTTGATTAATGTCAGTTACAAGAGGCTTCCTTACTGCAACACAGCTTCTCAGTCCTGCTTGTTTAAGTTCTCTTCGCATTGTGCGCCTGGAAATAGGTTTGTTTCCCTCATTGAAGAGTGTTGTAAGTTGAACGGTCGATTTCTTGCGATTTTTCTTCACTAATCGCTTCAGAGAACGCCGATCACGTTCGTTCAGGATGGACTTCCGACCGCACATTTTTCGTGAACTGGTAACCTTACCGCCATCTTTCCAACTCTTAATAATGCGTTGAATAGTTCGCAATCCTACGCCAGTAACTTTAACTATGTCTTTAGATTTCTTGCCATTGATACAGGCCAATAATCTGCCCCTTTTTAACCTCTGTCACATCACTTCCCCGAACATGTCTACCGCTTTTATCCATGTTGATTTCGAACTAAACAATATTGCATTGTGAGCTCCATGATTCGAGCTTGCATCAAACAAAGATTTATGCAAATATCTGTAACACTCAGCCAATGAAAACACCTTTTTAGAAAAGGAACGCAGAAAACTGACCAGCGACTTTTTTTTTGGACACATAGTGTATGTTAGTGTAGAATTTCTTGGAGAATTTGCCCATGAAATCCGTTAGTTTAGGAATATTGAGATCACTTCAGAGATCAGCTGTCCTCCAAAACCACTGAGCCCTGATAAAAGTGTGGCGAAAGATCTTATTTTACAAGACCGCAAAATAGTTAAGGGTTGCAGGACAGGTACTACCCCAAATGCGGTAAGCGTAGGTAGTGTTTGGCCTCAGGAGAGTCTTGTTAAGAAGAGCTTTGTTGGCATTGCTATTCTCAATATACTCGTGAGGTAAGGGGTAAAAGGGGACCGAACCACTAACAATAAGCTGTGGATCTTCCATTTTCTGTTCATTTTTGTTTTCATTAATTTTTTACAGTTTTTAATAGGAGAAAAAAGGGAAAACATATCTACAAAATAAAAATGGAGTTTTGTGTTTGTTTCTTATAGACTCTGAAACTAGACATTTGTTTGACTCGTTCAAAATTCTTAACCCATACTGAAGTTTAGTTTTTTTAACCTACACATGGTTCAAAATGTTCTTATTTTTTCCCCTTACGTGTTACCATCAGCTGAAGAAATTAAAATACAAACAAAAATTATATAAAACTGAAAATGATTTTTTTGTTGCTATTACCTTCAGAAACTAAATTCATTATTTGAGAAATACTTAACATGTTTCATGACGCAATACCTTCCAGCCTCCATTCCAATATTTTATTAAAGGTTTAGGTGATGTTTTCTTCATTGATAGTTCTGCTGACTTCATATATGCATATTTAAGGAAATGTATAACACCGTATTTAAGCTATTACTGTGTGTGTAACTATGATGGTTGTTCAAGCCATCGCCCTAGAGCTGAATATAGAGCCCCAACCAGAATATTTTCTTCTGACCACGTGTCCGTGAGTCGTGATCACATGAATACCTTGAATGAAAAAATACTTTTTGTTTACGTTTTGCCCTTTTTTTCTACTTCAGCGTATACTGGGGTTTCTGGTTTTAGACAATTTTTAGTTTTAAAAAAATGGCGTGTCAGCATATACAAGCTTTATATATATTTAGATTTTATGTTAGTAAATTTCAAGTCCTTGAATTTTTTTAGAAAAAATGCTCAAATTCTTTCCTAACAAATGTATGAACCATCATGTTAATAAGGATATGCAATGAAAGACCATAAGTTGGGGATTTCAATTCCAAAGAGGCAGTCAATTATTTTTTTTAAGCCCGGAGCTTAAATAATTAATCTTAATGGAATACTGCTAATGACAAATACTTGTTGGTAATACACCAAATGCACAGGTAAACATGTTCATAGACAAATCTGACGAAGAGGATCCCCCCTCCCCTCCCCCCCAACACCATAAATAAAAATCGTGATTCATAAAAAAAATTATTGATGTATTAAGCTACAGTGCTAAACAAAGGTTGAGTAGTTATGTTTGCTGTTTTTTTTATTTTTAGTTCAGATTCTCATTTTCCTACGCTTGGTTTAGATATGCAAAGAAATAATTATTTACTTAATATAAAAGTATATTTTAGAAGATAAAATGTATTGCACATCAAATTTCATACTGGCTTAAATTGAAATTTTTCTTATATTTGGTATGATTCCTGGAGTCATGAAAATTGTTAATTTCGGTCATGAAAAGTCATGAATTTGGCACATTTCATTTTGGCAGAAACCCTGTATGTCATTGAAAATACTGTGTATTTTTGTTTCAAATGTTGACCTGAATTGCCCTAAATTTTTGTAATAACTAAATTGGTGATCGCAATATAATTGCTAATTGCTATAACAGCATAATCACAATCAAAATAATATACCATTGTAGCATACATGGTAGAGGAAGTATTCTGCCAATGCACAGACTGAATTTAACTTGCTTAATATGGGAATAGTTCTTGCTGAAGTCAGTTTGTATCGGAAGTTTCCTGTTTGGCAAATTTTGCTTTAAATTAGGGAAAACTATAGATTGTATATGTTTCACATGGCACAAGAAGTTTAGAAGCTGTTTCTTCAATAAAGATAAAACATCTTTTAAAATTCCTTCTTTTGTTTCAAACTACAGCTTCCTCTTCTTATTATTTAACTCAGTAAATATGGAAACAGCATTTCTTTACAACTCAACTCAAAGTGCTTTATTTAATGCTTTAAGAATACATGTTACATATGTGATAGTGACCATGAAAAGATTAATTATGTGGATTATGGCAATGAAAAACTAATTGTGACAGACATGACAAAGTTTGATGTTCTATATTTCACTCAAATTTTTAATTTATTTTTTGAATTTTTTTACGAATTGTTTATTTTGAGATGTAAAAAGAGAAAATAAAGTGTCAATAATTTTTACCCAACAGTTTTGCTTAAAATAAAAAAAACGTGTTTTTCGTGATAGACATGACATGGAGACTAGCACTAAGTTCGGAGGAAATAGCATAATAGTAATACATAATTAAAAGGTTTTCAATAATTTTTTTTGTTTTTATACATAAATTGATCTATTCTTTAAAAAAAAAAATTTGTTTTTAAAAATATATAAGTATTTAAATACTTTTAAGGACATCAAACTAAAGGTAAAAATAACAGATTTTCCGTTTCAAAGTTAGTCTCACAATTATTAACTATAAAAAAATTATTTATGCATTTATATTATTATATCTTGCTATTTTCATAAAATTTGACTTTTTTCTATTCTCTGGAACAAAAAAATAATTTAGTTGGAATTTAAAAAACTATTTCTATGTCGCATTATCGTGAAATCAACCTGAAATATTTTTAAAAAGTTTACTTTTAAAAAAAATACAAATTTTTATTAATTCTTTTTTTCCTATTTTCTTCTTCTGGATGTTTCTCTATTTCTACTGGATGCTTCGTTGCTGTATTATGCCACAAATCTAATAAGTTTTAAAGCAAAATATATTTTCTAGGATCATCTTTGCGGTCATGAGCCTGGCTTGACAGATGAATTAGGAGTCATTTTAAATGATCTGACAACTTTAAATAAATCGGAAAATTCTAAGGTTGCATTGCGTGCTCGTCAGGTAAAGTACATATTTTTTACATTGTAGTTTACAATATCATAATATTTTTTTATATTATAGTTATATAAATTTTTTTAATGTTTATAGGTTATGATTGCTTCTCATCAACCGCCATATGAATTGCGCCATAATCAGATGGAGTCTATTTTTCTTTCTGCTATCGACATGTATGGTCACGACTTTTGTCCAGAAAACCTACAAAAACTTATTATGTCAGAAACATCAATATTTGATGTGCTGCAAGACTTTTTCTTTCATTCCAATAGTGTTGTTCAAAGAGCTGCCTTGGAGGTATTGTTCATTAAACTTTAGTGCTTCATATTATCTAAGAATTTTCTTTGTTTTATATTAGTCCTAATGGTAACATTGGAATCATTAAAATTAAAAAAAAAATCATTGTTTTCTGAAGTCAAAGTGAAAATGACATTCATCATACTTTTTTCTATAAAATATAATTTTATTTTCTTGTGAACTGGCATGTGCACTTTTTTTAAAGTCAAATAATTAGTATAAGATTTAATTTTAGTAATTAAAAAATAGAAAATGTCATAAAAATATAATTTTCATGCATGATGCATGTTAGATATTAAAGAATTTAACAATCAACAAATAATATCTTATAAAATTTACTACATTTTAGACATGTTTGTCTATTTATACATTTTAAAAAAGTATTTTAATTATTACATTTTTTAGGTATATGTGCGAAGAGCATATATTTCTTATGAACTTACGTGTCTTAAACATGTCAGTTTGCCAGCAGGCACATGTGCTGCATTGTTTCAATTTTTGTTACCATCATCCCACCCAAACAGGTAAATTCATTGTTTACTTTATTATTGAGTTAGGGGGGGGGGGGGTGATACATGTAAAAATCGATTTTTTTTATTTCATAAATAGTTAAAATAATACCTCAAAAATATGACTGCAAATTTTTAGAATGAAATTCGCATTATTTATTGATTAAAAACTCATCTAAATGCTTCAACTCAGCTCTTGAGGGCTTTGTCAAAACTTTAAGCACGTTTATCTCAAAACTACTTTTTTAAATTGGCGGTCAAGATAACTCAAAGTTCTCAATCGATCCTTATAAAATTTGGTATATGTCTTCTCTATAATATTATCTTCTAGTTGAACCTCAAAAATGCCAAAAAAAGTTTAAAATAAGTTTTTTTACCCAAAAAACTTTGAAAAAAGGTAAAAAAAATCTAACTTTTTTATTCTGAGGCTTGCCGATTTACAATTTTACAACTTTTTTGATTTTTTATTGGTTTAACAAAAAGATGCAAGTTTTATGAACATTTTCAGGTAAAAATTTTTTGATTTCCGATCAATTTTGGAGTAGCTAAAATTCCCGCTGATTGATACTTTTATCCGTGAGGGTCTCAGAAGATGGGTTACTACGGTAGCCATTTTGAAAAACTAAAACAAAAATATATAATTTTTGTATTTTAATGTATAAACATACTGAATTTTAAAACGAATAATGTATTTCTTCCCTTTTAATAACGTCTCTGAAAAACTATCAAAATTTATGTGGTTACATGTATCGCCCCCCCTTAATTAATTAATATTTTTTATTTATTTACCTTGCTTGTAATTGTTACTTATCAAGATCAACAGGGTAATATCGTGGTTACATTATGTGTTATGCAATAAGTTTATTTTCTCCTAACTGTGGTATATATTTTTTTAGTTTTGTTAACTTTGCAACCTACTTGTTAGATTAATGCAATTTATGTTAAAAACAAATGCCTGATTGTCAATTTGTAAACTGTGTGGAGGTATGGTAGGTTAAGGCGTCAGAACCATGGTGGACACTTTTGCAGGTTCTGTTTCGTCGCCGTCCTATAAATGGCTTGCGCTCTAGCCCCCAAAAAATTATCTCAAACAAATAATGCTGTTAAATTAGTGCAAGATAAGTCTGCTGTAGTACAATGTCCTGAATTAGAATGGAGATGTAAGATTGCATTGGGTGCTAGCTCAGGCATTAGTCTTTTCACTTGAAAGTTTAGACCTCATGTAGCTCTAGTAGGACACTAATTCAGCCAAATCAATTTAAGACAATAATACTATCGTATCAAATTTTTTTATAAAGTGAAATAGGCAGAATTTTTTTGTGTATGTTTCTAGTGAAAGCATGCTATTCTATCACTTCAAAATCTCCAATATGTAAGAAAAAATAAATAATTTAAGTACTTTGTTTACTGTTCCAAAGTATCCTTAACTGATGGAAACATCAATTTTTTAAAAGAGAAAGTCAGTTTTGCACTTTCTTCAGATTTAACCACTAAGTACAATCACTTTTGAGAATTTTCAGTTTGTCTTATAAATTTAAAAAATACTTTTACTTTGTTTATGAATTAATAAATTAAATTATTTCAGAGCATTGCATTATACATCATGTAACTTGAAAAGTGAAGATTCATCTGCAGTTTCTAGCTGGGACATAAAAGAAGCTTTTGAAAACTGCCATCGTTATGGACTTCTAGCTGCTTTTCAAAACTTTGATACTTTTAAAAGGTAAATGACTACTAAACCTTTTAGTTCTAAACTATTCCACTGCATATCTCTCTCAGAGATTCATGAATTTTCAATACTTAAAAAATATATATAAATGCATATTTTTTAAGTTTAAACTATCTCTTTTTATTTATAATTAAAAAAACTCTTTTTCCAGGCAGCACTCGCTCTTCTCAGACAAACGCGAGCTCTTGCAAGGGGGTATTTTACACCCAAATAGTAATTGCTATTTATTAGAAAATATCCTTTTCACATTTAAAGTATACATAATTTTTAATTAATAGATATCATTTAACAAACATTATCTAAATATATAAACAAAACAATAGGAAGTTTAAATAAATTCTAACGTTATTTAATGCATTACGTACAGAGAGCATTGGTATGGCCTGTGAAGACAGAATATATAGAGCAAACCAATGAAAGTATTAAATTCCTCTTTCGTTAGATATTTCACAAATAATCTTATCTCTGATACTTTCAATATGAACGTTCGTAGACTTTAGCAATAAAACCATTAGTTTGATCCAGTAACACTGACCCCGCTTTTGCAGTAGTCGTTATATCACACATGTATTATGTTTCCAGGTAACTGCAGTATATTTTTTCAGCAGTTCTCACATTTGATTTTTCTTTTATTTATTATATTTCTTCATCTTTGCCGAGGAGAAGATTTGTTTGTCAATAGCATTAATAATTCAATCTTCATTTTTTCAGAAAAATCAATGTTTTCACTATCAGAATTATTAAGGCTATTATTTACTACATCATTAAAATCTCCATCGGATTCATTTTATAGTTTCCTCGTCAGTAGAAACTTCTAACAATGTTTGCATCCGTTGCATCTCTTCATTGTACGACATATAGCGTGACATTCTTTATCAAAATAACGCAACTCGAGCACTCCCAACTCATTCCAGAACTCTTATTCTAATAAACCCCACCAGGAATGTGCAAAATAAACATATTCCCCCTTTTAGGAAGGTCGCAATGCAGGCTGCTAGAACGGGTTTGACCTATTTTGAAAGTAGAGAAGATGGGAAATTCAATTCATTACTGCACTTGGGAAGTAATACACCCCTTTGCGACTGCTTGCAGGTTAAACTTAGAATCATTTTTTACTAATATTTAAAATTTAGCTTTACCAAAAACACATTAAAAAAAAACCCATGAGATTTGGAGAGAGATTTTTAGAGCCCATTTAGATTTGTTAAAAGAATTTAAAGTTTAAACTCTCTGAAAAGTAATAAAAATAATTTTAGGCTTGGCTTTACTGAATGGCAAAAGTAAATATCTTCAAATGTTAGGCTCAAATGTATGACTTAAAGAAGGTATTAAAGTGTTTCTGTTAAATTATTATATTTGGAATTTTAAAAAAAAATGAAAAAATGGCTAATGCTTGTATAGTAATAAATGTAATAGATAATGCTTGTTTGTATTCCTTAGATATAGTTAAAGATAGCAAATAAGAGCTAAATATTTTTAATTAAACCTAATTTGTTTTCGTTATACATAAAAATAAATGAAATTATATAAATGTATTTATATTACATGTTATTTCCATTTGTTCATAACCAAGTTATTTCTCATGATATATTTCAGCAATTTTGAAAGCCTAATAGAAATTTTGGAGAGTGCAGCAATATCTAGAAGGCTAGATGAGTCAACCTCTTCAGCTTCAAATAACTATGATGAGGATCTTAGTACTTTTTCTGTTGTAGAGGAAACTACTGTAAGATTCAGTTAATTAAATTTTTAACTAGTTACGCTTTTAAAAGGGTTTTTATTGATCAATTGTATTTTATTATAGCATGAAGATTATGTAAACATTATAAATGTTGCAATTTTGATGCAAAACCAAGAAGATGATGCTGAGTATAGCAAGAGATTTTTACAATTTTGTCGAGAACATGTAAGTGCTTATGTTACTTTTGTGGAAACTTGCCTTTCTTAAATTTGGCTAATAAATTATAATTGCTTTATGTAAGGATTTTTTAGTAACGGATGCTTCATAAAAGTGCTACAACCATTCATAATTAGTATTACTATGAAACATCTATAATGATACTTTAAAGACATAAAGAAAATATTGAATTCTTTTAAGCAAATGTCTTATTTCTTTTTTTAGAGAGAAACATTCGTTGAGAAGAAACTTCGTAGGATAACATTTATTGTGTTACATAAGGTATGCTTTGATTTGGTTTTGTTAAATATAGTAAGCAGGTTTTAAGCAATAATTATTTCTTAGTTTTATAAAAAATATTTTTTTTAACAAATCATGATCAGAAATCTTTTCAAAATATGCTGATAATTTAAAATTTATAAAGAAATGTGTTATTTTCATTGACTTTAAACAGACACCTGATATGAAGTAAGAAAAATTATACATATTGAATATTTTTTTTTTATTTTAGCAACTTTTCCCAAAATACTTCACATACAGAGCCAGAGATAATGTAAGTATTTCTTTACATTTAAAAATATAATGAAACATACAAAATTAATTTTTCAATTAAAAAAGTGTTTATTTATAGTTTGAAGAAGATTGTATTTACCGGCATCTGGAACCAGCTTTAGCATTTCAACTAGAAATCAATCGCTTACGAAATTATGATCTTGATGCAATACCTACTGCCAATCAGAAAATGCACTTGTATTTAGGAAAAGCTAAGGTACTTAAAATATAAATATTCTAGTAAACAAACCAATATTTTTGAAAGGAAGCTAAGTCAATATTTTATTATAGGTTGCTAGAGGTCAAGAAGTGACAGATTATCGCTTTTTCATTCGTTCCATCATCAGACATTCTGATTTGATAACAAAGGTATTTATTTACTATTAACTTTACTAATTTACCATAAACTACACAATTTCCACTCTAAATTAAAACCTTAGACAGTTAGCTGAATAATCTTTACAGTATGTTAAATTTAAAAAAAATCATAACATTATCCAGATATAAAACGGTACCTTACGACGCTAGGAAGACAAAGATGCAAGGGGGCATCCATAAATTATGTGACTTGTTTAGGGGGGGAGGAGGCCAATTTTGCTATCACCAAATATCATGTGGGGGGCGAGGGAGTCTCGTCAAATATCACGTAATTCCCCCCCCCCCCCCCCCCCCCCCCCCCCCCCCCGAAAAAATCAACATAAAATTGTGATAAAATAGAGCAAAATTCCAGTAAAATTTTTTTCTAGACTTAAAATTGGCAAAATCTTACATGATAATATTTATCGTTGCTCTCATCACTGTATTAAAAAATTTTAGGGGAAAAGAACGATCCGTTCTTTTATATAGATTCGATTGTCGTTCCCTTCTATCTGTTCTCTTTGTTAGTTTCTTGTCAGACCAAAGGACACGTATTCAAAGTATTTCACAATTCACAAAGAAAAAGTAGACAAAATGTGCATCATTCACAATTTTGAGGTACTTTCCCACCATTATTAGGCGATGCAGCTGCTGTTTGGACAATCCAAGTTTGGGATTGGATCTCGATTTATTATGTGTTTTGAAGATTCCAGGGTATCGAACGTCCAAATTAAAATTTTCGGTTGCAGAAAAAAAAATACGGTCTGGTGTGCTTCTTTGGTGACTCCATTTACAAGCGTGAGAGGAGTAGCACATCACAGACAAGCTCAAGTCTGCTTTTTTTTAAATATTACGTCCAAACCAAAACTTTCAAAAATACTAATTTTGAAAAATGTCACGTTACATTACGGGGGAAGGGTCGAGCCAAATATCACCAGGGGCGTGACAAAATCGCATCACGTAATTTATGGATGCCCCCCAAAACTTAAAAACATGTTCTGCTGATACATTATGTAATTTTCATTCCTATGTCAAAGACTATAGGGTTTATCTTTTCTATCGCCTACCTCAAAATAGATTGACAATGATCAGGGTATAAAAAATTAACTTGCAGTATGTTTACAGTATAAAAGTCGACTAATAAATAATATTATTTAATAAAATTTGGTTTGGCAGATTTTTTATGCAAATTTTTTTATTTTCAGTTTGATTGCTTCAAAATTAAAAACATTTTTATTAATAAACATCCTTTATACTATTTCAGGAGGCATCCTATGAATATTTACAAAATGAAGGTGAAAGATTGTTGTTAGAAGCAATGGATGAATTAGAAGTAGCATTTACTCATCCACAGGTATGCTATTGAGTTGGTGAAGCTTATAATGTATTACATTTGTGAACTCTTATAATATAACATTATGTGGCTAAAATTTTACAGGCTAAACGGACAGACTGCAATCACATATTTTTGAATTTTGTTCCGAAAGTTACTATGGATCTTTCAAAAGTGAGATTTTATTTACAATAATTATTCACAATTTCTGCTTAAATTTTTTTTAAAAAATGCTTTAACTGTTTCACGTTCTCAGATTGCTGAAAATGTCCGTGCCATGGTAATGAGATATGGACCAAGATTATGGAAATTGAGAGTTTTACAAGCTGAACTGAAAATGACTATTAGGTTTGTTCTTGGGGGTTTTAATTCACTATTTCTTATGATAAAAAATAATTTTAAAGTGAATTTCTATATGTATTTATGCACTGTTTTTGTAAAGGGATTGGTGCTATATAATCTCTTTTGAAAAATTAATTTTCTTATTTGGATCTTTGTTTTCATGTATATAATTTTTTTTAAAGAAGTGTCATGAAAAGTATTTTTTTCTGTAAATAAAATGTTTCAAGAGAAAAATACATTTTAAATATTAAGGTGCCTATTTTATTTCATTCAGGCTTACTCCAACAGCAAAATGCATGCCTATACGTCTCTACCTCGCCAATGAAAGTGGTTATTATTTAGATATGAACTTGTATAAGGAAGTAACCGACCCAGCTACTGGTTGTACAAAATTTGAAGCATGGGGGCACAAACAAGGACCATTACACGACTTGCCTATTTCAACTCCTTACATGACAAAAGACTATTTGCAGTTAAAGCGATTTCAAGCACAATCTAATGGCACAACCTATGTTTATGATTTTCCAGATATGTTTCAGCAGGTTAGTAGGGTTTTTTCCTCGTATATTTGATGGATTTATACTCATTCAAGAAATGTTTTGTCTTGATTTTTTGTTTTACATTTTCTAGTCTTTGACACGTTTATGGGAAGAATACATCTCTGGCCGCCCTGAAATGGAAATTCCAACTCAATTGCTGAAATACATTGAGCTTGTGTTAGATTCAAATGGCAATTTAATTGAAAAGAAGCGACTGCCTGGAGAAAATAATGTTAGTATATACTTTAAATCACTTTAACAATTACTGTTAGCAATAGTTTTTGAAACAATGCAATTAAAATTTGCTACTCAGCCTTAATGATATCATAAAAGGTTTTAGATGACTAGTTTTATACATATTACTCATAATTACACTTTACATAAATATATATTTTTTATTATTATTCAGGAAAACAAATAACATAATATTATATTAATTTATGTTGCCAAAGAGTGACCATCCTTATAAAATATTTTCTTAGTAAGCATTTTACTATAGAATACTAGATAAATATTTCAATACTTTATTGATATCTTGAAATAGATTGGTATGGTAGCATGGAAGATGACCTTTTTTACTCCAGAGTATCCTCAAGGAAGAGATGTCATAGTTATCGCCAATGATATTACACATTTAATCGGAACATTTGCACCTGAAGAAGATGTTTTGTTTCTGGTAATAATCAAATTATTATTATTTTTTTGCTAAAAATATTTTTAATTTTAAAAGAAAAAACTTGTATATTCCATACTATCTTAGTATATTTTATTGAGTTTATTTTCTATATTTTTTAGATTCTAGATTGTCCTATATGTTAGGGAATTTGCATACTTGCAGTGACTCCATGTCATATGTCGCAATATAAACATTACATAATGACTCTTTTTGACATTTCCCTAAAAAAATTATGGCTGTTAGCTCTCGAAACATATTCATCCAAGTTTCTCAGAAATTGTGAAAACCTTGCATCATCATTATTTAGTATAAGGCTGTTATAAATTATGGCTTAAACTTTTTATATTGGTGGATAACTTTTTTGCAAGATGCCTGTTCCATGTTCACTGTAAAAAAAATCTATTAATCTAAATCTTATGAACTGAACTGAAAAATATTTGTAATTATTTTTCACTAATTAAAATTTTAAAAATATATACTGGTTTCCTGTCTTTTTAATTTATATTTTTCTTAGTTTTTTTTAGGGTTTCAAAATGTTTAGTTGCGCAATTATTATTTTATAAATTATAACTTCTTTCAAATTTCAGAAAGCATCAGAAAAGTCACGTGAATTAGGTATTCCTCGTTTATATATTTCTGCTAACAGTGGGGCTCGTATTGGGTTAGCTGAAGAAATCAAGCATATGTTCAATGTTGCATGGCTTGATCCCGAAAATCCGGATAAGGTAATATAGAATATATTAGTGTAATTATAAGTCTTTAAACTTATTGGTTTCTTAATTTGCTTTTCAATAATGCATTATCTTTTTCACAGGGCTATAAATATCTCTATTTAACGCCTGAGAATTTTAAAAAAGTCAGTGCTATGAATTCTATCCATGCAGTATTAATTGAGGATGAAGGAGAATCTCGATATAAAATAACTGATATTATAGGTAAGTCTTGTTACATTTCAGTTTTAACACCAAAGCTTAAATTCTTAATAATATATTAATAATTCTTAATAATATTGACCTTTATATATTATATACTTGTGTATAAACTAAGCGATTTTAGGCAAAATTAGCGCCGTAAAAATTGGGATAGACCTTAAGCACAAAACATCATATTTCCAAAAGGAAAAATACTCTATCCTTAAACTGTTACTAAATTTTAATAAAACTTAAGGTTTCGATGCCATTTATTAAAAATAGACACAAAAGCAGTTACATTCTGAATATGAATTAAAGTTGGTATCTGATCCACCAATGATGCCTAATTGTTACAACTCTGTTATTTGCACAGTAGCTTTGGTACAGGGCAATTATCGCAAACAGTCAAAGTTGCAAAGAAAACAAATAACGATGACTATGTCAAGGATACACAGCCGAAACTGATTTTTGTTGCGATTCAAATTTTGGTTACGAAAGAAAAATTCATGGTCCTTCATCAACAGGTTTCCTCTTATTTTTGTCAGAAGGCTCTGGGGGGGGGGGGGGCAATATTCTGTTGTCTTATTTCCTACCCTGACTTATGCATTGGTTTCCAATTTTTGAGTCTTATTTGGTTTCAAAATTGGAGGCTTGTTAACGGTTGCACAGTTGACCCCATAAAATTCAAGTAAAAAATTAGCTAAGAAGTAATAATGGGATACTTGGTCTGACTTCAGTCAAACTGCCATATGTGTCTGCTTATTTTACTGCATTTACATTTTTTTTTGTTTATAAATTTATTTTTCCAGGTAAAGATGAAGGACTAGGGGTCAGAAATTTGAGATGGGCTGGTACTATAGCAGGAGAATCGTCACAAGCATATAAAGAAACTATTACAATTAGTTTGGTAATTATATTGATCTTTTTTAGTTCTGATTTATTTGATAATTGGTACTTGTTTAGAAAACTTAACATCACCAATAATACATTGGTGCAATTGAATGTCAGACACTTTCTAAACGATGTTTGTATGAATTCACTTTGAAGGCAAATATCAGTTCAAACCCTCTGAGGGACAAGCTATTTGGCCATAGTGTAAACTTTTTCACTGTAAAAGATCTAATTTTTTATATATTTTATTAAAAAGTTGTATTATTGATATTTTGTAAAAATTTGTTTGAAAAATCTCAATTCTTTAGATTTTCAAACTCAATAAAATGTTAAAATGTAGGATTTTTTTTTGAAAATTTAATGTGTTCCTACAAAAACTGGTAGTCCCTTTGACAGGTTCATCCTCTTCACTCCAGGGGTCCACATATGTTGATTCTTGTAAATTTCAGCTCACAACATCATTTTACAGTTTTTTTTAATACTTTCATATTATAAAGGAGAATGTATGAGGGTTAAGCACGATTTTGGAGAGCGTGTAAAAACCAAGTTTTTTCAGCTGTAAATTTATAAAACATTTTGCATTTAAAAATGGATGGACTATATATTACAAAAATTGACAAAGCTAGTTTATGCTTTCATAGTGCAAAAAAATATAATTTTAGGGCCTCAAATCCCATTAAATTGATGCGCCCCTTATCAAATATTACTTGTTAATTTTTTCAAAATTATTTGAAAAACATATTTTTAAACATATATTTTCTTATAAAAAATATGTTTATATAAAGAATATACGTATAGGATTTTGCTGGTGAGTGAGGAGGTTATATGTCTGTGTTATTCAGGTGGTTACTAGTTTCCTCTCAAGTAAAAGTTAAAATTCTATCTAATGAATCTTTTGTATTTAAAAAAAACTTATTTTATTCAACCATTAAATTCTGTTGATATTACCATATAAAGAGTTTCCCATTTTTTAAAAGAAACAAGCCTTGACATTCTGGTGTGTAAATTGAAAAAGTGATGAATATACTTAAATTTGATTTTGCTCTTAAGTAGTTTTTATTTTAGGTTTCTTGTCGGGCCATTGGAATAGGAGCATATCTTGTTCGACTTGGACAAAGGGTTATTCAAGTTGAAAACTCTCACATTATATTAACTGGAGCTGCTGCTCTAAATAAGGTACTGACTTCAAATTAGCTTCTTATGAATCCGTATTAGAGTTTATATAATTGTTTAAAATCATAATGATAAATATTCAACAAAATTTATCTTGTAGCTCTTAGGACGGGAGGTCTATACTTCAAATAATCAACTTGGTGGAGTTCAAATTATGCATAATAATGGAGTATCTCATGTCACTGCAACAGATGATCTTGAAGGAGTGTTTTTAATGCTCAAATGGTTATCTTATATGCCAAAGGTAGTTAGTTTTTATCAATCTTATGAGCATGCTAAATCATGCTTATTGTCGCTTTTAATGTGCTTTCTAATGGAATATTGTTTGAAATTTTGTATTTTTTTTTGCTGCATAATACAAGTTTAAGTAGAAAGGCTAGAAAGAATTTTGTTCAGTCACAAATTACCTGTGGATGGGGTGTGCTGTTCTTTGTGTTTATAATATTAAACTTAATTATCATACATTTTAACTTGTATTTTAAATTGAATCTCAGTTTTTATCTTCATTTTCTTTAAAAGTGATCTATATAGTATTAATGTTTAGCCTGAATGAATTGTTTTGTACTTAAAGTGTAAAGGAGCAGAACTTCCTATGATAGAACCTCTAGATCCTGTTGATAGAGATGTAATATATACTCCAACAAGACTTCCCTCAGATCCTCGATATTTACTTGCTGGAAGAGAAAGCCCAAGTAAGCATTACCGCTTGTAACTACATGTTGTTTTCTTACTAATTAACTTTCATTATACCCTGCTTTCTTATAAAGGTTGAGTTCTTGTATTAACTGTAGGTAAATGAAAAAAATTTATATAATGTGCTTCATTAAATTCTTTTTAATTGTACAGTAGAACCTATATTATTCGTCCCTCTTTTATGCAAAACTTCCTCTTAACCGACCATCCCTGAGTTAACATTGAAAAATTTCTCTTACAAAGTCATTTTCGGTTGTTCACAAAAGAAACAAGTTTCAGAAATATATGCGATTCTAAGGCGAAGAATCTCCGATAATACTGAAATAGACAAACTTCTGCAATTCGAAAATTGAGAATCTCCTGCGATTTTGAAATTGGAATTATCCGGTGATATTGAAATTCTACACCGATTCTAAAATCAGGAAATTATCAGTGGTTATGAAATCAGAAAACCACTGTGATTTTAAGAAAGCTTCAGCATTTAAAAAAGTACAAGCAAATTTCTGGTAATCTTAAATTTTCAGGCAACTCCAGGAATCCTCTGAAATCGTGTAAGACTCTATATCTCTGCTATAAAACAAGCTTTTTTCCCAAAATTCCGCTCAGAAATTAAAAATATTTTAACACTTTCTTTTTATAAGGAAGTCTCAGAGATAACCTAACACTAAAATTCAAGTTTTACTACTGCAAGACCAGCACAGATTTGTTGGCAGGTTTGAGTTACGCGGCGCTCTTCTGTAACATAAGTTTTATTATTTAATGAAAATTCTATATTGTAAAGAATTTTCGATTATCCAACCCACCTCCAGTCCCAATTAGATTGGATAATCGAGGTTCTACTGTAATTTAAAGCTAATTTCATGAGATGTGATCATGATTTAATTTATTGTTTTTCTGCAATTGTGTAGATCTCCCTGGTTTCTGGGAAGATGGGTTTTTTGATTATGGATCTTTTATGGAAATTATGCAACCATGGGCCCAAACTGTTGTTTGTGGACGTGCCAGATTAGGTGGAATTCCTGTTGGTGTTATAGCAGTGGAGTCGCGTACTGTTGAAATTGATATTCCAGCAGATCCAGCAAATTTAGATTCTGAAGCAAAGGTTAGTTCTTTTCATTTTATTATTAGATATAAATAAATTTGACTTAAATTATAGCTTATTTTTTTTAACTCTTTGGAACAGGGTATGCTAATAAAATATTCATCGGATAAATTATTTATTAAAAAATAATGACCCAATGCAAGAATATTTTTTAATAATAAAACTCCTAATTATCTTTAACGTTAGATAAAATTTTGTTATAGGTGATTTCTCAAGCTGGACAGGTTTGGTTTCCTGACTCTGCATATAAAACAGCTCAATCTCTAAATGATTTCAATAAAGAAGAGCTGCCGGTAATTGTTTTTGCTAATTGGCGTGGATTTTCAGGCGGCATGAAGGGTAAGTTTATAACATTTAAATACAATAATTACCTAACTTTTAATTTTATGATTAAGTTAAAGTTTACAGTGTAGCTTAATTCATATTATTTTTAATGTTTTAAATTAAAACAATATCACAAGTACCAAATTAAAAATTGCTGTAGATTTGATTAAAAATTTGATTTTGAAAAAACTAAGCACGTCAAATTTAAAAGGGGTTTGTGGATAAACTTGACTAAAAATATAACTGTTATTGTGGTAATTTGATTTGAATACATATCTATATAATGGTTAATTTTTTAGATATGTATGACCAGGTTTTAAAATTTGGAGCTATGATTGTGGATGCTTTAAGAGAGTTTAATCAACCAATCTTCGTCTACATTCCACCCTATTGTGAATTACGTGGTGGTGCCTGGGTTTGTGTGGATGCTACAATTAATCAAAAGCACATGGAAATGTATGCAGATCCAGATGGAAGGTATGCCGAAAAAAACTTCTTTATAATTTTGTAACTAGTATTTAAAACAAACGGCTAATGAACTGCTCCTAGTGGCAAAAATGTTGTTTTGAAAACATTGAAAAATAAGTATTTGAATTTGCATTTGTATTTTGTGGGGCCCCAGAAAGAAATGATCCCAGAAAGAATGAATGATGAACTGAGAGCCATTTTTTTGCGGCACCATCTAGGCAACGCTCGCTACCAATTTTGATGTGCAGATTACAATGAATCTGCACATCAATTAAAGAAACTTTGAATTAAGTAATTGTAAAAAAGAATATTTGCTCAAACAAATTTTACATGTGTTCAGACTCATTTCATTGTTACTGTTCTATGAACATTAATATTTGTAATTATATGTACTATATATACTTGTGTATAACCCGAATCCGTGTATAAGTCGACCCCCCATTTTTAAACCAAATATCCTTCCAAAATCGGTAACCTGTGTAGTAGTCGAGGTGGGAAATAAGGTCAGAGCCTACTGAAGAAATAAAAAGAAACCGGTTCATGACTGGATCATAATTTTTTTTATATTTTGCAAGCTAAATTTCAACTCCTAATAAAAAAATAAAACAGGTTTCGGCTCTGAGTGTCTTTGACATTGCTGACCCTGAATGAAGAAGCTTAGTTGAAACTATGTTCAGTGAAGCGTGAAGACCACGCTGCCAAGGTCACAGACCGGCGTTGTTTTCTGTTTTCTTGAAGACTAAACTGTCCTGTGCCAGAGCTACACGTGCGAAATACGCATCAGGCGGAGAACTAAGAATTAAGCATCATTATGGTGGATAACCGTGAATAGATCTGCCATGGGCAGGTAAACTGCAGTGATTGATCGCAACAATGAGTTGTACCATTTTTGCTCTGAAATTAATTTTTTTCCTAGTATGTTTTCTTAAAGGTTAGGGTAATTGAGTTCTTGCAACAATGGTCCAAGTCGTTAAGGAAGTTACTGCAGTTTTCCTGCCCACGACAGAGATACCAATCTTATTTCATCTTCAAAATTTAACTTATTTTTTGCATTTTTTTAATAGATAGTATTACCTTAAGTTTTATTGAAATTTAGTTTTAGTTTAAGGATTGAGGATTTTTTTTTCGGAAATTTGATGTCTCGTGTGTAAGTCGACCCCGAACTAAATTTGTCCAAAATTTCTCAGCTTTTACACGAGTATATACGGTATATATAAAAATTGAGTGCTTGAAATTTTGGATATTTAGCAGGGGCAAACAATTTACAGTGAAAACAATTACAATTTATAAGAAAATATGCACACAAAATCTTATCATGATTAAATTTTCACATTTTAAGAATTTGTCATTTTTCTTCTTTTTTGCCTTTTTAAACTTTGGGGCTCCTATCACTGTGAAAAAAACACAGTAAAAGGCAAGAAAGTAGCATGCATGTGTGGTGCCTCAATTAAATTGAAAGCAAAAGCTACTCCAGGAACTCGGGCATAAGATAGCTTGCCTGACTAGCTATATTTCATTGATTAACTTTTTAACTATGAAATCATCATTAAATTTTCATAAATGATACGTCAAACTGCCAACAGTTTACAAATGCTTTTTATTCATTGTGACATATATTAATTAAATGATGTCATTTCAAACTGTTTTATATCACAAAAATAAATTTTCTTTAATTTTTTATTTAATAGAATATAAAGTTTCTTGTGTAATTGTTATGAGTGGCCAAAAGTGATTTAATTCTAATAAAAATGGACTGCTTATGGGCTTTTTAAATGAGCATTAAGTTTTGCAGTTTTTTTTTTTTAATAATTGAAGTTCGAATTCGATCTGTTCTAATTTTGATGTGCTGGCGTTTTTGACATATCACACTTGTCTGTAGCATTTATAGTTTGGGCTATGAAAATGGGTGACGGACAGACAAAGCCTTTATAAAAGATTTTACGTTACAAACGTAGTGTGGGAGCTAAGGAAATTTATATTTATTATACTTAGAATATCATAAATATCTTTAATGTACATCAAATGTATTGTATATTCCTAGAATTCAATTATTTTACTATGTACCGTTTATTAAATAACGAAATTGTAAAATATTAGAAATTAATTTAATACTTTAAATGTTTAAAATCAACAACTTAGTATAAATCTATTTAAAAATGGATATTAAAGCAATTGATAATTAGCATTCAGAATTTTTTCTACTGGTAAAAAATAGGATATAAATGACAAAGAGAGGAGAACATTGTAAATGACCCCCCTTCCCCCTTTCAAATCCCCAATGGACACCTAAAACTCCAGACCAAATCTTTGTTACACCCTTGCATCAGTTACATAGGTAAAGATACTTTCAAGGATGCAATGCTTTTAAATTTAATCAATTCAATTAAAGTCTCTTCCTTTGAATTTTTAGAGGTGGCATTTTGGAACCAGAAGGCACAGTTGAAATTCGCTTCCGAAAGAAAGATCTGATAAAAGCTATGCATCGAATTGATAATGTTTGCAAGGATATTCTAAATCAATTGTCTTCAACACAAATTTCTTCAGAACAAAAGAAGAATCTTGAAAAACAGCTTCATCAAAGAGAACAAAGTCTCCTTGGTGTATATCATCAAGTTGCATTATCCTTTTCTGATCTTCATGATACACCTCGACATATGATGGATAAAGGGGCTATTCAAGTATATATTTAAATTTTTTATATTAAAATTTTTTTTGACAGCATAAATTTACCAAAGTTGTTCGAAGCTTACAATATCTATAATACCTTTTTAGGAAATTATACCATGGGCCAAATCAAGACAACTATTATACTGGCGTCTGCGCAGACTTCTACAACAAAACCGTATAAAAGCAGACATTATTTCTGTAAAACCTAGTCTCAGTGATGGTGAAGTAGAATCCATGCTCCGAAGATGGTTTGTTGAAGAACATGGGGCTGTAAATGTAAGTATTACACAACTAGGTTTTAATACAGATTTTTGATAGTTTATATTGAAACTTTTTGTAGTTAAAAATAATTTTATTTTACTCTCAGCAATACCTGTGGGACGATAACAAAGCTGTTGTTGATTGGCTAACTGCACAAATGGATGTAACTAATGGAAGATCTCAGATCTTGGAAAACATTGAATGCCTTCGGCGAGACTCTGTGATTTCTAAAATACGCAGGTAAAATCTTTTTTTAAAAAAGTATGCCTTTGCCTTCAGAAGGTGAAACAAATTTTAAGTTAACATTTTACTATGTATGG
The DNA here is from genome assembly GCA_019343175.1 of Oedothorax gibbosus. Classification (NCBI taxonomy): domain Eukaryota; kingdom Metazoa; phylum Arthropoda; class Arachnida; order Araneae; family Linyphiidae; genus Oedothorax; species Oedothorax gibbosus. The sequence continues at coordinate 2,860,315 of JAFNEN010000006.1, forward strand.
ACTCTTATTTTATAATAAAATTGTTATATTCTCAATTTGTGAGTATTATTTTTCATGTAATTCATTGAATTTTTTTAATGAAAGTTTCAAACTATGCTTTAGCACACAGTAAGTCTTAAACTATCACAAATGCATCATCATTGTTTGTATATTTTGAATAATATATATTGTTAGAAAATCGTTTTTTTTTATTACAAAACAAGTACAGTTTAGTTCTATTAATTTTAAGAATGAGCTATATTTATATAAAGATTATCCCAAACTATTTTATAATATATAAGTGTACTCTTGTGGGAAAACTCTAGATATTCGGGTGTGATATTGTAATGCATAAAGTTTTTATTGCACTTTTTTCAGCTTACTACAAACACATCCGGAAGTAACTATGGATTCCGTAGTTCATATAATTCAGAATATGACTGCTCAACAAAGAACTGATCTTTCAAATACTATACGTGCTTTTGAAACACAAGCAATTGACTCTGATCTACCACTAGATTCAAGTAAAGAATCTTAAAAAAAATTATTTATTTTGGACATTTTGCAACTGTTTCAATATTTTTGTACTTGTAGACATTGAAAGTAAATACATTGAAAACTGCATTTACACATTCCCCTCCTTTTTTATACTTAAAGAAAATACTTGCAATTTGTATTGTTACTTCTTCAGCTGCTTTCTCAACACCTTTTTGTAAGGTAATATTGTTGTGTTGGTAATTCATAGAAACAAAATATTTTAATGTATTAAATTTTAATTACAAAGTTTGATATTGAATATCATATTCAGGTACAAAAAGTTTGACAATGATTATTAATTATGTTGCTGTGCATTTGCATTATTTCTTTTTCACCACAAATATGAGCCATAAAACATATCACAATTATTTCATTACTATTATAAATTCATACTATTTTTCAATTCATGCTATTTTTTAATTGCTTGTAAACTTGTAATCTAGTAAATTTTTGTTGTAAAACAATGCATATTTTATATTAAATAACTGTCAGTTTTGATAATGTCAGTTTTTACAATCTGTGAGTTTGTTATAACTAGTTTTTGTATTAAATAAAAGAAACATATCATTCTCACTGATTTACTATTTATTTTTATGTATTAATAAAAGTTTAAATGAACAAAAGCAAAAAAAACTTATATGACATCTTATCATTGATATGGCTTGTGGTTATGTGAAGTAAACTGCTATTTCATATTAAATGCTTAGAGAGAGTAAATATCACATTCTAATTATTGTAACCTATTGACCCATTATTGCTATTTCTTAGAGAGTTGAAAATCTTAATGTTCATAAATCTTTTACTAGTACTCACATTTAAAGACATTTTTTTGGCATTTAAAGACTTAGGTAACTTGGATATGTAACTTAAATATTAATTTTGAAATAATAATGTGAAATATTAATTGTGAAATAACTGGAGTAAAGACATTATTTTTATAAATATTTTTGTGTATAAGTTGGCAATTTTTTAAAATTTTAACTCAAACTGTAAAGCTCTAATTAAATGCTTTGAACTCATTCATTTATTTCAAACTATAATTTATTATTAAAAAAATATATGAATTAATGACATTACACTTATTTTATATTATCCATAAATTTTCAAAATACATTCCGATTCTATTATGATGCAGGTACTATCTCAAAAGTAATGGCAACGCAACCAATCTCTGTGCCTGACGATTTGTCATGAAAAGTTATCTTGCCTTCGTAACCACCCTGTAAATAAAAAAAAACATTCTACTACAAACATATTTAAATTTTATAAAACTAACTAGTATAAAGTATATTTGATACTAACAACGAAAAACACTGAAGCATTAAATAAATCAGTTGTGAGTCTGCACTTGCTTTAGTGCTATGTTAAGGGAGAATGTGCCCAATTGACCGTGTGCAATGTAGTAGATATTCCGATCAGAAGGTCAAAGTAACTTGAAACCCCCTGTATTTAACCCCCAAGCTAGCTTGGTCCCCAATATTATCCTCCATTGAAGAGGTGAACGACTGAGTAAATCCTGCCCTATCTGGGATTTGGTAATAAAATGTTTTAATTTAATTTGATTCCTATATTGATAGTTATGAAAAAAAGAAAATTAATGAGTAAAAATTACGAAAAATATATTTTTTAGTTTAAAATTCTATTTGTTAGCATGGAAAGACACGGCTGTTGACCTGCCCTATGTTTAATTCTAATCGTATTTAGTTCATAAGAAGACTATTAGATTAAAATTTCATTAATCAAAGGAAAAAGGTTTTAAATTTTTACGCTGCAACTTTAGTTAACATTAAAGGATATGCGGTTAGCTACATTGCAATATAAATAATATCTTTATAACGTATTTTAACTTTTAAATACTCAATATGAAATTTAAGGTAATGAAAGTATTGCATGGGGTCGAATGGAGATTTTCGGTTTTGTACACGTTTTGGAGGTTTCTAAAAAGTGTGTTGTCCATCCGTCAGACAGTCTGTCTGACACACCACACCGCTCTACAGCTCTAACTAAAAGAGCTACGGACAAATTTGGTACACAAGTTCCTAGTACCTGTCAGATGTCATAATAAGGTTTTCGAGGAAATCGTGCATGCGCAAAGGGTAGCTGCCATTGAACTTTTTGGTTTTAAAGGTCTTGTTGAAAAAAGATCATACACTGCGATGCAAAAGTTTAGACAATGACGTCATTTGGTTGTAAAATGTAGAATTGTGATAATATAATTACAAAAGCCTCCTAAACATATTAAAAACATTTTGAAATGCTATAATTGAAACATAATTGTTTAATTTGCTATTTTATTATTTGATTTGCTATTCTATTATTCTAATTTTAAGTAGATAATGGCCTAATTTTGGCATTTTTATTGATGAATTGTATTTTTTTATATGATAAATTTTAAAAAACGATATCCGGTGACCTAAACATATTTAATATCAATATTGGTTCAATTTTATACCAAACAGACAACATAGCAATTTTAAATCTTCATTCAAATCATATTTGCATCATATGTACAATTTAACATCACAAAATACGAACTGAATGCCTACCACTCCATCACCTTAAAGTTTTGCCACGAATTCGTGGATTTGGAGGCATACATTGGCCGATTTTCTTGATGAAACGTGCAGTCTTTCCCATACAAAATCACAAAATAGCGACATATTGTTCTTTTTGCACTTTAGTACAATGCAGAGATACAAAACGACATAAAGGTCTGTCTCGTCAACGTAATTCCTTCCACACCGTTATAAACGTTCCACCTTGATGCTAGAGTTTTTGAGGGTGAAAACCGGTGTTTTCAAAAGCATATTTTTCAATATTCGGTTAAACTGAACGTGTTTAAATAGCACTAAAGGACCGGTTAAATTGTAACTGGTTCAAATAAACCGGTTTTTTTCAAGAAATTTCAAACTTCAGTATAAAAGGAACTTTCGCAATGGAGTGGAGTGAATTTACGTTGAAATGACCGACTTTTTTTGGCGTTTTTGAAGAGGTGACTATGTCTGCATTGTACTAAAGTGCAAATAAGAACAATATGTCACTATAAGTGCAAATAAAAACAATATGTGGCTATATTGTCTGATTGGTATAAAATTGAACCAATATTGTTATTAAATTGTTTAGTTTACCGGATATCGTATTTTTTTTTAAATTTATCATATAAAAAAAATACAATTCATCAATAAAAATGCTAAATTATTCCATTATCTACTTTAGACACAAATACGAGATTATGCTAATTTAAACTTTTGCAACATACTAATTTATATTTTATGCAAAAAAAACTATTGTTATAGCAAATCAAACAATTATGTTTCAATTATAGCATTTAAAAATATTTTTTTAATATGTTTAGGGGGCTTTTTTAATTCTATTATCACAATTCTAAATTTTACAGCTAACTGACGTCATTGTCTAAACTTTTGCATCGCACTGTAGCTACAGACTTCAAATTTGGTACACGAGTTCCTAGTACCTGTCGGATGTCATAAAAAGTGGAAAATTACACATGTGCCCTCATCTAGATCCGTGACTGGATCGGAATTTGTTCACTCTTGAAATTCAGCCAAATTTTAGACTATTATGTATATAGAAAAATACTTACTTTAAGTATGTTAACAAATATTTCTCCAAAATTTGGAATCGCGACTCCCACATTTTTTAAAGAATAAGTCGCCGCTTTCATAGGACATCCACATTTTGTTGGATCTGGGAAAGCAGGGCAGAAGGATTCTTTATGATTATTTATAATGCTGCATACGTCGTAAGTGCTGAAATTGAAAATTTTCTTTTGCAATATAAAAATTTCTAAAATGTTTTAATAAATTTAAAGAAAAAAAATTACGTGTGTGTAATACAGCAGAGAATCGCATAAGACTATTGGACAGTGTTGCATTATCCACAGCTTGACAATCAAAAATGTATCTTTTGCTAACTGAAATAACGTCTAAAAGATAAACATCGCCATCAATGTATCCCGTTGAAAAACCTCATTACATAAAAATTGAATGTCCATGTAATACTATGTTTAAAATTATCATTTGGTTTAAAAAGGCATCATTTTGTGTCTCTGTAGACGTAACCTATTGGACTTAAAACTTTCGGCATTTGATAACAGCTAAAAGTCCCAATGAGGAAGTTCAGCTACTTTTAGATTTTCGATTTTGTGTTAAAAATCAAATTCGCAATCGAAATTACAAACACGAAATATTTGCCAAGTTTAGTTACCAAATAAACACGGCAAAAAATGACGCAATCAAAAACGCTTCTCCAGACCTCACGTCACTGCCTTCGTCACGTGTGCCTACGATAAAGAATGTTGGATTTCTGTATATTCTTAGATTCCTGTATACACATTGACAGTTAATTAGTGAATTCAAAACCTCTTAACCCACTGCAAAGTATTAACGGGCAGGTAATAAGCACAGGGCCGTGGAACAACTTGGGCACACAAAAACTACGTCTTCAGCTTTCCATCGTTTTTCGCGGGCTTTTGAGATAGCTGACTGATATTCAGGAAATATCTTCGACTTTGCGCAAGAAACATAAGAGTGAAGAAGAACAGCGTAATTGTTAGCGCAAATGGTTTATTTAGGTGAAATTGTACATGTTTCGGTAAGTATCGAGGCTTACCTTCTTTAGCATTGTACACAAACAAACTGACAGTGAAGTCACTGTCAGTTTGTTTTCACCTAAATAAACCATTTGCGCTAATAATTACGTTGTTTTTCTTCACTCTCATGATAGCTGCCTGAGTCGCTGTAATTGAGTAAATATTGCGCATAATGAAGAAATGTTTTAGATTTATGTGTTTCTCAACATTCGGATTCGATTTTTTTAAAACAAATGCTGAACTTCCTCATTCCGACAAAAAAAAAACGCAGATGGGAACTGAATGGTCAGAGCGCTGGCCAGGCAGTCAGAAAGCCCCAGGGTTTGAATCCCGGCATGATATTTGGGTTGTGTGTTTGTCTGTATTTGTCCTGAGTACACTGCGACATACATTCGCGTTAAATCTGTTTAGTCGAAAGCCTCAAACAAGCGGACGATGGCGTCACTATGGTTTGCTTTGGTGCCCGCTCAGGTGTGAAACTCGTCACTTGACTAGTGTTCTAAATAACGAGCCATAATTGGTTGTGTTAAAGCTCCATAGATGCTAGAAATAGACAGCCGGAAACGTACAACATCTCCTTGCCTATGTGAGCCATAGAGGTAGGAAGGAGGTGTAGAGAGGTCCACCAGTTGAGAGAAATGGAAGCAGGGCTGTCAGGTTTTTCGCGCTACTGCGCTTAACATACTGGCACCGAGGTATCCCAAGAGCCACCGCTCTAGCCTGCTTCATTTGTGCGCTACTGCGCATATACAAGGACCTCTCTATTCTCCTTCCTAGCTCTATGGTGTGAGGTGAGCGCGCACTATCGAGAACAAAATTTTGTTTTTTCGTTAAGCATTCGAGAAACTATTGCTATCGAAATCTTCTTAAAGAAACTTTTTGAATATCAATGAAGACGTATACTGTGGGTCTTGACAAAACTTACCATGAACCGATGTCTTGCAGGCAGGGTACAGTCATTTTTCTTGGCTGCAATTTTGTTAAGTCTAACTTCATTTCGAAATTATCAGCAGGGAGGTCTTTAAGGACTATAAGATCAACCGAAGCCGAAATATTTCCGGGATATTGGATCGGGTCAGGTTTAACCGTTCCAGTTGATATCGTAAGGCGTTTATTAGCATCGCCTAGAATGAAGATTATTGCAAATTAAACTAAAACATAAAAAAGTAACATTACAGATCTCTTTTCGATGGGTTTAAGTCCGGATGGTTTTGATTGAGGAGATCGAGAACAGAACTCAGTGTAGAAGAGAACATAGCTTTATGTGACGTAATATCAGCGCGAAGATCGTTTAATTCGATAGTAGTTATTATGTGGATTTATAAAAGAATCCAGCCAATAAGTATCACTAATTATAACATTTTTTTGAAGATTTCAGGAGGCGCTTCCTTAAGGGCGAATGAGCCGGATCGACCAACGTCCAATAGGTCTCCAAATCTAAGTGCCTCTTCGTTAATCCAATGGAGAAAAATTATTTTTTAAGCCACATTTCTCTCCGGCTGTATGGAATATTTTTACAAACATTATTTTTATATGATAAATCTACCTGACAATAATGTAATAAATGACGCACTTTTTGAAATTGGTTCGAATATTTTGTGTAAAATTAGTTATTGAAAATTTTAAAAAAAATTCAAACCAATTTCAAAAAGTCTGATTATAGAGCCCTGTAAGTCAGTTACATTTATCATATAAAAAAACGTTTGCAAAAATATTCCATACAGCCAGAGAAATGTGGCTAAGAAATAGTTTTTTATCCATTGGATTAACATAGAGGCTCTTTGGTTTGGAGACCATTCACTTTGGTTTGGAGGCCATTCGGGCTCATTCGCCCTTAATTATGTGGGTTGGTTTTGTCAGTTGAAGAGTACAGGGGAAGAACCCCTTCATCGACTGGGAATCTGTCTGCATCATGTCTGCTTGGCGAAGATAGTGAGTCATCGCTGAAACTGGTGTGAAGAAATCAGTTTTGCCTTGGTTCTTATCACGCGGCGCACGGGTTTACTATCTCTGTGATCGAGATTCACGCCAGACACTAGTCTGACGCTTAAACCGAGGAAGAAGAACCAAGGGAGAAACCGGTTTCCGATTGCCCCCCACTCACCAAGCAAACTTCAATACAGACAGATTCCCAGTCGACGAAAGTATTTTTCTAATGTACTCTTCGGTTGTGTCTACATTTCAGAGGGTGCAGCAGCCCCCTATATGTTCTGGCTACTCGGCTGGTGCGAAGTTTAGTAGCATAGTTGTAGTACCCACTTATTTTGATATCGCTAACTAGCGGAATCCTCCTTACGAATGCGGTGCCGACGAAGATATGATAGAGCTTATCTGTTTTTTTATAAAACTGTTCAGTATCAAGTTTGATTTCCAGATGTTTAGACTACCCTTCCATAACCACGCGGACGTTTCTGATTCGGCGATTTGAAGGTATCTTGTGCCATATGTTCATGTTTCATGACATGACGCATGTTATTTAAACGATGAATTCAATAAGAAATGTGTATAACTCTCAGTGTCTTCTTAGAGATAAGGGTGCTTTGTGTTTCGGATAAACTATCGTCGGCCGTCGCTACACGAGTGTCGGAACGATGCAGAAACACTTAAAGGAGAGAAAAAATAAGCTAACATTAAAAATAATTATCGAGTATAAACTGATAATTTATAGAGTAACGCATATATCGTCACAAAAGTTCCGTCTGTAATTGAAAGGCACATGTTTTATGGGTTTAAAATGAAAATGTCCTTAATGACAAGTTATAGTCATTTAAAGGTTTATTTTTTTATGACTAATTTTGCTTTGTCCGGGTTTTTTTTAAAATACACTGCTGCTCAAAACAATTAGGGGAGCACTTTGCGTACTTTTGTTAACCCTTTCAGTTTCAACTTTTTATTTTTTTATTCTAAATCTCTAAAATTTGTGAAATGGATTCATTATGCATACAGAATGAAATGGTAAAAAATAGGGGGGGGGGGGGGAATCTTAATTTTTTTTTAACTAAAAGTTAAGGGGGGGGGGGGGGGATTGAAATCATAACTTTTGAATAAATTATAAAAATAATTTTTCAAAACTTTTTTTGTTAAAAGAAGTTAAAATAAATATTTAAACATTTATGAATGCAAGCGTGAGGAATTTAGGGTCAATTTATTTCATAAAAGATTTTGGGAGTGAATTTTATTTTACCCTGTTTTTCATATTTTCATTTAATTAAAACAAACCTTATTTAATTCTTCAAAAGACACGATTCTTCCATTTTACGATAAATAAGTGCGAGCTCAACTTAGTGAGAAAAAAATCGCAATCTGATGATTAGAACTGGAATCATTGGGGGTGAAAGGGTTTAAACCACGCATTCCCCTAATTCTTTTAAGCAGTGTACTATTTCGATGCTAAATCTGGCGGTACATGCTTAACAAAGTATTTTTAGTAAGTGAACGAGAGAAAACTATTTTTCCTAGTGTTTAATAATAAGTCTCGCGTAACAAAATCGCGTTTTTTTTTTAAAGAATTGACTTAACGTCATTTGGGAAAAAAAAATCTCTGGAGTGGAAATGAATTTTTCATATATCCAAAGGGTATTTTAAAAGTTTGAGTAAATAATTGAAGATTAAAATTATATATATATATATATTTAAGGGGAGTCGGATGGGTGTTTGGGTCAAAAATGTTGATTTCCTGTTTTTCTTTTTTTTTTAATCTGCATATTTTTAGCTTTTTAATTTAAGACCAAGATTATAGATTCCTGTTTAGTGGTTTGCTTTTTATAAGAATTTTTTTTTAGAAACCCTGAATATCAGTTCTAACCTATACCTTACTTTCCTTTTCCTCAAACATAAGATTTTTCAACAGTTAGGAATTTTTTTAACAGGAACTATAAAATATATCAACATGTTTCGTTTTATTATTTCTACCCCATTAATAGCTCCTTGATTTTAACTGAAGTATTTTAAATATCTCGTAAAAAAAATTATATAACTTTAAATCTGACTTTTTTTAATACATATTTTAAATATATTACATTAAAAGTATTTTTTTATACTTTGAAATATTCTCAGTTTAAATCAAAGAGCTATATGTAAGGAACAAAATCCAAAAAAGTTCATAACGACCTGAGAAATAATTTCCTAAATTTCGGAAAATTAACCTGGGCGAGATAGAACCATCAGACTCCTCTTAATAAAATGTATTAACTCACCACAATCTGCAAATGTGGCTCCTGCATAACTACCGTCAAACTGCGACACGCTAAATAAAAGGAATGGCAAATAAAACAAAGCCATATCTATTCAAAGGAGCTATTTTAACTCCAATTTCAAACGTCTTCAAAGTCGATGAGCTAAACTATTAGACTGATAATTCGCTCGTGAATTCAGTAAATGTAGGTATAATAGATATAAAAAAATATTATCTATAAAGAAATATCAATAGCGAGACAATGAGACTTTGAACCATCACTATCACACTTTATATAAACTTTATAGGTTTGAAGTTAGTCTTTTCTTGTTTAAATTCAAATCAAATTGTGCGTAAATAACATTCTGGATAGCTTTAATCCAGTATTTTCCCAACCACAACTATTAAATAATAAAAGCAGGTGTTGTGCATCAAATGTCTTGCTTCGAATTATTTCTCACAAATTTCTTCCAATGATTATAAAATTTCAAGGGGAAAGTACAACGCCCAGTTTGTGACTCAATATCTCAAAATAATGGCACTTTAGGTATATGATTAAAGATGAAAGCAAACTTCAGATGGACACGTACTGAAAATGAATTTAGAATGTAATGGCAGGTAGCTGTTTTTTTTTATCTTCCATATGCAAAGTTGGGCAAATCAGTAATCAGTGCTGCATCCAATTAATACTGAATAAATAGGCTGAGATATGCATCACCAATACTGTTTCTATTCAAATATTAAAGATGACAAAAATTGAATGATGCTTGCAGTGATAGGCTTCATTTGTTTATAAAAAAAAATGCAGTTTCTGAAATTATTCTACGGCTATGATCGTTTCAATTTTTTTCCTTAATATTTTTCTCTCAATTTCAAAATTATCTAAATAAATTCATTTGATGTCATTTTTAAACACAGGGGGACCATTAACAGTTTTGGAACGATAAATAAACACCGATTTTTCCCATCCGAAGTAAGTGTTATATTTTATACGCTTTCCCCCTTCATCTATAATATTCATCACATAATAAGTCCTTCTGATCAGCGGTTCTTTCGTTATAACATCTTGAAACTTTAATAATGGTCACCCTGTATTATTAAAAATGTCTAACACGCCTTCTTATAAACATAAATAGTTAAATAACGTTTTTTTTATTTAAGAAACAAATAAGTTTGTAACAGTAGTTGTCACCAAGAACCGCTTCTACAAACAATTTATAAACCTTAAAATCGCCAAACACAGCATTTAGTTTTAACTTTAACTTTTAGTTACCAAAATTGCCTATTTTCATTAACTTTCTTTTGTAATTCAATTATTGTTCGTTATCGTTTGCTAAATTAATTTGCAGTTCACAAAGAAAAATAATTTAGTAAATGGCTTTCTTTAAAAATAGAAGCACAATTATAATTTTACTACATATTTTTTCAAACAAGAATTTACTATTTTCGAACATTTAATCTATATTTTGCTTCTTTATACAATTCTGCATAAATAAATATTAAAATTTAAATTAAAAATGATCAGATTATTTTTGCAAAAAAAAAAAAGAGCTCCCTCTGTAGCTTTCTTAACATACACATAAATGAACTATCATATACTATAACGTCATTCCAGACTTATATCATAAATAAATATATGTAAGGTTCTAACCGTATGTGGAAGATAAAAACATATTTGAACTTAGTTTAAATAAAACAATAAATTTATTTCAAAATTTCCAAAACTAATAGTAAAGCAAACTATATCAATTAATTAGTTTAGTTTGAACTCATTTTTTTTTATTTCATTATAATTTATTTTACATATTTGCACTGTATTGTATTTAACTTCTAAAAACAACTGAAATATACTTAGCAAATGCACAATAAAAATGATTTTATGAATATAATTTTATTAGTACCATTTTTTTGTTGTTGTGCTAGATTAGCTTGAGAATGGTTAATTTGTTACAAAAGAAAAAGTTTTTAATAGAGGCATATCATTAGTCCATGCTAAAAAGAAACATTTTATATATATATATATATATATATATATATATATATATATATATATATATATATATATATATATATATATATATATATATATATATATATATATATATATTACAATCATTGATTCAATTTGATATTTACTAATTAAACTTAATGGATAATTAATATATCATAACAATTAAACTCAACCAAATCTACTTTAACACTTGCAATTACAACCATCTAATGATTAGGCACTTTCAATCATAAATTTCCAAGAAAAAATACAAGCATTTGATTAAAACAACCGGATAATTTTAAACCCTTAACAATTTTAAATTAGATGAACCATTTGAAACATTTTATACCACATTTTAAGAAATATACTAAAAACAATTAGGTAATGTCATATTCAAAAAGACTGCTGATTTAAAAACTAGTTAGTGGTTATAAGTTATTCTATGAATATTTGAAATTTTGATTTAGAAGTAGGAAATTTCATAACAAGTGAGTATGTGTTTAGAAGTTAGAATCTAAAAATATATAATCATGTGAAACAGTAGAATTTAAGTTTATTAAAAAAATATATATATTTTCACAAAATAAAAATGATAATTACTGTCTGTCTGCACCTAGAGGGCCCACAATTCGATTGCGAGCCATGCACAAAATCTACACACAAAAATAACTAATTTTTTGTCATCTTACCTAAAAACTTGTGCCAAAAATGTCTTCTGTAGAATTCTGTCTCAGTAAAATGCTCCTTAGCAAACAAATCAGTGTCAACAAACTGTAGACAGACAGTACAGCAAAATTTAAGTTTGGTTTTAAATGTAAGTTAAACTTTAAAATACATAAAAAAAAACTTTAAAAATTTACTCAATAGCACCACTCCAAAAAAATTGATTTAAAATCTTGAACCATAAAGTGATGAGATTAAAAATAGATTTAAAATAGCAAATTTTTTTTTTTAAAGTTTTACAGATTTTGATATTAGGTTATATATCTTGTAGGGGAGACTCTGGGTGACTGGATCCTTTTTCGGTTTTTAATTTTATTTTGTTAAAAAAACTTTTTGAAGAAAATTTTTCATTCACTTTGAAAGCAACAATGTCTTGCTTATTGTAGCATTATTTTTTTAGTTTTGAAAATTTATTTGAAAAATTCAAATATTCTAGTTTAAAACTATTGAAAAAAAAGGGATCAAGTATCCATGAAAGGGAGACTTGATACTTTAATCAAATGCTTTTGAATAAATCAATTTAAACATAAAAAGTCAATGTTAGTTTTTATCAAACTCAATTATTGAAATATCTCCAGTCTATTATGAAGTAATTTTATTACTATTGAAAAATCATTCATATTTGTTTTTCCACAACAATTAAAGCAAGAACAAGCTTCTCCAATTGAAAGGCGACTGTGTGTGTGTGTGGATCTTAAAAAAATTGCATACAACAGTTTATTGGAAGATAATTGCTCCCTAAAGGCTAATTGCTAGTAAAAGTTAAATGAACGCTAGTATTGTTTATTATATTTTTTTGTTAATGCAATAAACACAATAAATAATTTGCTTTTTTTAAATAGATTTGAAATTCATTCAATCAGTTTCATTCCAATTAGAAATTTCATGTTAAAAACTGATACTGTACATATATTAAAATACTTGTAATTTAGGTGTCTAAAGTATACAAACGCAAAAAAAAGAAAGAGATATTTTTAATTGTTAAATGCTTAAGTTTGTATTGAAATTTTTACACTATAAGATGCATCAAAATTTCAATTGAATTATGGCACAAATTTATTGGCAAAATATTTGTAACAGGTTAGATACACAATTTTAAAGATGTAGCAGATCATGTATATGGGAGAATAAAAAATTGTCCCAAAGCAAACAAACATTAAATAAAATGTAAAATTTTGCATAGCGAGTTTTCTGTGTATTTAACATTTTAGCACAAAATATACATTTTTTTCCTTTTCTGGCGGGTAAATATCTTAAGCATTTTAATGTACGTTCTTAAAAATTCATTCACAATTTTGTAATGAATTTATTAACTTCTATAACAAATTGGACATATTTTACCTAACAAGAATTACACAATTACAAATTGTAGCAAATGTTAAAATATTTGCCCAAAAGAAAATTTTCACAGTCATTTACATACTAAGCTTTAATAAATAGTGAACTCAAACTTCATGCTTAATATGATAAATCTAAAGCATGAAGAAACAGTCAAAAACTACACTCCATATCATCATTCAATAAAACAAGGCAGCTTTGTTTTTTCATGTCATTTACAGAATACTACAGCCAAACCTTATTACCATTTTTTTAAAATTTTTGGATAAAGTAACAACACAATTAGAGCTACCATCGCTATCCTTATAAATCATGATTTTGGGGGAGCACCTAGTAGATTTAGATGTAAACAATTAAAAACTGCATTTAAAAATGAAACTTGTTTATAATCGTTATTCCAATAAAATTTTACACATTTTCAAATACTCATTATTGTTCTTTATTAAAAATATTCCCAAAGTTTCTTACCTTCGTATTCATTTAAAATGTAGACTTTCAAACTCTATACAATGTTTAATTTCTATTATGCAAGATTTCAGGTTTTTAACATTGTTTAAAACCTAATAGGACAGGGAGGTTCATGGACTTTCATATAAAGCAAATTCATGTTAATAAGGTTTGACTGTATTTATTCCAGCACATGACATACTTGGCAGACAATGCGAGCATACGACGTCAATCAGCAAGTTAATACTATTTCACAAAATATTTAAAAATAAAGTTATAAAGGGGAAAGTCATATGTACATACAAGTAAAATACTTTGCTACCAAAGTACATTTTGCACAACTGTTATTAACAGCTCAATGTCACCAAACACTACACCCTATCCATCAAATCTAGCAAAAAAAATTTAAATGCAAAACAAAAGTACATACCTAATCTATAATTTTTTTTTAAAGCATGTTACTTTGCATTATCAACAAAAAGAAATAATAAACAATCTGCCTGGGATGCTACAATATATTCTACTCTTTAAATATAGAGTATGTATAATTACAAAAATATGATTTCAAAAGTACAGGCAGTTATTAAACAAAAGAGCAAAACACTATATTAAAAAATAACACAATGTAGTGAAGTATCTAAATCTGATATTATAACTATGCAACAGCAAATAGAAGTTTCATTTATTGTTCGAAGAAACTTCAATTAAAAAGTAATAATTGAGCAAGCTAGTGGTCTTTTTTTTTATTAAGGAAACCTTACTAAAATTTTCCAATACACACAACTAAATTCCTATAAAAGTTTGCATAATGAAGCAGTAACTTAACAAAACAGTAATAAGCAAATGAAAAAAAACATTTACATTTGTTGGGATTCAACAGTTTAAACTTTTAATGGAATGAATTTTTTTTAGTTACTGCAATACCCATTCCTTACTTCAAAGAAAATTGTTACTAAAATGTATTAATAAGCTTAGAATTGTTTAACATATCCAATTTTTTGTAATACATACATTGAAATTGCATAGATTTATAAATATATTTGAAGTTTGCATAGATTTAAAAAGTATACAGCTGGTGCACGAATTGGTTCACCTTCATTGTAAGCACAAAGTACGCACATTGTTTTCATATGCAAGTAATATTTCAAGTAATATAAAAAGCTCTTCAATATATATATTTTAAGAAATAAACGTTAATAAATAAATATGTTTGAGAAGTTTAATTCATTAAACACTACCAGTTTGAAAGTGAATGTTTTATGTAGGAAATTATATACAAAATATGGGTAGAACATACACGTAATATTACAAATTAAACTTGAAAATTTAAAACAAGGTCTTAAAATTATTTTTCACACCTTTCATACAATAAAATAGTCAAGGCATCACAAAATTTATTTTTTACTTTAAGTAGAACAATTTTATTTTAACATTTTTATAGTATGCAGCAGTAGTATGCTGCAATACAATAAATTTCAAATGGCTTAGCTTATTAAATAATTTATTGAAAAATATTTTTTAGCAAAATATTTTGAATGTAAATTTATTCACACTGATGTAAAGTAGTATCAAGTCTACTTTTAAATATTTCTATTACTCAGAGTTTCAAGTAAACAGAAAACATTAATTAAACCTAAATTAATGTCTACAAGTAGAAAACTTATAAGGTAGTCAGTCTATTCTAAGAAAGTCATCTATTTTACAGTATGTTTTAAATAATTTAAAACATTCGCTAAGTTAAACAAAAAAAATTCAAATTAACAACATGAATGATTGCTCCCGACATATATTGATGTAAGTATGCAACTTAAATAAGTGTCATCTTTGCAAGTTATTTCGTCTGAAATGGTTATTGGGACATACCTTGGAACTAGAGTAGTTTAGAGCTACATGTAAAACAATGGGAAAGTTAACAAGTTGACATTTAGAAAGTGACATATATTGGCCACATTTCACTTGTCAAAGTAAATATACTACAATGAGAGAAAAAGTTGATTTTCAAACCAACAAAGACTTTCATATCCATAGAGTGCTCCTTCTAGAATTGAAATCATATAGCAATGCAGGGTCGGATATGCTCTTCTAAAGCAATGATGTACACAGAAATCCTAATATTCTCAATAACACAGGCTACTTAAAGATATAACTTCTTTAAAAGGGGGGGGGGGGGCAATGGTTGAGTAAAATATACAAAACAATGTTTTTCACTTTTGCATATAATTAATTATGCAAAATACAATTATTCTGAGAAAAGCTTATTTTGCATCCTTATGAAAAAGTAGCTACAAGCAAAACAATATTTTCCCATTTTTTCTGAAATAAGTCTGTTCTGACTCATTAATAGAACAAAAACCATATCTAATTAAAAAAAAAAAACTTATTAGATGCTGAGAAACCAAGCTCCTTGAAGCAAAAGTTAGGCAATCCGAGATACATATCCCCCCCCCCCTTTTTTTAAAGAATTTATTTTTAATAATTGAAAAATTGAATTCAAGTACTTTTTTAGCAACTGGGCATATACAATTTACCAATCTATATTTAAAGAATAAAGGTGGATTGAATACATAAAAATTAAAAAAAAATATTGTGCAAGTTTTTTTATAGGCCTCTGAGTAATTAAATAAACAATGAATATTAAGTTAACTTTTCGACAATAAATTAAAAACAAAGAAATGAGCATTAAAGAACCTTTAATAAAAGAGAAAAACAATCTTAAAATAACAGTATTTAAAAATTAATCTATAGTTGATTTAATAATGAGCATTGAAATCTAATACATATATATTTTAAATGAGAATTTATAAACTACTATTCTTCATTCATGAAGATTACATGGGAGAAAATGTATAAAATATGTCAATATAAATTTAAAAAAAACCTAACTCAATAATTGGACTAAAATAGCACATTAAGAGAATTTTTTAAAGGCAAAATTGAAAAGAAATTATGAACATTCTTGCATAGTTCTTTCAGCATTTACAGGTACTTTTTTAATTTTTAATTATGCATAAAATTATACCCGAATATAAAAATAAAAAGAGTAAGCAAAGATTTATGTAAACCATTATATTATGCATGAAAAATTTAGTTTTTAAATTTGTGTGAAAAGAACAAAAATGCAACTTAAAATACAAAAATAGAGCTGTTAACGCAGTACTTAAATGAATTGAAAACTACTCTGAAGTACATTTGTGGAAATAAAATATTTACAATGAGAAAATAAGTATAACTATAAATATTCAAGAGTACTAAAAAGTAATCACAATAAAAAAAGAATTTCATTGTTTCATGCAATAGCAGGAAAATGAGAAACCTTTCCTAATAAGGGATTTATGGCAGGATCCGAACACTTCAAAAGTAATAAAAGCAACATTTGTATAAGAGTAGTTTTAAAAATTCATGTCATGTTATATATATATATATTACAATTAATTTCAAAACGTAAGTCTTAAGATAAAGTCTTAAAACAAACAGTCGTTCAACACTTACAACTAAACAAAACACTCAACATGTAAACTTACATGTGAGAAATACATCATCCAGGTGAATAACAATATAAATATTTAAATCTACAACATACCAATCAGAGCAATAATCTATTGTAGTAATATATGCTTACACTAAGCATTTCAAAGAGCAACTTCATCTGGATTAAGTATTTTATCAGCATATGATGTAGAAACTAAATGCTGTTTATCATGAATTTGAAGACAAATTATTTTCGGATGGCCATCTTGATCTTCTAATGAAACAGTGAATTTGGATAATCCAGCATTTGGGCTAATACGAAGGGCTTGTTTCCTTCCACCTGGTACTGAGCAATCCAAATCTTCAACAAAATACCTAAATAATTCTCGAAGCCATCCTGCATGACTTACAACCAAAATGTTTGCTACAAGAGTAGGGCCACTGTCAGCATCATCGCATGAGCTACAAACTGACAGACGTCGCTCTTGCTGCGAATTCTCCTGCATAGAACTACTAAACATCGGAGACGATATATAGTTTTGATCAACCAAAGGTGACAAGGATACATTTGGGCACTCAATATTAGGCATATCACTGCAATTTGACATAATTTGGGAACGGATATCTTCATCTGTAAACATAACTGAAAAATGCCCTGGGTCAGGGAGTCTTCCAGATTTGCTGCTACTGCTCCCACAGCCATTTTGTTTCACAATTAAATCTGGTTTAACGTTGTCACAAGATTTAGCATTTAAATCGCTTTGAGATCCTGTGGGAGCTTCTGAGGTTTCAATTTCCTTTGAAGTATCTTGTTTTTGAATAACATTGGATGAGTCAGATATTTCGGTCTCTGAATCAGAGCTTGAATCATCATCATCATCCTCTTCATCATCAGCATCACTCAAATTGCAATCAACAGGTCCAGGATTCAGAATGTTTGGAACAGGTTTATCACTTTTGATTTCCTTTACACACACCTTATTATTACTTCGAGATGGACTTTCAGGATTTGGCTCGATATCTGGTTCACCATTTTCCCATTTTCTTTTTTGACCACCTTGTTTTCCATTCTCTACTTTTAATGGCCCATTTAAATTTATTCGACCTATGGCAGTATCATTTGATAAATCCAGTTTACTACGTTCTTTTACCATTTCACATATATCACGAAAGAAAGAGACTGCTCTTTCATGAACCTAAAAAAATAATTAAAATTTGCTTGATAGTTCAAAATTAAAATACATCGGTAGAATATATTATTTTCTTTGCAGAGTAATGATGCAAGGATATTTCTTGCAGCAGTAGATATTTATGAATGTCTGCAAATGCCATACAATAAGTGTAATAATAAAATGTAACCTACCTGCTGTATAGTTTCACCCCCTGGAGGTGTATATTGACCTGAATTCTGGTTTGACTTTTCAGCAGCCTCTTTAAAATATTTAAAGCTTTTACCTTCAACATTTCCAAATTTCTATGAAAAAAAAAATAATACATTAATATTATATAAAATAATTATATACTTGAGTGATTTTTAGTATAGTCATGCTTTTTTATAAGCTCAGTGAAGACAATATTCTTGTCATACAGAGAGTTGCAGAGTACAACTCAACTCATAGTAGAGTTCCACTCAAAGCTTTCTAATAAAAGGGCATTCAAGAAAAACCTAGTCGCTGTACAAAACCTAGTTGAATAAGGAAATTTGCTTGTTTGCATTTTTTTTAAATAAATCTCCATCAAATTTGAAAATCATAGACATAAACTTTACCTCAATCCAACCGTTGGTTTAACTTTAACTAACCCAATTTTTTAAGCGCCCCTTGAAACCACAGCCTGCGGCTTCTAATCCTGTGCATGACAGCACCAAGTACTCAGTGGGCTAGCCAAAGATCGTCGGTCACTGTGTTATGTAAATGCCTTTCTATCAAGTCCGATCCTTTTATAGCATGACTAAGATGATGATAGAACCTGCGTGGGAATTCTCATGGAATGAAGACTTATCCCCACTGTGCCCCGTTATTTTTTAGTGTTGGGTATCTTGATAAATACTTCAACAGAACATTTTGTTTACATTGGCAATCAAATTCTTTAATCGTAAATTCTAAAAAAAGAACCAAATTTATTTTAATACTTTAAGAGTTATGCATTTAAAGTAAAAAACAATTCATTCTTTCAGTTTCAAAATGTTTGTTTTATCAAACTGTTGTTTTAAGAAGTGCATAATTACATTAGACTATAGAACTTATTAGGATTTAGAACTGATTTAGGATGTACAATGGCAAGTAGTACCACCGTTGTACAATATATAAATATAGTAAATAAATTTTTATTGTGGTGAACTTTTTTTATACGTAAAAAAAAATTGGAGATTGAGAGCCCAACTCAGCCTTTGGCATATTTTCATCAAGCTCTAGAACTTGCTGTGGTGTCGATACAAGGCCTTCTGACTCTTAAGACTAACATTTTTCAAAAATTGAGTAAAGGAAGGTATTAAAACAAAATTTGGTTAATCTAGGAAAGCTCCTTATAGCTGTTTGAAATGCATATTGCATTAATTTATGATTCTGCTTTAATTAGAGAGAAAGATAAATGTAACTGAAATTGCAAAAAATAAAATTTTAGATATTTTAACATTTCCTTTATGTATTAGTATGGATTAAAAAAAAAGAACTTGGGTCAACAATTCTTACAGTTGGTAATAATTTACAATAATTGAAATTATTGTGTTAAACAATTATACATTTACGCAATTTGTCCAATGCATTTCAAGACGTTTTTTTTGTGACTGCACTTTGTAATGTCCTTTCTGTGCATCCCCATAGAAAAACATCTTTTCCTCTTTGCTTTTTTGTTTCCCAATTAAAAGCCTCTCAATAAAACATCTTATAAATAAACATTATTTACAGACACCAAAGTTTTTAATAAAAATGTTGTGTAGTAGTGTTTTAAAATTGAAGAGTACAGGGGAAGAACCCCTTCATTACATAGTAGTCTTTCTGCATCAGGTCTGCTTGGCGCCTAACACTGAGGCGAGTCATCGCCTAAACACTGGTGTGATGAAACCAGTTTTGCCTCGGTTCTTATCATGCGGTGCACAGGTTTAGTATCTCTATGATCAAAATTAACACCAGACAAATAATCTCTGACGCTTGAACCATGGAAAAAGAACCAAGCAAAATACTGTTTCCGTTTCCCACTACTTGCCAAGCAGATTTTAATGCAGACAGATCCCCTGTCGATGATGGTCCCCCCCCCCCTGTTACTCTTCAACTGTACTATTCATCAAGAACGTCAGTATCTTTTGAGCTCAAGACTTTCAAAACACATTTATGTCACCTCTTTGCTCTTTGGAAAGGTAGAGTGCCTTGCTTCAAAAGGTAAATTAGAGTCCATAAGTCGCACATCTACGTGAAAACCACCTTCATTCAGCACCAGATTTAAGAATATATGCTTATAGGCAAATTTTCATTTACTGCCCCCTTTGTAACTTACATTTATGTTATATAAAAGTTTCATACAAAATTTGTTTTTGTACAAACATTTGTTTTATACAAAAAAAAAAGTTTATTGGTGCTTTCATCTTATTGAAACAAAAAGTTCATTTTGTTTTGATAAAACTACAATTTTAATGATTTTATATAATAGATTATATAATCAAATTAGTTATCTGTTTTGGCTTTTAAACTTAAAAAGTGCTTGGAGATTCGTGACATAACTTACTCTTTCTCTTAAACGACAATCATGCAGTAGTGACGCTTTATTTGATTTATTCTGACGAATGATACTTTCAGCAGTCTGAAACCAAAATACCAATATAAGCAAATGTAAAAATATGTAATAATTTGAAACATATTGGAAATGCAAAAATAATCAAAAACAGATAGGTTATTAATTATCCCGATGTTTTTCAAAAGAACAAAACCAATTCATACTTAATTCATGCAAACTTAAGTGTAAAACTTTTTAAAAGAATATCAGAATTTTGCAGTAAATTAAATACAAGAATTTTGTTAAAAAAAAGTCAATTAAAATAAAGCATGACTTTTTTGGGGATATTACATAAAAATAGCATAAGTCATTCTTAAAAGTTGCTAACAAAAGAAGCATTAAAAATTGATTATTATTCTATGCTGATAATCTTAAAATTTTCAAGAGTGTTTGAAATTTCTCTGACTGCATTATATGTTACAAAATGATTAAATGAGCTACTGACTTGGTGTGATAATAATAATCTTAAACTCAATGTTAACAAATATGCCGTCTTTTCATCGGAAAAAAAATAATTGATTTGTCACTCATATATCTGTGATTCTGTTGTTCTTGATACAAAACAGTCCATTAAGGATCTTGGCATTTATTTTAAATTTAATTTGATGATCATATAGATAATATTACTGCTCGTGCTTTTCGTTCAATGGGTTTTGTAATGAGAATTTCCAGGGATTTTTTATGCAGTGAGACACTTATTACTCTTTTTAATGCTTATGTCAGATCTATTCTTGAATATGGTTCTGCTATTTGGAATCCCCATTCTGATTTTCAAATTGCTATTTTAGAGAGACCTCAAAGGAAGTTTATTCGTAACTTGTACAGGAAGCTGACTCATGATTCTTCACACTATATCCATTACGCATATACTTAATTTGTTTAACATTAAATCTCTTGCAATTAGAAGACAGTATCATTTGTTTTTTTCTTTAATTTATGTAATAATAATATTGTATGCCCTCATTTATTGGAACAGGTTAATTTATTGGTTCTTTCTTTTTCACTGCGTAATTACATTTATTTTTAACAACTTTGGATTCTACCGCTTATGCTTTTTATTCTCCTTTTAATTGTTTTTATTGTTTGTATAATTCTTTTATATTAATGTGATCTAGATATTTTTTATATGTCACCAACTGTTTTTAAATCAACTGTTTTGTCTCTGTTTTAACCAAATGTTTTTAAATCTACTGTTTTGTGTCTGTTTTTAACCAAATGTTTTTAATTTTACTGTTTTGTGTCTGTTTTAACTAATTTTTGTATTTGCTCCTATAATTGGGAGTTTTCTCCTGTAGTTGTGCACAATAAATAAATAATACTAAACTAAACTCCTCAGCGCAACAGCCCATTTCAGCAATCCAACTTTCGTGACCAAGGGTTCTGTGGTGCTAGGCATATGTCCTGGTTAGGTGGTCAACCCAGTGTTTAGTTCCCAAGCATGCTTGGTCCTCATTTTATCGACCAAATAGAGGGATGAAAGGTTGAGTGAACCTCGCCCAATCCGGGGATTCGAACCATGGACCTGTGGTACGGCAATGCAAAGCACGGGGCCTCTAAAATTGATTATAATCATCTGAATTCCTGTTTCATGAAAAATGCTGATAAACTGGGTTTAACAGTATTGAGTTGATGTTAGCAAAATAAACTGCAATCAATACTCCATAACTCAATGCAGAAATGCAAAACTTATTCACAAGTCATTTTAAGAATGTAGGAAGTGTTCCTGCTTGTCATTTTCGCTAAGAAATTTAGACTGTTCTGGTAAATGCCAGGTATGGCACTTTATGCAGAAAAGAAAAAGGGAAGGAGGACAATAAAAAATCTTCTAATATTCATCAAAACATCATCAATCTATAAAATTATGAAAATTGAAGTGAAAACCTGTTTCGAAGAATGCAATAAAAATTGTAAGCTTTAAATTACAATAAAGAGTAAATTTTGAATAAGAATAATTTGTCGAAACCATAAAATAAATTATTTTTAGCGTAAATATACAAATGCGATGAACTGTAGGATACAAACATTTTAAATAAGATTCATTGATTAGTTGGATTAACATCCTACTTAAGCGGCTGATGTGCTTTATTTTAAGTATGACTTCCATATAAAAGCTAGGTTTACCTGCATAGCTCGACTGAGATCACTAACATACACATGGCTATACTGTTGGTATTGTAAATGAAAACCTAAGAGCTCAGCTTGACGAAGTCCAGTCTGTGATAATGGTACATCCATTTGTCCTACAAATACAAGAAACCTTCCACATTACAATACTTATTAAGACAGTCTTAAAGAAAAATAGGTATGTTTTTAAACCCTTCGAAAAAAATTTTATTTTAACAAATTGTTCAACTTATTCAAAATGCCGGAAACACACGTTAAATTCAAAAGTGAAAAAAAAATAAGATTAATTTTGCCAAATTGTTTTAAAATATAGTTATTATCCAAATTTTCTTTCAACATCTGTTTGAAAGAGCTGTTTTTTGAGAATTTATTCAGCATTGGGAACAATATGAAACCCAATAGTTTGACTAATGTGCAAAGTTCTAGTATAATTAATATTTTGAAGCCTAATGCGTGCTAACAGATTTAATTTTATCGTATTTGTCATAATTTTTTTAAAATAATTTTTCTCTAAAGAGGCAAGGTTCACAAAGTTTTAAAAAAGTCCTTAAAATCTTGAACTGCCAGGGTAGGGTAGCAAAAAATATTTTAAAAAACATAGTTCATTATCAGAACATAATTTATTTTTCACCGTCTTTGAAAACTTAGTTACCTAAATAAACTGTCACAAAGCTTAAGGATACAGTAACAACAAAATATGTTATTTGTTGTAAGCTGTAATACAAGTCAGTTTCAAAATTTGCCAAAGTTAGGAACTTACCTTGAATTACATTGTCTTTATTGTGAGAAGTTTCTCCACTGTGAAAAAAAAAAATTATTTATTAAAAGTGTTTTTGTGCTACATAAAAATATTAATAAAAAGACTAATTATAATTATATAAATTATTGCTAAAAATTAAAACATTAATATTTTTTAATTGTATTATTTTATGCTTTAATTAAAATTAGGTTAATCATTTTATTTAGCAATATATATTATTTCCTTCTTTATTTTAAGCTAATTTTGCTGAATTAGACATCTCAGAAAAATGTGTTCAGAATCGGCACAAACACTTTTACGAGCCTTTTGCAAATCCAGATGTCGCTGCTGTTTTTAACTAGAAAATACACTTTATCGCCAACTAGGAGCGAATGCATCGTTCTCAGTGTTGCTTTATTATCGCCAATGAAATTCGAAAACTTACACCCCCGTTAGTTGGCTTTGCGCTTCATTAAGCACAGCGAGGAGTATAGACGCTATGATACTTCGCCTGAAGGTAATGGAAGTAGCAGTTATCGCCTGGAAAATGTTAGGGGTTTCGTTTGTGCGACAGATCTTGAAAACAGATGTTAACTATTTTGGGTCTGACCTTTTAGGATTTTTTGTAGTCTGCCAGTGATATATATTTCTTTCTATAGTACATTGATTTTTTTTCTTTACTTCCGTGTTATTAGACAAAGAAAGTTCAAATGAGCAGAATTGAAAAAAAGTAATAAATCCATATCCTTTTATCTGTACATATGTATCTGTTCAGCAAGATTCTTTAAAACTTTTTACTGGCATTTTCTGAAGGCTTTAAAGTTTACTATGTAATACTTTTTTAATGATTTAAATATATTTTACTTAATTTATAAAAAAAGAACACTGTTGTAATAATAGCTATAGACATAGCACATACTAAAAAGCTTATTTTATGAAATGTTAACTGGAAAACAGTCCAAGAATAAAATCAGCTCGGGGATACAGCATTTATTAAGTGACCTTTTGTTTTAATAATATTCTCATATAATACTCGTTGGAATTCTGATTGGAAATTTTACAAAAAATGTTTGTTTTTTCAATATTTAGTTTGGGTTGTTTTCGTCAAAAAGCTGTTTTTTTCGTCTACTTTAAAAATGAACTAATCAAAATTTATTCAGTCAGTAGTTTTCTTCATAAAAAGGAATATTTTGAGGGGTTTTTTTTTAAAGAAAATTACTGCACGGGCTATAGGTATTTGAAAATGCCATTAATAAGTGGTCAAATTGATGACAATCATTAGCAGACAATTTAGTAAAACTAGAGGAGTAGAGATGGAAGAACATAGGAAAACTAGGGACATGTAACACTACACGACTTTCAATTACCGCTTAATATGGAAATGTATTTAAAAGTTATGTAATACCTAGGGTAAACAATGCTGAACAATGCAGTACAGTGCTAAAAAAATAAACTCAGTGGGCTTCATGTTTATTTCATAGTACTATTGTAGATTCAGTCTTGCAATCGATTCAAGTCTTGTCCGACTTTTTTAGATTTGTACTGCAAAATGTCCTGCATTAATCATAACAAAAAATTTAAGATATTTTGAAGTACAAATCTAAAGAACAGGACATTTTACATATTTTATGGCTCTTCGAAATAGGCAGGACAGAAAATTAAGTAGTAATTGTACTTCGAAAATGCAGTACGTCTGGTTACCTATCCTAATTTTATCTTATATGGTAATTTCAAATTTCAATAACTTTAAAACCTAAGAAGCTCTATGATATCTACTCTTTTTGTGTGCGCTACTTAAACAAAAACTTTATTAGGACGTCCGACAGGCACTAAGAACTAGCAAATTTGAAGTTTGTAGCTCTTTTCATTTTTCAGTAATTCTTTTAAAACCAAAAGGTTCTATGGCAGCATGCGTGATTTTTTGTATTAAACCACCACATTCTTTACCTATTCATTAAAAAAAAATACACATATAATTAACTTCAAACCTTTTTCAAATTCAGGGACAATTACAGATAACCAGCAGAAGTTATATTTTTGTCCTCTGAACTCGATTGGGGATTTATGCAGAAAATGTTCTAAGAGATTACTACTTTTAGGAAAGAGAAATGGAAAAAAATTAAAACTTTTTCGCCAGAGATAATCGATTCCCCGATAAACACGTTCAATGAAAATTCAGGACCCCGAATACATATCATTAAAAAAATAAACATGAAAAGTCAAGAAAAAATTCACAAATAAATACATTTTAAAATGCCTGTGTCATAATTGACAGGGTGTCTGAATAAACCATTTGAATGGTTTTGCATCGTGGATAACTGTACTAAGAAGATCTTTTATATTATTCGTTTCCAATTGATATGTTTAGTTTAGTTTGAATTACTGTCGCACTAGAGCTACATGTCCAATTGATAGGGTTTAGATAGATAATGTCAATTATTTTTGCATCATGTATCCCTATTCTTGTAGGTATCTTTTTAATTAAACAGTGTCCTCGATTCATATGAAATTGAAGTGGAAATATTTTGCGCCTTTAAAAATCTTAAAATATACCTAATGTTCATACCAATTGTGGTGGTGAGTTCAATCTAATAATAAATGTGTTTCTATATACAAAATCCTGTTTAGTGTTATTTATTATCCAAATAATAGCATCGATCTTTCTAATACGAAATAAAAACCAAAATTTAATTGCATAATTTAAAAGGTCTTATTTCCAAATAAGTTTATGGAAAATATAATTAATAATTTGTATACTAAAAGTTCCGATGTTTATTTTTTTTATTTTACTCTTTTTAACAGAGCACAATCTATAGAAAATATTTTATTCAAGAAACATGTTTGTTAAATCAAAGACGTTTTTGTTAGATCGAATAATTTTGCTTTAAAAAGAAATTGTTTTGTGAATAACAAAAATTAGGTTCAAATATATATATTTTTATTTTGGTGAATGTTTTTTCTCGGTGATTCCATTAAATACGCAACAATTTGTGGTGTGGACATACACCACAAATACAGGTAAAGGAAACAAGGGATGTAAATGTTGTGGAAAATTTGAGGCTTCAGTGTAAAAGCCAAACACCTCTTGGGGGGAAAAAAACCCTTTTTTTTTGGCGATTTTTTAAATTCTCGTGAACTTTGCTCTAATTTCATGACTTTTACGACCGGTAGACACCCTGATAAAATACGGGAGAAAAACGGCAGAGAAAGGAGAAAAATGATTCCTGTGGTTAATTTTTTTCAGGAGAGGGAGAAAATATATCAGGAGATAGAGACACAAATTTCAGGAGTTATAAGGGCCCTTAAAAAAAATGATATTTCAGGAGTTTTTCAGGAGGAGTACGAACCCTGTATCAAGTAACAAAACTAAAAGAGTTACTTTTGCAATTTAGTAACTGTAACTATAACAGTTACATTTCTCGAAAGTAACATCCCAATCCCTGGCGATTTCATTATGAAGAGCAAGGGCAGTAAAGAAGAGGGAGGAAAAGAAATTCGTAATCGTCATGCGTTTCAAATATTTTTTAACATTACATAAAATTGTACATACCATTTTAAAGCACCAAAAAATAAAAAAAAAATTAATTTTAAATGTTAAAGTAGCTTTTTGAATGTACTAATGCAATGTGGCTGCAAGCAAACAATTTGTATTTTTAAAAATTAAGATACATTTGAAATTGAAATAAATTTTAAAACATATTGCTTTTCAATTATTAATTGCTTGAATTGACAAGGTTCATACTATTTTTTTTTATTGACTTAAGGGCATAATAACAAAAATTAACTAACATTAAATCTGCTGTGGTCTAAAAACTTGATGTTGCATACCATGTCCCAGTAAGGTTTCATTGAATACCAACTTTGGCCAGGGCCGGATTTCTTAATAGGCTAAGTAGGCTGTAGCCTAGAGTGGCAAATTTTTGGGGGGCGGCAAATTTTACGACCAAGTAAAGCAGCATTTGGCATAAAAAAATTATTATAAAGATACCAATATTTTCAAGAAAGAAAACCAATTATTTACATTAATGCGTAAACTGTAAACGTATATATATAGTACTAATATTTAGTAGCAAACATGGCCACTGTGAATGTAATTGCACTCTCTCCCCCGGATTTGGAAGTCGAAAGAAAAATAGAACAGTTTAAGAAATTTGCCTATTA
Organism: Oedothorax gibbosus; assembly: GCA_019343175.1. Taxonomy (NCBI): domain Eukaryota; kingdom Metazoa; phylum Arthropoda; class Arachnida; order Araneae; family Linyphiidae; genus Oedothorax; species Oedothorax gibbosus. The sequence goes on from JAFNEN010000006.1 coordinate 2,888,378, forward strand.
TTTCGCTTTCGATTTAGAGTGCAAGGTACATAGATAATTCTAATACATATGTAGACAGAAAAAAATAGTCAAGAAAACTATATCTGGGATATCTTAAGTGGGGGAAGGAAAAACGCCATTCAGACGCAGAACAAAAAAAAAACAGAAATAAATTTGTTATTTCAAATATAACCGTCAACTTTATTTTTTTTATTCCATTTTCTTTTGCTATCAATATAAAAAAAGGAATACTAGTAGAGATCTGGAGCCATCTTGTCCAATGAGGGAACAACTTAGTTCTTACCCAGATCTCCTTCGAAGATTACTGCTTATGTTTTTTTTGTATTTACAATAGGATTTCAGAGCAATTTTTTATTTTTGCATTATAATTCTGAAAGGATCAGTAAAAGTAGGAGTCCCTGTAATTAAATTGTAATTTATTTTTATATCAATTTAATAAGCTTTGAATGTGGATCACATTGTTCACTGTTTAGTAATTGTGTTGAACAGAAGTGCATATTGTTGAATAAGAGCTAGTTTTAAAGTGCAGCACACATTGAAAAGGAATACGAGTGTCGTCGCTGGTTGTTCTACCACATCAGTTACACCTTATGCGACCAAGGTGAGTGAGGATATTATAAGTGATCAGTTATCAGCAAATGAAAATATCTGATTTTGTATCACTATATTTTCTAATTATTTCTATCGTATTACAAATAAACCTATTTTCCCTCTTATATTCGTTGTGATAATTTTAAACAGCATATACCACCCTATTTTGCAGCTAACCAGCTATCTTTCTCCGACGGTAGAAAATTTTGTGACAGGGGCTGAAAATCGATCGTAGCCTATAGGCGGCAAATCTTTAAATCCGGCCCTGACTTTGGCTTTAACTTTTGGTTGAACCCAAAATATTATTTTTTTTAAATTTCCTAGGTAATGTGCATTTGCGCCTAGTTTTTTAAGTTTAGAAGTACAGAATGCTTCTAAATTTCTGTATCCGATTCCGAACACTGGTCTTATGTAAAGCTAGATAAATACAAAAGAGAAGGCTTTGTCACATAAATAGAATAATTCTGTTATATGTTTCTACATTTAACCAAAATTGTTTTAAGCTCAGGGGGAGAGATATTGTATGGTTAAACAAATGGATTTAAGTTGTCTTTCAAATAATATAAGTATGACAATACATTTTTCCAAATATCTTCTTAAAATCAAAATAATAGAAAGAAAACAAATGCATTCTTATTAGATATTTATTATTAAGAGAGACTCCCAAATATTGCTTAATAAACAAATCCATAAAAAAAGGAAGGACCATAAAAAAAATAATAACTAATCAGGTATTTACAAAGAAGCAAAAGATTGCTAAATGTTTGCAACATGTACAATAATATTTTCAAAAAGCTTGCTTTTCATTTTTGAGATTGAATTCAACATTACAATTGAAAATATGTCAGACGTACACAACCCTACTGCACCATACTTTTCCAAGCAACCCATTTTCTACAGGGAAACATGTTTTTTCCCAAATATATATGATTTTGTAAATAATATATTTTTTAAAATATAAATGATATAATTATAAATAGTTCCATTTATTTATATTCAGTTGACGATTGTTCTTAATCCTAGCGGTAGGGATAAGCCGTCATGAAAATAATGATCACTATCTTAAAAAAAAACTATTATAATTTAATGAGAGTTAAATACAGCTAATTTAGGATAAATAAGCATTTATAAGTTAGCAATGAGTTCGGAATCTATAATGGGGGGAAATGCTGCACCACCACACCATACGTAAAGAAACACTTTTCTCATGCTGCTTTTAAGATCTGAACGAAAATGCAAAGAAAGCATTCATTTCAAAGAAAAAGATTTCGAGATTGTTTTTTTAAAGAGAACACGAGAATATTAAGAAATAGCATTAACTTTGTAAGTGTCAGGGAACCGGGCTTTACGTCTTCTAGATAGTCAACTACCTAGCTTGCGATCAAGGTCGCAAAAATCATTAGAAAAATATACACAATAGTGATCTCATTGCAGTTTAAATATATACTTACTGTCTGATCAAAGTAAGTGCAAATACAACCATATTTTTTGCGGATGTAATAACAGGCCCTTTTGGTAGAAAAGGATACAGATTTAATTAAGAAAAACGAAATCGCCTACGGAACAGATTTAACAGGTACAATCTCTCTTCCTATTACACAATTTTCTGACACTAGACGGCGAGACATTATTATCTATGGCATAATTTTCGCCATGAAAAAAAAAATCTGTCTGGAACTAAGGTTTTTTCTATTGGAATTCAAAGCTATTTAATTTTGTTTAAAATGAAAACCAAAATTGCAAATAATTTTTCAAATATTAAAATTAAGTTAAGCCTAAGCTTACGAAACGTTAACTAGTAATTTTCCAACTTAGTAATAATCCTAGTTGGCAAAACCAAGCGTGGAATTGGCATGTTTCAGGTGACGTATTTCCAACCTTCAATCCTGCACAGCACTTTTTCATTGTAGCCGCGGTAGCTCAGTCGTGTGAGGCGTCGTGCTCACATCGGAAGGGTTGTGGGTTCTGTCCTCGGCGGTGCTCGCAATTCTGATGGTTGCTGGGTCGGCGCTTGTATTCGACTAAAGACCGCCGTGTTGCTAATGGTGGCTGGGGCACGTTAAATATGGCGTGGTCACAAAGTCCTCCATGTTCCCATACCAAATTAATAGTACCTCTGGGGGTACCAGATCAGGGGGTTATCGGCCTTTGATCTTGATCAAAATTCCGATATGTGAGTGAGAATGGATGTGTAAAAGGAACCTTCCTGTAAAACGGATGTGTCATGCTGACGAGCCAAAAGTCGGACTTCCTCCCTTGTGATGCTCAATAAAAACGGAAGCCTCCCCACTTCACCTTAAAATCGGGTAGTTTGCAACTCCGGGCTCGGTTACCGAGTGGCATTAGAAACAACAATTATTTCATTGTTAGTGTCGATGATTGGTGATATGACATGGAAAGCTCCACCCACAACATTGATTAGATGACACGTTGCGGGCCCAAATCCCCAATCAAGGCCTTATTTTCATTCCTGAGGAACTGTGTCACTCAAGACGAGAAACATGCCCATTGTTTATTTCATATCATATTATTCCAGTTAAATTGAAATGATGTGTCATCTTGGAAAAGAAAATACATGTAGCTAAGCTATGCCACAAAACTGCTTTATCGCCAAATTACATCAAACGGTACGCAGCAAAGTGACGTACCGGACAAATATATGACTTTTCAAGTTAAAAATGCTATAATATACGAAATTTTAATATCTAGGTATTCTTAAATCGATTTTTAGAATAGTCGGGATGCAGTTATAGAAGGTCCTTTTATTTTCTATAGTGAAATGCAATAGAAAACATAAAACGTCAGATGATTTTTCTGAAAAACTAGTTTTTTGCCGATACTTCACTTTTCCGCGCATGGTGGTTATATAATACACTGCGATGCAAAAGTTTAGACAATGACTTATTAGTTTAGCTGTAAAATTTAGAATTGTGATAGTAGAATTACAAAAAAAACCTAAACATACTAAGAATATATTTTGAAAAGCTATAATTGAAACATAATTGTTTGATTTGCTATAGCAATAATTTTTTTCATAAAATAAAAATTTGTATGATGCAAAAGTTTAGACAGAAATACGAGATTATGCTAATTTAAAGTAGATAATGGCCAAATTTCGCAATTTTATTGTTGAATTGTATTTTTTTCATATGATAAATTAAAAAAAACACGATATCCAGTGAACTAAACAGATTTAATGACAATATTGGTTCAATTTTACACCAAAAAGACAATATAGCTACTGCCCATTTTAAATCTTTATTCAAATCATATTTGCTTCAAATGTACAATTAAACATCTCTAAATACGAACCGAATGCCTACCAATCCATCACCTTAAAGTTTTGGCACGAATTTCGTGGATTTAGAGACATGCATTGACAGATTCTCTTGATGAAAAGTGCAGTCTTTCCGATATAAAATCACAAAACAGCGACATATTATTCTTTTTTGCACTTTAGTACAATGCAGAGATAGTCACCTCTTCAAAAACGACAAAAAACTCTGCATCATCAACGTATTTCTCTCCACACCAAACGTTCCACCCTGATGCTAGAGTTTTTGAAGGAAAAAACCGGTGTTTTCAAAAGCTTATTTTCAATATTCGGTTAAACCGAACGTGTTTAAATAGCACTAAAGAGACCGGTTAAATTGTAACCGGTTCAAAGAAACCGGGTTTTTCTTAAGAAATTTCAAACTTCAGTGTAAAGAAGGAACTTTCGTAATGTTGTGGAGTGAATTGACGTTAAAATTACCTATTTTTTGTCGTTTTGATCGAAAGAGGTGAATATCTCTGCATTGTACTAAAGTGCAAAATAGAATAATATGTCGCTATTTTGTGATTTTATATGGGAAAGACTGCACTTTCATCAAGAAAGTAGGTCAATGCATGTCTCTAAATCCACGAATTCGTGGCAAGACTTTAAGGTGATGGACTGGTAGGCATTCGGTTCGCATTTAGAGATTAAATTGTAAAATTGAAGCAAATATGAATTAAATAAAGATTTAAAGTGGCTATATTGTCTTTTTGGTGTTCAACCAATATTGTCATTAAATCTGTTTAGTTCACTGGATATCGTGTTTTTTTTAAAAATTTATCATATGAAAAAAATACAATTCATCAATCAAATTTCAAAATCAGGCCATTATCTTCTTTAAATTAGCATAATCTCGAATTTGTGTCTAAACTTTTGCATCATACAAATTTTTATTTTATGAAAAAAATTATTCCTATAGCAAAAATCAAACAATTATGTTTCAATTATAGCATTTCAAAATATATTTTTAATATGTTTAGGTTTTTTTTGTAATTCTACTACCGGCCACAATTCTAAATTTTACAGCTATAAATGAAGTCATTGTCTAAACTTTTGCATCGCAGTGTATCTCATGTGAGGTTTTTTATGCGTCACTTTTCAATTTTTAAATTGCCCAACCAACAACCAAATTTTGAAGTGAAAAACTGATTTTAATTTGTTGTAAATGTTCATCACCTCAGGCTATCTTGTTCTTGGCGAGATTTTTAATTGGCGGTCCTACGAAAGTAGCACGTAATCGCCAAAAGTAGATAAACATTGCCATATAGCACCCCTACGCTAATGAACATTCCTATATTTAAGGTTACTATAGTTCCTACAATTTGACTCACTTTCTGAAACCATGTTTGAAAGAGTGAGACGATGTTTGTTTGAAACGTGCATTCTCCAACGGAACCGTTTAAAAACTCGGCAAGCATATGGTTACGTCACTCCAAAGTACGATTCTCATTGGTACGATTTTGTACCTTATGTGGGATTTTCAAAGTATCATGTAGGGTAGCAGACTGAACCTGGAAGCACCATGGACCACACACGGGATAAACATGGGGGCATTGGCCGATGGCCGAGTGTTGGTCTAGCAAAGGCTAGCAGTCACCGGCGATGTAACAGTGTGTAGGTCGATTCCCGCTTAGCGTGGGTGTACTTCTTTCTCAGTATCAAATTATACATTGACTAGCTATTTGAGCCTTTAGTCGTGTTACTCTCAGTGACATGGCTGAAAGGTAGTCAGTACGAGTCGTTCTCTACCTCCCTATGAAACTCTTGGGATTTTCATATATGCTGGCAGCATCCAGCCGGCAGCTGAAACACTTCGTTTTTTGATAGCTAGCTCATGGAGCCACAGTAGCCGAGATAAGGACAGTGTAGGAGAGAAATCAGAGTCGTGGGCTCGACATCTAATGCCAGAAAAGGAGCCATACAGTACACCGGGACATACGCTTTCGTAAAATTGTTGTAGTACGATGTCCAGACGACTTTAGAGTATGATGTCCTTTGCATTTCTGTTGGTGGCTAGTTCCGGTGCCAACTTCATCACTTGATCTCGGTTCTAAATTCTAAAGCTTTTAGCTGTGTTAAAACAATCTCAACAGATAAGAAGCTAGAAAAAGGCAGCACGAATCGATTGATTACATCCTGATGCTCGTGCCGTGTTGTACAACCGGCCGATGCTCGTTCATAAAATTTTGTATTACCTGCTAATATAGGTTCGATATGTCCACTGATTTAGTGTATAGGTCCGGTTTGTCTAGATACATCGAATGACTGACATTTAAAGATAAATTATTATTATCACTTAAAAGTAATTAACGATTGATGAAATGGCTCAAAAGAGTCTGCTTGTTACTTATTTGCTCTGGTTGTTCGGCGGTGTGTTCGGTCTTCACCACTTTTATTTGAACCGAGATTTCCACGCACTTACCTGGTGGATGTTTCTTGGCGGTTACTTCGGGATCGGCCTCATTCGGGATCTCTGGAGAATCCCCGAGTATGTAAAAGATGCAAACCAGGATATCTTTTACATGCAAGAGCTAAAGGAAAAAATGAGAAAACACGAAAAACCGCCAATATCATCTGTGCGGTACTTTGGAATGGTAACTGTCGCTGATGCATTTGCTACCTTGATAATAAATGCCATTCCGACAGATTTCATAAGTGGTTCGGCTTATACGCTTTTGCACATCATCCTTATGCCAGGTGCAGTGTCATTAGGTAAGTATTTATTGAACTTAAAATCGCAATGTATCTGCATAATATTGGTAAAATCCTACTTTATGGCCCAGTGACGAATGGCAAAATTTGCCGAGTTTTCTTATGGGTGTTAAACAATTATTTCTGGCAACCATGTACATCAATCCAAGAAGGGAACAAAAGCTACGGTTGCACACATTAGGAACGATAGGATGGAACCAGGCCATGGTGATGTTTGGAAATTGTATGGTTTGCGCGATGTTTCTAACCTTGCAAAGTCACTGGCTACAATGTAGAATTCGATCGGTGGAGTAATTTCCTATTGGCTGGTGCTGATTGGCTTTTATTTTCAAATTGTATTTAAAAGCGTAATCGTGACTTCATTGAAATGGTTAAGCGAAAAGTTCTACTTTCAAATCTAACTTCGGCTTTGGCGACAAAGGTGGTAGAATTTTCAAGGGTGGTGTCTTATTTTGAACAGTTAAAAGTAGCTAATTATTTAATCTCCTTTTAAAATCTGACAACTTTCAAACAGCTGGCCAACAATGTTTTCCTATGTCACCTACCAAGAATCACTAGGAAGAGTTACCCTTGCACTTTTCTTGAAATCAAGTTAGAGTGGCTAGCATTCCCCCTCTAGAGAGATAGTGTCGCCAATGTGATAGCAACTGCAATTTCATTGGTCACCATGCATTCTTCCCTCCCAAGATTCTCCTATGCTCCAATTTTTGCTATGACTTTTTATCTTCCCATAGCGTGTTGATCGAAAATACGAGTGCCTGTGATAAACTGCTTAATCGTCCAATTTTTAGGTTATTGAGTTTTTTTATTGTATATTATGAATTAAGAATTGTCTGAGCTATATTTTGCACTAATTTTTTTTTGCATTTAGCAAGTTTTAAAGAGTGTAATTTATGGTTTTTCATTAATGTTCCTTCTTGCTTTGTTAATTTTATTCACTAATTTAACACTAATAAGTTTTCACTAATAATAACAAAATTAATTGAGATTTTAAGTACTTTTTATTGCACTATACTACCTTTGATAATGGACTCTACATTGAATAACATCAAAATGATCACTAGTTTAATAGAAAAAGGCGTTTGGGGGCAATAGTATGGAAGACAATATTTTGCAATAGCCTGGGGTTCTACTGAAAGTTATAAAGACTGAATGTGTCACTTGGGTATGATCTGTTTAATCACGATTTTCATCTGCTGTTGTATTTCAAAACATATTTTAAAAGAATTTTTCTTCGGCGAGTTACCTGACCTAATATTAGTTTAATTTCTGGTTAGCTAATGAACCATTGAGCGATAATGATTACAGTTAGGCATTAACCAGGGAGAAGCTTGGAGAATGCAGTTGCCAGACTGTCGACATTGGCCACACTGTTCAAAGTACAAGTATGCTATTTTATTAATTCTTGGTAAGTTAAATATATTCCATATGTAACGATCAAAACAAGAGAACACAGAACTTTTTTCCTAGTCGTTCTCTGCTACTGTACAATATGAACAATGTTGTTGTGTTTTAGCTTCCTTCTAACAAGTAATATCCTGTTGTTTTGGATTTTTAAAAAGTACTTTTCCTTTACAATTCTGCTGTCTATAGTCATTGATATGATGGCCAAATTTTAGTTATAATTGCTAAGGGGCGTTCATTAATGATCCGTTACGTCCGTTATGCGATTTTGACAATTTTTTAACCCCCCCTCTAATTTCGGGCGAGATTTTTTAAAATTCGTATTTTTTTTATTTGATCTCTTTTTTGATGAATTTTAAATGGTATTTTAAAGCACCAACATTTTGAAATATGGTTTAGAAAGCCACGATAAATATTATGTTAGATTTTGCCTAATTTAAGTCGAAAAACATATTTTACTGGAATTTAACTACATCTTCCCACAATATTATGTTGATTTTATTTTGCGGGGAAAAACTCTGTGATATTTGACGAGACTCCCACTCCCCTATGTAAGATTTGGTCATATGTGGCTGGACTCCCTTCCCCGATCACCTCCCACACTGACCCGCATCACAGAATTTATTGACGTCCCTTAAAATAGGCAAAACTTCGAGACATATTTTGAGTTGATACCAGTGTTCGAAATTGGATAAAGGAATATAGGTGCATTCTTTTTAATTATTGAAAAAAAAATTTAAAAAATCTCTATAAACTTTGGAGTCTACTGTGCCTTAGTTGTGTGCTTCTAGAATTCACAGAGTTTCACGATTTTTGAATCGTAAGAGCTTTGCGATTTTAGGATCACTGGAGTTCCAAAATTTAAGAAATCTCAATTTACAATAGACGAAGTTTCTGGATATTACTGTCATATCAATTTTTTGAATTTCCAGAGTTTCTACCATAGTTTTGAACGAAATTTTTTCCTATTTATGGATTGCTGTAGTTAGTCGCGTTTTGCCACTGGCAACTGTTTATTTCCAACCCCAATTGATTCATTTTTCAAAAGAATAATTTTAGCATTTCTGGTCTACAAATGAGAGGTAGAAATGGTAAGTCCGGGTTTTGCAGACACACCCCTTTTCCATGTATGTTGCTGTACAATATATTTTTATTACACTTGCTACATTTTGGTTCAACCAAAAAGAACTAAGATTTCTGGAAAGAATCGATGTTTTTAGCTAATTGAAGAGCCTAGTGGACGAATGTGCTGAGGGAAAGAATTGAGATTTTCTTTGTCAATGAACATGTTATCATTGAATATACATATTGAACATATCATTGAACTTTTCATAAACTTTAAGTTATGTATGTTTTTTACCTTTTGTAAGTGCCCTTTTTAACGTATCTAAGTGCAAACAGAAAAACTTTGAATGCTCATTTTCTCGTTTTCACCTTTTTGTCATTTAGCGCATTCTTTCACTAATCTCTTCAATTATTTTTTGAAGTGTTAGATTTTAAGTTTTTTTTTTTTTTGTTTTATAAATTTGAATTACACATGTGACTAAATATAAAAAGGGTCCATTGAAGAATTTCCCACTAGGCTTCTTTCTTTAACATTTTATTAAATCAAGAAACATGGACTATTATCCCATTTAATGTTTAGCGATTCCTATAAGAAAAAATATTCAAACCGTGTTTGTCTCTAAAAAAAATGCAAGTATGCTTAAAAATCTTCTTATTAATTAGTTGTACAACTACATTTGCATAATATTAGGGAATAAAACTTTTATTTTTCAAATGATTATTTTTTTGTTTCGTAAAAAAATCTTTTTGAAGGTGAAAGCATTGTTTGAACGTTTGCAACTTTTCCCCCCTTTAAGTAAACCTAAAACCCTGTAAACTTTAAAAATAGCCAACATTATGAATAACAATTTTAAACATAAGAAAGAAGTAAGGGTTTATGTTAAAGGTAATAAATTTATCTTCACCAGGCACCTTTTTTTTTGTTTTGGGTTTGAAATTGTGACCCACAATTTAATTGTATAAAGGAAACTTTTTTGTGTTTGGAATTGTTTTACTTCAATTTTATATGAATATTTTTTAGACTAGATGATGGTGGCGGTCTCAAGTTACTTTTTTTCTTTCTTATTTTGCACAGCAAATGCACTTTAAACTTCACTACTGGTGAGTTGGATATCTGTTTTTAAAAAATCCTGCATGCGCTTTCATGTCCCCTTGTGTCTACATTTAACAAACACGTGTAGTTAAAGCATTGTTTAATTACTAAAAAAAAACTTTTCTATAGAAGGAACTAGAAGATACATTTGAACCCAGTTAAAAGAGGTAACGTTCAAGGCATCACATCTTTTTTACATTAAAAACGAGTCTTGTAAACAATTTTGAAAATTGTGATCAACATTTTGGAAAAGTTTTTTTAAACTGCTTGACTATGACATGACCATTAGCACCCATTAGACCCTCTTTCCATCAAGTAAAAGTTATTGAGCTTATGCTTATCATGTAGAGCATTTTATGCCACAAGTTATAAAATAAATAAAAAAAACTTGCTACATGTCGCTTTGTTTAATATAATAAAAAATATTTTAATTTTATGATCTAGAGATATCACAAAAATGCTATTAGTATTTGGTATGTGAGGATATTTTGCTGAATTATTTTTATATTTTTACTATACTTATCAGTTTTTCAGGTTGTTTTACATTGGCAAAATCTATGTTTCTTTTTTTTTTTTAAATGATACGAGATTGTTGAAAAGAAATTAAGTTGCTTTTATCTGATGTTTGCCTAACTATGCTCTTAGTCAATAAGGTATTAACCTATTAAGCCAACCTGTATAAAAAATTATCATTGCTTGTTATTAGTACTAAATTTTACATTGAATATTATATCCTGACGGTTTTAAATTCACATTATACAAATATCATACACTATATTTTCTTTTGATTAACAAAAAATACTTTACATTTTAGGCATTGCTCTGATTGGAAACATTGGTCGTCATGAAGGAAAGCTTTCTGATGCAGCTTTTGGAGCTTATCTTATGGCCCCCATTTATTTGATATTTGATGCACCTCAGTTTCTTACTGTGTTTTATTCCAGCTACAGTTTTAATAGAAAGAGAAAGTGGCGGCTCGCACCTAGGCCACAAAAGCCTTTGGCCTCTAGGTTGGCATTTCTGTTTTGTTGTGCACTAATCTTTTTTAGCCTATGGGGTTCTTGGTTCTACTTCAACTGTACAGTAGAGAGCTCTGATGGCCAAAAGCCTGTCAAATGCAGAGATGCAGCCAAACATTTTTTTACAAGCCCTATCTGGAATGAGTTTTTGAATGTGATTAAAGAAGTTTGGAGAGTTGTACTGAAACAGGATTTTCAAGAAGCTTGGAAACAATTTATGTGGGCATTGGATCCTATAGGAGAAACAAATGCTTTAAGAGTAAGTAAAGTTCAATTGGTCAGCTCTCATAAATTTAAACTTGCAAAGTTTCTGTTTTGCAACAGTCTATTTTCTGTTTAGTAACATGTACTTTAATAGACATCTTAGCCAGGACCATATCCCTTCTGCACTACAGAAGAAGCCAGCCTTTTATCCAGTTCCACCTCACAATCTGGCTACAGATAATTTCATTTTTTTCCCATAGCATTTCATGACATTGATTTTTGTTAAAAGTAGACTGAAGTATTTTAGAAAAGTAAGATTACATATTTGTTAAACATCCAACTAACAGACTTAATATGAACAAATAATAACAAATTGAAAGTAAACATATGGTCTTCATGTTATTTGTGTTCAAAAGTGGCTTGATACAAATTTTGAAGCCCCTTTAAAATTGGTAGAGTAAGCCTGGGCTGTGCAAGCTTATTTGGTTCCTGATCCTAACAATTCTATTAACATTATTACTTTACTAGACATCCTAACAAAAAATAATGAATTCGAGCAATTTTAACAAGATTGTAGCCAGACAGAAAGATATGGCTTTGGTTAAATTAACTTCTTTTAACCATTTTTTCCCCATTTCCTGCTTTATTTGAGGCTAAGTTTTTGCAAACTTTGCATATTCCCCAGACCTGAGGGCCATTTATTGTGGCACCATCTATGCGGCTCTCAAAGAATAATTTTGATAAAATTATTCTTTTTTCAAATTACAATGAATCTGAGCTCTCTGTGGATGTTAAAGTATGCCGAAATTTAATTTTGCCGGGAGAACCCAAGCCAAATGCAGGCCTCGGAACTAGTCTCTTTTCTAGCTATTAGTATCTATTTTTTTAAGTGTCTCTAAAAGTATCTAAAGTGGCTTTTTTTCACCAGCGCAGTTACCTTTGCCGAGATTTCACAAGAGCATTGTTGGCAAATTAAGAACTTTTTTTTCTCTCATGCAAATACATATTTTTCGTTTTTCTAGTGGTGATGTTACGACTCGAAGCTGTGAGATTGCTGCGTTTGGTTTTGTATTTTCACAGCCGCTCGTTATGACATCCGTGTGCATGGGCAATCGGGGTGTCCATCCGCCACGTCGCTTAAAATCTTGAACGTCCGGAATTTTACTTGAATTTTTTAGCGACAGGAAAATCGGGAATTATGCTTGAAATTGTTGAAAATTACTATGTGCGCCGGGAAATTTTGCCACTTTCTGCAAGTTTTGAATTATATAGATTTATGAAGATAAGGTTTTGTATCGTTTATTTTGAGGTTTAGCAATTAGCCGATTTAAAAAAATTTCCCCCCATTTGTAAACTTCAGATTTGCAAGAGTTCTCTATTTTTCTGCAAATGTCCAATTCCTTCAAAGTTACAAGATTTGTCTTTTTCTTTTAAGATTTAGAATTTCGAATTAATCGCTTGAATTTAAAAGTTATTTGTTATGTAGGTTTTTTCATTCAATGAATTATAACAGATGCCTTATTTTCATTTTTTGGTTTATTTTGTAAACCGTAAGTGCATTACTATAGTCTACTTTTAGTCTATATTTTTTTTATTTGAAAGTATCTTTTGTCTACTTTTTTAGAGCCTTCCTAGTTCTGAGGCCTGCAAATGGGTACTTAAGGGATCTTTAACACACCACATAATCATATGACGTGTGTGTCCACGATTCTGAAAATCTGATGACTTAGCCGGGGCTCGAATCCGCAAACTTGGGATTATGAAGTGGACAATATTTGTATCTCTCAGCCAATTTTTTTTAATAACCAATTTCTACCATATATTATAAGTACCTAATAGTTTAATATATATATAAAATATTGATTTTTTTCAGATTTGTTTAGGGATACCTTCTTAGGGGGTGTCCATAAATCATGTAATGTGATTTTGAGGATTTTTTTTACCCGAGGCCCTGGTGATTTTCGGGATGTTTGGCTCGATTTTCAATTTCCCCCGAGAGAACCCAAGTCTCAAGGGATCTTTTACATGCCACATAATCATGTGAAATTTTTCAAAATTCATATTTTTCATTTGAAACTTTTTATTTACATGTTTATTGATACCCAGAAAAATTCATAACACATACTAATCAACGTCCAACCCTAAACTCGTATCGAAAGAGCAGCTGCATTATCTGATGATGGTGGGAAAGTACCTAAAAATCACATATGATGCATATTTTTCTATGTCTATTAAAGTGAAGCATGAAACTTCTACTTTGAACACATGTAATCATGTAATTTGGTCTGAATTGAAACTAATAAGGGGGCGTCCATAAATTATGTGACTTGTTTTGGGGGGGGGGGGGGGGCCGAGCCGAATATCACCAAATCTCAGGTGGGAGAGGCCTAATCAAATTCATGTTGTTCCCCCCCCCCCCCCCCCCCCCCGGAAAAAATCTACGTAAAATGGCGCAAAATGCCAGTACATTTTTTCTAGTATTAAAATTGGCACAATTTTACATAATATTTATCATGGTTAACCAAACTGTAGAAGAAAAGAACAATCCGTTCTTATATAGATTCAATTGGCGTTCGCTTCTCTTTATTAGTTTCAAGTCAGACAAACGGACTCATGTTCAAAGTATTTTCACAAAGAAAAAGTAGACAAAATCTGCATCGTTTGAGATTTTGAAGTACTTTCACACCATCATTGGGTGATACTTGACAACTCTCCCCGACACGGGTGAGATTAGGTGATATTTGCCTCAAGCCCATCCTCCCCTAAAAACGTCACAAAGGCTTTTATAAATTAAAAAATGGTCTTAGGTAATAAAGATAACTATTTTGTGTGTATCTAATGATGTATATTGTAAGTATAGTCATCCTATCACTTCTTGGCAACTACAACATTTGTTTCAGACGAGTCCATGATACTGATTGCGTTAAATAATACATACTACAGATACATATCGATTGACAAGTCAAGATATCAAAGAACTGTGTGTGCAATCCCTAACAATCTCAGCAATCAACTATGATCCTCTTTTCACTAATAACCCATGTGTAGTTTTAGTTTGACACATTATTTCCAACTAATCTAGCTCAACAATCCCCTTTGCTTTCCAAATGGCATGGGATTAGCAACCCTGCCTCATTCGAGTTCCTTACCTGTCTTCAAAGTGGACTCTTCCACAATTAAAATATTTGAGATGTAAGAAGTGACAGGAGAATTATACCTTTGGATATTATCCAACAGATTGTAGAAAAATCTAAAGTTATGATTAGGTAAAAATAGTAACATGTCGAAGCATTTTTTATAGGGTCTTGATAATGTTTTAAGTAGCCATAATGCATAGTTACAGAAATATTTTTTTAAGCAATATTTTCTAAAACTTCTCTACTAATTCCAAATCCCGCTAACATAAATCATCACGCATGTAGGAGTACATTGTTTAAAAGAGGAAGCTTTGTATGGTATACACATATATATTTAAGAAGTAAAGAGGAAAAATTATGCTTCTGAATTTTAGCAGAATGGATAATTTGATTTGAATATGAAGCAGAATGATTAATGCTTGTTACTTTTATGTATGCTCCTTGACATATGGGACTTAAAACCTTCATTTTTAATAGACTAACAATGTTAAAAATTAATTTTACTGGCATACTAAAAACCTTCAGTAAAGTAAGTCAAGATTTATTTTTATCACATCTTGTATTATATTTTTTGTCTAAATTTTAAGAAGCAAATTATTACGTTAACCTGCGATCAACTTAGTACTTTAAATAGTTTTTAAATATTGTTTAAAAAACTGAAAGGTAACTAGCATATCGGTGCAAAAAAATTTTATGCAGTACAATCTTTCAGTTTCTGCAATTTGTTTTTTTATTGTTGGTTAAAAAATAAATATCTTTCAACTTTTATTAAAAAAAGTAATCAACATTGAAAAATATCCATACAGGTTTTAGGATTAACAGCCGGATCAACTCAACAGCAAATTTCAGCTCGATACAGAAAATTATCACGAGAATGGCATCCAGACAAGCACAAACCAGAAAAAAAGAATATGGCCGCAGATAAATTTATTGAGATACAACAAGCTTATGAAATTTTATCCAAAATTAAATCCCAGCGAATGACCCAAAATAATAAACTTACTACTGTAACTGAAGATCTTTAGAACTAAAGTTGTTACATTATTATGTTTTGATGTGCTAAATAATTAAGTAAGGGGTTATGTGCAAAGGGTTATGTGTGCACAATAAATGTTTAATCTATTTTAAGTTTGATCACAGCATATTTATTTTTAGAGTTACTTTGTGATGTATTAAGGTGCTAAATGTTATATTATTTTGTTTTTGATGTGCTAAATAATTGAGTAAAATGCAAAGGGTTATGTGTGCACAATAAATGTTTAATCTATTTTAAGTTTGATCACAGCATATTTATTTTTGGAGTTACTTTATGATGTATTAAGGTGCTAAATATAAATAAAATATTTTTTCTTTGACCTCTGTATAAAAGCTTTTATATGGTTGCTGAAGCAACATCTATAATAATTAAACTTTGCTTTCTGTAGTAGTTTTCTTATAAATTTAATGTTAAACAGCGGTTTCTATTATATATTTTTTTATTTGGGTAGAGAGAATTTAGATAAGAAAGGTCTTTGGGAAGGTAATTTTTAATTTACCGTGAAGAAAAATTAGTAAAAATTGAATCAACTAATTTGGGTATATGAACTATAAATAGGCCAACAAGATATTAAAATAAGTTTAACAGTTTAACATACTTAGATATACATGGTGGAAATTGTTACTGCTAATCGAAAAGCATTGCTTCACATCAGCCTCTATCAATGACAATGTTCTAGCGATAACCCAGCAGTCAATGCTTTAACCTATTAACACCTTCACTTCCAAATAAAATCGTTAAGTTTCAGTAAAAATAAATTTTAGTGTAACTTAATTTGTCCAACATAAATTTGACCTTTATTTGTCTCATTTTGTTTATTTAGAGAAACTTAAACAAAAAGCTAATACTTGTGCAGCACATTTTCTTGCTAATCACTATTAATATTCAAAGCATTTCTGGTTGAATGTTTAAAAACACTCAATGAAACATAGAAAATAGGGGGAAAAAAGGGATTTCGCATTTGCAATAGATGTTCAAAATGTTGGAAACGAAGTTGAATTTGTCGATTTTTTTTTGTGTTAACAAGTCTAATGTTTTTTTTAAATCAACTTTTCATAGCACATTTATACAAAAGATGCATTAGTAACATGTCAAATAATGACACTGTACAGTCATACATAAATAACTCATTGTTTATTTTCAATATCTGTACACATTGTGAAAAAGTATTTATAAAGAATTTAACAAAACAAATTTAAGAATTACTCTTTTGGTGAGTTTGTATATAAGCACATTAAATAGCCTTATAAAGGCACACTTTATTTTCTCAGGAATTATATTTTGCTGGATTTGGCATGGAATTATTGCATGCATTGAAACAATGTACCTTCCAATTCATGTACATATTACAGGGTTCAAAAGTACAAAATAAACTTTCTAAAATAAACAATATAGTTGATTTGATCAAAACAATTAAAAATAAGATTTTATATTGTTGATTAAAAGATTGAAAATAGAATTGATCATAAATTTTAGAATTTTGAAATGTTTTAATATGTTATAGAATATTGATGGTCAGTAAATTATTTAATTAAATAAAAACAATATAAAAGCTAACAATGTAGGTATTTAAAAAGTTCATAATGTGTAACAACTTTTAAAGCAACTTATATAAACATACAAACCCGACAATAAAATATCTTCAACTTTCTAACATTGTAAAAGAAATACTCTTTTGGTGAGTTAGTGTATTAAGCACATTTAATAGCCTTATAAAGGAACACTTATTTTCGCAAGATTTATATTCAGAGTTTCTACTAAAATGAAAAGTCCCAAATTCATGACTTTTAATGACTAAGTTAACAATTTTTCATGACTCTATAAATCACATTTCAAATAAAATTCAAATTAAGACAACTCGAAAGTTGACAACACATAGTAAATTATTTATTATGTTTGTGTAGACAATTTTCATATTGGCTTAATTTGATGTGCAAGTGCAATAATTTATTTTTTAAATAAAGCCTACAGGCAAAACTATTCAGACAAATTTATTTTTAAACATTAGGTTAAAATTAAGGCACTAGCTCTAAAATCCCCTCCTACCACCGGAATTTTCAGCGAATCTACAATCGCTAAAATCCGATTTTTCTACCATAAATTAAGGTAATCCAAATCGTGCAATTTCGGCTATCGGAGCATCTCAAAGCTCCGGCGATCCGAAAGTCTTGAAACTCCGGCGATATGAAAGTCGCAAAACACTGGCGATACGAAAGTCTCGAAACACTGGCGATAAGAAAATCGCGAAACTCCTGCTATCCAAAAGTCGAGAAACCCCTGCGATCAGAAAGTCGGAAAAATCCGGCTATCGGAACATCTAAAAGATCCAGCGATCTGAAAATTGAGAAACTCCGTCGATACGAAAGTCGCGAAACTCCGGAGATCCAAAAGTCGCATCTGGCGATCCGAAAAGTCCCTATAAAATCTTTAAAAACCCATACATTTAAGCCGATTTTATGATTTTTGGCATTTTTTTGCTCAAATTCATGACTTTTCATACGTGCGGAAACCCTGTATATTTTGCTGGATTTGGCATGTAATTATTGCATGCATTGCATTGAAACAATATACTTTGCAATCATGTACATATTACAGGGTTCAAAAGTACAAATTAAATTTTCTAAAGTAATGTATTATAAAATAAACATAATATAGTTGATTCGATCAAAATAATTTAAAATAAGATTATTGTTGATTAAAAGATTGAAAATAGAATTGATCTTGAGTTTTGAAATGCTGTTTTAATATGTTATAGAATATTGATGGTCAGTAAATTATTTAATTAAATAAAAACAATATAAAAGCTAACTATGTCGGCATTTTAAAAGTTCATAATGTGTAACAACTTTTAAAGCAACCTATATAAACATACAAACCAGACAATAAAATATCTTCAACTTTATAACATTATATTTTTTTAAATAATAGGACACATTAACACAAAAATTTGCATGAAAATCAAGATTGATTATCTAAGAATTTTGTGTATATAAACATTTTGAAAGTAGAATTACAAAATAAAAGTATATCTATGGACACTAACACTGCACAACAAATATAACAGTTTGATGCATAGAACAAATATCAAATGTAGCGCAATATGTTTGGTAAGCAGAAACCTAAAAGCATTTATGACCCTTATACATGGCCCCCTATTTGCTATGACCCTTATCAGGGTGTCTACAGGATTCCCAAAACCAAATTCCATTACTTTTCCATGACTTTTTGGGATTCCATAGAAAAAATCCATGACCACGAAAGAATACCAAATTTATGAAATCGTTAATTCACGAACGGGAAATTTCACAACTTTTTGATGAAAACTAAGTTAATGTTCAGGTGCAACCACTAAGTGACCTTCTTCTAACACTGTTTATGTTTAAAAAGAATATAAATAATCTTACCTTTTTATAATATTTCGTATCTTTTTTCCAAAATAAAATTTTCCTCTACAAAGTTATCAATTAAAAATATAAAGCTAATACCAACAATCTGTATACATCCACTTATTTATATGACATAATTTCTTTCTTACACATTCAAAACCAGCATCTTCAATTTGAATCAAATTTTTCAAAAAAGTTATACCATTACTTAGAGCATTGCGGAAAAATAATAAAAAGTAAAAAAAAATTCAATTACATTTCGTATTCTGTAAATAAACAATAAGTTTCTTCGATTTATTAGAGCAGTGCTGTTTTAATCCTTTTCTCTGAAACCTCAATTTGTTTTTGCAAGCGGTGCTGATAATCGGAAAATGTCATAAAAAAAAATTCCACCTGGCCTACCTGTTACTGTTCGTCTTAATTGAATGTCATGCCTAGTAATTTTTTTGTACCGACCAAAAAAAATTACTAGGCATGACATCCAACAGATACAAACAATAACATATAGACCAAGTGAAAAATAACTTTTTCGCTTGGTCTATTTGTTACTGTTTGTCTCTATATGTCGCAGATAAACTTTTGTAAAACCAAGATTCTAACAAAAAACTATTACAAAAAGCTATAACTCAAACTTCCAAATGACATCTTACAATTTGGATTTGGTTGATTTCATTAAAATATACATTTTTCTCCGATAAACTCCAATTATCCGAATTACCGATTATACGAATGTTACTGGTTAGGTTCAATTGCTTTGATAATTGGAGTTCTACTGATCTGCGTAACTCGTTTCCTTCATTCTCTTCTCCCCACCCCCAGTCCATATCAATGAAAACTAAACTTAAGTTTCAATAAAAAAAACAAGTTTAAATAATAAATTTTAATAATTAAAATAAACAATTTAATTAAAATTTGAAGATGAATTAAGATTACACCAAGATATCTTCAAATATTGGATTAGAAGATTATCGTCTTAACCTGACGAAAAGTATGCAATCCAATAATGGTACCTGATAATACTTATTATCCTGCCTAGTAATTTTCACGGCAACCACCGTTGAGGTTGCATTGTCTCCTAATGATTGACATTTTTTTGCCTCTGCCTGATAGGAAGAGAGGCAAGTTTACTTTTGTAGTTCCGGCTCAGGCCAATCGGACCAACCAGAACATTTTCTTTTGATCCGTTAGTAGTGTTTACAAGAACAACCTAAACCTGAGCAAAGCAGTAAGAATTCCACAACGTTCTGATCGCGTCCATACGGGGGAATCCCGAGTGATTGACACTTGGGGGTTGGTTCGGACATGCGAAAAAAAACGGAGATGTTTCGTCCACCGCTACGCTAGTTCGATTCAATTTTGAATCGTGATAAAAACGGGAAATTCCAGGAATTTCCAGGCTATTTAAGGCCTTGAAATAAAAAAATATGAAATTCCATACTTTTCCAGGATTTCCAGGCCGCGTGCGAACACTGTTCGATTTTTTTAAAAAAAATTCGTGACCCTAACATCAATTTCGTTACTTTTTCAGTACTTTCGTGACCGATTTCTGATTTCGTTACTTTTTCGGGACTTCCGTGACTTTCGGGACCTGTAGACACCCTGCTTATGCACTTTCCACAAAAAAGTTCCATATTGTTTTATCTTGTTCTTGGGGGAAAATACGCTAAGTTTTCTATCATTGTAATAAACTTATTCACATATAAACATTTGGGAGAGACAAAATACATTGGTCTATTTTGAATGAATCCTAATCAAAGAAAATAGGAATGGTTCAATAACTCATTGTAATTTTCAAAACAACCACAATATTAAGGAAAAATGTACATGGTCCATAAAATTTGTAAGTTAACTGATTTTAAAGATTCATCAAGAATGCTACTACTTTCCCTCTGCTGGTGCAGTTTGCTGAATAGCTTTTCTTGTGAGCTCCCCTTTTCTCCATAGAACAATTTCCTGAAAAAAAAAATCAAATTAATGTGAAAAGTTTTTGAAATAGGTAATTGTTTAAGAATTGTTGGAAAGACACAGGGATGAAAGTGGCCAAAATAAAAAAAAAAAGAGGAAATCACACGTGCAGAAGGAAGCTTTATATGGTATACACAGCTAAAAGAGGAAGTTTTATATGGTATACACATATATTTAAGAAGTAAATAGGAGAAATTATCTATGAATATGCATACATAATAATCAAAGTGTATATAAAAAATTATTATTACCAAGAACTATCCACATTTAAAATCTATTAGACTACTTCTCTATAATTATATGAAACATCTTTTGTAATAAGTGAAGGCACATGATGAGGCACTATATGTCTAGACAACGTGTTATTGAGAAGCCAGAACCGTGAAGAGCTCCACTTAAGAGGTGGAAATCATTAATACTACTAACCAAACAAAACATGTTTTTTTTACATTCGGCTCTGGGATTTAAATTTAAAAGCATGGTTCATACACTTTTTTTCAAGAATTTTTCCAGAAAAATTGAAAGACCAGAAATTACATTAAAATAAAATCTGAATTTATAAGGCATGTATAAACCATCACTGTTTAAAAAAACTAAAACCTGTCTAAAATAGGAAAACCCAGTATAAGTTGAAATAAAAAAATCCTAAAAAAGTTTCAAACTAAAAAAAATTCTTTTAACATTCCAGCTGTTTGTGTGATCACAAGGTCACGCCTCATGAGGCGAGTTGAATTATCATCTCACTAGAGCTACATGAGGGCAATGGCGACAGGAGTCGTAGTAGCGTATGCCGTTGGCCGTTAATTGAAGAATTGTGCAATCTTATATTAATTTTTCCTCAAATTCTAATTTAAAATTTGACCTTTATTCAGGCCTCGCAATGACTTTTATCAAAAATATAATAGGAAATATAGGAATTTTTAAAGAAAATATAGGAATTTTTAAAGAAAATATAGGGATTTATAGGAATATTTTCAAGTCGTTATATAAATTTTCGTGACGTAAATATAAGGATAAAATGATGGGTAATGAGCCAATTATTTTAACAATGATAAAAAATTATGCATAAAAGCACAATATATAAGATTTATTAGCTTTATTTAACCGATATCCGAGGGATCGGACCAAATGCGATATAACTCCAGCGATCCAATAGGGCTTGCTGCCCTACCAGAAGACCTGAAATACCCCTAATTTCCAATAAATTTCAATAGGTTACTATCGGTAACTAAAGTGATCCTACATCATTCAAAAAAACTATAGCTATCTTTTATTCAAAAAAAACCTCCCGCGATCCATAAACAATTACAAAACCGGAAACCGCTAATCTGGGCACCTATAATCCGGACACTTTTGAATTTCGACGATAGTCCAAAAAATTTCCGATACTCCGTTTTTTTTTCAACTTAAACCTTCTAAAATCAGAAACCCCAGAATAGATCAAAGTAGAAATACTGGGGAGAAAAGTTTCAAACGTAAACAAAAATAATATTTAAACAATCAAGCTGTACTTGTGATCACAAGGTCACGAACACTAGATCAAAAGAAATTATTCTGGTTGGTCCGATTGGCGTGAACCGGAGCTACATAAGTAAGAAGACGCTCTTCCGATCAAGCAGAGGCAAAAACTGTCAATCATTATGAGGCATTGCGACCCCATCGGTGGATTTCGTGAAAATTACTAGGCAGCAATATAAGTAAATCAGGAAGCATTGTTGGATTGCACTGGCCGGTAACCGATTTTCGAAACCATCTTAGTATAGTCTAATTATAATTAAACTTTTAATTAAATTTTTAAACTTTATTGTTAGAATTTATTATTTAAGCTAGTTTATTGAAATTTAAGCTTAGTTTTCATTAATATAGACCGATAATGGAGGAAACAATTTTTTCAGGGGTGTTATGTTGTGAAACATTTGAGGACCCTGAGTTTAAGAGCTGGCTACAATTTTTTAGGCGTTTTTTTTTTGTCCGAATTTTCTCTTCCTTTGCACTACTATATTTCTGTGCCTGGATGTTTATATGCTAGGGTTTTGTAACGTGATTCGCAGACACGCAGTTCCCCTAAACTCATTCTAATTTTCAGAATTATGGAAATACTGGTTAGTTAACCCCTAATCCGGAAAATTCCTTAATCCGGAAAGGCTCAAGTCCCGCGATGACCGGATTAAAGGTTCTAACTGTATCCGGAAACTCTGACGATCCTAATATCCGAAAACTCTGTTGATCCTAATATCTGACGATCCAAATACAGAAAAACTCATCCCATAATCGGGAAAACCTCTAAATATCATACAAAAGAAAAAATAGACAATCACACGGGGGCAGAATACTCCTGATCCGGAGATCCTAGATCGTATGAAAACTTTATCAATGTGGGGAAATTTTGATAGAAAATATTCAATTGATTTCGATTTTAACAATGAATTACAAAATTCCTTAATCAGCCGTTCGTTTTACATAGTCAATAAATAAACTCATACTCGTATATCTCGGTCGAGAAATTTATCACAAAAAATAGCGCCTTGTAAAAAAGGGTTGGCTTTTACACGACGGACGCCTCAAAATTTACACAACGTTAAAGCCCCACCGAAAAAATAGTTTCCTCCATTCTCGGTCTATATCAATAAAAACTAAACTTAAATTTCAATGTAGAACAAGTTAATAAATTTTAATAATAAAGATAAAAAAATATAATTAAAATTTGAAGATGAATTAAGATTATATTGCACTAAGATATCTTCAAATATCGGCCAGCGGACCCCCCCCCCATTATGAGAGGATCATCAACACCTGACCAAAAATATGCAGTCCAATAATGCTTCTTGATTTACTTATTTTGCAGCCTAGTAATTTTGACGAAATCCACCGATGACGTCGCATCGCCTTATAATGGTGGGCAGATTTTTGCCTCCGGTTGATCGGAAGGGTGTCTCATTTTACTTGTGTAGCTCTGGTTCAGGCCAAGTCGAACCAACCAGAAAATTTTCTACCGATTAAGTCTGCGAGTCGTGATCACAGTAACAGTTTTAATGTAAATATCGGGGAAAAGGGGGAAAAAAACGAAAGTAAAGGTCTAAAATATAGGAAAAAATAGGAATTATAGGAACTTTTTCAAATTTAGGAGCGCTGTGAGGCCTGCTTTATTATTAAAACTTGTTATTTAACAAAATTTAAGTTTAGTTTTATCGATATAGACCGAGAATGGAGAAAACCGTTTTTCTGGTGGTGTTAATGTATCGGAAAATTTGAGGTATTGTGTAAAAGCTGACCCCCTTGTTTATAGCGCGACTCGAAATTTCTTGAGTATATGGGGCATTTATTAATGACTATATTTTGAAATATGGGTTTTAAAATATGATATCACGTAACCGGGGTTACAGACTGAGGTTTTATAAATTTTTGAAAAACCTGGATAAGCTGAATTTTTGATAAACTGAGAAAAAGTTAAATTTTTTTTAGAAAATCTTAAAAGTAGGAATTCCGCCATTCGGCGGAAGTCTAGCACCTTTGAAACACAAAAAAAAATTGGAAAATGAATGTAACTTTATGAAGTTTATAAAAAGCTAATAATAAGATAAAGCTTCTCTCCCATCTTTTCCCTTGCCATATATAGTCTATAGGACTTTCTGAGTCCAGTATATCACAATCCCCGTTTATCCACAATTACAGTGACAATTGAAAGCAAGACTAGAGACATAAAAAAAATTATGCTTAAGCTATAGCTTAAGAATTAAATTAAGGCTATAGCTCTAAAATTGTGGATGTATCTACAAGCTCGAAACTTTGGTATTCCTACAAACGGAAATGTTCAATGAATTTATAATCATGAAACTGATAATTCTACCAATCCAAAAATCACAAAACTTTGTATCAAAACATCTCAAAGCTTTGGCGTTCCGAAAATTGTTAAACTCGGAGGATCCAAAAATTGCAGAACTTCAGCGATCCTATAGAGCCCTCTTAAAAATGAAATTTGAAAACCTTTAAACTCGGAAATCGGCTAAAAAAAGGAGTAAATCTCATGCCTGCGTTAAGGATGGAAAATCACTTAATTTTGCTTTAGATGTTGAGAAATTCAAACTTTCCATGATTTTCCCTGACTTTCCATTTGTGCCAAACCCTCATTAAATTTTATTTATCTAATTAAACCTGAAATTAATTAAAAAATAAATACTTGTTGCTTGAAATATCTTCTGTCTTCTTCATCCACAAGAACCAAATTCAAGTAATAACGAACCGAAAACTTTTTATTGATGTCTTTCATAGTAGGTGTCAAATCATACCCCGCAAGGAACACTCTAATTGGAATACTTTCTCCTAAAATAAAACAACAATATAAGAAATAATGCACTAAAGTTGGCTAGATTTACTACATATTTTTAAAATGTTACAATATGTGAAAATAAACAATAACTACAGCAGTCTAATTTGATTTTTTAAAATCGACATATTCTTATATTTACTAACTTAAACATGTGGGGGTATAATGACCTCATACCAGAGTGTTATGATAATATAGATTTATATAAAATATTGCTTAACTACAATCGAAGCTGCTGAAAGTTTTGCTTTTTAATGACAACATTTTTCTCAAAAATAACAATAAATAAAATAACCCAATAGCTGATTATTTATTAAAACAGAGGAAGAAAATAACAGATCCTGATTATTTTTTTCATAAATAACTTTGAATTTTAAACTTATGTTTCCCTCACCCTTAGTTTTCTTTTTATTTTTTAGTATAAAGTTTGAAGTCACAAGCAGCTTTTAACTCTTATTAAGAGTTGCAAGCTACTTGTGACCTCAAATGCCTGTGTAATAAAAGGACATTTTCTACAACAAGTCCTGCATTCTGGGCACTCCGGGTTGTGTGAAAAACATTTGAGAAAACAGGCAGAAAATGGAAGGTATTAAGGGGGTACAAGGGACTTTTCAAGGGCTCTTACACCCATTTTTAAATTTAAAGTCACCACAAGAAAAATTCCATACTATACCTCTTACAGGAGCCCCATCCATGATTTCATATTTCGCTACAGTTTCAGTATCACTGTAGGAATTTGGACCGGATCCTGTTGTTTCTCTCTTAATGATGGCTATCTCCATGTGTCTAATTTTAATTCTTACTAAGAGAAAATAGATCTTGCCAACAATCACATCTTTCAAATGGTATCTAGAAGTAAAATAGATAAAGCAAGTAAAATTATTGCACATTTTACAATAAAGACATCACTATTTAGAAAGAAGTTGTATTAACATCAATTTTACCCCAAGATAACTCTTTTCTTTGATCTTCTATCATTTTTTAAAAAAACATCTTTGAGACTCAGTTGGCAGTGTTGTTTCGCTGTCGTTTATAATAGTTTTTGTAATATTTTATGGTATCTAGCTGGTAAGGTTTTTAATACGTTTTTAAATTTCAGGCGGCGTTTTTTCTTCTTTTTTTAATTGTTGATATTTCTGACTTCAACTTTCACTAGATTTTAATTCTGTTATTCACTTGAATTTAGTTTCTTTTAAGGACAAGGATTTTCTTTAAACCTTGTGTATTTCTTCTCCAAATAACTACACTGTGCTAGCATGCACAAATGCGTTTGTTATTGACTCGAAATTTGAATTCTTTAATATTTTAACTTTTAACTGACCACATCAGGTTCACATGTGCTTTTTTTTATTGACATAATAATTAATCAATATTGATTCTTCTTTTACGCATTTATTTTATCGTTCAATATTTGAACTCTTTACTTATACAATTTGAAAATTTTGTAAAATACTTGTTCACTAAAGGTGGTTATCCGGAACTCTTGATTAGTATTGCACTACATTTGCAGTACCAACTCAGTTTTAGTTTTGAGTATGGTTAATTCTCAAATTGTACTGGAACTATGTGAACAAATCCTTAAAGTTGAAGAAAGTTACAAGATAACACAAAAGCCACTTGAAGTCACTCACTTCGGCGATCCTTCTTTTCCGAAACTCCTGCGATCTTATATTCTCAAAAAGCCAACTTCCATTGCAAAGTGACTATTTCGATCACCACAACCCCTCCAGCCGGCATGTTATTAATTGGATAAAATTTATGATCTGAAGGCTGTCTTATTCAGCTCAAAATTCAATGAGGATGACACAGTTTATAAATTATTTATTTCCATATATATTTGTCAACCACTGACTATCCTTCTATCCCGAAACTCCAGTGATCCTTCTATCCCGAAACTCCAGTGATCCTTCTATCCCGAAACTCCAGTGATCCTTCTATCCCGAAACTCTGGCGATCCTACTATTCCGAAACTATGACGATACTATAATCCCAGAAAGCCAACTTCCAGTGTCCAAAGTGACTATTCCGATAACTACAACCTACTCTAGCCCACATGTTCTCAATTGGATAGAAGTTACGATCTGAACACTATCTTATTCAGCTCAAAATCACACTGGGGATTATATTATAAATTATATATTTCCTTATATGATACAGGGTGTCCGTAAAAGAATGTCCGAGTTTTAATGGTATATTACAGGAGTTTATACTAAATATAACAAATCATACATGACATTGAAGGAAAACTAACCTAGTTTTTCTTATAAGTGCTCAATGTGTGCGCCTTTAGTGATACGGCACACATCCAAACGAAAATGCAATTCTTCCCATACTGTCTGCAGCAAGTCCGGAGTAATGGGAGCAACAGCCTGTGCAACTGTGAAAACGATGTAGCGGTGCATGCGCTTATCTGAAACTGTTGGAATTATTCTTTATTCGTCACCTTCAACCACATTACAATTACACTTCAACCACAATACTATTACAATTTGAAACTCAGACATTCTTTTACGGACACCCAGTATTTTCCATTCATGAAAACCCTATACAAAAGGTTTAACCGAAAGGTTTTGATCTACGCTCAATTTTACCTAGAAAGTCTTATATCAATAATAATCAACTAAACATAAGTCATAAAAATCAACTAAACATCGCCATGAAGTCAAAGGTCAACCACTAGAATACCCCTTGACATGGCAAATGAGCCACATTCTTCTAAAAGACAACTTCCAGTGCAAAGTCATCCCAAAAACTCCATCCTCTATCCCGAAACTGTACTCTTAAAATACACCCTCCAGGTTGCTTTAATCATGTTTTGGCATTTTGGTAGATAAAAAACAATAAGTTTGTCATTGATGTAATTTTTTTAATGAATTCTTGAAATAGGGATTCAGTCTGTTCTCCCGTTAAAGGGTTCTATGGGAACTAAAGCACCCATGCTGCTATGGGCATTTTGCACCAACCCCAAATCTCTGAAGTGATACGCCCTCAACAATGCCAAAGAGTTCATTTAAACCTCAATCACACGCAATCACAAGGATGTTAGTCCAACATCCAACCAACCAGGCTATCCAGCCCTAAAATAAGGATTACAATGAAAAAACACAAGTACACAAACTGTGTAACAACTGTATTTTTCAGAAACAGGAAGCTAAATAGAATATAAAAAGGTTAAAGCAGGTCACCGATTAAAATAAAAATATTCTTTTCTTCGAAATTTTTTTTAAAAAAATCAAACTTGCCAAAGAATTATCTATGTATATTGAAAAAAAATCAAGTGATATAATTTAAAAAGTAGCTAATAAATAGTACTCACTTAGATTTATTGTATTCAAATTCAATATGCAGGCAATCCTCTATGCCCACTTCCATTTTTATGCTTGAATTTATCTCTGGATACGAAGATAGAGTGTGCACAATGATTTCAAATTCTTTGACAATATCAGATAGTCTTCTTACTATGGTTACACGAAGAAAATACCTAAAAAAATCAAAAGTTGTGAAAAATTTAATAAAAATTAAATTACTTATTTTTATTATAATAAATAATATTTAACCATAACCATGGAATGAATAATTTTACCTTAATCGTACATTAGTGCCAGTATAAGACTCGTAGGGTTTTTCAACATTCACAAAATCAAAGGAATATGTAGTATTTTGTAATAAATCTCCTGGCCTTGCTAAATCCCGTATCAAAGACGTAAACTCATGATGATTACCTTTGTCATAATAAAGTTCTGTAAATGATAAAGAAATATCAGAATTGGAAATACAAAAAATAATTATTTGGTGATAGTATTAGCAACAGATATGAAAAACTAATTATAATGTTTTTTAAAGTGATTTCTAACATTTTATTCTCAGATGGTACTTACAAGTTACTATCATTTTTAACTTGAATTATAAATAAATGATAGATAAATGATAATGGATATAAATAATTATACCCAATTGATTAAATGATAATATCTTACCACTTTCTTTTAAACAAGAATAAAATCCTTATTAAAACAAAACTTACGAGAAAAACTCACTTATACCCCAGCTCTTTTACAGGGGGTGTAATTGACACTACTTTTCTGAAGGTACATATTGCCACGATGTAGTCAGTTGGGATAGCCTACTCATAAAGTGCCTGAATCCTAACAAGAAGTTCTGGGTCGGGCCTCGGTTCTGCCTCGCACCTTAATTTGTTGTAATTTCGGTTATGTATTTAAATTATCATTTCCTTATTCTGTTAACTTAAGTAAATTTCTATTTGAGTTTATCCTTTGTTTATGTGAATTACTTACCCAAAATTCCCTTGTAATTACTATCCCCCTCCTTATAAACCATATAAGCGAGATACTTTCCCCATTCGGGGTTGTTGTACAAGTTCTAGTAATAGATAAATCGATTTTTATTTATTTTTATTTTGGAAACTTACAAGACATGAAACATTAACTTCCAACACTAAAAAACTTAAAAATAAAAAAATAAGTTTGCTAAAAAGTACCTTAAAATCGAAAAACAAAGTGTAAAAGTAACACACGTAATGAAAGAATCGACCAAAAGCACAAATAACAAAGATAAAAATATATTAACATACCAATTTGTCCCAGAAACTCAACTTTAATTCCTTGATGTTCTAACTTAACACCTGGCTTCCTTAGAGTAACATTTATCTAAAAAAAGAAAAACTACAATTTTAAAAGCACATAATTAAAGAAGACATAATATTTTAGATAACATTATTACAAACAAAACCCTGGAAAATGCTACCTGTATACATACATTTTTGTGCGGATTTGACTTTGTGGGTCAGGCCTATATACTTAATATT
Organism: Oedothorax gibbosus; assembly: GCA_019343175.1. Lineage (NCBI taxonomy): Eukaryota > Metazoa > Arthropoda > Arachnida > Araneae > Linyphiidae > Oedothorax > Oedothorax gibbosus. The sequence goes on from JAFNEN010000006.1 coordinate 2,918,455, forward strand.
TCATAGTTACGAAATTAGTATACAGGTTTTAGTTGCTTTTTCAATCCCTTATTTGTTTTCAAATGGTGTAAAAATAGTGATATTTTCACTTATTTTATTTCCGTTTCTTTGTAGAACCTCTGATTTCAACATGATTTACTTTTTTTGATTATGTGTGATGTCCCCTTTTATGTTAGCCACTTTAACCCTGTTATGAGAGTTGTATAGTATTTAAAAAAATAGTTGTTTCTTAAAAGAAAGTTGACAGTTGTTTTGTGTGTCCCCATCAATGTTTCTTAAGAGGGACTGTCAGTCCCATAGAGCTAATGCATTAGTTTTCTAATCACAACTTCCACAGAAATATTGCTTTGCCATGTTAGCCCTTTTTTCCCAGGTGTGAGAATCAACATAACATCGAAATGAAACAAATTTTGAAACGAAAATGTTATCTAGTTATTTAATTATATATTTTTGAAGTTTTAAAATGCCAAAAATTACAGCAGATGGCGACACTATTTTAAAACTTTATCAATTAATAATTAAATAACAGGATGTTATTTTCTATTAAATTTTGTTTTAAATTGATGTTATGATGATTCCCATAAATGGTGAAAATGGGATAACATGGCAAAGCAATTCTATTGCAAAAAATGTGATTTCAAAATTAATGCATTATCTCAATGGGGCTGACAGTCCCTCTTAATGAAATCAAAGAGTTTGGAGTGCTAGACTGGTGAAACACACTGGTCAAAACAATTAGGGGAGCACATGGTTTAAACCCTTTCACCCCCCCCCCCCCCCCTCCATGATTCCATTTGGAATCATCATCTTGCGATTTTTTTTCTCACTAAGTTAAGCTCGCACTTATTTATCATTAGATGGAAGAATCGTGTCTTTTGAAGAATTAAATAATGTTTGTTTTAATTAAATGAAAATATGAAAAACATGGAAAAATAAAATTCACTCTCTGAAACAATTTTAAGAAATAAATTGACCCTAAATTTTCCACGCTTGCATTCTTAGATGCTTAAATATTGATTTTAACAAATAAAGTTTTAAAAAAATTATTGTTATAATTAATTCAAAAGTTGATTCCATATTTTTTCCCTTTAAATTTTAGTTAAAAAATTAAGTTTCCCCCTATTTTTTACTATTTCATTCTAGATGCATAATGAATCTTTCACAAATTTTAGATTTTTAAAATAAAAAGTTGGAAATGAAAGGGTTAACAAAAGTACGCGAAGTGATCCCCTAATTGTTTTGAGCAGTGTAGATGCCAAGAGGATGATTAGTCGATTTGCATATAGACTTTGTCTCCAAGAAGACTTCCGAAAACGTTTTCGGAATGAATATCTTTGACAATTAAAAGAATATTACAAGGTTAAAGAGGATTAACAAGTGAAAGAATAAGATGTTTTAATAGGGGATACTAACTGTAAAAGGCTAAGCTGACCATTAGCAAGAGTTTTGAAATTGTATCCTGGAAAAGATGGAAATGTTTGACTTGTCCAAGTGAAGACTAGTCCTGAATCATTTTTATAGGCCGATACAAAATATTTATCCTCTTAAAGTGTACAGGAAGCGGAAAGGTGGTCCCATCTCCAATCGAAAATTTTACCATCCCAAAACATTGATTCTGAACTGAATGATAAGTGTGTATGAACCAGATGCGAGACCAGACGCGAGATGCCAGGTGGGAGAATGTTGTGAATCGGCATCCCACTTTATATCTATAGTTTCAGCCAAACAGATATTATTAGATTATTAATTTTTTATCAAATATATTATTTGTCATCTGCCCGAAACTTAGTTTTCGCAGCCTGGCAACTATGTAATTAAGTTTGCGTTTGTATTCTTTTTGCTAAAATAAAAGTTGTTGTTGTTTTACCTTGTTAAAATGGTTGCTAATTTCTCGTTAAAATATTTTTAGCTACTTCCTTATAAATAAGTTTTGCATAATTTGCGACGTCCGCAGCATCCTGCCATTTCTTTTTTTATTGTTGGGTATCTTGTTATGATGACCTTATCAAGTTGACCAGCAAATCCTTTAACGGATATAAAAACCGGCAGCAAGGTTAAAAATTCACAGCAAATGAGTTAAAAGGTATCATTAATTTATTCAGAATATTGGAAATTCTATATTCACAAACAAAGCATAATATTAAAATATAAATTTCGATAGCATTCCGGGTTGAATTAATGTCGTACAAGTTTACGTCAAAGTTTTACGTCAAAGTTTTTGGAGCTGGGCCTCATAATTTATAATCACAGTCAAATAACGAGGCAGACATCCGAGCTGGCACCTATCGCAACCTTAGAGCAGTCAAGAGAAAGCCCAATTAAATTCAAAACAGCAATGTTTGATTAAAAGAAATGCTTACACCGCTAATACAAAATTTTATTTATTCCGAATAGAAAAATTAAATTTCCAAAATAGCATTCCAGATAAAACAAATTCAATTCTGGATAGTATGTCAATTCCTGAAATGTATAAAATTGATAATAAATTACTCATGAATTTATCCAAATACTTCTTGAAGCAGACTTGTTAACCGTAATTCATGAACTTAATTCTGGTTAACATTCAGATTTCAGATAGTGGAAACATGTAAAATTGCTGAAACCAATAAAATATATTTTAAATAATTCATTTTTAGCTCACCATAGCACCCCAAACTCCTGAGATCCTATTGTAACTATTACTAAAAGTAGTACATTACAACTGAATGGTAGAGGCAATAGCTCTATAGCCGGCGTTAAATCATACTCAGTTACAAAAATAATTTTTGACGCCAAATATTAACACCAAACTAAAAGTTTTTCGGGGAAAGAATAGTTTTTACTATATTTGGCGAGAAATTACTTTTGGGAAAAAACTACAATATTATCGCCAAATCCGAATTTTTGTACATGATAAAAATTGGCAAACATCCAAAAAAGTTTTTTTTACATTAAAAACAATGTGTGAAAGAACTATGTAAAAAACCAAGAGAGCTTATTTTTGCATTTATAGTACCAAAAAAATGCATTTTTAGGCCTTAGACTTCAAATTTTATGACTGACGTATGCATTAGTAAATATTAAACATTTTTTTTTCAAAAATATGTAAAACACTTTTTCATATATATATATTTGCTAGAAAATATGATTATATGAAGAATGTACAGGGTGGCAATGTTAAAAGACTTCCCAAAACAGAAATAAGTTTATGGCCTTATACCTTTAACAGAAATAAGTTTATGCATTTTATGGCCTCTTTTAAAATAGCCACCCTGTAAGTTGGATTTTACTGGGATCTCAGGAAAATAAAGCTTTAAAATACCAAATCCTACCTTGCCAGAAACAGATTCTCCATCATAAAACACATAATGTCGCTCCTTTTTTCCCTCTTCAGTTTTAATGTCAGCCATTTTTCGTGAATCTGCTCCATCGAGAACAATATCGATGTCGGCAGTTTGCCCAAACCCAAATAAACTCTAAAATGAAACATGCATTTTTAAGTAATAGGAAGTTATGCTTAAATTTGGTACACAGTGATAGGAGGGAGGAGGGAAAGTTAAGAAAGCAACCCAATGTGTAAAGCCATTTAATTAAGTAAAGCAAGAAGTTACAATTGACAAAGAATTACATCCTCTCGTTACCCTCACACCGCTCCTAATGCTCCAAAAAGCGGTTGGGGCAGAGTTACCATAGGTAGCTGCTAGAGGACGCAGGTGTACATGCGTCTATACGACAGTAATATACTCAGGTATTTATGAATAACGGTTAATACCCAAAAAATACCTGGGTATTAATACATTTTTAGAAATTTTCCATGTTTTAAATGATAAATGATTTTAAATTATAATACAGTAAAATTATTAAAATTATAAGGATTAAGTTATTAAACAGGAAGAAAATAAAAAATTAACATTTTTTAAAATATATTTAATACAATGGTTAAGTTTAATTTTAAATATTCCAGTAAATAAATGTGTGCAAAAATATTTTAGTTTTACTTTCAGAGCACTTTATATGTTCAAACACATTAAATACTAATTGATAATAGCACATTGCATTGGTTAAATATTTAATTAAACCAAACATAACACAAAACAAATTATCTATTTGCTACTATTTTTTAATTTACTTTATATTTCATCTGCTGTGGCATTGGCAATTGCTTAGGCTGAAGTATACATTGACGCCCGGCAATTTTGTCACCAATCTGGCAAACCCGCCAAATTCAGTTTTACGGCAACCCTTAGCGACGAAAATTTGGCGAAATCACCAAATCGCGAAATTTGCCAGATTTAGCAACCCTTCCCAACGTTTTTTCGCCAAAAAAACCTGAAATCTGAAGTTCGGCAACCCATGCATGTTGTTTTATTTTTTTCTCGACTCGATTTGCGACAGTCGTGACGGCGAAACGGTGCATGTGAATCTAAATCTTTATTTTCTAATCTATCTAAATCTTAATTGTTTTTAATAAAAAGTAAATATTTTTCATGCAGATCGATTTTTAATTCTATGTTTAACTATTTAAAATGATTATTTTTCATTATTTCGGCACTTGCCGTATTATGATCCACGTTTTTTATTGTGTTATCGTGGTAGGATTTGCTTATTTTTCCTGGTATGTAAAACATATTTTATTTAAAATAAAACTGTTTTTAAGTGATTTTTTTCATCTTTTTTTTCAATACTGTTTGAAAAATCTTTTTAGCTTTAGAAAATATTTTCCTACTAGATCAGTTCATCGTAAATGTGCACATGTTTTTCTTTATTTAATTCTTACTTAAATCGCATTGATATTATTTAAAATAATAATCATACAATGTTTAGAACGTTTTAGATTCTATTTTTTTACATTGTTGATCGTGAAACAAACTGTTAAATTCCGATTATTTTTGTTAAAGATCGCTTAGATCGTAAATGCCCTAGTATTAGATAATGAGACTTTTCACTTTTCCCGGGTCTCTTTGCTGTATATTTTCGGTCTAAGCAATATATTTGGTAAGTATTTGTTGTCATTTCAGGATGGCAACAGACTTGGCTGACGCCAAGTTTGTTGTCATTTTGACTTGGGGACAATTTTTGACTTGTCGCCAAACCCGGGCGTCAATGTATACTTTAACCATTGCTTATTTCACTAGTTACGGCAACCCCTTAAGGCAAGTCACCAAATTTTCGGTAATTTCAAAAGTTTCTATGAAGGGTGACTGTAAACTAGAGATTAACCAAGGTTAAGAAACCCCCCATTTTACTTTTTTTGTATCATTCTCCCATTTAAAATGTCATTTAAGGAAAAAAAACACTAATGCATTACTGGTAGATACCTTTGCTTTAAAATGATATACTGGTATCAATCTTACCCTAGTGCATACAGCCATAATGACCAAGCTGAGCATGGTGTCTCTTTTAGACTCAAAATCATATTTTCCTTTTTCGGCAACTTTTATAGCTGACCTTTGATATTTTTTAGTCAGATAAAGCAGGGTAACAGAAAATAATCCCAAAATTAACTCTGAAATTACCCGAATTTGGCATTTAAATATAGGGATTTTGTAAATTTCAAGATATAGAACTCCTTAAGATAGGTGACACAGTGTATAAAATACATTAAAAGTTATGAATTAAAATACTTTTATAGTGAAATCAATGAGTATGCAAGAGTTCTGGAAGTCTAATTTTTACAAAAGACTTCAATGATATAGCTCATTTTTATGGTAAAAATAAAAGTATCCATTTATTTCAGAACAATGAACTTTTTAAAGGTAGTATAGGTAAAATTATTAAGTAAGTATAGTTCCAGAATCTAAATTTATCTTTAGTTTGGTTTCATAATTAATTAGCATTTGACGTTGAAAATACCGGATCCGGTGCTCTATTAAAGTATATACTAATACAATTTCTCAACAATTTTGTAAAACTCAAATATCTAGTTTTTATTGGCAAAAAAGTAAAACCCTTAAAAACACTGTTTTTAGACTGAAATGTTTCAGAATGAAGGAAACTAACTTTCGCTTTGCATACCGAATGCACAAACAATAACAAAGACGCGAAAAACCATTTCATAAGATTCAAACACAAGAAAAAAATACTCTCATAAATTAAGTTTAACATACCATGTTCACAGCAATCTGAAAATCTTCGGAACTAAACGAAGTAGGCGTATCAAGGTTTACAATAAAAATTAGATTCTGAAATTTAAATTATATTCATGTCGTTATCAATTATTGAAAATATTATATGTCTTGTTCATATGAACATCCGAATTTTTATGAAATCAAAGCGAAATATTGGTTGGAAATCGGCTTGAAATCGCAACAAATTGTTTGATTTCAGCTTGAAAATGAAAAGTTTTGAGTAACACAGACAGACAGACCAAACGGAATGATGTCATTGTCATTGCCATACTTCAAAAAGCTAATTTGTTTTTGAAATCCTTTTAAACAGATATCAAGACGTCACCCATAGCGACTCTACTATTTCGATATACAATCCAATCCTTTCTGGTAGGCAAGAAACTAGCAAACCTAAATAAAAGAGTCTGAATCCTAGAAATTCTAGGGATTCGTCACGTGCTGCAGTAGGGACTGATTCTCACCTTCAAGGACTGTAGTGCGACGATAATTCAAACTAAACTCACCTTCATCGAACATCGTCGGCAACTCGAATTGCTGACATCCCTTATCGACATTTGTGGTTCTCGTCCCGACCCAAATAGTCGACGTTTGTAACTTTCGACCCGTCGTTTATTCAATTTTTGCTAAAAATCAACCAGTGTGCATGGTGGAGAAACGCGAACATCGGCTCTTTCCCATTCCTCCCTCTTTCGAAAAAAGAGCTCAGAATCACAAATTTTTATTGTTGAGGAAATTGAATTAACGACACAAAATTATCGATAACAGTTTTCGAGACGATGCGCTTTCAATTTTTATTGAAAAGGTCATGTAGCTCTCTACTTTCGCAAGCGACTGTATAACAGCCCTCCAGTCCTTCCCTGCTTTCATATCTCGATTTCTTTCAACTGCTTTTACTTTCACCTTGGTTTGTTTGTGGCATAGTTTTATTAGCTTTTATAATTCGTTTAAAACGTAAAAGTAGAAGGAATTATAATCGTTCAGTACGCCTGTCTATTAATTTAATGGTTACATTCATTTATTTTAAAATTAAAATATCATTTATTTGATAAAAATGGAAATGAAATGTTCTTCAAACTATTGGAGTTTTCTAGGGCGTTTGAGAATGACTGACTACAGTACAGAACGAGCTGCATTGTGGATTTGTTTATTTTCCAAAAGACCCTACGCGCTTTCTAGTTGACAAAGACGCTGGTCTACGGGCTAAAAAATAGAATGTGGATGTGTGTGTGTGTGGGGGGGGGGGAGAGATCAAAGGGGTAGCTTCAGACAGAACAGGAAATGAATTAAACAAATTCTCCTTGCTCTCAAAAAATAAATAAATTCTTGTCTCCCTACTAGACATTGGAAAACATCGTTTCCTTTTAGTTTTACAAAGAGTCAACTAAAATGGGATAAGCCGGATATTTCTAATGAAATATATTGCACTAAAAATCAAAATTTTTTAATATTCTTGATGCATTAAAGTTGCTGTATACCCTATTTGTTACAAATCGAATATGTCAGAATAAGTAGTTTATTACATTTTAGTTTTTGCCTTACTTCAAGGGAATTTTAAAAAAATCAGAACTAAAATTGTACGATTAATTCACTTTTGCATTAAAAGTATAAGCATTATTAATTGTTCCAACATGTAATGTAAATTGTCCTTTTTCCTAAAAGTGAAATATATATATTTAAAATTAGAATAAACAATCTTTTTATTTTAGTTGGGCTGAATTTCGCGCTAAAATTTTATCATGAACCTTATACAGAAACACATTCAGAAAAAAAAAAATGCGTTCAAACAGCACGGAATACAAGTATTGTGTAAAAAATGCAACACTACAATATTGTGTTTTTTCAATACAACTGAAGATTGCGAGAGGAGACGATTATTATATCCATCGCGTGATTGATGAAAAACTGTAAACTATATTGTTTCATAACTATATGTATAGCAAAATTGTAATATATTTATTTTAAAGTACAGTAATATATATTTTTTAAGCTTTAGTATAGCTATTTATCCGAAACATAATTTCTTTATATATATAACATAGTTGTTTCACAATTTTTTAATGATAAACTTCTTAATGATGCTTTCAAAAAACAAGTTGTAAGATAACTTGTAATAATTACATGAAGTTGAAGTTAAGTTAGGCTATTTAGAGTAGATATTATTCCCAGAAAGGCCGTCATGCCCTACCTTTCCCTAGTTAGTTAAATAAAAGCAACAGCTATACAACTTTTTTTTTAGCAAGTTGAGTTAGTTTACACTTTCATTAAATTTATATTGACGTTGTACTACCAAACGAAACCATATTATTTCCCACTCAGCTAAAAAAAGCGTTTCAGAGTTTCATCTATAATTTTTCATAATAAAAAAAGGACTTCATAGAATTGAAAAAAAAAATTAAAGTATTAAAATTTGCTTAAATTAAATATAAATTTTGTCCCATTTGATTAAGTTAAAGTAATTTTTGAAATTTTAAACAGAACTCTGAACAAACTAATGAATTAAATTCAAAGAGGATTGCAGTTCAAATAGTACATAATGTAACAACTTAATATTTAATGTAAGTTTCTTAGTGTTCGACGCGGTTTTTTTAAAATTTAATATTTGTGCCATTAATTTTTTTTTATATTCAATTTACTTAAATATGTAAAAAAAAATAACGATGGAAAAATATGATGTTCGACCAGGTTCACACATACAGGGTATTTGTATATCCTAATAGCGGCCTCAAACCGAATCCACAACTATGAATGGGCAAAAATGAAATTAAATTTTAGAAGAACAGGGATACTTATTTTTGAATTGTGGTCAATAACCCTTAAATAAAAAGTCATCCAGAGCAGCAGCGCGTTTTATAATCACTCTATATCTTTGAAATAAAAAAAAAAGTATACAGAATTTAATAAAATTCAGTGCCTAAAATAAAATACAGAAAGGAAAACTACATAAGTTTTTAATTAGTCCCCCAACTTCTCTCCCCCCTTAAAAAATGGAATTATATCTTGCACTAGATAGACAAAATTTCAATTAACATATGCATAATATATCGATTTCAATTATTTTAATGGATAATTAATAGCATTTAATTAATTAAAAGAGATAATAAAATTTAATTATAATGATGTTTAAGTAATTAAAATATACAATTTAAGTACTTTCGCTGTCAGGGGAAGGGGCTATCACTTTCGCAAAGGAAATAAAGACCATTTACAGAACTACTTGAGTAGATAATAAACAAATGACATTTCAGCAATTAAATGATGCCTATATGAGCAGGGCCGTGTTGTAGGTACAATGAAGAGGGATGAGGGGATCGGTTTATAAATATTAATATTTTAATAACAAAAATATAATAAACTAAAATATAATTTTATTTTCAAAGGAATATAAATAAATCCAATTAATTTTATCATGAAAGCCATATAAATTGAAAAAAAAAAGAAAATTTTTAGTAGAATAAAACTCCAGTTTTACAATTGGAAGAAATTTCTTCTTTTATTGCAGCCAATCTAAAATTATGTGTTAGTAATTTTTTCTAGTTTTAACATTTCCTGAACAAAGTAACGAACTAATAAGAATGAAATAATTGATTAATTATTCTCCAAATCAACATAAAAAAACTGGGTTTCCATGCACTGTTCTGAATATCACTTGATAATAACAATTTTAACTCACAAAATACCATCATTGTTGTATTAAAGTTTTTTGATAGTGCAAAGGGTATTTTTTTAACGCTTATCTTGCATATGTAAAATAAATTATTTTTAACATTCATTCTCCGTAAACTGACAGTTTAACTGTTCAATTAACTTCACTTCGCTCTCCACTGTATCATTTACAACTTGAATCTTGCTATTTCCCTTCATTTTAGATAACTGTCTTCATTTCACCAAAATACTGGATGATGAATTCCATGAATTCTAGCTTAATGTGGAAGATACGATTTTAATAAATGCAACATTTTAAAAACACAACAAATTAAAATAAGCTTGAATCTCTTATTCTTACAATAAATCTTCAAACATGCAAAGCCTGTTTGTTTTTTTTAGAAATCTAGACAAAATTATGTATAGTATCTAAATTATTAGTAACACATTTGTTTCAAAAACATTTATTAATTACTTAATTAAATTAACTAAAAAACATAATATTCATTAATAAACACATTACATTAATTAATAAATACATAATATTCATTAATAAACACATTACATTAATTAATAAATACATAATATTCATTAATAAACACTTTTGTTGTAACACTCAATAAGCAAAAGTATTATTTTACAATGTTATCTAAGGTTTAAAAAGTTGAAATAAAAAAAGTGTTTTACTACGTAGAAAATTTCTTCAAGTACAATTTATGAGTTTACATAAATGCAAAATACAGTAGAATCTTTATTCTGACTTTCGTTTATCCAATATATATTTTTAAAAAAAATCTTTCATCTTTGGTGGAGAAACGCGAACATCGACTCTTTCCCATTATTCCTCCCTCTTTCGAAAAAAGAGTAGCTCAGAATCACAAATTTTTATAGTTGAGGAAATTGAATTAACGACACAAAATTATACGTTAAAAGTTTTTGAGACGATGCGCTTTCAATTTTTATTGAAAAGGTCATGTAGCTCTCTACTTTCGCAAGCGACTGTACAACAGCCCTCCTTCCCTGCTTTCATATCTCGATTTCTTTCAATTGCTTTTACTTTCACCTTGGTTTGTTTGTGACATAGTTTTATTAGCTTCACCCCTCAAATAACCAACTAGTATCCCTAGTATGAGACCATTCAGCACAATTATAAAACCCTTTTTTTGAACTGCCACGATACCTGGCGTCCAAGTCGTACTTTATAAATGTTTTAACTTTTGGTATATATACAAGTGTAAAGGTTTAATTAACACAGATCCAGTGCATCTTAAACCAATTTTTATCAGCTAATATTTTTTGGCTAAGAAGCAATAAGGATTTAATGCAAAGTTCAGATCACTAGTACCAAAAATCAGATCCTTAGTACCCCCTACAGAACTCTTTACATACCCATCTTATATCTTATCAAGTGTAACAATAAATATGATGTCTATATTTAAACATACAGTACACAGGGCTTTCTGTAGAGAGGATATTAATGATACAGGAGATAATCCCAAATTGAATATAGTCCCAAAATTTTCCAATGGAAAATAATCAGCGCCACTGCTGTCAATCCATGACAGAACAAGAAAAATTAAACTTTAAAATGCATTTTTTTAATAGCAAAGAAAATATAAAAATGTATAGATATAATCTTGACACATTAGTTTTAAAATACCCTTAAAAACACAGGATAGTCACTAAATTTCGTCAAACGAAAATACTTGCCAACTACATTTCTTGCATTACTGTCTTTCCTATGTTCCCAAATAACCTGTGTATCAAATTTAGTGAAATAATGTTTATCAGTGTTGTACACTGTATTATAGAACTGTATAATACTTTGTTTAAAAAAACAAATTTTCATAAACTCATTCTTTTACATAAAAATATAGCAAAAGATTTTAACTTAAAAATCTTTTTTTTTTTGGTAGAAAAGCATAAAAAATCTTTGGAGGACTTTGGAATATTTTGGAATCTCTAAAAGACTTTGACAAAGTAAAGGTAAACAAGATTTGTAGGCCAATTCTGTAACTCTCATAAGAATATAAATATCTAGTTTGTGAAAGTTTGTAAAACATTACTGACCCATTTAGAGTTAGGTTTTTAGAATAAGTCAGGACTGATGATTTTATGGCAATAAATCATAGTTTTTGAAAGTTTGTTGATTTTATTTTGGATGACTACCATCTCCAGATATTGCATCACTGCAAAACAACTTACAAATATTATGTGACAACACATAACTTCTAGAATGTTGAAAAATTATAACAAAACTTCTAATTATAAAACAGTTATAAAAAATAACAAGATAATTTAACTAAAGCTTTTTCCTCCCACAGAATTTTTTTTGTGTGAATTTGTAAATTAGAATAAAAAAATTTTTAGTGTGGTTAACAATTCAAATTAGTTATGCAATCCTTCTAAAATATTTGTTCTGATTCACCATCAGTCCTGACAAGGTAACTTACACCTCATACCCACTCTATCTCATACCCATCTAAAAACTCCCCCGGTTGAACATCCTCAAACTCGTCCTCCATATAATTAGCTGGAAAGAGCATGTTTTTACACTCAGAAGTAGAGTCACTGTAATGCGTGTAAGGATTGGAAGAACTCAACACCTTCATACACAGCCAGCAGAAAACGGACCCACACTTGATGCATGTCATCTTGTTGCATCCTTCATCTTTCTCAATGGTAGCTCTGCAGTGGGGACAGTTCTGACTGTTCGAAGTTTTCCAACGTTCAGACAAAGTATCCTCGACTAAAGCTTTAAGAACTCTTTTCCCATAGCATTTTTCCATCGAAGCTTTGACGGAGAAATCTCCCTTTGTGTATTCATCGAAGATGCGTTTCCTCTGTTCGGATTTAAAGTTGCATGGTGCCACGCCATGGTAGGTCATCTTGCAGAAAGGACAGAAGACGAAGCGGCACGCAGGGCAAGTACCTGTAAGAAAGTGAATTGTAAATGTTAAGTATTATTGAAGCTAAGTATTTATTGAAGCTAATTAGTTATCCCTTAAAATTAATTATCAACTATAATTAAAATCCTCTAATTGTCCATTTTAATTGATTAAAATCCAATGGTAATGTTTTTTTATGATGTCACGCTCTTCATACTTTGATTTCATTGGTTGTTTTGTTTTCTTTCCGCATTACAATTTCATTGGTTGTTTCATTTCACGATCGGAATGCGGAAATAGATGAAAATAAACTTTTATTTCTATGCAATTTTCTGTAATAAATTATTAGAACAACCAAGAGCACAGCAAGAAGTTTGCATTTAAAAAAATAACTAAAATATTCTTAGAAAACTCACTTTTGAATACCAAAACAAAAGTAATTTGAGAAAAATTAAAACAAGACCGCGGAGCAGTGCCAGATCCGACGTGAAACAACCCCATTATTATACATTTATTTATTGAAATTTTATTTATCTGGTGGAAGATAATTTTTACCGCTACTAGTGTTAACTCAAACTGAGATGTCTAGGAAAAATTTAAATAACTAACAGGCATGAATAACTAACTACACACAACAAACCGCTTAAAAATAAGAGTAGGTGGAAAAATCAACATAGGGGGGCAAATTCTTTTGATAGGAAAAAAATGTAGAGAATTTTCCATTTAGGGACAAATATAAGTATAGAGGGAAAAATATTAATTATAGTAACATGTAGTTAGGGATGCACCGAATACCAAATTTGGCCGAATACCGAGTATTCGGCCTACCTAAACCAATTTTTATTTTTTCTCATTACTAAGTAAGTTGTATTTATTATTCATCAATTTCAATTCAATGTAAACACCAACACACAATAAAGTAGTACTTGTTCATTATAATAACAAGCCTTTTATAAAGTGTAACTTGGGAAAATCACAATATGAAAACAAAAATAAAAGTATGAAAGCAGTTATGAAAACGAAAACAGACGTATAAAAAAACAGAAGTAGGTGGATCTTATATAGAATGAAAATTAGAAAAAAATAATTAACCATGGCTTACAATATTATCATACAATTGTTTTTTTTATCTTTAAGTGAAAAAATTTCAATTGTGCGATTGTTTATTTAACCCACATGTTATTTAATATAACTTGAGTAAAGTTTTATTTAACATTATAAATAACAAAAACTTAAGAACGAGTCTATCAAAAACGAAAACAAGTCCTGTTTGGAAATTTGGTTTTCTTGTATTTATTTTTAAAAAAAATTGATTCAGAAATTAATTTTTTAAAAATTGTATTATTCGGCCGAATGGTAAAGCTATTCGGCCAAACCGAATATTCGGCTAGACTGACTAAATACCGAATAGTAACTGAATATTGAGTGCATCCCTATATGTAATATTAATCAGTTAAGGGGGAATGGGCGAGCTGGACTGCGGATCTCCAAAGCAAAGTGCATCAGTGGAGAAAAAACCAATGGAGAAAAAACTATTTTCTCTGCCATATTTCTCCGGCTGTATTGAATATGTTTACAAATGGATTTTTTATGTGATAAATGTAGCTGACTTACGGGTCCCGACAACCCTACTTTTTGAAATTGGTTCAAATATTTTTTATAATTTTCAATAAATAATTTTACAAAAAGTATTTAAAGCTATTTTAAAAAGTAGGATTATAGAGACCTGTAAGTTGTCTACATTTATTATTTAATAAAAACCGTTTGTAAAAATATTTAATACAGCGGGAGAAATGTAACAGAGAAAATAGTTTTTTCCCATTGGATTAACACTGAGACACTTGACTTTGGAGACCCGCAGTTCAGCGCGCCCATTCCCCTTTAAATAGGGATATTATTTTGAACAGTACCCATGCGTCCACATGTGTCGATGATGCAGGCACACTGACAGTCCTTCCTCGGGCAGTAGGTGATGTCCGACATACTTTCGAGAGTTGTCGAGAGAAGTAATCGGTCATATCTTTTGTAGAGATCTGGCCTCACTAACTTTTTGAAGCTGGATTCGTCGAGCTCAGAGCTACATTCCCCTTGGAGACACTTAAGTTTAGTTATGCTTCCCTCTAGGATGAGAGCTTCAAAGAATTCTTTCACACAGTCTTTACAAAAATAGTGGTTGCAGGGTTTAAATCTTTCAAAATGCAACCCTTTTTTCTTCAGGAGGCACACTTTGCACTCCTGAATGGAAGTGTTAAAAATTATCTCTTTTTTATATTCGTCATAGTCCTTGAGTATTTGTATTATAAGTTTGCCATCTGATAGCTCATTCATAGCACACAAATCAAAAGCTCTGCATCCACCAGATATGGAAGGTACCGCATTGGGGCACTCTCTAGTACCTGTATTATTGGTTTTTCTGTCTATAAAATTTTCATTTATTTTCAACTTTAAAAGTTGAGAAATATCAAGACACTGCTTAATGTTTAGGAAATCTAAAGCCTCATCCTTGAGAAACTGCATCCAGATATATAGTATGACATCCCTGCTCATTTCCCAAAAGGAAACAAGCTTTTTACACAAAAGAGATATTTGCTGAAATGACAACCAATTACAAGATATAAAAAACGTGGGACATGTTACTTCTGGATAAGTATGCGGAAATTCATAAAATAAAATAATTGGAGGCAGATGATCGACATGAAATACCTTTTCTTTACTCATATCAGATTGTTCGAATTTTGTAGCAGTCACAAAATATCCATCGGGTAATCGCACTTCAGCAATAATACGGCCACTTGGAGGTTCCCTACGGTCAACGGAAAATTCTCCTTCTTCAAAAATGCTTTGCAATGATAAAAGTTCGTTTTCCTGTGATTCTGTATTCGACATCTCCAAAAGAGTTTTAATTTAAGAGCAAATATTTTACTATAAACTTTGTCTCAGATTTCCATTATAGATTCGAATGCAAATTTTCATTGAATGCAGCTTTGAACGAAATATCTAACATCTTGAAATTTTTTTTAGATTAACTTGACATGTGACTAGGTAATCTCGATTTTCATGTTGGTTCATGAATCATGTTGCTTTCCATGTTGGTTCATGAATCATGTTGCTTTCCATGTTGCTACGTTTCAGGCTGTCTATTTCTAGCCACCAAAGACGTTTAACGCAGCCAATTTCTTTTTGTAATTTAAAACTCTAGTCAAGTAAAGAAGTCGACACCTGAGCGAGTAATAACTCGAAAGTCCCGAACAAGCGCATGATACATGACTGTCTCCATCCTACAAAACATTTCGGGACTGGCAATCAAAAAACACTTCTGCTCCACTGCTCAGTCGAGCATAACTGAAGGGAAACGCGAAAGAGCTCTGTTTGTCGTATTTGGCTCTGTATCTTTTTCTTGGCAGTTTTCAAACTTTTCAAAGTTTTTTATTTGGTTTTGTTTACATTACAAATTGTTGCCAAAAATAGGATTGATTAAAAACCTCTATGAAAATAAAAGTAATAATTTTAACTCTTAAGGGAAAAGGGGTACATTGGGACATTTTTTTATTTTATTATTTTTAGGATTTATTCATAGATTAGTTTATTTTCTGATGGTAGGTGATTTGTCACAATGTGCTACAGCACTGGGTACATTGAGTCAAGCATGCACATTGCAACACGTTACATATAATCATAGCTTCTTACAATTAACAATGAGACGATTATATTTTTGCAAGTAAAATGCTTAGTTGTGGTAAAAAATCATTGAAATTACATAAAGGTCTGGGATTTAATAATCGCAAATTAAAGCTTAAACTGTGTGTATTTATTTGTATCTTAGAATTCTTAGCCTTTTACATCTGTAACATTATATATATTTTATTATCTTATAAATAAGATCAACTATGCCATCTTAGATTAATTTCACTTTTTCAGACTATTATAAAAGGATCTATTCCAATAAAATATTTATTTTAAGTACGGTACTCAAAGGCATTTGGCAAAGATCTTCGCAAATATTTATTGACGAAGAACGTCGTCGTCGAACCAAAGTCAAAGTGACGAGACGACACCTGAGTAGGCACCGAAACCGAACTCACATTTTAAGGGCGACATCGTACGCGGCGCCAGGACATTGGAGCATAAAAGTATTAGGAATTTTTATGAATATAATTATTTTCGATTTTTACACACAGTGCTGTATTAGTAAAAGTAGCTTAGGTACCGTACATATATTTTTTTTAAATGATAAGGTATACTTTTTAGCTTTTACAACCAACAATAAGAGGCTAGAGGTTATACACAAGTTTTTTTTAAGATTTTCCACTTTGGAAAATAATTTCTAAGTATATTCATATATTATTAAGTATATTAAAATATTTCTATTTTTTGCATTTATCACTCCCATCAAGACAGCACACTTTAGTGCCAGGTCCTCTTAGGGAGTAGTTTTCCATGGAATGGTATAATATTTCCATTATCACAAGTTTCTGCTTTACCCATACATTGTATTAATAGTTATGTAAAACTCTGTGAAAGAGTAACTCAAACCAAACCCCATATTTCATTTCACTATGAATGCTAGAACAAGAAAGGTTTATAATGTATAATACCATCTTATTATATACAAATATATGAATTTTACTTTAACACTCTTTATTACTAAATGTATTTCAGGAGGCTTGAATGCTTAATATTTCTCAACTATTCTGTCTCAAAAAATACATTAAAACAAAATATCACTTTTCAGCTTAAATTTTCAGATAATATCCAAAAAATTCAGAGTGGAATACAATACTCTAATTATCGGTTTTCATGTGCTAAAACTAATACAATTCAATCAAAAATATACACTTTGCCCCATTTTCTCCAAATGAGCAAAGAAAAGTAAAACAAGGACTTTATAAGCGATACTTATAAGTACTGTCAGTTGATAAGGGTTAACTTATAGAACCATTTTTTTATCAGACAATTAATGAAAAAACACAGTCACATAATAATTTTATATCTTTGAACTTTTAATTGTAAAAATCTAATAAATACTCCACAGTCCTTTAAAATAGTGCACTTAGCTCTCCAATATGTGCAGAGAGCTTCATTTTAACTATCACTCTTAAAAATTCAAAAGTTCTATACATTTATATTGCCTTTTCAAATATATTCCGTTTTCATTGTTTTTCTACACCCATAATAGGATATCTAAATGACAGTGCCAAAAATGATGCTTTTTATAAGTCTTATTTCTAAGATCCTAAAACTTTACATGAGACAAAAGTATGCACTATTGTATAAAAGGTCCATAGGTACGCTTTCAGATTTGATACTATTCTTGGCTGTAGGAAATAAAGTCTGAAGTGGCATCACGAAAATCAAACAAAGCTTATAAAAAATAATTATTTAAATCTAATTAGCTGTATCATATTGTTTAAATGTGAACACAAAATTAAGTAAGGAAAAGCAAAAAAAGTTATAGTACAAATGTACAAAACTGTATGTATTTGCATTGTCAACAGGACAGAAACATGTATGAAATGCAATAGGATTTAAACAACAATAGTATGAATAATAAATAGTATGAGTAAATTTTGCTGAAAATGTAAAATTTTTAACATTAAACATAATTTGCCATATAAAAAAGCCAAGTATATACATGCAGTCTATTGTACACAAAATGCTTGAAGCAAATAATGAAGCAGAATAAACACCAACAGTGGCATCCCCCAAAAGACTAATAATTTTTTTATAAAAAATATTTCTTAGACCTAGTATAGCTTTAATAAATATTTTGTGGTACTCAAAATAATGCACCGAATTCTGTAAGTAAGGATTTTTTTGTGCACATTCATAAAAAGATCCAAAAGAATTACTTTAAAAATAAAACAACCGTGAAATTAATTACCATTTATTATCAGGCAGTGCCTTTTTAAATAAACATTTCTTCCATTTATACTCAGCTCTTAAACAGGAATAGAATAAAGAAATACATGTAAAACATTTTGAATTCAAAAACACCCTTCCCTTTGAACTTTTAATTTGTAGCTTTGATATATATTCAGTAGTACTCTTAATATTATTCAGAATTTTTAAAGGACTATGCAGGATGTTTTAATATTTCAATCATTCTTAAAAATTCAAAAGAATTGAACAAAATAACAGGTTAATTTTTTAGTTCTAGGTTTCGTCAGTTTGTTCATTTTCTAAGGTAAATTCTTTTCTATAACAATATTCTAGACTAGAAAAACTAGTTGATTAAAATTATAAATTACCTTCAATTAGTATATGTTTAAATTTATACTTTAAAACTCCAGTCTCAATTTTGAAGACTTATGAAAAACTTTCTAGCATAGCATAATCAATGCCTTCCTCGAGATTCTTTTCTTTTTTAGATTAACGTAACTGCAGGATACAAGATAGGCCTTACCCTTACCAAACCTAAAAAGAATAAAACTAAGGAAATAATATTTGAAAGCAATTTTTATTGTTGTTTTGCTATGTATATGCTTGATACATTCTATTAAGGAATGTCCATTTCTGCGGTTTTATCAGTCTGACTTGACCTATAGTCGGTCTATTTACTATGTGAGCCTCGAAAAGACTTTCTTCCCCCTCCCTTTGCTTGGTTTTCTAGGAAACGGGGGAAGCATCGCTTTTTAAACCTAACGCGTTTGAGGTTCTGTTGTGAGGTTAACAATCCGAACAGTTCAAACCCAAGTAGGGTGGGGAAAAAACACGCTGACGCCGTTTAAAAAAAAACCACATGGGGGATGGGGGAGGAAAATGCTTTCGAGGCTCGTATACTAGATAGACCTACTATAAACGTAGGCGACTGATGTTAGTGAGAGTGCATTCCTTCCATCTAATTCCTGTGTCCAAATGATGCAGGTGGCAGAAATAAATAACCAAAAAACGCTTGTAAATGCACGCTATATTAAATTTAACAAGCATGCAGCCACAAGGTATATTTAGTTTATACCTAAATGAAGACAAAATATTGAACATTAATTACCTGATGAAATAATTTAAAACATAAGGTAAGGAGCTACATTAATGAAAATCTGATGGCACACTAACAAAACCAATGTAATTTAGTATGGGATGTCATAAATTATTCACAATTTTTCATACTAACAATAAATGAACAATAAATAAATGAATCTCATTAGACAGTGGCGCCGGAACCGTTATGGCAGTTGCCATACCAGCTTTTGCATTGGGGCCGGAATTGGTATGGCAGCTGCAATACCAACTTTTGAATAGATTAAATGTTATGCGGGTTTTTTTATTCTACAGAATCAAACCCAAAAGTGACCGTGTGAAAAAATCCAACAAAAACAATTAAGCTTGCAAATATTCTTTAAATCACAACTTTTTCTAGTCGGTAACATTAAAATGTTTTTATATAAGTACAGGATGTCCCAAAAGTCACTTTATTCTGGCTTTGAAAAATTACTGTGCGTACTCTACTAGGAATTTTTTTAATTTAATCTCCTGCTATAAGTTTATTATTTTTCTAAAATTGTTTGGTATTTTACGTTCAGAACAGGACGATCACAGTGATTTTTCAAAGCAAGAGTACCGGGATTTATTAAACACCCTGTAGTTGTAGTTCGAAACTTTTGGTATAAATTCACAAAAAATATCCAAAACAAAGCCTAAGAAACTGTATTTTCAACCATACTGCCTTCTCACTTTGATCTTATCCTGATGCAACAATAAAAAAAACTCTATGTGATATGTTTAAAAATTGAAATAAAACTAACTTCTAATAAATGTAAATATTGGTTGATTGCCTAAAAAATACTTATTTTTTTAAATTAATATAATATTATATTTAAAACATCTAGAGCAAGTGGGAGGAGGGGGGAGATAGAGGCATTTCTTGCCATACCTCTAAAGAATAAGTTCCGGCGCCACTGTCATTAGGTTATTAGGCTCCTAAAACTAGGGACTTAAAATCTATTTGATACAGCTCTATAGAAGAAAAATTAAAAGGCTCACAAAATAACGACTAACATTTTAGCTATTAAACATTTACCAGGCAAAACTTATTAAAATAATCACAAAAAATAAAGCTTCATGTTAAGGAAAAACAATCAGTCAGGACCGAGTACTAACTTGGTTCTACCATTTTTAACAGGAACACGTTAAAAATAGAATATATATATAATATAAATTAATAGTAAGATTACTTACGTACTGAAAGCGATAATTTTAAAGTCAAATCAACTTTAAAAAGAGTAATACTTGCCAGCCACGTGCAGTTCACATTATTTGTGTAATCAAAATACCGATAGCAAAATAATCTAACCGCCAAGCCAACAATAACATCGCCAAAAGACTTGGTTGCCGGAAAGTGGTCGATTTCGTGAGCATGCGCAGAAGTGTTTTTGATTGCCAGTCCCGAAAAGTTTTGTAGGATGGAGACAATCGTCACGATACGCCACTGGTTTGCCTTGGGTGTCCGGTTAGATGTCTATCTCGTCACTTGACCAGGATTTAAATTACGAGGCGTAATTTCGCTATGTTAAAGCTCCTTGGAGGCTAAAAATATAAACCAAGGAAAACGTACAACCTAACCAAATTCTACATTGCACCAGGGAGGAGTGCATTGTGGGTTGCATCTCTTAAAGGCGCGTTCACATGTGCTGGGAAATTGGCGGCATTTAGCCGGCAATCTCGTGAAACCTTATAACCCCGTTCACATGTATTAGCCGGCATTCCGGAAATGACGTATTGGGTACGTCACATCCTGTTTGCTTGTTTTGATTTGATGCTCGAGCTTCGAGATCTTGTCCTTGTGTTCTTTTTAACGTTTCTAGCGATGTCGTCGCAAGAATTACTAAAAACAATTATTTTGTTAAAAATTCGTAGACAGACATCTATCGATTTTATTGATGATGAAGAAAGTAGGAGGTTGTTGCGAATACAAAACTGGATTCATTTGATTTCCAAAGTAATAAACTCCACTTTACAATTGGCCTTCCCAGAAAGATCTTTATGGTCATACGAAGCTAATTAAAACGACTTCAGCATGGGTCCACTTGCTCGCCATTTTTGCTTTTGTTGTGAGTGATCACCAAAGCCGAAATGCATCATGGGGGGGTAATGAAATCTTTACTACCCAGGCAGTGGGTACATTTTCGCCACCGCAATTTTCCCTACAGAGGGATTTTCTTTCCTGATAGCCGGCATTTGCTCTGCATGAGAACGGGCCCAATGTCAGTGGTTGACCTGAGGGAAAAAGAGGACTTCATACTTCGTCTAGCGCATGGTGACTGACACTGCCAAGTCGCCAAGTTTTGTTGCTTTTGTGGCATTTGTGGCGTAGTCAGGACATAGCCTTTGTGTGATTTCGAGCTCTAGACGCTACTAAACAAAAGCACACACTTGTTTTTTCTAGTTCGAAACTCGAAAGAAATGGAAAGCCGAATCGTATTCTTCTTTGTGCAAGCTTTGTTTCGCTTTCGAATTTATACGGAATAGTGAAGGTAATGTAATTTGTAATTATATTTAATTGTTAAGGATTGCCGTATTAGACTTTTCTAGCCATGTCTTTGTGTGCAGAATTTAATTTTACCATATTGTGTCTGATGCTTGAAACGTATTTCTGTTCTCGTTCTGGTAGACATTGATAGTAATGGCAATGCAGAACACACTCGTTTAAGGCTCCGGGCAGTTTAATTTTCGCTAAAAAAACTTCAGTATCCAACACGAGACAGAATTGTAAGTCCCATTAAAAGCCTAAAGTCTTGTTTGGAACACCGACCAATTTGTTTTCTCTTAAAAAAAACACCAGTTTCCAACATGGCGCCGTATTACGATGTGGATCATTGAAAGCCTAAACACTCGTTTGAAGCACAAGGCAATTTTGTTTTTGTTTGGATACAAACAAATAACAATTATGTTTTGTTTTGACTCGGGCATCTTAGTTTAGTTTTGTTTTGAAACAAAGAAGAAATCCGCCAAATCCATGGGGATTATTATTAACCAATGACATATGAGTAGTTAGTTTTAAAAATTTCAAATGGAAACTTTTTATGCTCATAATTATAAAAAAGAAACACGGATATTGACGACTAACTACAAGAAAAGGTCTAGCATAGTTAGTCTAATTTACAAACAATCTTGCCAGTCCTCAATGAATATCTTATTTCTTTTTTAAATCATTGAGGGGCCCGGCGATTTTTCGGTCTGGGCTACATTTGGAAAATCATGTTTTCCGAATGCTGGCTTTTGCTTGAATTTTTTTTTGTTTTGTTTTCCCTAAATCTGATCTCAATCAGTTTCTGGGTGCTTGCAATTCCTACTTTTGATTACTGTACATGGTTGCCCGAATAAGTTGTTTATCGTTCTTTAAAAACTTACGAAAGTTTGTAATTTGTCGCCGGACAAGCGACTAGGATTTTACTACCAATATCTTCAATAAGAATATCTGATTTTTTAAAAATTTTGATAAATTTTCGTTAAAGCACCCAAAACCAAATGGACGGTCTTTTTAGAAACGATGAATTTTGAACTTCTGAAAACTGCAATTATATAGCGAAATTATTGGACCAAAGAAAGGGAAAATCCTTGAAAATCATTAAAAAACACTAATTTCAAAACTACAGATGGATAAAAATCATAAAATTTTTATTTAAATGTTATTTGATTTATTTGCGAATTTGCAAAATTTAAAAAAAATTGACAACATATAGCGAGATAATCAGGAATGTTATTTAAATAAGAATAATTG
The DNA here is from genome assembly GCA_019343175.1 of Oedothorax gibbosus. Taxonomy (NCBI): domain Eukaryota; kingdom Metazoa; phylum Arthropoda; class Arachnida; order Araneae; family Linyphiidae; genus Oedothorax; species Oedothorax gibbosus. The sequence goes on from JAFNEN010000006.1 coordinate 2,941,809, forward strand.
CAAAAACTAATAATTGCATATAATTCTTATATAAATGTGCATTTAAATTTATAATTGTATTGTCTAGAACCACATATTGTTTGTGCATGTGTAAAATTATATAACCTGGAATATTGTAACCATAGAAATTTAAATTAGGATTTTAAAAAATATAGTAATTATACTTATTGTTATATATAATAAATTAAATTTGTATTCATTCAAACTTTAAATGTATTTTAAAAAAATTGAAGGTACAAAAATGCAAAAGTATAGTAGGAATAATAAAATATAAAATATTATACTTTTTGGTTTGTATTAGGGATGCACCGAATATTCGGTTACTATTCGGTATTCGGCCAATTTAGCCGAACATTCGGTTTTGCCGAATAGCTTAACTATTCGGCCGAATAGTGAAATTTAAAAATTTCCAAATTTCTTCAAGTTATCATCTTATAAAACATTGAAAAATTCCCAAACAGGACTTGTTTTCTTTTATAATAGACTCAAATTCTTAAGTTTTAGTTATTTATAATGTTAAATCAAGCTTTACTCAAGTTATATTAAATAAACATGTCTCTTTAAGTTAACAGTTACAATGAGTGGGCTTTAAAAAAAACAATAATTACTATATATATCACAATTGTAATTTTTTTACTAAAAGATAAAAAAAAAGTTAATTTTAATTGTATAATAATATTGTAAGCCATGGTTTTATTATTTTCTGATTTTCATTCTACACCAGATCGACCTACTTCTGTTTTTGTTTTCATACTTCCGTTTTCGTGTTGTGATTTTACCAATTTACACTTTCTAAAGGCTTGTTTTAATAACAAACGAGTGCTACTTTATTCTGTGTTGCTTCAATCAAAAATTTAATAGCTATATTGTATTAAAATTATTGTGTGATTGTGTACTTAGGATAAGTTTATGTTTAATTGAAATTGATGAATAATAATAAATACAACTTATTTAGATCCGACAAAAAATAAAAATTGGTTTAGGTAGGCCGAATATTCGGTATTCAGCCAAATTTGGTATTCGGTCCATACCTAGTTTGTATAAATAGTTTTAACTTAATAAACATAAATAGCACATTAGTAAAGGCAATTTTAACTTTCATTCCCCACTTGGTTTTAGCTTCCACACTACGTTTATAACGTAAAAAAGTGGAAGGTATTTAGCAGGGATTGGAAAGTTACTTTTAAAAAGTAACTGTTACAGTTACTTCATATGAAAAGTAACGTGTTACAGTTACTTTAAAAAAAAGTAACGAATCACAGTTACTTTTCGAAATTTCAAGTTATAAGAAAAATTGAAATTTAGCCATCTTACCATTTTTCCAAGGAGAACCACGATAAACGAAACATAAGCTATAATTATACAGCATATAAATTATAATTAATAAACATTTTTTTATATTTAATTTTAATCCTTTACCCTGATACGAGTCCATCTGTAAACACTCGGGTAGGTACTGACAGAAATAGGGGTATCTCAAGAATGAATGTGAAATCTCTATCTCCTCCATCCCCACCCCTCTTCGAGAGGAAGGACTTGGTCATTGTTGCAGAACCCATTCAGGCAGGGGGACACAAAGGGGTTTGGACTGAGGGATCCAACCTGCTTGGCAGTTAGCGTGATTTATTTGAAAACCCTTCTTTTCCGTAGATGCCTGTAATTGTGCGGGGCTTATAATGTGATACTTAGAAAGGTAAACAGACAATGAAAAACATTCGTACTGTTACAATTCTGTCTGAAAGCCGCCGTCACGCCTTTAGCAGCCAAAGTAGATAATTCTATTATATGCTTTACTTTTACCATCCCAAGAAAAGCTCTTATTTCGGGAATGTGAAATGCTTCATTCTTAGGAGTGGAATTTTAAAATTGGCATCAGACAGCCTTCGTAAAGTAATGGAAAAGTAACGACATTTTTCGTTACTTTGTTACCGCTAAAAGTAACTAAGTTACAGTTACTTTCTGAAAAATGTAACGGCGTTACCCAAAAAAAGTAACTGTTACAAGTAACGCGTTACTCCAATTCCTGGTATTTAGCAATGAAATCAGTAATTTGTCATTGAAACAATCATAACAACTTAACCATACATAAAAATCAACAGTCCATTTGTTGGGTTTTTCTCACTCAACACATTCATAGAAAACTTGTTTTTATGCCATATGCAAGTTATGCCATTTTTATGCATTTCCAAAAACTTAATTTCTTCAATAAGTATGGATACAATAATTCTGAAAAATTATTGCAGTAATTTATTTTGTGTTATTATAACATCTTATCTTTCTTTTCTTTTTATAGTTTAAAGAGGTCACATGCCGATTGACCATTGGCATTTTCAATAATGAGTTCCCAGAACATTCCAAGAAAGGTCAGAAGGCCTAGTGAATACTCATTTATGGCGAATTCAATAACCCCAAGAAATGTCGGTAGACCTAAAACAGTTGAGAACCTAACAATGTTCGATTCCGTTACAACTGTAGTTGATACCGTACAGACAAGATCACAATCAAGAAAGAGAAGATTGGTTTTAACTGATGATGAAGCCAATGTCAGTTTACCTAAAAGAAAAAGACGCAAAATGAGTAATAAAAGAAAATTATTTGCTGGTAAGAATATTTTTTTTTTATTTCTGTCACAAATAGCCTTAGTCTTTATAGTTTGGTTAAAAAAAGTAGGATATTTCACATTAGAAACTCTTTGTAAAGTTAAAAATTAACCAATAAATTCTTGACTAAACTTTAAAAGTTAAAAAGTATACAGTGCCCACCCCTAGCCAGGATTGTTCCAAGGAGTGTTACAGAAGTTTAATAATACCGACATAGTTTAGCTGAAACTCGATTAATTATGATTAATTAAAAATTACTGAAAATGCTGCTTTATGAACTATTATAATTATTAAAAGTAAAAATTACTTAGTTATAAATTCAATTATTTTTCATTATAATGATAACTTATTGTAACTATAAATGAACACTTGAGCCCTTTATTTTTAATTAAAGTTACTGATTTATTCTTATCTAACAAAAATTTTATGTGTCTTGGGGAAATCCAAGGCTGCCGCTTTAAATAGGTGTTAGTTAACTTTGGTGGTGGTGGGACTAATCCTCATCTGCTCTAGTTGAACTAGATCAGATCCATGAGGTTAAAAATTTCCAAAAAGTGCAATAGCAGCTGTGAACTTTTCACAGCCTATTCACGTGAAAACTCCAGGCATTTCAAAATGTGTTTCAGTGTTTTGGTTTAAGGCTTGAAGAGTTTGGAACCCTAAAATTAAGAATCCTAAATTGTCTTTCTTTTCCCTTAGAGTACTAAAACAGGGTTCCCACTGGTCCTTGAAAGTCCTTAAGAACTCCTTGATTTTGAATTTCGATTTCAAGGACCCATTAATACTCCTTGATTTTAACCAAAAATCTTTGAAAAGTCCTTGAATTTTATTTTTGATTTTCAAGACACCCTAATACTCCTTGATTTTGACCAACAATTTTTGAAAAGTCCTTAATTTTGTTTGTCTGCGACCATTCGAATTTTGACAAGTCATTCCTAAAACTTGGTGTCAATCAATGATTTTGTATCGCTTATATCTGTGATTTCAATTAAGTCCTAAACAGGTCCTAAAATTTTTAAATATAAATGCTTTTTGATAATGAGAAATATACATTGAATTAAAAGAATTTAGTATTGTGAATCTGAGTTATTTTATGAATTTTGTCTTATTGGAAGAAATGACGCATTATGATTAAAGGTCATTGAAAAAAAAATTCATGGTCCTGGAAAAGTCCTTAAAAACTCCTTGATTTTTATTTTGAAATAAGAGTGGGAACCCTGTAAAAGTTAAAACTTATGTACTAAACTTGATGTTTTTCTTTTTATAGTTGAATCTCTATCATCCCCCAGACCAAAGCGTCACACACGCTCAATTAGTGGAGAAATTAAAAGTGGTAGAGGAACCTCCAACCCCATAGCATCTCCACAAATTTCAGTCAGCTGCAATGGTTAGTGTAGTTCTAAGAATCTTTTTTTTTCTAACTTTTTATCACATGGTTGTTCCTACACCCCTTAAGAAAAAAATGTAAGTCTTATTTTAAAAAGGGTTTTAAGGTTTACCTTAAGGTTCTTTATACTGGGTTGTTTAAGATTCAAGGCTTCAAGAGGCCCTTTAATATGCTTACCCTCCATGGGCTACTCCACTTGAAAGTATATTAATTTTGACTAGTCCAAACATATAACTTGGGTTCAAAAATGAGGCTGCTTTCATAGAGTGCTCACCATAGAGTACACACCTAATATTTGTACTTGGATAGAACCAGATACACATTGATGACACGCATCATTCCGCAGTCAACTAAAATTGCCAAGTTGGCCTTGTCACAGAAATGGGGGAAAAGTTGGAGCACCTAGCGTATTCAGGCTGCAATACTATTTGGCGACTTTTGGCGTTCCTGAAAAAGTAAACGCAGGGATGCTATAGTTAGTAGTATTTTACAAAATATTTATATTAATTTCGGTACAGCATCAGTAAATTTATTTAGGAAAAATGTTTATTTCAATTTTTAACATCGATATTTGGTTCAAAACTTTGTAAATTTATTAAGATTAGTAAATTTAGAATAATAATTACTTAGCTTGTTACTTGTTTGTTTTGGTTTCGTAGCTGGTTTATTGCTTCTCCAGTTGCGGGCTTATTCCTGTCATTGTAGTATGGCCTTTTTTTTCGTGACGTATATCTCTCGATTGCATTTCTCAAATTCGTTCCGCTGAGGAGATAAGAGGGAATAGTGTTTTGTTTTTATCATGTCTTGAAAGCCCAGTAATGTGTTTTAATGGTCGAAACGTAAAATGTTGTACGCTATATAAGTTACGAAATAATCTTGTCTGCGCCGCGAGTAGTGAAACTCGGACATCCTCCAACAATTGAATGTAGAAACTCGGCCCATGACACACTTGAAAAAAATACGCTAGTACTCCATATGGGCGGTTGATTGTGGCCATTCGAGCCGTGATATCCTTAAAAAAACCGCTGGTACCCCCTCCGGGCCGTCGATTGTGGCTACTTGGCAAACCTCCGGGCCGTCGATTATGGACACTCAAGCCGTGATATCCTTAAAAAGAAAACCGCTGGTGTCGATTGTGGCAACTAGACATGTGAAACTACGTTGCCCACGAAACTAATAGAAAAATAATCTAGGCCCATCAGCCTATTTAAATTTGGAACAATCAGCATCGGCCGAAAAGCGCCATCGGTCGATTTCTAATTAAATTCTGTAATAAAATACTATAAAATCAAAAATAATATAACAAAAACACTTGATTGATACAAAAAAAATATTTTATGTATACAAAGAATTATAATACGAAAATTTCATTGCTAATAAAAAAGGGAATCAAACATTGACAGATAATCGAATATTGAATTCAATATCAAAATAATAAAAAAAATGCTTTAGTGCATTTTATAAAATCTAAACCAAACCTTATACGCGTTCCGAACAAATACTCACTCGCACAAAAACCGGGATTTTCAAAATAAACCCATTTCACGCTTTACTATTGTTTACATAATTCTTGTACGCTGTATTTTCAACCAAACCAACTTGAAAGTAAATTAGTTTTCAAGATTGATGTAAACATCCATCGAGTTGAACTGGAATGTTTACCAAATTAAGTACGTTTTCGCTACTTGGCTGCAACAGTTAAGCCGCCAAATCGAGACCGGCCTGAATATGCTAGCAGTACCAAAAAGTTTGCAGTTGTTACAGAAATGTAAAAGCTGAGCTAAGTATTTATGTAAAGGAGAAAATATGTATAGTTATTTAAAAATCCAGCAGGCATAGTCAACCTTCTAAGAGCTTAAAAGCCCCCCCCCCCCCGACTTTTGGTAAAACTTATTAGTTACTCTTCATTAACTTTGTATTTTTTCATTTGAGAATACCACTAAGTAATCGAAACTAATGTATTAATGACTAATGAATAACGTATTCAGAATTAAAACTTGAAGAATATTACTTTAATGTATTAAGCTTGAAGTTATTCTTTATCGATAGAATCTCCGAAAGTGTCAACAACACAGCCCAACTAAAAGTTAGTTAAAACTTATGTACTAAACTTGATGCTTTTCTCTTTATAGTTGAATCTCCATCATCCTCCAGACAAAAGCATAACACACGCTCAATTAGTGGAGAAATTAAAAGTGGTAGAGGAACTTCCCACCATATAGCATCTCCACAGATTTCAGTCAGCTGCAAAGGTTAGTGTAGCTCTAAGAATTTTTTTTCTAATTTTTTTTCTCACATGGTTGTTCCTACACCCTTAAGAAAAAAAATGTAAACGTCTTATTTTAAAAGGGGTTTTAAGGTTTACCTTAGAGTTCTTTTTGAGGTTGTTTGAGATTCAAAGCTTGAAGAGCCTCTTAATTCCTTTAATATGCTTCCTCCCCCCCCCCCCATTGGCTACTCCACTAGAAAGTATTTTAATTTTGACTAGTCCAAACATATAACTTAGGTTCAAAAATTAGGCTGCTTTCGTAGAGTTCTTATCATAGAGTACACACCTAATATTTGTACTCGGATCGAACCCGATACACATTGATGAGACGCATCATTCTGCAGTCAACTAAATTTGCCAAGTTGGCCTTGTCACATAAATGGGAGAAAAGTTTTCAACTGTTACAGAAATGTCAAATTTCGATGAATAGTTAAAACATAGGCTATATTTATAAGGACATAGTACTATTCAATATGTCAAATATTTGTTTAAATCAAAATGATTTACCAATGTCAAAATAAAACTAAGTATTTTTTTAAAAAAATTATCCACGTTTCCAGTTTCATTAAATTGGGTTGTTTCAGTGTTTTGGTTTAAAGCTTGAATTTTTTATAACCCTAAAATTAGGAATCCTAAAATGTCTTTCTCTTCCCTTAGAGTACTATAAGTTAAAACTTATGTACTAAACTTGATGTTTTTCTTTTTTATAGTTGAATCTCTATCATCCCCCAGACCAAAGCGTCACACACGCTCAATTAGTGGAGAAATTAAAAGTGGTAGAGGAACCTCCAGCCCCATAGCATCTCCACAAAATTCAGTCAGCTGCAAAGGTTAGTGTAGTTCTAAGGCTATGTCCTGACTACGCCACAAAGGCAACAAATGCAACTAAACTTGGCGACTTGGCAGAGTCAGCTCCCATGCTATTGCATCGCTTGGCGGTCACCAAATTTTGTTGCCTTTGTGGCGTTTGATGTCGTAGTAAAAACATAGCCTAAGAATCTTTTTTTTTCTAACTTTTTATCACATGGTTGTTCCTACACCCCTTAAGAAAAAAATGTAAGTCTTATTTTAAAAGGGTTTTTAAGGTTTACCTAAAGGTTCTTTATACTGGGTTGTTTAAGATTCAAGGCTTGAAGAGGCCTTTATTTCCTTTAATATGCTTAGCCCCCATGGGCTACTCCACTTGTAAGTATATTAATTTTGACTAGTCCAAACATATAAGTTCAAAAATGAGGCTGCTTTCATAGAGTGTTTACTATAGAGTACACACCTAATATTTGTGCTCAGATAGAACCAGATACGCATTGATGACACGCATCATTCCGCAGTCAACTTAAATTGCCAAGTTGGCCATGTCACATAAATGGGGGAAAAGTTGGATCACCTAGCGTATTCAGGCTGGAATACTATTTGGCGACTTTTGGCGTTCGTGAAAATGTAAACACAGGGATGCTATAGTTAGTAGTATTTTACAAAATATTTATATTAATTTGGGTACGGCATCAGTAAATTCACTTTGGAAATATGTTTCTTTAATTTTTAACATCAATATTTGGTTCAAAACGCTGAAAATTTATTAAGATTAGTTAATTTAGAATAATAATTACGTAGCCCATTACTTGTTTGTTTTGGTTTCGTAGCTGGTTTATTGCTTCTCCAGGCTTATTCCTGTCATTGTAGTATGGCCTTTTTTTTCGTGACGTATATTTCTCGGTTGCATTTCTCGAATTCGTTCCGCTGAGGAAATAGGAGGGAATAGTTTTTTGTTTTTATCATGTATTGAAAGCCCAGTAATGTTTTAATGGTCTAAACGTTAAATGTTGTACGCTATATACGTTACAAAATAATCCCGTCCGCGCCGCGAGTAGTGAAACTTGGACATCCTCCGACAATTGAATGTAGAAACTCCGCCCATGACACTTTAAAAAAAATACGCTCGTACTACCTCTAGGCGGTTGATTGTGGCCATTCGTGCCGTGATATCCTTAAAAATACCGCTGGTACCCCCTCCGGGCTGTCGATTGTGGCTACTCGGCAATCCTCCGGGCCGTTGATTATGGCCACTCGAGCCGTGATATCCTTAAAAAAACCAGCTAGTGTCGATTGTGGCAACTAGACATGTGAAACTACGTCGTCCACAAACTAATAGAAAAATAATCTAGGCCCATCAGCCTATTTAAATTTGGAACAATCGGCATCGGCCGAAAAGCGCCATCAGCCGATTTCTAATTAAATTCTGTAATAAAATAATATAAAATCCAAAGTAATATAACAAAAACACTTGATTGATAGAAAAAAAATATTTTATGTTTACAAAGAATTATAATACGAAAATTTCATTGCTAATAAAAAAGGAATCAAACATTGACAAAAAGTCGAATATTGAATTCAATATTAAAATAAAAAAAATGCTTTAGTGCATTTTATAAAATCCAAACCAAACCTTATATGCGTTCCGAACAAATACTCACTCACACAAAAACCGGGATTTTCAAAATAAACCCATTTCACGCTTTACTTTTGTTTACATAATTCTTGTACGCTGTATTTTCAACCAAACCAACTTAAAAGTAAATTAGTTTTCAAGATTTTTCAACAAGATTGATGTAAACATCCATTGAGTTGAACTGGAATGTTTACCAAATTAAGTACGTTTTCGCTTCTTGGCTGCAAAAGTTAAGCCGCCAAATCGAGACCGGCCTGAATACGCTAGCAGTACCGAAAAGTTTTCAGTTGTTACAGAAATGTAAAAGCTGAGCTAAGTATTTATGTAAAGGAGAAAATATGTATAGTTATTTAAAAATCCAGCAGGCATAGTCAACCTTCTAAGAGCTTAAAAGCCCCCCCCCCCCCCGACTTTTGGTAAAACTTATTAGTTGTTACTCTTAATTAACTTTGTATTTTTTCATTTGAGAATACCATTAAATAATCGAAACAATTGTATTAATGTCTAATGAATTACATATTCGGAATTGAAACTGGAAGAATATTACTTTAATGTATTTAAGCTTGAAGTTATTCTTTATCGATAGAACCTCCGAAAGTGTCAACAACACGGCCAAGGCCAGCTTGTCTTATATGCAGCTCATTCAGTAAGCAACCTGAAAGGGGTAAGTTTTTTAAAACTTCTTGTTTTATGTCTGCATTTGAAATTAAGAATTGTTTTTATTGATTTAAAGAACAATTTAAAAAATTAATCTTATCGCATGGTCCCCACGCACCTTAAAAATATATATATGAAGTCCAAAATTAAAAAAAATTATGCTGCAACAGATATCGTAAAATTATTATGAATATTAAACACAGCCATTGAAAAATATTTAAAATACAAGTTGGTTTGTGTGTTTGTGTAACAGCATCTGTCACTTAAACCGCTTCCACACAGTATTTGTGCTCACCAGAGAACACACTATTTATATACCTTAGAAAGAAATTCGTCGAACAGGGCCTTTATTTATCAAGTTCTAATTTAAAATTTTAAATGTCAAAACTAGAAGAAGTTCGACTTAAGATTAATTGTGTAATTTTTTCTGCTAAAATGAAAGTAAATTTATTATAATTTAACTTTCCATTATTTTGAAAATTAAAAAAAGAACATGATTTTCATGCGAAAAACGATCGTTCTCTGTCGTTTTCCTTATAAACATCTTTTAGTCGCCATAATGTCTCATTTTCATTATTTTCTTTCGAAAAAATTTAATTAATAATATTTATGGTTTGTTAAACTAATTTACAGTTCGAAGAATAACTAATTAGTAAAATTGATGCTTTAAAAATAAAAGCAAAACTTTTCGTTTATTAATGCAAAGAACTCTCTATATGCATCTTTCTCGTACATAAATAATGAATCTTCAAAAGAACTCTTTTGTGATGTGACAACCATCCAAATTGAATAATAACACATAAATAAATATTTTTTCATGAGTTTTATTTTTATTTTAAATAAAGTTTCTCGTACGTTTTACGAAACGGCAACCGTGAAAATATTGAACAAAAATGGAATTTGCATGTTATTTCAATTTAGATTAAATTTTTAGTTATTTAAATTTTAAATAACTTCTAATTTAAATTTTTAATGAAATTTGAGATGTAGCCTAGCCTGATTTTTTGCTTCAAAATTATGTATTCCACTTGTTCGTGAGACCTGCGGTTCAATTTGTGAAAGTGGGTGACGGACAGACTTACTGACAGAACGATTATGAAACCTTCCACTTTTTACATTATAAACCTCGTGTGGAAGTTAAAAGGTTAAGATAGAATTCAGCAGCTATAATGAATATATCCTGCTTCCCAATTAGCGGATTTGCATTTTTAGAATAGCCCATTGGAATAATTTGTCGTTTACATATTTGTGTTAGGGAGAAAATATTTTTAGTTCTATGAAAATCCAGCAGGCAGACTTAAACTTCTGAGAGGTTTTAAACCCAACCTCCACCCTCCAGTTTTGCTAATACTGATGAGTTGTTACCCTGAATTAATTTTGTATTTTTTTTGTTTGAGGATACCATTAGGTAATCAAAACTAATGTATTAATAACTAATGAATAATGTATTCAGAATTGAAACTTGAAGAATATTACTTGAAAGTGTCAACAACACAGCCCAACTAAAAGTTAGTTAAAACTTATGTACTAAACTTGATGCTTTTCTCTTTATAGTTGAATCTCCATCATCCTCCAGGCACAAGGGTCACACACGCTCAATTAGTGGAGAAATTAAAAGTAGTAGAAGAACCTCCAACCAGAAAGCATCTCCACAGATTTCAGTCAGCTGCAAAGGTTAGTGTAGTTCTAAGAATTTTTTTTCTAACTTTTTATCACATGGTTCATGGTTGTTCCTACACCCCTTAAGGAAAAATGTAAACGTCTTATTTTAAAAGGGGTTTTAAGGTTTACCTTAGAGTTCTTTATACTGGGTTGTTTGAGATTCAAAGCTTGAAGAGCCCCTTATTTCCTTTAATATGCTTCCCCCCCCCCCCCCATTGGCTACTCCACTAGAAAGTATATTAATTTTTACTAGTCCAAACATATAACTTAGTTTCAAAAATGAGGCTGCTTTCATAGAGTTCTTACCATATAGTACACACCTAATATTTGTACTCGGATCGAATCCGATACACATTGACGAGACGCATCATTCCGCAGTCAACTAAATTTGCCAAGTTGGCCTTGTCACATAAATGGGGGAAAAGTTTTCATCTGGGACAGAAATGTAAATGTTTTTATGTAAGGGAGAAAATACGTTTAGTTATTTTAAAATCCAGCAGGCATCATCAACCTTCCAAGAGCTTCTTAAGAGCTCTCCCCCCCCCCCCCCCCCGACTTTTGGTAAAACTTATTAGTTGTTACCCTTAATTAACTTTGTATTTTTTCATTTGAGAATACCATTAAGTAGCTACCTTAAGTATCCACGAGCAAGAAAACTTGCGCAAGTTAAAGTTTTCAACCCGTCTTGCATGTGTATACATCCCAGCAAGTTACTTAGCAGGAACTCTCAGCAATATTGCAGCGAGAAGAAATTGAAGAAGTGTAACCGGTTTTTGCAACTCAACTTGCCCGGTTCCAGCAGATTGAAAATTCTTGCAAGCTTATTGCAAACTGTGTAGCTAGGTGCGTGGTTGTTTTTGTTTTGCTTGCTCTTGATCTCTGGAATACACGTGTGATAATAGTTCTACTCTAGTTTTTTAGAGGGGGGGGACATTGGTTTCTACGGATTCTCCTACTGCTGCAAATTTGGTCTTCATCTTCAGTAAAAAGTTTCCAAATCAGATGCCGACATACATATATATTTTTTAATTGATGAGGGTCCTCTATAGATTATTCCTGAAATAAATTTTTAAAAAAATCCTAGTTCATTTCCTTCCAGAACCCTATTCTTCTCCAACACTTGCGTATTTTACGTGCATTTCGATTTTTAATTGTATGAGCAATTAATATTAAAGCGACAGCTTTCCTTTTATTTAGAGCTTTGCCGCAAGAAAAATTGCAAGCTCCATGTAAACACCCAAGCAAGTTTCTTGCATGAAACTTGTGCAATTTTTCTTGCACATGGATGCTTAGCTTTACTTTAATGTATTAAGCTTGAAAAGTTATTCTTTATCGATAGAATCTCTGAAAGTGTCAACAATACAGCCAAGACCAGCTCGTCGTACAAGCATCTCATTCAGTAAGCAAACTGAAAGGGGTAAGTTTTTTTAAACTTCTTGTTTTATGTCTGCATTTGAAATTAAGAATTGTTTTTATTGATTTAAAGAACAATTTAAAAAATTGGTCTTATCACATTGGTCCCCACACACCTTAAAAAATATATAAATTCCCTAATTTAAAAAAATTGTGCTGCAACAGAGATCGTAAAATTATTATGAATATTAAACTATGAATGAACATAATTAACTATTATGAATATTAAATTATTATGCCATTGAAAATATTAAATCAAGTTGGTTTGTGTGTGTGTGTGTGTGTAACAGAATCTGCCACTTAAACCGCTTCCACACAGTATTTGTGTTCTCCAGAGAACACACTATTTATATACCTTAGAAAGAAATTCGCCAAACAGGGCCTTTATTTAGCAAGTTCCAATTTAAAATTTTAAACTCCAAAACTAGAAGAAGTTCGGCTTAAGAAAAATTGTGTAATTTTTCTGCCAAAATGGAAGCAAAATTATTATAATTTAACTTTCCATTATTTTGAAAATTAAAAAAAGAACATGATTTTCATGCGAAAAACGATCGTTCTCTGTCGTTTTCCTTATAAACATCTTTTAGTCGCCATAATGTCCAGTTTTCATTAATTTTATTTAGAAAAAATTTCAATGAATAATATTTATCGTTTGTTAAATTATGTACAGTTAGAAGAATAACTAATTAAAAAAATTGATGCTTTAAAAATAAAAAGGAAACTTTTAATTTTTTATGCAAAGAATTTTCTATATGCATCTTTCTTCATATATAAATAATGAATCCTCAAAAGAACTCTTTTGTGATGTGACAACAATCCAAATTGAATAATATCACAAAAAATATTTTTTCACAAGTTTTATTTTTATTTTAAATAAAGTTTCTTGTATTTTAACGAAACAACAACAGTGAAAATATTGAACAAAAATGGAATTTGCATGTTATTTCAATGTAGATTAAATTTTTAGTTATTTAAATTTTAAATAAACTACTTATTCAAATTTTTAATGAAATTTGAAACGTAGCCTAGCCTGATATTTTGCTTCAAAATGACGTATCCCACTTGTTTGAGAGACCTGCGGATCGTTTTGTGAAAGTGGGTGGTGGACGGACAGACTTACGGATAGAACGATTAGAAAACCTTTCACTTTATACGTTATAAACGTAGTGTGGAAGCTAAAAAGGCTAAAATAGAATTCAGCAGCTATAACGAATATATCCTGCTTCCCAATTAGCGGATTTGTATTTTTAAAATAGCTCATTGGAATAACTTGACATTTAAATATTTATGTGAGGGAGAAAATATTTTTAGTTTTATGAAAATCCAGCTGGCAGACTCGACCTTCTGAGAGCATTTAAAAAGCTCCTCCCCTCCTTCCAGTTTTCCTAATACTGATGAGTAGCTACCCTGAATTAATTTTGTATTTTTTTTATTTGAGGATATCATTAGGTAATCAAAACTAATGTATTAATGACTAATGAATAACATATTCAGAATTAAAACTTGGAAGAATAAAACTTTAATGTATTAAGCTTGAAGTTATTCTTTATCGATAGAATCTCAGAAAGTGTCAACAGCACAGCAAACTAAAAGTAGTTAAAACTTATGTACTAAACTTGATGCTTTTCTCTTTATAGTTAAATCTCCATCATCCCCCAGACCAAACCATCACACACGCTCAATTAGTGGAGAAATTAAAAGTGGTAGAGGAACTTCCCACCATATAGCATCTCCACAGATTTCAGTCAGCTGCAAAGGTTAGTGTAGTTCTAAGAATTTTTTTCTAACTTTTTATCACATGGTTGTTCCTACACCCCTTAAGGAAAAATGTAAAAGTCTTATTTTAAAATAGGTTTTAAGGTTTACCTTAGAGTTCTTTATACTGGGTTGTTTGAGATTCAAGGCTTGAAGAGCCCCTTATTTCCTTTAATATGCTCCCCCCCCCCCATTGGCTACTCCACTAGAAAGTATATTAATTTTGACTAGTCCAAACATATAACTTAGGTTCAAAAATGAGGCTGCTTTCATAGAGTGTTTACCATAGAGTACACACCTAATATTTGTGCTCAGATAGAATCAGATACACAGTGATGACACACATAATTCCACAGTTAACTAAAATTGCTAAGTATTTCTGTAAAGGAGAAAATATGTTTAGCTATTTGAAAATCCAGCAGGCATCGTCAACCTTCTAAGAGCAGGGATGAAACTCTTCAGGGGGTACGCAGGAATTCCGTTTTTTAAAAAAATATTCTTCCCCCGGAACTCCGGATTTTATTTTAGACTAAAAATTGTTTAAATATTTTTTAAAAATTAAGTTGGTACTTTTTATTATCAGTTAAGCATCAGCGCCACACTTTTCACGTGACTGCGACGTCATACAGGCTGTCGACTAAACTGGGATATTAGGAATTTCATCGATCAGGGAAATTCGTGATGTTTTTAAAAATCAGTGAAAATTTTTAAAGGTGCCATTTCGCGCCAAACGTGCTTAATCGCCAATATCTCACTATTACCACTTACTATAATCCGAAGACAACTATCACCAACACCATAGCAACCGGTGAAGAAAGGGGGGGGGAAAGTTAAATCGCCTCTTTCGTTTTCACTGCCTTGCTGACACTGCACTCGATGAAGCACGTGGTGATTTATGGAATATCCTTAACTTCGATTGATTATAGATAACGAAAGCTTTTTTCTCTACATTTCTTAATAACCCATATAATTTAAGACAAAAATTCAATTGATTGCTTTAAGGGGAGTCGGGTGGGTGTTTGGGTTAAAAATGTTGATTTTCTCTTTATTATTTTTTTTATTCTACATATCTTTAGCTTTAATTTAAGACCAAGATTATTGATTTCTGTTTAGTGGTTTTCTTTTTATAAGCATTTTTGAGAAACTTTGAACATCAGTTCTTACCTAAAACTTGCATTTCTTTTGCGTTTCCTGAAATATAAGGTTTTTCAACAGTTAAGATCATTTTTCTCAGGAACTATAAAAAAAACATTTTGTTTTATTTCTTCCCCATTATAGCTCTTTGATTTAAACTGAAGAATTTTGAATTGAATATCTCTGCTAAAAAAAATACAACTTTAAATCTGATTTTTAGTGTTTTTTAATACATATTTTTTTTTAAAAATCACTAAAAGTTTTTTTTGTACTTTGAAATATCCTCAGTATAAATCAAAGAGCTATATGTAAAGAACAAAATATAAAAAATTTCATACTGATATCTCGTATAGTTAATGAAAAAAATGTTCCTAAAGTTAGGAAAATTAACATGGGCGAGATAGAACCATCCGACTCCAATTAAATTACGACGCCCATCGCCAATAGCCCTCATTTAGCTCTAGTGCGAAGATAATTCAACTTCTTCAGAGCTTCTTAAAAGCTCTCTCCCCCCCCCTGACTTTTGGTAAAACTTATGAGTTGTTACCCTTAATTAACTTTGTATTTTTTCATTTGAGAATACCGTTAGGTAATTCGAAACTAATTTATTAATGACTAATGAATAACATATTCAGAATTAAAACTTGAAGAATAAAACTTTAATGTATTAAGCTTGAAGTTATTCTTTAACGATAGCATCTTCGAAAATGTCAACACAGCCAAGACCAGCTCGTCGTCTAAGCAGCTCATTCAGTAAGCAACCTGAAAGGGGTAAGTTTTTTTTAAACTGCTTGTTTTATGTCTGCATTTGAAATAAATAATTGTTTTTATTGATTTAAATAACAATTAAAAAAATTGGTCTTATCGCATTGGTCCCCACGCACCTTAAAAAATATATAAATTCCCTAATTTAAAAAAATTGTGCTGCAACAGTGATGGTAAAATTATTATGAATATTAAACACTGCCATTGAAAAATATTTAAAATACAAGTTGGTTTGTGTGT
This sequence comes from Oedothorax gibbosus, assembly GCA_019343175.1. Taxonomy (NCBI): domain Eukaryota; kingdom Metazoa; phylum Arthropoda; class Arachnida; order Araneae; family Linyphiidae; genus Oedothorax; species Oedothorax gibbosus. The sequence continues at coordinate 2,958,137 of JAFNEN010000006.1, forward strand.
GTGTGTAACAGAATCTGTCACTTAAACCGCTTCCCCACAGTATTTGTGTTCTCCAGCGAACACACTATTTATATATCTTAGAAAGAAATTTGCCAAACAGGGCATTTAGCAAGTTCCAATTTTAAATTTTACACCAAAATTAACGTCAAATCTAGAAAAATTTCGACTTTAGAATTGTGTAATTTTTTTCTGCTAAAATGGAAGCAAAATTATTATCATTCAACTTAACATTATTTTGAAAAATAAAAAAAGAGCACTAGTTTCATACGAAAAACGAACGTTCTTTGTCATTTTCCTAATAAACATCTTTTAGTCGCCATAATGTCTTGTTTTCATTAATTTTCTTTCAAAAAAATTTCAATTAATAATATTTATCATTTGTTAAATTAATGTACAGTTTGAAGAATAAATAATTAGTAAAATTGATGCTTTAAAAATAAAAGCGAAACTTTTCATTTTTTTATGCAAAGAACTCTCTATATGCATCTTTCTTCATACATAATAATGAATCCTCAAAAGAAATCTTTTGTGATGTGACAACAATCCAAACTGAATAATATCACATAAATATTTTTTCACGAGTTTTATTTTTATTTTATATAAAGTTTCTTGTACGTTTGACGAAACGGCAACAGTGAAAATATTGAACAAAAATGGATTTTGCATGTTATTTCAATTTAGATTAAATTTTTAGTTATTTAAATTTTAAATAAACTTCTTATTCAAATTTTTAATGAAATTTGAAACGTAGCCTAGCCTGATATTTTGCTTCAAAATGACGTATCCCACTTGTTTGAGAGACCTGCGGATCGTTTTGTGAAAGTGGGTGGTGGACGGACAGACTTGCGGATAGAACGATTAGAAAACCTTTCACTTTATACGTTATAAACGCAGTGTGGAAGCTAAAAAGGCTAAGATAGAATTCAGCAGCTATAATGAATATATCCTGCTTCCCAATTAGCGGATTTCCATTTTTAGAATAGCTCATTGGAATAATTTGTCGTTTAAATATTTATGTTAGGGAGAAAATATTTTTAGTTCTATGAAAATCCAGCAGGCAGACTTAACCTTCTGAGAGGTTTTAACCCCCCTCTAGTTTTGCTAATACTGATTAGTCGTTGCCCTGAATTAATTTTGTATTTTTTTTGTACCATTAGTTACCATTAGGATACCATTATTTATTCAAAACTAATGTATTAATGACTAATGAATAACGTATTCAGAATTGAAACTTGAAGAATATTACTTTAATGTATTAAGCTTGAAGTTATTCGTTATCGATAGAATCTCCAAAAGTGTCAACAATACAGCCAAGACCTCGCCGTTCACACAGCTCATTCAGAAAGCAACCTGAAAGGGGTAAGTTTTTTAAAACTTTAATTAAGAATTGTTAAATAAATAATAATTAAGAATAAAGAATTGTTTTTATCACAAAGAACAATTTAAAAAATTGATCTTATTGCATGGTCCCCACGAACCTTATAAAATATATATAAAGTCCCTAATTTCAAAAAATTATGATGCAACAGAGAGATTGTAAGATTATTATGAATATTAAAAACAGGCATTGAAAAGAAATATTAAAAAAAGGCCTTCAGGCAGACTAACCCCCCCCCCCCCTCTCTACTTTTGCTTAAAACTTATGAGTCTCTACCCTGAATTAACTTTATATATTTTTTGTTTAAGGATACCGTTAGTTAATTAAAACTAATGTATTAAGTATAAAACAAATCTATTAAATTTGATTTTCTTCGTTATAAAGTTATGTACTATGTTAAAACTTATGTATTAAACTTGACTCTTTTCTTTTTATAGTTGAATCTCCATCATCCCCCAGACCAAAGCGTCACACACGCTCAATTAGTGAAGAAATTAAAAGTGGTAGAGGAACCTCCAACCCCAAAGCATCTCCACAGATTTCAGTCAGCTGCAAAGGTTAGTGTAGTTCTAAGAATTTTTCATAATGGCTCAAATTGATATTTTTCTTACTTTTGGTCCGATTCCTGGAGTCATGAAAATTGTTAATTTCAGTCATGAACAGTCATGAATTTGGGACATTTCATTTTGGCAGAAACCCTGTATTTTTTAATTCAGCTGGATTATTAGATTTTGGAGAAAAATGTAACTATGATGAAGGTCCTGCAAATATATTGCACTGTTAAAAAAAATACTATGAACAGCTTTAAAAGAATTCCCGATAAGCTTATTTCATCAGAACAAAGATAGAGTTTATTATTTTAATTGAAGGACTTGCAACCAAATGTGGGCACTTATGAGATCCCCCCCCCCCTTTTTTTCCTCCACTTCTACCAAAATATTGTAAATGTTACAGTTTCTTAAAAGTAACTTTCTAATCCCTGGTTCTTGATTGCAGTCCTACGTGCACCACCTGACAACCAGGTCAGTGGAGAACGAAGCCTGTTGCGAGGAAGAAGATCCAGACGAGATGGAACAGGAAATCGAGAAACAACGAGACCAAGAAATGTCCAGTCCTGGCCTGCTGGACGAAGCCCTCCCTCACGACGCATCTCACCTCGAACACTCCGTTCTTCCCCCGCACGAGCTGCCACACATCATGATGAACAACCCCATGGTGAGTGCATATTGCGGCAGTTCTTTTAACTGATTTAAGAGTCATTTTTTTTAAAGGGGGACAACTTGTGATAGTTGATACCTTCGATTTTCTTGAAGCTTTCATTATATGTTAGTAGTATTAAGATATGAAAAAGTGAATTTCAGTTTTTCTTAAATCCGTCTTGTTTAACCTTGAGAGAAGTTCAAAGTTTGAGGTAATGGATCAATGGTGTACATTATATCATCCTTCTACTTCTAAAGCTATGAGTGTTCCATGAATTTTTTTTTTTAATATGGACACTACTACATACTAGGTACATGTCAGCATAATTAGTTGGTGGGTCACTCATGGCTTTGAAGGTCAGGGTTCTTTGAAAAAGGTCATTTTTGTCGATTTTTGTCATGTTCTGCTTAATTATCTGCTTAAGCCATAAGTGACCCACAAAAATAATTGTTGGATTAATTACACACACTAGGGTAGTACTTAGAAAAATATAAAACACCATGGGTGACCCTTTACTTTGGTAGTTACAGCGTCTCAAAGTTGATCATTTCCAAAAAGTCAATTTGAAAGGTCAATTACTCCATAAGCGAGACTAAGAGTCAATAACTTGGAGACACAGTTGTATATACACTTTAAATGTTGTTGTTTTAGACCCAGGTTACAAATCCATAGCACCCGACTTTTTTTTTATTACAGTCTATTTTATACAGTCCATTTCGATCATTTGAAATTCAAATGTCTTGTTTATTATGCTGCTATCTATGATATAAAATGTGAAGCTTTCATACAGCAGGTAGGAATTGGAGATATAAAATGGACTATAATTAAAAAAAAGTAAGTAGGGTGCCATGGATTTGTAACCTGTTTCTAAAACTACAACATTTGAAGTGTATTTACAACTGTGTCTCCAAGTTATTGAGTCTTTGCTTCTGGAGTAATTGACCTTTCAAATTGACCATTTTTTGGAAATAATCAACTTTGAGACCTTGTAACTACCAAAGTAAAAGTCACCCATGGTGTTTTATATTTTTCTAATTCAGTGTGTGTAATTAATCCAATAATTATTTTTGTGGTTCACTTATGGCTTAAGCAGATAATTAGGCAGAAACATAACAAATCAACGAAAATGACCTTTTTCAAAGGACCCTGACCTTCAAAGCCATGAGTGACCCACCAAACTAATTATGCTGACATGTACCTAGTATGTGGTAGTATTCATTTAAAAAAAAATTATGGAACACTCATAGCTTTAGAAGTAGAAGGATGATATAATGTACACCATTATTCCATTACCTAAAACTTTGAACTTCTCTCAAGGTCAAACAAGTTGGATTTAAGAAAAACTGAAATTCTCTTTTTCTTATCATAGTACTACTAACATATCATGAAAGTTTCAAGAAAACATCAAATATCACCCCCATATTCAATTTGACCCAGTTTAAATAAAATGACTCAAAACTTTCAATACTAGATTTTTATTTAAAAAAATCTGAAATTTGTGTAATAGACTCATTATGCATCCAGAATGAAATGGTGGAAAGCAGGGAAAAAAATATTGATTTTTTTTAACTAAAATATAAGAATTTTTTTTTGACTAACTTTTGTATAAATTAAAACAACTTTTCAAAACTTTATTTGTTAAACATACGTTAAATTTTAAACATTTAAAAATGCAAGCATGAAGTATTTAGGGCCAATTTATTTATTAGAATTGTTTCGGAGTGAATTTAATTATTTTTTTTGTTGTGATATTTAAAGGAAAAATTTTGCTTACCATTTGACATATATTCTTGCTTGATATAACCGGGGAAAATTTAGGGCAATTTATTTAATAAAATTGTAATTAAGAGTAAAACGTAAATGTATTAAGCTTGAAATTCTTTTTTATATAGTTAAATCAACTTTTTATCACATGGTTATGGTTGATCTTGCACCCATTACGAAAAAAAATTTAAGAAAGTATTTTTTATTTAAAAAAAGGTTTTAAGGTTTCCCTTGTAGTTCATTACACTGGATTATTTGAGATTCAAGGCTTAAAGAGCCCCTTATTTCCTTTAAAATTTGCAAAAAGTACTGGATACATGCTGTTAATTTAATCCTTTCTTTCATGACCCTCACTCAAAATATGTTTAGTCAATCCACATATACACTGTACCTTTGGCACATACAATCCAAAATAAGTGCCATGGTAGCTAACAGAGCAGACCTCGCTCTGACTCGCCATGTACATGATGGCCTTAATTTAACTGACGGCATTTGGGGCTTTCTGTAAGGCCAACTGATTGGCCGAATTACTATTCATTTAAATAGAAATACTATTTACGACGCAAGGTAGAGAATGCTGTAAAAAAGATATTTTCAAAATTTTCTGGTATGGAAATTTTTATGAGACTTATTTCAAGCTAAGATATACAAAAAGGAAATAATTTTTATTTCCTATTCATTCCATTTTTATTTCCAATAATATTGCTGGTAGTAACAGTTATGCCAAATTTTCCCTAACAGAAGATTTTTATACTGTGTCAAGTTTAGATACAAAAACATGAGTCACAAAACTTCACTAAAAGGGTTTGGTTAAAAAAAGTTGTGGTAGTAAAGATCAGGCAGGTTTAAATAATTAAAAATATCTGGAAGAAAATAAGTTAATAAATTTTATTTGAATTAAGTTCTAAACTTCACTTGACTGTAGTTCTAAATTATGTTGCCAATAGCCCTAGTATGGCTTTAGTGCGAAGATAATTCAACCTACAACCAGAAATGCTTGAGTTTTAGAGGTTTCTTAATGTGCTTTATTGTATAAGAATATTTTTAGCTTATACAACAAAGCACTGAACCTTTTCTTAATACCACCAGTTCATTTCTTCAACCAAAAAAAGATATTGCTTAATTCAGCTGGATTAAGTTTTTGAAGAAAAATGTAACTATGATGAAAGTCCTGCAAATATATTGCACTGTTAAAAATTACTCTGAACACTTTTAAAAGAATTCCCGATGAGTTTACTTCATTAGAAAAGGGATAAAAAGTTTATTTTAATTTAAGGACTAGCAACCAAATTTTTGTGTGTCCCCCCCCCCCCCCCTTACCTTTTTTCCTCCATTTCTACCACAGATTGTAACAATAACAGTGTTTCTTAAAAGTGACTTTCTAATCCCTGGTATTTAATTGCAGTCCTACATGCACCACCTGACAACCAGGTCAGTGGAGAACAAAGCCTCTTGCGAGGAAGAAGATCCAGACGAGGCGGAACAGGAGATCGAGAAACAACAAGACGAAGAAACATCAAGTAAGAACGCCAATTTTCCTTAGAGATTCCTTGAAAAATTAATAAATGAGGTTGTTCAGAACTTTTAATTTTCGATAACCTAATATGAAATTTAAAGGTGATGAAAGTATTACGAATAGGGATCGAAAATGGAGATTTTATGTTTTCTACACATTTCGAAGGGGGCCGATTCCGAAAGCGGGTTTTGAACTTTGGTCTGCCTGTCTGAAACCATTCTACAGATTGAATTGGAAGAATCTGTAATACTGGAAAACCTAACAGCTAGCCACCATTTTATGTTTTATTCATAGAAATCAGCTTATTGAAAAGTATATTTCAACCTAACCTTACTTAATAGACCCCTTCTCTTTTCAGTGAGCAAGCGGCCCGGCCTGCTGGACGAGGCACTCCCTCACGACGCATCTCACCTCGAACATTTCCTGCACGAGCTGCCACACATCATGATAAACGCCCCCGTGGTGAGTGCATATTGCGGCAGTTCTTTTAACTGATTTAACCCTTTTCCATACCAAATTTTTATTCTAAAAATCTAAAATTTGTGAAATAGACTCATTATGCATCCAGAATAAAATGGTGGAAAGCAGGGGAAAAAAATATTTTTTAACTCAAATATTAGAGAAAAAATTTGGAATCATAACTTTTGTATAAATTAAAACAACTTTTCAAAACTTTATTTGTTAAATATAGGTTAAATTTTAAATATTTAAAAATGCAAGCATGAAGTATTTAGGGCCAATTTATTTATTAGAATTGTTTTGGAGTGAATTTAAATTTTACCATGTTTTTGATATTTAAAGGAAAAATTTTGCTTACCATTTGACATATATTCTTGCTTGATATAGCGGGGGAAAATTAAGGGCCGATTTATTTAATAAAATTGTAATTAGGAGTAAAACTTAAATGTATCAAGCTTGAAATTCTTCTTTATATAGTTAAATCAACTTTTTATTACATGGTTAAGGTTGATCTTGCACCCATTACGAAAAAATTTAAGAAAAGTTTTTTTTTATTTTAAAAAAGGTTTTAAGTTTCCCTTTTAGTTCACTACACTGGGTTTTTTGAGATTCAAGGCTTGAAGAGCCCCCTATTTCCTATAAAATTTGCAAAAAGTACTGGATACATGGTGTTAATTTAATCCTTTCTTTCATGACCCTCACTCCAGAAATGTTTAGTCAACAATCCACATATACACTGTACCTTTTGCATATATAATCCGAAATAAGTGCCATGGTAGCTAACAGAGCAGACCTCGCTCTGACTTAATTTAACTGACGGCACTTAGGGCTTTCTGTAGAGCCAACTGATTGGCCGAATTACTGTTCATTTGATAGAAATGCTATTGACGACGCAAGGTAGAGAATACCCTAAAAAGATATTTTCAAATTTTTCTGGTATGGAAATGTTTATGCGACTTATTTCAAGCTATGATATACAAAAAAGGAAATAATTTTCCATTTTTATTTCAAATAGAATTGCCGGTAGTAACAGTAAAGTCAATTTTTCCCTAACAGAAGTTTTTTTGTACTGTGTCAAGTTAAGATAAAAAAAATGAGTCACAAAACTTCACTAAAAAGATTTGGTTAAAAAAAGTTGTGGTAGTAAGGATCAGGCATGTGTAAATAATTAACAATATCAGGAAGAAAATAAGATAAATTTTATTTGAATTAAGTTCTAAACTTCACTTGACTGTAGTTCTACATTATGTTGAAAATAGCCCTTGTATGGCGTTAGTGCGGAGATAATTCAACCTAACTTAACAACCAGAAATGCTTGAGTTTTAGAGGTTTCTTAATGTGCTTTATTGTATAAGAATATTTTTTAACTTATACAACAAAGCACTAAACTTTTTCTTAATACCACCAATTTATTTCTTCAACCAAAAAAAGATTTGCTGTTTAATTCAGCTGGATTAAGTTTTTAGAGAAAAATTTAACTATGATGAAAGCCCCGCAAATATGTTACTGTTAAAAAATACTCTGAACAGCTTCAAAAGAATTCCCGATCAGTTTACTTCATTGGAACAGGCATAAAGTTTATTATTTCAATGGAATAACTTGCAAACAAATTATGAGCATTCCCCCCCCCCACACACACACACCTTTTTTACTCCACTTCTACCACAGATTGTAACTAACAGTGTTTCTTAAAGGTAACTTTCTAATCTCTGGTTCTTAATTGCAGTCTTACCTGCGCAACCTCACAACCAGGTCAGTGAAAAACGAAGCCTGTGGCGAGGAAAAGGAAGAACCAGACGAGTTGGTTCAGGAGATCACAAAACAACAAGACGAAGAAACGTCAAGTAAGAGCGCAATTTTCCTTAGAGATTCCTTGAAGAATTAATAAATTAGGTTTTTCAGTACTTTTAACTTTCGATTACCTAATATGAAATTTAAAGGTGATGAAAATATTACGATGGGTGCGGGAAATGGAGATTTTGTGTTTTCTACACGTTTCGGAGGGAGCTGATTCCAAAAGCGGTTTTTGAACTTTGGTCTGCCTGTCTAAAACCATTCTACAGATTGAACTAGAAGAATGTGTAATACTGGAAAACCTGACAGCCAGCCACCATTTTATGTTTTATTCATATAAATCAGCATATTGAAAAGTATATTTCAACCTGACCTTACTCAATAGATTCTTTCTCTTTTCAGTGAGCAAGAGGCCCGGCCTGCTGGGCGAGGCGCTTCTTTACGACGCATCTCAGTTCGAACATTTCCTGCACGAGCTCCCACACATCATGATGAACGCCCCCATGGTGAGTACATATTGCGGCAGTTCTTTTAACTGATTTAACCCTTTCAATACCAACTTTTTATATTTTATTCTTAAAATCTAAAATTTGTGAAATCGACTCATGCATCCAGAATGAAATGGTGGAAAGAAGGGAAATTAATATTAATTTTTTAACTCAAATATTAGGGGGAAAAAATTTGGAATTTTGTATAAATTATAACAATTTCTCAAAACTTTATATGTTAAAGTTTTAAACATTTAAAAATGCAAGCAGGAAAAATTTCGGGCTAATTTATTTGATAAAATTGTTTCAGAGTGAATTTTAATTTTACCATGTTTTTGACATTTTCATTTAATTACACTGCTCAAAACAATTAGAGGAGTACTTTTTACTTCCAACTTTTACTTCACTCCTAACTTCTTAATTTTTATTCTAAAAATCTAAAATTTGTGAAAGATTCATTATTTTTCATCCAGAATAAAATAGTGAAAAACAGGGGACAAAATCTTAATTTTTTAAACTAAAATTTAAGGGAACACGATTTTAATCTTAACTTTTGAATAAATTATAACAATTCTTTTCAAAACTTTTTTTGTGAAAAATAATTAAAATATATTTTCAAATATTTAAAAAATGCAAGCATGAAAAATTTAGGTTCAATTTATTTACTAAAATTGTTTTAGAGTGAATTTTATTTGACCATGTTTTTCATTTAATTAAAACTAAAATTATTAAATTCTTCAAAAGACATGATTCTTCTATCTAACGATACATAAGTGCGAGCTTAACTTAGTCGGAAAATAATCACAAACTGATGATTCCAAATGGAATCATTGGGGGTGAAAAGGGTTTAAACCATGCACTCCCCTAATTGTTTTGAGCAGTCTACATCAAACATTATTTAATTCTTCAAAAGACATGAAGATGTTGAGAATTTAATAAAATTTATTTGAAATAAGGGAAAGTTTAACTTCACACAATTACAAGATTGATAAAAATCGCATCTTTGATAATTACAAATTTAATCATTGGGAGTGAAATGGTTAAGTTAAATATTAATTTTTGAAAATGCATTCAGAATTAAAGAGCTTAGGGGGCGTCCATAAATTATATGATGCGATTTTGGCTATTTTTTGACCCCCCCCCCCTTCTCCCATGGTGATTTTTCGTGATATTTGGCGCAACGTCCCCTTAGTGGAAAAATGTGCCAAGTCACAAATGGGTGAAAATGAAAAAATGAGCTCTAACGTTTTTAGTCTGCCACTGGTTTTGTAATATGCTCATTCACAAAAAAATTTATATTTTTTAAAAAATGTCAGTACGTTCTTATACTTATCTCTTCTATTGACCGGTGGGTATTTTAGCAGGAGTTTTTTTTCGTGGGACCTGGGTCACCGGTTGATCCCTCACCAGGACTGATTAACACGTTGACTGCGACGATATCAATGGAAAATTTTCATCGATAGAGGCTGATGTGAAGTAGTAGAACATCCTGTTTTTTAAACCAGTTTGTTACAATGGAAATGAACTCTTTCATTTTCGAAAAAATAAAAATCTTAGTTCGAGGTCATAAAATTACAAGATTAGGTTGAATTTACGTCACTAACTAAAGAGCTACACGACAGCGATACGAGGAAATGTTCCTGGCCTTTTCCGACCGGATAACTCATCATCTGTCACTAATTATTAAATTGAAAGCCAATAACCAGATTTGTTTCAGTGATTATATTTTCGACTATGAAATCATCATTAAATTTTCATAATTCATGTTTTTTTTTGGAGGGGGGGGGGGGTGTTTTTGTTTGAAAAAACTACAAAAACGACTACTGGCATTTTTTTTTTAATAGCCAGATAGTTGAATAACAAACTAAACCGCACTGCGAAATGCAGTATGTCTGGTCGCCCTACACTTGAGACGAAAGATTTAATTTCCTCGTAATTCGAAATAGAATATACTCTTTCAAATCATCAAGTATTATTCCAAGCACAGTGGGGTCGGTTTCAAAAGTGTAAAATCTAATATTCTACATTCTATATCCTGAAATTGATCACCAAATAACCTTAAATTTGCTTGCAGTGTTAACATCATTTAAATATAGGTGTTAACATCCCTACATAATTATGGTTGTATTATATTTGTCATCAATAGGCGAAAGATACACTTCGCAATAACACAAAAACTTCATAAGCTTTAAAATCTATGTATGGACTATGTCGCATCTGGGATTACTAGGTGTCAATTAAATATCATACAATAGAGTATTTCAAGAGCTAGATCGTGTAGTTTGTGTAACCAATAGACCATCATGTTTATCAAGTTTTCAAACGAACTTGAACTCATAAGAACGGTTGGTGAAATGGTACAATGAATTTTATCAGAATGCTATACAGTGAATCGGATCATGTCACGCGCTGGCGCGTGATTCACAGCCAAAATGTTAAGAACGGCTTGTGTTGACAGGTTCATTGATTATTCTGGCTTGTAGCAACAACATTTATTAATAAGACATTAGGATAACTCAAAGAGATAACTCAAGTAAACAGAATTAGCAATTTGGTTTAATAGATAAGAATAGCTCACGCTGCTACGTTGGCTCGATCAACAAGCAAATCTGAGCTGCCGCTGTGCACAAAGAGAACGAGAGAGCGTCCATCTACAAACAGTTAGTTTATATCCTCAATTCCCTGTTGTTGCCACTTATCAGCCAAAGCAAATAATCATGGTTGGGTTTTTCCTGTCCAAAACTAGTATTTCTAGAAAACTGGGAAATACCTCTTTCTTTGAGAAAAACTGGTTAATACCTTTCTTTCTGGAATATACCTTTATTGGTAAATTTCTTTTAATTAAAAAGTGTTATAAAAGTAAAGACGAGTTTTTATTTTTTGTTTACATCTTAATGTTTGCATTATGGCTGTGATTGTGTTTTTGTTCCCCACATCCCTACTGTAAGCATTATACAGGGTGGCGTAAATAAAAGTGGCTCCGTCATGGAGATAATGATGGAATACAAAAATTTTAGTTTTAAAAGAACAAAGCATGCAAACTAAAAGCTTATATAACTTATTTATTCCTATATAAATAACAAATTATAAGTTAAAATCATTGACTAACTTTCTTGTGTCTGGACCACAGTAATTACCCTATGATCTTGTCAATCATTGTTTTTTAGCTTCAAATTACTTTTTATCTTCTGCGGTATTAAAACCATCAACATGACACGACGTTTAACGTGTATGATTGAATACTGATAAGACTGAAACAGTACTGTAGTCGTCTGTATATTCTTATACATGCTAAATAATGCATTGTACTCTGACGTGAAAAAAATCAGTGGAACATTTTATTTTCAGAGTTTATGTATTGATATTCTTTATAATGATTTTATTTTTTGTTTTGTATGTTTTAAAGCCGATTTAATTTAAAAACTACATTTATTATAAAAAATTGGGCATTAATTAGGATTTACTAATGAAAAGTCTATGGACATGATGGTGAGACAGCCCGCAGACATGATTTGTCATAGTCTGTGGACAGCATTTATTATATAAAATATTTAAAAAAATTTATTTATTCAATGTAAGTAGATCAAATATTGACACCTGAGCATAATGGGTGTACAAGATGACCCTTTCTATAGGGCATGCCAACGGGTCGAAGGAAAGTTCGTTTTATGTTCTCTGTGAATGTGACTACTACTTTGCACAAAGATTTGAGGGTCTTGAGTACCATTGTATCAATGTCTGAGAGGTTGATAATTTACCAATCAGGGAAATGCTGAGGTTCATTTCAGAAAACGGCATGTTGAAGGTTAAACGATGGTTAGTATAATAGACCAGAGGTCGCAGTCCTTGGTTTCGTTATCAGATAAAATATTCATTATATTAAATTTATTTGGGTGGAAGCACAAGCAAAACTTTCTTTATGTGAAAGATATCTTGATGGACATGATTTTTGTACATATTGTGAGGAATTATGGATAAAAACTGCCTTTTTATTTGATTAATATTTTTCAGTGTTCTTATGCATCATTTAAAAATACCATTTTGAAAATTAAGGGGGGGGGGTATGAATTATCCATAGTGAGTGAAAATGTTTGCTATTATTTAGAATTGTCACCAAAATAATACTGTTCCCTAGCGATGAATTAAAACTGAAATTTGGTGGCAAGTTTATTCGGTAACTAGAATTGGTCGCCATTTGTCCCTTTGCAAAGTGTTTCTTTTGACATCTTTCAATTCTGCTTTTCTTTATAGTTAAGTATTTTGAACTATCCACTTATCCAACTATGTAGACTTGTTAAAAAAGGCTATTTCTATATTCACTAGCCCATATTCTTATGGTATGTATTTTATCAGCATTATGTACTTTTTAAAATCTTTTTTAGAAAATCTTCTACAAGCAGAAAATTCAAAACAATTGGAACAAGATGCTGACAATCCAAATCAAGACAAGGTACAAGTCTACAGCAACCTACCTCCTGAGGACGAAAGTAATTTGAATGAAGCCATCTCTGATAACTGTAATTCACTAATTTCTATTAATCCTAAATTAAGACGGTTTAATTGGTTTTACCCTGATATTTGGGAAAATCCTGAACCTAAGTCTAAGTATTTACGTAAACGAGACCTAGTTACTAAACATAAAGAAAGTGAATTAACGGCACATGTGGAGTTGAATAAAATATTTTGTGAAAGTGATTTAAGTGATCTTGAAATAGTATTTCCTGATTGTGTTAAATCATGCTCAGACAATCCTGAAGATAATACTCGGGTGGTAGTTACAACAGTTGAACCTCCGACAATTGAACTTCCAGCTCTATCGAGTGAGGGTATTAAATTGTCTAAATTTTTAGATTATAACAAAATAAACGAGGCAAATTCCTCGGGCTTGGGTTATAGCAATCTTGAATCTTCACTTCATGTTAAAAAAGAAATCTGCAATAAATTCTTTGAGCTTTGTAGTAAGGCTGGTTTACATGAGGCTCAATTTGCTGACGACAGTAACAAATTGAATGCAACTTCAAAAATAGTTCCTCTTTTAGTATGCAAAACCTCCAAAAATAGTGATGAACAAAATAATTATCTACCTAACCTTGATTCGGTAACATTTGTTAAACCATCAAGAGAAGAGTTCTTGTTAAGACATTTTAGTAAACAACGGTTGTTTGACCCCACAAATACTCAGCAAATACATGATAGTCACAAAAAAGTTGACGAAGCAAATTTGCAAGAATGTGCACGAGTATTTCCTGCCAAATATAAGACGGGTGAATTCCCCCCTAAACCCACTACTAAGGTGCTATCCCAGACACCCCAGGAAGCCGAGACACTTTGTAATCATACAGTGAGTGGGTCATCCCAAGCCCATCAATTAACAGTAGAAAGACGCTGTTCGTTGATGTCTAAAAACTTTTATTGTGCATCAGAATGTTCTTATTTGAGACCAGAATTAATGTCTGCTGAAATACTCGACAAACCTTCATCAGGGGAGTCTTGGCACGTCAACCATATTGCAAACATATACTTAAAAGATACAAAAAGTAGAGTAGGGATTGAAAAATTTTATAATTTTTCTTGTATGTATCCAAAATACCGAAAGTATATGGAGCCTGTAGAAGTATATGAAGATTCAGACGAAGATGTAGAAGATAATTTGAGCTTATCTCAGCAGAAAAATGAAGTGTTTTCTTATGAAACAAATGATAGCAAGGTCTCATACTGTCAAGGCAAAAAAGTAAAGATCTTATCTTGTAAACCAGAATCCAAGAAAAGTAGGATTTTATTTAAACATAAAAATACAAGTTATCGGAAAGATGTACCTGGACCATCAAATGCCAAGATTGTATCAAAACTGCGAAAGGCTAAAGCCTCACTTTACACAAAGTCTCTCGCCAAATCTAAATTATCACAGGCTATAAGTAGAAGTATCCTATGTAAGAAAAAACAAGTTGCATCCTCATCCAGTAAATTTAAGGGAAAGAAAGTTGTGGTTTTGTCTAGATGTAAAAATATTAGCTCTTCAAAGGGATTATCTCGACCCATCAATTCTTCCCAAACATCACATTCTAATTCCTTGTCGGAGCCCACAAATCTCATTTCTTCACCACAACCAATGACTGTTGAGGCTTTACTTGTCCCAACTACTGAAGCTTTGGCTCAACCAGGACAGGTCGAAACTCGCAAGACATGTAAACGCAAAAGAGATAATTCTTTTTCCAATCAATCAAATGAAGAAGAGGCTCAACCAGCACAGGTTGACTCTTTCAAGGCCAAGAAATGCAAAAAAAGTACCGCATTATCCAGTCAATCCAAAAATCTTTCACAGACTGAAATCATTTCTAAAACCCAACCTGTTTTTATTGACATATTAAATGACGTCTCAAATGAAGACATGCAAAAATCTGAACAAATACTACAAAACGAAACCCTCCTCACCAAAGAAGATGAAAATGACCGTAACCATGTCTTGGAGATTACAAAATGTTTGATGGAAAAGATCGCTATTGCAGGTCTTTTAAAATCAAACTTACAAGGAACAGTTCTTACCAAAGATCAAGAGGATGAAATTATCCAAAACATTTTCTTAGCTTTTAAAAACGAACAAATAAAGACTGAAGTGGTGGAGGTAATAGACAATGATGACGATTGTATTATTTTGGAACATTTACCTGGACCCTCAAGTACTAAACTAGTCTCTACTGATGATACCTTGCCTGTTGAAGATTGTATTATTTTGGAAAATTTACCTGGACCCTCAAATACTCAACTAGCCTCTACTGATAATACTTTGCCTGTTCCCAAAGATGTTCAGACCTTATTTAAATCAAAACATGATGAAATGTCACCTGGAAGCTCAGTTCTTCCTGACTTGCCCTTACCTGTACAGACTAAAATGTTACAGGATCATGCAAATGCTCAGGAAATGCTGCAATCAGAAAAAGATCCGATAAGTATAATTTCTTCTATTCAATTAACATCAGATAAAATTTTAAATGTTTCTGAAACATTGCCCAAAACTTCAAATATTCATATTCACTGTGAACCAAATCAGGTTGGTACTTTCCCTGGTACCCGCCCCAATCTAGTTGGAGTATTATGTAAATTCCTAAATGGTGA
This sequence comes from Oedothorax gibbosus, assembly GCA_019343175.1. NCBI lineage: Eukaryota > Metazoa > Arthropoda > Arachnida > Araneae > Linyphiidae > Oedothorax > Oedothorax gibbosus. The sequence goes on from JAFNEN010000006.1 coordinate 2,973,849, forward strand.
AGATGCTTCAGTGCCGGGAACGCTCAGGAACTTGCTTAGTGATGCTAACTCTCAACTATCATCTGATATCTCAAATGACAGTGCAGGTCTATTGAATGTAAACATGCAACAAATAAATGAAAATAAAAACATTCTTACCAAAGAACAAGAAGATAACATTAAAGAAGAGCTTTTCTTAGCACTTAAAAAAGAGCAAGAAAGAAGAAAGGCGATAGAAATTGTCGACAAGTTTATCGAAAGCACTATTGCCAGTCCTTTTTATTTAATTATTCAAAGAATAAAACAGAATGAGGAACTATTAACCAAAGAACAAGAAAAAGAAATTGTACAGAACATTTTCTCTGCCTTTAAAAAGGAACAAATAAAGAGAAAAGTAATGGAGGTCATGGGCCAAAATGAAGATTGTAAAAATTTCAAAATTTTACCGACATCTTTAAATGCCCAGCCAATGTATACAGGTGATATGTTGTCTGTGTCTACAAATGTTCCAGTCTTAATTAAAACTGAACATAATCGATTGCTATCTTCAAGCTCAGATGTTCCAGCTTTTTTTTATTCAACAGAAGCATTACACGAATCACCAAATATTTCTCATTTACCAGCATCCAAACAAACTGAAATGTTACAAAACAGTGCAAATCCTGGTAAAACAGCCCCACAAGTTCATGAACCCAAAAATAACGTTTCTCCAAATCTTTTAACACAAACTGAAGTATTACATGAATCGCCAAATGTTCCTCGTTTGCCCACGTCTGAACCAAATGAAATGTTTCAAAACTGTGCAAATCCTGGTAAAACAGCCCCACAAGTTCCTGAACCCCAAACTAACATTTCTTCAAATATTTTAACGCAAGCAGAATCTCTTGATGTTTTGAAAACTTTGCCCGAAGATACAAGTGTCGAGGACAAGGTTGCTGAACCAATGCAGGTTGATACTTTTCCTAATGCTCAACCTGCTCTTGTTGAAGTATTACATGCATCAGAGCCAGGAATGTACAGAAGCCTGTTTATTGACAACACTTGTCAACCGTCCTCTGATTTTCCAATTGACAATGCAGGTCCTTCAAATATAAATAAACAACAAATAAAAGAACATGAAACACTTCTTACCAAAGAACATAAAAAAGAGCAAGAAAGAAGAAAGGCAATAGAAATTGTCGACAAGTTTATCGAAAGCACTATTGCCAGTCCTTTTTATTTAATTATTCAAAGAATAAAACAGAATGAGGAACTATTAACCAAAGAACAAGAAAAAGAAATTGTACAGAACATTTCCTCTGCCTTTAAAAAGGAACAAATAAAGAGAAAAGTAATGGAGGTCATGGGTCAAAATGAAGATTGTAAAAATTTCAAAATTTTACCGACATCTTTAAATGCCCAAATGTTGCAAAACAGTGCAAATCCTGGTAAAACAGCCCCACAAGTTCATGAACCCCAAAATAATGTTTCTTCAAATATTTTAACGCAAGCAGAATCTCTTGATGTTTTGAAAACTTTGCCCGAAGATACAAGTGTCGAGGACAAGGTTGCTGAACCAATGCAGGTTGATACTTTTCCTAATGCTCAACCTGCTCTTGTTGAAGTATTACATGCATCAGAGCCAGGAATGTACAGAAGCCTGTTTATTGACAACACTTGTCAACCGTCCTCTGATTTTCCAATTGACAATGCAGGTCCTTCAAATATAAATAAACAACAAATAAAAGAACATGAAACACTTCTTACCAAAGAACATAAAAAAGAGCAAGAAAGAAGAAAGGCAATAGAAATTGTCGACAAGTTTATCGAAAGCACTATTGCTAGTCCTTTTTATTTAATTGTTCAAAGAATAAAACAGAATGAGGAACTATTAACCAAAGAACAAGAAAAAGAAATTGTACAGAACATTTCCTCTGCCTTTAAAAAGGAACAAATAAAGAGAAAAGTAATAGAGGTCATGGGTCAAAATGAAGATTGTAAAAATTTCAAAATTTTACCGACATCTTTAAATGCCCAAATGTTGCAAAACAGTGCAAATCCTGGTAAAACAACCCCACAAGTTCATGAACCCCAAAATAATGTTTCTTCAAATATTTTAACACAAGCAGAATCTCTTGATGTTTTGATAACTTTGCCCGAAGATACAAGTGTCGAGGACAAGGTTGCTGAACCAATGCAGGTTGATACTTTTCCTAATGCTCAACCTGCTCTTGTTGAAGTATTATGTAAATTCTTAAATGGTGAAGATGCATCAGAGCCAGGAATGTACAGAAGCTTGTTTATTGACAACACTTGTCCACCGCCCTCTGATTTTCAAATTGACAATGCAGGTCCGTCAAATATAAATGAACAACAAATAAAAGAACATGAAACACTTCTTACCAAAGAACAAGAAGATAAAGTTAAACAAGCACTTTTCTTAGCACTTAAAGAAGAACAAGAAAAAAGAAAGGCTATGGAAATCATCAACAATTTTATAAAAACTATCACTAACATGAAATTTCCACCAAAAAAGTAACAATTGTAATGTTTTAATGCAACTAGATTCTGTCATTTAAAAACACTATTGAGGCACACTCCTTGTGCCCTTAGGCACATACGGCCTTACGCATACTCTGGGGATAAGCCACAAGTAAAACTTGCCACACGGCATTTGCTTGAAATGTCAAACTGACACATTTTGTCTGTTTTCAAGGCCAAGTTGTAGATTTCAAAAGTTTCTTTACATCCCTTCAAAATTTAAATGTCTCTACAATTTATTTAGCTACATTGTGGCAAAATAATAAGGCCAATAACAGAAGTAAAAATCAAAACTTTAGTTGAATTTTTAGGTTTAAAATTAAGAAAAGGCTTTTCTTACTAGGCCTCCATTGCTGGACTGGAGGTTCAATTGCTGGACCGAACTTTTGCAGTGCAAGTTAATTAAGTTTTTTTTAACATTTATTTTTATATTCCTGAAATTTTGAATTTTAGTGTCGGCAGAACCAATGCACGAAAAAGTTATTTTAAAAGAATTTCCTTTACCCTGTTAGTATGTTTCTCTCTGACTCCTGACTTTGCATTTATTTCTAATGTTTCTTCTAATGAAAAAGAGCTTAGTGGAAGAATGTTTGTGAAGTTTAAAAAAAAATTGAGATGTATGTGTCCATGAACATGTTATTCTCACCTTCAAGGACAAGTTTCCCTTTCTTCGTAAACAATAAGCATATTTTTTACAGTTTGCAAATTCCATTTTTAACAGAACTAAGTACAAACTAAAGCTTGTTTTCTCTGTTTTGTCACAAAGCATGTTCTTCCACTAAACTGTTAAATTATTTGGGGTAATTTTAATTGGCTTTGTTACTTTTTTTCTACCATGTCAGTTATCGAACTGACTTCAATATGCATATTTGAATTGGTATATCTACATACTATATGTTGTATACAATTTTAAAACTTTTCTGTTATAGAGTAAAAATTAAAAAAAAAACATGTGTCCCATGCTTAAATGCGCCTCTTACAAAGCCTTCACTATTACACTGCAAATCTTGAGGTTACATTTAATCCAGTTTAGCATCTGATGTGTTAATTAAAGCTGAGCTGTTTAACCTAATTTTATCTAGAGGGATTGTCACCTAATTCAGTAGTTTTGAAATTACAATATCTGTCAAATTATTTCTATGTATATTAGTATGAGCCATCCCTCTTTAAAAAAAATTGGTTATACAACTGAAATGCTATACAGTTCTATGTGCAATTTACAAAAATATTTAGTTATACATTTGACCCTTGCGTTAATGTTAACTTGAGGTGAGCGCCAAAACATTTAAACTCAATTTTATGTAATCATTATAATTTTTCTGTAATTTGATTAGTTTTAGTTTTTTTGTACATTTACCATCAATTATTTGTTTTTAAAACTGATTAAAGTCTCCTTTTAAAATTTAAGCCGTTTCCTTTTTTTAAATAAATGTGCATGACTTTCAGTTCATGTTCTATAGGATTTCCTAATAAGGGATTTCCTGTTAAGTCATAATTATTCATCTTTTGGTATTGTGGTGTTTTCATATATTGTTGATATGTTTCATTAAATTCATAGTTATTAAGTTCCTAATTATTGTTAATGTTTATTGTTCATTTCTTATAACTGTGCTGTTTTTGTAATTGTTAATATTTCATTAAATTCATAATTGCTATGTTTTATTTAAGAAATTTCTTACTGTTTTACTGTCAAGTACTAATCACTCTAAGCTGTAGTATTTCTTAATTTGATTAGTACTTAAACATATTCCAGGTTATTGTGGTAAGTTTTTTTTCTCTTTAAAAGCATTTATCTTTACTAAAAACAATTTACACTCTTTTTATCTGTAAGCTTTAATGCATTTATAATTACTAGGGTTCTTGCCAGCGTGGTGACATGGCAACATTTGGTATCAAATCATGTAGAAATGTCGGTAAATCTGTTCCAATGGGCTACAAATTTGCTGCTTCTGTTCTTTTTAGTAAAAATTAATTTTTTTCTTAGAGATTTTACTAATATTAAAATGTAAGTTTCGATATTTACAAGTTGATTTTGTATAAAATTTGCATGAACTCCTTTGAAAAAGACTATACAGACGATTACTTACTATAGACACACATGAAAGCATGTTTGATTCGTAGTTGATTGAATTGCTATCATTTGACAAAAACCACCTACAACCACTTACATAAAACAAGTAACAGACATTGGTATGAGAAGTTTTAACTTGGTTCTAAAATTGTTTGATTTGCGAATCATTGCACTTAGGGCTTTAATCTGAGCTCTTGGTCACATGGTTTATTCTTAGTTACATGGTGGCCTTTTGGAATGGAATCTCACTAATTTAAGACTAAAATACTTTTTTAGTCATTTAAATGTTTGTCTTCGTAGCCTCTTGTGTCTAACTATGCAATTTTCTCTCGCATTTAAAGAATTTCAATTTCGCTTATTTCTGAAATAATAATTTAAGTTTTAAGAAATGTTTTTGATCAGACTTTCAAAAAATGGCACAGATACTCCGTATGAAAAAAAATCACAATTATTTGAAAACAATTAAATATAAGGTTTTAACTTATTTAAAACTTTTTTTGATAATTAAAAAAATATCTGTTAATTGTACGGAATAAAAAGAACTATTTAATAGTGAGTTTGTAACAAATTTAGTTAAATCTAGTACAAATGCTCTGAATGGGTAATTGTTTTTTTTATTGTAATTGATTTTTTTTTTTTTTTTTTACAGTTTTATTTTTGGACTGCCAAATTTTCTTTGCTGGCGTGAACCTTAATAATTACCTGCTTAATAAAGGCTTTATTATTACTTTATATTGTGTACGTGTTTGTATATTTTAAGGTTTATAATTTGTATGTTACTATTTTTTTAAAAATGCTAAGCATTTTTAAACAATGTTACAAACTATTTTAAATGTTTAAACAAATATGTTAATGTGCAAAATATTTCAAAAATATTAAATGTTATATGTATCTTGTTTAACTCTAATTTTTTGGATTGTATTCAACTGTGTTAAAATATTTTAAAATAAAAAGTGTTTATGAAAGTTTCATTTAAATAACTTATACATTTTTTTTATGAAAAAAATGTGTGGCAAAAACTTTAATCCCTAAAAAGTTTGAGTAGACGTGTAGGTAAGTACATGTTGCCAAATTTAATGTTTGATGCTATTAATTTTTTTCCCCTTTGATAACTTATCATATCCTATTTTGAAGCTTTGTTACTCTGCTATAAATCTGTTAGTCAATCCTTTCATAAAAATGCTTCTACCACCTTTCCACTTACATAACTATACTGCCACTGCAAAAAAATTGACTATACCTGCAATTTTTGCCTTTTTAACATCAATTTGCAAGTAAAAAATTTTAACTACATTAGAACTATGTTAATTTCTACTTTTCACTTTACCATACTACAAATTTCTTGCGCTTCGCAAGTAAAAATAACGTATAACAGTTTGCAGAGAAGCAGATTTTTTTTTCTGTTTCGATTTGCTTATTTTGATTTTCGCTTTTTTTCATTTGGTGTTTGCATGCTAGTATTTTATTCGGAAACCTTTAATTTCTCTTGCGTGTTTAGTGTATTAGTTTGCACTCCTAGCACTCCTTTGATTACTAAATTATAGAGACTAAAACAATGACATTTTGTTGAATGAATGTTTTACCTCTTTAGTCTTTATTGTGTTTAAACTGCATACTGCTTTATAAAAGCCCCACTACCATGTATTTTCCCTCACACAAACAATAAAAAGTAACGGCTTTTTAAGTGGTGCTTATAAGTATCGTCAGGGCATAACGAGGTTGGTGCAGGATCACTAAAGTAAAAGTTTTAAGAATTTACCTCTAAAGACTTTAATGTACTGAAATGTCCATCAAAAAGTTCCATCTCTCACCGTTTTCTCCAAATTGATCAATGAAAAGTGAAACAGCGGTTTTTTAAGTAGTATTTAAAAGTACCATCAGTAGATAAAGGGTTAAGTAACGTCGAAATATATGTATATACAAATTTATTTTGAACGAAAATGTAAGTTACAATTCCAATTGTTAATTCTGTCAAAGCAGTGTACCGTACGAATGTAAGTTAATCTGCTTGATTCCTGTATGTTGGGAAGAAGGCTGTCAATTGAGTGTTTCCAACAGGGGCCATATACGTTGCATCTCCCCTTCGAATGACGTACTGTTCTTCTGGTACTGCATACACGATGCCCTCACTCTCAGGTAGGGATACTACAGTCACCTTTTCCCCTGTTCCAGTGGCTTCTTGGATGTGGGTGTAAGCTTCAGGCAGATGCAGAGCCTACACTCGAAAAAACACAAATCTCAATTAAGTGGAATCAGAGGCACTACATATCGGCTCTACTAAGGTAGGCAGAATCGTGAAAACCTTGGCAAAGTCCGTAACCTGGTTGAACGTACAACAAAGTTCCAGGGCAAATATTGCCTTGAATGGAAGCAATTGCAAACTCGCCAAAATTGTCTGACTCTTCTGTGCATATTAGTACACTGAGCCATTGAGTTAATATATGGGAAACCAAATCAACCTGCCAACTTGTTCAGGGCTGTTAGGACCAGGCCTCATTTTTTAGTGGTTCGTTTGCTAAATTTTTGAAGCCCCTAAAATGTCAGTCCATTTTATAATTTTGGGGATTCGCATAGTTTTTCAATTTAAAAATTTATCTATGTGATTGGTGTGGCTAATTTTATAAGAAAATTGATAGGATAGTTACTAATAGAAACATTATATCACTCAACAGGCACACGATATGGTCACACATAAAAAAAATCCTTTATGAATAAGTGTTGATGTTACAAGTCATTGACAAAATGAGTGTTTGCAGGTTAACCAAGGTAAGTTTTTTTTTTTGCACACTAGTAAATTTGTAACAATAATTTACTAATATCCTCTATTAAATTTCATTGTAAAGATAACCATTAATGATGAAAACATTTGTTGCAATAATACATCATTAGATAATGAATATTAAAACCTTACTGACACTAACAACTGATAAGCAATTCACTTAGGGAATCGGATAAATTTTTATGTAATTCTAAGGATTAAATATCCTCTTACTTGTTTGGAAGATTTCATTTTTCTTGAACTATTTAGGAGTTTCTCAGATTTGCTGACCAATTTGTTCTTGTGAGACCAAATATCGGGACATGACAATCCAATACACAAGGCACATAAAAGATGGGCTAAATACATTCCTGTAACTTCCACTATGCCAAGTATGGTATACAACTGCATTGATCCTATAGAAATAATTGCAAAGTTACAATGAGTTGAGTACACTATTACACTTCGTCAAACGCAACTTTATTTAAACTGAAAATAAATCTTGAAAGAATATTTTTGTGATATAAATCAGTTTGGAATGACGTATTGCATATATTACAATAGAGTTCTTTTGATGGTTCATTATATGTGTATTAAGAAAGATGAGTTTTAACTTTTTTGGATAAATAATCTGGTCATTTTGAATTTCTTTGTAGGGTTTATTAATGTATTATTGCATAAAATTGTCAAAATATAAATAATAGGTTATTTGTTCGAAAATTGTAAATACTTTTTCTAAAAAATATAAAGAATAACGATGTTATAAGTTTCTCTTCTATTTTTGAGCATCAATTTTACGAAATATTCTTTGAACTGCAAATTAATTTAGCAAACCATAAGGAATATTAAGTGAATTTGCGAAAGATAGTTAATGAAAATGAACAATTATGGCGACTAAAAAATTGTTTATTAAGAAAGCGACAGAAAACGTTATTCTTTTGGCATAAAATCGGTGTTTTTTTAATTTTCAAAATAATATAAAGTTAAATGAAGTTATGATAATTTTCGCTTCCATTTTTAGAGAAAAAAACACATTAATATTCTTCAAACTTCCAAAAAAATTTCGCAAACGATAAAGACTAATTAAATCTGCGAAAGAAAATTAATGAAAATGGTTAATTTGTTTTTGGCTTTAAAAGTTTAGAACTAGCTAAAGGCCGTGTTTCTTCTAAGGTGCATAAATAGTGCGTGGAAGCGGTGCTAAGTAACACATTCTGTTACAAAAACCTATTCAGTATATTTAACGAAAACAACATCCTGTCATGGTTTTGCCTTATTGGCATCGTTCCAAAAGATCGAAAAAGGGTGAAAAACTTTAAGAAGTTAAGAACTAATTATTTTAACAATGATTATTTTAAAGACGAAAAATGTCATGGCTGTTTATTTTATGTATCATTATATAGCTCAAACTATTATTCATAAATGAGTCTTTCGAAGCGTATTTGTAATTTCAATGGTTTTAACGTTAAAACAGTGAGAACAGCGCTCGGTGTGAATTGACGGAACGGAATAACGCAACTTTAAAATTTAAAACTAATTTGAAAAAAACGGCTTCGACCAGCAAACCTAACTACATCTTTTTCACTTCTCACAAAAAAATACTCTAATGACCCTTATTGCACCTTGAGCGTAAACTTTTATGCAAAAAAATCTGAAATTTGACAAACTATATAACAAAAACTATAGCTCTCAAGCTTAGTGACAATTGTGACATTAGTGACAAAACGTGCTAAGTGACAATTTTGAAAAAATTGAGATTTTTGTGTCAATGAACATATTATTCTATTCTTTAAAAATACCAAGTTTGCCCTTTATCATAAATTTTAAGTTTAGTATATTTTTTACGGTTTCCAAGTACCATTTGCAACAGATCTGAGTGCAAACTAAAAACTTTAAAGCTGATTTTCTCGTTTTCAACTTTTTGTCACTTAGCAAGTTCTTCCACTAAGCTCTTCATATCAGCGTTTCCCCAAACGATTATAAATGTTCCAATAGATATACAGATTAGTCAACTATAGGGTGTTTTATTTCTTTTTGGTTAAGTAAGTTGGAATTTAGATATAAGAGGTACAGATATTGACGCTTGAAAATAATTTAAAGGGCACCTGTCACTAATATTGAAGTTCCGTTAATGAAAGAAAATCTTAGAAACAACCTGAATTTGTTATGCTGTAGATTTTAAGAACAGATGTCCGAACAGAAGAACACTATTCAAGAATAGAATGTCATGTCAAAAGAGGAAACACGCGAAGTTGAAAAAGAGTTGGAAAAATAAACCCTTCATCCTTGAGCCACCTCAACCGGAATTGATGGTTTCTGTTAACTTGAGTGGGTGGTGAAATCAATTATACATTCAGCTAAGAGAAATGCTAATAATCTTGGTGGAGGAAACAATTGATTTCGATTCAAGTACCTCATCCTGTAGAAATTAAGAGACATTTAACAAAAATTTATTTATTAGTATATATAGGGGAGAGCGGGGCTAAACCGTACGCCCATTTTTTTTTTGCCTAGATTTCAAGCTATGCGATCCCGAAAAAGTATAGCCCCGAGAAATTATATTGTAGATAAAAGCATATTAAATTAAATAGTGTCTGAAATTTCTAGATAATGTCCAATATTTTACGATTCAGGATGGTCAAAAGTCAGACAATTTTCTCTCAGTAAGTGCTTGACCCCTAATAGGCGCAGTGAATAAAATTTCATGGTATTTAAACCGCAGACACACACATTGTATATTTTAGAAATGGTATTCTGACCTCAAATCAACGAAAGTTATCCGTCAGGGTTTCTCAATAGAGTGTTCACCAGATCTAAAAGTACAATGAATAATGATATATTTGTATTCTATAAATTGATCATTGTTTTAATGAATAATGCCTATTACGTTCTAATAAAATACAACAAACTCTTTATATGTAGGACCAATCTGCATTAATATCAACCGGGATTCGCTATTCATGATCGAATCCCACGAATATCGTCTTTGCTTATGGCTCTCGGAGCTTGGATTATAAAATAGGAAATGGCCAATTTTAAAAGCAAAGAGGGAACGCTAACATTCGATCCCTCTCGAGACTTCTTATTCGTTTAAAAGATGCACAAATTACTTAGATTAAAAAGAAGTAAAGACTTATCCTTAGATTTATTCGTTTTGTGAAAGTGAGTGACGGACGGATAGGCAAACGGACTGAACGATTATGTAATACTACTGAACGATTATGTATACACCTTCGACTTTTTACGTTATGGATAAACGTAGTATGGAAGCTAAAAATGAGATATTGAAAGTGTTCTGATCGTTCTTGTATATGAGTAGTTGTTATAGATATGAAGCGATAAATACAAAAAATAAAAGAAATCTATTAGTATTGAGTATTGTTACCCTAATTGTATGGTTTTCCATAGTGATCATGTATATAAAACTGAATTTAAAGGAGGGGGGCATTTTATTAGGGCATCAATATATTGCGCACAAATAATTAAGTAAAACAAGTATGCATCACAATGGGCACGTTTCAAGTCATAAGTGGCAATAGAAATTCTGAATGAAAATAAATTATTTCTCGAGCTTTGATTGGTGAATCATTGTCACATGAGCACCGATCAGAGGAAGGAAGGAATAAAAGCTGGAATGACATACGTCACCTTACGTAGTTCGTGCAGCATTTCTGTTGCTACCCAAGACCTGAAACAGGCCCATTGTATAAAGACGTCAAAATATATATTATAGATTTTTGTTGGAAAATTGTAAATCCTTATTCGAAAAATAGATTATACGTTATTACGATAAGATTCGCTTCTATTTTTAGAGTAAACAATTTTACTGAATTTGTATTCTTTGAACTGCAAATTCATTTAGGCAAACGATAAAGAATACTAATTGGATTTGGGAAAGGAAATTTATGAGAATAGGCAATTATAGCGACTAAAACTTTAAATTGGAACCAAATGCTGCGGTTGGCGATTTTGTTTCAAAGATTTATATATATCGTGTGTGGAAGCGGTTCTAGATGACAGTCACTGTTACAAACCTTTTTTATTTTTACCCACCCTATTTGCTCATTAGCTTTTAGATCCGCGGGTATCCCATTCCTGTCAGCGGGACAAAAAAGAATAATCCCACCTAAGGGATTCAGTGAAAGTGAAGCACATTTTAGGTCATTTAACAAAATAATCTTTTAAAAGAAAAATGTATGTGTAATTGGATACTGCGTCACCTTAAGCTATTTTAAAACAAGAGAATAAATGAGTCATTTTAAATATCATTTAACTGCAGAATAAATGAAAATTTTATTTTAATTATTACTAAATCAAATAAATTACTACAAGTTCCATTTAATAATTTAAAAGTTGAAGTTGCATATTTTTTAAAAATTAATTTGTGTTTTTATAGTCACGTCTAGTGTGTTTGGTAAATACCTAAGAGAGGCACCGGCACTTTTACAATTGAAGAGCTTAGTGGAAGAACGTGCTATGTGACATTATTGAAAAAATTGAGATTTTTGTGTCAATGAACATAATATTCCCTCCTTAAACATTTATAACATTTCATGATTATATTTTCCCCCTTTTTCATAAATTTAACTTAAGTATATTTTTTATCGTTTGCAAGTACCGATTTTAATGGATCTAAGTGCAAGTTTAAACTTTAAAGTTCGTTTTCTCCTTTTCTTCCACTAAGCTCATAAATTATAAAACCTAGTTCTATCTAACTTAGTATATCCCAAATGAAATACCTTTTTTTCTAGTGTATGTGGTTTGTTTGCTAAAATTTAACATTTCGCCAGTCTTGTGCGATATGTAGTTCTATAATAATCTCATAGTGAGATTGTTATTTATGTCAGCGGGGTCAAACGGAAGAAGCGTCATGTATAATGACACAAAATTAGAAAAAAAATGCGTTGCTAGAAGGAATGAGGCACCAAATGTTACTTTCCTTTTCACTTGTTTTTACAATGAATAAAAACAGAATGTTCTTTAGGTCAGTCAATTTCTTACGATGTTTCTGACATCGTATCGTGTTCTTTCGTTTCTCTTACAAAAGTAGGCAGTAAATAAATGTATCCAATAAGGAAAATATGTACAAAAGCTGTTTATTTATGCAAACAAAATGCAATAAAGAAACGCCGGAGAATTCCCTAAACTCTCTAATAGGTGTATTTTTTGCGCTGATTTTCTAACTCATTTTTTTAATTATTAAAATCACTTTTCGTTCTATAATCATTTTGATCCCAAAAAACCCACCTAAAATTATCGCGTGCAAAGTACCAGCCGCCCACAGGAGTTAAAAATAACGGGAGCAATGGGAAAGTGCCCTCAAAATGTCCCAACTTTTGCTTAGAAAGGTCTGTCGAGAAATCGGAAGAGAAGGCAGCTCAAATGAAACGATGACTTTAATTATTTTTTCCTAGGCAATAGAAGTAGTGACGAATTTATTCCTAGAGTTCTCTTTAAGTAATTATACTCGTCGGAAATATAAATTAGTCGGTGCCAACTGATGATGTTTTTAGTGTTTTTGCTAAAAAAAAAAAAGCGGAAATGGTTGTGCTCATCTCTATCTGCCTAAAATACCGTAATTCTATAAAAGCTTAATACCATGGTTCATGGTCCACACTTCATGAAGACTGGTGTTGTCAGTTATTGGGATTTGTGTTCTAGTTAATTTTTAAATAAAAATAATTAAAAAACAATAAAATAATGAAATAAATAATTACTGATGTGTATCTCTGACCAATTTTTTGTTTTTAAATTGTATTTCCATGTAAATAAATGTATGCAATAGTAAAAATCATGAAATCACTGTAAAATCCTACACAAAAATATAATAGCTTCATGCAAGGTGGCTGGTGCATGTTAAATCGGTTCTTGGTTCAATACCAGGGTGCCTATTGAGATTGCTTTAGACACCAGTTAAGATACTACTACCAGTTACTATACTCATATTATCCGACCGGAGTTTTTTTTAAAAAAAAACTATGCGACACAGCTCTAGGATATTTTATTTTGGGTTATTAGAAACATTATGCGACATTAATTAAATAAAAAAATTATATATAACGCCCAAATAAATATATTTAAGTTATTATATTTACTTAATCCCAGTAGCTGAGTGATATCGCGATGTCCATGGTTTGAATCCTGAACTGGGCCATGGTTCTCTCTCTCAATTTCATTTCTTCAATAGGTTGACAAAATGAGGACCAAGCTAGCTTGGGAACTAAAGAATGGGTGGGCCAACTGACCCGCTGCAAATCCATATTAGTGTCGTACGCCGAAAGGACACAGTGTATGGCTGTCGCGCCACTGAGTAATAGTTACATTTAAAACAAAGAGTTCTATAGTAGGGTAGAGGAACGACTCGTACTGAGCTGCCATCGGCAGCCATGGCTCACTACGGAGCCCAAATAGAGTGGCAAAAGTGCTAGTTAATTTATAATTTTGATACTGAGAAAGGAAGTACACCAAGGGCAAAGGCGGGAATCGAACCCGCACCTGTTACAGAGCGCTGACTGCTAGCGTTATGGCCTGCGATCCAAACCACTCGGCCATCGGGTCCCACATGCCACCCTATATTAACTCCGTGTTGGTCCATGGTGCTGTTGCCAGGTTCAGTCTCTACCCTACTATAGAACTCTGATTTAAAACTGTATGTAAAGAAAAAGCTTACCTTCATTCGCATGGTTGGTGACGCATCCAAATGCCGTGTTGTCTAGAATGACCATCACCGAGGCAAGGCCGCAGAACACAACGAACAGAGCCACCGAGCCTCTAGCACGAGCCTGCGATCCCCTCGGCCAGTAGCTCGCGAGCCCCGCAATCCCGGCCACCACCAGATACACCCCGAAAAGCATGTGCTTCGGCTTGTGACACTTGCGATGCTTCGGCTTCAGCGAGAACAGAACGCCTAAGGCAAGCTGAGCGAGCCCTAACACTAAGATAAAGACTGAAGTCACCAGGCAAGCCTTTTGACGACGGTACAACTTTTGTCTATAATAAGTGGCCATGATTTTCTCAATCTTTGAATGATTTTTAAATTATAGCTTAACTTTTGACCATCTTGCGAAGTGATTAAGAAGGAGAAAGAAGCCGCCTCATCGCTTTCTTTTTTCACGGAGGTCTGGATCCTCATTTTCGACCGAAACCAAAACTCTGTCTTGAAGGGAAGGTTGCCAAAGTTGGCGGGTTATCGAGGAGGTTACGTGGGTGTTTGTTGTGAAATGGAAATGATGTTTGGCAAATTTATTTTTTCACGCACTATTTTTTTCGCTGTTGACTTCATTATTCAGGGTCTCCCAAGGCATAAGCTAGCAGGACCGTTTTTAGAGGCTTGCGAAAGGTGCCGTCGCACAGGGCCTCGCTCTTTCGGCGGAAGTCCTGAAATGTCTGAATTAAAGAAAAAAAATAAGATATCTAATTAACTTAGTTTTATACTAATAATATTAGTATTATTTTTGCCCCCGTATGACAGGGTAGCATCTGCTTAGGGGTGGTCCTGGGCGAACTTGTTGTGAATATACCATTCACAAAGAATAAAATACTTATTAAAATCGTTATACAAGGTGTGTTCGAAAAGTTCGGTGATTGGTTTCATAATTAAAAAACCGCGCCGGTAAGGATCTTGCATTCACACGCAGACGCAGTGACATTCTCTAGATGACATTTCTCTCACTGCGTCTGATTGAGTGCAAGATCCTAACCGGCGCGGTTTTTTAATTATGAGACTACACAATCACCGAACTTTTCGAACACACCTTATAAAATGACCTATACTATACTGTCATTTGCACAAAAAGGAACGACTTTAACACTTTCTCTACGTAAGCGCTTTGTTGCCGCGTAACTTGTTATAGGAATAGCTTTATCGAATCCTTACGTACCGTCCGGGCCGTTTTAGAAGTTAAAGGGTTTTAAGACGAAATAAATTACTTTGATTTGAATTGTATCGACAAAAATATTAACGTATTTTTTGGGTTCCCTTAAAAAAAAGCCACCCGGATGACCAGCTAACTATCTACCATTTATAAATTTAGTCTTACAGAATAGACTCGAATCGAGAAAAGAATAACTGTTCATTCGAAAGAGCTGCTTAGGAAATTATTTGCTTTCTTTAGGCGTTACTGTCGCAGGATGGCCGCGATGAGTGTTCTATTTATGAATGGGTAAAACTATTGTTGAGTTATTTGTAAAAAAATACGAGAGAAACAAGATTTGTGTTGGTAATAATAGGCAGCGTGGGCTAGCGCCTTTAACACCTCGCGATATATATACAAAAGGATTTTGGGCGACAGCGGGACTCGCGACTTTGAAGAGTGGTCGACTGATAAGGATACCTGAGCTGGCACCCAACGCAACTTCTAGCGATATCGTACGCGGCGTCCGGACTTTGATCCGGCATGTGTAACGTGCACCAGTCCCATTATACATGGCATTATTTATTGGCAGGAATTGTGTCCAGTATGATCCGTTTATAGGATGGCTAAAAGGAGTAAAGAATCTGCGAAGTTTTCTCTCTAAGATTTTCACGCGTCGAATTTTCGTTGCCGCGTAATGTATTATAGAACAGATTACCGAATCCTTTAGTTCTTGAGGCATCATCCGCAGTGAAAGTTAAGTAACAACCACGCCATGCTTAACCTCACCAGTATGCTCGCAATTAGGTGGGGATTTATTTTTCTCTGTTGGATCATCGTCTCACTGTAGCTATTCATATTCATAGACTATTTTCAACAGGCCTCGTAATTTCAAACCTCGGTCGAGGCCTTCAAGCCTTTCACAGAGTTCACAAGTCACCCTTTGTATCACACAGACCTCTGTGTTGATATACAGGGTGCTTCAGTCAAAAGTTGGCGCATTCTGACATGCAGTTTTACTTTTTTTTTTTTTAGTTTTAAAATGTATGAATATTTCCAATAATATGACATATTATAGGCAGTTTTTTTTTAAATAATGAAACACTAATGTACGAAAATGGTTTGAATATGTTCAGTGACACATATTAAACATTTTTCTGTAACCATACTTTTGAGTAATAATTTTTTTTTCAAAAGGGGGAATAAATTAAATAGATATCAAGGACTAATAAGGATAATAAATATTAAATGATCGCCCTATCTGGGGGTTGGAATACACAATCGGGGTTTTAATATAGTACAAGCAATCGTTATTTAAGGATTAGTACATGCTAAATCTGACGGGGTTTACGTCCTAACACTGAAATGGAGAAGTAGCTTTAAGTGCTATCCATGTTTTATATGAATGATTTAAAATAACTTTGCTGAACTATTTGAAGAGTCGAACTACATTTAACCGAACACGGATAATCCAAATTACATTTAAGTTGAGAAACTGTTTCTAAACTATTTAAAGAAATATGCACCTGCAAAAGCAATGCATAGCCAAATATAGTAACTCCTGCTGAAACCAAAATCTTTCTTACCCCTTTTCGTTTTACGAGTGATAGTTTGGACTCGTCTAAAACACGTCATAGATGCTAAGAAGTGGTGGGAGGACTATAGCGTAACGAGTACAGTGATTGGCACCCTCACAGTGATTGCCCCCCACATTCATTATTGAAAATAATATGTTAAAGCCCAAAATATTGTTGCCAACATGACAAACGTTAATGGCGGGAATTTTAAAAACCTTTGTCACACCTATTTTAGTATTTTGGGTTTTAACATATTATTTTCAATAATGAATGAGGGGGCCAATCACTGTACTCGTTACCCTGCTAGTTTTGGTATGATATATACTTACTAAGATATTTACTATGTTTTCGTATAAATAGAACTCTGCTTAATACAAATTCTGTAGTTCCCTTGGGTTTCGAATTAACGAGGTTTGACTGCAACTAATTAAAAATATCTTGCCAGTCGTATCGTTTTATCATAAATAATGCAGTTTTGCTCATTAGCAAGCCAACCTTAGGTAGGTTATTATTCGATGGAGTTAATGATTAGGTGTTTTTGCTGCTAGGTGCTTGTCACAAGCATAACTTTCCGACAAAATTTTTAACCAGCAGGCGTTAAGAATAGTGAGGGTAGAGGCAGTAGGGGTTGTACAGGGAGGTAGAGGCAGTAGGGGTTGTACAGGGAGGTAGAGGCAGTAGGGGTTGTACAGGGAGGTAGAGGCAGTAGGGGTTGTACAGGGAGGAGCAAATAAAAGTGGCCTGGCTTAGAAGTAGGGATGAGACAGGCAGGGCCCGACTTACAACTTTAGGGGCCCAGGGCACAAGCCAGTTTGGGGGCCCCCGCAACATACATTAATCCGTCCATGAAAAGGATTTTTTTTTCATTTTAAAATTGTATGAATAAATAACCTTTATTATATTAAGTACGCATGTAAGCATTGCTTTTTTATATACAATTTTTTTAATACATACATTAACATAAGATATAACATCATATACCTATTGAATCATGTCAAATCATTTTATCTACATACATAATTTTTATTCATTTGATCACATGGCTGAGGCAGTTAATTTATAAAATTAACAAGGAATTAAAAAAATAGTGGCCTGCGTATAAAAAAATTAATAGTACTTTGGTTCAATTGTATTATGTTTATTATTTTTTTCGTTGTGGCAACTATTTTCCCCCAATATTATTCTCTTAAGAAAATTTGGGGGCCCTCTTGAAGTGGGGGCCCTGGACACGTGCCCCGTTTGCCCTGCCAGAAATCAGGCTCTGGAGACAGGAAATGCTGCCAAGTAAAAAACAAATGCAAAAACAGGTTTCCCATGTGAAGCTATAGATTGCTTCACTTTTAAGCCCAAACAGACGCTTGGCGAATATTTTGCCGGTATTTATGCGATCTTCACCTGTGCACTGATCTGATCCACGCACACTTACACGATTCGCACTAAATCTGAACTCGTCAATGGTACATGTGCAGCTCTAGTCAAGTAACAACCAAACCAACCAATTAAAAAACAGGTTTGCCAACTAAAGCTATTGAACGCTCGAATAATTTATGAATTCGACTACGTCGCTTTCAGGTGGCTTCAATAATTTTTCTTGCTAAGCAGATATCTGCATTCGTAGCTCTACGCCGGGGCTACTTTTATTTACGCCACCCTATACATAAGGATTCGGTTGAAAGAATAACTTGCACTAGAACAGAGCGGATGATGAGTTATTACCGGTGAAAGAAAGGTTTGTGGCCCGGATCCGGATGGCCTAGTGGTTTGGATCGCAGACCATTACGCTAGCAGTCTGCGCGCTGTAACGGGTGCGGGTTCGATTCCCGCCTTCGCCCTGGGTGTATTTTCTTCTATGTGTGTCAGTAAAAATTCTGTGTATGTCTTACTTGACAATTGCTTATAAGCCGGAATATATATATAGCAACCCCAAAGAAAGTTTTAAGATTTAATTTGATAATTAATACTGGTTAAGACACTTTTCCAAGACAAGGTTTTTACTTTTTCCCCCGTAAATTTTGAAATAAGGTTTTCGTAATATTTTAGTTCAAAGGGATCTGGAATATGCTGTTCAGTTTTGGACCCCCAGAAAAGATATCGATTTGCTCGAAAAAGTTCAGCATAGTGCTACAAAAATGATTAAGGGTTTATCAGTTATCGATTATGATAATAGATTAAGTTATTTAAACATGTATTCCCTGGAAAATAGGAGAACAAGAGGCGATTTAATCAAGTTATTTAAATTCATCAAGCAGGGAGACATGGTGGGCTTAGGGTTTAACTGAAATAGACGAACAAGACAGTCATAAATTTCAACAAAAAAAAAATGCCTCAACAAGGATGTAAGAAAACATTATTACAATAGAGTTGTCAATGAGTGGCATGCTTTACCAGATTATGTTTTTTATTCGAAGAGAGTAGAAGAATTCAAGAAGAATCTCAATATCCATTGGAGACTGGTTTAGTTTGAATTATTGGCGACGGGCGTCGTATTTTAGAACCACAGTCAATTGGAGACTGGTAAAGAATTAGAATTTTTTTTTGGACTAACCTTGCTGGGCCTCTGGCCTGTTGCTGGTCGACAATTTTTGTATTTGTAAAGTAAAAGATGGCAACTGGTTAAGTAAGAAACTGCCTGCCAAAATAATAAAATCAACTTCAGGGGCCCGGGTGGAAGAGTGGTTAAGATAGCTGCCTCCGCTAACAGTCTGCGCACTGTACCGGGTGCGGTTTCGATTCCCGCCTTCGCCCTGGGTGTAATTTCTCTTTCTGTGACAGTAAAAATTCTTTCTGTGTCTGTCTTACTTGACGAAGGTTTATAAGCGGGTCTCTGATCAAGCACACAAACCTGAATATATATGTCAACCAACCAACTTCAAGTTTTTCATATGGCAAATGAAAACTTGGTTTTAGACAAAATGTTTTTTTTAAAAATCTAGTAGCTTTATAATCTGCAAAAGCCATATGCTTGTTGTTAAAATAGGAGAAATAGAAAAATAAACAATCGTTAATCACACTGTTTTAAAACTCTTATTCCTTGTTGCAAAATAAGTAGTGAGAATATGCTTATCTTCTAGTTCTAGTTTACACTATTTAAGACAAAACACTTTCCAGTTTTGTTTTAAAATTGATTCTGAGACAACGTCATATTTCTCAAGAGAGATGTATTTTTGGAAGGTGGAATCAGTTTTGTGGAATGTTTGTTTTAGTATGTTAGTGTTAAATTTTTAAGATACATTATTGTGTTAGTAACGTAGCAGTTGTGAACAAAGAGTTCTATAGTAGGGTTGAGGAACGACTCGTACTGAGCTGCCATCGGCAGCCATGGCTCACTACGGAGCCCGAATAGAGTGGCAAAAGTGCTAGTTAATTTATAATTTTGATACTGAGAAAGGAAGTACACCCAGGGCAAAGGCGGAAATTGAACCCGCGCCTGTTACAGAGCGCGGACTGCTAGCGTTATGGCCTGCGATCCAAACCACTCGGCCATCGGGCCCCACACGCCACCCTATATTGTCCCCGTGTTGGTCCATGGAGCTGTTGCCAGGTTCAGTCTCTACCCTACTATAGAACTCTTTGGTTGTGAAGTAAAGACTACATCTGTAGATTTAGATTGGTTGAATAACGCCCGTATTAGAGCTACCGTAGATTCAGAATAAAATAATTTCGGCTCTAAATCTAAGACAAAGGTTTAGCAGATATTTCATACTGAATAATGAATCAGAATTAGGAAACAAAAAAAACTCACCCACTTTGTCCATATGAAATAAATACCAAATACTTTTCAGTTCTTGCTACTGGATGGTGCTAGTTCATGTGTAATGTGTTTCCCTTGTAACTGATTGTGTACTATTGTATGAGCCTATATGCCCAGACATAATTTTTGGGACTTGAAACAATGACCCAAAAATCAAAAACTACAATTTAATTAAAGTTTTTTTGGTGGATTGAAGGATTGTTTACGTGAATGAAACTAGTTTTTAGAGGTTAAGAGGTTATTAAAATTAGAATAAAGATAAAAAAAATTATATTAATTTCAAGACAATTTATTAAGACTTTTTACACTCAACCAATAAAAACGTTTCCAATTTATTACAATACATATAAATCACTCAAAGAATACTTTAAAAAATCATAAAATAGCTAAATTTGTCTGTACTTTGTAAATTTGTCATTTAATAGTATGAAATTGCACACTTAGCAATTAAATTATTTTGCTAACACTTGTTTGTGCATCAAATTGCCAAAATCGAAACACTATAATATTGAAATAATTTATACTTTTCTTTAGATACTTAAAACATTAAAAGGAATTTTAAAAAAAAATACATGTTTTATTTTTCATTGGAACTTGTATTAAACTTATGAGAAGGTAAAGGAAACTCATAGAAAATATAATTAGTAATTTCCAAACTATATTATTTCAGGCACAGAAACTTTTAATTTAAATACAGTTTTGCAAGTTTGTAACTAATATATATAATAAAAATATGAACATAAAGCTAAAAACAATTATTAATTCATTGAAAATCTAATCTGTTACAAGTATGTAATATGGATGATCGATCAATTATCATTTACAACTATTTCGCAGCATTTTTCATGTAAATATATACATATATATATAAGCATAACAAAAAAGAAAGGAAAATGTAGACAATAAAATAAACCCAAAAACATTGTGTGATCGTAGAAATATTAAATACATTCGAATAATTTACAAAGAAAGTGAATAACTTTAAATATAGAAAATTAAAATCATATTTGTATGAGTAGAACATAGTTAAATTTATGAAAAAAATAATTAATATAAAGAAAAAAAGTAAAAAAGATATAAATCTTAGTACTACAGCAGCTTTAAGGGTAGCCATACATCATAAAAATGATTTAGTGGGTAGTATAGTGTCTCTAAGTACACAAACACAATTTTGCATCAGAAACAAATGAAATTATGCAATGCCTTACACAAGTCAACATTATATTATTTAACATATAATCCTTTACAATTAATTATATAGATATTCTACATGAAAAAAAAGTGATTTAAAATTGTTACACACATAACACGGTCGACCAAAAAAAATTGAACCAAGACAAATACACAAACACCAATTGAAGTTTTAAAAAATACATTTGACACAAACACAATTATTTTGCATAGGAATTCGAAGTTTTCTCATATGTAATAGCATTTAAATAAGTTCATACTACAATACTAGAAAATGCATAGAAAGATTTACATAATTGTCAGGAACAGTACTTTGAAAATCCAACACATGAAAAATCAATTTTCAAAAGAAATATCACATTTCACTTGGGTATTTGTAAATGCAAATATGATATATAATTGTACAAGAAGTACTTTATAAATATGGATGCCTAAACATTTGTAAGAAATAAAAAATAATGATAAATATACCCATAAAATAAATTAGGGAATACTCCTCTCTACCCCCCCCCCCCATCCCACTAAATAGAGTGAAGCCGCTTTAGAGCCCAGATTGAAGCTTGCCAGATGAGATTGCAATGTTGTCTGCCAAAGGAGGGCTAAATTGTTGGGGTGGTGTTAGGTACTGGTTATTTTAGTCATGTCTACAAATTTACACCCTCCCTCGTCATAAGTACATTAAAAAATTATATCGGTCTACATAATATGTAGACCAATATTATGTCAACAGTCACATGAAAAGAAATTACAACTGGGCTAATTTGTGAAAATATATGAGGATTTGCAGATTGCTACACAGAATAAAAAAAATACATAAATTATACTAAGTCTTTCAGTACATAGTAGGGGGGAAGAGGAAGTACCAAGTTAATGCTTAAAATCTGCACTTTAAATTAGTTTTGATTCCAAGGGAAACACATAAAAAATGCTTTAAAAAATCTTTTATTTTATTTTTGGTAGTTTTTTTTTCCAAACCCAGTATTAGTTTTAGTTTCAGGGAAGATTTTTCTTAGTGTATTTTAAATTAGTTTAAATCTTGTTCACATTATATAAATATTAGGAAGTCTGAAACCTTTTAAATACAGTTCACAATTTACCCTTTGTATCAAACAGACCTTTGTGTGGATATAAAGGGTGTTTCAGTTAAAAGTTGGTGCATTCTGACATGCAATTTTATTCTTTAAAGTTTTAATGTCTAAATTGTATAAATATTTGCAATTATAGGAGGTATTATACATAGCATTTTCAAAATAATGAAACACTAATTTACGATAATGGTTTGAATATGTTCAGGATACATTTGAAACATTTCTGTAACAATACTTTTGAGCGATATTTTTTTTCCAAAAGGGAATAAATTAAATAGATATCAAGAACTATGAGAATACACAATCAGGGTTTTTATATAGTACAAGCAATTGTTATTTTTAGCCTGTTGTAACTCTAAAAAACAATGTCATTGTACTTGTTTTAAAAATTCAAAATTTGAATTACCCTTTTTTGGAATACATAATGTAAATGAATACTCACTGCAATTAATTTATATTAATTCATTAGTATTGCATTTGATTCTCTACAAAAATAGAACATTTAAATTCTTACAAATTCAAACACTTAATGCTAAGATTATCCAATTGAAATTTGGCGCAATACATTTTTGACCCAAAAATATTATATGCAATTTGATTTTGGAAATATATTGAGACACTTGATACTTTTTAAGCAAAAGGTAATAAATATTTGAAAAAAGTTCATCGTAACGAATAATGGTGGTATGTTTCAAGCACTAAATCTATCTATTTTAACTGGTGGCAAGTTATTTTAAAGATCTATTACATAGCTTGTTATAATAGAATAGCTTGTTATTTTAATAAATATCAATACAAAATAATTATTTTTACAACAAATAAAATGTATTTGGGAAGGCATTTTAAAAATTGAATACATTAACTTTTAGAACTAAAAAATAACTTTTAGTCATTACTTTTTTTGATTCCAGAGAAAATTTTATCAGGCATGAGAACACAAAAATATGAAAAAAGCTGAAAAAGCGTGTTGGGACCGATTTACCTTAAATATTAAATACGGGGGGGGGGGGGGGGGGGGGTAATTTAATTTAAGTAATTATTACTTTAAGGGATTTAATTATTTCTTTAGGGTACAGTAACTTTCACTATAATATTTGCAAAATGTTGTTTGTAGGGCAATAGTGAGTAAAATTTCCATATTTCTACTCAGTAAAGTATAGAAAGAAGAGGATGCTAGAAATTCTACCTTAAATCTCCTCTGATACAACTCACATAGATAAAGACACAATTAAAAAAATTATCAGCAGTTATCGTATACTAAAGTTATGATAATTATATAAAATAACTAGATTTGAAAACAAGGTTTACATTTTTAAAAAATCTTACACATTGTTTATGAATCCTGTTTTTCTATAAAAACACAAAACAAACAGGCAATATTGCAATATAATATGTGTAGTTCACATACAAAATTTTAAAAAAAAATGATATTATGTTCTTCTTTCTTTAAAGCAATTACATGGTTCATGCGCTTGTTAGGAAAAAACATTTTAGCACATTTTAAGTACTGTTCTAAGACTTTTTAGAAAAATTCAAGAACTAGAAATTACTAACAGCATAAAAGCTGAATATATAAAATACCGTCGATATTCGTGTATAAACCGACTCCATTTTTTAAAACTAAAAACCATCTAAAATTAGAAAACAGAGTATAGGCTGAAGTGTGAATCACTAAAAAGAAAAAAAGTTTTTAAAAAAAACTTTTAACATTCAAGCTATTCTTGCCGACCCAAAGTCAAGGACAATCGATTAGGAGAATCTAGTTGATCCTACTTGGCCTGAACTAGAGCTACAGAAGTTACGAGACACTTCTGATCACGCAGAGCCAGGAAATTGTCAATCATTATAAGGGGATGCAGCATCATCGGTGGATGCGTGAAAATTACTAGGCAGCAAAATAAGTAAATCAAGAGGCATTATTGTGCTGCAAATTTTTGATCAGGTGAAAATATTACTCTTCTAACAGAGAAATGCATTGGCCCTTGGTTTATATTTGAAGACACCTTAGTGAAATCTAATCCTAATTCATCTTCAAAATTTAAATATATTTTTTACCTTTATTGTTAAAATTTATAATTTAAACTTGCTTTTTAATGAAATTTAAGTTTAGTTTTCATTAATATAGGCTGAAAATGGAGGATTTTTTTTCGGTGGTGTTAATGCTGTGTAAAATGTGTCTTCTTATGTACGAGCCGAACCCCTTTTTTAGGACGCTATCTTGCCCGAAATTTCTCGGATTATGCAGTATTTATTAAAGACTATGTTTAGAAATACGAGTTAGAAAATACGATGGTATCACGTAAAGTGGGTTAAAGATGACGTATAGTTATCACTAGCTTCAGAAATTGCGTTAAGAAAATTTTTGATGTGATCCGATTTTGCAATAAACAGAATGGATTTTTTTCCAAATCATTTTTAAGGATTTGTAAATGAACTTTTTTTACTCAAGCACTTTTCAAGGAGTGTACGAACCATGACAAAATGTTCTGCGATTTCACCGCGAACTAGCAAATATTACGATGTGTTGAAGTTTGGTTGATCAATCCGTCTTGAACTATTACTAAATTCTAAAAATAATAGGTTCGAAAGTTTTGTTATTTTTCTTATAAAAAAACATCGGCTTACATCGGTAGCATATGACGAAGCTGATGGCTTTTTTTGCATCGATCTAGCCCTAGTTAAGAGCGTACCAATAAATGTACGGATTTGACTAGATTGCAGACATCGATCGTGACAATAAGCGGCATTCAAGAAGAATTTTCGCACTTGTGGAGTACAGCGATATAACCAGCAAAATAATTTTACGACCCAGTTTCCATTTTCGAACAAAAAACAAACTTGAAAAAAAAGCGGAAAACGTCAAAAAATCGGCAAATGACCAGAAATCTGGAAAAAGCGGAATTCCGCCAAAAAGCTGAAAATTCTCATGCCTGTATTATACTGATCAAAAATTTATGTAGTTTTAAGGAAGTTTGCTCATAAATAACAAACTTAATAGAAAAGCAAAACTGTGCTTCAAAAAGGCTGTATAGACATTTTTTGTTTTATTATAGCATCACTTATTTGTAGCTTTTGATTGTACTTAAATAGCTTAACCCTATGACCGTTTCAGAAATAGTCATCATGTTAAGTTGTTTTCTATGCATACATAATAAAAATATTGGGTGTAAAAAAATGGCTTCATAGTATTTTCATTCAAGGAAATTAAGTAAATTAAATAGTGTCAAGTACTAACATTAGTTTTAAATTTTAATTACAGGTCTGCAATATTTTAACAAGGTAAAATTAATAGTTTTGCAGAGAAAGTAAGCAATTTAACACTTATAACGGTCAGAGGGTTATGCAATAAAATGTGCTAGTAGTATCAAAATTAGAGCTAAAGGCACCAACTGGATAAAAATGGAAATTGAGTAGGGTATGGAGAATCGTTTTAAGAATCACACACAGTTTCTGAAAAAAATACTTCTTGGAACTGCACAATAACAAGTCTCCTAAGGCATATATGTTGCATAGTCAAGTTTTACTAAATTGCATAGAGTATTATAACTATTTAATCAATAATACAGATTACAATTGTACAGCACATCATGGAAGAAATATCACTCAAATATTTGTGCTTTATCAAAAAGATTTGAATTAACTTATAGGTATCTCTTTGGATTAAAAAAAAATACATAAGTGACAAAATTGCATAGCTTTTTTTTTCCATTGTTGACCCCAAAACCTTTGGGATGCGTAAAGTCACAGATGAAATAAACTTCAGAAAATTGATACATTGCTTACTTTTACAGTAGCAATACTGTACTGAAACTTTTGAAGTTCATTTTATAGAAATATTCAGCATTATTTTACTTTTCATATGTCTGAAACATCCATCTCAAGTTAATTCACTATATTCAGTCCATCCATGATTTGGAGCTCCTAATCTCAAAATTCCAACTGATCTGTCTTTGGATGCTGTGATTAAAACTAGAAGACATTAAGGAAAATGCAAATTAAAAGAATAAGCATTCATTAGAATTTTAAAATGCTTCCAATATATTGGATATATTTATACCTTAGCATAGCAAAATATCTCCGCACCAACAACTTACAGTCATAATAAACAAAGAATTTCAATAATAAACTAAACGCAAGGGCAACATACAGTACTTATAAAAACAATCATTCTTGCACATTTACACAGGATGCTCATGAAAAGTCAGAAATTGATTACATAAAATTTGGTAATTTAATTTTAAAATTGCATTTTTTTATAAGTTGTATTTTGAGAAAAAAATCTGCATTCCTTGACACATAAAAAGGACTTTCCAAATTATGCCTAAATAAAACAGATCCACTGGCACATAGGGGGAACTAGGGACCTTTTTCCCATAGGGATACATGACCCAATGCCTTTTTCTCAGCATTGGAAAAGTTTTATTAGTTGAAAGTGGCATCACTTCTTTCTTTTCAGTCAGCCGACCACATGGTGAAAAAAACCAACTGAATCATTGTGTATATGTTTAGCTATACGAAAAAATATGTTTTCATGCACTGTAAGTAAATTTTTTATGCTATAACATTTTTGGGTTTACATTTTTTGGTTTAAAGGCAATATTTTTTCAATTAGTTACTTGTTTTGTTCATGCTTTTAGCTATGATTACGTGCATAATAGTTTTAATGTATTTATTTGCAAAATATTTTGTTTTGGGTTAAGCAAAAAAGTGCAACTAGATATACTTGACCCAAGCCAATTAAGGATATGTGACCCAAGTAAATAAATACAAAAAGTAGACAGAAGCAGGCCATGTAAATTTTTCAAAAAATCACGGGAGTCCCAGAAGTAAATGACTGGGTTCTCACCAAATATTTTGGAAAATGGAACATAAGAATTGTTGGGAAGGTACAAGAAAAAAAATGTTTGACGAGCTTGCATTTCAGTTTGAAAAAAGAATCAATGTAAAATGTTTTAAATGGCCTGAAATGGATAATATATCCCAAGTTGATATTGATAAAATAGAAGCGATTATTCAACCACATTTCTTTTCTCTGCAAAATAAAAGAATCTCCAGTTATGTATTCAAACAAGACTTTACGTTTAAAATTGAATAATTCTTTAATATAAGAATAATTAATAGTTTAATTATAGCTGTTACGCCGAAGAGTTTAGAGTTTTAATGGGTTAAAAATATAAGTAATAATTTTGTCTGACAAAAATGAAAAATTTATATAAACTTTATATGATATTAGTTTTGTTATAATGATAAAATATTTTGATAATTTTTAGTCATTTTAATAAATATATGGGTTGGGTCACATATCCCTAATGGGTGGGTCATGTATCCCTATACATTGGGATACACATGACCCAAAACTAAAGTTTTAAATAATTTATATTTTACTATCATTGCAGTTAATACTTCAGAAAAATACTAATATATATTGTGCAATACTTTATGAAGTATAAATTGACTGCATTTGCACATCCATAAATAGTGTTTTTTAAAAGTTACAAGCCAAAAACTACAAGTTGGGTCATGTGTCCCTGGTTCCTCCTACCAATGACCTAAACTCCTTGAGCAAACTGAAAGTGGTTTCTCGTAGCATAAGCGATTCCAGAAAATTTGAGCACACATTCAGTTATTATAACGTATCTGTGTTCAAGTCGCTAAAAGAATGAAATTTAACATTATTCTTATGGTAATATGATTGGGACTTTCCAAAACATTAAAACAGTCTTTCCTATATATCTTGAAAAATAAGTAAGAAAGGATACATTCATCATATGGGGATAAGTCCATGTCTTGTATATCACCTTTATGGGAATATACCTCACCTAAATAGGTATGGTGATCAGGATATCGGCGATACCTAAAAAAAATCATTAAAAAAATTGGGGGGTTTTAGTAATAACAAATTAAATAATTTATACTTTTCAAACACAGAATATACCAAACAAAGTGTTATCCTAATAGTTTTGAGAAAAATAACAATTATAAAACTTCAAAATATAAAAGGATTTAAGTATATATTTAAATAGAGTGCATTTACAACACTTGCAGAAGAGTTAAATAGTAAAACACACAAATTTTTTTTAATAAAATCTTACTTTCTAACAATTCCACCATCACAGGCTGTGTACAGGATTCCCCCATTTGATGTGTATCTATTAATAGTTTGAATTTCAAATAAACATCAGTTAATACATAGATTGTATAAAATTTGAAACTAAACAAAGAAAATTATTTTTAAGTCTAATAATTAGGATGAATTTTAATTATACCTTAGTTTCCAAATTGGCACATTTCCATGTTCTCTCAAACGCTCTTGGATTCCCACATCTGGTATATAGCCAGATATAATGTCTCCTCCAACCATCATCAAGCCTTTAAAACATAATGTATTATCTAACACTGACCAACAAGGTCAAAAATTAAATTACAATTTTTAAACATCATACCATACACCTGCAATTCTATCAAGCTTGGGTATCCATGGCAATGAAGTCACAGACTGACTTGCAAAGAAGGGCTTAAAGAGCACCATAGTCAAATATACTTCTTTAACTAAGAACTATATTCCAACGAAAAACAAAAGCTCAATACTTCATGGTGTATTCCATCTACACATCAATGATATTCCACAAAAAGTCCTGTACTCTTCTAAACATCAAATGTGACAGGAGCTCACAGACAACATTGGCCACACTTGCAAGCGGGCACATAAAGTGCCTTTCCTTTGTGGATGGATGCAAGACCTACCAGACTTTAAGAAGCATTAAAGTTCGGCAACTTGCCGCATAGTTCTTCCTTTTTTTTAATTTAAAAAAAAGGAAAAAAAAAACAGTTCAAATGAAGATCCAAGTAAATGGACAGTTAAGAAGGGGTCTACTGTATACTACTATAGTATTTTTTTTAAATTCAAAGTAAAATTTCAATGCAGATTTTTAACAATAGATAAAAGGAGTTTTTCTAGAGGAGGAGTTAAATTATAATAACATTTACAATAATATTAACAATTATTTTTGTGGTTTTTTCTATGTTAAAATAAATTGGAAACAATCAATTTGTTGTACATTGTAAGTGAAACCATAGTATCAGTTCATAAATAAGTAAAAACAATGCTTACTAAAGAAGCCATCCTCTGCACCAGTACCATAAGTTTCAGGAGTAGGAGCAATGGAGTTAGCACTGTGACCAACCTCAAAACAGTGTAGGTAGCGGCCATCTAAGGTGGTTACCTGAGATATGTATAAAATAGATAAATCGATATATTTTTTAAGGTTTTTAATTATTTAAAAAAACATCGAGTTTATTATAGTAAGCATTTGAAACATGTTACAACTATAGCTTTATTAAGAAAACATAATGTGGAATTTTAAATTTTAGCATTCTTATTAGATACAAATAAAACAAACATTATAGCGGTTTAGAAGACACGAAAAAAAAAACCTTCTGGATTTTGTTTAAGATTTAAAAAAAAAACCAGAAAAGTCATAACTTTAATAAGATAGATAATCAAAGTTTAATTAGCAAAAATTAGAAAATTATTTAGTAAATATGCAGTTGAACTTTGGTGCTGAAAATAAAACAAGAGATGATATTTTGCCAACAAGGCATTTTACTTAAAGGATTCTTCAAGTTAAAAATCTTATAGGACACACGATATTTGTGTGATTTTTTTTACTATATTTTCTCAAATAAAAAAAATCTTACTTTGCACACTCCATCACAAGAAAGAGAAAGAATAGCACTCTGTTGAGAACGAACGAAAGGCCAACTACTATGGACGAATGTAATATCTCGAATGACATTTGTATGGAGCTATAAAAAAAAATTGAGTTTTTAAGATTGCATTACCTTATCTTTTAGCTGTAATAATAAAAACTAAAAGATTAGTTATGAATACCTGGTATTCCTCAATAATAATAATAACTTAATAAATAACTTGACCAGCACTTCTTATTTTTCTAGTGTCGAATCACAAATATTTAATTTTCTTAGTTTTGGTTCTCCATTTTTTCATTATTTTTAGTTTTTCCTTTCTGGATTAAATATTTTCTATCTAAATATTTTTTGTTTTTACAGTTGTATGTTAGTATTTTCTTTTTTTCATTCAAGGTTTTCATGACTTTGTTTAACTCCTGAAATGCCTGTACACTTTTTAAGATCTTTTAACTTTTCATTAAAGACCTGGGACCTTTTGCAACTGACTGGGCTACACAGCCCCTTTTACTAAATTAAAAAAAAATTAAATCATGGAGGAGTTTTTGTAATAATCTGTAAATGAATAATTTTAACAAATTTAAAGAAATTAAATTTCCAGTTAAAATTTTTATTTCGAATACTTAACAGTGAATAACAGTGAAAACAAGTTTATATGGAAATCAATTTTTATCCCTCAGAGGGTTAAGAACAGACATATCCTCTAATTTAAAAAAATAAAATGCATAAAATATTTTATCATTACAATAAAATAAAGACGTAGTACATTTTTGAATCATGCATAGTTTGAAAATAACATCATAAGTTTAAAAAAAACCTAATAGTTAAGTTATTTTGCACTTATATATTAAAGTTAACCGAATATTGAAAGAATGTGTAAAGAAAAAAATTCCAGCTTTTAAAGATAGACATTTTTAAAAAATATTTTTTCTATGTGAATTTACTGAGAAGTTGATTTCAAATTAAATTTTGAAATAAATTAAAAGTGCTTTGTAATTAATGAACATTAAATAAGTAAAATAAAAAAACAAGGTAGTTATTTAGTTAACCTTTATATTACTTATTAATTTATGTTAAAATAAATGTTAATAATTAAATTAACTATTAAAATTAAATTAAAGGTAATCAAATTACGGTCAATTGAGAAAATATAGTTAATTGAAGTTAATTAAGTAAAGCATTAAATTGTAAAAACACATTATTTATCACAAACATAATTATTAGTATAAAGATCTATGTAAAAAAATAATTTGGGAATTTCATTACGCATGCCCTGCCATATTGTGACAATAGGCCAAAAAACAGTGTCTGCAAATTTTTTCAAAATTGAATCTATGCAGCACAAAAGAGTTGAATAATTTTTTGCAAAAATGTTAATTAGTTATTAAGTGGAAAACGATTCAAGTGAGACAAATCCTGGACTCACAAAGAGACATATTGCAATACAAATCACACAATTTGAGCTTTTCAACTTTCGATTTTACAAACTTTATAAATTGAAAAAACTATACGATTACGATTAGTAATGCTACAAATGATTATGCGATTAGTTTAATGAATGCAGGCAATATTTCTTCATACTTGTATAATTGATCTCAAAATCAGTTATAATTTTATTGACTTTGGTTTGTAAAGACTTCAGCTTTCTGTTCAGTTAGTTTACAGTTCAACTACCGCTGTTTGAATGAGTTGTGAATTTAACTAGATACGTTGTTTGAGCCAAAACAATTCTTCAAAAATGCGGCCAATTTATTTTTGCATATTCAAAGCTGTTGAGCTATCTGTTAATATGAATTAAGTACTATATAAAAAAAGAATATCTTTAAATTATCATTTTTTACATTTTTAGCTGGTATGAACGACAAATTTCAGAATTCTTTTTTTAACAGTCTAATGGTTATGAGAAATGTAAGATACCAAAAATGCAATTGATAGCTATAATTTAAATAAAATATACTTACATCATAAACAAAATCTAGCGGGAGAGGCATTCTTAAGTCAAACAATGTTAATCCCTAGAACCAGAAATTAAACTTGCTTAAAAACTTAATTAAAAGGGGTATATGTTTTAACCATTACAGTTTTCTCAGTAATGTGTGTGTATGGCAAACTTATATTTAAATTCTTAGTAATTTCTATCAAATTGTAAGGTAACTTTCAAAATATTAATGAGGAATATTTTTTTAAAAAAAGACAACAATGTATATTTTAAAAATTTCTTTACAAGTAACTATTTAATACAGCTGACCTATACCTAAAAAGGAAGGTATTACAATTTCCAAATACATCATGAACTCAAGGGACTGTCGACCAGGACAATAGAAATGAAAGAGGCTATAAACGGATTGAAGAATATAATTAAAGCAAGAAACCCCAAAAAAAGATTACATGTAGTTGCTTTTATATCAGATCGAAGAACGATACACGCGACAGCAGTATTAGAAATAATAAATTACTGGTATAAACAGGTCCTAACTTAGTAACAATTGAATGATTAAGCCTAATTATCACTGTGTTGATCACTTCAAGGCACGAAATAGGTTTAAGCTAATGTGAATTTCTAGGAAAACACTTATTGTGTTACAAATCAGCTGAAGTTTTAAGTGAGGTCACTATAATCAGATTCAGCTTAACAAAATCTTGGAATGAGCCATATAGAAAAAAAAATTAAAGATATACGATATCCAAAACCTCTACTTCTGAAATATGTGTTACAGGGTTGGACTGTTTTTCTTTTTTGAGACACTTGAAATAATATCAATTTGCAGTCAAAGTCCAATAAAGAAACATGCTAGGTGTTTAGCATATTAAAAATTTATTGTTACTCCATGCTTTAATGTAAGTACTAACACTTGACATAAAGTCAGAATAAAAAGTTTTAATGAAATCAAGTGTTAATACCTTTCCATTTACACAACTGCATACAGCCATGTTAGGACAAAGTGGGTCTGCAGCCAGTCCCGCCCGATCTCTTCCATTAAAGGCACCTTATGGATAAATTCGAAAGAATAAAAAAAACAAGATAAAGGGAAAAAAATAAGCACAATAAATATTATACAATATCAAAAGTTTAGTGTAAATATATTTTTTAGCTTAACTATAATATGGCTTTGCAGAAAATTTGACTGATTTCCTGACAACAGAAAAAGCTACTAACTACTAGGCATTATAGTTATTTTGCACAAAAATTTATACTTATATATAAAATTTTTATTAAATTTAAAAATTTTATTATTTATAACATTTTATTATTTATATAAAAACACAATTTTATACTTTTTAATATTGATTAAAAAAAATTGTTATGTTACGATAATCAAGAAAACAAATCCCTTTTGTAAAATATAAACAGATATTTATTAAATCTAGCAACTGGGTATTCACAATTCCAAATACAAACATATTTATAAATCCCAGTAATTGAAAATGAAGAAAAAATGCAAGAAAACTTTAGATTATTAAGCATGCTATATAGAGTGCTTGGTCCAGTCCAATATAGAAAAATTATGTTATAAAAATTTTTTAGTCCATGTAAAACTCGCACCAATAGAATTCCATTTACCATTATAAAGACAGGTTTACGGAACACAATTTACTAAAAAGATATGATATGATTTATTTTTGCTCTTCAATAGCCACATTTTAATCTAACCATTCGATAGTAAAAATTACAGCAAATATGTTGAAGTTTCTGAATTTGGGAAATACAATGTTTAAAAAAGAAACCATTAAATATTAAAATTTCATAATTTTTCACTTAATTTGAAATTATATCTGGATTAAAAAGTATTTTAAATTTATAAAAGCAATTTACAGGGTGCGTACATTATTTTGAAAGTGAAATTCAAGCACTTTTAAGGACATTTTACATTCAAATTCAAGGCCTTAAACGAAAAAATTTAAGCAATTTGACAATTAAAAGCTTTTTGAAATTATATCTATTAACATCAGGGCCGGATTTCTAAATAGGCTAAGCCTAGAGCGGCGATTCTTTTGGGGCGGCAAATTTTCCTGACCAATTAATAAAAAATCGGCATAAAAAATTATTATAAGAATACTAATATTTTTAAGAAAAAAAAAACAAATAATTTATCTAACTTTATATCTATATCTAACTTTTTTTCAATATCTTTTTTAAAGTCTCTTAGAGTGTTCTGCTTTTATGCTGCAGTTTTTCTAAAGCTATTAGATTTTACAATTAGAGTGAAATTTCTGGAATTTTCTGCTTCAATCGCCAGGTCATTTGCAGATGTTATTAAAGCTGCAATTTCATTTTCCATGCATTTCTTGTTCTTTTTCATATCTTCAATTTCATCAAACAACATCTTCCTCTTTTTTCGCAACTCATTCTTAACTTTATTTGCTTTCTGATCTTCAAGATAGGACACATATTTTTTTTTTCTATCGGCACTGACACTTTGCAAAAGGCTTTTTGTCCATTTCCACTTTTTCAATGCCACCTACATGTGATACATGGTCATGTATTAGCCACTCTAGATTTTGATGCATCATAATGTATGAACTTTGAATTGACTTTTGTAATAGTAGAGACAAATTCTTTAAATTCTCGTAAGAGAGAATCTACCTTTTCAGACTTTAGTTGATTGGCAGTAACTAATGAAGGCAATAAATTTTTGAAATATTCAGTAACTGTTTCTACGTCTAATGTCACCATCAACTTAGGATTAAGGCACTTCATGTTTCAGATAATGGAATAGCGTACAGGATTTTTTTTAAACAGCTTTTTTAGCAGATTCTGTATGAAAGTTCCGCATTCTATTCTGTGAACTTTAAAATACTTCTTTCTTTGACTCTAGTTTTCTTCTTAATAACAGCTTTGGCTTGGAATCCAATGCTCACTTTATTATAGTTACACAAGATATCTTTGTTTGTGATGTCTATATTTACAAGTTTAAGAGCAGTGTCTGCTTCATTGATTGTGTCTTGCTTTATAATTCTGGTAAGCAAACTTCTTAAAATCTTTTCAATTTCTGTAGCTATGAATGGAAGCATAGGCTTCTCTGTTTGGAAGTTGGCCAAAAACGGGACTACTTCCTGCACAAGCACAACAGAGTTAAAGAAATGTAACTTTGGGAGTGCTAGTGGGTCTTTGACCCATCTCCTGACAACATCAAAAGAAATATTATTTGGTTGGGTTATGAGTTTCTTTGTTACAGCTTCTATATACTTTATCATTCAGGGCCAAATTTTTATCGCTCTTTCACAGACTGGATAATTTTCCAACCACCTATGGGAGCAGAATTTCAAAGGCATTTTTGTATTTGGATATAATTTATTTAAATCTTCTCGCCTTGCTCGTGAATCTTAAAAAGACGATGAAGACTTGTGAGAAGATTATGTATGTCAAAGTTTGATGCTGCAACTGCATGCTTAAAGTTACTAACTCATTTATAACTCAAGCATACTAACTCATTACTTCAGTTACTAAACTCGTTTAGTAACTGAACACCAGCATCTGCATACAACAATTCTTGGAACAACTTATAAACTCTCCAGTTTACATTCGAGCCATCCATCGATAGTTGCAGGACATTTTTGATTTGTAATGTCCCAATACCGTCTTTAATTTTTTGTAGAATATCTTCAGCGGTAGAATGTCCTAAGAATACAGATGACAAATACCTGGTAACTACTTCTCCATTTTGCCATATTCGTAAATGTAAATAAATTTGCTTTGTTTGAGTGCATTTATTTAAACTCTCATCAAACAACAAAACATAATTTTCGTTTCTGTCATTCACATCTTAACCCTGAGCATACCCTGAAAATGGGGTGCTAAACCAAAACAAGAAATGTAAGCACATTTCTTTTCTCCACACATAAAATTCGCCGCAATTGCGCTATCTTCAAACATATATATAATTTTAAAACTTTTTCGATTCCAATACAGGAATTATAAGAATAATGACTGGTTATCACTTTTAAAACCCACAAAATTTCGGCTTTCAATGTTTCATTTTTGGACACTGTTAAAGTAGATTAGATGTTAGTTTCGTTTTCAACAGTTGAACTGGAGCTATTTTCTTTTAATTGAGAATCCGGTAATTTTCGTTGAAAAAGGGCAGAAACGGAGAGGTTTTGGTTTTGACTAGTAACACGATCTTTATGTTTATCCGAGTTTAAATGACTCTTTAGAGCCGCTTCGCCTATACTTGCAATGTTCAAGTTCTTCATGCACAATTTGCATCTTACGTTATGCAAGTCTTTGGGATTCTTCGCTATCCATTTGCTATAAGCAGGATTTTGAAGCCACAAATCATTAAAAACGCATTTACCCATAATATAAAAGTAAAATAACCCAACACACAAAAACTCTTCACTAAAAACAATATTCGCTTCTCACTTTTAAAAAAAAGCTAGCACAGCTGTTTCGAAACATTTTACTAGGGAAGGGAAATCGAAACCGGTATAGCCAGTTTTTAACCGGTTAAACCACTATAACTGTTTTTAACCGGTTAAACAGTACAACCGTTCCAAAAAACGGTATAACCGGTTTTTGTGGTAACCGGTAAAACTGGTTCTTAATATAACAAATTGGTTGTTAAGCTGTTTATCCTACTTGAAGGAATATTAAATGCTAAAAAACAAAATTTAGAAAAAAAAAAAAGATTCTGCGTTTCAATTAAGTTTTTGTTTGAATTAAAATAAAAATAAACCAGCATTCGTTTTTCGGTGAAAGAACAACGGTTAAAGTATTAAATAATTTTTTATTTAAACCTCACAACCCTATTCTTTTTTTTCTTTTTATAACTCCTAACTGCGCAGTGATTGGCTCTTCATTAAGAAGAATGCAAAGTGATTCATTGCACAGGAGTCATGTGATGCATGCGAGGCATATGCGTTTTTTTTTTAAGAAAAAAACTTTCCTTGTTAAAAACTAAAATGTTAAAACTAAAACTTTCCAATTAAAATGCGTGTGGTTTAACCGATTTTAACCAAACTGGTTTAACCGAACCAAAAACCTGTTTAACCTAAGCCAAAAAAAACGGTTTGGGTTTATTATCCCTACGTTTTGATTGGTTTATTATTTATAGCGAGGATCCGATAAGGAGGTAAAATTGCGCCGCACACAAATTGTTTTCTTTTCATAAATTGGAAATTCAAGGACTATCCAGACCTTTTTCTATGATTGGCTTATTTTTCCATACTTTTCAAGGCCTTGAAAACAAAAGTTGAAATTCAAGCACTTTCAATTTTTTTCAAACCGCGTACGCACCCTGAATTTAACTAAACAGAACTCAAATTCTTTTCAAATAAAGAAAATAATTTTATTTCACAAACAATTTAGCAACAAACAGAAAACATCAATATTTACATTAAGAGATCCTGAACATTAGCGAGCCTAGATGCTCACATAAACTTTCAATCAGTATACTATTGTTTCTGGCTAACAGGTTAATTACATATATCCTTTCTTAACTTCAAATGCATTGTAATCATTGTGGTTGGTTTTGTATGCTCAATGACAGTTTTTTTATGCTCAAAAGTGGCTAATCAGACAGGCATCAGCAGATAAATGTGAATTCTGAATCAAAGAATATCCCTTTCGAAACCTGAAATTTCATACAGGAATTTAAGTATAATATCTCAAACACTAGCAACTAAGTCAAATGGTATGCACTTAAGTGTTTCTGTTTGCTTACATTTCTGAAGCATATTAAGCAAGTTTTATTTTTAAAAAATATTGTCCTTGTAAATAATTCTAATTCAAGAACTGACTTCGGTTAATCTTCGTCAACAGAAATAACTAATGAACCTTTATGATGCTATCAAGTAACGAATCAAATATTGCTGCTTACAAATATAGCTCTTATGAGAACAACTTTTTATTCTTATTTTTAAACTGAACATTTATTCTTACAAAATATCATCTTTACTTAAGCAAATAACTAAACTTAGCAAAAATGGCAGAAAAACTAGAGTTGTTTGAAATTAAGAAAATAATCACTTCATGAAAACTTGGAAATGGAATACAGTTGGATAGCTTGTTTTTATAGTAAGTTTTTCACAGACATAAAAATTCTAAAATCAATCATAATATTAAATGATCTTACAATTATCATAGGACATAACTTGCTCTCCCCTTTCTACATCGATTACTGCAAGTCTTCGAGCTGTTGTTGATGCCAGAATCTGCAATTTTTAGTGTAATTTTTTTATTAACATTTACAATGAAAACCTATTTCTAATCATGGGAGAAAAATTTATTTGTTTTTGTTGTCTTACTCTTTCTGTTTATAAAATTTGTTTGAGGTAAGAAACAGTTGCAGATATCTTTTGATAAAGTTTTCTGATACCATAAAGGTATTTTTATTCTTAACTGTAACCTGGCTATGTTATAAACTAAATTGCATCTTTGCAACTCAAATACAGGAATAAACTAAATTTAATTGATGAAAATATATGTTTAAGAGTAGGAAATATTTTTCATTGTTATATACTAAGAAATATGTCAACAGTTTTTAAAGACTACTTAATGAGACATGTAAAAAAAAATTAAATTGCAAAGTATTACATTACTTTAGCCAATTTTAGATACAAAAAAGATACAATTTTATTTACAACATAAGTGTTATTATTAAGAATTAAAGTACCAATATGGACCAAATTCGAACATTGTTGAACCTAACTATCAACAAATATTTTCTACATCTTTGGAAACATTAAAAAACATGTCTGCTTTTTTTGTTGCTTTTACAACAAGGTGATATGCAATAGGCACTATGCAATATTTGTATGCATGGCAGGAATATTATCACTTTAATGCTTTAGAGACAATAACAGAAAAAGCATCAGGAACAATGACATTTGCAAGGCAGCCAATCTTTTACTGGCTGCGTTTTCACAGGGACGAGCTAAGCGCCAATTTTAAAAATTAAGGTAAAATTTATGTTGATGCTTTTCAAATCGCATGGAGTCATTTCTTTTTAAATACATGCAAGTTCTCCATTTTTCAACACAGTAGCAAACATGGATTATATTAAACCATATATAATTAAGTAAAAAACCCTGCTAATTGAAAAAAAAAATTATGCATGCTTTTAGTGTTTAAATGTCTCATCTTCAATTTTATCACAGTTCTGTTGAATTGCTGTGATTGGCCTCAGCATTATAGTTCACTTTTGTTGACCCAGATCATGACACATGCAGCCCTTCATTTATGTAATAACTCAAAAACTATAAAAAGCGAGTTTGTTTATCATGGTTTATGATGGTTTATGAAAATATACATATTTAAAAATTGAGAATTTTGAAGAAAATTTGTTTTAACATTTAGTTTAAACAGACAGGGTAAACATGGAAAATACATTATATTTGTCTTTAAAAATACATTGCAAATGTGGGAATTGTAAAAATTGAGGTTTTGTGTACAAAGTTTTTATATAAACAGGTTAGACTGAACTCACAAAAACAAAAAAATTACTTTATATGCAAGAGTAATTAAGAGTATTTGAAGGGCTAAGAAGCAGAATGAAGTAACTCACAAAGAGAGTTAAACTGCTTTTTTTTCTAAGCAGTCATAGTAAACCAGTAAAATAATGGGCCTAACTCATTTTGTAGGTTACTTCATTAAGCTTCTAAGCGCCTCATATAATGCTACATCAGATGAAATAAAATTTACCCTGGATCCATCACTTGTGAAACGAACAGCATTAACATTTCTAGCCAGGCCCAAAGTTGAAATCTAATACAAAAGAAAATAATTAAAAATATCAAATTACAATCAAAATATTTCTTGTACCATAAATAGGTATTTACATGAGGACTGGGATCTAAACACAATGATAATAAATTTTTGTAGAATTTTATATAGATCTCCCTTCTCACTCTACACTGCATACAAAATAAAACTTTAAATTGAAGTAAGGAAATTACAATTCTTAAAGAACATGTATAGAAGAGAACAGTTCCATGTTTCGAAGTACAATAATAAAATTCTAACAATTTAGCAAAATATGACACTAACTTTTTAACTGCAGACTTTTAAATAGCAAAATTAAAAATAAAGTTCATGGAATTTAATTAAAAAACTTTTGGTTTGGGCTATAGGCTAAGTTCTGAAGTTAGATACGTAATTTTTCAAATAGTATGATGAGCAACACAGGTTTAGCATTGCTTAATTAAAACTACTTACCTGGTAACACATTAAAAGTTCCATTCTCTGTGCAGAATACAAATTAACCTTGCCATCATATGCTCCAGAGCAAAATAAGTAGCGGTCCTACGAGAAATTTGCATCATTATAAACTAAGCTTTAGGAAAAACCATGCCATACTAGGTATTATGCACCCAAGTGCGGCATAAAAAATTATCAACAATATTCAAGCTAGAAATAGACTCACCCGAGGACTAAATGCTACTCCCCTCACACTACCCTGGTGGAACTTTAAATATTTAGGAGTTCCTTCTTGCTGCATTTTGCTTCTTTAAACAGTAAGAAAGACATTTTTAATTAGTTATAATAATTAAATTAGTAATATCAATTTATAATGTTTGCAAAATCAATTTAATGAAATACAACTTACAATAAATTGTTTAAACTTACTTATTAAAGTATCTTCGTTTACCGAGACATTTTATTTGAAATTGTTCACAAGACCCATTTCATTGCATTTGGTTTCATCAAAGCTTTCTACAATCTAAAAAAAATGCCTACCTTAGGCACCTATGCCATGAAATTAAATATTAGCTAATAATTCCCAATGGAATGAAAATACAAAATTATTCAAAAGGCAATGCATAAAATGTCGACTAATTTAATACAGTGTTAGTTTCAGGCTTTATTAGTAACATTTATCAATTCCACAGTACAAAATACATACCTCTAAAAATATTTCAAAAGCTACAATGAGCAGTGAAAATATTTGGCTACAACATTTTGAGCAGGAGATATGTTTACCATATAACAAGGTGTTTCATCTTCTTAAGTAAAGCATTTCTAAAATAAAAAAATTCAAAATTAAAATATTTAACAGCAATATCTTATTTATAATTATATAGTCTGCCTAATACAGGTAGTACACCCCAAATGAGATGTATTGCTTGCTAATGTGTTAGGTATGATATATAGAAATTGAAAATAGGAGCAAATGTTCAAATTTGTATCATTGGATGCAGTACGACTTCTGACAACGCAAAAATGTGGATTGTCGGAAAAAAAGTGCCATGTTTATTAAAGAGCAATTTTGCAAGTCAGAATAATTAAAATGTAGCAGAAATAAATATTAAGTACGGTTGTTAGTTTGAAAGTAGAATGCAAAGATACTGTAAAATGCATTTTGATGCTGCAAGAACTTGCATTGACGGAAAAACCTTGATCGCCAAGTCTCAAGCCGCAATACTGTTAATAAGAAATAATTTAATTTTTAATAAATAAGAAATTCTGAGAATTAAAGTACTGGACATAATGGAACATCTCCTCAAATACTAAAAAAAAATGCATACACAATCCTGTTTCTAGTACAGACTTTTTGCTGACAGTATAACTTTTTTTTCTTTTAAAATTAAAAAAGTTGCAAGGCATTTTATAGTCGCTACAAAACCATGATTCATAGTAAATTATTTATTCATATTTCACACACAATTGAAATATGCATATTTTTAATATGATGTCTAAACTTAGGCCAAAAACATTATGATTTCTCATTACATATCGAGGAAACTTATTATAGCTTTTCAAAATGCAATCATTCCAAAGGTCTGTTTTCAAATTAGGTACTAAAAAATCCAAACAATTTTCACTGTCATTATTGAAACATCCAACAAAAGATGCTACTTGGCTATGCTTTGGAAAAAAACCTGAACACACAAGTCTAGAACAATAAGGAAAAGCCGAATGGCAAAGTTGCCATGGACACTACAGCTTCACTTCTAGAAAAACATACCAGTTTAGCATAAGGAGTTAGTCAAATCGCAATCTGCACCTAAAACAATGTACCCTTCCTGTCGTATACAATATTTCCTACTGGAAGCACTTATCAAAAACACATTTCAATTAGCTTTCAAAAAACCTTAAAATTTCTTGGACAAGAAACTTATTCTTTGTTAATTATACTTCATACAAGAAATTAAATACATGGACAATAATAGAGAGCTCATTTTGTAGTCATCTATTCATGTAAGTACATGTATTTT
Source organism: Oedothorax gibbosus (assembly GCA_019343175.1). Lineage (NCBI taxonomy): Eukaryota > Metazoa > Arthropoda > Arachnida > Araneae > Linyphiidae > Oedothorax > Oedothorax gibbosus. The sequence continues at coordinate 3,016,500 of JAFNEN010000006.1, forward strand.
AACTTAAAACATCAATTTTGAGAACGAAACTACATTTGGCTCTATGTTTGGTAACTGTCTATATATATGTGGCATAAAAATTATATTCTAACTATGGAAGTTTTGAGAAGTTTTTTTATCGCAGTTTCTGCCATTAGCATATTTTTTCACACACCCAGTCTAACACGTAGACACAATTCTAAATTAATATTTCAAATAAAAATCTTAGTTGGATGCCAAAAAATACCTAGATGTGCTGAATTTTTTTTATATGTCACACTTGTCTGCAGCATTTGTAGTTTTTGCTATGAAAATGGGCGACAGACAGAGCCTTTATAAAAGCTGCCACTGTTTATGTTATAAACGTAATATGGCAGTTAAAAGTAGGTAATATATAAATATATGAAATCATGCACAGCTATATAAGCATTGCGTAAGGACTAGCCCCAAATGATTTTTAAAGACAAATGCAAAATCAGTAAGGTTGAAACATTAAAAAAAAAAAAAACTATCACAAATTGATGGCATAGATTGGATTGGGAAAAATGAAACCAGGACTTCTTGCAAGTCAAATTAATATGGAAGCATTTGCATCATGAGTTCTTCTAATGGATATTTGTCTGGACCACTATATCGCACAGTGCGCGGAAAAGTGACCTATTAGCAAAAAGTATTTTTTCTCCATTGCATTTCATTATAGGAAATAAAAAGAACTGCTAACTGTATCCTAATTATTCTACCAATCGATTTAGGATTTGCTCTAATCCCTAGATATTTAAATTTTGAATATTTTAGCATTGATAACTCAAAAAGGCAGATTTGTCAGATAGGTCACTTTCTCGCACAGTGCGATATAGTGAATTGGAGTAGGAATGATAGAAGTGGGTTAAATTTGCTCATCCTGCAGTTACCTTAAGCAAGTCACAAAACTTTGTTGATTGTTGAGAAAAGTTGGTGAATGTTTTTGTTTGCTGTATGACAACATATGGCAGCTTGAACATTGTTATGTGTGTTTTTGCTATTTTGAGAATTTTATTTCTATGCGAATTCGTTAATGTTGTATATCTCAGGGTAATGTTTGATATCACAAGAAATCGAGTTCCATACTTCTTTCAAGGTTTCTTCTGCAAGGCAATATTGAAATTCTTGCAATAGTTTGATTTACACTACATAGAACAGTTACACAATTGTTATTAAAAAATTCCAAAATCAAAATACTTATGGATTTAGGTTAAGCATCACATCCTTTTGTCAAAATGTTATCTGAGCATATATCAAAATAAATACATAATATTTTGTCTTTTAGAAATATGAAAACTTACAGTGAAACTTACGAATAACAAAGAAAACGAAACTTTATTTTCCTCGGGGAGACAATTTTCGACTACATTTACTTCACAAGCTGGTTTTCAGTACATGTATAGGTGAAAAATCATTCAATTATAGTTCATAACTTTTATTTTCATTAAATAACACCAAATATATTTTTTTTAAAACTTACGGCAGATGTTTAAGCATTCAATGGTCTGAAATCTGACACTGGCTGTAGCCAGACTTCAGTGCCCTCAGAGCTCAAAACTATAGTTGTTATGGTACAATTGCAAATTTAATATCTTTCTTCATGCTGTTAATAAACAGCAAACCTGTAGTCTTTCTTAAATATGCATTTTTAAAGTTATTACACGTTTAACACGTACAATCATAATTTACTCATCTTCCGCTTTCTTAGAGGGCGCAAGTGATAGTAAACATACTTATTTTATTTTATTGAGTTTTAGGTTTTTGTTTCTTTTATTGAAGTTTGGTTTGTTTTGAATAAGTTTATTAAGAAATTTTATTTTTCTACAAGTAGTTTTTTTGTTAAAGAAAAGTCTAATTGAAACTGACGGTATGGTTTTAAAATTAGATATAAACCAATTATAACTATGCTTTTAAAAAAGTAATTTATTTTCCAATTATTTTTGAGGCTACACAAATGTAGGTAGGTAGGTTGGTACGTATATTTTCCAATTTGTGTGCTTAATCAGAGACCCGCTTATAAAGCTTCGTCATGTAAGACTCATGTCAGACAGAATTTTTACTGACAGAGAAAGAAAGTACACCCAGAACAAAGGCAAAATTCGAGCCCGCACCTATTACAGTGCACAAACTGTTAGCGTAATGAGCTGCGATTGAACTCACTGGACCACCCGAGTCCCTGCACAAATGTTATGGCCACGCTAGGTATACACGGAGGGACAGACATGTGAATCGTTCGCTAAAAGCATTTTCATTCGTCAGTAATGGGGTCGTTTTATGGTGCTTGGCAGAGACTTTCACTTGTTGTCTGGAATTACTTTTGTTTTCGTATTCGAAAATGAGTTTTCTAAGAATATTTTACGTATTAAATTTTTTTAATGCCAACTTCTTGCAGTGCTTTTGGCAAACAAAAGCATTACTTTATCTGAAACATTTCCATTAATTGCATGGACATTCTTGGAGAAAGAGTGGCGATTTTGCCGTAGGTTTACATGTCTTGTCCCTCCGTGTATGCCTACCCTACAAATGTCAGGTTGTCAATACATGTACCAATAAACAAACTTCTCTTTTGGTTTATTGAAAAACTGACGATGGTTAATTGGTAAAAGGCATATCACATAAACCCTCATTCATTCAACGCGATCTTCAACTATTATTATCTCAATTTCGACTTCGCGAAGTTGGACATACATAGGATTGCTAGTGTTCAGGGCCGTATCTTCAACTTTTATTGAGGGGGGGGGGGGACGTTTTGGCGCCCTCTTAAATCAGTTTTAAAGCCTCATCAATTATTTAAATATATAATTAGTAATCATAATTCCCTAATTACATTAATTAATAATTATGAAATAATTAAATTACTTATTAAGTAATTATTAATTTGAAATTTAATTAATTGCCTTAAATTTATTTACACTTAGTTTAAAACTAAATTTTTTTAAAAGTAAACATTACTTAGTTTTTTAAATAAATTCAAACTTGCTAATTATTATAATTTAAACACCACCTAAAAAAAATGAATATTTTCCTACTAATGATCACTTTCTCCAAAGAGGAACTTTGCTGCTTCCAAAATATTGAGTTTAAGTTAGATGCTGTCTACTTGTTTTATTCAAAGGTAAATTAGTTATAATTAATAAAAAAAAATCAAGGGCTAATTAATTATAATTAATTATCTAAAAAGGCAAATTAATTAGCTGAAAGGACAAATTATTATTAATTAACGATTAAAATAAATATTAAAAATAGATTAACACATTCATTAGAAATAAAATAATTTCACTATAAGACTTTCAAAACTTTTTTGTTAAAAAACAAGGGGTACTTTTTTTACAAGTACAACTTTTTAAGAATTTCAAACTTTTAAATTTAGTAACTGATGTTAATGAACCCTTAATCCCCATACTTTTAAATAGTTAATAATAAAGTTAATAATTTATTGCAAACAAAATGTTGCGTGCCTTTTGGAAATTTAACGCTGCCTATTTAAATAGATGTTAATTAACAAATATAACCATAACATTATATTAGTCACTAAAATTAACATTACAAAATAATAATTATAAACAAATGGATAGAATAAATAATAATACACTGCTCAAAATAATTAGCGAAGCGCATGATTTAAACCCTTTCACCCTCAATGATTCCATTTGGAATCATCAGCTTGCGATTTTTTTCTCACTAAGTTGAGCTGTGAGCTCGCACTTATTTATCTTTAGATGGAAGAATCGTGTCTTTTGAAGAATTAAATAATGCTTGTTTTAATTAAATGACAATATGAAAAACATGGTAAAATAAAATTCACTCTAAAAAAACTTATGAATTGAAATAAATTGACTTTAAATTCTTCACACTTGCATTCTTAGATGTTTAAAAATTGATTTTAACTTTTTTTTAACAAATAAAGTTTTGAAAAAAAATATTGTTAGAATTTATTTAAAAGTTAGATTCCAATTTTTCTCCCTTAAATTTTAGTTAAAAAATTAATATCCCCCCCCCCCCCTTGTTTTTTAACCATTTCATTCTGGATGCATACTTAATCTATTTCACAAATTTTGGGATTTTTAGAATAGAAAATAAAAAGTTGGAACTGAAAGGGTTAACAAAAGTGCTCCCCTAATTGTTTTGAACAGTGTAGAATGCAACGTTCCTGGAAATAACGTCATGTGGTACAGCTCATCTGTATTTCTCAAAAAGCGCGCGAAACCTATTTATATCATTTTGTTTTTAGTAAATTCAGGTACGGGATGTCCGTTTTTTAAAATTAACCGTTTTTCCATTTTCGTTTTTAACTGATGCGGTTTTTTTAAAAAAAAATTCTTGTAGTTTTAATGGAATGCACCTGATTTCATTAAAACTAGATAATATTTCATTAAAAAAATCTAAAAGGGAAAAACAAATATATTTTTAACAAAAAGGGGTCTTCTCGGTTTTTAACTAAACAACCGGTTTAGAAAAGGAACCGGTTCTCAATTTAACCGATTTCAGTTTTCCATCCTTAGATGAAAGTTGTTGTTTTTTGTGGCATCACTAATTTGCATTTTCTTGTTCTTCTGAAATTCTGAATTCTCGCCGTGCCTGTGCATTTTCTTACATATTTTTAATTTTATTTATAATTTTTCAAAGTGTTATTTTTTTTTTGGATTGTCACTAGTTATTTTTTGTGTACGAAATGGCTCGAACAAAAGCAGATGCTGCAAAGAAGAGTAAGTTTGGTTTTTCATTTGTACAAGTGCTTATAGCTAAGAATAACTCAACTACGAATAGTGATTTTGGCTCGTTTATATGTAAAATTCTGTTGGTCTTAAGTTCTAGAAACAAAAATTAATTCTAATTACGTGATGCATAAATCGGTGTTCATTAAAAGAAAACAATTTTTGTTTCATAATGTTATGTTCGTTACGACACTTTCGGTTTCAAAGGTTAGGGCCGTATTAAGCAGTGTAGAGGGGTCTGTAGGCAGTTGGTTTTGACGGTGAAAATATTAATAATTTACAATTTTTGGGAGGATTTTTTTTAAGAAAAACTATTTTTATTAATTTGAAAGGTAAACACAGAATAAAAAATGTCCAAGTTAACATGTCTCTTAATACAATAGACTTTTACTAAAACAAGAAAAGGATTAAAAGTAAATAAGTATATTTGTATTGTAACATTTCCTTTCACCTAAAACCTCTTCTACACAAGATTTATACTCGTTAAAAAATGTGCTAAACACTGTCTTTATTAGTAGAATTAAACATTAAAAAGCCAAAGTTTTCCAAATTCATTGTTTTTCGTAAATTAAATTAATATTCTTTATTGCTTGCAAAATTTATTTGCAATTCGAAGAATAATTATATAAATTTGCTTAAGTGGAATCCTAGCATCTGTTTGGTGACTTGACCTGTTTGGAAAATGTAGCCAATGCCTTGATTGGGGGAAATAAGTATCAAGAATTAGTTCCATTAAAGTTAATGCAGTTAGTTTGAAAACATCAAATGGGATTTAAAGTAAATGAACGATTTATATAAAAACACAAAAAAAAAAAAAATCTATCAGAAAGTCTTTTCAGGTAGCTTTATTTTTATATAGTTTAAAATATATATATTTTGTAGTTATGTAAATAAACTTTTTTACATTAAAGTCAAATTTGAACCAATAAAATCCTATGAATTTCCTTCTTTTTACAACTATCATTTTATCTAAATTTGTTTAATGCTTTACTAAAGTGCACTTATTTTAGTAAGAGTATTTTTTAGCGGGAAGCGAAGCCCCTTTATACTCGAAAGTTACTTAATTGAATGTGTCATACCAAATGAATTCACCTTTAATTATTGTGCAACATTACATTACACTTCAAATCTAGTTTTGTATACTCAAGCCTACCTAGAATTAAAATTTTAATGTACACTTATCTTGTTTTAGCGGGTGGAAAAGCTCCGAGGAAAGAACTTGCGCTGAGGAATACTCCCAGCAGTGCTGGAGTAAGCAAATCTAGTAAGTTTATTTTTCTCGTATTTGCCTTAAATATTTAAATCTCGAACATGTTTTATTTAGTAAGTGCATCATTTATGTAGTTTTTAATTGGTTCAGGTGTGAAACTTCATTTCGATGTTAAGGGGATGGTATTTCAATACATTTTCATAGTCTTTTCTTGTTTCCCCTGTTTATCTTGACTATTTATTTAAACAAATCTACCATAACTTTATTGATAAGCATAGGAACAGTGTGAAAATAAAGCTTAAAAGGTCAAAATTTATGGTGTTAAAATTACAAAATAAGTACGAAATATTATGTTATTACGTTAGTTAAAACATATTGTAATAAATGTACAATCTAAAATAAGAATACCAGTTTACCAAATTAAGCATACCTGTGTTTATATACTTTTGATCTTATTTTAAATAAATGCTAATTGTATTTTTAAGACATGTTAGTGTGTGATATATTGATCTTAAGTGATGTTAATATTGTTTAGTGCTTTATGTGTTAGTATTGTCCAGAGATGTTATCACAGTGAGTGATTTTCTTTAGATATGTTTCAAATTAAAGTCTAGGTAAATTCGATATCCAACAACACTTCTTTTGAACGCATGTTATTTAAAAAAAAAATAGGAGCTGTCTGTCCTTTGCTCTTTGTATAAATGATTATTCATTAGCATTATAATTAATATTATAATCTATTTTCGAAATTCTTTAATCTTTTTTCATGACATTATTTCCTAGCTAAACAAGTCAGACAGGGCTAATTTTGAGAACAGGAGCAGAGAACAACTGCTATCTGACTAGAGCAGAAAAATAACATTTAATACTTAGAAAGCTTATAGTGTGTACATTTAGTGCAACACCTCTACCTCCGGATTTATATTTTATTTTCTGAAAATTGAGCTTTACAGTCTGTCATGGTTAATTTTTAAGAATTGATTTTAAGAACAGGGGTCATTCTTGTGCTTCACATCAAACTCAATTCATAATATGTAGTCAATCAAAGCATTAAATACACTTAAAATTTCTTATGTACTTAAAATGAAAATGCTACTTTGAATGAAATTTATTTACATACATAATTTGAATAAAATTTTGTTAATTTTGGGCTTACAATTTAAAAAAAGTTGGCTGTTATTTTTCTCTTGGATCTTGTCAGGTTTTGTTTTATGAGTAAAATTAAATGTTGCTGTTTCAAATGCAATTTACAATTTTTCATAATACTATTGTTTATGGGTGTAATTAATATTTTTATAGAGAGAGATATTGGTTATCTCACTTAAGAATAAAAATTGTTATAATTTTTAAATCACTTAAAAAAAATTCATTCATAAATTTTAATAACTTTGATATGTTTTACAGAGAATTCAAACGGAGCTGGTCTGCGAAACCCAGTTTGCAAGCGATCAGTCCCAACATGGCAGCGTTCGGTGAAGGACTTTAATTGGATGCAGCCTGGATCGTCCAGAGATCAAGAACAAGAGATTGAATTAATTGATCTGGAGCCCGAGGAATCTCCTGAAATTATCTCTGAAATTACTACAAGGGGGGATGAAGGTCATGGAGGCTTTAATAATTTCGAAAATTGTGAATCCATCAATGAAGACAATGAAGGAGGTAAAGAAAAAGGAGTCCCCATCGAGGACAACGGAGCCCCCATGGAGGACAACGGAGCCCCCATGGAGGACAACGGAGCCCCCATGGAGGACAACGGAGCCCCCATGGAGGACAACGGAGCCCCCATGGAGGACAACGGAGCCCCCATCCAGGACAACGGAGCCCCCATCCAGGACAACGGAGCCCCCATCGAGGACAACGGAGCCCCCATCGAGGACAACGGAGCCCCCAACGAGGACAACGGAGCCCCCAACGAGGACAACGGAGCCCCCAACGAGGACAACGGAGCCCCCAACGAGGACAACGGAGCCCCCAACGAGGACAACGGAGCCCCCAACGAGGACAACGGAGCCCCCAACGAGGACAACGGAGCCCCCACGAGGACAACGGAGCCCCCAACGAGGACAACGGAGCCCCCAACGAGGACAACGGAGCCCCCAACGAGGACAACGGAGCCCCCAACGAGGACAACGGAGCCCCCAACGAGGACAACGGAGCCCCCAACGAGGGCAACGGAGCCCCCAACGAGGGCAACGGAGCCCCCAACGAGGGCAACGGAGTCGGCAGCGAAGAAACATACGAAACTGTGGATCAAGAGTCTATGGACATTGACATTTCACCAAAACTTGATTAAGTTGATTACTCCGTGGAAAAAGTAAAGTTTATTTTTACCATTACCCGTTAATGATTTTTCTTAATGTGAAGTTTCAATGTAACATATGTTAAAAATAATCTTTCACTTATTATATATCATATATGAATATGTCTGGTTTGCTATTTATGAAATATTGATTGCTCAGACATATTGTCTTTAAACCTAATTAAGAAAAAAACTCAATTGAAACTTTAAAATTAAATTGTGTAGGCTTTTAATAAGTTTAATTAAAATATTATAAATAATTTATACTTTTTAACTGAGTCATGGCATAATTTACCTTGGCTTATTGTTTTTTTTTTATTACTATAACTAAATATAAATAGGAGTCAAGTCTGCAGAAGGATTTCTGTACATGATTCTATCACTAAAATCTTAAAAGAAAGAAGCGTAGGAAATTCTTCAATTGACCTGACCCCTTTTTACATCAATAAATATAAGAACTAACAAGTTTTTATCTATTTTTTTAGATTTGAAGAGCTTAAGGCTGGGGCCAGTGTAACCGGTGCAATTATATAAAGCTTTATGTCCACTCTTTTATTGTAAGCATTTGTAAATTCTCATTTTTTTAAATAAATTTCATTTTTTTGGTCTTATTTTTGATATTTAAACAATCTTGCATGGAGTTTACCTAATGCAATTTACTTAATATAGTCAGTCTCAAAAGTTTATACAAGACATTTTGGGTCACAAAATTTCACTGAAAAGGTTTTGTTGAAAAAATTTATGGTAGTAAGGATCAGGATAAATAATTAAAAATATCATGAAGAATATCATGAATCACAAAGAAAGCAACAAATAATAAATTGTATTTGAATTAATTGGAAAAGTATCCAAAAAATCAGTCTCAAAAATATAGAAAAAATCAATTTAATGCATGTTTAATGGCTTAATTGAATTTTTATTGCTTGAATTGTATTTTTTTAATATGATAAATTGAAAAACACGATATCCGGTGAGTTTAAAAGATTTAATAGCACTCTTGGTTCAATTTCATACCAAACATCCCATATCGCCGTTTTCACTCTTTATGGTGAAATATTTGCCTTAAATTTGCAAGTTAACATTTGTATTCAATCTAAATCCAGACAGAATGCCTACCATTCCATCACCTTAAAGTTTTAGTATGAATTCAAGGATTTGGAGACATGCATAAACTTTTTTTTTCTCAATGAAACGTGCAGTCCCACATAAATATCCCAAACAAGCAACAAATTGTTTCTTTTTTAAACTTTAGTACAATGCAATGCCCCTCTATGTCTCATACCCATTACCCTATTAGTTGATTGACATTGCATAAATTTAAAGATACACATAATTATGATTGGAAATTGGAGAAAAGAAACAAAGTACCGTCATGCGGGTAACTTTGGTCCAAAATATTTTTTTTTTACGAGAAGAAAAAGTTCAGCTACAAAAACTATTCAAACATTTTGAAATCACCATGCATTTTAAGTATTGAACGTTTAGAAATAATTTGTAAGCAATTTCGTTACATTTTATAAAAAAAAATGGTGTTTAAAAAATTATGACTCGGTTAGCTGGCAGGTAACTTTGGTCCAAGCATGAAATACATAAGAAACATACCTTTTACCATCATTATCTGCTGTGTTTTAGAATTAAATAGTAATATATTAAAATGTATAAACATAAAAAACGATTAAGTTATTATAAATGAACGTTTAGAAATAATTTGTAAGCATTATCGTTAAGCAATAGCTTAACTTCTCCGGGGTAATTATTGGACACAGAAAATCAGGGTAATTATTGGACAGGGCCCCAAAAACCATATTGCATCATAATTTAGTGCGTCTAACAAACCATAATTTGTAACTTGCATATCCAGCAATGCTCTGATTAATTATTAGGATTAGATAAGTATTTTTTTCTCAAAAAATATATTAATAACCGTAAGTGCTTGAAAAACAATGGTTTAAACTTTTGTTCAATTGATGTCAAATTGAGTAGAATGTTTTCTTTTACATGATCTTGAATTTTGTAATGCCCAGTCTTAGATATGTTTATGAAGGTGGTTTGCAATGAAAAACACTATTGCAAGATGATTAGTAACGTTATGACATGCATGTTTAGTTACAGGGTAATTATTGGACAAAGCGGGGAAATTGTTTTAAATGCTATGAGGTTCGACAGCATTGCAATATGTTTAAATTTACTTGGTATAGTTTGTGTGATTAGGACGCATCATTTACGCAATATTTGAACTTGGAAAGAGAAGACATTTAAATCTTTTTAATTTTTACTAGATTTTACTTAATTTTTTTTTTACAAAAGCCATGTGGGGTTAAATAATTATCAAATACACAGTTCTATAGACACACCATATCACACCCCTTGTAGCTAGTCTAAATACTGTATAGAACCAGATTGAAAACTACTGTCCAATAACTACCCCAATTAGTGGGGTAATTTTTGGACATGTTTATTTTTTTTAAAACTTCTACAGAGAAAATAGTAAATTTCAACAATGGTACCCAACAGATATATGTAATAGTCATTATGAAAAAAATTTCTGGCTTGAAAATAGCATAAATGTGGGAGCTATGGTAAAAGTTTGATTTTTTTCCAATAATTACCCCGTGTCACCCTACATCTTAGACCAAAGTTAAACGCATTCATTGGCAAAAGTTTCCCAGTGACCAATTTTTAAATATAGCATAAAAAGAATTCAACTTAGATTAAAATAAATGGTATAATATTCATCCCCACAAATAAAAGAATGGTGTAGAGTGTTTTATTTAGCTATTTTCAATATTTTTTTAGGTGTTCCCAGACAAAAGTTGGAAGAAATAGATTTTTGACATTAAATGCTCGTAAAAATACAAACGTCATTTGTGATATTGCCAAAATTAGAATGAGATTATTTTTTTTTTACATGAGGCAATGTTTTCACCTTTCCAAAAACAATTTAAGATGGGATCATTTATGAAGAGAAGTTAACCCTTTCAGTCCCAATGACAATTTGGCATCATCATTTTAGAAGCACATCATTCGATTCTTTAAACTTTTTCTATTAGAAAATATTTTTTATTAATCCCAATCGATGCCCTATTATTTTTTTAATTATGATCAGAAACATGATGCTAAATGGCATCACTGGGACTGAAAGGGTTAAGAAACAAATCTTGTTCCGAGGTAAGGTAAGTTCTCATTATCGTCGCACTAGAGCTACACGAGGGCTATTAAATCTTTTCCGAAGCTATGGCCAAAGTTACCCGCTTCTACGGTAGTGGTGAAAACTATAGTATTTTTGTCCTCCATTTTGTTCTGCTAAACTACTTTTAAAAAAAAGAAAAAAATTTAACATTTTCAATTTTTCAGTTTCTACTTTCAAAATTAAATATATATCTTATTGTTTTAATGCCTCTTTAATAATAAAAACCAGATGTAAATGCTATAGAAATAGTTACAAGTACTATTTGACGGGTGCAATTAAACAGAATCTGATTGGGGGTCGTTCATAAATGGGATCGCACTTGAAGGGGGGAGGGGCTGCATTCTGCTGTAAAACTTTGTGGTGAGGGGGCAGGAGAGTTACAAAAAGTGTGACATCACAAACATCTATTCAAATTTTTAAAATCAGCATAAGCTAAAAATAAAAGTTAATTCCTGTTTTGATTTGGTTGCATAAATGATGATGTGCCAAAGTATCTGCTTTTTATACCTTCTATTTTCTTATGTCGAAATAAAACATGCATTATTTAAAAAAACATTTTTTCTGAACGTCTTTTTCGGTGAGAAATATTTTATTTGATCATTATAAACTAATCAATTTAAATATAAAAGAATGCTAACTTTACATCGGGTAACTTTATTGTAAAATTGTAACATATTGTTAAAATGTCATAATTTAAGCACACACTTTATATTAATTTTTAAATTAATGATTGTCAGTTAGATTGTAAAATCTCAGGCCATGGTCTTGGACTTGGTGTGCTAGATCAGTAGTTGGCAACCTTTTTTACTGAAAGAGGTCAAATGTAAGATTTTAATGATTAACCATTTTGTATAGTTTATACGCTTACATGTGCGCCAGAAAAATGCAAAAGTTATATTTTTATTCGAGTTTAACTGTTGATAAATTGCATGTAGCGCAACAAAACATGATTAGCATTGTCATTGTAATAAGTTAAACGTAATAAGTAGTAATGTACTACTAATATAATTTTTTTATTAATTTCCAAGTTTATATTTTTTTTGAGCTTCTGACAAAAAAATAACCTGACATCGATCCTTTTGGTGGTCGTAGGGGGATACGATACAAGGTATATACGAATCGGGGCTCATTTTTTACAAAAATAAAAATTAACTAATATTTTCGATTAGTTTTATCTAAACATTTTCCTGAAATTCGTTTATTCTATAATCATTCTAACTATATCAAAACAACAATTTGTGAACAAATTTTGAATGACATTTAATAACAGTTTATTTAACTTAAATAATGTGTAATAATTAAAAAAAAAATTCTGATGAATTTACAGAATTTCTAATCACGCTAACGCAGTGGTCTACTGGGTACATAGGATTTGAAGAAATAGATCTAAATATTTTTTTTTTTTTATCAATGATACATTTCTGTTAGTAGAACTATTTAGAGTAGTCTGAAAAATTAAAATATTATAAAAATTATTTTAGTTTTTTCACGAGATGCTCCTTCACTGTAGAAGTTTTGTTACGCGATCATCATCAATTACGATTTAAGTTTGATAGAAGAACATTAATTTTTTTTTGCACTAGTTTCTTTAAAATTATTAAAAAAAGTATTTTTAACACAGGGAGAGCCGGGTAGGGCGAAAAGGTATTTTTTTAAAAGAAAATATTTTAGTTCTTTGTTTAGATGTATACCAAGATTCAGAAGGTATGGTTGAAGAACTGTTGCCGAAATGGTTTCAAGACTTCCACAGAAATTTTCGGAGATTGATTAAAAAAAAATCGCATGACAAATACACGCATGTCGCAGAGAGTGAAAAAGTTAAAATAGTAAATTTCAAATGCTCTCTCAGTCTCGTGCAACGATGTCTTAATATCCACTGTCTCAACTCTCAATAATGTTAAGTTGCAGCTTCGATCAAGAGCCTTAAGGGGAGTCGGATGGTTCTATCTCGGCCATGTTAATTTTACTAAATTTAGGAACATTTTTCTCAGGAACTATACGAGATATCATTATGAATTCTTTTATAGTTTGTTCTATACATATAGTTCTTTGATTTAAACTGAGGATATTTCACAGTATAAAAAAATACTTTTACAGTGATTTTTTAAAAATATGTATTAAACCCTCCCCCCCCCCAAAAAAAAAAATATCCGATATAAAGTTATATAACTTTTTTTTAAGCAGAGATATTTAAAATTCCTCAGTTTAAATCAAAGAGCTATTAATGGGGAAGAAATAATAAAACCAAACATGTTGATATATTTTATAGTTCCTGAGAAAAATGCTCCTAACGGTTGAAAAACCTTATATTCCAGGAAACGCAAAAAAAGATTAAGGTATAGGTAAGAACTAATATATACAGAGTTCCTGAAAAATGCTTGTAAAAAGAAAATTACTAAACAGAAATCGATAATCTTGGTCTTAAATATTAAAGCTATAGATATGCAGATTAAAAATAAAAGAAAAACAGACAATCGACATTTTTGACCCAAACACCCATCCGACTTCCCTTAAGAAACTAGAATGAACTGAAACGAGCAAGTTTATATTTTGAAAAGGTTAAAAGAAAACCAAAGCATTGCTTCATATTTTTTTTTGTAATTAAGATATAATTATTTAAGTACTGTGTTTTTACAGCTACTTCTTATTTATTTCACCCAAAAGACGTCATTAGCTTTTCACAATAAGGATGTAAAATTGATGTAGTATAAAGATTTAACTTTGAAGAAATGATAACCAATTTTATAATCTTTAAAATCATGTTTTCTGGGGGGAATTGTCTAGTACGACGTTAATATAGTCAACAAAGAACAAACATTAAAACAATGCATAAATGAAAATAAACTCTACTACTCCGAGGAGCAGCATATACGTGTTTTGAATCTGTCTCTAGATCCGATCTGGGATACGTTATACGAGAGTAAGGCACTTTAATCGGAAGTTTGCATGCCGAAACATATTTAGGCCACTTTGCGAAAAGAGCCATTCCAAGCATATGTTGGGAATACACATTATTAGTAAATGCATCTAAGCATGTAGTTAGAATTCCGAATTCAGGGCGAAGTGAGGTCTTGTGACACTGAGGGAATAGTTCTTTTTCTGTATTTTAGTTTGTCAATCGTATAAGAGAATTGTTTTGGTTGATATACCGGGTGGTTATAAAATAACGCTCGCTATTCGGAGAGGTCTGTAGTTTGAATGAATAATCCGAATGCAACAAACATCGAGACACTTACTAATCAAGAAGGGGGGGGGGGAGACAATGGAATCATATAAAAGAAACTCGTCTCTTAACCAGGGTTCTAAATTACGAGGCGTAATTGGCTGTGTTGGCCGTAATCGGCCATAATTGGCTACGCCTCGTAACATAAACAAATTAAATTTTAGATTTCTATTTACTAGAAAGTTTTGTTCAAAACCTAGTCATTAACTGAATAGTTAAGTGAAATAAAAGTTCTTCCCCCTTTTAACTACAATTTCGAATGTGTCCAAGTGTTTCTACTCACGGTTTAGCATTTTCTAAGAGAATGCAAGATTAAACGCGCCATATTATGTGTGTTTAACTCGAATATGAATTTTAAGTGGTGGATTTTACATGCTAATAGAAACTTAAAATAAACCGAAGCAGTGTTCAAAAGCAAACATGAAAATCTCACGCTCTTGACGTAATAATTCTGCACTTAAGAGCCAAGCAAGGTTAAGTCCATTTGCAAAGGGTAGGAAAGACTTTCTCGACTATTCTTGTACATGGAAAATATTTGAAACATTGAATAGATTAAAGGTGCTTTCCAGAAACAGAACCCCCAAACAATTTCCGCATTAAAGTACATTTTGTCATAATAAACTTTGATTGAAACTTTGTCACTGTCTACCTAACTCTGTAAAAGCATCAAGGGCGTGACGATATAATTTCCAATTCAAAAGATTTATTTATTAATCTTACAATTGTAAATAACGACATTGAAAATAATTGTGCACATCTTCTGAATTTATCAAAGAGTTCTATACTATATAGAGTTCTATACTATATAGAGTTTCCCTACTATAGAACTCTTTGGAATTTATCTATCACTTAGCTTTGTAAAATTACGTCATAAAATTTTGTATAAAGTTACGTTCGAAATATAATTTTATACCTTACAAAAATTTAAATAAACTATAACTTTTATTTTTTGGATTTGCACCAGTCTGCTTTTGATGCACAGAGCAAAACATCGATTTTAGAAAAATATAAAAGTACTCATTCTTCGGAACTTTGTTTAAAGAATAGAGCGGAATTTTTTTGAGTAAACAGAAGGATGCATAAGAATTAAAATAAAAGATGTATATAAAACGTTTCGCTACTGGAAAATTCATAGGACAAAATTACTCGGTGTCTAAATTCGCTAAAATCGAGTGATATGGAATGATTAGTTATTAATTTATTGTTATTATATTGAGTTGATTTATTGTTATAAGTTGACCGTGACCATAGCCTAGAGGTTAACGCATTGACTGCCAGCGACTAGATATCGTGTCCTGATTTCTAATGCATCGATAACAGCACATTCTGATAAAATTCATAGTACCATTTTCGCCAACGGCTCTTATGAATTTAAGTTTTTTTTGAAAACTCGATAACCATGATGTTCTTAGTGGTTAGACAAATTAAATGATCTAGCTATTTCATCCACGTATGATATTATGATTGTATGATATTTAAGATTATTAGAAATGGAAAAGAAGTGAAAATTTCTGATGAAAAACAACGATTTGGATGGACCTCTGATGGTTTAAACTGTTATTGGTAGGATCTTCTTAAGGAACCAAGATCTGTCTTAAGCAGAAATTTTGGTGGTAGAAGTTTGATGGTTTGGCCACGTTATCTTATGATGGAAGAAGAGAGATTGTGTTTCTGAAGAAGACATTCATCACTTTATTACAGGGGCCGTAGTGAGCCTAGGGTCAGCGTCTCGGTCTCGGGATCGGAAGGTCCTGCGATCGAGTCCCGGTTTCACTGAAGACCTACCGAGTATATGCGGAGTACGTGCTCGTTGAATCTGTTGGGTCGAAAGTCCTCAATTCCCATACCAAATCAATACTCTGGGGTGACAAGCAATTCTGGGGGTACTCTAGTTGGCCTCTGTCTCTAAAAATTAGATGGATCCACTTATGTGTGTGTTTGTCTGTTGTGTCTGTCTTACTTGACGAAGGTTTATTAAGCGGGTCTCTGACCAAGCATACAAACCTGAATATATATGTCTACCAACCAACTTTATTACAGGTTAGTTCTAGAAAATTCTTTGTTTCCGTTTGCAGGGCAAAAGTATGCCTTTGATTAGATTTTTATGCAGGATAATGCAAGTATCCACACTTCAAACCAAGTGAAAGACTGGCTTAATGTATAGTGTTGTTCGAAGTGCCAACAGCCATGATTTAAACCTCAAGGATAAAGTATTTGGTCAATTGGTTCGAATAATTCACTCAAATGGAAAGCAGTATGCATCTGTTATAGAATTGAAGGACTCAATCAATAAAAACTGGAAATTACTTAACTAAAACTTGATCCAAAGTTTAGTGTTATCTATGAAAAACAAAATCAAGGATGTATTAATGAAAAAAGTTGGTTTCCCTAATTGAGATTGAATGCAAAAGTTCATATAAATCAATTTCCTAATACTATAGCTAAAATATTAACAAAATAAACTGTTTTTATATAAAAATTTATTTATGTGTATAGTTCATAAATCGTATAAATAGTATGCAAAGCCTGTATAATTTTTGAAATTTAAATCCATAAATATGCATTTAATAAGGAAATACTGTTCATAAATCAACGGTCTGTTCATAAATCAATTTCCACTACTCTATTTAAATAATTTGTTAAAGAAGGATATTATTGTAAACTGAAGGCCGCAGAAATTTTTATTACAGATCCTTTCTGGAAATTCGCCTACTGGATAAAGACGTTAGTTTTTTTTAACACAAGAACTAAAAAAAGCCAATGATTTAATGTTTAAAGCCAAGGTTACGGACAAAACTATGCCAAACACCGGATTTAAGCCTTTTAAACTTTGGGTTTGTGGAAAAAAAGCAGACCTTTAGTGACTTTCGGCCCTTAGGCGTAATCGTAAAATGCAATCCAAATTTATGAGATTTTTACGCCGTTAAAATAAGTTATTTAACAGTTTTCCGCTTGTTTTATATCAGCAATTTATATTCAAGAACTAGTTTTTTTGTTACATTATCCGTTTCGAAAAAGAAGTCCAGACGCATGTCATTAAAGTTTATCCACAAACCAAAACATTAAAATCCCTCCTAAAATGAGTAATACCCATACAAGACACGTTAATCTGTAAACGAAATCATTTTTCATGCTTCCAATCCGTTTCACTGCAAAGATACGAAATCCCCCAAAAAGCCACTTTGACAGGGGATCTTTGGACAAACGGATTTGCATAGACACTTCCGCGCTGTTTGGAAAAGAATCTTTGGTTCAAATCTGATTCAGTTTTCGACTCTAAATGTTTATATGTTAAGTTGAATAAGTTGGCCGATTTTTAGTCGATTTTTTTTAATTTGATAGAATTAAAAGAATGAAAAAGTAGGTATGACACATATGCTGATAATGTTCATCTTCCCGACCGTCCGCGTCCGTATACCCCCACTTCTAAAATCGGTTCTATCCGTCGGATCTTAAAATTTTTTTTGTTAGAAAGGTATGACTTCAGAGACCCATATTTTATACTCTTTGTCCGTCCGTACGTCTAGACGGACATTTGTCTGCTGTCAGTCGGCAAATTATCCAATGAATTTGCATTAAAGTTCAATGCTTAATTTTTAGCCATTTAAATCGCTGTTCACATCAACAATAACATGAGAAAATAATATTTTAAACAAAATTTATTTTTGTCATAGATCAATAGATTTGGAATGTCGTCATAAAATATAGCACTGTGATTCTTTGATTGTTTATTATTTTTTAATAAGAAAGCGGTAAGGCATTATATTTTCTGCACAATCATCTGGTTATACATTTCTTATTTTTTAGTGCAGTTTGGAGTAGTTTCATCTCTTTGTTATTAATAAATCTTTCGAAATTCATTTTCGACGGACATTTCTGGAAAAACGACCATGTTTGTACATAATATTGTTAAAAAAAATAGTTTGGATTTTATGTAAAATAAAATATTAACTATATCAAACGAAGTAGTATCAGTATTAAACATCAAAAGATTCGAAATAGTAAAGTAACTTAATTAAAGGATGGCTCCAATTAGGAGCGTTAACCACGTTAGGTACACTTCTTATACGCTTAAATATTAAGAAAATTTACCCACAATGTTCGATATCATAATTGAAGAACTTAGTGGAAGAACGTGCTAAGTGACAAAACGGTGAGAGTCAGGGCCGGATTTAAAGATTTGCCGCCTGTAGGCTACGATTTGCCGCCCCAGCACAATATTCTCCCACTTCTGGAAAAGGTAGCTGGTTAGCTGCAAAATAGGGTGGTATGTGCTGTTTAAAATAGATACACATATTAGAATCATCTATGTACCTTTACATACTAAATCGAAAGCGAAATAGGCGAATTTTTTTAAA
The DNA here is from genome assembly GCA_019343175.1 of Oedothorax gibbosus. NCBI lineage: Eukaryota > Metazoa > Arthropoda > Arachnida > Araneae > Linyphiidae > Oedothorax > Oedothorax gibbosus. The sequence goes on from JAFNEN010000006.1 coordinate 3,035,495, forward strand.
ACTGTTCTACTATTTTTCTTTCAACTTCGAAATCCGGGAGGAGGGGGTGCACTTGCCCTCGCAGCGACCATGTTGGCTACGAAATATTCGTACTATATATACGTTTACAGTTTACGCATCAATGTAAATTATTTGTTTTCTTTCTTAAAAATATTCATATCTTTATAATAATTTTTTTTATGCCGAATGCCGCTTTAATTGGTCGTAAAATTTGCCGCCCCAAAAAATTCGCCGCTCTAGGCTACAGCCTACTTAGCCTGTTTAGAAATTCGGCCCTGGTGAGAGTGACTAAGGCTAAGTAACAAAAAGTTTTTCGTTTGCATTTAGATATGTTGAAAACGGCACTTACCGACTTACAAAAGGTAAAAAAATATACTTCACTTTTAGTTTATGAAAAGGGAGAAATTTGTTATCTTTAAAGGAGAGACTAACTTACTCACTGACAAAAAAATCTCAATTTTGTCAAAAATGTCACTTAGCACGTTCTTCAATTATCGGCTGTTACCTAATACCCCCAAAATTAAAAAATCTAATGCAAAAATAGACAAAGTTTTGAGAAAAATAGAAAATTATAGAAAATGCCATATAAGAAATACAAGTTTTTAGGAAGTTATAAAAAAACTAATTTTTGCAATTTTCAAACTTTGTAATTTTTTTCTGAGTTTTAGACCACAAAAACACTTTTCAGGTTCTTTTAAATAAATCATACACTTGGAGTTCAGTTAAATTAATGTCGCACGAGACGGCTATTGGCGACGTGAATCGTAATTTAAAGCCATATATGCACTTGGAAGTTATTTTAAAAGTGATTGGGATTAATTAGAATTTTTTTGAATTTAATAAATTAATGAGATTTCAAAGTTTTTAATAAATTCAAATTTAAAGGTTATAGAATTTTTTTTCTATTTTTTTAAAAATCAAATCCAGAAATACATGGGAAAAACTTATTTGCATTTTTGTTCATAAACAAATAGTTCAAATTCGCAGGCAAGTGAAATCCGACTACAGATATATTAGAGTGTCAGTGGTTTACAATAAGGCGTAACCCGAGGAATAGTTTCTGGCATTTTTTTATCCTTAAAATGAGTGTAAATAATTTAGCACTTTTTCCTAATATGAAGGAAAATTGATATTTTTCGGCCTTATATTATTGTTTTTCAAATTTAGACCTATATTTTATTGTAAAATTATTAATATTAAAAAAATTCATTTACCAATAACAAAAATTGAATTATAGAACTTAAAGGAAGCTACATTTAGAGTATAAAAACCTTAAAATATTCTCAATTCAACATAGTAATTTCAATAATTTGGTTAATTTGTAATTGCAATTTTCATTCAGTAATTCGGCTTAGAAAATTATTTTTTCCTTTTGGATTAGCACACAGAGAACCCCTCGCTTGAGAAGTCGATTGCCGGTCTTATTCAATCTTAAGAAAATAATAGAGTACTACACTCTTAAAACAAAAGAGTGAAATCCACTCCTATAGGGGAAGTGCATTTTCGGCACCGGAAAGGAGTGGAAATTAACTCAGACTGAGTTAAAACCGCTCGTTTTAAGAGTGTAGGACGTAGATTGTTTCTTTTTATTTATTTTACCCACTCCGCAAAAACAGTGAAATACACTCCTATAGGGGAAGTGTATTTTCGGTACGGAAAGGAGTGGAAATTAACTCAGACTGAGTTAAAACCGCTCGTTTGTTTTAAGAGTGTACTTTTCCAAAAAATTAACAAAGGTTGAGGAAGAGCTACATTACAGGATTTTACATTTAGAATCGAAAAAGTTAAGTGTCCATACTTTACTTTAAAACTTCCTTAGGATGAGGAGATTTGTATAGTTCAATTTATAATTGCTTGAATTTTGTAACAGTACCATTTATTCAAAAAGTATCACAGAACATTCAAAAGTACCCGAAACATTAAATATTCATATATGGCTAAAATAAAATTATTTTGCATTCGCCTACCAACTTTACAGAATTTGTGATATGTTACGTTATAAAAATTTAAGAGACAGAGGAGTACTACGTTTATCAGCATTTCGAGCTTGAAAGCCACGCGTAAACATTTAGAATTGGATGTCGTAGAGATCGCGACAAACGAAGAAAATTGCTCCTTAATTTGCATAATTTCTTCTTACAATATTGCTTGGTTTGGTTGTTAAAATGGTTCAACTAGAGCGAACTCCCGGAAGAGTCAATTTTTACCTTCAGAGTGTCAGGTGTCGGCTCGTCACGGTTCTAAAATACGACGCCCGTCGCCAATAGCCCTCGTGTAGCTCTAGTGCGACGATAATTCAAACTAAACTAAACTAAACAACTTCAGAGTGTACTTTAAAATCAAAAAGAGGGGGCCGTAGTGAGCCTAGTGGTCAGCGTCTCGGTCTCGGGATGGGAAGGTCCTGCGATCGAGTCCCGGTACCACTGAAGACCTACCGAGTATATGCGGAGTACGTGCTCGTTAAATCTGTTGGGTCCGAAAGTCCTCTAAGTTCCCATACCAAATCAATACCTCTGGGGGTGACAAGCCAATTCTTTGGACCCTCTAGTTGGCCTCTGTCTCTAAAAATTAGATGGATCCACTTATGTGTGTGTATTGTCTGTTGTGTCTGTCTTACTTGACGAAGGTTTATAAAGCCCATTTCACACCTGCACAACTACATGCAATTCCGTTGCAACTAAATGCAACTGCAACTCGTAACTTGTGGTAACCTGGTTCTTCGGGTTTCCACAAAAAATTATTTATCTCACAATTTGGCAAGTTTTATCTTTTTGTAAAACTTTTTTCAAACCATAGACTCGCTCTTATCTCATTGAAAACATTGCATGCTCTTGAACGTGAAATTTTCGTTGTTCCTAAAAGTAATTTGTTTCGTTTGTATAATGGAGTCATCAGCCAGAGAGTGTTGCACGTGTTGAAGTGTTCTAAAAAGAAATTATGGGCTAGAAAATGGATTCTTAGAAGAAAGCAATTGTTGCTTTGATAATTTGGTGAGGGAACTAGCATTCGTAGTAAGTATATTATCGGATTCGTTATTTTTATTTTATCAATTAGATTGGGTTACTTTTATATAAAAAATTTAAATCGCATTTTTTCCACATTAAACGTTTTAAGTTATATTCAGGGCCGTAACTTATAGGGGGAGGGGGGAGCCTCCCCCCGCAATAATTTTACAAAGGGCGCCACTTTGGGCGCCGTTAGGCGCCCAAAAAGGCGCCCTCTTTAACTTTTTTAACAATTCACTTTTTAAACAATTATTTAACAATAATACGTAATTGTATCATTATTTTATTTTCTTATTTCCCCTCAATAATTTTTTAGAGTGCTATTTTAGCTTAAAATGGCACCATATGAATGGCGCCCTCCCTAAGATTTTATAATAAACAACAGAAGCTTAAACTGGTATGAAGAACATACTGGTATTTTTTAAAAATAACGGAAATCTTTCACTCGAATTATTCTTTCCTCCCCCCCCCCCCCCCCCCACTATGAGATCCAAACACTTATACTAGTTAAAAACGATTTTCGAAAGACAATATTGAATTAAAAAAAATATATATGTTGGTATTTTCCTAAGTATGAAACTACCTAACAGTTTTGCCCTCTTTGCTCTGTTGACAGGCTTGCAAGCTTCGATTTAGGCTGCAAAAATGGGTAGTTTAATTATCAGTTTGCACTATCTTTTTCTGCCCCCGAATGTAACTGGATGTTGGACCAGCTGGACTAAGACACAAAGACAGTCTAGACATAGCTACGTATTTAGGATTTTTTGTTCTGTGTAGGGCCGTGGGGGACAATCCGTTATCTTGAAGTCGATAACCCTAAACAAGACAGTATCAAAGGGACGAAAATGATTTTCAACGAAAGCATGCTGTTGGTGGACATGGCAATAAAAAGTGGTGGGCGATCACACGATTTCCACGGGGGACAGAAAAGGGGGCTGTAAGTTGGGAGCCTTATTGTTGTGTACAATTGTCTGCTCTTCTTTCAGTCAGTAGCCAAAGACCACCTACGGAGGTCGGTCGCGTGATCTCAAGTAAATCTTTTTTATTTAATTGTGCTTATTAACGTATTTACGTGTTGTTTAAGAGAGAAAGCTAATCTTATCCACTTTTTTTCATGCTTTTCTAATGCTTAAATTTTCGAAACCTTCTGCACTTAATAATAAGTTCACAATAAAAGTTAAATAAGTTTAAATTAATTAACCTTTTAAAATAAGTTTTATTTTTCGCTGGAAATAAAAATAGGGTAAGAAATTACTATTTATTCATTTTATTATGTGATTATATAAGTTACTTATTAAATATCATATTAGGGAGTTAAATTTCATCTATTTTTTTTAATATGTACTTGTACATAAAAACAAGTAAATTAATAAAGAAAACTAATTTTATAATTATAAATAGAAAATGACAGAATATAACTTTTACAATTAAATTGCGTGCCAAAGCTACTTTTCGATAATTTCGTGAAGCAATAATGTTTATTTTGCATGATAGATATTCGTATTTGTTATAATTGAAAATTGTATAAAGGATCAATTAATTTTGAAAATCTCACTCGTTTCTATCGAATACTCTATTAACACTATCCGGGGGGGGGGGGGTAATATATTATTATAATTAGTAGGGGGTATAATAATTATTTAATTATTAATAAAAATGGTTTAATTAGTAATTCATTAATTTTTTTTATTTTGATTAGAAAGTTAAATTAATTCATAGGTACTAATTAATGTAATTAGCCATTAATAATGATTCATAACTCACGAGGCTCCAAAAAATTCAAGAGGGCGCCAAAACGGGGTCCTCCCCCCCCCCCCAATAAAATGTCCAAGTTACGGCCCTGGTTATATTGCATGAATAATTATTTAAAATTAAATCATTTTGTATTTTTATTATTGCATTTTAACCCAATCAATCAACCCATTTTTAATTACGCAGATTTTTGAATTTTTTTGCAAGCATGTAAAGTTGGCGTCTTAAAAAGTAAATAAACAACCAGTTGGCGAAGTCTAGTTCGTCACAATGTAGCCAAACAAATACTGAATTCTGATTGGCTAACGGTACATGCAACTTGAGATTTTTTCGTGCTCGCATGAAAAAATCTCACGAACTTGAGGCAAGTTTTAAATGCATGGTGTCCTATGGGAGTTGCAAGTAGTTGTGACAAGGTGTGAAATGGGCTTAAGCGGGTCGCTGACCAAGCACACAAACCTGAATATATATGTCTACCAACCAACCAACCAACCAACCAACCAACATCTCAATTGATTAAGAAACTGTAAAAATTGTGAAAAACCAACAATATTTTATAAGAAAAATAGTAATGCAAACGAAAACAAAAACATTTTGAAGATCAAAAAAGAGTTATTTTCAAAACATGTTGTAACTTTTACCACTTCCCACGACGTGACGCAAGGAACATTGTTTCAAATTAAAAATTTATGGACAATTGAATTGTGTGGTTGGTGTAACATTAAAAGATAGATGGCGTTTTTACCTTTAAAAAAATAAAATAGTTAAAGTGTGTAATAGAAAACAATATTAAAAACCGTCGGGAATTATAGCTTTTTTTTAAACTTTTAGTTTTATAATTTTACTTCTTGATTATGAAGTGTAATATACATATAACAAGCATAATGATTAATAAAATAAAAAAAAAAATGATTAGGTTAAAAATTATTTTTTAAAATTTTGATATCATTATTTAACTTAATGTCTTATTCATTTGAAACAAGGAAATTTATCGATCGGAGCGTTGATTTAAACCAGCCAGTATTAAGAGTTTTTTTTTATGTGATCCAAAACTTGTAACAACTTTTTCATTTTTTTCTTTGTTGCAATAACCATTTTTTTTAATACAAAAGGAGCATATGTTAAAAATTCTGGTTAGTTAATAAAACTTATAAAATTATGTATCCTATATCTTTTAAAAACTTTTTGCAATTTTTTTTGACAAGGTGTTAGTTATAATGTTTAGTTTTAATATTACGGTTAAACAAAAAAATGTAAGAATGATTTGTAGTTCTTATAAAGAGTTTTATCTTTCCTCACACATCGATATCAACAATAAAATTCAACTGACTTAACGTTCAAAAGCTTCCTCAGTACAACAGAATTTTTAGATAACATTTTCCAACGCCGCCATCTCCTTGTACCCTTTTTGTTTATACGTTAGAAGACAGCTCTTGACGTAGCTGTGACGTCACCATAGGCGTGGCTGTTCCAGTTGTCCATTGCCGCCAACATCCAACGAGTTATACTGTGTGATTGATAAAGTAGCAAGCACCAATCGTTGTCCTAACACGTTGTTTCCAGATTATGAGCCTTAAAAATAATCATTATCGAATGACGCTAACTACCTATGCTGTAAAGTGAACCATCCAGTATGTATAGCTAACAATAACAGCATCGAACCATCTATAAGTCCCGATTTTTGTATTTGTGATGTTTTATAATATTTAAACACTAAACAATCTTTACTCATTTTTAAAAACTTATGTAAAAAAACCAAATTTAGTTTTATTTTCGTAGCCTTTATAAGATTCTAACACACTCTTAAAACAAACGAGCGGTTTTAACTCAGTCTGAGTTAATTTCCACTCTTTTCCGTGCCGAAAATGCACTTCTCCTATAGGAGTGAATTTCACTCTTTTTCGGAGTGGGTAAAAGAAATAAAAGAAAACAATCTGCGTCCTACACTCTTAAAACGAGCGGTTTTAACTCAGTCTGAGTTAATTTCCACTCCTTTCCGGTGCCGAAAATGCACTTCTCCTATAGGAGTGAATTTCACTCTTTTGTTTTAAGAGTGCACATTTATACGATTAATCATAGTACATTACACTAGTTCAATGGTTGGCAACCTTTTTTGGTGAACAGGCAAAAAAATAATAAAAAAAACGCCCATACATAATATATTTTGCCAAAAATATTTAACTTTATAATATAAGTTTAGCCTCAATAACCACTCCTCAATTAAAAATATTTAAACCTCACAAATTCTGTTTTTTAAAGATTATTGATTAAAACATTTTAAATAGTTTTTAGTGTGTGGTTTTTGCATAAAAAATATTATGTTTCTGCATTTCCAAGCGAAAAACATATTAAGTGAATCAAGCTATTGTTTTTTTTTTCAAATAGTAAGAAACGTTGCTTGCGCCACAACATTTCTAAAGTAAGACTCTTCTTTGGGACCATTTATAAACACTAAGTCAGGGGGGTTGTTGTTGTAATTAAACCCGAAAATCGCAATAAGAACGGAAGAAAACATATGAATAAGCAAGTATTTCAAAAATATATAATACAATAATTTTTACTAACTTGGTTTTTTAAAAATAATTAAACGCTACCTTTTTTTAAAAATATAGCATCTATTCATCAGCAAAATAAATACAAATGAAAATATTTAAAAAAATTGTTTTATTTTTGGCAAATTTCTATATTTTTTGAGTGTTTTATTCCCTTTTATTTTATGCATCTTTAGTTTTGAAATTTTTATTAAAAAATCAGTTAAGGGCCACAAAAAATTGGGCAAAGGGCCGCAGGTTAACGGTGGAGGTGCTGGCTTAATAAATTTTGTGGTACTAATCTAAAATTTAATTTAACAAACATAAAACTAAAACAAACATGAAAGCCAAATTTGTTTACTTGTTACGATTTTTATTTACTTCATCGGCTGTGGCATCTGTGATTGTTTATTTCGTTAGCTGTGGCAACCCTTAAGGAAAATCGGCAAAAACAATTACGGGGTACCCCGAGTACACTGGGACAGACGCGCTCGTTATTAAATCTATAGAGTAGGTAGGTAGGGTTGATACATATATATTCCGGCTTGTGTGCTTGATGAGAGACCCGCTTATAAACCTTCGTCAAGTAAGACAGACACAGAAAGAATTTTTACTGTCACAGAGAGAGAGAGATTACACCCAGGGCAAAGGCGGGAATCGAACCCGCACCCGGTACAGTGCGCAGACTGTTAGCGGAGGCAGCTATCTTAACCACTCGGCCACCCATCTATAGAGTAAAAGTCACGACGCGCGGGGCGTTAGCTTACGATGCCGCTTGAAGTCCAGTTGGGTGCTAGCTCAGGTGTCGTCCTCGTCACTTGACCGCGGTTCTATATTTCGAGGTTCTATTTAATTTGGCTGCGTTAATTATCCTTGGAGGCTAGGTTAGGTTAGTTATGAATTATCGTCGCACTAGAGCTACACGTGGGCTTTTGGCGACGGTCGGACATTTTTGGCTGCACGGGCCGTTTATAAGTCGGCAGTTATTTTGACGAGCTCGGACACGAACCTGGGACCTTCCGCAGGCTAGGCGAACGTCTAACCGACTGGGCTCCCCAGCCCCTCCTTGGAGGCTAGAAATAGACAGCCGGAAACGTTTAACCTAACCTAACTTAAGGAAAATCGGCAAAATAGTCACGGGGTTCCCCGAACGCTGGGACAGACGTGCTGGTTCAATCTGTAGAGTCCAAAGTCCCGATGGTGTTAGCGTATGAGTCGCTCGAAGTCAGCGGTTTGTTAGCGGTTGTTAAATTACGAGGCGTAATTTGTCTGTGTTTAAAGCTCTTTGAGGCTAAAAATAGACAGCCGGAAACGTTCAACATAACCATACCGGCCAAAATTTCTGATAATTTCGAATGTCCTTGTGCCGCGTAGTTGGTTAGTTATTCAAAAAGCGAATGCATTATTTTTGAAATCGTAACATCTGCAAAAATATGTAAGAATTTTTACATTGTCAGCATATTTTCACCAGGTATGAGGATTGTCATAACAGTAAAAGACAACAAATTTGGAATAAAAATAGCACCCGGTTATTTAATAATTAACTGATTAAGTTTGAAAATAGTGTCATCATCTTTCAAATATTTAGGAGTAATTAAAATTAAAATAATAATTAAATAACCAGATGATATTTTCCCCTCAAATTTGTTTCATTTTGCTGTTATGCGATTATCACATACCAGGTAAAAAAAAAGCTAAATTACATGGCAAATCAATACTTTCGCAAAGGTTGCGATTTCAAAACTAATTTAATAAGCTCTATGGGGCGTACATTCCTCTTTACCCGAGAAGTTTGAAAAACGTCCACGTAGCGTCTAGACAAATATTTGCATATTATAAGTAAGTAAACCCTTTAAACTTTATATTAACTCTGAATTTTATTTGTAATTGAATAATGTACTATGCGCATAAACACTTTTATTTATTAATGTGTGCTGAGTGGCTTGTTCGCTTGAATTTTTAGTCTGGAACGTACCACATGTAAACATAAAACTAAGCATGTAAACCAATATTTATTTTAGAAATTGTTTCATTGTGGATTAAAACTTTTTATCGATTTGAGATGACTTTGAATGGTGAGACGATTTTTCACATAAGAGATTTTTATTTGTAGTCCTTTAAAAATATAATTCGGATAGTCTGTTTGGGACTATTATTTTTAGTTATTTAGTTAGGTGAACTGTAATTAATGATGACGTTGTATGTTAGTTATGGTAAATTGTTGTAGTTGCAAAAAAGTTTGGTAACTGTGACATTTAATTTTTTTTATTTAACAGCTTAAAAACTTTAAGCATTTTTAAATCGTAACTAGTTTGTTATATTTATACAGGAAATACCGCTTAATTTGATCCAAAGGAATATAGATATAATTTAAGTTTAAAATATTACATTGAAAGTAATTTTTCGTTCTTTTTTTGAAACATACATGGTAGTTAATGAATACTAAGTAAGCGATCTGAATAACTTCGGAAAAAACTAACTTTCGACTAAATTGAACAAAACTTTCGAAAAGAAATTCAATTTTCGTTGAAAGAAACTTGTTCTTAATTTAATACCGCTAGTTCAACCTTGTATAGATAAAATTCCATAATTTAATAACACCTTATGTATTTTTTTAAATCTGCATTTAATTCCTACTTGTATTTAGATAATATTTAATAATGCTGAAAAAAACCTGTTTTAAATATAATATTTATACAAAAGCAAATGTCATTAATGTCTGAACATTTCATAAATTAGCAAACTTCAATTCTAAAAAGGATAACACTGATGCAAGTTATAAAAAAGTTTTTAAAGGTTAAATTATTTTTCTTAGTATTAATGTTACCGGCACCCAGTGGTATTTTCTAGATTTTACAATCATGAATAATTACAATTAAGACGATCTAAACTATATTTTAATACTGGAACGCTCTTCTCGACCATCGACAATATACGATATTACTCAATAATGTATTTTCAAAATTTCGTAGTTATGTATAATTATGATACAGACAACTAAACTATCTTTTAATATTGGAATCCTCTTTTCGACATCGGCAATATTAATATACAATATTCCGCAATACGGTATTTTTTAAATATCACAATTACAGTCCCTGGACAAATTATTAGACGCACTGTATTTTTTTTTAGTAATTTTATGTTTCTTAAGAGTTTTTATGCAATAATGGTATATTTAAACTAAGATATTATTGATTTTTATTTAAAAGAATGGTTGTAGACTACATATTTGTATTTATTTTAAGATAATTATAATTAATTATGATTAAGATTAATTTATATTAATTATTTATTATAAGATTATTTATGTGTGGAATCATCATCCTCAAATGCAGGAGACGGTACAGTCTTGCATTGATAGCATGCCGCGCTGAATTAAAGTTTTGATAGCAGCTAAAGGTGGCTCAACTAAATACTTTGACTTTTACTAACATTAATTTCACTTTTCTTTCAAACTTAATAAACTTATGCTTTTCTAAATGAATGCTGTTTTATTTATGCCAAATAAATCGGTAATTGATTGGATAATATAAAAATAAAAAACAAATCAATTTCAAATAATAGAACGGTACAATATCACCCGGTAATTAATATTTGACATGAAATGTTGCAGTGCGTCTAATAATTTGTCCAGGGACTATATGTATAATTATGATAAAGACAATCTAAACTATGTATCTTTTAATATTGTTGCGGGGCTGGGGAGCCCAGTCGGTTAGGCACTCGCCTAGCATGCGAAAGGTCCCAGGTTCGGGTCCGGGCATCGCCAAAATAACTGCCGACCTATAAACGGCCCGTGCAGCCAAAAATGTCCGACGAATAATACCCCTTGTAGAGGGAGTGCACGTTAAATATGCTCCAAAGTCCCAACGCTGCGTACGATGTCGCCCTTAACGGTTGGGTTGGGTGCCTACTCGGGTGTCGGCTCGTCACTTGACTGTGGTTCTAAAATACGACGCCCGTCGCCAATAGCTCTCGTGTAGCTCTAGTGCGACGATAATTCAAACTAAACTAAACTTTAATATTGTTGCTCTTCTCTCCGATGCAATATTACGCAATAATACGTCCGCCTATTCCGCCCGCGTGGTTAGCACTTTTGGCACCAATCCGCTCTTGGTTGGCGACTTTCCCGGGGCCCTAGTAACCCTGAAACAGAGGGTAGCGGCAGAAACATGTTTGGAAGTACATTCGAACTCCGCCTTCTCTCCTCATGCTTTGTCCGGACAAAAAGAGGAAAGGGATGTCATTTAAAAAGACAATTTAAATCTGAATGCGCTTTTTTGATGTTTTCCAACTGCGTTTAGAATTAAGTCATTTTGTTTTTGTGAGCTATTCGGAAGCATGTCATGGTAAGTAGACAAAAAAGAGTTTGCAGTAGAAGACTTTGGAGAAAATAAATTTGAAAACTTTTCAAGCCATTATGGCACAAAAAGTGAGCCGAAAAAAACTTCTCAAAATGCAGTGTCCAGCGTTGCTTTGCTGTGCCCGGCTTTGGTCTTTGTCTTACGTCTCAGCATCTGATCAAAAGGTAAGAATAGTATCTATTTTATTGTTAATTTTTGAATAATTATGCAATAAATACAAAATGTAAATTGTATATCTTATTGTTGCTTTTTTTATTTAAATTTATCAAACTAGTATAAAAGCTCCTTTCACTTATTTTATAGAATTTATTTGTCATTAGTTTAAAATCCTGACAATTTTGTTCAAAAGTAATTTACTTTTAAGTCTAATACTTCATTCGAAAATGCCGTATTATGAAATTTAACATTATTTGTATAGAATTAAAAAGCGGTTTTATGAACTTTAAAATTGTTTATATAAAATAGTTTAATAACACTAATATTTAAAATCAAATATCGTTCGATAAAAACTATTATTTTTATGAATCAAATATCGTTCGATAAAAAATATTATTTTTATGAATTGAATGTTTTTATTAATACCAATATTTTTTTATACTAATATTATTCTATTTATTTAAAATTAATATTTTATATAATTAAAATAGTTTGGTAATAAATTAATCTTTTCGTAGGATAAATTTAAGTAATTAAAATAATTTTCAAAAATATATTTTATCAAAAAAGAAAATATGATTTAATTTCAGAATATTTCAATCAAATGATTTGTTTGATTTTATATTAAAGATATTCTAAATAAAAATATTTTTGATTTAGTATTCGTTACAACGTTAAAAGAGAGAACTGTAGGATATTTTCTGTAGCATCTACTCCAAAGTTATAATGATTATCAATAAATAAGTGTATTATGGTTAAACTTTCAAAAATATTCAACTATAATAAATATACTAATTGTAAATATTTTGCTTTATATTATTAAACTCGACAAAACATTTTCTTTGAATTATTCAAATAGCTTTTCTAAAATTAAAATTGTGTACAAATGAATACTAAGTCTTCAAATTAAATGAAATAAATATAATTTTATAATGTCTTTATTTGGAAAAAGTTTTGAATTCTGAAGAATTATCATTTTCTTTCGATGTTCCTTTGTATAAAATCTTTTTTTAAAATGACAATTATATCACCGTTTCAGTATTTTTTAATAGAATCAAAAATACTTATTTTATTTACAAGTCGTAAAGTCGTTCATTAATTTATGTAATATATTTTCCTCTGTTATTGTAACGATTTGTATAGAATCGTGTGTTGACTTTTAACACCGTTATTAACTTAATAAGTAGCACCGGAACCGACTTGAATTAGTTACGGATGGTTGGCGATCAAAATCCAGCTGCTTTGAAACGGTTTGACATTTCGGCATTACTCTGTTTTTACTGTTACTCTGATTTTTATTTAAAAGAATTGTTGTAGACTATATTTGTATTTATTTTAAGATTATTATGATTAATTATGATTAAGATTAATTTATATTAATTATTTATTATAAGATTATTTATGTGTGGAATCATCCTCCTCAAATGCAGGAGACAGTCTTGCATTGATAGCATGCCGCGCAGAATTAAAGCTTTGGCTAAAGTGGATAGTGGCTAAAGGTGGATCAACTAAATATTGACTTTTACTAACATTAATTTCACTTTTCTTTAAAACTTAATAAACTTATGCTTTTCTAAATGAATGCTGTTTTATTTATGTCAAATAAATCGGTAATTGCTTGGATATAATATAAAATAAAAAAACAAATCAATTTAAAATAAATAAAACGGTACAATATCACCCGGTAATTAATATTTTACATGAAATCTTGCAGTGCGTCTAATAATTTGTCCAGGGACTGTATGTTGTAGTCTACTTAATTTTTGTCCAGATTTTCTATTTTATTATCTTTACTAGATAGTCCTGGAATAAACTTTAAAACTGTGACAAATGAATGTGACAAATGACTTAGATTTACAACGACCAAGTAGGCTGTTTTTCTTTTTGATTTTGGCAATTGGGTTCGATTATTTTATTTACAATTAAAGCGGGATATTAACTTACTACATTTCCTTTAAAAATTAAAAAGAACTAGATAATGACTGCAAATTAAAAAAAAAACAACTTATATTATGCCATGTAATATTTTTTTTCTAAATGGTGAAGAATACTGTGAAGTCTTAGAAATTGAATGTCTTAGTTTAAAAAAAATTGTAACTGGCAATTGATTATCGTATTTTAAATGAGAAAATAACTACAATGAAGGATGAATGATGATGCAATGAACGAATATGCAATTTTATTCTATATTTTAAACTTTTAAACAGATATTATGCAAAATAGTTTTTTTTTTCATTTAGAATGTTTTTTAAAAAAATCCCTAAGCTTTGTGAAATCAGCACTGTAAATTATTTAATTTTTAAAAACGGCGCATTATTCGCCGCGGTTGTGAAACTCAAAAAATGTATTAACCGATTCATAGAACAAAAGCTGGCGATACCTAGAATGTTTTTACAAAATAACCCTTTGCGTGAACGAATGTAAGATCCAAGGATCGATGTTTATTTTATATTAAATATTTTTTTAAGACATAAACTATATTGCATGTATTTTATTGTACTATTTTCCATTAACAGCAAAGAAGTTTTGACTGTACTACATATACCATTAACAAATATTAACAATTTCCGCTATCTTTTTAGTGTTTACCGCTGTTCATAATTTCTCTCTGAACTATCAATTGTATTTTCTATTATCTATACTTTTCCTCAATCAAGAAATACATCCTGTTTCATCAAAATAAAAGTATCGTTCACTTCGATATCTATATAGTTGTATACTTTCAGTTGGAATATAATTTTTTTTTGCATTGCTATACCTATACAGTAGATGCTCATAGAACGCACGAATTTCATAGAATTATTTTCTAAAAGTTTCTTCTAAGCCGAAAAATTCTCAACGCCAATTCTTCTAAGAATTGTTTACTTTAATAAGTACTTTGGTCTTTCTTGAAAATGGAGTTTTATTTACTTTTCAAATGGAAAATAATGGCATTTTCAACAACAATAAATGTGTGTGCAGTCGCCGGTTATTGTCGAAAGTACGACTTCTGAAAACTCAAAAAGAAACAAAAGCTGCCATCTAAAATTCCGTTAAACGAAACCTGTTGACGAACAAAAACTTTGTTTAATGTTTTCTTTTGAGTTTCTCTGCCTCTGTTATGCTTTAGCTTTTCCCAATTCTCGTCAGGTTTCTTTAGGATGAGCTACAAAAACCAATCCAAGAGTTAAACCCCCATCAAGATTTTTCACATCTATTCCTGCGCCTTTTTCTATTTGCATTTTTTTTCAAACTTCGACGAAAGTTTAGCTTCTTGGGAGGATGAGTTACTTTTAAAAAACAGTTATTGACTTGCTACGATTAGTTTGAACAAACTTTTTTTAAAATAATTACTAGAATTGAAATGAATCACCTGACTATCAAAAATGTAAAATTTTAGGTTTTCATCTCCAATACTCTTGGCAATACGAAGGATTTTTAAATTGTTAAAAAAATATTTGAATTAAAATTTAGAACTAATGTTGATTCCATTTAGTATTTAATTTTATTTTTACACAAGCAAGATGTAAAAAAAATATTTGAAAGTGTTTTAGATAATTATGAAATTTCTCGCAAATGAATGAAACTGAAGTTACAAGAAAAAGTCTTAAAAAGGAAGTCAATTTACACTACCAGTTATCACTCAAAATATTAATATCTATTTAGCCATATTAGTTAGTAGCAAAAAATAATGAGTCGACTATCTTGTCTTCTACATAATATTTTAAGAACTATCATAATGAAAATAAGTACTAATAAAATGCAACGACGATTTTGTAGAGAAGAATATAATCGTACTTTTAAAATTCCTTCCTCATACTAGAATGTTTCTGAGGAACAACAGGTAGAAAAGAATCTTTCTTTTGAATCGGGGTGTGACTTGGAAATTTTCTTCGAATCTTCTTTTCTCTTGGATTTCTGTTAAGCTGATCTTTTAAATATTCGATGGGAGGCGGCCATTTTAAATGGCGAGTGAAGTGCTGACTGGAACTTCGAACTTTTCCACTAGGAAAAAGATAAACTAAAAATAAAAAGGAACAAAATCTTTTCGGTAAATGAAGCTCGGATAATTATTTTATTTAAGAAATTTTATTATCAATTTTTTTCTGCCAAAAAATGTATAAAAATATGGGAACTAGTGATATTATCCCCAAAAAAACCTATTTGAAATAGTGCCATTTTATTAGTAAAGTCTATTTGTTGAATTACATATTTTAATTTTAAATAAGGTGCTTTTAAGTTAAGTACTAACCTACAAAAATGGCATACCCTTTTGCTGTTGAGTTGATGATTTATTTTATTGATTTAGTTTTTTAGAAGCAAAGTAGTGCAGCCATATTGTGTTTAACTTCATTCTGTTTTTAAATACTTGGCATTTAAAGTACAGTAGAACCTCGATTATCCTATCTAATTGAGACCAGAAGTAGGTCGGATAATCAAAAATTCCGGGTATTAGAGAATTTTCAATTAAATAGTAACTCTTCTTGTGAGGACCGAAAATTTAAGATCGCCAGAGCCAATCTTATAACTTTTAGAGTTGCTGAAGTTTTGCTATTTTAACATTAACAAAGTTTCCCGATTTCAGAATCGGGGCCGAGTTATTATCAGAAATACAGAGAATGATCCTTGTTAAAGAATATTTTATGTTGACTCCCGGACGTTTGGTTAACTGATAGTTGGAATATAGAATGGATATAGAAAATGGAGACGGATAATCGAGGTTCTACTGTATATCATTCTATTTTCTATTAAACAACAGCACTAAAAACAGCTTAACCAAACTTATTTTTTTTTAATTATGAAGATAATTTGTTTAGTTTAGTTTGAATTATCGTCGCACTAGAGCTACACGAGGGCTATTGGCGACGGGCGTCGTATTTTAGAACCACAGTCAAGTGAAGAGCCGACACCCGAGTTGGCACCCAACGCAACCGTTAAGGGCGACATCGTACGCAGCGTTGGGACTTGGAAGCATATTGAACGTGCACTCCCTCTACAAGGGGTATTATTCGTCGGACATTTTTGGCTGCACGGGCCGTTTATAGGTCGGCAGTTACTTTGGCGATGCCCGGACCCGAACTTGGGACCTTTCGCATGCTAGGCGAACGCTTAACCGACTGGGCTCCCCAGCCCCGAAGCTAATTTGTAAAAGCTAAATTTACATTTAATGTATCAGAAGTTATTTCGGAAAACTTTCTGACTCGCTTGATGTAACGAGACTTGACCAACAAACACTTTAAATTTCGAATTAACATTTGCTAGCTTGAAAAGAAGTCGTACAGCTGCAAAGCAAAAAAAAACCCGATCCACCCTTTGTTTCCCGGCTGCTATTGAACAGTTTTCGAGAGAGATGTCATTTTTCGAAGCAAAAAGTGTAGAGATGAGTTTCGGTATTAAAATTTGCTTACGGAATCATCTAAATATTAAGGTGAGCACAAGGCCGCATTTCTAAATAGGCTAAGTAGGCTGTAGCCTAGAGCGGCGACATTTACATTAATGCGCAAACCCTAACGTATATATAGTACTAATATTTCGTAGCAAACATGGTCGCTGCGTGGGCAATTGCACACCCTCCTCGCGGATTTCGATGTTGAAAAAAAAATAGTAGAGCAGTTTAAAATAAATTAGCCTCTTTCGATTTAGTGTGTAAAGGTACATAGATGATTCCAATTATGTGTCTCTATTTTAAACAGGACATATCACCCTATTTTGCAGTTAACCAGCTACCTTTCTCCGAAGGGGGAGACAGGGGCGGCAAATGAATCGTAGCCTACAGGCGGCAAATTTTTAAATCCGGCCCCGTGAGCACCAACTTAAAACAAATCCAATGTAACATCCAATTTTGAGTTCATATTTCAAATGTATGAGTAGATTTTAACTAGAAAAAAAATCGCCATCTACTCATTTTTTTTTCATACGGTTTTGCTCTTAAATAACAGATTTAAAAAATAAAGTTTAAAATACTTTACCTTCTCTGATCTTACTGGATTGATTTAACGGAGTTTTATAAAAAAAAATCTTATTTAGATAACCTTTCTTTAGAGTAGAAGAATGTGCGTGTTATTATTAAAAACTCATAAATCAAGTTAGTTGGCGTTGCTTAAATTGATTCTTAAAAATCAATATTTTTTTCCCATATCCTTTGTTATACTGTGAACATTCGTTGACTTGTAAAGTCTAAAATAACTCAATCATAATTATGAGCTTTATTCAAGTGGAGCTGCATTAAAAGTACATGAAAAATATATTTAATATTATACATTACAAAAAAAAACATAACTGGAAAATTTCTTTTAAAACAAAAGTTCAACTACATCACCTTTGATGACTAGGTTTACTCAATTCAAAATGATTAAAAATATCTTTATTTAAATTTTGAGAAACGTCGATATTTGAAGGACAAACTTCATGTATGCATTTAAATAAACAGGTTTTGTAAAACTATTTTTGTATCATGCAGTACTTATGAATGAATATTGTAATTCAGCAGTGTAATTTATTTTTAACAATAACTTATAAATTATTCAAAGTTTCGATTTGCTTTTAAAAGAATAAACCACTATTCATAACCAAATAAGTTATTCACATAACCTATTCATTTGCAAATTCAACTTCTAAAGTAAGTTCGGTGCTTTAACTCTATTTTTAACAATAACTTATAAATGCTATTTTTAACAATAACTTATAAATGCTATTTTTAACAATAACTTATAAATGCTATTTTTAACAATAACTTATAAATGCTATTTTTAACAATAACTTATAAATGCTATTTTTAACAATAACTTATAAATGCTATTTTTAACAATAACTTATAAATGCTATTTTTAACAATAACTTATAAATTATTCAAAGTTTCGATTTGCTTTTAAAAGAATAAACCACTATTCCTAACCAAATAAGTTATTCACATAAAATATTCATTTGCAAATTCAACTTCTAAAGTAAGTTCGGTGCTTTAACTCTTTTATTTTGGGAAACTCCAGTTGTAAAAAGTCATTTGGCATCAAACTCTCGAAAATTAGCAAACCAAAAAAAAAAACTTGAAATATATATAAAAAAATGAAATCTAACAATTAAAAACTGAAATATTATTAAAATCTTGGGTTCCTTTTCAAAATGTATTCAAAGTACATATTTTAGAGGTAAAACGTTTACGTAAAACAAGACCGCCTATTTTTTTTACCTTAGGAAAAAATATTGATTTATAACAGTAGAAAGAAAATGCGGAAATAACAAACCAGAATTTTGACATCTACATATTTTATGTCCTTAAATGTATCTCTTTCTCTATTCTAAAATACATTTTACGTATGAAAAGAAGGTATTTACTTGTTTGGGTCGTTCTTTATAAAAAATTGTCTTCGGTAAAAGACTAGGCGGGCTCGTGTCACTTTTAGATAAGAATAAACTATGCCTTGGCAAACCTAAAAGGTGGCCCACATTTTTTATCCCAAATTCACGTGGTTTTACCGCAATTATTTAATGTATTTTCTCTGGAATATAGAAAGTTTGAACAATTTTAAATGCGTGTGCTTTTGAGTTTTAAAATAATTGTAAAACTTATAAATCAAATAAGGGGTTGGGGAGCCCAGTCGGTTAAGGCGTTCGCCTTGCATGCGGAAGGTCCCAGTTTCGGGTCCGGGCATCGCCAAAATAACTGCCGACCTATAAACGGCCCGTGCAGTCAAAAAATGTCCGACGAATAATAACACCCCGTACAGAGGAAGTACACGTTAAATATGGTTCAAAGTTCCTTCGCTGCGTACGATGTCGCCCTAACGGTTGCGTTGGGTGCCTACTCAGTTGTAGGCTCGTCACTTGACTGGTTCTAAATTACGACGCCCTTCGCCAATAGCCCTCGCGTAGCTCTAATGCGACGATATATCAAACTAAACTAAATTATGAGTTCTTACAAAACTACATAAAACTACTAACGAAAATGTTTAATTAAATTGATTAATGTAAAATCTAAAAATTATCATTAATTCCCATTTATCATCCTATCATTTTTCAAATTTTAATTTTCAAATTTATAGATAAAATAGTTCTAATTCTATAATTTCTAATTTATAAATCAAATAGTTTATGTATCGATGAACATGCATATTGTATACACAGGTCGTAAAAAAGAGCTTCCAAAAATGATTTCCTTATAATTATTTTGGTTTTTACGCAAACAGCATCGATAATTCGCCAAAAGTAGCCAATTTTCCTTTCCTAGTAAGTGATTCATTTTGGTCCCCTCCCCAATCTGTCGTTTTACTACGAGTTTGTCTACTTTTATGCAGTTGATTAGATTCCGTTTAGGTGTTGTTCTCTCATTACTAGATATTTGTTCAGGAAAAGGAATTATTTTATTTGTTTTCATTTTGTATATTTCTAGCAGCGAATTTGTAAAGTTGCAGATGAGTTCAGATAACTAATTGTTGTTACTTTGCACAAAAGTGGAATGCCGGATCCGATGTTGTTAGTCGCATTTTCAAAGGCAAAAGATAATTCTGATACATTTAACACGTTCACGCCGGCGCGGGCCACCGGTGGCCCGCACTAAATTGTCTCATCGCGCGGCGCGTGCCACCGGTGGCCCGCGCTAGATTCTGCTGTTAGACGCTGAACATTAAAATAATAAAAATGTAACGTATTTTCATTAAAAACATTTTTAATTACAATTATAATTAATAACGAATCATACACATAAGTTTGGTTTAATAACTCAAATTCTACAAAATTAGCATAATAATTCTACATTGTTCTATTTATAACATCATTAGTCATTATTTTTTGTGTAATTTGTTAAAACATTTCAAGCACTACTGAGCTGTACTGTACTACTGAGCAAACATAAAGCGCGTGTGCAGGTGTGAACAGGCATAAATCGCGCGCCGCCAGATAAAGCGCGGCATTTATTTGAGCGCCGCCTTACTTACGTGCCGCCTTACTTACGTGTTAATATTATACAATTGTTTAAGGAGATGGACAATGCAGATGTAAATAATTAAAATCTATATTTGAAATGGTAATTCTTTTCCAGAGATTAAATTGGTTCGTTTATTAAAGTAAAGTATTAAAATATAGTATAGTAAAGTATATTTTCTTCACGTAAATCTTTTGTTTACTCTTCTATTATATGTTATATTTTTAATTTTTTTTATTAACTTCTAAATGAAAATACTACTGTTAAAGCTATTATAAAAAATAATTGTGGTCCTAAAAATTGTCTTTTCTTAAGATAAATTATCAACTGTCTGTATTTTTTTTTATTTCAAATATTTTTTTTAAAGATGCGGTCACTTTTAGAGTTCAAAAAAATTTGACTTGAAAAAAAGTTGCATACATTATTTAAGTTCTAAGTACTTCCAAAAGAAAAAAGAATGAGTAACTTGGAATTATTTTTGTCGCTGTTTTTATTTTGGGTTTCTGGTTCCCCTATGAACAGCTGATATTAAATTTTTTTAATTAAATTTATTTTTATAGAACACAATTAGTTTTTAGTTTTGTGTATAAAAAAAATCTTGTGTAGATTGAAATATTTTTCATGAAGGTTTTGAACACTATAAAACTATTTCTTTCAACAATTTCAAATAAATAAAAGTATTCTTAAAAATAACCTCAGCGTAGATTTGTTACAAAAAGTTCATACAAAAGTTCAATGCAGTTTTTAACATGACAAAAAATAGGTTGAATGAGAAAGCGTTTGAATTTTTTTTCTCAATCTTGTATTTAGCCTTATTAGTATTTTTCTCAATCTCGTATTTAGCCTTCTGCTTCGCAGAAGTAGAACTACTGTAAGCAAAATCTGTTGTCTGACATGAACGAGGCAACTAAAGCTTTTTTTAGTGGTCGGATAGTGGATAATAAAACTAGGTAAGGTAAGGTAATCGTTTTCCGGCTGCCTATTTCTAGCCTCCTTCAGGAGCTTTAACACAGCCAATAACGCCTCGTATTTTAGAACCCTGGTCAAGTGACGAGGTCGACACCTGAGCGGGCACCACACGGAACTTCGAGCGACATCGTACGCTAACGCCGTCGGGACTTTGGATTCCACAGATTTAACGAGCACGTCTGTCCCTGTGTACTCGGGCCCATCCGTGGTGAGGATTTTCTACTATTTCCAGCACAGATCCGATTTATAGGATGACTGGCAGTAAGTGGGATTCGAACCCCCACACTCCTGAGAAGGTTGAACCTCTAGGCTGATGCCTTAACCACTCGGCCACGGACGGGCCTAATAAAACTAGTTAGTGGCTGTAGTATTTAGCAGAATTCATGGGGTATCTTAACTTGAGCTTCCTATAGCTCCCGCGAACTGAACTATCTAATATAGATTTTATAATTGTGACGTCAACACCATTTTTTGTTAACACGATAACTTAAAAAAACACGTTATGTCCAAGAGTTCGTTTGAAACACGCCCAATTATCAAAAATCCAAATAAGTCTACAAAATGTATTCAAATTATAAATATTTTTCAACCGCTTGGTTCTTGTGATATTCTAATCCCAGATTGTAAACTCCTGTTATAGATTTTTTTTCGGGACTAACTTTTTAAAACATCTCTTCGGTCGTTATTGATGCTCAGTTTTCACCTGATCGCTCTTTTCGATGCCGCAGGTGGTATTGGTGTTATCCGTTGGAATGAGGGGTGTTTCCGAAAACTTCGACGGCTGTTTTTGGTAAATGGTAGTTGAAAAACGTTTGTCTAGACTACATTAGAAGTTAATGGTTGCAGTTGCGCTTTAACGGCTTTCAGCTTTAATTGACTTATATTTTATCAATTACTATTTCGAAATCAATCGATCCCCTTCCATAAAAATCTATTGAGATAATTAAATCCATCCATTTTTTTATTAACAGCTTCAATTACAGACTTTGGTTAAGATTCTCTATATTCTAAAAGGGTATTGTACAACTTCTCAGTTTTGAACGAACATCTGTAAGTCTTTTTTTCTAAGTTAAATAGCAGTGTTCTAAGATTTTTTCTTTGGGTCAACCAAATATCTTACCTAATAAACCAAACTCTATTTCTTTTCTTTTGATAGATTAATTAAAAAATAATAAAAGAAGTGCTGAATAGTTAATTGCGAACTTTAAAGTTTTCATCGCATATCGCTGCAAAACAAAACGATAATTTACAACAATAAAAAATGTAACAATCGGTTAGGCCTTGAATATCTCCTAAATTATGTCCTAAAACCCCATTTGAAGTTTATCGATTCGTCCTTTCTAGTCTTATTTGTTTTTAATTCAGCCATTAATTTTCGTTCTAGCTTTGCGATCGATTAGGTATAGATATTTCCACGGGCCTTTACCGCAAACTTTCCTATTAGTGTTTTTGTCATAGCCGATAATGCATGCAGATGACGGCGATCAAAGTTTCGTTGCATGCTTTTACTCTGATTATGTGGTTGCCCATAAACACGAACTATAAAGTTGGAGAAGGAAGATAAATGGTCAAGTTTATCGAACCCCAAAATTCAAGTGTACTCGTAAAGCACTCGGAAATTTAAATGGAGTCGTAAAGTTGCCTGTTTATTCTATATTTACGCTTTTTGGTATATAATCGTTTTGGGGCCATTTGCTATAAATGTTTTAACACTTTAAAATAATAATGGTTAAAAATGTTTGTTTTTAAATGTGAGATAGGTAGGGTAAAAATGCAACACTACAAACTTTTTTTTTATCTGACACTTTAATGAGTACGGGTAACTCGAAAATTCTTATTTTGGAAACTCGTCAGAATGCACTGTATCGGCATGATATACAATAAGTTTTCAAAGATAATTTATTGTCTATCACACATTAACATTTTAATTGATAAATATGTCAAACATTGGTTTAAAACTCGTTACTTAAATTACATACTTGGTAACTGAAGTCGCTTTATTTAAATTTTTTTTTAATCGAAATATTATTTCATTGTACACTGCTCAAAAGAATTAGGGGAATGGATGGTTTAAACCCTTTCACACCTAATTGGAATCATAAGCTTGCGATTTTTTTTCTTACTAAGTTGAGCTCGCATTTATGTATCGTTAGATGGAAGAATCATGTCTTTGAAGAATTAAATAATGTTTGTTTTAATTAAATGAAAATATGGAAAAAAAGTAATTAAATTCTCTCCCACAATTTTATGAAATAAATTGACCCTAAATTCTTCACGCTTGCATTCTTAGATGTTTAAAAATTGATTTAAACTTTTTTTTAACAACTAAAGTTTTGAAAACATTATTGTTATAATTTATTCAAAAGTTATGCTTCCGATTTTTCCCCCTTAAATTTTAGTTAAAAAATTACGATTTTTGAAATGTTTTTTACTATTTCATTCTGGATGCATAATGAATCTATTTCACAAAAATTAGATTCTTAGAATAAAAAATAAAACGTTAGAACTGAAAGGGTTAACAAAAGTACGCAAAGTGCTCCCCTAATTGTTTTGAGCAGTGTAGAAATCTGTCATCACAATTGACATTCTGCACCTTATTATCGTATCTCTAATTATGTTTATACCACTGCTATAGAGGTAAAGTTGCTAAATTTCCTTCGTCTGACGTTAAGACCGTCTCCAGCTATTGTGTAGCTTTGATACAGTGTACTATTCAACTCACCACCTAGTCTATTTGTTACTGTGTCTTCATTGTGGTTTTGTCTCCTGTTTATCTCTTTCGGGGCCAGGTGTCTGATAAAGTGTCCCTTTCTTGTTCAATGATAACTTGCCGGATGTGTCAAAGATGAGTGGTCAACTGCCGGATGCCAAGTCTCTTCAAGCGTTTATCCTTTAAGGCCGTTCGAAAAGATTGGCGATGGTCAGGCTATAAATTCTTTTTCAAATGGGTCTTATTAGAAAGTTTATTTTTAGGTTGTGTGGTTTGCAATATATCTTTGTTAATTGTTTCGCCTGCAGCTGATGGTAAGGTACAGCAAGATGGATGGGCAGCTGTATTTATCGGAAGAGTTGAAAAGAAATTAAACACGAAAATCGAAGTTATAATAATGCAGTAAAAATAAACCTGGTTGCTTTTAATTCGGCAAACATACTTTCGCTATTCTACCAGGAAACTGCAGTTATAATTGCTATAAAAAGTCTTATCATCACTTCGTTATTCCATATTCTATGATTTCAAACGCAATGTTAGAGTACGCGATTTCGCGTCTCGCATTATGTTGCCATCCGTTGAATTCACTTTTTTTAGTCTGAAATTAAGACATTTAATTTTGCCCGTGTAATTGAGAACTTTTTTTTGCATCTTTAAAAAACAATTTTTACAAATTTTTAAAATATTTTATTTTAAATTCAATTTACTTTTCGTCACATTAACGAAACAAAAAATGCCTCTTTTTTACGATTATAAATGCCTCGAGGAAATCTTTCTTTCCCCGAGATGCTTAAGAAAACGCATTTTTCTCCCTCGTTTCTCCGCAGAACGCTATAGAAATGATTACTCAGGTAATAAATAATTATTAAGGTAATTACTGGCTAAAGAGCGACCCATTCATTACCCTTAATAATTCATTTCTCATGTTTGAGGGATTCTATTCTCTTTCCGTTTCTTTTGTGTGGCTTTCAAATAAATCATGTTTAGTAATTACAAATATTTGTTTCTTTCGCCCCACCCTTTACATTTATGGTTGGTTGAACTTGAGCTACGCATAGGGTTGTGTTTTATGTAATACAAATCCTCAAAACGTAAATCTTTTTCGTAGCATCGATAGATGTAAAAATGACGTTCTTGTACCCCACCGAACAACCACGTTAAGACGTAAATACGAGACGGAACAAAACATTTTTGGATTTCATAAACGTTAAATATTTTTGGAATAACTTTGATCTCAACATCTAAATAAGGAGATAAAAATTAAAAATGTTTGAGATTATTGATCGCAATCGGCCAACTTATATATAAAACAAACAATATTGTTCTACTTTAATCCTTTTATATACAATTCTAAATTAAATAAGCGTTTAACATTTTAAATTCCATTAAAAAGGCAACATTGTTTAATTATTCAAGAGATTTTCATTAAATTAATAAAGTTACGAAGCAAAATTTTAATAATCTCTCCCTTAATGTGAATACCACTTGCAAAGGCGTGGGGCACTAATTTTTCCCTAACGGCACACATATTTCATATGTCCCGACATTTTGGTTATTGGGATTGATTTATTGATTGAATTGAGCACACTAAATCTAGATGTAATTGGTTCCTAGAACAAGCATATTGCTTTTTTTTGAAGTACCACTGTCTTGTTTTCTGTGACATTTTTTATACGAGTCTTTTTGTACCTAGTAAAATATATCTGTATATACCCAGTTCGATACTTTGCGATTTTTATTTACGCAGTTTGAATTCTTTGTCATTAACTTCTTTAAATCAGTTTTAAAAAAATTATGTTTTGTGGGTTTTGGTAAGACATGACAGTCATTACTTTATTTTATAATGTGTAATAAATAAACGGTGTATTTCTAAACTTCGGATTTGTGTTTCTCAGTAATCTTTTCTTAATTTTTTTGGCTGACTATTTTCGGTTGTTTGATTCGAGTAAAAGAAAGTACATGTAGAAATGATATATTGATAATGTATAAATGTGTGCATTTTTTATTGGCAATTCTGCGTGTAGTGTTTACCGTAGTTGATTCTCAAGGGAAAAAAAATGGGAGTTTGGCCTTTCCATCTTGCTTCGCACATTCTAATATCATGTAAATACTTGTAATTTAGAACTAACAAAACTAAGCCCTCCAAGAAACAAAAGAAACAATTTGGCATTTCTGATTTTCAGTATTTAGACCTTTCAAAAAAAGTATTTATTTCCCGCACTTACCAAAATGACAAGAACATTGTTGGTCGGAAATAAGGAATTTTTAAAATACGTAATGGTTGTAGTTAGTTTTTTAAACAATGGTGTAAGTCCTTTTTGTAGGACGTCAGTTTGCCTGCACAAGACAGACTAAGCCTGCCAAAATACAATAAAAATAATTTGTCACTTTTGATTCTGAACATTAAACCATGCAAAACCGCACCTCACCTTTCTTTCAATAAAAAGTTCTCGAGTAGTGTAATGTGTCCCATTGTAGTGGATACCAAAGTAAGATGTTTTCGTCTGGTCACGCATCTTCGAAATGTGTCTGAGTGTCGTCCATTGTCCTCTCACGCATCTTTCCATTCTTTCATTTACTTTCTAATCTACTTTCCACTTATTAGATGCGGACACGCAAACCATGGCCTACAAATCATTTTCCTTTTGATACCAAGTAGATTTCGGTTTCGAATAAATTGCAATAGATTCTACTGGATGTTGTTAGAATAGTATCAGTGTAGGTATTCGTATAGAAAGTAGATATTTTTGAAATGAAAAATTTCTTTCGCTGCCAAAATAGTTTTTTTCGTGTTTGAATCTTATGGGAAAAATGTTTGGAATTGCTAATATATTGTTGAAAAACGGTGAGGAATGTGAATAGGATTCCTGGGCTTGAATTACATGCATTAGAATTGAAGTGGGGTAAATTAAAAAAAAAAAATTGTGTACTATCTTTTATTGCTTTTCTTGTAATACTTTCATCTGACTCCTTATTTAAAAAAGCGTATTAAGTTACAAAATTTAAAATTATACCTTTTAAATGTTGATTAAATAAAGATGTCTGAGTGCGTACGACTATTTTGACTTTATCTATTTAAAATTCTCACATTTACCTCTTCAAGAAATATAAGAAATAATATTGGTTAGTTATTTGTTTGCAGATTCTTGAACTAATTTTAATAGAAGTTTTATTTTAAATAACTTTTTTTTGTGCTCCTTTCACAAAGTATTTTGGCTACTTCCTTCTGTTAAGTCAATGGTCAAGTAAATCTCTTAGGGTCTACTATAGCAGAAAGTTTATAAATAAGCGATCAGCAACAGACATTTTAGCTCTTGAAATTAATTTGTGGCTACTTTCTACTACAGGATTAGGGTCCATTCCACAGTCAAGAATTTCCTGTACTTTTGGAATATACTTACTATAATAGACGAATAAGAAAATCATTTTATTTTTTGGTTGAAAATGATTTATAATTGCGGCATTTAAGTTTGACGTCTAAAACGAATGATTTAGTTTTAATATTCATAGCCACCTTAAAAGGAAAAAAAATTAGTTACGAATTTAAGTGGAAAAGCCTACACAATCTTAAAATGCTTAGATAATAACAGACTAGCGAAATTGGATCCCTGCGTTTTTGATTCCCAATTCTCAAAAAAAAAAAAAAAAATCCGTAATTTGTCTGATGAGGAATAAATGTTTCAAGTGCGCGGAAAGACGAACGTGTTCTTGTGGCTGCTCTAGAAAAGGTTGCTAATGACTCCTTGGAGAACGGCCACCTCTGCCTCAGAGACATGAAAGACGAGACACACAAAGGTCCTATTAGCAGATTAAATGTGGGAAAAAATCGAATTCGGAGATGGATCAGAAACGATGAAAAATATTTCATGTTTTAAAATGTGGATTTTTAAACATTTGAAGTCATTAAGTAAACAATGGTAGTTGTAATAGTGCGTTTATAGTTATGATTATTTCTCTCTTTAGGGGCCCTTTTAGACGTAAATTTACAAGACTAATCACGGCCTACTCAACTACTAAGGCCAAAGAAGCTCTCCCAAACACGCTCGGGGACGGAAATTTTGACGTCATAGTTCAGAGTGACGTTGTTCCGAAGATGAAGATAACCTGTCTCGAAACCTGTTCGGAACCACTCGTTCACGGCTGACCACATTTTTAGGGTTCCGAACTAGTTTCTCGATCTTCGGCACTCGGAACAGTGACGTCAAAAATTCCGTCTACGCTCATGTTTGGGAAAGCTTCTCTGGCCTTGTTATTGAAGTTGGCCGTGGACTAATACGTTAGAGACATGTACAAGACTGTTTTTAAATCTAATTATTTAAAGGAATTTTCAATTAAATACCTTCAAGGTAACTTCTTATTCGAATGATATAGATTAAACTCTTCATTTAAAAAATTATAGGTATAATTATAAATCGAGCATTTTGCGGTAAATATTTCCTTAAATGTTTATTTAATATTTGATCAACATTTTTATTGATATTTGATCAACATTTTTATTATATTTGATCAACATTTTTATTAATATTTGATCAACATTTTTATTAATATTTGATCAACATTTTTATTAATATTTTCAAATTGTAATTTTCTTTTGATGCACTGCTTGGAAATGGCCGCAATCTAAAATGTTTTATTGTTACAATTCCAATTCCTTCTCCTGGTTAAATTTCATTCTAAGTATGTTAAATCAGAACTAATTTTGGTATG
The DNA here is from genome assembly GCA_019343175.1 of Oedothorax gibbosus. Lineage (NCBI taxonomy): Eukaryota > Metazoa > Arthropoda > Arachnida > Araneae > Linyphiidae > Oedothorax > Oedothorax gibbosus. Next base: position 3,064,588 of record JAFNEN010000006.1, read on the forward strand.
GAGTGCGTTTTAAAAAGCTAACTTTGACTTGAAAATTAATAAAGAACTACTGAACCAATGCCATTAAAGATACAAAGGGAAATTGAATGGCATAATAAAAGGAACCAAGCTCCAAAGCTTTATTTTAAGACATCGGCTGAATTTGAGTTTGTGAGTATTTTTTTAATGCTAATTGGGGGAAAGGGGGGGGGGGTAATTGTTTTAAAAAAATGGAGCAAAAGAGTTTTATAATTACTATTAGCAGACATTGAGTGACGCCGGGAAGGCCAATAATATTCAGGTTTACGTACGGTATTAAATTTTCCTGGATAGAAAAAAGCTGTAATCATTCCTTTTTTTTTTAAACCATTTATAATGAATAAACCTAATTTTTTTACGATTTTTTAAATTGGTTATTCTATAAATCTCAGCTGCAATTTTAAAGAAAAATATACATGATCTCTTCATAAATGGGTCAGGCAAATTGAGCCAAACAAAATTACGCATTAAAATATACAATATTTTTTTATGTAGTTTTATAATATAGATGGATTTACTAAAATTACATAATTTTGCTGTTTTTTCCGATTTCTGGTCTTTTCTGAAAAAATTACATGTGATATTTTGCTGTTTTTTTCCGATTTCTGGTCTTTTCTGAAAAAATTACATGTGATATTTTGCTGTTTTTTTCTTCCGATTTCTGGTCTTTTTTGAAAAAATTACATGTGATATTTTGATTAGGATTCGGCGTTAATGTTTCAAAATCTGAATGGCAATTGAATCCTAGCCATCGCATGTTGGTAAACCACACACCGATCACATCGTACCTTTTAGCTTAACACGATCCGATTCATGTCTGCAATAAGAACGTTTATGATTCTATCATTGAAATGGCATATTCGCTGTCGGCAAATGGTCTTGAAGCGGCTTATTTGATTGTTAAATCATTCCCGGGTATATGAAGGCGTTCTCTTTGGGTATTTGTGTTCGGATTCTTGTTTCGATTTCCAATACTTGTTCCGCATATAATTTTTAGGGTTTTCGTGGTTTGTTCTTAAATAAAGACTTGTGTTAGTTAAGCCGTATGGAGGAATCTGGATTCTATTTGATGGTACTCTAGAGAAATTATCGAATTTAGATTAAGTTAATAAGGGAGCGACACGGGTTTGTGCTTTTATGCGCATTCTTGTACTGCAGAAGATAATTTGATATTTAAAATACATTTATTAACAGCATTAAGGCTGTTAATCGAAGAATATTGATTAAATGTTTCGGTCTTTAAAGTTGATAGATGCATTAGTGATGGTTAATTATAATTTGAAGGAAATCCCAGGAACACTGCATTGTCTTTCTGAACCATGGTCATAGGATTTGGATATCACGGGAATTAAAAACTATTTACATGATAAAGATTATGATGTATTTCTATATGTAGGTTAATTGCCATACTTTGAAATTTCTTATAAAACTTCTTTAATAAATCCTCTAATGAGAAGAAAATTAAACCAACCAAAATATAAATTGCCAAACTTCTACAAATAATAAATCCTTTATAAAGAAGACAATTGAACCTACCAATATATTCGACATTTTAGAATATTTCTTATTGAAAAAACTTTTCGAAAAAATATTTCTTGTATCAATTGCTTATTTTATTCCAATATCCCCCCTCAAAACATTTCACTAATGGATGCTAAATAAAACACGACACAAAAGCATTTGTATTTCTTTCCTCCTTAATATGAATTTCAATTAGGCCATTTCAATCTAGGTTAGCGAAGTGTGAATCTTTTCCGCGAAGAACCTCTTATGGTTTTCCAAGAAAAATAGATTCAGCCCCCCCCCCCACCCCCTCGAAAAAAATCCCGAAAAGGAAACAAAACTGAAAGCGTCATTAGATCCCGTAAAACGAAATCGAAAAAGAACAATTCCATTTTCGAATATCTCTCGTGCTCAGGTGATCAAATCAGGATACTGGAAAGAATTTCCGAAGCTTCTTATGTAACCAAGTGGACAGACAAACAACGATTTGAGTTTTCATAACAATATCACATTTTATAAAAGCGTTTGTCAGAGCTTTTCTTTTATTCTATCTTTTATGAATTAGCGGCTTAGAGGTTAAACGTGTCCGCCTCATAAGCCCAAGATCGGGGGTTCGAGCCCCGGCTGAGTCGTCGGATTTTCTGGATGGGAAAATCCTTGGCACGCATGTCATATGATTATGTGGCATGTAAAAGATCCCTGGAGGGCCCATTTGGCTTGGGTTCTCTCGGCAAAATTAAATCTCGGCATACTTTAACATCCACAGAGAGCTCAGATTCATTGTAATCTGGGCGTCCAAATTGGTAGCGAGAGTCGCCTATATGGCGCCACAAAGAAATGACTCTCAGTTCTGGGGAATATGCCGAGTCTGCAAAAGGCTTTACCGCCAATATTGCAGCCCCATTAGAGAAAAAAAAATCTTTTAGGAATTGTTTTGAGCTTGGTATTCCAAAGGATTCAGGTGAAATTTCGAATGGTTTGTTTAGAGTTCTGGTGGGGAAATCGAATGAAGAGAAAATGTACAGGTTTTGGCTTTATCATTGCTTTTGGTGCTTGGTTGTGCATTAAAATGATTATAGGGTTTTATTTTCTTTCAAAAACGGTTCACTCGTTTTGAAATCAGTTATTTAGAATTTAAAATATGGCTTTATACTACATCTGAAATAAGCTATTATTCTTACGGTAAATGCGGCACGGCCAAAATACTGTATTTTTTTAAAAATTTTGAATACACTTGCATGTGCATTGTATATAACAGATATTTGAAACGTATCCTATTTTTATTTAAAACCTTAAACTTGGAATGAATAACTTCTATAATAAGGAACTAATCAAGTTTCTGGAATTAATTTGTATGCACTCGGGATAAGTAGGAAAATAAAATTACATTTAAATAATAACCTAAATTATTCTTTACTGGTAGTTGTATTATTATAGAGTAAGCTCTTTTATTAAGCACATTACATTTGAACATTATTGGGGAGCCATTATCTACGTTATTTATAAATTATTCAAAAACTTTTCAACTTTATAAATTCCTTTTAAAACTTTCACTACAAATTTAATTTCAAAGTATATTAATATTTATTAACAAATAGTTTCAATAATGTAGATAATTTGAAAATGAGCTGAGATAAATGTTTAAGCATTCTTTCAAAAATTTTCATTGACTTTCGGTGCTAATTGGTTAGTTCTGTGTTGTGCTGGGAAAAAAGTTTTGCTTTGTAAAGCCATTTCCTAAAAAAAAACTCTTAAAAGTTAAAGATCTTCGATAACATATAAGCAATTGATAAATAAAATAAGTATCAACATTCTTTTTTTCCAAACTACTTTTATAAACTACCACTCATACAAAAGAAAAAATCTTTGAGAAACAAATTGTTTATCCAAAGAAGTTTGTTTATAATTAACTGTAAATAAATTACTTAGTGTTTAAATCTAATTGTTCCTTACCATTCATTAAACATTTATTTAACAAAATAAATTTCTGCGCTATTGTTAAAACAAGTTTGTTAATGATGTAACAATCAACTCTAAGGTGCCAACAAAAGTAACGATCAACATTTCAGCTTTTGAACACTAGTAAAAGGTGACCTTTTTTCAACATCAAAAATATTTCCTTAATAAAAAAAATAATAAACGAATGTCTTTTGAAATGCTTTGAGATCAGGCCCCTGTTTGTTTTCCCGAAAAGGAACATTTACTAAGATCTATGACTGCTTTCAAAAGCCAGCATTCGCCATTGCTTCCTGGAACATGTTGTATTTGATTAATCGAAAATGCGATACTGAAAACCAAGTTTCTTTCTCGGTGAAATATTAGAATTCAAGTGTCATGCTTGAAGGTTTTTAAGTACGCAGCACAATTAAACGTTAAAAAAAATGGATTGTACCAATATTTAAAAATAGTAAAATATTAATTGCTTTATGATTAAACAAGTTATGTCTCAAAAGCAGAACTTTTTTTAATGAACTTTCACAGTGTGTATAATAATCATATTTTGGATATTTATAACATGCATGATGACAATCCTTAATTATTACTAGATTTTTGGATTTAAGATAGTAAGTAAATTTTGATGAATAACGATCGTTTAAGTTTATAAAATCATTCCTTTTGCGATATAAATTAGTAGAATCTTATTCTTAACAATAATGTAGATTAAATGTACGTGATTTAACAAAAAATCGACTTCCATTCATTATGATTTTGATGCTATTCTTCAACATTGAAATGTATAAGGTGTTATTCTTAAAAGTTTGTTTAGTTTCTTCTACCCATTTTAAAGAAAACTTCGTCTAACGCAGAAAATTAAATAAGTTTAGAATGACTACACTTTTAAAACAAGAGTGAAATCCACTCCTATAGGGGAAGTGCATTTTCGGCACCGGAAAAGAGTGGAAATTAACTCAGACTGAGTTAAAACCGCTCGTTTGTTTTAAGAGTGTAGATTGTATCGATTGTAATTGCAATCATCGTCTGTTAAGTTTTACTGCAACACAGTCAACTAAAAAGTGGTTATTTCGAGCATTAAAGGTTAACTAACAGGTCTTTCAACTCAAACTAATTTGCAAAAGTTCCGTCAAGTGACAAATTTACCCAAACTCCATTATAAACGAAACTATTTACCATCCATTAATTCATGAACACAATGAAAACGAGTGAATTCCATTTCGTCTGAACGATAACGAAACGCTATCAGAAGGAAATCTAGTGAAATCAAAACAATAAGTAATTACTCAAAGCACTATTCTAAAAATACCAAATAGCTTCCAAAGAAGAAAATAGGTTTAGTGTAACACCTGACAGAATAGTGCTAATGATTTACAATCTGAGTATTCTCAGTGCTATCAGAAGAATTGGCTGCTGACTGACATGTTTTAAACTCCACATCAGCTGGAATAAACATTACAGGCAAATAAACGAAGTCGTTTTCAACCTTCTTCGATGCATTGACCATATTCTTAAACTTGAAAATAATGACAGAAATAGGAAATACGTTTAAAAATGGACTACTTTGTGCTTTATATAATTTCATAAATAAAATAATATTTATAAAGCTTAAAAATGTTTTGAAAGACTGTATGGGGGGGGGGGGGGGGGCCCCCCCCGAGCTTTAAGGCCCGTCCTGAAGGGACTTCTAAAAAAAAATCGTTTTTGCACTATTTTCGAGAATGTGCGAGGATAAAAAAAACACCTAAAATATAAATTTAACTTAATTCGTTGACTCAAATATTCATTGCTAGAAAGTATTTTTCTTTATATACATATTACTTTGTAATTTTATTTCCAATTTTGTAGAGTTTCGCGTGATCGAAACATATCAACGGTTTAACTATACTTTAAAGGGGAAAACGTATTTTTTTAAATATTAACTACTGAATTAAATCTCATTTTAAAAGACTTAACGGTTTTGATTACTCTTTAGCATTCCTGCTTACATATTCTTTTTACGTTTAAGCAAAACTAGTTAATTAGTTACGTGTTTAAGATAGATAATTGAAATATGTAATTATTTTATAATTTTTCAAAATCGAATAATTATCTCCATTGTTTAAAAAAGCGTTCATAGTTTTAGTAATGTTTTTTTAATTCATAGTTTTTTTATAATTACGTTTTTATCACTTTGACGTGAGCCTTTAATGAGTATTTTACTATAATTAAAATATGATTACGTACACTTAAATCGAAATAAAATATTAAATACTGTTCTTTCTAAAGCTTAAAGTAATGAAGGAATCTTAAATAGTTAAAAGATAATTTTTCAATATCCGCCTTCATTCCAATTTTATTAAGGGGGTCCAGTACCTTGAAATTGGTAAAATTGCACTTTCTTGTTTTATTGTTAGGAAACATAACTTTTATAACATAATTTTTGCTTAATTTTCATTTGATTTTTCGTAAACAATGTTCAAAGTTGAAAATTCGTTTTTTTCCCATGAAAATCTGATTTTTTTAGTAATATTTTTCTTCCAAAACAGTAGTGCGTGTTAACTAAAATTTGAATGCATACATCTATTAGGATATTAATGAAGAACCTATAATAAATTTTTAAACACACAAAATTCAAAATTCGAAGAGGAGTAGGAATTTGAAAAAAGGCAAAAGTTTGATAAAAAATTTTAAATTTTGTCCTTTTGCGCATAATTTGAAGTTTTTTGGGGCTAAAAAGAATTGTTTATAGACCTTGCTCACGTCGAAAAAATTTGGATTCAGTAAGTGTAAAAATAAAGAAAAAGTTGTAAAAGGTACCGGACCCCCTTAACATATAGCTCCTTTTCAAAACTTTTCATAATTATAAACCATAAAAATGAACTCGACTTTGTTTGCTTGAAAATGTTAAACCGAGTCAAAATACGGGAGTCATTAATCAATAACTTTTCTGGTAAAAGCTTTTACTTATTAAATATTAAAAAATAAACCCAATTTTTCTTTAAAAAATTTCATTTATCATATTTATGTAATTTAGCTATCGCATATTACTACTTTCTAAAAATTGTATTAGCATTTCGCTAAGGCCTTATTTGGTTACCTTAATTTGTAAAATGGTTTTTGAGAAATCTAAAGAGCAAGTAGCTAATTTTAATTTAATTAAAAACCTTACTTAAATAGTAAACTACTTTAACACAATCACACTTAAATAAAAGGTAAAATTTTTAATTTCCTTCCATACATTTTTTTTTTCTAATACTACATAAAAGGCAAGGGAGCCCAATCGGTTAAGGCCTTCGCCTTGCATGCGGAAGATCCCAGGTTCTGGTCCGGGCATTGCCAAAATAACTACCGATATATAAACAGTCCGTACAGCCAAATGTCCGACGAATAATACCCCGTGTGGAGGGAGTTCACGTTAAATATCCTTCAAGTCCCGACGCTGCGTAAGATGTTACTTGCAAAAGTTGCGTTGGGTGTCGGCTCGTCACTTGACTGTGGTTCTAAATTAAAACTCCAATAGCCATAGTGTAGCTCTAGTGCGACGATAATTCAAACTAACCCAATACTACATAAAAGTTATACACTGTCAACTGTCATTTTCGAACGCACTCCAGACTTTCCAAGACACTCATGGCTAATTCCACGTACAATTATCATTTCTGTAGTGTAAGTCCCATTTGTAAAAAGTGATTATCACTACAACTTTTAACATTAAATGAAAAAAAATTAGTGGAATAGCTGATCAACACTTATTAAAACTAAATAATGTAACGTTCTTTATTTAATTTGATTTATTTTTCAAATTTAAAAAAGCTTTTAATCTCCCTTTAAGACCGAGCTATCACGATCGTGCGGGTATAAAAGAGTGTTCAAGCTTTTCAAAAATATCGATACCGAAGCAGCTGACTTGTACCATTCGTTATTTGTATAAAAAATGACTGTTTTTAAGGAGTTTCTGGCATTGATGCTGTTTAATGCATTTTTTCGATAAAAATCGAAAATTTAGTCTCGTAAACTTAATTCAGCGCCATCTGATAGCCTGTCTTAAAGGGTTAAATTGTGACTTACACTACAGTTACGTGGAAGTACCCTCATCAACCAGAAGCGACATGACAAAACCGTCCTCCTCACGGCCACTTTATAACACTTTCCAACTTTCTAACTCTTACGTGTTTGTGTGTGCCGCCTTTTAATGACGCTATCTCAACTGCCGCCCGTCCCGTCGCGTGTCCTCTAGCCCACAAGATGGCGTGACTCCGCCATTGTGGGGCGGATGTTTCTTCTCTTGGTGGCTAATTGCCCCGAGAGAGTGCATTCCAATTGACTGCTGCGGGTTAATGGATCGGAAAGGCTTGGAAGCGATCCCTATTTAACACTTGGGGGTTCGTTCGAAGGTGCTAATTGAAGACGTATGGAGATATCCTCTTCTAATATTCTCACACGCATCTTATCAAATGTATCAGTCATTTTTGTAAAATCTCTTAACCTCTTTCACTCCTAAAAACACCCTACACCTATTTAAACATATTTTTCAAATAATTATGTATTTAAAAGTATGTTTCTCAAGTAATGTTGAAACAATGTTTAATATTTGTTGAAGGGCACGTCAATTGAGTGTATTTCGAGGTCTGTAGCGGTAAAAATACACATTTTTTGTGAGCTCCAAAGAAACAAATATGCTCTGTTTCTGTTAGTTTCTTGTAATTAATAGTCCATTCTAACTTTGGTTTTAATGCAAAATGTCTTGTAAATTTAATACTGAGAAAACGTCTGAAATGAAGTACTTTTTTTATATAAAAATATTTAAAATTCTGGACATTTTCTGGATTGTGGGCGGCTCACTGTTTGGAAATTTACTGCTATGTAAATAAGACTTATTCTTTTGAAAACTATTTGTAAGTTTCCATATACTCCCCGAAATAAATTTTCTGCTACGCTCTTCTCGGAGTGTAAGTGGATGATCGGTGATACGTGCGAGTTTTTGTAATTTGAAAAACACACATCCTGAGTTCCTCAACTATTACTTTTTCTGTGCGAAATCACCTTTATCTACCACCTTAAAATGTAGTGTAGATATGATTTTGTTTTTCGCGCGTAACCTTTATCCATTATCAGAAATCGATTTTTCCAAAATAGTTATAAATACATTTCACCTTCTACTTCTTACTATATTTCACCTTCTACTTTCACCTTCTACTTAATGTGCTTCCAAACATTTGGAGTAATATTTTCGATAGTATTTTTTTTTAAAAGCATAACTGCTTTCGGTTACTTTTAAGCAGTTAAATGATTTGTTCTTTACCTTATTATCTCGTTTCGTTTTTATGTACCAATTCACATTAGTTTTAGAAACGTTCCTGTTTATTATTAATGATTTGAAACTAACTATAAATGATAAATACTTTCATAAAGTATTTACTTTTTTTTTAACATCTTATTTAAAACAGAATGCTCAACAGCCAACATACGGGCTAAAAGATATTTGTGCACAAACATTTAATAATTTTGACAATTCACGTACAATGCCTTTTTGTTTAACAATGTTTATAGTCTCTTGAACATATTTCGTATACGTCAAAGTGGTACAGCACTTATATTAAGAAACTGGACTATTTTTTCAGAACACCCTCTCTGGCGAGACTAAAGAATTTAATTTAAAAGTTTGCTCGCGAAAGCTCTACTGAAGATAATTAAAAATTCTTAGTCCATTTCAATATCCCAACAGCCCATTGTACCTCTCTATCAGTATTTCTTCCACCCCGAAAACCTACTAAAACAATCTCCTTTAAATAATCCATTTAGCATTTCCTGGAGAAAGGCAATTTTGTTCATGAAACCCGAAGCCCCTGTTTCTTTTCCTGTTCTCGTGTTCCTTTTTTGATCTATCATCCCCAATCGATGTTGTCTTTTGAGATTGAATATTGCCTTACATTTTTGCCCTTCTGTGATTCGATTAAACGTGCCTCGTCATTTGAAGTTCGGATTAAAGGATCCCCCTTGTGATGATGGAATCCTTATTGCGAGGATATTTATTGTTTCAAAGCAATCGAATAAAAAATAAGGAATTGTGTTCAGGGGTAAAAATCTTTTTCGGGTGATAAAATGTTGTCTTTGTGTGTGAACTTAATAAATATTCAATTATTTTTAATCCAATCGATATGAATAAAAATTTTCAATAACATTAAATGAAATGCTGAATAACGATGCATTATATGTTTACTAACAATTTATTAAATGTTCAATAACTGTTTAATCCATCTTCAATGCAATTTTAATGGATGTTCGATAAACAATTTAATAAATGTCTACGTATTAATTACTTAAAATAATCATTGTTTTTTAATGATATATTTTTATTTCTAATTACACTGATATTGTTTTCAACGTACACTTACTCATACGAGCCTTTAATTTTTTTAAATATATAGAAATTAAATGAAAACATAAGTTAGATGATATGAATATTTTTTTTTAAGTTTGAAAATCATACAATATTGTATTTGTACGTATTTTTTTTAATTAACCTTGACATTAAAAGAATCTTTTTTCTTTTAGGTAAGAATTATTTATGAAATATCCTTGTTCTACGATCCTGTTTGGGGTATGTGTTTATGTCATAAGCATGTATAAGTGTCATAAGCTAAAACATACAGGATATAAACTTTTCATTTTGATTTTATTCAATCCTATTTCATGCGTTTACGGCATGTTTTTAGATAACTTTTCTGAAGTTTTGATTAATATAAATCATTTATTAATTTATTCTCACTATATGAGGTTTATATGTACAAAGCGGATGTTGCAACATTTATACAATGGGCAATTTATTTTTTAAAAAAATGTTAGTTACAAAAATAAATAACGGACTGAAAAATTTCAATCTTTTAAATGCATATAACGCAATTCATAAAAAGTACAAATAAAACATTTTAATGAAATATTTCGTTTTTTTTTTATCCAAAAATGATATAACAAAACTTACGCAAATAGTTCTTTCAAAAATTACTTTCTTCTGTCCTACTTTTTCGATACTACAAAATAAAATAATTATAATATTTGTCTTTAAAAATTGAATAGTTACAAATTTTAAATAAAATGCTAAAGTACTTAATAGCTTTTATATTTAATATAAAATTAAAAAGATTTGAATTGTCAAAATGAAATTAATGTTTTTAAATTCTCTTATATCATTATTCGAAGTTCTTGTAAGGCTTTCAAACGTGAAAAAACTCAATTATGAAAACGCAATTATAGCGGAATAAGTTATTTTAGACAAAGAGAACAAAAAATGAATTTAAAAGTAATTGAATTCTTGTTAAATGATATTAGTATAGGTATAATCAAGTAGTTTTCTTATGGAAAGATATTCTTTTTAGTTTATTAAAACGGTTTTTTTTTTAAAAATATTATTACCGTTTTATATTTTCTTCTTTACAAACCCTTAGAAAAATTAGAATTCTAAAATTTTTATTTATATGCTTACTTTGTGCAATTTATGCTATTTAACTACTTTCTCGGCAAGAAATATTTTTCATTTAATTTAACTTTTGCGTTCTTTATTAATTCATTTTTAAAAATCTAAATTTCAAAAATGTTTTTTTTATAAAATTAACTCATTTTTATACAAAAATAACGAATGGAATAAATATTTTTAATATAATTTAAATACGTAATTTTTTATAGATAAGAAAAAAAGCTTTTTAGAATTACGGATTAATGTTTTTACGCATATAATCCGTAAGATTTGTAAGGACAAATTGTACGGAATATATGTATAAAAACATTAACTTTAAGTTTATAAAATACGCTTTTATTGTGACTTAATTTGATATAAATTGTTTAGTACTTTTGTCTTGTACTTTGTTAATTTAGATAAACTAAATTTAATTAGATCATAGCAAATTTCTTTACCCATAGTCTCAAAAGAAATAAAAAAAAAGCATCGTTGATACAATATTTACGAATCACCCGTAAATGAAAGAGGTAAATTCCAATTCTTTAACGTGACCCAACGAAGAATTGCCATTTCGTGACTGAAGCCAAACTTGGCCACTGCTATCAATCCTGCGATCCAATTCTAAAATAGGAATAACTAATATCACCTATTCTTGCGATATGTAACAATCGATGGTATCTCGGTGTCTGAAAGAAATTCTACGTTATTCAAACCGTCAATTGCGTGTTCCAGTGAAGTTAATTTAGCCAGCCAGAGTTGTCAATTGCTGAACAGCTCTAGTGTGTAGGTGACCACACGTACTGCATTTCACAGTATACAGTCCCTGGACAAATTATTAGACGCACTGTATTTTTTTTAGTAATGATGAAAACATACCAAAGAATGTCATATCATTAAAAAAGATTTCGATATATGTATTAATTATAGCAGATAGTATTTTCTATTCAATAGCTTAAGTTTAAGAACACAAATGTCCTTCTAAAGGTATTTTGTTCATCATTGATTGATACATGAAATCTTGCAGTGCGTCTAATAATTTGTCCAGGGTCTGTAGTTTAGTTTGTTATTCAACTATCTAGCTATAAAAATTGCAAATAGTCTCCGCTTTTAATAGTTTCTTTCAAACAAAAACATTGTAAATAAATATGAATTATGAAAACTGAATGATGATTCCATAGTCGAAAAGTTAATCACTGAGACAAATATGCTCAGGCTACTAATGTCACATTAAGCTAACCTCGTCAATAAGTGAAATTTGGTTTGACACGCATTGCAACACCTGGGATGTCATCTATGGTTCACAACATATTCCAAAGGGGAAAAAGAAGGTACATAAGGCAACTATAAGGCTAACTGAATAGTCGTCAACAAAATAGTGATTGATTTTTGTATCTTGCATTACCTTAATTATAATGACCGCATGAGAAATATATTGAAAAAACCATCCTCACTATACGTATACGAACTTTTTCGGGGAAAATCCCTCGTAGTTCTAAGTAGAATCTCTATGCGATGTTCAATCAGTCCTCATTTCTTTATTAAAGTGACGCGATCCAATTCCGCAAAGGTGGAAATCGATTCAGTATAGTTGCACAAAGTTGGGACAGCAATCGATAGAAAAAAACTAATTTTAGTTTGTTTTTTTCTTACATTCAACGACAGTCGAACTTGGTAAATAAGACTTAACATAAAATTTCGCTTAACATGAGCTGAATGTATTTTTTTTTATTGTTAACCTTTGAATTACTGCTAAAAACTTAACGTAAAATCACTTTATATTTAATCCCACTCAACAAATCAGCGACTCGTCTTGGTCCTCTTCAACCAAACTTTTTAATTTAATATGAATAGTCTGTTTAATTTCTGTCGTTGGGTGGGGCTTGTGGCTGTTCGACTTTAGCCTGTACCACCTTTAGTCAATTCCTCAAGTCAGACTTTATTTACTGTCTGGGACGTGAGACTTAGTCGGACACCCGCGGCGACTTCGTTAGCTAAAAGCGTTTCGATTTTCGTGTTAGTTAGATAACTTCAATCGCGGAGTTGCTTTGATGGTAAAATAAATTTCAGATGCAAGGATTTTTCGAATACAAGTGGGAGAAATCGAAAATTTAATTTCGTCCAAGTCTCCTAAGTAATGCGATGCATGCCAGTACTTTGTAAAACCAGCTATGTGTTTCGACATGGCTTTTAAAAGTGAATGTCTGAAAGCTAGTGGAGTATGCATTTCTGAGTTTTAAACTAGTACAAAAATGTGGTAGAGACGGCGCCGCCGGCGCGAGAAAATGAATATTTAAAGAGAAAAGCACGGTTATGTAAAATCCTTAAAAAAATAAAATGTAACTTATATAACATTTTTAGAATAAAACTGGGTATTATTACTCTTATTTATATAATATTAAAAACATTTTTATATAGTGCAGGGCTATGTTTTTTTTTTTTTGGGGGGGGGGCTTGTTTAATTTGACTGTATATCAGTCTTGCCCTTTGATTGGCTCTCTGATTGATGCTCTGTTCCCACGTGATATTGATGTACCAATCGAGGCCCGAGAAAGAATTTATTTTCATTCAGCATTTCTATTGCCACTTAAGACCTGAAATAAGCCCAGTATCAATTAGCGTAATTAAAAAATTAGCATAAAAACAATGAGAAATGACTAGAAACTATTATTACTGTTAAAATAGCAAAATTTCATAGTTTAAAATTATTAGTTCGCCAGCCTTCATTTCTCCATTCATTTTCAAGAATGTTTTACCCAAGACTTTAAGAAGACTTATAATAAAGGATTTGGATGCATAAACATAACTTCTTTGAGATGTAATGATTTCGTGATTACTATTTAGCGAAGGTTTATGACGCAAAAAGTTATTCAAAAGCCATTTTTAAGTCTCTACTACGCGCTATACGGTGCTGTAAAAACTTTCGATTGGTTTAAGGTAATTGTAACTTCCGAATTCCTATTGCTATTATCCGATATACCGAATAGACATTCTTAAAGACATTCAGGCATGAGTGAGACTGTGAACCTTCTATTAGCTGGGGGAAAAACAGTTAAGAGAAAAAACATAAAAAAACATACGCAGCGCATTTTAAGGATGCCAAATATTTCCATCTACACTGCTCAAAACAATTAGGAGAGCACTTTGTGTACTTTTGTTACTCTTTCAGTCCCAACTTTTTATTTTTTATTCTAAAAATCCAAAATTTGTGAAATAGATTTATTATGCATCCAGAATGAAATGGTTAAAAAAGAGGAAAAAAAATTAATTTTTTAAACTAAAATTTAAAGGGGAAAAAATTGGCATCATAACTTTTGAATAAATTATAACAATTTTTTAAATTTTATTTGTTAAAAATAGTTACAATCTATTTTTAAACATCTAAAAAAATGCAAGCATGAAGAATTTAGGGTCAATTTATTTGCTAAAATTGTTTCAGAGTGAATTTTATTTTACCATGTTTTTCCTATTTTCATTTAATTAAAACAAACATTATTTAATTCTTCAAAAAGAGATGATTCTTCCATCTAACGATACATAAGTGTGAGCTTAACTTAGTGAGAAAAAAATCGCAAGCTGATGATTACAAATTGAATCATTGGAGGTGAAAGGGTTTAAACTATGCGCAGGGCCGGATTTAAAGATTTGCCGCTTGTAGGCTACGATCGAATTTATTTGTGTTCTTTTTTTTGTTCGGCGTCAGAATGGTGTTTTTGCTACCCCCCCCCCCCCCCCCCTTCTGTTGTAAGATATCCCAGATATAGTTTTCATGACTATTTTTTTTACATATTAGAAACAAAAATGTACCTTTACACTCTAAATCGATAGCGAAATAATAAACGAATCAACTTCCAAATACGGGAGGAGAGGGTGCTTTTGCCCTCGCAGCTACCATGTTTGCTACTAAAATATTAGTACTATATATATACGTTTACGGTTAACGCATTAATGTAAATTATTTGTTTCTTACTTAAAAATATTAGTATCTTTAAATTATTACTTTTTTTTTTATGAAGAATGCTGCTTTAATTGGTCGTAAAATTTGCCGCCCCCAAAATTCGCCGCTCTAGGCTACAGCCTACTTAGCCTATTTAGAAATCCGTCCCTGACTATGCGCTCCCCCAATTGTTTGAGCAGTGTACCGCGGGAATATTATTCATTAGTTAAAAAAAAAGGATGCAAGCAAGATGTATCGTCCCTCGGCCAATAGCGACGTTACCATCTTTTGGAAGTTCCTCTTCCGTTTTGCACCTGTCTTGAGAACTGTCCCTCCCAATCAATGGCCCAAAGAACAAAGCCCAGGTAAATGCGGGTTCGAACGTCATCGATTTGGTTAATCTGATTTCGCATTGTCTTCTGTTTTGGTTCCACTTAGCCCGGAGTCAAAGGTGACTACGCGGTTGAGCGCTTTCCCCGCGACCTCACCAAAGTTTTTCTTCACATCGAGTGATCCGGTTAATTGGCGCTTTACTCGCTGCAGGTTCAACAGGACTTCGATTAACCGATTGGGGTCGGATTTGGGATTGTTAAGGGCGAATGCAACCGAATGACCGCGGGTCTCTTAAACCCAAGTGCCTCCGTGTTAATTCGAGGCGAAGTATGGCCTTTGATGCCCTTGCCCCATTAAACACAAACATCCACCCATCCATCCCGTGTTAATCCAATGGGAAAAATGGTTTTCTAGGCCTCATTTCTCCGGCTCAATTGAATATTTTACAAACGGTTTTTCATGATAAATGAAGCTGACTTACAGAAGCTGACTTATTTTTTTAAAAAATTGGTTCAAATATTTTGTTGTAAAATTATTTATTGAAAATTAAAAAAAAACATTAACACCAATTCCAAACATTGGAATTATAGAACCCTGTAAGTTCAGCTATATTTATCATATAAAAAAAACGTTTCTAAAACTATTCAATACAGCCAGGGAAATGTGTCTTAGAAAATAATTTTTTCCCATTGGATTAACACAGAGGCACCCTGGTTTAGAGACTTATTCGATCTTATTCACCGTTAACTATTTCACTCACAGAGTAACAGCTCTTGAAATCCTAAATTTCCATCCATACTGACATCATAATATAGTGCAGAAAGGCGTGGCGCGCTGAGAATACCTTCCAGGGTTCTGTCCTTACCTTAGCTCATGGCTATGAACGAATCGTGCTAGGGGTGATTTAATACAGTTATTCAAGTTCATAAAACAGGGAGACGTGGAGGGCTTAGGTTTTATCTTAAATAGCCGGACCAGAGGACATGATCAGAAATTGAATAAATCGAGCTTTAGAAGGGAAACATTATTTTTACAATAGAGTTGTCAATGAGTGGAATGCTTTACCAGATTATGTTGTGCATTCGAAGAGAGTAGAAGATTTTAAGAAGAAACTTGACGGTCATTGGAAACTGGTAATGTATTAGATTTATTTTGGACCAACCTTGCTGGGCCTCTGGCCTGTTGTTGGTCGGCAATTTTTGTATTTGTAAAACACAATAATCATGCAAATTAATAGCGCCTTATATATGCGACTGTTGCACGTAAAATATGTCGTGCGACGTCGCGTAAGAAGTAGCTCTTTTATTTTTTTTCTTGTTTTCTTTGTCCCTCACCCCGCTGGGTACACTCTTAAAACAAACGAGCGGTTTTGACTCGGTCTGAGTTAATTTCCACTCCTTTCCGTGCCGAAAATGCACTTCTCCTATAGGAGTGAATTTCACTCTTTTTCGGAGTGGGTAAAAGAAATAAAAGAAAACAATCTGCGTCCTACACTCTTAAAACGAGCGGTTTTAACTCGGTCTGTGTTAATTTTCACTCCTTTCCGGTGCCGAAAATGCACTTCTCCTATAGGAGTGAATTTCACTCTTTTGTTTTAAGAGTGTATATAAGTAAGGTTATATAAAGAGAATTGGAAAAGCTTTTAAGGACCAGAACCAAGTGCTTCATGAAAAAATATTGTTAAGAATTTAATGATCTAGTTATGAAAGTTTTAAAAATTTAATTAAAAATAATGGATTTCCTAATCCGACGCTGCTGCAAAATTAAATGGCACTATCGGATTTAATTTCCGGTTGATGCCGAATTTTACCAACTGTTAAGTAGGCCAAGCATATATGTATACTTCAATAAAAAAAAGTTCTTACGCCGCTGAATTGAACAGCAATCTTACTTTACAATAAATAACCTCATTATGTTTAATTTTACGCAATATTTGAAGGCGTTGAACTAATAGCGTAACTATTCAAATATTTCTTATGGCTGTCCGTTGAACTTTAAAGCTTTAAAAAATCCATTATTTGCTTGCAAGCGTGGAAAACCTCTTCACCGAAAATTAATTTAAAGAAAATTGAAAACGTATCCCCGCGACTATTATAATTGTTAGTTTATGAATACAATTCCAGCTGTAGTTGTGACGCACTCTTTGATGTCGTTTTTTTCCGTCCACACTTCCTGTACTTTAATGATATATTTTTAAGAATAATATTTTGTCGGAAAATTCATACAAATCCAATCAATGGCGCAAATCATAAAAAGTACAAATAAAACATTTTAATGAAATATTTCGTTCTTATCTGAAAATGATTCGACAAAACTTATGCAAATAGTTCTTTCAAAGATTATCTCCTTCTGTCCTACTTTTTCGATTCTAAAAAATAAAATAAATTAATCAACAAAATAAAGTTAATCTTAATTTTTAATTAAAATATTGAGCAAACAGATTTGTGGAATTTGTGGGTTTTAGATATAAGTTTGGGGCTGGGGAGCCCAGTCGGTTAGGCGTTCGCCTTGCATGCGGAAGGTCCCAGGTTCGGGTCCGGGCATCGCCAAAATAACTGCCGACATATAAACGGCCCCCCCAAAATGTCCGACGAATAATACCCCGTGTAGAGGGAGTGCACGTTAAATATGCTCCAAAGTCCCAACGCTGCGTACGATGTCGCCCTTAACGGTTGCGTTGGGTGCCTATTCAGGTGTCGGCTCGTCACTTGACTGTGGTTCTAAATTACGACGCCCGTCGCCAATAGCCCTCGTGTAGCTCTAGTGCGACGATAATTCAAACCTACCTACCTAGATATAAGTTTTGATTGAAAATACATAAAAACTTACGTAATTGCATACTTTACTTAAAAAGTTGTGAGGGTTGGTGTCACGTGATTCACGGGCGTTAAAGCGTTACGAACGTGCGTGAGAGAAAAACCTAAATATCATAAAATTCAGACAGAAAGTATGATTAATAAAAAAGCAGCTCGGTCGAAAAGTATATAAAAAATCGAAAAGTATATTCAATAAACGAAACACGAGTACTCTTTGCATTGTAAACTGCAGTAATGTGTTCTAGTGTCCGTTATACTGACATTAGAGCTCACCTTTGATCAGTTAACGGTCGGTGAAATGGTATTCCTTTCCCATCACTTATCATCAACACCATTAACTTAATTCAAATAAATGATTTGGTTATGGTAAACGCAATCCAAATCAGCCTGGAGCTCATTAAATCCGTTCTCTCAAATTCCTCTCTCTCTTGTAAACTCAATTGACGAATTTAAAACCTTTCTCGGAATTAGCAATCCATTATACCCGTCATTTACCATGCGTTGCAATTGGAGTATGTAAACTATTATTATTAAAGTTTCGGATTCGACGGTCTCATTTACTGTAAAGAACTTAATCGTCGTAAAGATGCCAAATTATGATATTTTTTATGAAGTTAAATAGATAAGTATTTTTTAAATGTAAAATCGTATTAGGATAACGAAATTTAATCGCATTGTACTAAAACATTTGATTGCTTTTGATAATTCCGTTTGCATTCTTTATTTTTTTCTTTCTCGAATATTTATAAGCATTAAGAAAAATGTAAAAAAAACCTTTTAGATGGAATTTTATTGTAGAAAACTTCTTTCATGCATAAATTACTTGTATAGCTAGACTTCAGATTTTATTATTAAAAAGTTTTAAACTTCATTTAAGCAAATTTTCAGTAATAAGATCAATCAACATCCCACAAACTTATATTTAAATACCTTTAGATAAATATAATTATCAAATTTTATATTCTTCAATATTAGTGTTCATCAAAAACATGCGGTAATAAACTAATAAATAACAGAATTTTCAGCCGCTAATAACCACGATCTTAAAATTCGTCTTCTCAAAACGTCGTAAATCTTCTTAAAACTCAAAGCAGCTGTTTTTAAATATACCTCATTTATTTTTTTTGCGAACACCCTATAATGAAATTTAAAAAACTTAATTAAATATATTTAGTAGTAAACGTTCTCTTCTATCACAAAATGTTTCGTTTGAATTTTTCTCCTGAAATGAGTCTATAATTAAGGTTTCTTTCAAAAGACGTTTCTAAACATTTCGAAATACCTTAGTCAATAAACACTCAACTATGAATTAGCGACTTAACACACACTAATGAGGAGACGTAATCATTTCTTGTTACGAGCAATTAAAATTGCATTAAGCAGTTAATGAATATGGGGTTATTTTTAAAAATAATATTCATCAAAGTTAATTGAAATGATTCTTTTGAAAAGAATTTTAAGCAAATTATTTCTATAAGTTGTCAACAAAATACAAGTTATCGTGAATAATTTGTGTAGGGCTGTAATGAATACAGTCAATATTGACAAAATGTTGCTTTTTTAATGTTTATTGCTCGTTGATTAATTTCTAAATATTTTAGATATAAATTATTGAATAGCTAAAACTTTCATAAAATTTTAAGTTTTGGCGATAAACTTGTACAATTGATAGTCCAATATTTTAAGCAGATTAGGTACAGTTGAGATGGTTTTTTAAAGACTGAACGTCTTCGCGTTTTTCAGAACAAAGTAATTTTTTTAACTGTCCGTTTTGGATAATGACTTGCTTTCAGTCCCTTTTCTGTTACGTGCAACGCAATGGATTCTAGTTCTAACTTTTTTCGTCAATAATTTACTGTAGCTCCAAATTTCGAAGCAGGGTCTTTACATTTAACATCCCAGACGAATAAAGAAAATTCAGAAAATTTAATTCTCGTTAAAACATATTTAAACGACCGTTGGCAACCTTCATTAAAGATTATTTTTTTGGAATTTTAGTCATGTTGCACAAAGTTTTAATATTACATACTTAATTTTTTATTATTTTTTTTACTATGAGCATATTTATTTTTATACGAAAATGTATTTGAAGGATGTAAAGATTTTTGCCACGCCTTAAATAATAATCCTGCAGAAGTACGATGCCGAATGAAATGTCCGATACTTACAGTCCCTGGACAAATTATTAGACGCACTGTATTTTTTTAGTAATGATGAAAACATACCAAAGAATGTCATATCATTAAAAAAGATGTCGATATATGTATTAAGTATAGCACTTCAATAGCTTAAGTTTAGGAACACAAATGTCCTAAAGGTATTTTGTTCATCATTGATTGATACATGAAATCTTGCATTGCGTCTAATAATTTGTCCAGGAACTGCAGTATTATATCGAGGTTTGTACGTCATAATTGTTCAAAAACGTCAACTAGAACACATAGTGTTAAATATTTTCGACGGGGCATTAATGCCTTTTTAATATTGCACTTCCTTAAAGGACGGGTATAACACCTCAGCTGGTAAAAAGCCTACTTCTGTGTGAATAAAATTTATTTTTTATATTCCAAACTGATTTTCGCGGCATTTTATGTCGGTGCATTCTCCTTGATTCTATCGACTCTACATGAATTCTAAGTTATCGGATCTGGAGTGTAATGCTCTTAACAATTAGCCGCCCTTCTGCATAGAAATCGCACTTTTTTCCAATGTCGTGGTGGATCAGAACCAAGATGAGTCATAACAGAATCGGTGATCTGACAAATCAGGTAAAACGCCCTTTTATTTGGCGGAGTTTCCGTTTTCAAAGGTGCATATCGGTTGTGTTGAAGGCTCTGAAAAGATGCTACAGAAACTAAGGAGAAGCTCTAGCAAGGTAAGTTAAAAAAATTTCACGCACTGTTTAAAATTTTGGTCAAAACTCTGGACTCTCAAATTGCACCAAAATTCTGGAACTTTCTAGCTGCCACCACAATTTGGAGTGTGAGTTTACCAATTTTGTCTCGGATTGAGCGAGGTTGACTCATCCTTTCATCCCTTCAGTGGGTCGATAAATTGAGGACCAAACATGCTTGGTAACTAAACACAGGGGGTTTCCGTGTTAGGTTGACCACCTAACCGAGACCTATGCCATGCACCCCAGAGCCCTTGGTCACGTAAGCTGAAATGGGCACGGCAGGCCTTGGTCCACTAACCGGCTGTTGCGCCGAGGAGAGAGTTTACCAATTTTGTATTAAAACCATGACTGATACACCCAAAAAGTGGTGAATCAACGCTCCAAATAGTGGTGGCAGCTAGAAAGTTACAGGATAGCGGAGCAATCTACACTCTTAAAACAAAAGAGTGGAATCCTCTCCTATAGGGGAAGTGCATTTTCGGCACCGGAAAGGAGTGGAAATTAACTCAGACTGAGTTAAAACCGCTCGTTTGTTTTAAGAGTGTAGCACCAACATTTTTAACTGTGTATTCGCACGGAGGTGGCAATAAGATGGAGTTGTTACTGTCTCAAAACCTAAACCAAATCACAGTTTGCCAAGTGAAACTTTTCATATCTTCCGCAATATACACCCATACCTACTCTTGGATAATAATTTGGCGCTACGTTGCATGAAATAATATACAATTCAATTTTTGTTTTTATGAAAGCCGATTTTATATCCTTGATGTATTAACTCGGATCTACACTGTTAAAAATTAGGCACTTTGTTTCACCAAAATTATGGTTCCTAGTAGCTGCAACAGCTGTGTGGTGAAACGTTGAACGATATTTTTGGTATTCGGTTGAACCATTTCACAGGTTTTTGTTTCCAAATCCAGAAAAATGGTTCAACCAAACACCGAAAAAAAGGTGAAACATTTCACCACACAGCCGTTGCATGTACTAGGAACCAATATCATGGTGAAACCAAGCACAAAATTTTTAACAGTGTAGTACTATCTGCAACTGCATGCATTTTTTTAAGGCCGATTCCTATAGAATTATGTTGGATGTTTTATTTTGAACTCTCATTGGGCGTGCGCAATATGATTTGTTTGGGTTTATCATATCAATTCGGAAACATTCAAGTGGTTTCCCTCATTTGACCTGGCGCATCTCCTCCATTCTAACCTCTGTAGCATATTCGGTTCTTCAGCTATTATTAGTTCTATCTGCGATATGTGCCTGCTCCTCCCTAATTGTTCGTGATAATCAATTTGAGCCCCCAGCTTGCTTGGTTCTCACCGTCTTCTAGCAGCCCGATCTCACGAACCGTGAGTTACCCAACTCGAAACCCATCTATTCTAAAAGTAGCGTTTAATCACTCACGCACTGTAATTAAATTGTAAGATTATTAGCTGTTCGGTGTAATCCAGTGCGAGAAACAGACATTGCGAGCTCTAAAATCCACACATGTAACTCTAAATTTAACAGCTACGTTTTACGTATTCACTGCCGAAGCGGAGGAAGACGTCAAGTAAATTAGTCGTGAAAGTTGAAATTTGGTTGTAAACGGATGCATCGAAATGTATATTTTCTTCGAAATAAATTTGACGTTATCGTTTGGTTGTCGAAATAACGAATTTGTTTTTACAATTTTTGAATCGTTTTCTGTTTCTTACTGATACGCAATGCTGAATTTAATTTTGAAAAGACGAATTTAAACAATTTATTCATAAAGTCAATCTTGTACCCTGTATATACCCCATAGATAAACTATTTGTTTCCTTATTAAAATTCATGAATTTCCGCTAAGTTTTCATTCCAACAATCCTTTTAAAAATTATATCCTTTTTGAAAATCTTTATTATACTTTTATGAGAATATTTAACTTAATGAAATGAATTCATTTAAACTTTAGACATTTTAATACTAATCGCTGCATCCACTCTATTCTACGTTTGTTTTGTCAAAGTTCAACTTTTTAATAAAATAGAAGCTTATGATAAAATATATGAAAATTTGAAACCAATTCTTTGAACAACTAATCCATTTATGAAAGGTCTTACAAATTAATTTGAGTTTGTACAAAATTAAAAAATAACGAAAAGGAGAAAATTTAATGGAAAATTTGAGCTGTAGGATTACATACACATTTAATTTTAAAATGGAATATTAATGTGGAATGAATTTATTTTTTAATAATTGAATATTTTTATATCTACTGATGAATCGTAACTTAAGGTTAATATATTCAACACTTATGAATTGTTTGAAAGCCTAATTAGGAAACTATTTAATCTCCAATAATGTAAAAGATTAATTTTTATAGTTGTATAATAAAAAATGCACGGAGCCTTTATTCATTTTAAAGTAGTAATTTAATAAATAAGCAGAAAGTAAAAATAATTTTGTGTGGGTTTTAATTGAAAGATATACGGTCGATAAGTTTCATTGAATAAATAAAATTAAAAAACGTGCTACCGAAAAAAATAGCCATATTTTAAAGTAATTTGTTAGATATGATGCACGTGTGTATCTTTCAAAACTCTAGAATTATTTGTCAAAATACCCGATTTGATTAATAAAACAATACAATTAAACGCAATTAAATTTGAATATTTTAAAATATTATAAAAAATGGGCAAAACCCCTGTCAACTATTTAATAATTTTGGGGCTGGGGAGCACAGTCGCCTAGCATGCAGAAGGTCCCAGGTTCGGGTCCAGGCATCGCCAAAATAACTGCCGACCTATAAACGGCCCGTGCAGCCAAAACTGTCCGACGAATAATACCCCGTGTGGAGGGATTGCACGTTAAATATCCTTCAAAGTCCTAACGCTGCGTACGATGTCACCCTTAACGGTTGCGTTGGGTGCCTACTCAAGTGTCGGCTCGTCACTTGACTGTGGTTCTAAAATATGACGCCCGTCGCCAATAGCCCTCGTGTAGCTCTAGTGCGACTGTAATTCAAACTAAACTAAATTATGAGTTCTTACAAAACTACATAAAACTACTAACGAAAATGTTTAATTAAATTGATTAATGTAAAATCTAAAAATTATCATTATCATTTATCATCCTATCATTTTTCAAATTATAATTTTCAAATGTATTGAGTTTTGCTGTTGTCCCTAAGTGTTAAAAAGTTAAATTTGTCTTAATTTTTTTATTGAAATTTGGTTTAAGGTCAACAAGCAACCTGAATTAAATATACCAATTGATTTTTTCTCACTTCCTATGGTATTTCGGAACACATTATGCACGTTTGTATTGTATTTCAGTTTTGATTCATAAAAATAACAATGGCAGATATGATTTTTCTAAGTTAATTTTTATGTGCAGTTAAATTTCTCATTACATAATACGAATTAATATTTTTAGAGTGAATTCCCACCTATACAAAATCCTTTGTAAAATAACGAAATTAATAACTAGGGGTGTGTAACACTACATGACTTTGAAACGAAGTATGTCGATTTTTTTTCTGAGATTTTCAATGTCTTCTAACTTCGATGCGCCGAATTTTTTTGACGTATCACACTTGCCTGTAGCATTTGTAGTTTGGGCTATGAAAGTGGGTGACAGACGGACTGAACGATTATAATTCCTTCCACTTTTTACTTTATAAACGTAGAGTGAAAGCTAAAAACAGCTTGCCAAGCGACTATCCGACCAATAAGAACACCGTCAAAGGTGTTTCCACTTTTTTGTATTGATCCAGGCAAGCTTCAGTACTCACTTATTAATTCACTTTTCTAGTGTTTTCATTGTGCAGGAAAAGAGTGGATTATTCAGGAGTTGGCAAACTATTTTTATATCGTCAGGTAACATTGGATCGGTTACCTCGTTGGCTTTTCTCAGGTGAATGTTTTTTTAGGTTGTGTTTGGTTCATTGCATTCTCTTTAATCATGGAAAAGGTAAAACGATAGTTATGTTCAAGTAATATTATATGTATTTTCTGAATGATGGCACAAATTACATGTATTAATATTAAATAAATGAATTACATACTATTGCAAAATAAGAAAAGTACATACGTATGTACACTGCACAAAATTTCTATAAATTGTTCTGTTCATATTAAATTTATGTTCATATCCCCCAGAACTGAGAGCTATTTTTTTCTCGCACCAACTAGGCGACTCTCGCTACCAATTTTAACGCTCAGATTACAATGAATCTGAGCTCTGGGGATGTGTTAAAGTATGCTGAGATTTGATTTTGTTGAGAGAACCCAAGCCAAGTAGGTACTCAAGGAATCTTTGACATGACATGCGTGCCCTCGAATTTCCCATCCAGAAAATCTGACGACTCAGCCCGGGGCTTGAACCCGCAAACTTGGGCTTATGAGGCGGACACGTAATACCACTGAGCCGCTAGAGAGTATAGCAAATGACTGATTATTTCAGAAGGAAAGAGGTCTAATTCGTTATTGTGATTAATGCAGTTTACCTGCTCACGGCAGACTGTTCCTTCGTACTTGATCCAGACCACCAGAAAAGCGCCCAAAAAGAGATAAAGACGTTGTAACACCCCAACCTGCGTGACATCCCACTTGATACGACATAGATCGCGTTAAGCAAATTCACGACCTGACATCTTCGGCGACATCCTCTCGATAAGCGCTGTCAACTGTCGCGGATTTATTGGCGCGATACGAAGCACTCTGTGTGGCCGGAATTAAAAGTTCACAAATCGACATCGAAATTTAGCCAACCATCGCGATTGCAGCATTTGATGGGAATGCTAGTGGAAAGGATTATATTTCCCGTCTGTTCTTTAAGAGAACAGTTTACATTTAAAATTAAAAAAAATCTTGAAAATTGCAATTCATTCATAAAGTCTTGGAACTCTGGGGAGCCCAGTTGGTTAGGCATTCGCCTAGCATGCGAAAGGTCCCAGGTTCGGGTCCGGGCATCGCCAAAATAACTGCCGACCTATGGCCAGTGCAGCTCAAAATGTCCGACGAATAATACCCTGTGTAGAGGAAGTGCACGTTAAATATCCTTCAAAGTCCTAACGCTGCGTACGATGTCGCCCTTAACGGTTGCGTTGGGTGCCTACTCAGGTGTCGACTCGTCACTTGACTGTGTAGTTCTAAAATATGACGCCCGTCGCCAATAGCCCTCGTGTAGCTCTAGTGCGACGATATTTCAAACTAAACTTAACTAAACTTGGACTTCTGTGGAAATTATTTTTGAACAACATTTTATGGGACATGTTCCATTGAAAACAAATCATGCTATATTATTTTCCAAAAAACTTGACAAATAATGTAACAGATGAAACAAAATGCTCGTCCTTGCTTATCATTTCCTCTTTTTGGGAGCTGAGGAGTGTGTTTATTACCTGAGATATTATCGAGTTGGAAAGACTATTTGTTGGAAAGATGGAATGCCGGAGTTGGTATTTTTGCGCAAGCTTCAGGTTTGGTTTGACTTGCAAGATACCACATGATTTCGGGGGTTAATATGCGTTTTCGTCAAAAAGATAAGGGGCTTGATAAGGATACTTGGTGTCGGAATGCTGCCTGATTATTAGGTTATTGAGTGTTTGGTTCTAATCAGGTTATATTTTCACTGCCAGCTATAAATCTTGACAAAAGTTAATAAACAAAAGTTAATAAACAAAAGTTAATAAACAAAAGTTAATAAACAAAAGTTAATAAACAAAAGTTAATAAACAAAAGTTAATAAACAAAAGTTAATGAACAAAAGTTAATGAACAAAAGTTAATGAACAAAAGTTAATGAACAAAAGTTAATGAACAAAAGTTAATGAACAAAAGTTAATGAACAAAAGTTAATGAACAAAGTTAATGAACAAGTTATGAACAAGAGTTAATGAACAAGAGTTAATGAACAAGAGTTAATGAACAAGAGTTAATGAACAAGAGTTAATGAACAAGAGTTAATGAACAAGAGTTTAATAAACAAGAGTTAATAAACAAGAGTTAATAAACAAGAGTTAATAACAAAGTTAATAAACAAGAGTTAATAACAAGAGTTAATAAACAAGAGTTAATAAACAAGAGTTAATAAACAAGAGTTAATAAACAAGAGTTAATAAACAAGAGTTAATAAACAAGAGTTAATAAACAAGAGTTATAACAAGAGTTAATAAACAAAAGAGTTAATAAACAAAAGTTAATAAACAAAAGTTAATAAACAAAAGTTAATAAACAAATTAAGGTGGCCGGGATAGTCTGGTCGGTAAGGTCTTGGACTGGCATCCCTAAGGTTGCGAGTTCGAGTCCCGCTGCCTTCCGAAGACCCCCGTGTACGCTAAGGGTGACTGGTGCACGTTAAATCCGTCGTGGTCACAAAGTCCTCATAGTTCCCATACCAAATTAATATCTCTGGGGGTGACAAGCCAATTCTGGGGATCCTCTAGTTGGCTTCTGTCTCTAAAAATTAGATGGATCCACTTATGTGTGTATGTTGTGTCTGTCTTACTTGACGAATGTCTATAAGCGGGTCTCTGGTAAATTAAGGTATTGATTTCTTAAGTTTTTGTTATAAGAATCATTGTATGAAATATTCTATATGCAAATAGATCTGATACAACTGGCAATTGAACCCCGAGAATACACAAATTGTTGTACAGATAAATGTCTAAACACCGACTTTTATTGTATTTTATTTGTCTCATTTCTGTTATTTTGTTGTCTGATGTTCTATCTTATTTGACTACTATTTTGCGTTTATTTAAATGAAATTAAACCTGTTCTGCTTCATGTAAAATATTTTAACGTTATTGCTGACTATTTTTTTTTGCTTGCTAACAAATTATTCAATAATTATGTCAATGGAGTAAACCCCATATCGACTCATTATAAACTAAGGTCATTTTTACTAAGAGACATTTAAATACAAATATCAAATACTAATCTTCTTCATAAGCTCAACAGCCTTTTGCAGGCCAAGGCTGACTCGCTGATCCTCCTCCAGTTGGCCCTATTAGCCGCAATATGGCTCTCCATCGGTTGACTCCTATTAGATTGAGGTCCCTTTCAACATCGTCTAACCATCGTGTGGGTGGTCGTCCTCTACGTCTAGTACCTTCAATTTTGGAAAAAGTCACTTTTTTGGTGGGGAAATCATCGGAACATCTGTACAGATGGCCCAGCCACCTAATTCGGGATGCTTTTATAATTCTCACAATGTCGGTCCCGCCAAATTTGCCATATTTTCTGTAATTTTCGTAGTTGTAAAGAATTCTCCACTCATTGTTCTCCTGAATAGGTCCAAATATTTTCCTTAATAATTTCCTTCTCAAATACTAATAAAAATGTACTAAAAATTAAATGTTAAAATTAAAAAGATGATAAACTAAAATACGAGGGGAAAACATTAAAAATAAATAGAAATGCGTTTCATTTATAAAAAGGTATTACAAAACAACTATTATATCTCCAAATGTTAACGTACACTATCTTTTAATACATCACTGGCTCGGATGTTTCTTCAATTCCATCCAACATTTCTCTCCAGATTTCTGAAACGAAAAAAAAAAGATTTCTTCTGCAGCATAAATATTGAGAAGACAACAGATGTCTGGAGACATAAAATAAAAGTTCTATAAAGGTCGTTAAAGGAGCCCCTTAAAAGACAATCAGACTGGAAAAGTTCTATTCTATCCGATTCTTTCCTTTTTCCGAGATAAGAATTTCTTCATATATTTCCCGGACATTTCTTGTAACAGTCTTTTATTTCTGGGCGAAAGTGTCGTCCCAGATAATTTTCTTTTATGTGTTGTGATCGGGGGCCTTATTTCTTAAATCAAGTCGGGTTACTTTGAGGCGCTTGACGACTGTCTTGGGTTTGGCAAGTGTTTCCAAATTGTTAAGTCGAACCGAGAGGACTTTTAAGTACCATAAGATATCTTTTTTTCAATTAAATGTTTTAATTGTAGAATAAATGATTTTATTTTCAAAAGTTTACCTTCACCTGTACCCCAATTAGGTGTAAAGTACGCATGGTTTTTATATTTATGCCAGTAAGATGTTTAAAGTATTGTTTTAATGCAAAGTTATTGTCGATGATTTTTTTCTTTGAACATGTAATACTTCAAAGCGATAGTTTTACGACAAAACGTAGAAAATAAAAATGATAGATTTTTAAAATTTGAATATTTTGGTAAAACCAAAGTCAGTTAAAAGAAAAAAAATTGAATGAAGTGCATTATTTTAGGTATTGGTCTTAATAGGTTAAATTTATGGTTTATTGTCTATCTTCACCACAAATTATGCTTCCTAAAACAGATTTTCAATTGATATACAGTCCCTGGACAAATTATTAGACGTACTGCAAGATTTCATGTATCAATCAAGCATGAACAAAATACTTTTAGAAGGACATTTGTGTTCTTAAACTTAAGCTATTGAATAGAAAATACTACCTGCTACTTAATACATATATCGACATCTTTTTTAATGATATGGTATTCTTTGGTATGTTTTCATCATTACTAAAAAAAATACAGTGCGTCTAATAATTTGTCCAGGGACTGTATGACCAACTGTTTAACAAAACGTCTAATGTAAAGGCAATTATCTTTGCTAAGTGAAGCAATCTTAAGGTATTTAATGAAACTAAACTATTACCGCCTTTTAAAATAGCAGAAGATACTATCAAATCTAAGACTCAATGGGCCATTTAGAAACGTTTAGGCTGTAAGTGAAGCAATGAGTGCCGCAATCTCGCTTTGCAAAGAGGCAGGCGAGTATCTTTACGCAGTTCTACCGCAAAAGTGTCCAATTTTAGACGCCTCACGCCGAATGCGAGCTGATTTGTGCTAAAATAACCCCCGTGTGACATCGCGCAAGAAAAATAGAGGATGTCTGATGCTTTGCTGCTCTTACATTATTTTGAACTTGCAAAAGAAAGCAGCGGTGTTTAAAAAAAGATCTCATCAGAGTTATGAGAGACTAACGCAAGTTAAGTTCACGTAAGTTGAGTAAAGCCCTGGTTTGTAAAGATTGAAAACGCACGTCAAAGCGTTAAAACACGCCCTGCTCATCGATTTCAGCGTCTTATCTTCGCTTGGGTGGTTTGTTAGAATTCACGTCTAGCGATGCGTCCGCATCTGAAGCATGCGTAGTGAGCGAAGGCCACCGTTATCTCATTCGAATAGATAGAAACATCGGCCATTTCGCACGTTTTGGACGCTCTAATCAAACCACGACTGATTCGAGATTTTCGAACGCTGAGATCAACGTTATTTTTGGTGCCGCGGCCACGTGATAACTAGGGCCAATAAGAAAGCGGAAAATTCGGACGCATTGCTCAGCGTCCGATTTTGTGTTCTTAAAAAGCAGGGCTTAAAGCTATCTAACGTGGCACGTTATTTTTATGTGTATACAAAACGAACTAAAGTTACACCATTTTAGAAATTACAAATTTAAATTTCTCATTCTCCACAAAAAAATGTCGCCCTCTCTGAAAACGTTCTTTTCACGTGAGTTCCTAGAAAAGAAAGTAAACGAAGGGGCGAAATCCTCTCATTCCTACCCACCCGTGCATATATTAACTATTTTCAAACACTACAAACTAAATATGAAATAATTTCTAAACTAAGTGTCGCTTTGCTTTGTGGGTTGGTCGCTTGGCCAGCACGCGAATGGTTCTGTGGCCTCTGCCCTTCTGACGTTTATTTTGAATTTTCTGTGTTTATTTAAAGGATATTTTCTCAACTAAAATCGAGAAATAGTTATTCGTCACATAACGAAATCATACCAGCAGCAGTGCTTAAAGAAATTTTTTATTTCCATGAAAGAAAATTAATCGTAGACTCTTAAAAAAAATTAAAATAATGTTCTCTATTTTATATCGTTCAAAATATCAGTTGGTTAAATTGTTAAGAGGTTGATAAAAGAAAGATATTACTTAAGATAGACAATAGATACTTAAGATATATAATTTTAATAGAGAATGAATAAGGGGATTTCTTAATGGAAAAATGAAACATGTCAACTAATAACTGACTATATATGTTTTGTTCGCCTGTACGGGGAATTTTCCCCTTGGCGTGCCAAATTTTTTATTGTTTGTTTGTTTGTTATTTTTTTGTTTTTGTAATAATAAAGATTATTATTATTTCTACTAAGAATCACTACGTTGCACTCAATTCAAACTAATCTTTTATCTGATCGTAATGTCTGTTCTTTGAGTTTTTCCTTGTTAAAAGTTTTAATGTCCCATTAGGATATCCGTGTTCTGGGAAAAATCCTCCAACAAATGCTTCTCCCCTATGAGGAAAATCATAAGATAAATTGGATTTGTTTAGCTTTCATATAGATTATGATTTCATGGCATCAATGCTTTGAAAATGTATGCCATTTGGCTTTATATGCAACATTTTTTAAAGAAACTTTATCGGAATATATAGTACGATTGAACTCTGGCGTTAAATATAACTGTACAAGGTAATTAGAATTATCAGATAATTATCATAATTATCAGAACTGCGGAATTATTTTGATCATATTTATACATTTTCATACCTGAATTCGTAACAGTTCGGATCATTCACGAAAAAGGATTTCTTGAGAAAAGTACCTAATTCAGATTTAGTTCGGAATTTATTTCATGATTCTGCTAACCTTTTGCATGCTCTCCTACCTTCTTTTATATTAGTTTTACTTATCACACTTTACTGTAATATTTTAAACCTGATTCTCGGCATACTAGATATTTTTTTGTTTTTTAATCCATTTTCACGGTCAGGGAAACTCGACAACCGAAAGTCCGACTGGGTAGAAACACGACAACCGAAAGCCGACTGGGTAGAAACCGACAACCGAAAGCCCGACTGGGTAGAAACCCGACAACCGAAAGCCCGACTGGGTAGAAACCCGACAACCGAAAGCCGACTGGGTGGAAACCCGACAACCGAAAGGCCCGCACCAAAACCGATGGGTAGAAAACCCGACAAATCAATAAATTAATGTCGTTGTGCTTAATTAAGGGCAATTAAATTATTAATTTTTGCTGTCGGGATTTCGGCTGTCGGGTTTATGTCTAGACCCCAAAGATATACAGACATTAAAAACCTTTTAAAATTGATTCAAATGAAACAAAGCTAAGAAAAATGTCCCCCCCCCCCAAAAAAAAAAAAAATTCTTTTGTCTATCCCCCCACCGAAAAGTGCTTCCGGTGTGAGTCCAAACAGTGAGTTCCCCTCCCGCTCATTGAAACAAGCCACGGCTATTTATCCTGCTGTAAGAAGAGAGGTGTCGGAACTTGGAATTACGGGGGAGAAAGACGGTTTTTTTTTAACGTACTCTTTTCTCCGAATCATAAATAATATCTTGTGCTTAAAAAATACTTTTGGTGGATAAATGAAACAACCCCTTTTAGCCACTATAGCTGTATTTCGTATCCAACCTTATTTATTACTAGTATTTTATTTCATCATCAGCAATTTAAGACGCACCTATTTTATAACAAGTACTTTAAGAACGTTTTATAAAAAATAAAGCAATGAACCTAGTTGCTATATTACTTACGCTAATAAGAGTTAAAAACTCACGATCATCTGACTATAACCGTAATTTATTAGCTTAAATAATATGCCTCGTGCCATTGAAAAATTATACCTCGTTGCGTACTCTTGTTAACCCTTCAGTTCCAACTTTTTTTTTATTCTAAAATTTGTTAAATAGATTCATTATGCATCCAGAATTAAATGGTAAAAAACAGGGAGAAAATTTTTAATTTTTTTAACTAAAATTTAAGGGGGGAAAATTAGATTGATAACTTTTGAATAAATTATAAAAAAAAATTTCAAAACTTTATTTGTTAAAATTAATTTCTAAACATCTAAGAATGCAAGCGTGAAGAATTAAGGGTCAATTTATTTCATAAAATTGTTTCAGAGTGAATTTTATTTTACCATGTTTTTCATAATTTTAATTAATTAAAACAAACATTATTTAATTCTTCAAAAGACACGATTCTGCCATCTAACGATAAATAAGTGCGAGCTTAACTTAGTGAGAGAAAAATCGCAAGCTGATTATTCCAAATGGAATCATTGGGGGTGAAATGGTTTAAACCATGCGCTCTTCTAATTGTTTTGAGTAGTGTAAAAAGTTACCATGATTCCTGGGAGTAACCATACACTAATTTTGAAGTAAGCTTACGAAACTCCAAATACCTTAGGAAAGTTCCACTGACACCAGCTCGTTTGTAAATACTAGTGGGGAATTATTTTTTCTAGTCGCACATTCTAAAGCTATGCTGGATATTCGTTTTTGAAGTGTCTGGTTGGAACTCTTAATTGCAGAAGTTTTTTGCGCGGTTATGGCTACTTACTTTTTGATGTGCCGGTTTGGTTGAGGAGTCAGCACCTACAGATAAGGCGGGGGGAAATGTATGTGTTTGGTTCGGGGGAGTTCCTAATCCATGCACGTGTTTTTTAACCTCTGTACACGAACCTTTCGCGATGTTTTAAATTATTAGGGTGTTTTTGAAATCGGAGACGAACACGTGTACAAAGTTTTTTAAAAAGAGTAATATTGAGAGTTTGAAACTTTGGATCTTGTCGTATTACAGTGCCGTATCTACGCATATACGACCATGGTATGGTTGCCAAAATTGTTTTCTTTATATTCCTCAAATTAAAATTTTCGAAGTCAATTAGTAGTGATAAAAAAAAATTAGTGGAATATATTTATATTATGGAAGTTGGCTATATAGAAATTTTCTTATTTATTTTACTTGTGACAAAACGTTGGATGTTAGCGCTTAGGAATCATAATTGAGAAAAAATATTTGTAGTGAAAGATCATGTAAAAATTCCCAATTTAACTTTCGTAAATAATAGAAATAGGCATAGCTCCAGGCCACACTATATATGAACTTATAATAACTTTTTCACATTTTTTTTTGTACAAATGCCATTCTTATTGAAGAGATTCTTACAATTTTCGATCATTCCTTTAATTTTTCAAAAATTTTCAGTAGAACGGTAATTTTTCTTATTTCTACTTCTGCAAAAGCCCCTTTAATAAACTACACAGCAGTCCGAAGGCTGATTGCTATAGTTTGTTAAGAGGCACTGTCAGTCCCATAGAGCTAATGCATTAGTTTTGAAATCACAACTATTGCAAAAGAATTGTTTTGCCATGTTATCCCATTTTCACCTGGTATGGGAATCATCATAACATCAATTTAGAACAAAATTGCAAAGAAAATAACATCCGGTTATTTAATTATTAATTGATAAAATTTCAAAATCGTGTCGCCATCTGCTGTATTTTTTTGGTATTTTGAAACTTCATAAATATATAATTAAATAACTAGATAACATTTTCGTTCCAAATGTGTTTCATTTCGATGTTATGTTGATTCCCATACCTGGGGCTAGGGGCTAGCAGGGCAAAGCAATACTTCTGCGGAAGTTGTGATTCCAAAACTAATGCATTAGCTCTACACTCTTAAAGCAAACGAGCGGTTTTAACTCAGTCTGAGTTAATTTCCACTCCTTTCCTTGCCGAAAATGCACTTCTCCTATAGGAGTGAATTTCACTCTTTTGTTTTAAGAGTGTATGGGACTGGCAATCCCTATTAAGTAACAGTTACTTTTTAAAAGTAACTTTCCAATTTCTGGCTTTCAAGTTGTTCCCTCTGCTTCACGTGTCTATGTCTCAAACAAGCCCGTGTCCTGGGCGGGCGATGACACTTCTATATATACACACACCTTCTCCCGCGACAAACCAAGTATGAAATTATTTTCCGCTTCCCAGGTGATGCGAGATGAGGGCGATAACGATGCCGTCTATATCGATGTCTGTCTTGAAGAGACGATTAACTCATTTGACACGAAATCTAGTTGAATAGATAGCGCAATTTAGCCATTTGTGACGTCTAATCCACGGTACACTCTTAAAACAAACGAGCGGTTTTAACTCAGTCTGAGTTAATTTCCACTCCTTTCCGTGCCGAAAATGCACTTCTCCAATAGGAGTGAATTTCACTCTTTTTCGGAGTGGGTAAAAGAAAACAATCTGCGTCCTACACTCTTAAAACGAGCGGTTTTAACTCAGCCTGAGTTAATTTCCACTCCTTTCCGGTGCCGAAAATACACTTCTCCTATAGGAGTGAATTTCACTCTTTGTTTTAAGAGTGTAGGAGGCCCAGTGGCTTAGTGGTAGTGCTTCGCATTGCCATGCCGCAGGTCGGGGGTTCGGATCCCGGATTGGGCGAGGTTGACTCATCCCTTAAGTGGGTCGATAAAATGAGGGTCAAGCATGCTTGGGAGCTAAACACTGGGGGTTCCGCGTAAGGTTGACCACCTAACTGGGACATATGCCTAGCACCCCAGAGCCCTTGGTCACGTACGCTGAAGTGGGCACGGCAGGGCTTGGCCCACTAATGGGCTGTTGCACCGAGGAGTTTAGTTTTTTTTATATAATCCTCAATAGAAGGGCTTCTTACCGGTACCAAATAGGCAAGTGGCCGGCAACCTTTTTCATTACAAAGGGGCTAAAATATTACTTTCAGAGAAGTTATATATCCGGGTCGAACCGGGTTTTTTTTCGGTAATATATCAAAAAGTTATTTGAAATGCATGGATTTAAAAAAAAATTGGTTTAGTACAGTACTTAGTTTTAAAAGAAAAAAATAATAATGAAGTGTATAAATTCTTTTAAATAAAAAATTTCCACCGAGCCATAAATAATTACACAATAAAAAAAACCTAAATTGATAACCACACATCCGGGGGAAATAATCAAATTGAGAATTAAATTCATCATTCGAAAGATGTTTAATGTTCTGGCACTAGTAAAATAAGTGAAGAAAATTTTGTTAATGATTTATAAGTCCCTTAATCTCATTCATCTCACATTTATCTTCCTTTATCTCTCATTGCGACAACTGTTTATTTTAATTATATAACTACAACTAAAATTTTGATTTTGTAATATTGTGTATTTTGCTGGTGGATACTTATATAAGGGAAAAGTTGCTTTTGAAACATTTTCGGTTTTAAAAGTGTTATATTTTGGGGCTTTAAACAATTTTTATAATTTTGAGTTATTGAAATGTGCGAATGGCCATAAAAATAGTCAAAAGGCCGAAGGTTGCCGATGGCTGATGAAGCCTATCGTAAAATATTCTCTAAAATCTGCTTTCTAAAATACATTTTCTTTTAACTGTTTACCTATTGCCGCAATTTGGGCACTTATGCCCAAATTATTACCCCCCTTATGACATATTATAACTTAACTCCCTCAAAATCTTATATTTTGTACCCCAATTAAACTTAACTTAAATTATCTTTTTCATATATCCTTAATATCACTTAGTACTTTAACATCCCAACCACACCCTGTCGGCGACAAACAGTCGCCTAGATCAATCGTTCCCACAGAAACTGTTTAGTCATCACATTTTAAAGTTGAACCTACAAACTTTCTCAAAACTCTGATTGGTCAGTGAAGCAGAGCTCGAGATTTTTCACCATTTTTGTGAGCATTCGTTCACACTCTCTCGTCGACTGCAGTAGACAAATCAACCTTCTCCTGAGGATAGCTCTTACATAAAAGATCTTTAATTACTCCGAAGTTTCCCTGTCGACTTATTTTACATATATTCCCGACGGAGAAATCCAATGCTTCGAAATATAATTCTCGTTGATGCCATTTGTGGATTATTTTAAGATTTTAAAAGCCTCTGTTTCGCAAGGGGTATTAACGGTATTCGTACGTATTAACATCTCTGCCAAATGGAAAGCAACTTTCCACCGAGTATTTTGCCAATTACGAAACAATGTTGTTGACTCCCTCCGAGTAGGCCTTCGAGGATTAAGATGGTCTCTAAGCCCCCCAAAAGAGTGCCGCAGTGACAAACATCCGCTCTTACATTTTTGGGCTAATCGGTAACATGTCTGCGTGTCGCCGAAAATGATCCTAATCCCGAACACTCGTATGAAATTAGGGCATCACAATAACAAAACTGAAATGACGTCTTGTTTTCGAAAGATCTGTTTTTGTTAAAGTATTTAGGGTCAGTTGGGGAAATTATATGAACACTCTTTAATAGTGTGAAGTGTTTAAAGATTCCTAAAACTTGATTAAAAAAACATGTTTAGGTAAGGAATAAAAAAAAAAAGTTTTAAGCTCTACATTTTAGAATTTTATTTTGTCCGTAAGCTCACTTTGAATAAACAATATAATTTTTTTTTTCTTCTTAAGGCCCATGTAACAATTCTGTTGCATACCTATATTTTATCATACAGCTTATGTGGGCTCTTAAATTTATTTTTGTACAAACCTATATTTTCTCCGACATTTTTTAATATTTTAAATTTTTAACAAACGTGTGACGTCGAATATGACGTGATTTTTTGGTCATAAAATACCCTTAAATTGACGTCATTTCTTTGGCCACAATGTCCGTTTTGGAGACGTCATTTTCAACGTCAAATAATGACGCCAATCTGACGTGAATAAATGACTTGTGACCACATGACGTGAACTTTTCGTCATCAAATGACGTGATTTCTACGTAATCCAATGACGTGAATTTCACGTGAACGATGGACGCGTTTTTTTAGTGATCAAATGACGTGAAATATATCTATATTTCGTATTTATGTAATTTATAATTCCAATTGTCATTCTTCAGTTTGGGTACCATAGAAGATTTTTTAAAGAAATATGACTCATTGTTATTGTAACACATTTGGAATAAAAGACTAAAAAATTAGCAGTCTGTTCAATTGAAATAGTATAAGTTGAAATTCAAAAGTGAAATATTATGTAGTTTTTAGTTCACTTTCTATCGATATAAATATCAGGATCATTTCAAATTAACAAGAAATATTTGAATCACTAGGAATTCTTGTAGGAAAGTAGTACAATCCAAGTACCAAATCTTGTCTTCCAAAAATAAAATTTCTATACTTTTTGAATTTTTTATTGACTACATTAATTTAAATTGAAAAAAGTTAATCTTGGTATATTTTTTAAAGAAAAATATTGGGTTTAATTCAACGTTGTTGCGATTCAAGATAATTCAAAATAAAACTTTTATTTAAACATTTGTTTTGTAGTTTCGTAATGTTTAAAATGTATTAATTTTAATGAACTGCGGATTTTTTTAAAAATTAACTTAATATTTTTTACATATATCCTTGTTTTTATATTGTTTAATGACTGCAGAAAAATAAGAAATTAATTGTTTATACATTAAAAAATTAATAAAATAATTAATTTGATTAATAGCTAAAAATATAAAACTCAATGCGTACATTATTTTTGGCATTGCTTTTTAGTGTGAATTTTATCGATTTCTTTTAGTATTTGTGATATTGTCTTAGTATCTTAAATATCATTTAAATATTTTTATGTGGCATAGTTTATCGTTACGTCCATAGATGGCGCCACAAAAATTTAAATCCAACACAAATATTCTCCAAAGAAAGCACATTTACAATAGTATATAAATATCTAAGTAATTTATATTTCTTATTCAGAAATTATTAATTTTTTAGTGATTTTTAAAAATTATTTATTTTTTTAAAACTTAAGTAATTTTTCATAAATTGTATATTGCGAAATAAACTATGTGAAACATAATGTGTAAGTTTAAATTTTTCCACAGTATAATAATGATTTTTCTTCTATTGCAGGTAAATTTTGTCTGATTTTGTCTAGCTAAATATCTTCACTCTTCAGGTAAATTTTTGATATATGACTTATAAAACTTATTATAATTAATAGTAAGATATTAAATATAAAGTATTCCTTTTGAAAAGTTCAAAACGAAAATGGCAAATTAATTTTCAGGTTTAGATTCTATTCTACGTTTATAACTTAAAAAGTGGAAATTTAAAAAAAACGAATACTATATAAAAAAAATGGCCATTTTTAATGGAATTAAATCATCAATGGAATTTTTTTAAAAATATAAATCAGTTTGGAATGACGTAATGTGACACAATGATATTCTTTGATTGTTCGTATTCTTTGTTTAGAAAGAGGCACAAGGCGATCCATTTTTTTATTTTAAAATGCAGGCGCAAATTTTCATTTATATTAAATCATTTATTAATGAATAACGACATTTTAATACTAATTATTCATTTTGGCAAGGTTTGTTTTCATTGTTTTTAAAGGTATTTAAAAATCACTTCGTTTGCACTTTTTTAGAAGCATGGTATTTTTGTATGAAAACAGTTCTAAATAATGTGTTACAAACCTGTTTGTTTTAGTTTAAAATTAGAAATGCTACATTTTTAAAGACTTTCTCAAAGGTTTTACTTCTAATTATATTCTAAAATTTTAAAATAAATTTCAAGATCATATTGTTTAGGGATTTTACAACCATATAAACTTTATCATTGTAATTTCTCTTGAATTCTAACAAATTCCTTATATACAGTCCCCGGACAAATTATTAGACGCACTGCAAGATTTCATGTAAAATATTAATTACCGGGTGATATTGTACCGTTTTATTATTTTAAATTGATTTGTTTTTTTATTTTTATATTATCAAATCAATTACCGATTTATTTGACATAAATAAAACAGCATTCATTTAGAAAAGCATAAGTTTATTAAGTTTGAAAGAAAAGTGAAATTAATGTTAGTAAAAGTCAATATTTAGTTGAGCCGTACCTTTAGCCGCTATCAAAGCTTTAATTCTGCGCGGCATGCTATCAACGCAAGACTGTACTGTCTCCTGCATTTGAGGATGATGATTCCACACATAAATAATCTTACAATAAATAATATAAATTAATCTTAATCATAATTATCTTAAAATAAATAGAAATATGTAGTCTACAACAATTCTTTTAAATAAAAATCAATAATATTGTAGTTTAAATATACCATTATTGCATAAAAACTCTTAAGAAACATAAAATGACTAAAAAAATACAGTGCGTCTAATAATTTGTTCAGGGACTGTACAATAATGTTCCCCTGAAATTACGAATTATATTAGATATTTTGGGAAAATGGCAGCGAATAATAATTTTATTAGAATAGACTTATATAATTTAATGCACACTCTTAAAACAAACGAGCGGTTTTAACTCAGTCTGAGTTAATTTCCACTCCTTTCCGGTGCCGAAAATACACTTCTCCTATAGGAGTGAATTTCACTCTTTTTCGGAGTGGGTAAAATAAATAAAAGAAAACAATCTGCGTCCTACACTCTTAAAACGAGCGGTTTTAACTCAGTCTGAGTTAATTTCCACTCCTTTCCGGTGCCGAAAATACACTTCTCCTATAGGAGTGAATTTCACTCTTTTGTTTTAAGAGTGCATATTCCAAACTGTCTTTCATTGTTGAACTTGCAATACTTAGATTTTATCTCTCTCAGTTCTGAATGATTTTCAAAATTCTCGCTAAACATCTGTATTCGGTCAATGCAAAAGTAAAAAAACATCTGCCTTCCACGTGAACTGAATAGTTTTAGAAATTCGGCGGAAGCTAAGGGGATTGATTTGAGTAAAAACAGCATGGTTTGTGCCAAATTTGTTTTTCAAAAGAGATCGTTAAGGTATACATACACACTAGAAAAGGCCAAAAATAACCAAATTAGGCATTTTTTGTTTTTAAGTTCATTAGATTTTCCAATTCTTCCTCTTTAAAATGATGTAAAGTTTGTACGGATACACCACTCTAATAAAAAGTTAGAGGTTTTTCTAATCTTCCAAATCATCAAAGTTAGTTAGCTTCTATAACCTTTAAACTCAATTTTCTCAAAACTTCATTTTTCTCATGTGTTACTTTGCTTAAACAATGACCCCATTTTAGAATATTCACACTATTCACGAATTGAATAGCATAGACATTTTATCTTAAATAGGTATTATTTACAGCATATATCTAGATAAACGATTTTGTATTAGGAAAGAAAAAAAGAAAAAGAATTCAGAGCCGATATTGGCTTTTTAAAACTATAACTTTATGTAACTTTAAAAATCTAAATACTTATTTTTAGTTGCTTGCTCAAAATATGTTAAAAATGTTCTAAATTTTTTCATCCTCTTCTGCTCTATTTTGGCCACTCTAAAATTTTATTAAGCTTGATTATTGATACGTTTAAACCTAACCTACATTGAAATTTTACAAATATGTGTTTTGAGTTATATCTATCTTATTTAAAGTAATATAAAATTGACAACTTTGAAATACTGCGTAGTTTCAGCTGTTTATTTTTCATTTGTTTAAAGAATCTTTTTATATAAACTTTTATTTATAGTTAAGATACAATTTCTATAGTTTCGATACACTGTGCACCAGGTTATATTAGTTTGTGGTAGTAAAATTTACTGATTTTTGTTTTTGCTCTGGGCCATTCAGTATTTTATTAGCAAACTCGAATATAAAGTATTTGAATTAATGTTTCACGTTTTAAATAGTTA
The DNA here is from genome assembly GCA_019343175.1 of Oedothorax gibbosus. NCBI lineage: Eukaryota > Metazoa > Arthropoda > Arachnida > Araneae > Linyphiidae > Oedothorax > Oedothorax gibbosus. The sequence continues at coordinate 3,105,894 of JAFNEN010000006.1, forward strand.
CGTAAATTTGAGTAACAAATTCTAATCGTTCCACTCAAAGAGGTTGTGTAGAGTAAAATGTAGCATATTGAACTATTAGCGCATCTTTCTCGTCCTTAAAAAATTTTTTGCATACTTAGTTAAATAACTGACGGTTAAAAGTGAGAAACTTTATTTATTTAAAAATATCTGAAGCAAATAATTTTTTTATGAATCAGTTTGGAAAGACGTCATAAAATGTAGCACAAGTGATTCTTTGATTGTTCATTAATTGTTTACCAAGAAAGCGGCAATGCATATATTTTGCATACAATTCTGCTTAGTTTTAATTTACATTTATTTTTTGAATGCAGTTTGGAGTAGTTTCATTACATTTAAATATAATAAATATTTAATTATTCTTCGAACTACAAATAAATCGAGCAGACGATAAATAATATTAAGTTAATTTATGAAAGAATATTAAGGAAAATAGTTGATTTTGGCTTTTAGAAGTTTAAGCTAAGTTATTAAGTTAGCTGGGTGCTGTGTTTAGCGATTTTTTTCTAATGTGTATAAATCTAGTGTAGAAACGGTTGTTGATGATATTTACTGTTAAGAACCTAGTTGTTTCCCAATTAGAATTTCAGTAAGTATTTAAGTAACAGGAAAGTAGGCTATTTTAGTTCTTGTTTAAATTCGTTTAACTTATTTTGTCCTACATAATTTTTTTATGGCCTATGGTCTTCATTTATCTTATATTTTATTTATTCAGACTAATTTAAGCAGGAATCTCATTTTCGCGTGACAATTTTTTTTGCCAACTGTTGTTAATGAGTTAAGCGTGACACATAGTAACTTTAAGTCTTGATAACGTTATCTCATCCACCAACATTTTTTTTGCTTCCTTAGTGTTAACTGACTAATGGTTAAAAGCGAACGAGCCCGCTGGACCGCGGGTCTCCAAACCAAAGTGCCTAAGTGTTAATCCAATGGAGAAAAAGTATTTTTTAAGCCACATTTCTCCGGCTGTATGGAATATTTTGAAAAACGGGTTTTTTATGTCATAAACGTAGCTGACTTACAGGTCCCGTCAAATATTTTTTTAATTTTCAATAAATAAAGTTTACACAAAATATTAGAAGCAATTTAAAAAAAAGTGGGATTATAGAGACCTGTAAGTTATCTACATTTATCATTTAAAAAAGTTTGTAAAAATATTCAATGCAGCCGGAGAAATCTGTGGTGGGCAGGTAAACTGCAGTAACCACGACAATGAACTGACTGCAGTAACCACGACAATGAACTGACTGCAGTAACCCCGACAATGAACTGACTGCAGTAACCCCGACAATAAACTGACTGCAGTAACCCCGACAATGAACTGACTGCAGTAACCACGACAATGAACTGACTGCAGTAACCACGACAATGAACTGACTGCAGTGACCACGACAATGAACTGACTGCAGTGACCACGACAATGAACTGACTGCAGTGACCACGACAATGAACTGACTGAGTGACCACGACAATGAACTGACTGAGTACCACGACAATGAACTGACTGCAGTGACCACGACAATGAACTGACTGACCACGAAATGACTGACTGCAGTACCACGACAACAACTGGACCATTTTTGCTCTGAAATAATCGGTCTTTCAGTATACTTTCTTATAGGTTAGAGTTATTGAGTGCTTGCAGCAATGGTTTAAGTCTAGTCATGTTTTCTAAACATATTTTTAAGGTATATTTTCTAAAATACCTTTTTTTTCTCCATTGGATTAACACTGAGGCACTTTGGTCTGGTCGTTAAAAGTGAGAACCCAAACCTTTCCTTCAACTCAAAGGGTGTAGTGCAGAAAGGCGGGTTCGGCGTAATTCCGCGGATCCACACAACACCAATTGGGCGTGTCTTCGCAAACCGCACGTGGGACTAACAAATGTTCACACTGACCCGGAAATGTGGCGCGTGGGCAGGAAGCGTGCTCGGCACCTGGACTTCAGGACATCTGCAGGACACCCATTGTTGGTCAACATGGGTCCGTTAGGCTGGCTTGATAATACAGTGTGTGCTTAGAAGTGTACAGCTTTGAAGAGATATAACGAAGAGAAAACGTGAGTGAAATATTAATATCTGTTAACGCAATTTTTTGAAGTAACGTAATTTTTTTTTTGAAGTAACGTTTTTTTAAGGTAACGCATTTTTTTTAAGTAACGTTTTTTTTTAATAACGTGATATTTTTTTTTGAATAACGTAACTTGTAATAGTTTTTTTTAAAGTTACAGTAACAGTTTTTTTAAGTAACGCAATATTTTGTGAAAAAACGTAAGTTAGTTTTTTTTTAAGTTACAGTAACAGTTTTTTAAGTAACGCAATTTTTTTAAGTTTAAAGAATTAATAAAACCATGGCTGAGCACTTAAGACAAGTTTATAACGAGTAAACACGGTTAACTGTAATTTAATTGGAAAGATTGGACATGAAGTTCTTTAAAAAACATTGAAATTCGTTTAAACTGGTAAAAGAAACTTAAGAAATAACAATAAATAGTTCTTTTGTTCGAATACTGCTACTAAGACATCATAAATTTATGAATTTAATTGGATAATTCAATATAATCCAGTTACTTTCTCCGTGCTTACTTTAAGATTTTTTTTATCAAACAAAAGGTTATGACAGAACTAAAATATTTCCCATATTAACTTATAGTCCAGTTTTTTTTATGAAACAAAAACAGAACTAAAATATTTCCTAGTTTAATATTATAGTCCAGTTAAAATTAATATTAAGCACACACACAAACCGACGTTTAAAGTTCAATTTAAACTATGTTCGTGTAATATTTAATTCAGTCCCCAGTGCTAGACTAATTCTGAAGTCAAATATCTATTTTCTCAAACTGGCTTATGTGCGTATTCTTGCCGTACCTGCTTAAGGGGGAATGGGCGTGCTGGAGCGGGGGTCTCCAAAGCAAAGTGCATCAGTGTTAATCCAATGGCGAAAAAAATATTTTCTCTGCAACATTTCTCCGGCTGTATTGAATATTTTTTCAAGCGGATTTTTTTATATGATGCATATAGCTGACTTACAGGTCCCGACAATCCCACTTTTTGAAATTGGTTCGAATATTTTTTATAATTTTTAATAAATAATTTTACAAAAAATATTCGAAGCAATTTCAAAAAGTGAGATTATAGAGACCTGTAAGTTATCTACATTTATTATTAAAAAAAAGTTTGTAAAAATATTCAATACAGCCGGAGAAATGTGGCAGAGAAAATAGTTTTTTTGCCATTGGATTAACACTGATGCACTTGAGTTTGTAGACCCCCGGTCCAGCACGCCCATTCCCCCTTAACCGATAGTATCAATGAAAGATACAAGATCGCACGATAAAAGCTTGCTGAATTTAAAAATGAAGTTTGAGCTCCATTCTTAAGAATAACGAAAAAAGGTTGTAAAATGTAGGAATAGGTATTTGACTAAAAAAAATTTATTGGCTTAAAATATTCTTATGCCAAAAATATTAGACCCGTATTTTTTTTTCAAATATCCCTTAAAGAGGGAGAAAAATGAATTTTAAAATTAGGACGAAAAATTACGCTCGAAAATGCTTTGTGGCTGTCACGTGGTATCCATGACATCACTAGTAACTATAAACAAACTTTGAAACACTATTTTGGAATCTACTTTAAGCAAATCTGAACTATCCGCTTTTGTAAAACCTCCTTCCATTATCTATATAATTCTTATTTTAATAGTAAATTATATTGAATCCAGTTTAATTGCAAGCAAAAAAACATAACACCGGTTTGTTTATAGATACTAGTGACGTCAGCCAAATCGGCGTGTTTGTGATCACGTGACGTACCGATGAAAAATAAGCCATTTTAAAATTATTTTTATGAATTATTTAAAGATTTATTTTGCAAAAAAAATATATACGTTTGTTATTTTTGGGTTCAAACTATAATTAATTTAATATTGGGAGGTATTTTAGCGATAGTCAAGTACCCTATTGATTTTTTCCATAACCAAATTAAATTCAGTTCATTAATATATAAGTCTGCATCTCCTGTTTGCTAGCTGTTTATCCGCACGTGTGTTGAACGAAAAGAGTCCACAGGACAGGTGATTCCATAAGTGTAAGTGATTCCTGTTATATTCTCCATCTGTTTTCACAGCAAACATCTCATCCGTGACTGACCTCATATCCAGCTCTTGGAGACCAACTTTTCCAAAAATGACTGCATTTGTTTAGGGCGAAGTTCCCAAAATATTTTTGAATTTCTATGAATTTGAGAACGAAGTAGGTCTGCTATGTTTAGCTAGTAGGCCTGGCCAGACTTTACTTAACTAACATTAACGTTGGAACTGAAAAAATATGCAGGGTTTTAAGGTGTTGAGCGAGAAACGTCGTATGCAGTTTGGTCAAAAATAAGTTTAAAGTAATGATTTACAGCAAGTACACTGCTCAAAACAATTACACTCTTAAAACAAAAGAGTGAAATTCACTCCTATAGGAGAAGTGCATTTTCGGCACCGGAAAGGAGTGGAAATTAACTCAGACTGAGTTAAAACCGCTCGTTTTAAGAGTGTAGGACGCAGATTGTTTTCTTTATTTCTTTTACCCACTCCGAAAAAGAGTGAAATTCACTCCTATAGGAGAAGTGCATTTTCGGCACGGAAAGGAGTGGAAATTAACTCAGACTGAGTTAAAACCGCTCGTTGTTTTAAGAGTGTAGGGGAGCACTTTTCGTACCTTTATTAACCCTTTCAGTTCCAACTTTTTCTTTTTTGTAAAATTGATTCATTATGCATTCAGAATGAAATGGTAAAAAACAGGGAAAAAAAATCTTAATTTTTTAACTAAAATTCAAGGGGGAAAAATTGGATTCATAACTTTTGAATAAATTATAACACTAATTTTTTCAAAACTTTATTTGTTACAAAAAGTTAAAAATCAATTTTTAAACATCTAAGAATGCAAGCGTGAAGAATTTGGGGTCAATTTATTTCATAATTGTTTATGGGAGTGAATTTTATTTTACCATGTTTTTCATATTTTCATTTCATTAAAACAAACATTATTTAATTCTTCAAAAGACATGATTCTTCCATCAAACGATAAATAAGTTCGAGCTCAACTTAGTGAGAAAAAAAATCGCAAGCCTGATGATCTCAAATGGAAACACTGGGGGTGAAATGGTTTAAACCATGCATTCCCCTAATTATTTTGAGCAGTGTATAAGCAGAATACAAGTATGGTTATTGTACTTATTTTCATTGTATTTTATAGCATAAAATTAAGAGAAAACCTAAGTAAAAATGTAAAATCTCGAGCAAAACGGATTTTTTCGTTTTCTTTTTAATACTTTTTTTAACATCATGTATAGCGGTAAAACTTCACATAAATACAACTTAAATGGGTTTGTAACGGTCAGCGGTTAACAATCGCCTTTCCTTTGAGAAATATACTATGATGACATGAACATTTTAAAAAAAATCTATTTCATTCGGGTTTTATAGTTCATGAAAATACTTTCCATCTCGCAGATGTTAGTAATATTTTAGAATTGTTCCCTGCTTTGGTTTGTTCAACAAACGTTTATCATTTGAAACCATTTCTGTGGCCTTTTATGTTCTCTATTTTATTTGAAGAGAAAATTGTAGGAAGTATTTAGAACTTTGTTGGTTTTATAAACTTTATTTTAGATATTTCATTGTTAGTAACAGTTCAGTTAGTAACACCAGATCATATATATTAACGATGGAAAAGTAGTTTTTACGAAAATGTAGTAACGGAAGCAGTATTGGAAAAAAACCCCTCGAATTTAAATCATTTTTAAACAGGATTTTTTTTATTTACTTCAGTTTCTAAAACTTAAAAGCAACTTTAAGAAAACTTTAAAAAAAAAATCTGGATTGGCCTCTTAAATAATTTTCTCCAAAGACGCGACCCTTCTAGCAATAATATAGATCATATAATTAAGAAAAACTATTACAAACTAACATTTCAAAATCGGACTGAAAAAACGAACCCCATTTTTACCGATGTTATCAGGTCGAAAAAATACATATTTGATTTATGTGGTGCTACTCGGTAAATAATTCTCGTTTAAAGAATCATTCGGGCAATGCAGATGTTTTAGAGAAACGCTGATAGATAATTGCTTTAGGAAATATCAGAATCAGATTTGAAGGCGGAAGATAAATATAACATTTTTGTAATTTTGTGTCCATCGTTTCCTTTTATACTAAACATTAAAAAAAAGATTGGTATATATATTATATAAGGCATTTAAAAAAAATCTGTCGTATGGCAGGGAGTTCATCCTTTTAAATCTTTTTGTAATCTGCGATAAAAAAATTTTACAAGAACTTAATTTTGAAGTTTAAATTAACCTTTATAATTCCATTTATAAAACTGTCACTCTAAATTAATACTAAATATGTGATAAGCATGGAATGTGTGTACAAAACTATTCATATATTTAAATTCATCTATGCCTCAACCTATGACACGTAAAAACTTCTTTCAGTTGAATCAAAATATTTATATTTTATTTTCATTTCACTGCGTTACTTCAGCATTCCAATCTTCTATAGCGAATCGTAAGTAATTCTGTGAAAAGTCATACTCATACGTTTAAAAAGAAATCGAAATTTGAATAAATCAAAAGTTTAGGTTACCAACATGCATTGCTCTAAGTTATATGTTACCTGAAACGTTAGGGCAAACAAGTCACTTTTTTGAATCGACAAAAAAGTATCCAACACATGTCTTATTTTAAATAGATAGGGTTTGAAAATGAATTACAACAAAAAAAACTTTGAGGAAAATAGATGATTATTTTTATAAATTAGAATTTTAACCTATAAATTATCACCATACATTATTTTTGTTTAAATAGCATAATCATTAGCATCAAAATTGATACAAAACAGATTTTAAAATAATATCAGTTACACTTTTGTAGAACAGACGCGTGCATAGCTCTAGCGAAAAGAGACTAGCGAGCACGTGCGTTGTTATAGCAACGCACCGAACGATCAGTCCACAGCAAAGGAAATAGAGTTGCTGGATTTGGCTCTTTAGCGCTCGATTTGGCGAATACTAATATTTACACTGCTCACAATAATTAGGGGAGCGCATGGTTTAAACCCTTTCATCTCCAATGATTTTATTTGGAATCATCAGCTGGCTATTTTTTTTATCGAGTTATATTTTCTCTTTGTAGCGTTAAATGGAAGAGAATCATGATTTTAAAGAATTAAATAATGTTTGTTTTAATTAAATGAAAATATGAAAAAAATGGTAAAATAAAATTCCCTCTGAAACAATTTTAGCAAATAAATTGACCCTAAATTCTTCATGCATGCATATTTTAGATGTTTAAAAAATGATTTTAACTATTTTCAACAAATAAAGTTTTGAAAAATTATTGTTATAATTTATTTAAAAGTTATAATTCCTATTTCCCCCCTTAAATTTAAGTTTAAAAAAAATTAAGATCCCTCCCCCTGTTTTTTACCATTTCATTCTGCATGCGTAATGAATCTATTTCACAAATTTTAGATATTAAGAATAAAAAATAAAAAGTTGGAACTGAAAGGATTAACAAAAGTACGCAAAGTGCTCTCCTAATTGTTTTGAGCAGTGTACGTTTTTCCGTTCGGCCTACGCAGAAACAAACACCATATCACTGCCAATGACGCCTCGTAATTTCGAAATAGTTATGTTTGTTAAGCTGTTGTCAATTACGAAAAATAATATATATAGCAGATAAGATACGAAATTTCGAACGCTTTAATTTGTAGAATTTTTTTGAATAGTTTCTTCAGTATTTTAACCACCAGAAATAATATATTTGATTAATGACATTGTTTTTTTAAAAATTTATCTACTTCAAAGAATTCTAAAAGTTAGTATAATAAATCAATTCTGCTTCTATTCAACGTTGTTTATAAGAGAATATTGATTACGCGTGTAGAAAAACTTACTAATGACAACTAATTAATTAAAAAAAAATTGTAAAGGAAAGGTCTTTTATTTGAATACTCTAAATATACATTTTCCATAGGTAGGGTTGGATTATCCAGGTAATTTTAGGATTATTTCAACGTTCGAAACAGTTTTTTGAAATGTTTGATTTTTAGTTCCGATATGTCTCTATTTTATTCACATGACTTATTTAAATTTATTGTAATAGATAATTTACATATGTTAAATAGATTTTGGACCACAAGGAAAATTTTTACTACTTGTATGAAATAAAATGTTGGGATATAAAAAAAATAATGCAGAAAGAAAAATTTCACTACTGAAATTAAGACTGAGATATAATAATATCTTATATTATGAAACAACAATAAAATGCTATTGTGGCAAAAAAACTGCTCTTAACAAAAAAAAATGAATTTTAAATTTGCAATTTTCTTATGGCGATTGCTTTTATCAATATTTAGTTGAGAACTGTTAGCACAACTTCCATTAATAATTGTAAAAGGAAATTATTTTGCAATAAATCAAATAGGTTTACTTTTTTTTAAAATTTATAATTGATACTTACACAATAATAATACGTTTAGCTTAAAGAAAAGACAGCTTTCTTTTTTTAAAACACTTAAGAATTTTTTTACGATTAATTTCAAAAATTATTATGAACTAATCTTTACATAAACACACTAAGAATCAGTTAATCATAAACCTCTTGTCTAATAAAGCTTATGCAAACTTTATTGAATTTCCACGCATTAGAGCGTTTATCAAATTAAATTATTGGCGCCGTAGACTGTATAATTTTATTATACATGATTCTGCTTGAAAAAATATTTGATAATAAAAACTTAAAACCTTTCTAGTGTGGAAACAACAAATTGGCCTCCATTATCGTTGTTGGCAACAGTTTTCCCTCAGTTGACGCGATAATGTACTCATTAGAAACCATCTTTTATCTTTGATAACTCATGAAATGGAAGGCTTAAAACAATTTGGAAATTTGGAAGAGAGTCGGATTGAGTTTCGCTTAAAGCGCGAACAAGAAGTAAAACAGAATAATGAAGTTTTATAAGATAAATGTTTGCTCAATAAATCTAGTGTTTTATAAATGAGTCGATTAATATTGTTTAAGCAAAAATTATTTTTTTATTGAAATGCATAGATAAATAACCCAGTGCTAGTGTCAAAAAGTGGGATTCACTAAAATGCATTTTAAAATAATTACTATTTAAATCATTAATAATAAATTGATGATGTCGTGTCAATGGATACAGATTATATGGGACCAAAGGTCTCATAGACTGCTTCAGCGATCTGCAGACAATGGTCCTCATAAAGGTCTATTAAATTAATAATAAATTATATGCAATTGATTTTTAAATTGGTTAATATTTTTAATAAGCTTTTAGTTTTAAACAGATTTTAATTGTAAACAAAATATTAAAAATACACACATTATAATAATTACTTAATCAAATGAAAGTAATAAACTATTTTCCATGTTTACACATTGTCAAATATTCGAAACACATTCATTGGCATTAATTTTTTTAAAAAAAATATAGTGATTTTCAATAATTTAAGTTTTCAAGGAACCAGTGTTTATGAATTTGGTCTCAGAATTGTTCCAAATTTTGAAAAATTCTTTATATACAAATTTAATAATTTCTAATATAAACTTACACTCTTAAAACAAACGAGCGGTTTTAACTCAGTCTGAGTTAATTTCTACTCCTTTCCGTGCCGAAAATGCACTTCTCCTATAGGAGTGAATTCTCTTTTTCGGAGTGGTTAAAAGAAATAAAAGAAAACAATTTGCGTCCTACACTCTTAAAACGAGCGGTTTTAACTCAGTCTGAGTTAATTTCCACTCCTTTCCGGTGCCGAAAATGCACTTCTCCTATAGGAGTGAATTTCACTCTTTTGTTTTAAGAGTGTAGGTTTTCAGAAAGAAAGTTGTGGACTTCCTTAAAAATTAAGGAACTGGAAATCATTAAAAGCAATATTAAAGTCAATGGGCATTATTTTTGCTGAATTACATTATAACATACTAAAATATTGTATCCTGAATATTGATTCTAAGTGAAGGAGTTTTTAGAAGTGTTCAAAATTCATTCGATAATGATTGTTTTAAACAATTAATTTTTTAAAGTAATTACATAAAAACATTTTCGAAACAATAACAAATTATTTTTAATGAAAAATTTGAATTGCAAAATCTCATATTTTAATCGTTTGTAGGCATTTCGAAAAGTAATAATTCTTCTGGTACTTAAAATCCCAGTTTTTGTAACTTAAATTTTTTAACCATTGTTTATTTTGAGAAATATGCGCTTGCACACCTTGGATATTCCTAGTTTTGCGTAATCTCGGGTTATGAATAAGAATTGTTTTTGGAAATGAAAATAAATATGCATTTTCCTCCTCGGAAAATAAGTCTTTTTCAGACATTATCACATATGAATTGCATAATTCATGTCCGCAAAATGTTCAAACAATGAAATAAAATTGGTGATTAAAATGCTTTAAGTGTTCATTTTAAATCGTATTATTTTTAAGGAAATAGGATAAAAAAATTAATAGCAATTAATACTACATAAAGAAAGCACTTTTGAAACATTCAATTATGTCCATGGCTATACTTTAAAAATCTCGAAAACAAGTCTTAAAAATTTTGTTAGATGAAAACTTGGCAGTTCATTCATTTTCACCAGTTCCGGATTCATTTTTCATCCTAAACTAATTTTTAAAAATAGAAATAACAAAGTTGTTACGATTAAAAAAAGATTTCAAAATCATAAATTGTGAAGACAATAAAAATTTACAAAAAATGCCATTTAACTTTTAGTTGAGTTTTTGCATTGGACAAAACCTTATCCTACATATTTTTCAACTATATATACAGTCCCTGGACAAATTATTAGACGCACTGTATTTTTTTAGTAATTTTATGTTTCTTAAGAGTTTTTATGCAATAATGGTATATTTAAACTACAATATTATTGATTTTTATTTAAAAGAATTGTTGTAGACTACATATTTGTATTTATACAAATATGTAGGTACAATATCACCCGGTAATTAATCTTTTACATGAAATATTACAGTGCGTCTAATAATTTGTCCAGGGACTGTATATTCTTGCTGATTTGACTGACGTTTTTATATTCCTTGTTTTTTTTTCATTTAACTGTTTCAATGTATTTCTAGACTCTGTATACTGCAATTCCACTTTGAATTATTTTAATCTGTTAGTATTTCTTTAACTAAAATAAAATAAAATATAATTATGTCTTAGGACTTAATAGTAAAAATAAAATTTAACCATTTACCAATTGTAAGAAAACAACATATTTCAGCGTTAATGTTTCAACTACCTATAAATCTTCCTCCAAGGCATTCCTAAATAACTCAACTTTTTACTCTAACAACTGTTTCTAGTATTTGAGGTTTCTATTTCGAATTTAAAAATAATTTCTGAAACTTTGCATTCCGTCGTGAAAACGATTTGTAAAAGTTAAACTCCCCTGAAAGTAAAAAATCGTGTCTCATAAATTATCAGACTATACATAAATCCCCCGTCAAACGGTCCGAATATAACCCTCGTCTTTTGACTTAGAATATTGCGTCTTGGAACATCTGCAGTTGGAATGAGTTGCTTTGAAATACTTTCAACTCCCACGACACTTCAAAAATGGAACATTTTTTCACACAGTTTATTAAGGGGAGTCGGATGGGTGTTTGGGATAACCAAATTGGGATAACCAATTTGGGATGGTCGTTTGAACCATAAGAGATATCAAAAATGTCGATTTTCTGTTTCTTTTATTTTTAATCTGCATAGGGTAACGAGTACAGTGATTGGCACCCTCACGTTGGTTGGTTGACATATATATTCGGGTTTGTGTGCTTGGTCAGAGACCCGCTTATAAACCTTCGTCAAGTAAGACAGACACAACAGACAACACACACACATAAGTGGATCCATCTAATTTTTGGAGACACAGGCCAACTAGAGGATCCCCAGAATTGGCTTGTCACCCCCAGAGGTATTGATTTGGTATGGGAACTTGGAGGAATTTCGGACCCAACAGATTTAACGAGCACGTACTCCGCATATACTCGACAAACACAAACATCCATGCCTTACCGGGATTCGAACCCGAACCCAGAGGCTCCAAAGGCTAGCTCCCTAACCGTTGCGCCGCCTTGTCGGCCCCTCACAGTGATTGGCCCCCTCATTCATTATTGAAAATAATAAGATGTTGAAGCCCAAAATGTTGTTGCCAACATGACAAACGTTAATGGCGGGAATTTTAAAACCTTTGTCATGTGTTGGCAACAACATTTTGGGCTTTAACATCTTATTATTTTCAATAATGAATGAGGAGGCCAATCACTGTGTGGGTGCCAATCATTGTACTCGTTACCCTACCTATAGGTTTAATTTAAGACAAGATTATCGATTCATGTTTATTGGTTTTCTTTTTATAAACATTTTTGAGAAACTCTGAGCATCAGTTCTTACCTAAACTTTACATTTCTTTTGCGTTTCCTGAAATATAAGGTTTTTCAACAGTAAGGAGCATTTTTCTCGGGAACCATAAAAGATATCAACATATTTTGTTTTATTATTTCTTCCCCATTAATAGCTCTTTGATTTAAACTGAGAAATTTTAAATATATCTGCTCAAAAAAAATTATATAACTTTAAAACTGATTTTTTGTGTGTTTTTAATACATATTTTTCCAAAAATCAATGTGAAAGTACTTTTTTATACTTTGAAATATTCCCAGTTTAAATCGGAACTATATGTAAGTAACAAAATATATAAAAAAAAAGTTCATAATGATATCTCATATAGTTCCTGAGAAAAATGTATCGCCAAAGTAACTGCCGACCTATAAACGGCCCGTGCAGTCAAAAATCGTCCGAAGAATAATACCCCGTGAGGATGGAGTGCACGTTCAATATGCTTCCAAGTCCTAACGCTGCGTACGATGTCGCCCTTAAAAGTTGCGGTGGGTGCCTACTCAGGAGTTGGCTCGTCACTTGACTGTGGTTCTAAATGACGACGCCCGTCGCCAATAGCCCTCGTGTAACTCTAGTGCGACGATAATTCAAACAAACCAAACCTTTAATGTAAAATGTTTTCTTTAATATTCTCTTAATCTAATATTAGGGGCCGGGATAGCCTGGTCGGTAAGGTCTTGGACTGGCATCCCTAAGGTTGCGAGTTCGAGTCCCGCTGCCTTCCGAAGACCCCCGTGTACGCTAATGTTGACTGGTGCACGTTAAATCCGTCGTGGTCACAAAGTCCTCCAAGTTCCCATACCAAATCAATACCTCTGGGGGTGACAAGTCAATTCTGGGGATCCTCTAGTTGGCCTCTGTCTCTAAAAATTAGATGGATCCACTTATGTGTGTGTGTTGTCTGTTGTGTCTGTCTTACTTGACGAAGGTTTATAAGCGGGTCTCTGACCAAGCACACAAACCTGAATATATATGTCTACCAACCAATCTAATATTAATTTTGGTTAGGGTTAAATTGTCGCCACACTAGAGCTAAGCGAGGGCTATTGGCGAAGGCTATTACGACGGGAGTCGTAATTTAGAACCACAGGCAAGTGTCGGCTCGTCACTTGACTGTGGTTGGAAAATAGTTTATTGTTTTTCGAAGATTAAATATTTTAATGTGTGTGCATATGAAATTTTTTGTTTGTATAACTCATTGAAAACTATGTTAAAACATTAGTTAAAATCATATAATTTAAATTGCATTTTGGCACCC